>OX104026.1:19176226-20489421 GCA_944470205.2 Schistosoma margrebowiei | reverse complement strand
CTACGGTTCCTAACTTACCGTACAAATTTGTCTTTTTGCCACTAGTGCATCGATCGACGTCTTATATTTTGTGTTGGCACAGCTATTGTAACTACCTCTATTCTTGTAAGGATGGTCCTGAAAATTTTATCACGCTGAATTACTAGAGTTCGTCAGCTAGAACTAATGTATGCATTTGAGAGGATCTATGTTGAATATGACTGACTATACCTTTTATGTTGGCAGTATGTGTACTTTTGTAGTAGACCACCATCACTAACCTTAGACTTATTTAATGCTTTTCTAAGCAACGTTAGAAACTAATATTACCCTCAGTAGTATAATGCGTTCAAAGTGGTGAATGGTTCAGTAAGCCCGTTTTTATTTCTTTTGTTTCTAGTTGCACTTTATTATTGATTGAATAATAAATCAACAAATAGTATCAATTCCTCTGACTAGGTAATGAATGTTAATAGTAGTAATAGAATGTCTTACCAAGTACATAAATGTATGAGTGCTGTGATGTATTCGAAGCGAAATCTGATTTGGAGACCAGTCTCCTATCTGAAGATTCCGTAATCTGAGCACTTGCATTTGTGCATTTTTAATATTGAAATGTAACACTATTCTTCGTTTCTAGGGTATGATTTGCTCAAAACACACTTCTAGTAAGTCTCGATTACTTCTATTTGCAGATTTGTTCCATAATGTGTTGCGCTGGGCTTCCAGTCAGGCGGTTTTCAATAGTACAAATATACCAGACTTAAAAGGACCAAGGTCTTTAAATGCTGTTGCCGAGAAAACTCCACAACCAAATATGTAATTCTTATATTTCAGCCTGACTGAATAAAGTTTGGGCCATCATGTTATTACAGAGGAATGTTTGACTTCATTAGTGGAAGATAAACAATATTACGAAACCCCCATTCTTCATTTGCTCTCACGAAGAAACAACGTGATTGCAACACTAACTGATTGTAATGGACGAGTTCTGAATGGCACTAGTTGTGGTGCTGAAGGTTTCCGGAACGCTCGTAAAATGTCTACTGTTGCTTTTCAAACTGTGGGTATCTCCATAGGACTGAAGGCGAAAAAACTTGGGATTGGAGCTGTGCGTGTTGTATTTAATGGGCTAGGGTCATGTAGGTTGGTAAGTATTTCCTTGCGTTTTGGTTAATCTAATAGCCTGTGCTCTCAGGTTTGAATATCTCGGGACTAAAGATGATCTCTTTGACGGATGATACAAAAGTTCATTATGGCCATGGGAGAAGACCTAGAAAACAACGTAGGATTTAAAAGGAACTTTCGCATCCCTCCTAATGTAATCATAGTAGTGGGAGTGTACATAATATAAACCCTAAATTTCAGCCTATTTATTTGTGCGTCTTCTGTGTGTAGTTGCAAATTACTTTTCAAGTTTGTGTTAATGAAACGTTGAGAAATTCTATTTACTGGTCGGAATGTTAGTCAAACTGTCACATTTGATGTTAAAATGCATCACTCCTAATGAAGATGTGTATCTTATCGGAACTCCCAAAAATTTGTAGAAACTCAAGGCAATTAAAAAAGACGCTTAATTAGTTCCCTGTCTTAAGTTCTTCCCAATAAAAGTTAACGTGAACTACCAAATAATTGTATTACTAATTGCCGTATACTTGGGCTATGTGAGTATTGAAGAGTCCCTTGAAATGCCGCCGGTCACTTGTTATTACTTCAATTTTACTGAGGCCCAACTATTATATGTACTAATTGCTTCGAAAATTACATGAACACGTGAGAAAAAGTTAAATCAAACAAAATTCGCAGTCGCATCATGGAACAATGGTTTGTGTAAATGCAATTGCACTCAGAAAATTTCAAATGAAGCGCGGTAACCAGCCCCATATCTTTTACATTTTGAGAGTACTATCTGCACATTCTATTTCGGTTAAAGATCGTACTAGTCTTGGATACAAAATAGTAACGTTTATTGCAAGTTACATAACTTAGTTTCGGTACTAAGCATATGTTTCCAAGTTGTGGTTCAAGTTGACATTCTGAGATCTGATTAAGCTTCCGACACTGAAAATATGCAGGGTCAGAAGTTAATTAATAATTATACTAAAGAGATCAATAAAATCGGTTATTGACACTAGGGATAAATCTATCTGTTATATATTCAAAAACGTTTATTCGATGGTAGTATTTATTTGATCTTAAATCAATTACTGCATTAAGTGATGCAATCACGCTAAGTATGATTGCATCTAACCTTTCCTTAACCTACTGTCTTGGAGAGAAACATCAGGGCATTCATTCTGATGAAAGCTACTGGTAGGTTCACGCATGAGTTCCTTCGAATTACGAGTTTATGTGCTCTAGTGATTTGGAATCCTAGATCACCATTTTTAGGCACGCTCTCCGTATCCATCAACACAGTTGGGACTTAAGATACACAACCCCGCCTTATTACTTTCACCACTCGAAGATAAGCCCTATTGTGTAGGGAATTATTGACAAGACATTACAAAAGCTGTGGAAACAGCAGCAGTTTCTCTTGGCACTTTAAACCAAAAGATTACAAATCAGCGGCGTCTGCTGAACTAACTGATAGTTGCTCTAAAACTCCCATCTAGTTGCGAATGTGAGAAGCGGAGGCAGCTCAAACGTAAGCTGACAATTAGCCTACACAGTGACCGTGGGTAGTGGTGAATAGCGAGTGCAGAGGAGATGGGAGGCAGCAACGATGAGTGATACTAGACAACTGTTCATAATTGTCAAAGAATGTTATTAGGAATCTAGCTATTATTTAGACTATCTCGGAGAAAGTAAGGACTATTATTTACTTTTAGTCCAGGGGATCGGACTGGTGAGGAGCAGTTAGACTAGCTAAAATCTGGGGACTGGACGCGATCTTATCTAACTGGTGTCGATTGCTGGTTGTTCCAATCTTTAAGCAAAGATAAAAATCGTCTTACGACAATCACGGATGAGTCAGGTTAATTAATGTAGTGTCTAAAATATTAGCTTCAGTAATACTTTGACACCTAACTAGAGATCATAAAGAACAAACCCGAAATCAGCTGGTTTAAGATTTGCGTGTGTATATACACTGTCAATTTCTGGAACGTAGACATACTGTCCACCGTCCCGTTAGTTTTATTAACCTACGCTGGGACAGCGTTCGATCTCGTTGAACGTGAGGTTATGTGACGCACTGGAAGGAATACAAGACAATCACACTAACATTGTATAGGTCTTCTACACGAACAATGCTGATAGATTCAAGGCTTATAACGAAACCTAATCGGGACTGGTTATTGCGCAACAGTTCGCTCCGTTCTATTTTGTGGACGCGAAACATGGCCGGTAAGAGTAGAGGATATCTGCATTCGGTCGTGGGTTCTTTCTAAGTACTGCTCGCGTATTTCGCAACCACAGAGTAAACAATCCCTAGGCTACGAATAGAGTACTAGATAAAGATGGGAAGTAGATCGATGAGGTAGTGAATCTTCATCAAATGAGTTACCTGAAACATGTGTTACGTATGCCCAAGCACTGCCTACCTCGACTGCCGATGTAGTCTTGTGCTGCAGTAGATTAGAAGACAGCTAGAAATAGGCAAAGCAAAATGTAGTATTAGTCCAAGGTGTCTGTGAAAACTAGACCGGGCCATAGTGACAGATGTAGACCACCAGGGGTCCGTATGATTGTTGTAACTAGTGGTTGCAGGCGCATCCGTCATTTATCTTCCCCGAACTCTGACTAAATTTCCCTTAACTTTTTATTATTTATATTTTCCCGAGTCCTACCTTAGATGCCTAATCTCTCATATTACCACTGTTACTGTCGCTACCTCTTTTCCAAGATTTGGCCTGACAGATCCATCTCCACCGTAACGGAGTGTGGTAACTTGAACCCAAATTCACTAAAGCTATTTTCCTCGAATCGGTAAATGGGTACATGTCTAATTCCGAAAAGTCGCACGAACCTCGAATGATTTACCATCTTTTTTTAGTCTTTTTATAATTTTCAGTCAAGAGAGACCCCGTGCACGGGAGATTCGGTACAAAAATTGTGAACCACAAAAACCGATACTACTGGGTCACAGTTACATCAAGTGGTTAAGCACTAAGAAGTGTCGATCGTGAAGTTTTAAGTTATGATCCTTCTACGTCGTACTATGTGATACCCATAACTCAAGATTACTATGCATAAGCACATTCCAAGCTAAACACTAAGTACACCACAATACGCTCATCCAACATAAACAAAGGTACATCTAAGATCAGTTGTACTACCAATGGGGCTGTGGATTTGATAGGTGAATAATCAGTTACGATAATATTACAGATATATATTTATTAGAGTCGAGAAAGGTGTGTGAAGAACCTTTACCAGTAAATGTCAAAGTCCCACAGTGCACGACGAACTCATGTCACACATAAGTAGCCCTTTGCAATATGTAAGATAGTAACCATAGCCCATAAACTTTATTGCGCATATTCGATAAAAACAAACTAACAGAAAGTTATGTTTGGTTGTAAATCTAATAAGAAGACACATCATTTTCCCCACATATCGTTACATCCATATTCATTGTATAATCTCGCTGAGTATCAGTTTGTTCGTAATTCTTATGTGGGAAACTGTAACCTAAATAGCAAAATGTGAAAGCAGTAAAGAAAATTAAATGTTACGGGATGCAGAAAATGCTATTAAAATAGTTATGTCAACTTAATTGTTCTATTCACTATGAAAACGTTACGCCGTAATCACATTTTGACCATGAGCTCTAGAATTTTGACAGTAAATGTCTGGCCTCACTTTTATTTGTAGTCTCACATATATAAGTGACGTCCTCTGATTAGGCTTAGAGAACTAGACAACATGGCCTAACAGTATGTTTCAAATGCAGTGCGACTGCCTCGTGACAACGTAGTTACTTGGCTTCGAATCCTCAGTTTATTTAAAGTCCAGATTAAAAGGTTATTGCGCATACACCATGATAATTCAAGCAATATTTTAGCATCCCACTCATTCAGTACGGTTAGTTAGAAAGTTTATCAATGGCGAAGCTTGCTCGCTGATTTTCTCCTTTAAACACGTTTATCGAAAACGGATGGGTAGCGTACATGTTTAACGTTTCGAAAGGATTTACAAAACTTTGCATAACAACGTTAAAGCAAACTATTTAAATAAATAAGAAGTAAGAGATACGAAAAAACTAAAGAGTAATATATTAAACAAGATCGAAGTTAGGTTCCTGAGAATTCAGTTAACACAGAATGTATAAATGTTTAGTGCAACATATAATTATAGTAGGACGGTTAAGGCTTCAGAATCATACTTTTTACACCATATGCAGCGATTTCTGCGATACATTTATTTCTCTCGTCAGCCTAACGATGTTTCGTAACAACTTTAAAGCTCAAGTGAGACTTGAATTAGTAAAATCTTATTAGGAAGGGTGCTCTTTTTGTTTACTCTCCAAATGCATGTGATGCAATTTTAACTACGGAGTGGCGACCTAGGGATGTTTAGCATGAGCTGGGTGTAGGACATTGGTAAGACCAAGCGTTCGTAACAAAAGGTTTATCATATACAGAGCCAAAGATGTTGAGTCCCATACAGATGATACTTAACAAATTGACACCAAGAGTTTGGGTATTTAGAGATTTGCGTGTTAGCAGCTAGTGTCCTCAGTTTCAACTCTCCAAACAGATTTCTATAATTACTGAGTGTGGTTTGAGTATCTATGAATCTAACAATCCTAGTAAATTAATTGTAAGGCTTGTAAAATGTTCTTAACAAACATTCTACATGGATGATAGTACTCACTTTCTTTTCTTACAAGCGATGAAATCACACTAGTATCAAGTGCAGACACGCGTAAGCGACTTGCATCCAAAACATTACATCCCTGAAATTGAGTATCTATATCACTCGACAAATTAAGTTGTTCGTCGGATGAAGTGTTTGACTGGTGAGTTTTCGGAATAATCGCAGGAATCTCATCTTTTCCCGCAATGCATACATTTTTGGGGGAAGATATCCTTGTTTCTTCACTTTCTACCTGTATGTTTATGTAAGAAACTGAATTACAACTTACTGCTGATGCACTAAGTGCATTTTTTAGTGTTTCCACAAGAGACATGTTGTAGGAACTAGATATTTCTTCGGCCCTAGTAGACGTAGTAAAGAGAATCTTGACAACTTACATTTCCCTTATCACGTCAGGGATCGCTGTTGGGAGTTTAGGGGTTAAAGAAGGGGCTACTTACCGGTCAACTTAAAGTTTTCAGCGCATTTCGCTTTCCACAACTCGATAAAGGCATGTAGCTTTTCATTTTGTGTTATATGTCGGTTGTAATCATCCAGCCTTTGTTTGTATTCCAGGATAAAGTCAGTTCTTTCTTTCCTAATGTACAGAAACTATTCATTTATTCAAGAGATGTCTCATTAAAATATATGTCATGAAACAGGATGCTTCCAATACAAAAATATCTGCCTGATAATAATCACGCAAAAAAACACATAAAATTGTCTGTCCTGCACCATGTTGACTGGACTATGTTGAATCAGACCCAGCATCCGGTCATTTACACGATCGAACTGAGAAGTCCTTGTTGCTTTGTCAGTTCAAAGATGTGCACAAAATGACAAGTAGTTCTACACCTTACTTTGAGGAAAACCTTTTGTATGGGTGCTGAGTATACTACCCGGACAAGTAAGTATACGTTTTTAACTGGGGCTTAGTGACTACCACTTGAATCCCTCTACAGCCACAGCGACCTGGAAAGCAATACAAATACTACGTCTCCTTGCCAGGTAGTTACGCGACACAAGTGCGTGTGTTAGAATCTACCTACAACTGGACTTTAAGCAGTTATCTTAAACTTAAGCATGACATTTCGAACGTTTTTTATTTTGAGAAAAACTTAATGTGAGAGTTTTTACACATGCTTAGATCACTAATTAGTTTGTGGAAAAGTTTCGATATTCTTGAGAGCTTGTTGTAAGTCAGCTTGACCGATTGTGGTCTTTGAGACGTCTTGTGTCCAGAAATATTATTCAAAATGAAATTTCCCGGATTTTTAAATACACAATATTAAGCAAAAACGGCAAATACGCGATTGCCAGAAGCATATTTCTCTAGTATTAGGCACCAGAATATGATGGATGGAACTCTGTATCCCGATTCAGTGCTATGCACCTTTCACCAGAATTCCCTCTGCCCAAAACAGCGTGACATGTTGGCCAAGTCATCTAATTAGAAGGACGCATGTGTTACGTATAAATCTAGCTATCTGTAACAATACATGTCGAATCGATAGCTATATTTGACTTTCCATATTTTTAACACAATTCCAATAACTGAAATTTTTACGGAGTGTCGTCTTGTTGTTCACTGTAAGTCCGGGTACTACTGGTTATGAGGACAGATAATGGTACTTTGTATTCTTAGATGCGTTAATGATGGAGTACTTCCTCCTTTATCTTATTTTTTTAACAATTACAATTGTCCAGGTGCCGTTTCGGTCTTCCGGCATTCTGAGTAATTATTTAAATAATTACTATTTCCCACCTAAATTTAGGTAGGAAATAGAGATTTTGTTATGTCCTATGATTATCAATTCGTTGAAGTGCAAGAAACAATGTTAAACACTGAGTGTGAAATGTCATGAACAATGAGCATACCTAATTCGCTCATTACTGCTCATTATCTCTGAGAGGATCACGTTAAGGCAACGAATTTGTTCATTTATTACTTCACTGACGTCTGACAGACTACATATTATGAAATATGTTGAGAAAGCGTTATTTTATGCCTGTACCCACAGCTGTTATCATCCGGCTGAAAATATGTCTCCTCTAAATTCCTCAACTCCTCCTCCAGATGCTGCTTGAACTTTTTTTGAGACTCAGCTTCTTGAGTTAAAGAAATTAACTTTTGTTGAAGATCTGCAATAATAAAGAGATACAAATTAACCATACGGGATATATTGTTTTTCTCAAGTTCGACCTGACTGGAGAGTTGTTGAACTTCGATCCCTTGATAAGATATACGTCAGGAAGCTTAACATTTACCTATCTCTTTTACTAGACGGCTCAAGTCCGACATTGCTATCGCCCGCTTACTTAACGAGTATCTTTAGCCGATTAGATAAAACGTTTCAAACCGGAAGTCCAATTTTTCATTGAAGAACTCTGGCAAATAAATTATGTTATTTTACTAGTTGTTCATAATCCAGTCAGCAACCAAAAGAAAGAGAAAGCTGTGGAGTAAGCAGCTTTGTCTGACTTCGGTCCTCACTGGGTGATCTTATCCGCAACGCAACCATGTAAACTTAATGTACCGGTCATCTGTGCGTTCAAGTAACCACAGATTTTGACTTTTCATAATGTATTTTTAATTAAATAACTAGATTATATAGCTAATTTTGATCTTTTTTATATTTTTATTCGCCACGTTCGACTGCGTTACACTGCACGTCCATTGCATGCTGGGATGATATCTCAAATCATGGTGAGTTTATTCACATAGTGGATTGTTTCCAGATAGATTGTCAGTGCATGATTTTACTGTAGAAAGGTTTATTGTACTATAAACTATGTTTTTATGAACAACTACCTGTTGTCTTCAGTCGGAAAGCAATATATATATTCTTTGTCTTCGGTTCGGTAAGTTCAATTGGCCTATATTTCGTGTTTTGGTTTTATCGTCTTAATTATGTCCATTTAACTACTTTAAGCAATATGCCTGTGCAAATGAAACAATAAATATGACACTTGCAGAGTTTAGTATTCTTGGTTGTCGTATAATTCAGTTTAGTTGAAAGAATTATGGTATACTTAAGTATAGTGCTTGAAGTCTGTAACGAAACAGATCAGCCTAGTAAGTAGAGTTGCCTGTTTCTGTTGAGTATACTGATTCAAATCAAACTGATTAAAAATAGGAAAAAAATGCTTTTGGTACTGTTGCTGTCATACATTATAAGATAGCGATAAGTATGTTTGGTGTTTATTTCTAGATTGTACATCTATCACTGACCATATTTCATGATCACTGTCATTAAACAATTTCCCCAGCAATAACATCGGTAGCAGGATAGCTAAGTGTGTCAGCTTTTATTTGCCCACAGAAGAGCAGTATAGTGTTAGAAGATGAGTGTTCTGTATCTCAATTAAATGCAGTTGGCTGTGGACAAATGTTAAGAATCTTTCTGACAACTAGGACTTTTAGTTCATCAAACACTAACTCTGCTTGTATGTCTCCCTGTTAAACTAGATGCAGATACATGGTAATACTTAAATGAGAGCAAAATAATAAAAGCATTGAGATACGGTATTAAGTCCATGTTATGCTTTGCACAAGTAATAGCTGACCTGACCTAATATTCATGAACTAAAGGTAAATCACAACTGCATAAATTCTTTGCTAAAAAGCATGTAATTTGGTTATTTATATATTCCACATTTCTGACTAAATTCACTACTATTTTCTCATTTAGAATGCAACAGGACTGAGTCTCGACAGATCCTAAGAACTGTTTCGCCCTTAGAACTATGGATCTGTTTACGGGAGACCCAACTAACAGCAGATTATAAAAAGGATGCTGTATGTCCATTTTAATCTTACAACCACTTCCAGTACTTTTTGATTTACTTCTTTTACCCTTTCGTTTGGAAAAAAACAACATAAACTGCAGCTTAACATTACAAATGCAACTTTTAGACTGGAACTTGGTTTAAACCTTTGTTTCATATTCGATTCTTAATGAAAGTTCTCGAATAAATTTTTGAACCTAATGCTACTTTGTTTTATCTACTTAATCGTTGCAAGAAACTTGTGATAATCGAGCCTCTCATCACCTAATTCATGTGTTCAGGCTTCCATGTCTATTAGCAGGGGATCACCAAAACCTCCAAGCAGGAACCTAGGTATGTTAACAATAAAAGATCCAGTCGCCTCTTAAATGACTCCTGGGAAGTCGCTTGGATTAGTTCGGCGGGCAGCGAATTCCAGCATTCGACAACTCTTAAGGAGTAGAAGTTGCGTCTACAGTCCATCCTGCTATGTCGTGTCTCTAGTTTCTGGGACTAAGCTCAAATAGGTGTTTAAGAAAATGTCCAGAAGTGTTAAGGATCCTGTAAGTAAATAGGTCACCTCTAAGACGTCTATACTTTAATGAGTAGAGGTTAAGTGATTGGAGGCGCTCTTCATAAGGTGATTTGGTGCATATCTCCGTCACTTTCTTAAGGCAACCTACAGGCTCGGGTCCTCTCACAACTTATTCTAGCCACCATGAGTTGCCACGAAAACTGATGGATGGACACGCGTTACACATCCTAACCGTCCCTGAGTCTAATCTCATAGCTCCTTATTCAAATGTCATATGATAAGCAAGTAATGCTTCAAACCGACACTAATGGAACACGAGTAATTCAAAGGCACCCTGTATGGTACTTTACATTGGTCTACGCACTCACTTAGCTCTTTAGTGAGAATATTACTACAGTCCTGCTAAAAAACCCATGAACCCCCCTACCACCATCAAAACAATGAGTCTGTATTTGCTGCATATAGCAATTTCATTTTTCAGAAGACATAACAGTAAGAATTGGAGTAAAATAACAATATACAACAGATGCACGTGGTACATGTCTTCATCGATCATCTGAAATAGAGAATACGGATATTAGCTTAACATGCTTATTTAGAAAGACTAGTGTTTACTTTGAACTTACTGTGTGAGAAAGTTATACTGGAACTGTGAATAATGTAGGAATCTAGTCTCCCAGGGCGTACGAAGCACTCAAACTGGAAGACAGTTGTCACAAATTAATTCGAATATGAAGTTGAGAATTTGCAAGTACTTTTCATCGTAAAGGTGAACATATTAGATAACGGTTGACATCATACTGTAAAAATAACAAATTTGCGAGTGGCGAATTATGGTCTATAAAAAGCTGAGCTTAATAACAGTTAGTTACCTTTTTACTCCCTGATCATGACCCTTCGGCTTCCTTATATGGCCGAAACAGCAAACATACACTACACACTGATAGCAGATTTCCGGCTTTTCAATGTTAAGCTTGCTTTAACGCACTACGTAATGCGTACAACCCCTCCATTACTGCTATGTGGCATATTTTTTCATAACAAACCCTCTGCAATAGATTGGTAGCATCTGTGGTTGTCGGAAGCCTGGGTACTTTCGAAAACAATCCTGATATCCCCTACTGCTGGGCAATCAGTATTAGTTTGATTCGTTGGTGGGATATTGTTGTCCATAATACTGAAGAAAATTACAAGCCGGAGATTATTTCCTTTCATTTTGCCGATAACATCATAAAGGACAGTTAGGAATGAACATGCGGACAGTTAGTCACAGGCGGCAGCGACAATTATTTTAGCTAAGAAAAAACGAACTCCGGCTTTGGATATCTAGAAAACAAGTCAATACAAAATCGATTACCATTTTAAAACATAAGACTAACCAGCTTGGCTGAAGAAATACATTGACTTGAGTAGAAGCAGCAAAAAACAATGCTGATTCGAAGTAAATTTCACACTAACATATAGAACATTACATTAACTGCGACATCTTAGCACATTGAAGCATTAAATTACATAGCTACACAAATAAATAACTGAAAGAAGCACAGAACGAAGAAAGCCGACCGCCATTACTTACAAAGATGGCGGATGTAATTATTCCCGCCTCATTCTGATTGGTTGCTAAGCTGAAAGGCACATTTACGAAATTGAGTTGCGTTTAATTGCAGCCTCCTCACTAGGAATGTGTCTGTCAGTTGTCTCTAGAAAATACTTTTTCTCGTAATACTGTTTACAGTACTAAAGAGCGGGACATCTTCAAGAGGTCTCTGAAGCATAAGAATATCTTAACCATGCAAATGACAGGTTTAGTCTATTATCGAGGCGCTTTGAGCCAAAAGATCCTAGTTACCAAATGAAATGCACATGCAGCCGGATAGGTCACACGCTGCAAGGATTAAGCATAAATACGATCGAAACTGACCATTTCACTTGTATACTGTTAAAAAAGCGTAGGGGTGGACAGTTACAATTTGTACAAAAAGTCACGCGTGTGTAGGCTTTCTTTCCACTTTTAGCGTGCACCTTTTTTGACTGTAAAAATATCAATCATTTATTCCTGAATAACAATATGTTACACGAGTTATGCTAGTTCACGGGGAAAATGATTATTTTCGAATGGTGGGTTAATGACACATATTTTCCATAGCCTCGTGCATATTCTCCAAGTTCGTTTGCATTAGCGAATAGCGGGCTCCATATGTTCTCTGATGTAAACAAAGAACAAAAGCGGAGAAGCAAATCAAAGATAGCAAACGTGCATTAATTCAATTTGGCACCACTCGACATTTGTAGTCAGACAGAAAAGCCTTCTAAAGGTATATAACGAGCGTAAGTACTGTAGCGGTAGGTAAATCCCCAAAATAAATAGCTCTGTAAGGTTTCGACATTGGATGCTGACCTCATTAGTTTTAATGGACTCACCTAGCTGAAGGCGCTCGGCCATGCATCCGCACCAGATCACGAGTGAGAACGCCGTAGTCAACAACCCCTGCAATCGCTAGCCAGATTAGATCAGACGATCCTCGATATATTGATAGCCTATCAAATATATCTTCGAACCTTCTCCCTTCTGTCTTTTGATTTCACTTGGTGGGTACGATTCATATTAGGTGTTACTGGTTAAAGCGTTGTCACACTCCGAATACCTGTGGCATCTTCAGTATTAAACTAACACACACATAAGTCATATAAAGACGATCGCGGTCGCTGGAGAATAACTGACAGTGCTAATTATATATGTGGATCAGGACTCAGGATAAATAGATAAATGACCTGTCTGAAATCCCAAATAACCCATATGTGTATGTAAAAGTAATACACACCCACATATGACCTATTCAGACAAACAGGAACATGACACAATTTTCAGGTAGATGACATCAGCTACATGTACACGAACTCCGCATGTTAACCTAACGGAACAGACAATTTGGGTGGACTAGTTAATGTGAGTTGTACTCACCTGATAAAAACGATATAAGCATTGACATCTCAAGTCACGGATGAGACGCTAGCAATAAGCACCATGTTCTTGTCTCGCGACGACAGGAGAACCGGAATGGGAGATGGAGCTGCACTGTGTCTAAGTTTCTGCCTAGTAGAGTAGTGTAAACACAATAATTTACCTGTCTTAAATCGAATTTATATGGTACTATATGAAACTGGAATCTTTTGAGGAAGCCTAATGACGATAACAGATGAAACAACTGTACACTAAAAAAGTTATACCACAGTATTTGTATTGGACCAACTCAAACCTTAGTCCTAGGAGACTTCAGTCATCGTATAATGAACTTTGGCGAATACATGTATAACGGTAAAGATGGCTCTGTCGATGCTCGGTTTTTTGACTTAATTGTGGAACAAGGGTCATTCTAAAGTTTGATGTTATAAAATCGGTCGAGAAACAATCAAATCCTGTTACTCCAGGATTACATCTTTATTATGTAACGACGTACTAATCTTTGATCACTGCGAGCTAAACTCACATCGGAAAAGGAATTTTAGAGGCAAACCTAGGCACTGAAGTGGTACATCGAAATCTGCGGCGTCTAACTAAAGGTACTTCTCCTGCACTTGCATATGGTTGACTTTGCTGAGCTGAAAGAAACAGCTTCATTCATAGAACATCTCTCACTTGAAGTATTCTCGTGTTTGCTAGCAAACATCATGCCATTTTTAAAAGCTAGTCGAAGTAATCAATTTTTAAGCTCTCGGCTAGTGGCGCAATTTCTAATACCCACAAAGGTTTTGAAATTTCCGTTTTACGATGGTTCAAGTAATAAATTTCTAGCCATAATCATGTTGTAAACTCAATAGCGTGGTTTTGGGATGTTCTTTTCCGGTATCTACAATCTACTAAGTCCAGTGGATAAACGAACCACCACTTAAGGTCGCAAGAGCTTAAATGTGATATGCTTTGACTCTTAGAGATTTTTGAAAGGGTCGGTCATGTGCATCTGTTTCTGATCAGCAAAAATAATGATAGGGAGATACCAGTCTATTTATGTCTGTAGAGCAGAACATTTTGGCAACTTGAGGCTGCTTATGGTCTGATAGGAAGAAACTAACCAATGGTATTTAGGCTAATTTCCTATGCCAAATATCTCTAAGACCACTGTTTGTAACATCGAATTGGTTTTACTCCCTATTGAGGGATCCTATTCAAAGTTAAACTGGACAATTACGCAAAATGGAATTCCGTTGTATGTAATCAAAGCATATGGTTGTTATGAAATGCTGGCATATAACATACATACATAAAATTATTTAACCAAATACCAATGTATGTTACCGCCGTCGAAAAAATAGGCATCCAACCATCGTTTATCACCGAATACTGTCCTAGAAAGTCCGTCCACAATGTCGAATGCCTTCTCATGGTCAATGAAGTTAATGTACAATGACGAGTTCCCTTCAACCGATTGTTCAACAATGATCCGTAGTATTGTGATTTGGTCTGTGCATGATCGATCCTCACGGAATCCGGCCAGTCGATCTGGAAGCTGGATATCTGCTGAATCTTTCATCCGGTTCAGTAACACTCTGTTGAAAACCTTTCCTCGTACTGATAGTAGTGTGATGATTCTGTAATTCTCACACTTGCTGAGATCTCGTTTTGGTGTCTTGATGGTGTATTCTTCTTTCCAGTCTGCCGACCATTGTCCCCCCCAAATATTCCTGAGTAGGATGCAAAGTGTATTTGCAGTTGCCTTTACATCTAGGTGACCACCATCTTCCTAAAGTCAAACTTGCATTATGCTGGGTTAAAAACCTTTTACTTGTTTTCTTTAATTCGTTCCTTAAGTGACAACACCCAAAGGTCAAATTGTCTTCTTTTCCGGATGCTGCTGTAGTTTGGTAGCGGGTATTGTTTCAGGCCCTTTTCTCTTCTTACTTTATAGCAATCATATTTACGGTTGGTTCTCTAGTATGCAGATGATTCCAAATTAGTGTAATCACTTTTCCTCATGATGTGAACAATATGTAAATTTGTATCGGTATGGAGCTCAGCAATGTTGCCCAATATTGGTCGATATGGTAGTTGGAGTTTAACACGCCTGAATGCGGATAGATATAGTTGGCAAAGCACCATTCAACCTAGATCTTACCATAAATGGTAATGTGTTATCTAAGTTATACTTAATAGTGAACTTGAGACTTGAGTACTCCCATAAATTGTCCTTCACCAAACAGGCCTCTAAACAAGCCCCCAAGTCCCGATGTCGTCTGAGTTGCATAGTTCGTAACAGCTAGTACTGACCACTTTTCCAGTTCGTTGTTTTATCGCACTACCTTGTGGATTTATCTAGAATTATCTAACATTATGTTGAGTTTGAAATTACTGAACACTGTACTTTGGATGATTACATGACCTATCGTGGGATGCATCTGTGAAGAAAAAAAGTCGGGTACAGTTTGGTTTGTCTACGAAGATGGTATTCAGTTGTGTTTATCTGATACATTCTTACTTCACTGATCTAGATTTAGTGATATTTTGAAGCTCAGTCTTGTGGTTGACTGTGGTGCAAAGAGTCTAAAGCTCTTGGCAACACCACATATTTTGCACGTCATTTTCACAAGCATGATCTACAAATTAAAACATTAGTTTACCGACAGGGCACTGCTCAGGTGGCGTTATTCGCTAGATTAAACCACTGAAAATAAATGAAAGTATCCGTGCAGTTATACCAGCAAGGTAATAAATATGTTTGTATGTCAGTACCGTACTATGAGCTTAAAGCTGTTGTGTGTTTAAAGATAGAACCTCGGGCAAATAGTGACCTTGTGGGGCCCACATATGTCAGAAGCTATGAATTGTCATATAAAAATCGTGGTGTTCTCAAGTGTTTGTGCAATCGCACTTTAACAAGTCTACAAAAGTTGTTAAATGGAGATTCCAGGGGACGTAATATAAGCCATGACCATGAAAAACGCATATACCATGTCTGCGTTACACGCGTATGGAGAAGCTCCGTTTCCGTTCATTGCGAACGCGATGCTAAAAGAAGAGGAACAAAGTATAAGCAAGGAATTTGGGTATAAATGCTTGGTAATTCTAGCCGTTTGTAGCCTAATGGACTAAGATATGGCGAATCTGTAGATAGAACTCATACTAGCCGCTATTGCTAGAATGAATTGTAGTTGAAGCGCCTCCAAATAAAAAGAATGCAGCAATAAAGAGCAATGAGTTGTGATATGTAACAAGGTAGAATGGGATCGAATAATTGAGGGGAAGTTAAAGTATGAGTAGGTAAGACTATTCATTAGAATAGACAGTGCATCAAAAGAGAATAGACGTTTAAAAAAACCCGATAAGCTCAATATAGTAGTATTGATTTGCCCAGCTTATTTGACACATAACCGTTTAATGCCATGAGACAGTTTACGTCTGAATCGTGTGTGAATGTTGGTACTATTAAGCAGTAGTATTCATGAAAAGTAATACAGCCCATAATTACGATAGGACAGTTTATATCTTTACGCAATAGCGTAAATATTCGTTTGGAATCCACATATAGTTGTTAACAGAAGTTGTGCTTTGATTCGGGTATCTAAAAGTTCAAATAAGAGTGATGGATCAATGAATCGGAACAAACGTCAATAAATCCGTGTTTATTCTGCCACAGATTCGAAAATGTGAAGGATATGAACACCAGAGTTCTATAGTTTCATGAAGTCAATTGCACTGGGTGTAAGTAGTATAAGTACAGACCATCAGTGTGATTTATTTAAGGTGTCCGAACAGACGACTAAGATCATTTCATGCTATTTGTGATGGAGTTGAATCAGTTATGGAGATGAAAAAAGTACGTTTAGTTGTTATTTGTCACCCTGTCAAACGTTCCATTGACTGCATATATTCACCCGTAAAACAGAAGATGATGACGAATGAGACTAATTTTAACGGCACCAACAAAATTAGACAAAGGAACGCTGTTGCGTAAGTCATTGATGCATTCAAGCAAGCTAATAATTCCTGCACGGCAGCCAATTTTCACAACTATTTATCACGCTTAGAAAATTTGCGCATGGAAAGCGTGTCACATTACATATGTCTTCTGTGATCTACCAAATCAACTATATTTTGTGAGTTTATGCAAAACCAACTGGAATTACAACAACGTATTAGTACACATATGAATAGCTTAATATAGAAGTGGGAGAGTGACTATATGAAACTCAACAACAAAAATGTGGACGCTACTCAGTCAAACTTCATTTGAGCAAAGTGTCTCGTTACATATACACGGAAAACGTCGAGTAAATCACTTCCTAATGGAGCGTGTTTTAATGTTGCTGATAGAAAATGGGTGAAATTAACCGCAACGCAACCATGTAAAATTAATGCATCGCCCAGTGTAATAACGGTCATCTGTGCGTTCAAGTAATCACAGATTTTGTCATTTCATAATATATTTTTTATTAAATAACTAGATTATGTAGCTAATTTTAATCTTTTTTATATTTTTATTCGCCACGTCCGACTGCTTTACACTGCATGTCCATTGCACGCTGGGATGATATCTCAAATCATGGTGAGTTTATTCACATAGTGGATTGTTTCCAGATAGACTGTCAGTGCATG
Source organism: Schistosoma margrebowiei (assembly GCA_944470205.2). Taxonomy (NCBI): domain Eukaryota; kingdom Metazoa; phylum Platyhelminthes; class Trematoda; order Strigeidida; family Schistosomatidae; genus Schistosoma; species Schistosoma margrebowiei. The sequence goes on along the minus strand of OX104026.1, from coordinate 20,471,749 downwards.
ATTTTACTGAAGAAAGGTTTGTTGTACTATAAACTATGTTTTTATGAACAACTGCCTGTTGTCTTCACTCGGAAAGCAACATATATATTCTTTGTCTTTTGTTAGGTAAGTTCAATTGGCCTATATTTCGTGTTTTGGTTTTATCGTCCTAATTATGTCCATTTAACTACTTTAAGCAACATGCCTGTGCAAATGAAACAATAAATATGACACTTGCAGAGTTTAGTATTCTTGATTGTCGTATAATTCAGTTCAGTTGAAAGAATGATGGTGTAATAGTATACGATAATTCGGCTGCAATTAAACGCAACTCAATTTCGTAAGTGTGCCTTTCAGCTTAGCAACCAATCAGAATGAGGCGGGAATAATTACATCCGCCATCTTTGTAAGTAATGGCGGTCGGCTTTCTTCGTTCTGTGCTTCTTTCAGTTATTTATTTGTGTAGCTATGTAATTTAATGCTTCAATGTGCTAAGATGTCGCAGTTAATGTAATGTTCTATATGTTAGTGTGAAATTTACTTCGAATCAGCATTGTTTTTTGCTGCTTCTACTCAAGTCAATGTATTTCTTCAGCCAAGCTGGTTAGTCTTATGTTTTAAAATGGTAATCGATTTTGTATTGACTTGTTTTCTAGATATCCAAAGCCGAAGTTCGTTTTTTCTTAGCTAAAATAATTGTCGCTGCCGCCTGTGACTAACTGTCCGCATGTTCATTCCTAACTGTCCTTTATGATGTTATCGGCAAAATGAAAGGAAATAATCTCCGGCTTGTAATTTTCTTCAGTATTATGGACAACAATATCCCACCAACGAATCAAACTAATACTGATTGCCCAGCAGTAGGGGATATCAGGATTGTTTTCGAAAGGACCCAGACTTCCGACAACCATAGACGAAGTCACGGATACTACCAATTTATTGCACGGGGTTTGTTATAAAAAGCGTCATATAGCAGTAATAGAGGGGTTGTACTCGTTACGTAGTGCGTTAAAGCAAGCTTAACATTGAAAAGCCGGAAATCTGCTATCAGTGTGTAGTGTATGTTTGCTGTTTTGGCCATAAAAGGAAGCCGAAGGGTCATGATCATGGAGTAAAAAGGTAATTGACTGTTATTAGGCTGGCTGTTTTATAGATCATATTTCACCACTCGCAAATTCGTGTTTTTTTACGGTATGATGTCAACCGGTACCTAATTTGTTCACCCTTACGATGAAAAGTACCTGCAAATTTTCACTTTCCTATTCGAATTATTTTTGGACAACTGTCTTCCAGTTTGAGCGCTTCATACGCCCTGGGAGACTAAATTCCTACATTATTCGTAGTTTCAGTATAACTTTCTCACGCAGTAAGTTCAAGGCAGACACTAGTCTTTCTAAATAAGCCTGTTAAGCTAATATCCGTATTCTCTATTTCAGTTAATCGATGAAGACATGTACCACGTGCATCTGCTGTATACTGCCATTTTACTGCAACTCTAACTGTTATATCTTACTTCTGAAAAATGAAATTGCTATATGCAGCAAATACAGACTCATTGTTTTGATGGTGGTAGGGGGGTTCATGGGATTTTTAGCAGGACTGTAGTAATATTCTCACTAAAGAGCTAAGTTAGTGCGTATACCAGTGTGAGGTACCATACATGGTGCCTTTGAATTACTCGTGTTCTATTAATTTCGGTAGAGGCATTACTTGCTTATCATATGACATTTGAATAAGATATGAGATTAGACACAGGGACGGTTAGGATGTGTTATGCATGTCTATCCGCCAGGTGACCTGACAACTCATGGTGTCTAGAATAAGTTGTGAAAGGACCGAGTCTGTAGTTTTCCCAAGAAAATGACGAAGATATGCACCAAATCACCTTATGAAGAGCGCCTACAATCACTTAACCTCTACCTATTAGAGTATAGACGTCATAGAGGTGACCTTCTAGTGGCTTACAGTATCCTTAACACTTCTGGACATTCTCTAAAGCACTTACTAAAGCTTAGTCCCAACACTAACCTAAGGTATAACACCCAGAAACAGGAGACACAACATAGTAGAACGGACTGTAGACGCAACTTCTATTCCTCAGGAGTTGTCAAATGCTGGAATTCGCTGACCTCCTAGCTAGTCCAAGCGACTTCCCAGGAGTCCTTTGAGAGGCAACTGTATCTATTCTTAGGGACAGTATCGTACTATGATTTACTAATTTCTGTTCCCTCTTTTACTGTTAACGTACCAAGGTTCCTGTCTGAAGGTTTTGATGATCCCCTTCTACTAGACACGGAAGCCTGAACACATGAATTAGATGCTGAGAGGCTGGTTTATCACAAGTTTCTTGCAACGATTAAGTAGATAAAACAAAGCATTAGATTCAAAAATTTATTCGAGAACTTTTATTAGGAATCGAATATCAAACAAAGGTTTAAGCCAAGTTTCCGTCTAAAAATTGCATTGGTAATGTTAAGCTGCAGTTTATGTTGTTTTTTTCCAAACGAAAGGGTAAAAGAAGTAAATCAAAAAGTACTGGAAGTGGTTGTAAGATTAAAATGGACATACAGCATCCTTTTTATAATCTGCTGTTAGTTGGGTCTTCCGTAAACAGTTCCATAGTTCTAAGGGCGAAACAGTTCTTAGGATCAGTGAAGAATCAGTCCTGTTGCATTCTAAATGAGAAAATAGTAATGAATTTAGTCAGAAATGTGGAATATATAAATAACCAAATTACATGTTTTTTAGCAAAGAATTTATGCAGTTGTGATTTACCTTGAGTTTGTAGCGTGGTGTCGAGTGGAGATTGATTATGAACACCGCTACCAAGAAATTCGTGCCAAATTACTCCATAAAATCATCAAGAAGCCAAATATCAGAGGCCAATTAATGGACCAAGTTGAGATATATTTGCTGGCGATCTCGTGGTATCGAAAGGATACCGAAATCGTGCCACGATCCAAGCATGGTTACAGAACGTAACCGAATGAGCGCGAAGTCACAGTCAAAGTGTAAGAATAAGAATGGAAGCACAATATAACTGTCATTAGCACAGTCAAACAAAAGCACATTAAAACAAACACTGGTACAGTTGGTTATAATAGTAATTGCTTTTATTAAACCAGTCGTATTCTCGTGATAAATGCGATTCACTACAAGTTCATGAACATTAAATCAGGTCAGCTACTATTACTTGTACAAAGCATAACATAGACGTAATACCGTATCTCAATGCTTTTATTATTTTGCTCTCATTTAGGTATTACCATGTATGTGCATCTAGTTTAACAGGGAGACATATAGGCAGAGTTAATGTCTGATGAACTAAAAGTCCTAGTTGTCAAAAAGATTCTTTACATTTGTCCACAGCCAACTGCATTTAATTGAGATACAGAACACTCATCTTCTAAGACCATGTACTGCTCTTCTGCAGGCAAATAAAAGCTGACACACTTAGCTATCCTGCTACCGATGTTATTGCTGGGGAAACCGTTTAATGACAGTGGTCTTGAAACATGAACAGTGTTAGACGCACTGTCCACAAATAAACTCCAAACGTACTTAAAGCTATCTTATAATGTATGACAGCAACAGTACCAAAAGCATTTTTTTCCTATTTTTAATCAGACTGATTTGAATCAGTATACTCAACAGAAACAGGCAACTCTACTTACTAGGCTGATCTGTTTCCTTACAGGCTCCAAGCACTATACATAAGTATATCATAATTCTTTCAGCTAAACTGAATTATACGACAATCAAGAATACTAAACTCTGCAAGTGTCATATTTATTGTTTCATTTGCACAGGCATGTTGCTTAAAGTAGTTAAATGGACATAATTAGGACGATAAAACCAAAACACGAAATATAGGCCAATTGAACTTACCTAACAAAAGACAAAGAATATATATGTTGCTTTCCGAGTGAAGACAACAGGTAGTTGTTCATAAAAACATAGTTTATAGTACAACAAACCTTTCTTCAGTAAAATCATGCACTGACAGTCTATCTGGAAACAATCCACTATGTGAATAAACTCACCATGATTTGAGATATCATCCCAGCGTGCAATGGACATGCAGTGTAAAGCAGTCGGACGTGGCGAATAAAAATATAAAAAAGATTAAAATTAGCTACATAATCTAGTTATTTAATAAAAAATATATTATGAAATGACAAAATCTGTGATTACTTGAACGCACAGATGACCGTTATTACACTGGGCGATGCATTAATTTTACATGGTTGCGTTGTGGATCACCCCATCAATAATTATTTTTTTCAATTTTATTTTGAATTACAACCACTCGGTGCTGTCTTTAGTGCTCAGTTGTTGTAAGCAGGGCATTCTAACGTGTAACACTGCTCAGGCGTTTCAGATGCTTTACTGAATTCGACAGTGCGCTATATGAACTGCAATGACTATGAACGAAAAACTTTATGGCTCCACATACTGCTCATGTTAATTGACATTATGTCTTTTTCCTGTTCACATGCCTTTATCTGGTAACTTCGTTGTAATAAACATGAATTCTTGTTGCGCAGGACCGTTTCCTTATTTTATAGCTTTTTTATGTAATTCAGTTGATATAGTAATGTAATACACTACATATCAATGACGACCTAAATATTTCCGTGATGTAAAAAATACGTATATAGTCCTCAAGCTGGTAGTACCAAGGAATTTGTTGTTTCACTATATAATGTTTCAAACCTTGAATGTGTTGCAGTAACCTTGAAATCTGAGCCGCATATTTCGCTTTTCACGCTACGTGGCGAAGAGGTGTTGTCAGTTTCATTATTATTATTAGATTTACAACGACAAAGAAAAATAAATTACTTTATTCAAATTAAGTTATCGATCCAGCGGTGCTTTTAAAAATTAGGTGATATTTATTCTCGTGCAATTAAAGATGTAACAAGATTAAAAAATTTAGAAACTTAGCACAATAATTAGTAAATTTATCTCTCATGATCCCGGATAAATATACTTATTAGCATTTGATTTATACTAAAAGCGCTAGTTTGATGGTTTGTTCATGCTCACTAGAAATGAAAATTATGTTAATTGAAGGCGGTATAATGCTCATTCTTTACTAACATAGAAATCGAAAACCACGAGGTTATATAGTTTAGAGCGGCCACGCATTCACTATTCCATCTCTTTTCGCTGTGTTCTGGTCATATTTCTTTGTTAACTCATCTCATGAATTCTTCTCTAGGCTTCTTGTCACATAATTTAATTTTAACATGTTTTCACTTTGTCGCAAACACTTCAAGGAAATGGGTTTCGATAGCACATAAACTTCAAAGTATTTTGTAAAGTTGAAGCATTGTGATTGAAGTGTGTGCGGAGAAGTTAGAACGTATGGATTGATACTTAATAAAGTTGTCTTCATCCAGTAAGTGATACAATTGTCTGGGGAAGGCAAAGTTACATCTCTCTTTTCATGAGTATCCATATAGAATTTTCAACTTTATCCTAACCTTGATAGTTTCGGACGGGAATTCTTTAAAATAGTACTCCAATTATACTCTACACATTCATGGAGTTTGGTTTATTCAAGTAGCTTAAACGTTTTATCCGTCAGATAATCAATCACCACTTAATTTTGGGGATCATCTTTACGTATACTAAAGTTATGCATGGTCATTTATCCAGTTACTAGGCTTCGTTTCCTTTTATGCTGTAAATCAGCCATGTGTAGTCTTTCGAAAAAGTTTCAATCTGTTATCGTTCAATACTTGCTTAACATGGTATGGTATAACTCGAGCATATATAATGGCAGACACGATAAACTCTCAATGAGGATAGATATGTATTTCCACAGGACTGATGACAGTCGTGCTCGTTTGATCTCCGGGATTTCAGTTGAACACTGAAATATTCCCAAGTTAGATGATGAAATCGATTGGTCATAAAAATCTTCTGGATACTTGTAGAATCAGAGATAAAATGTTTTCTTAACTTATATCAGCGAAGTAATGCCGTTTTTTCTACCAACCATTTCAACGTTGTAAGAGGAGTAGGATATGATAGTGAATCTGATGACAAGTAAGCGACATGTCTGTTTATTCCAGAAAGAACCTTTAATGGTATTTTAATCTGTATAATACGTCGTTCTGTGAACTTAAAATCACTGAGTTTTTACATTATAGGAATAGTTGCTCCTCTTAATACACAATCGCTTATTTTGTACTGTTCGAACTTGTTCGAGTTATTGTTAGTTTCGATAATGCAATGAGAAGACGAAGTTTATCAGAATTATGTGATATATTTGCGCAATACATTTCAAACAATCTGATCACACATATACTTGTTAAGAACATTTATATATCAAAATTAAAAGGTAAACTAAACAGGTTAAGGGTAAGTCATAACAAAGGAAAAAATATTAAAGTACACAAAAACAAATGCATGCTCATTGTAATACACAAAACGGATCTAATTATTTACGGCGGTCGGAAAGTAACATCAGTTTATGTTGTAGTAAAAGAGCTATATTATCAAAATATAAGCTAAATAATGAAAGCTATAATTATATAGATATTTCAGTTTGTATTTTAAATTTTTTATGAAAACTACTTAAATCCATTAAAGGGAATATCTAGTGTAATTGGACTTTATTTCAGTTGTTGTACTATTGAGTTGCGTCGATCAGCTACCATTAGCCTAATGATTAGACTGGCTTGTAACTATTAATTCACAGCCTTGAGCTCCACTTCACCCGTATTAATTTGAGTAGTTGAATAATATGACCCGCAATACAATAAAAAATTATCTTGAAACAGTACATAAACCATTTCTTGGCAAATAAATTCCATTTTCTATACTAGTAATCTACATTCGTTTATTTAATTTATTATTATTTTTTGGTTCTTAATTGACTCGTTTTTGTATCTACTCCAATTCGTTTATTTTATACTGAAATCCTTATTTGTTTTTCTTTGTAGATTGAATAATGTTGACTTCTAACTGATTTCCCATTAGTGTACTCTCTGAAGAAGAATTTCGAAATGCAAAGATATTTTAGATTAGAAACATATATAGGGAAATTGTTAATGAGTTACCTTAACAAGTATGTTAAATTGCATGATGACCAGTTTTCAATGTCTATATGGGATGGTGACCTTATACTCACCCAGCTTGATTTACGATTGGATTTTTTAGAAGATATCATTCCATTTCCAGTGAATTTCCGATCAGGTTGTGTTCATGAGTTACGAATTCATGTGCCGTGGACTAAATTGAATTCTGAGTGTATTGTTATTACTTTAAACACTGTGGAATGTACATTTGGCCTAAAGAAACCCAATCTCAATAAAGGGAATCGAAACGATCAAAATCCAACTGATTTCGATCTGTATGCGTGTAAAAGTCAATCTATGCCTACGAATGTTCCACCTGGATACTTGGAAGTTTACATCTATCGTTTGCTCTCTAACATTCATTTTGTTGTGCATAATTTGAACTTGAAATTTATCGAAGAAGATTTGGTATTATCTTTAAGCTTAAACAAAGCCGATTGTTTTGTCACTGATTTCAATGGTAATCCTATCTTCTCTGATATTAACCCTCGTTCTACTAATGTAATAAATCGTTTAGTTCAATTTTTCGATCTTACTGTATGTCTTGATCGTGCTGAACGTAATGGTTATGTGGAAGTTTATGAAGATCCAATCGCTTATAGATTTAGCATGTCATGTTTCATCCAAATAGTTTGTACACCTAGTGCTAGTTCATCAACAGTTCATCGAACTCTTCTCACAAATCTAAAAATACATTGTGAAACATTTTCTGCACATATAAGTCCGGTTCAAATTCCTTTGTTATGTCGTCTTATAGAAGTATTTTCGTGTATTGTTACAGAAACGTTTGACTGGTCTATCGTAGACTGTACAGATAACGACACACAAAGTGAAGTAGTTGTTGAAGAAAGTTTTAATGTGCAAGCTGAGGAGTCGAAGGACAAATCAAACAGCACAGATGTAGAGAGACAGTCTTGGGCTTCTTGGGTTTGGTCATTTGTGCCCAGCATTATTCCAGTTACGGAAGATTCGGATGAGTCAGATGGTGAACACGCAGATAGTAACGTAAAAGAACAGTATCCGGATACTGACTGTGTAAAAGAACTAATACAATGTATCTTAGAAGATGCATCTGAACACGAGGTTGTCTCACCTTTGCCAACTACTCGTGATTCTAGTGAGAGTTCTTCATTAGTTCCTGTTTTAAACACTCATCATGCCTCTTGTATATCAGGTCCACATCCTTCCGAGAACACAAACAGTAGTAATTTTCAACTGGAATATAATGGAGCAAGTAAACAAGAATATTTGCATCTGAGACGTCGGAGAATTCGTCGTCTCCGGCGGTCCGTCTCTTTAGTGCCTGTGTTCGTGATTGGGATATTTGTCGACAAAATTGAATTGGATATTTCTGTAAGTTTAAGTTTTAAGATAACAATTCACATCGTCTATTTAATAATAAGCTAAATATTAAATCATCCTTTATTATTATGAAAAGTTTTTTCCGTTTTATCGGGTCTGTTACTTGAATTGCTTAAAATTTTTATTTGTTGGATATTTGTAAATTACTAATGTCTTCAAATCCATTTCGAATTATAAATTTTATATCGCAACTCAGTCATCAAATACGGTTTTATTTATTCACTTTGACCATTCAGTTCAGTTTTTAAAAAGTTAAGTTCTTTGATCTCCAAGGCTGTGCTCTACACATTGGTCTAAAGTTATGCTACACAAACCATTTTTATGATAGTTACTTTATGATAAAACATTGGTTATCAATGTCCCCATTTATTTAAGTTAATAGATAGAATGACTGAGATCGGTAGTGTTTCTTATGTTGCACTTCTTGAAATATACTATGCCTGAATTATTTCGTTGGTCGGTAGATGATGGAATGTTGAGAGTGGAATACTTAAAAGGAAAGAATATATTGTTAATGTTGTTGGTAAATGAGCTATTACCTATTCACTTTAAAAACTTAGATATCATTGTTACTGAGTACAAGTTACATACATATTACAACCAAATTTTGTTAATGTTGTGTGTGTCCAAACGTTCACAGCAGGATAGATGATTTGGCTATAAGTTCAAAATTTCATAGCAGAAGTTACTTATATAGATGCTAACTGTACTTCCCAAAATGTTTTCTTTTTAAAGAGATCTGTATTGTTATATGCAAAGCTATGTGTATTTAAAATATGCTTAATCAAAGTGTTACTGTTTGTTTTCAGTTGATAGGATGGCTAATGGTATATTAGAAATATCAACATCCATCTATTTAGGCTATATGAATCAGAAAGACCTAGACATGTCTTTTTCCGTTCCAGCCTAGTTAATAGATAACTAACCATCTGTTATAACTGTCTGACTTGAAGCGAGGGTAAGTATAAAATCCTGACAATTCAACACCAATGTTCAAGGATTATCGTCCAGTTTTATCAATCACGTTAACTGAAATACGAAGTTGAGTCAGGGAGCTGAATGTAATCTCATCTGACTTAGCTGAACCGCTGATAATCTCACTCTATGGCGAAGAACTGATGAAGTTAGACATAGGGTACTGGGAAAATATGCCAGATCGGTTGGTGAGGCTGCGAATTTTCATCAACTGTGGTTGAGCCGTGATTTCCATTTGACAAATCGCCTCGTATTCCATCATATTATGTTGGCTGGTGTAGGAGTAGGTTAGAAGGAAATTAAGGGCAGATTAATAATCACCATGTTTTTGAAAAAGCAGTATTTCACTCACTCAAACAACATCTGAACAGAATTAAGCCAACTTGGTACTTTTGTCTTTTTCTATAAGGAGGTTTTCAGCTGGTTTTCGCAAATTTAAAAATACGAAGTTGCATAAGTTTCATTCTATTAGATCAAAACATAGAATCAATGTTACTTCAAAATTGGCATTATTTCGGGTTTAGAAAATCGACCAAATAAAACACAACTTTTCTGCCTTTCTTAGTACCTAGTTTCGTAAGCAGTTAATCCGGAACCATGATCCTGTCAAAGCTGATAGAAGCTGTGACAAAGTGTTGTGGGTTTCCTATCTTTAAGGAAGAGTAATTATTGAATTATATGCCGGTCTGGGAATTTCCGTGTTCTGTACACATAGTGTGACGATAAAAATAGATTACCTTAAAATAGTCACAGTTGTGTGCCATACTACTACAATAATTATGGGAGTATATGACTAGTTAGTGGACGTATTTTTGTAAAAAATCTTCTGTGACTGATTTAGTATATCCTTGACAAATCAAGCTATCCTATAAATATATTAAGTGGCGTGTAAATGCGGTATGGTGTATATGCGGTGGCTTTAAGTTATAACCGTGGTTGGCCATAAGTAACATAAGTCAGCTTAGTCGTTAGGCTCCCAACCAACCAATGACAAGGTTTTAAATTACTCTGCCTACTTCTATTTTTTGACAGTTAGATATTGTTGGTAATCAGCACACAGTAAGTGAGAATTAACTTACACTTAGTTACTATTCATCGTTGTTAGTCTTTGGTTGAAACGAAAGAAGAAAAAAATTTATAAAAAACTTGCGAAACTGTTTAGGACATACGTTGGTATGCTTCTTATTTGTATTCATTAAATAATTGATCTAGTTGTAAGATAGTTTGACACACTAATTGTTACTTTATCTCAAGTTTCGTTCAATTAAGTAATCAATGTACTTCTGAACTTCACGTCAAAAATGTCTTATCTATACATGTAATGCGATTTACTGTACTGGTACGTTGTGTCCTGTTATCTTAAACTATATAAAAACGTAATTAGTGAGTTTAAAGTAATACGACTTACATTGTTGTTTTTCTGGTTGATGGGCCGACAATAAGTAAGTTTAGCATGAATCTGTTGATCATGAAAAATATTGTATCGTAAAGAATTAATTGTTAGTGCTCATAGACGAAGTACATGCAACTGGATTTTTCGCTTCATAAAGAAACAAGAATCCAGTGTCACTATATACACACGGAACATCACGAAAATTTAGAGAATGAAAACAGCAGTTTTAATCAAATCATAGTGAAGTCAAATATGTTATGCATAGTGATATTTCAAAGTGTACATTTTAGTTCGAAACTGCACATTTTTTTATTATGATGGTAACTCATTGTTCATATGCTAATAAATGCTACCTGCTTTGCTATCTAATTAACAATGTTGTAATGCTAAGGTTGTTGTTACGAAGAATAAAATGATTACTTATTCATGTAAACCAATTTTGTGAAAATACTTTTCACATGTTTTCCTTCTAAAACCTTTAGTTACCTTGTCCCAAAGGATTCACCTGTTCATCTTCAAATTCCAGCGTCAGATCACGTTGTGTCAAACGTCACTCTCAACATTCTGGACCGGGTATAAAGTGCGAGTTTACTGTAAGCTAAGTTTAATAAAAGCAGTGACATTATTTCATTAATTAGCGAATGTTTTTATGTTATGTGTATTATAATTAAGTTATGAAATATTTTCTTAATTACAATGAAACATAAATATCGTATACACGCATTGATGTGGCAGATGGGAGAATTCTTATTTGGAGTCCTACTTACCGCTTTTTCGCGGCAAAGCTGTTGTTTACGAAATTGAGAGGACGAAAAGTGAATATCGGACGCTTTAACCTGGTTGGTGAGTACGGAGGATCCGCCTAGGAGAGTTGGAAAACCCTAATTTCAAACCGATTGTGCACATGGGCTTCAGTATCCTGAAGGAACAAAAGGCGTATGAACCTAATGTTGGTCACCGGCTACCATGGGACTGCATCTCCTAACGTTGCTCCACTGCATTGTGGATTAGACCTGTAGTTGAAAGGCTCGGGAGTGTCGCCCTAAGAAAACCACCTGCTTCAGTTTGGGCACCCGAGCAGTATCCCAGCACTCACACAAATCAAATGATTTATGTGGCGCATATCTATTTGGTGCCTCCTTTTACCAATGTTTATGTGTTTGAGTAAAATAAAGTAATTTGTGTTTTGATCATTCACTACACAATTTGTGATTTGTTCAAATTATTCTAACAATAATAAAATTCAGTATTTATTATACTTAACTGTTAGTCGAATTCGATCTTTCTTTTTAGGTCTAGCTAACTATGCTATATATATATATATATATATATATATATATATATATATATATATATATATATATATATATATATATATATATATATATATATATATATATATATATATATATATATATATATAAGTCATTTGATTTAATTAGCTGAGAATATTCGATGTGATTTAATATTCGTATGCATAACTGGGTTCTATTAATGTAATGGGGTAGTGATATATAATGAATAAAGTGCTCAACATGTATAATATTATAATTTACATGAATTTAAATATGGTGAATCTGTACCAGGTCTGGTATTTTATTACTATTTTTGGTAGTTATGTATTTAATTTTGGGCGCACAATCTTACACAATACTAATGTAACTTATTAACTATCATACAATAATCAGTGTATGCCAGTACAGTTAGGAACAGATGAGCAATTCATGCCACTAATCATTTTAGGCTGTTTACTGTGATTGACGACGCGTGCAAGCTCTCAACTTTCAGTTTGCGATGTAACTGTAGTTATTGTTAGAAGAATTTAGGTGGTGACCTGAACGCACTCATTTCTCATTCTCTCTAAATAGAAAGACTAAATACTTTCATTATTTAATTTTATTTGTCTCTTATTATGCTGGGATATTCAGGAAAATATGCCAGAATTTATTCTATTAAGTCTAATGCTATTCTTGGACTTGGAGATGGTATGATTTTTTTATTAGTCGATACTTATTTCACGTGTCATTTTCCTACTGGTCAATATTGTAAAATGTTATTTTCTATTTTATGGTACGTTGTGGTCTGCTTGACTGGTATATAAACAAAGTACGTTTGAAATATAATGATTCATATATCCGAGGCTGAGACTTGTGTTCTGGAATCAACTGGCTGGGCTAGACAGGGAAGCAGGACCGATCAGAACCCTAGGCCGTTCTACGTGTTTGCGCGTCTTTGATCCGATCGATAATTCGCTACCCTCTAATCTGCTGCCGTCACACATTTATAGCACATTAACTTTTATTTTCTCCTCCAATTCTATTTGTATACTTTCAATATAATAGCATGAATAGCTGTGAATTCCACATTGTTGATCTGTACAAGTTGCTTCATAGGAATACCAATTAATAAAAGCTGCAAACATAGCTTGAACCCACTACTGTGTATGAGTAAAGTAGTTTTGATTTTCAAATAATGAATTTTAAATGTTTTAAGATATACTAGACATGTTATTATAACAATATGTATACATATTTCGTTTAGAATCGATTATAGTCAACAGATTACATATTATGTACGAAAGTTATTTGTGCAAGCGATTAAAATGTGGCTTTTATTCTCACAATAAATTAGCCTGGTGAGTCGCAAATAGTTACCAGTGGGGAACTTAAGATTCATGGTAACTTAATTGAGCATTTATTGTACTAACGCTTAATGGCCATACAAAGATATTTGTCTACGCGTGACTCTATACCACCTAGGTACTGATGTGTTCGCTATCAATACTATCTATTTATTTAAACAGAAACATTGGTAAAAGGAGGCACCAAATAGATATGCGCCACATAAATCATTTGATTTGTGTGAGTGCTGGGATACTGCTCGGGTGCCCAAACTGAAGCAGGTGGTTTTCTTAGGGCGACACTCCCGAGCCTTTCAACTACAAGTCTAATCCACAATGCAGTGGAGCAACGTTAGGAGATGCAGTCCCATGGTAGCCGGTGACCAACATTAGGTTCATACGCCTTTTGTTCCTTCAGGATACTGAAGCCCATGTGCACAATCGGTTTGAAATTAGGGTTTTCCAACTCTCCTAGGCGGATCCTCCGTACTCACCAACCAGGTTAAAGCGTCCGATATTCACTTTTCGTCCTCTCAATTTCGTAAACAACAGCCTTGCTTGGAAAAGGCAGTGAGTAGGACTTCCTTGGGCAGTGGTTGTATGCACGTGACCATGTGAGAGCATTTCGTGAAGGAGAGCTGACTCCTCACTCTCGGCTGTGCCAGGTCATTCGGGAGTTGGTGTGTTTGACAGTCGAAATGGAGAAAACTGATGATTCTCTCTAAGTTGAAGCTTAATTTATTCCTCACAATTCTATTTTTCATATTTTTTTCTTTTTTAGGATATTGCTTTTCAGACTACGACTCGTGATATATATTTTAGTCTTGTTCAACTTGGAATTCGTGGATTCAATTGTTATCCTATAGGGTGTATATGCTGCTGTGGTCAGTCGGAGTATTCAACCCATTCAAAACTTGATTCTTTTTACAGTTCCTCATTAGATATTAACAACTCATGTATGACAGACAATTTACAATCTTCATCGTCGAATACTTGTTCTGTGTATGATGACTGTGTAAGTTCTTGAATTGACTAAGTGTTTTTCTTTCCATATAAATTAATCTATTGCATAAATTTAAGATTATTAATCACATATTTAGTGTAAAAGCTCTGTCACTTATTAGATGTATATATCGACTATGTTGATGGAAATGGGTTGAACCTAACAATTTGATTGTATTCTGTATGTAATTACAGTTCATAATAATTCATCTTCAGGGCTGTACTTATATGTTTCATGAGTACAGACCAAATCTGATTACACGATTTATACGCCGTAAAATGTGATATATTTCTCCACACATGACTTACATTTCTATGTTCCTCTTTGATAGTCCGTTAGTTTATTAGTCATGTAACAGTCATCTTCTAATACATACATGATCTGAATATACCGAGTTATGTAGAATCATTTTTATTAACTGAAGTTGATATGTTCAATAAAATCTCGAGAGTAATCCCGACAAATAGAAATAAACGTTTAAATTGGGTGAAGATATATATACATATTTTCCTTTGACTTATTGCTTTGTGAAAGCGTTTTTCTGAAAAATGTTTGCATATCAAATTTTAGCTAAAATCATAATCTAGATTACAGTCTCTATATATTTGTATATTACGAGAGATCAATGTCAAAGATTTCCAGTGTTATGAATCGTCGTGTTGTATCTTAGTTATTTTTCTTCTGGGAATAGGAAAATAAGGTTTGAATAATCCCACAGATGCTTAGTTTAATTGGAAAACATTTCGTTGATAGGCATTTATCAGTGTCACATTTATGCTTTGTATATAGGATGTGATAATTATTGTTAACCAAACGTCTACGCCAAAATCTACAGAAATCTCATCCATTCTAATCCTTTTGACAATTTTATTGAACTAAAATGTGTGTTTATAAGATAGACAGGTAAAAGTTTTTAAGCTTAGTTCTTTTATCACCACCGTCTTAACATTTATTATGTATTTCTAATTCACTTGTTGAACATTCTTTTATTTCCTATGTTAATATGTTAAACGATGTAACTAATAATTGACTGATCATTAATTAGCACTATCCGATTGGATTTTCATATAGTTATTGAACAGTGACCGAATTCACGTGTTACAAATAGTCTAAGTCAATCGAAATTTCTGAAACTATATTGTGATGCTAGATATTTGACAAAAAACTCTTGACTTATTTACCATTTTAATTCAACGCTCATTAAAAAAAGCGTGCCTGTAATCTTTTAGGAACTGATACTCCATCTAAGAGTCGAAACAGCGTCACTCAACTTCACATTCTTATACGCTACCATGGGGCTATTCAGGCTGTGACTAGCCTTCTGTATGATCGAGGTATTTGCAACTGAGTTCTAACTAGCACAAAAAGTAGGTTCGAAATTTCTTCGCCTAAGTCTCATCAAACTATAATGCACGTGATTTCGAGTCACTTAGACTAATGATTACACTACAATTTGAAAGACATAGGTCAATCAGCATCACTAAGATCTAGAAGATTTATTATTTTATTTTATTTGAACACACAAATATTGGTACAAGAATGCGCCAAATATATATGCGCCACACAAAACAATGAGAATTTAAGGGGAAGGAGAAAAGAGAAAGATTGATGTAAGGTGGTGTAATAATAATAATGATAAAAATTGCGAAACAGAAAGGTACAATCAAAAGAAATCTTTCAGTTAAGGGACACACAACCACTTTTTATGAAGAAAGTAAAAGGTTACAGCAGGATCGCCACTGGCTTCTATTCTGAGTCATATCTGATAACGTCTCTAGCCACTGTGTAGCACCATCTCTCGGACCCCAGCCAGGCAGTCGTGAAGGACCAACAGAAGCCAGTCCTTTGCAGCTATCTTTCATCTCACGACACCATGTCATGCACTGACCACCTCTCCGCTTCTTCCAACCAGTCCCAGCGTCGGCAAATAATGCACGACGTGGAATTCTCTGGGACGACATTCGGAGAACATGTCCAAGCCACCGAAGTCGGTGTTTCAAGATGGTGACACCAATTGCATTATCATCTCTGTGCCCGAACACACGATGCCGAACCTCTGCATTACTGACATGGTGTTGCCACTGAATATCAGCAATCCTTCGGAGACAGCGATGATCGAACACAGAGAGTCGTCTAACGTCCTCAACTCGGAGAGGCCAGGTTTCACAAGCATAGAGCAAAACTGCTCTCACCGATGCGTTGTAGATCCGACCTTTTACAGCCAGACTGACATCACGAAGGTGCCAAAGATGGCTCAGATTGGCATAAGCCGCTCTGGCTTTCACTATACGTACATTGATCTCATCACTCACACCCCCACCAGCATTCATACAGCTACCCAGATACACGAACTTCTCGACTACGTCTATCTGCTCACCATCCAGGGTGAGTACAGAATTGGAATCCTGCCAGTCTTGTAGAAGTACTTTGCACTTCGAAGGTGCAAAGCACATACCATACCTACGGACACTGATTGCCAACTGATTAAGTGCGGATTGCATGCCTTGAGCATTGTCGCACAGTAAGACACTGTCATCCGCATACTCAAGGTCGAGAAGTCTTTCTCCAGGCAACAGATCCACAGTGCCATTACCTACATCCATCAGAGCTGTTTCCAGAATGTCATCGATGGCAAAGTTGAAGAGGAATGGTGAGATTGGGCAACCCTGCCTAACCCCACTACTCGAATGGAACAATGGAGAGAGGTAGTTGCATGCCCTCACTATGCCTGAGGTGTTTATATATAGGGCTTTTAGGATGTTAATAAACTTCTCAGGCATACCCTTCTTCAATAGACAATCCCAGAGAACAGTCCTGTCCAACGAATTGAAGGCAGCCCTGATGCCAAGAAACACTATGATTGTTGGTCTTTGATAAGTATGGCAGTGTTCTAACATTTGGCGGAGAGTGAAGATATGATCAATACATCCTCGACCAGAACGAAACTCAGCCTGCTCCTCGCGAGTCAATCTTTCTCGGGTTTTGAACAACCTACGAAGTATGACGGAAGCCAATAGCTTGGACGCAATCGGAAGTAGACTTATCCCCCGATAGTTGTTGCAGGAACGACGTGAACCCTTTTTAAAGATAGGGACAACTATTGACTCATTCCATAACGTTGGTACACTCTCTAGCTCCCAAACCTTTGTAAACAACGTCGTCAATTCCTTAGTCAAAAAGTCACCACCATCTTTAAAAAGAGCCGGAGGTAAGTCGTCTGGGCCAGGTGATTTGTAGCGCTTCAAGAGTTGGAGTTCCTTGCGGACTTCCTCCTCATTTGGTGGATCAGTCGTCACCGGCCATGGAGGGCAGGGCAGTCTGACCGATGTTGCCGGAGCAGCAGGCCAGTTGAACTGCCCTTCGAAAAATTCTGTCCATCGTGCAAGACATCGATGGATGTTAGTGATTGGCATCCCGTCATCCTCGCAGATTGTTTCACTCACACCAGACTTCTTGCTGCCAGTGGCTCGGATGAGCTGGAAGTGCTTCCGGTAGTTACTAGATGCAGCTGCTGCTTCCAGCTCATCAGCACGCTCCTACCACCAGGCTTCTCGGTCCTTACGCAAGATTTGCCCGATTTCATTAAGTAGCAGTCGTCGTCTGTGGTCAAACTCACGGTCACCCGGAGTCGACCGACGGGCTTCAATAAGTTGTAAGGAACCAGAAGAAACCCAGTGCTTAAAAGCGGGACGTTTTGCAAACCCACAACTGACTGTTCCCGCCATTTTCATGGCGTCATGCAATTGCAACCAATGCTCATCTATACTTTTCGGTGGAGTGGTAGCTAGCCTAGAGGCTAGCTCGGTTCGATACTTATTTGCAACAGAAGTTGCAACCAGCTTGCTAATATCAGTCCGTTGATGGCGGTCACTTCGCTGGCCACTGAAAAGTAAGGTATAAAAGACGGTGAATAATGTGGAAAATAATAATAATAATAATCTCAACCAAAAAAACTTAACAATCTCCACAACCCCCATACTGATAATTAACATGTGCTCACTAGTGACTAGCTTCGTGAGGGAATTCTCGGAGTTCTAGTGAGAAGTCGTGACCAGTGGAGCTAATCCGTGTCGGGTAGAGACAGGTATCTACCTCAGTACAATGGAAGTTGGTCGCGCAATTTCGTGGATTGGTTGATGTTAGACACTAACACCATTGGATGCCGGCTCAGTGGTCTAATGGTTAAGTGCTCAGGCGCGAAGCCAGTAGGTCCTGGGTTTGAATCCTGCTCGCGGGATCGTGGATGCGCACTGTTGAGGAGTCCCATACTAGGACGAAACGGCCGTCCAGTGCTTCCAGGTTTCCAACGGTGGTCTAACATCAATTGATTCATGATCTCAACCAAAGAAACTTAACAATCTCCACAACCCCCATACTGATAATAATAATAACAATAATAATAATAATGACAATAATAGTAATAATAATAATAGTATTAATAATGACAATAATTGTGATGATAATAATTTGAATCAATTGATTGTTTTTCGAAGCGAGAAAAGTAATTTCCATAGACATAAAGAGTTCATCATTTGTATGTGGGCTGTGATACTGCCCGGGTACCCAAACCAAAGCAGGTGGTTATCTTAGGGGGCTACATCCCGAGCCTTTGACCTAATGGTCTAATCCACAAGGCAGTGGAGCATCGTAAGGAGATGCAATCCCATGGTAGCCGGTGACCAACGATTGGTTCATACGCCACTTTTTCCCGCAGGATACTGGAGCCCATGTGCACCGTTGGTTTGTGATCCGGTTAAAGCGCCGGACATTCGCTTTTCGTCCTCTCGTTTTTGTAAACAACACTCCGCCACGAGAAGTCAGTGAGTAGAACTTCCTTGGCAGAGGCTGTATACGCGTGGCCATGTGAGAGTATTTCGAGAGGGAGGGCGGACCCACCCCGCTCTCGACCGTACCAGGGCATTTGGGGGCTAGAAGAAAGTAACACTGGTCGCTACTCAATCAATTGTAAATATCTCAGGCGTACAGGAGGTCAGTCGCAGTTACTATTGATAATGAAAATATTTTGGCACTAACAGTTTACTTTATCTGTTATATTTTTTTCAAAGTCTTGTTCATTGATGCATAGTGTGCGCAAATCTGTTAAACTGTTATTTACTTTTATGGCTATAAATGTATATATTTTTATCTTATGGTGTTTGTAAGTAATTAATGTACAGTTATCTGTTTTTTCATGTTAATTTTTTATGTAGTTAGATAAGGCTCGACCAAATTTCATATCACTTGGATTTCATATTAATTTTAAATCATCTGCTTATGAATTAGGCTTTCATTCATGTGAAATATTTTATTCTGCAGTCTTACTACAATCCAATAGTCAGTCTATTATTAATCCTAAAACAACTCATAAATTCAATTGTTCTCCAATATTAACTTTAAGCGATTATAATAAATATTTAACAGATGAAAATGTTCGAGGAAATTATCCAGCTCTTTGGTTTGATTCTGTTCGTTCCTTACATGTAAATGAGTCTCGTATAACAGCTTCAGATTGTAAGTTATTATATTTTTATAGAAATGATTTTTCAGTGTTAAAGCTATGAAGTGGTAGTTCAGTGATCAAAACACTATTTAATTTAAACAACTTATCAGTATCATTAATTTGTAAATAATATTCCTGTTTAATAATGATACGATTTTTAGTCAGGTTTTAATTGATTGGAGAATAAATGACCTAAAAACTAATTCCTTCTAATCGCCTATAATATTTTACATGTTCATTTTGTGTTCTTGTTCTGTATATTAGCATGTTATTTTATCACATGAAAAACTGTTTATCTGGCTAGTAGTTCTCCCTTTGATTTTTAATTATCTGGGACCTAAAGTCAAATATGCTGTTTCCTGAGTAGCCATTACTTACCTCCTTTGTCTAATAGGCTTTTCAGATCTGCGGGATCTTCCGTGACCGTTTCGTCAACATAAAAACTTTATATACAGCTTCTGATTCTTATGGGAATGCGACTCACGAACTGCAGAATGGCAATATGTTGCACTTTCATAATCTCTGATAGAGCTTTTTATTGTAGTACAAATTACGTTATAGGCTTGACTTTGTGGTCATTAATGACTGAGATAAATTCCCGAAGGTTTTATAAGTAGGAAGTTGAGACTGGTGAGTTCAAATGTATTTGGAGGGAGACAGTTTTTATCGATGAGATAGGATGATTATCATGTTATACTATGAATTTACTGAAGTAAGAAATGTAGGCCACATGATTCTTACTTGAAAGGGTGGCCCACTCACTACCACTCCTAAATGCTACGAGTTCGAATCTTGGTAAGTTTATGCGTGTAAACTACTGAGAAGTACTGTACTAGATCGAAACAACTATCTTGAACATCTTAGTTTTTAATGATTCTTCAGCTAATCAATAATAAACTGTGCGAATTCTTTATCTTAGTAAACTAGGGCTGAAGAGCTTCAAAAAGATATCATTGTTCATGATTGGGATAATTTGATTTTAATTAAGAAATGCGTTATTGACTCATTGAATGACTTTATTTAGTTTGTTCCTTTCACGAACTTAAACGAAGTAAAAATGCTTATAGCGTGCAATTAATTTGCTGGAGTTCGTTTTCGTCATCTGAAAAACATACATTTAATAAATTTGGTTAATTTTAAACATTAACATACTTGGAATTTAGTGAGTGGATTATCGGTCGAAGAAACTTAAATTGTTTGGAAATCAAACTGTTAGATCATTTTAATTAAGTTTTTTTCCTGGAGGTTTTGTAATGAAATGGGATAGCATTTTGTAGAATATATTGGTGTGATGATCTTACAAGGGTTGAATTCGATAAATCTAAGAGGAAATATGAATTCATAATCTGACTGATTTTCAAATGTAATAAAATTACGAAGATTAAGAGCATATTTGATGAGGATTAGTGGTATATTGGGAAATACCGATGAGTTCAAAAGTTCTGTGAACAAATGGATGAAAGCACTGTCAAGTTTTATTTCTACTTCTTTCACTGAATGATCGTCGTTGAATATTTCATAGATGTCTTTTAATAGATGAATATTGTGTGTTAGGTAGATAGAATTTTGACTATTTTATCCTTTGATTAAACTCAAATGAGAATATGTTGATTGGTGCATTTTCAATTTCTAATGTAAATTATATAAATGTTTTTCAGTATTTCAAAATTTTTATTGCTCCATATTTTTAATTATTAACTTCACTAGTCTGAATACGATTTCATTATTTCGATCCAAATGTTAAGTGTTAATATATCATTTCAAATAATTACAAGTTCTTGACTTAGTTCTTAATCTAAATTTATTTCTCTAGGGTTAGTGATGCTATTTGGTTGACCAAACTACAGTATTTAAATTATTGTTTATTGGATCTACACTAATGATTGCTGGTTGAGATTGTATTTAATAAAATTAAATCGAACAATTTACACCTTATTAAAACTGTAATTTCCTTCTAAGTATCTTGTTTATCCAAAGGATTATATATTATAGGATGATTTTCCTCTAATTTATCTTGTTTTTTTCCGTTTTAGAATCGTTGTTAATTGAAATCTTTTGTATTTAGGTGGTACGCTTTGTTAAAATAAGCATTATACATAGTCTAACCAATAAATAAGCAATCAGGAGCCCATAAATTACCCAATATGACGAATTTAGGGTTGCATCAATCATATCTGTTTCAAAATACTGCATATTTATAATCATGATTCTGTCTTGTCTGCTCTTTTTCAATTCGAAACATTTGTTGAAGTCTTGAGAAGTCAGTTTCTTCAACTGTGTTGTAATTTCTCGTTTTATCAACTTCGCATAATCATTATTTCCATTTGAGGAAGAAGTCCTAGGGCTGTAAAATTAATGAGTAGGGAATTTGATTTAACTTTTGAATTGAATTACAGATCAAAAACTTCAGGACAGTAGGTGTTGAATATTCGCACGGATTATTGCATATTTACTGGGCAGATCATCCACTTATTAGCAATTTACAACTTTCATCTATCGTAGCCGAATAACAACAGGCTACCAAAGTTAGATTAGCTCAAGCAAATAGGACATTGAACTACAATGCGACTAATCGTTTGCTTATTTACTTCTACAATTAAAAAAACGTTGGTAACTCGGTTTACGCATGGTTAATTTAAAACTTCCTTTCTACTTATATTCTTAAGGATTTCTTGAATGAACACCCGTTTCTTACGATTTTTTAATCCATATTTCTCACGTTGTGTATTTAATTTCTTTCATTTGTAAAGATAGTTTCCACGCTATAGACTCGTGTATCATATATTGAAAAACTTGTTATTTATTGCTTGTGAGTAGTTGATTGGAAATGCAGTATACATTAGTAATTATTGTCTGTCAGGAACTCGTCATCCTTTCTTTTTCATAGTTTCATCTATTCATCAAGTGGATGGAGTACAAATGTTTATTCATAATCGTTTTCTTATTGGTTCATATTCAGTCGATGTATCTCCTAATTTAATGCATCGTTTAGAAGGTTTTATAATTGCCTATAAAAATTCCATTCCGTATCCATCATGTTCAATTTCACAAAAAGGTAACTGGATTATTTTCTATCTGTGTTTTGAAATCTCCATTAGTTACTTACTATTAATAACATTATCCATCAAAGTAATTATCTGCATAAACAGTATAACGCTAGTATTTATTTGAAATCAATGTAATAAGTTATGTCCTTTAAGTGGTTTGATATTTGAATTTTCTCATCTTTTAGATAAATATCCTACTCCTGAAGAAATATTTGACCTAAATAACCCTTGAGAATCATATTTTCAGAAGGGGTTTGTGGAGAATTTAGAAATTTTTACAGATTGAAATCATGAGTCAGTTGAAGCTAGACCACCATTGAAAACCAGGAAGCACTGGACGGCTGTTTCGTCCTAGTATGGGACTCCTCAGCAATGCGCATCCACGATTCCTCACCCCGCGGGATTCGAACCCAGGACCTACTGGCTTCGCGCGCGAGCACTTAACCATTAGACCATATTATTTGTTAGCCTGAAATCATTTATAATATTGATCATGAAATGGACAGCCTAACCAATGATCTCTATTTTGTGTTATAGATCTTGACTGAGTAGCTGCTAACAGCAGAAAAAGCACTATTATTATCATCATCTTAACAGCAACGTTCAAAAAACATGGCTTAAACAGTTTTGAAGTTAGTTGTGGATCATGCAACAAATTTATAAGATTTTAACAGCTATTCAGTAGCTGAATTTTTTACTTAGTAAGTTTGGTAACTCCACTCTCAATCCTCCTCTTTTATCCGGGCTTGAAATCTACAGTAATCCTAGAAGGGCTTTAGGCGGAGTTAAGATTGTAGTAATATGTCTTATTTCATCTTGTAGTTCCATACGATTATATATTTCTCAAATTTTTATGAAATTATAAATTAAAGTTCTAATAATAATTTATGTATCTTTAATATTACTTAACACTAGATGAAATGTTGACATTGTTATCAAGTAACTTATCGCTTACACGTTTCTCACAACATATATCCACCTGTAATACACGATTCGATGTTAGCAATGGAATT
This sequence comes from Schistosoma margrebowiei, assembly GCA_944470205.2. Lineage (NCBI taxonomy): Eukaryota > Metazoa > Platyhelminthes > Trematoda > Strigeidida > Schistosomatidae > Schistosoma > Schistosoma margrebowiei. Next base: position 20,447,766 of record OX104026.1, on the reverse strand, counting down.
ATATCCGTTCATACTTCACATAACTTTCAAATGGTAAGTCTGTATGCTTTTTTTCATATTTTAGTTTCACTATCCTTATCATTACTTTTTAATTGTTGACGAAATTAAAGAAAACAGCAAATACAATGAAAAATTCTTAGAGTAATATTATCGCAATAATAATTGATATTCGAACTTGACTTATTGAAGTTGTTATTTCCGGAGCATATTAAATTATGGGTAAATTCTATGAACTATTTATGGACTGTTATATATATATTCCTCTTATTATAAACTTGCATTTGACATTTTGGCTGCTATTAAACGATTTACTATTCTTAAGTTATTTTCAATCTATTGAATACCTTTTATTACCACGGTCCCAACATTCTTTTCTTAATCTGTTGGTTGTGTATGACATGTGTCCGTCTCTTTTTTATATTAGTCAAGTGGACAGTTGTCCGTCACATCTCTCTTCCACATGAAACTCCAACTTTTACATTCCGTTTTTCTTATTACGTAACCTACCAATATTACGGCGCTTAAAATAAATGAATATTGAAAAAACTAAAGAATGGAAACAAACATGAGCAGTTTGTTAAGGTGATGAAAAAAGTGGTTAGATTTTACAAGGATAGGTAACCACATAATGTTTTCGGATGGTTAGTAGCTTAAAGATCCTGATATTTGAATTCAGAGGACTATATACTTAAACATTAATTCGTATGGTTACATAGCATTCTTTTATCAGTCTTCAATACTAACCCTAACTGGATAAAATTTCACAATGTTACTTCAAAGGTCATCCATATAATATAATGTCATCGAAGACATCTCACTATGATTTTTTTAAGTAGTTTTGATTACTTTGTTATGAAAATATCAACATTAGTAATAATTTGGTTTTCTTTTCTACTTATCAATCTAGAATCAGATACTACCTTATTTACAACTCCATATAGATCATATTTCTTTGTACAATCGTTCACCCATTTATCCATATGATATTGTACATATAATGAATCGTCAGAATATCCCCTCTTATCTATTCAAACGTAGTTACGAATTTATTCAGTTAGAATTGAATAATCCATCTAAATCTGTTGATGATTGGTTAAATGAATTACACTTAGGTGTACCGAACACACCATGTAAAGAATGGAATAAACAATTAATTGCTTATTGTTACAATCGAACTATTTTAAAATTAAGTGGAATTTGTATGAATCTTATTGTAAATCATCAAATAAATCAATTTTCCGATATACACTTATCCAAAAATGCTCCTTTTATCAATAATGATATGTTCAATGATAAATTATCGCTTTTGAAATTTGCTAGTTTTGAATGTATATTTTGGTCATTGAATTATCCACACTTATGGTAAGTTCTTATATACTACTTCATTTGGATAGCTAAATATATGCAGTCTGTTATCTTAAACATTGTATACTAAATATATATTCATTTCACACATGTCATTGATCCTTGTGTAACAACGACCAATATCATGTTTGTTTAGTCCTTTTAGTCATAGTCCAAACCTAACGATCGAGTTGCCATGTGATCACTAGCCTAGGTGACTAGACATCTTGTCCCACTGTGTTGGAATGTTAGGTTGTTGGAGGTAGTTGACAGAAAACCGTGGACTGAAATTTCGTGGTATTTGGCATCCTTCATCAAAGTGAACTTGTGATCTTGAGGGAGCTAGTGCTTTCTGTGGGATTAGAGCCGGCACGCTCCCTAAGGGAGTCGATGCTCTCTCAAGATTTAGAGTATGTTTTGCTGATGAGTTTTATTTATTTATTTCAACACATAGATAATGGTACAAAGAGGCACCAAATACATATGCGCCACACAAATCTCATTTGATATGTGTGAGGGCTGTGATACTGCTCGTGTGCCCAAACCGAAGCAGGTGGTTTTCTTAGGGGGCCACACCCCGAGCCTTCGACCTGAAGGTCTGATCCACAAGGCAGTGGAGCATAGTAAGGAGATGCAGTCCCATGGAAGCCGGTGACCAACAATTGGTTCATTCGCCATTTGTTCCCGCAGGATACTGGAGCCCATGTGCATCATTGGTTTGGGATCCGGTTAAAGCGCCAGACATTCGCTTTTCGTCCTCTCATTTTCGTAAACAACACCCCCGCCACGAGAAGGCAGTGAGTAGGATGATGAGTGCTAACTAGTATATACATATGCACGAAATGGAACTATATTGGATAGTACAATAACAATGCTAAGATCAATAGTATTTTAGAATCGCATCAATGAAATGCTATAGAGTGCAAACTACGAACTTTATTTTGGCGATTTGTGTTCTTGTAGATCATTGCATCTCAACTATAAATGAATTTGTGAAGCATAGATTTGATTGAAAGATCACACAAACTGAAAGATTTTGTAGATTTTATGGTTAAAAATGTTATCTCTCAGAGGTGTCTCAACAATATCTGTAACCTTCGGCTTAACGTGTTTTACTAGAACTTTAAATGTAAATGTTGTGAAATTCTTCATATCAACAGAATTACTTTTTTCTTTGGTTTCACGAAAACATAAAATATTGCGAATTTACCATAAATTTGTACGCGGTTATTATCGCTTAAATTATCAATAAGAAATAAACATCCTGTATGAAATATGTGCATAGAATATAATCAAAACTTCGATTGGTTGTGCGAGTGTAATAATATAAGAAGTTGGTCTCTTTCAGTAACATTTCTTCCTATTTTCACATTACTGGATTGTTATATTCGATTTGATTTTTAACATTTTACTTGACGGTTGTTTCAAAAACATTATTTGAAGTGACTTAATTTTAAATAATACCATTATAAAAATAATTTGGTCACACTGTGGTGCGTGCTACTTATATGGATGTAAGTAGTATATGACGTGAGTCAGGAATGTAATGTTTGGCGGCAGAAGATGGGGAAGATCAAGAAAGGAAGAGCGGGAATAGAAGGCAATTAGTATGGAGATGCAAGAACAATGGAGTTCCAGACAATTATTGAATACTTTGCAAATTAGGTATTATAGAATGGTTTTTCTATTTTACCAAGTAACTCTGTAATTTTGTGCTAAATATAATTCGGTTGTCCTCACCTGTGTTCTCCTTCACTACAATACTACTAATAATAAGTTTAATTTATACTTTTATTGTGCTAAAAGGAAATTTTTCAAATAGTTAACAGTTGAATATTTCATTAATGGTTTATTGTTGATGAGTAGTTATTGATAGAAAATATTGGAAAAATCTTATAGGTAATGTTAATTGTAGCCACATACGAAAATGGCTTGTACACTTTTTTAATGTCCCTTGATCTATGTACTATAATTATTCATCTTCCAAAAACACTTTCATTTATGGCATTTATCTCTGTGTAAGTTTTTGTTTTGATATATCTTGTTTTAAACGCGTCTTGATATTACGTAGTAAAGTTTTTCGCCTAATTCACTATATAAACAGATTGCGTTTTTGGAAATATCCAACATTTATTGTATGTTACCTACTTCATTGTATTTTTTTTTGAAAACTGTTTATCGAAATTTTGATAAAAGACCATGGTGCTATGTAGTACCTTGAAAACCGTTAATAACTTTGATAGAGTATTTGTTGGCTTTATTATAAATATGATTGTGGAAATCTTTTCAGCAACTAACGAATGCTATTTTGATCATGGAATAGAACTATTTATTAAAGGTATTAATATGCGTTTAAAATACTAGTTCACTTGTCATATATTAATTTTTGCTGTTTTTATGTCTACAGGAATTCACCTTCAATTAGTCATTCAGAATACCGAGTGAGGTTGAACAATGGTATAGAAATTAACATTTCTTTACAAACTGTCGGTATTTTATCGTTTATTCTAAGTGATATGTTTCATCAACTGAATCATCTTAAAAATTACTGGGAATCACAAAATAAAAATGTTTATTGGCCTTCTGCACATCAGTATTGTTTGCAAAGCGAATCACAGTCAAGTAAGTAGATATTGACTATATGATAGGTATTGTCATTTTAAATGAATTTACATCGATATGACATTTATAATTATCTATCATTTATTTTAATTATATTCGATACCATCATTATGGCTATTCTTTTCGTCATTTTAATTCGAACATATTGTCAATTAACTAGCTTGTTTTTACTTCACAAGTTCTGTGTTACTATATGCAGGTGATTTTTAGGGTTTCGAGAAAACGTTTACTCATAACAGGATTATGACTATCTGTGTCTTAATAATTGGTCAGATTTATTGTATTAGGAATTACAGGACCCGACTGGTTAGTATCATTTCAGTTTCTGAATATTATATACCCGCCTATGATTTGAATATGAGATATCGTTTCATCCTAATTACATAACATTATCTAATCTGGATTATTTTTCTCGACTTGAGTAAAACGAAATAGCATGCTTTGAAAAAAACTGGTTATTTTATGATTATAACATTGGTTTACATGAAATTCAAGGTAAGTTATCAGTTGAATTTCTCGAATCAGTTAAATCTTTTTCCCTCTTTGTGTCTTTTATAGCTGATAAAAAATGTTGGATATGGACTACTAAACTAAACGGTGTTTCCCAATTTCGTATATGCTTTACTAAACTAGTTTCTGTTATGCAAATTAGTTTAGAGACCAATGTACTTATGTATTTGAATTGTTCTACTGAACAGCAGAAAATTTGTCCAATTATGGAGAGAATGGCTGACAAAAATGATAGTCATGAAAATAAAATGAAGCCACTGTTCTGTTTAGCTGTACAATTTCCATATTCACATGATGCGGCATATAATAGTAAGTTTTTAAACACGATAATAATAATAGTGGTTGGTTTCATTATACCAACAAATGGTTGACATTACCAACTACTTTATGAATCAATTTTTAGACTCCTATATTGAACGCTGATTAAATAAAATGAAGGCACTATAGCTGGAGTTTTGCTTCAATGTTAGTTTGGGTACGAAAAGACGAGTTATTCATTTGGATACAAGTGGTAATTTGTGAGCTTGCTTTAGGAAGGCGATAAGCTCGTCGACTTGTGGAGTTTATTAAAGTGACATTGTTTGGCTAAACGTATTTTTGGAATTTTTCTGTTTCTATGTGGTTGTGAAAGGCCAATTTTAACACATTATTATTATTATTATTATTATTATTATTATTATTAACCTACAACCAACTACCTACTACTTACCACAACTAAGAATATTAGAATGGGAAACTAACTACAAGTGTCCTCCTACTACTAGCTTAATAAGATGATTTCAGTTTTTATCAGCTAAAATACTTGGAACTAATGTTAAGAATATTTATTTACACTTTTTACATAACATTAGTAAGCGACAAAGAAAGGTAGTCAATAATTGTGTGCTTAAATCATGTAGGGATTTTTAAGTAATGATGGATAATGTTTTCTAACTCACAATAAGGATTCTGATTAATAGAATTAATACAAGAAAACTGGAAACTGAATTATTTTGAAAATCAACCCACATTGATGAAATACTCATTTACAACTGCAACAACCCAATGACCTACAAATTAGTATACTGACAAACCCTGTTCATAAGCGAGAATACATATTGTATCATTGCTATTGAACAGGAAATTTGAAGGAAATGCCTAATGAATGTATTTCGGAAAAATAGATACCACTAAAAGTTCATCAAGTAGTGTTTATCAAATTGATTACTAAGTGCAAAATAAAAATACACCAAGCGGATAATTTTATCCTATGTGGAAAACATTTCCGATATCACAAACAAATTACCAAGATGTTTAAGAATAGACGTTGCACATAAACTCACAAAATGTTTAGAATCAATATTATGCAGAGCAAAAGACACAACGACAAACGGATATAAAACAAACATCACCTACAAAATCAAGTGCATCAACTACGGGGTGCACTGGATAGGAAAAAGCGACCACCTGCTCATCTTCATTCATGTCAATATCAACTAACGTTTAAACGCCGCAATATGGATTCTTTTATACCAATGCATATTAACAACTGTGGACATGGTTCCTATTGGGAGAACGTCCATTTGTTGGACTAATGGAGCACAAAAAAATGCCAGAGAATTTTTAAAAGTTTGCTTATTTTTTGAAGAATCAATCAGTTGGATGGAATCTATCAACCAGTGAAGAAAAAGATGGACCTAAGCAAGGTCAAAGATGAAAACGATCTAAAACATGTAAACAGCTGTTACATAAGCATATGAAAGCACATTAGCTACATTCTAGGTCGACAAAACAAGCGGTTAATTAATTATGCAGGAATTTTAGCTACTCACTTCTTATTGAAGTGTATGGTGATAATATTGTAGAAGAAAACAATGAATGCTTCACAATTAAACCATCCAGCTCTGAGGACAAAATACATTCAAAACTCGATAGTCTAGTGTCGGTGGTCACAGATTTAATGTAGATCAGTAGTTGTCTTTTTTTCAAATCTTTTGATATGTAGTAATTTCTGTCCCCTTTTTGAAGTATTGAATTCATACCCTAGATTATTCCATTTAGTTGCTACTGTAGTTCTTAAGTAATTGTAATGATATTTTTATGTTTGAATTTTATTTGTTAATACATTTGTGTATTATTCACTTTACTTTAATTAAAAGCACCTATCAAATGTCACGGATATTTGGCCAATCTTGATTGCTTAATCACTGCGGAATTATTTGAATGGTTCTCTTTGTTAAGTTTGCCAGACATTAAAAATCAAGCACAATATGGTCACAATTGTGAATATATAAGCAGTTCAAATCAGTCAACTGCAAGAATAGAAGTCCCGAAGCTCGCGAAAAGTACATATTTCCTAGTTTGTATTACTTGTTTCGGTTTTATGCAACTCTGTAATTTATTACTGACTTGTATATTATTTAGGTTTTAGCTGTAATCAAATGTAACTGCTTGATATGTTTTGGTTTCACGAATGGAAGTTGAGGAAGCGATATATATATATATATATATATATATATATATATATATATATATATATATAAACTTGTAGTTGAATCTACATGGTTTATACTCTTGCGAGAAGTTTGAATTATCCCATTGCTAATATTCAGGGCTCAATTTCTTAGTTGGCCTATGTATATCATTAGCAATGTCATCTTTTTTGAAGTTTTTAGAATGGATGTAAATATAGTGTGAAAATCATGTCTATTGAATAAGTTAGTGACTGTCAATAACCCATTGGCGTTTGAAGTGAAAGGTACTGGATTTAACATTCAATTTAAACTGGACACTGTATATTTCACTTACTAAGTCACAACTCCACGTTATATGAGCAAAATATTTTTTATATTGTTTATAATGCTTCACTGCTTGACACATATCCTACCAAAGATCCAATAATGTTTCATAATTTTCGTATGCACCAATAAGTTTTTATTTCTTGCCAGATGTCACTTTAATTATTTAGCTGTATATCAGCTACATTTCTCAACAACATTGGTTCCATGGGATAGCTATATCCATTCACGTTGGTTAGTTAAAAATCAGAAGTCAAATAGTCACTAGATATATTTCAAGAATTGTAATAAGAAAATATGGCTAGTGTGATTACGTAGATCCTGAGTAACATAGAAAGCTTGGATCCAATTACTGGTCAGTTAAGAGTTTAAATGGAAAACGGATTTCTGTTAAAATTACTAATTTCTCTTGGTGAACGTCGTTGATTCAATCCTGAGAGAGGTTTTAGAAGTGTACTATTTGAAAGTTTCTAGTTTTGCAATAAAAGTATTTTTATTACCTATTATCCTTCGGCTTTTTGAATCTACAAGGCAAAAATTGATTTCATACTACTAATTAAATCACTTATTAGTTTATCGGCAGTGATGACTCCTTGTATGGTATTTAAATGTTGTTATAAGGTTCGGTTTTACTTCGTCTAGTGTTATGACGGTTGGGTTTCCACGTTTCCACCTATGGGACGTTAATTTACCTTAGACGAATATCTACACTAGATTCCCTTTCACTGTCTATTCTACAGGACATCAACACAACCCAGATCAAGAACACGTGATTAGCCTGACCAGAACGTAAATATATTTCCACATAAAAAACCCGACACAATCCAACAACAATGAACAATCAATAATAAGTGAGTAATAATAATAAAACGATAGGGAAATATATAAATCATCTGACACCTGTTAGACTATTTACGTGTCTGACTAAATAGACAACCGATCATTATCATTCTCGCCCACACACACAAGTGCCTATCAATCAAAATAGTAGCAGTTCATTCGTAGAAATTTCTTTTGAATGTTTACGTATAAAGATAAAATGATGCACCAGTGAATATTGGTTTAAAGTAGTTGGTGAAGGGCTAGAGGGACAAATACTAAAGAAGCGGTTGGAAAATGTTGTTGTTAAATATTACTCTGAGCTTTTTCAAAGATATGTGTACATTAGCACCAGATGTTTCGTTTCTACTATTTTTTATGTAGTAGTATATCTTTTCACTTGTTTGAGTTTTGAACAATCAGGTCTGTTATCCGATTGCGCCTATACTCATTTAATGTATGATATCGTCTTGCATAACATTAAATTTGGAAAATGAAACTAAATTTCCTCTTTAATATTTTAAGGTATCGGAAATTGTTGTATGATGATTAGTATATCCTTAGCAATAGGTAAATAGTTCGGTGCATTATATTAGTACTCTAACTGAAAAGTATCATCAACCACCGAGTTTCGTTAAGCTTACAACAGGTTTTATCTTATGCAAGCAATAAACAGAAGATTCCCTGATGATTTGTTAAAATATACAAACGGAGTGTTTATTACACTTTGCTCAATTATCTTTGGTTTTTCTATAGAAAACCAATTATTATACGATGAATTATCGCTATCAGGCTCTGATATCAGTTCGAAAGGACTGATAAAAGCCAATATTGTCCATTCTTCATTTTCAACTGATTTTTCACCTACACATTCGCTAGTTATTGGTAATAAAGCTCAATGGAAAGAAGTTTGGAAACGTTTGATATACTGTAAAAACCTTTTGCATAATGCTTCAGTCCAGGTTAGTCTTCGTGTGAAATTCTTTATTTGATAAATATGTATTACTTATGAGTAGTTAAACATTTTAACGTATAATCGTTTCACTGTATTGCATTGGTTATTCATGGACTGACTGTTCTCTAGTTTATACACTTTATGTTTGCTCGGCCGTATTGAACCGATTATTTTTGTGTTTATCTGTGCTTAGTCAACTATTGTTGGTAATCTTACCACCATGAATAATCATTGGCTATTTATATTTATACTACAGAGAGCCAAGACATTCAGTGAATATAATACTTAGTTGCTTTCTGTTATGTCATTTTAATGGAGTTTCATAATATTTCTTTCAATTATCTACCTAGAAAACCTGGTGATTATTTTGTAGTTTCTAGGTAAAATACTTTTTTCATTGCTTAATTTATCAGTAGTCATATCGAAATATTCTTTAAAAATAGCGATAATTATGTTATTTAACAATAGCTTGAATGAAGAATTCTTTCATAAAACTGGCTGGATAAAGTGCTAGTATAGAGATGAGTCGACCAGGATCGAGGACACAACTTTCAGATTTTCACGCGAAATCCAATTACTGAGGATAACGAGCAGTAGAAATACCTTGGTATACTATTTAAAATGTTTAAAATGAAATCGAAAAAATATATGTGCCTTTATAAAATAAAAATGATTGTGTTAAACTTACTAAATGCACAATTCTATCTATCTAGCCTTAAGTCATAACCCTAAAATCCTAATCACGAAATATTCCTTAGTGGCATAATATTATATGGACGAATTGATCGGACAAAGCTTCTTGAATTTTGGCATGAACTTCGTCCATACATACTGTCCTGTAGAGGTTTGGTGTATAGCAGATGTCAGTTCGTGGGGAAAATCTCAAACATAAACCCCTAATCTGATCACTAAATACCTAACCTCAACTAAGAACAACGTGAAATCTGTTAGGATTCGATTTGGGACCTTCGAAAAGACCGTTGATCTATATTTATAAATACGAACTTATGTATCATTATTTTTCTCGATTTATAAGCAAAGTAACCTGTAAAAAATATTAATAGACACCTTAAACCTGTAAGATGTTTACAATTTACAATACTATTGTTTTCTTATCCATAAACTATCCATATACAGAGCTATTTTCTTATTGACTAAGAACTGGTTGAAAATCCGTCGCAAATCATCCGTTATAAATCAAACAATTTTATATTTTCAGTTTGGGATTGTGGAGATTGTTGAATTTGATCGAAATCATGAACCATTCAATGTTAGGCCACCACTAAAAACATGGAAGCACAGGACGGCCGTTTTGCCTTTGTATGGGACTCCTCTGCAGTGCGCATCCACAATCTCGCACATCAGTTTCGAACCAATAACCTACTATTTCGCGCGATTGTTTATTTTGTTTGGTCCTTAGTGCTGATTAATTTCTATCGAATAAGTCCTCTATGAGGCCACTACACTAAATGGATTTACATAAGACTATTATGTTTACTGATAATTAGTTGTCAAGGGTCAGTAGAAATTTATGGATCTGCGCTTTTTTAATTAGAATGCACTTGAAATTCGTCTATTGAGCTTTGGTTTCTAACTTTGTTGTTGCTAATATGGTTTTATAATTTACATAGTGTTAATATTTTGTGGCTCTTAATCAAGTACTTCAATCTATTCTTGGTTACTGATCAGCAACATTTTCATTAAAAATTGTAACTTCAGTCAATAGTTTGTAAACTTTGGATATTTCACAATGAACTAGCTGATAAAGTGTACCTCTCAACAACGGAAAATAGAATAAAGAGGAAAATTAGCTTATGATTATAAGAAGTCTTGTAGCTAACACTAAATTGTATAGAATAAGGATTTAGTTATTTATTCTCTGAAGAATTGGCTCACACTGAGTCACGAAACGTCAGAAAAATTAATTTTTCTACTTATTGGGCTATTACAAATACATTTATTTATTTATATTTGCTACACTATTAATAGTTAATGATTTTTAACTATTGATTGTTAATATTTCACAAATATTATATGACTTCACACAGCAATCTGCTCGGTTTATTTTTAGTCTTTTAAATCAAAGTGATTTCTAACTGACATATGAAATAAAAGTTTTATAGTGTACACCACAAATGTACTTTAGTTAGACAGCCGTTGAACATGAGGAATCATTGGATAAATATTTTGTCGTAATATGGGACTTCACTATAGCAGTGCACATACAAGTTCCAGCTAATGCCCGAAATCTGGACCGATAGGTCTCACTGTCAGCGTCTAACCTTTAAATCGCTTAAATGTGATCCGTGATGTATAAGTCTAATTTTTATCAATACACGATATTTTACAACCATCTTCTATCGCCATAAGTAGATAACTCTCACACCAGACGCATTTGAACTACACAGGTCACGGCTTCTTATTGGAACTTAGGGAAACAAGAATTGTGGTTGTACTACCTGTGCTTGGAGAAAATAAGACTATACTTCGTGCATTAATTTATATGGCGTACTGTTTGATGTGTTAATCGTGAGCTGTCATCAATTTTTTTTATATATATTTTAACTGATGTATCTGTAAGATGTAGTTTTCAAAGAATATTTTTGTATACGTATAATATATGTGTATATTACAATTGTAATTATCTTACTGGCTTCATAGATGATTCAGACCAACGAACATCAGTCGAGACTTCTGAATGTCTGTCGAATTTTTATCGGGAACAAGACTATTAAGGTTGATATAGATTCGTAAGTAAATAAAATTTACAACACACTCAACTACTATATTTCCTATTCTTTGTCATTGAAGAAGAGTCTATGTTTATTCTATAGTTGGCAGGTTCAAAATTCATACCAAATGTTCGAAGCTGTTCTGTGTAACGTTTGATAACTACATCTCTTAATAGGGTCATGTTTACTGAATGCTATGCGATAATCATAATTGTCCACTTAGATGATTGTCCTTACAATAAGTTTTGTGATGACATCATATTCAATTGCATTTTCTGTTATTGTTAACAAAAAAGTGGTTTTTTTTCTATAACCATGGAAGTGAATGACTATATTCATAGTTGACTATTAAATTCGTTTACTTGTTATGTAAATTCCCCATTTATTTGACTCTATCACACATAATAATTGATTCGTCAGTGTAACTAATTAATATTATCTATCTACCGATTTCATATACCAAATTCATTTTTAAAACATGTAATATTTTAGATCCTTTTCAAACCAGCACGAATATTTAGTGTAATTGGTGAGTGTCCACCATCGTTTTCTGCATTTATAAAAGGTCGAAAATTAGAAGAACTACTGATGCTTAATAAAATGCCTTACCTACTCTTTGGCTTTCCTCAATCATACTTATCAAATTACTATGATTTAGATAAAGCTGGTAATGATGAGTCCAAACATGATCAAATCGATGATATTGTTCTCAGCAATTGTTCATGGTCATGCGCAGTATATGATCTACCAATTTTCTTGCAATCGGAAAAAATTGGCTCAGAGCAGTCCATTTTTCACTGGATGTTTTCAGCTACACAAATGTATTTAATTGTGGAAAATAGTTTGATTTTTGCTGGTCGATTTTCGATAAATTTAGATTTTCATCATAACCAAGACTTCGATTCCAATATACTAAAAAGAACATTATCATCAACTAACGCGATATGTAATAACACTACCCCTTTTGTTATAAATCTAAATACTGATGTTAAATGGGATCATGAACCCAATTATTTATCTGGTAGAAATTATAGAATTCCAGACTTTCGAATTTTGAATCAGACTGTCAAAACAATTCAATTTTGCTACAGTGGATTTCATGGTATCATTTTACCTAAGGTAGGCAATCCTTACTTTTTAAACATAAATTTACTGTTATACTGATTTTCTTCTATTGGCTTTGCGAAAACCTCCAGTAGTAATTACTGTTCTTGGTATTGCTATTATTATGATTGTTAGTAATATTTCGAAAGTTGTTGAAAATAGTAGAATACCGAATTCCTGTTTTGTTTCTTGTCAAGGTCTGACTTAGTGTAGTCTGTGCGCCTTTTGCCGAATTTGAAGTCAAACTGTAAACCATTCATTCACATGCACTGTATTTTGTTAGTGATACTTAAAACTGGAGACCAGGTTTTTTTGTATTTCTTGGTTATCTCAAAACTCTACATATCCTGTCGGCGAATAGTTTTCGACTTGTGTTACAATTGACTATTGTGAATTAGAGTTTAACCATTGACTGTGAATTACTTCGAATCTAATAAAATGATACATATATCTTAATAATATGGTAAGTTGTTAAGTTTTCTTGACTGATTTTATGACACATTGTTTGTTTCCCAACTGGGTTATCTGTGCTGAATTATCGCTCTTTTTACGATGTTTGTTCAACTTGAAATGCATTGTGAAGGAGAACTACTTACATAGTACATATTACCGTACAATCAACTTGGAAATACAGTGAAAAAAGCAAATAAATAGGAACCAGCTTTAGATGCCTTGCATGTTATGAAATTATTTAAATCTAGTTTGAATTTTCACGTGAGCTAGGATCCTGACAGACCCTTGTATTTTAATATTATAGCTGAATGATTTAGTATCATATAGTGTAATCTAACATATAGAAATTAAATCATTAGTTTTTAAAAAATAATATACCCTTCATTTGAAGTTATATAGGCGGAATGAATGTGGTAGGTTACAGAAACCTACAATTAAAAATATATACACGATTGTACAACTCTTAAGAGAAGACTTCAGCTTTGAATCAATCACACATTTTTCTTATAGCCTAACACAAATGTTAGTGTTAGTGATAACAACTACTAAAGTAAATTTATTTCCTTCACTAAACATGATTTAATTTCAACTTTTAAAACGTTCAACATAACTTTTGTTTTCATATCAATATTTCAGTCAATACTACATTAACAGTTGCTGAATTAATCTTGTCTTGTATGAGTCCTTTAATTTCACATATTTCTTTAAGCTAATAATATTTGTAAATTAAAAATCTGTTTAACATTTTCCATATTTTCTACAGTTTTTGGAATTCACAATATTTATGCATAAAATTGCCACAAGGTCAGAAACCATCAATGTCAACCCTATTATGAAATCTACTAATCTTAGTGAACATGTTCAAAATAAACCTATTCACTTTTATTCATCAAATAGTGATTGTATTACTGAAGAATCATCTGTTAATATCCCGACGGTACTTTACAAAACGAACTATAATCCATATAGCAAAATTAAAGGTAGTCCTTCAACAATTAGTTTGTTTCATTTACCATGTAATATCAAAAGTTATTCGAATAGATCAAAAAATGTTGATATCGAAAATTTATCAATCTGTCAAGATCAAGATAATCCTTTTGATATTATTCTACAGGTTCAGTGTAGTTTACCATGTACTAATGGTGAAATTATGTTGACATACTTTGATCATGATGCTATTTTACAGTGGACAGTGGAAAATACAAAATTTAATATCAATTTACAAAAAGAATGTTGTTATGTTGATTTTCATGTCCGTTATTTCGATGCAGTAATTAAAAAAGCAGAGTAAGTTGTATCATTATGTTCATTTTGTACGATGTTGTTGTTGATAAAATTGTCCAATACGAAACAATATTATAGTTAAAAGATTGTTATTCAATTTTCTCTTCATATCGGATTACTATTTAGAAGTTTATTAATGTAATGATGAATTATATAAAATTGTTCAACACATTTCTTTCTACCCTTGTAAAAGTGTTAGTATATAATTTCCGTTACCTTTATCAGACACATATTTGTATGCTTGATTTGGAGTCACACTGAATATCAAGGCCAGTGATATTGTCTAGTTGCTCAGATTTATATGGGTGGAGGTAGGTTCGAACCCGTGGCACCTTAACCACCGCTTCTGATGGAATCAGCTAATCGTGTCAATGATGTTAAGGTTTTAAAAGGATGCTTTTTTAATAATTTAGACTTATCCAGAATACTTTGAAGCGGAAGGTGCTGGGTTCGAGTCCCGAAATGTATACTATCTTTGGGATGTAGGCACATTTCAGTTGACCAGTTCCAATTAGTACGAAACTCAATTTCTTGTTTTCACTGCTAGCCGCTTTTCATCTATTTTGTGTACTGAAACTACTTGTTCCTAGGATTGATTACGTTATTGTTAAACTTTGAAGCAAGTTTTCATTGATCAAAGCACACTGGTTAATCAAGCTGTGAGCTTAGTATCAATATCAATTTATGGAATATTAATAGTGAGACAAAGGCTTATCGATCGAAGCTATGTAGCTTTCATCTGTCAAACTGTGAACTACATACAACTTGACTTCACCTGTTTCGGTTTGAGTAGTCAGCTTCTGTCACACAGAGTCCTCTTATTGATGTTTTGATTCGGGTGATAAAATCCTATTCAGACGAAATTGTTCAGTTTTAAAGTAAACATTAATTTAAAGTAGTTGGTACAATCTATTCACTTTTATTTAAGGTTTTGGGATTTAATTCCTAGTTAACACACAAAAAATATATTCTGGATAATATACTGAACACGTGAATCATACAGTTTGGTTCAGATATGATGTACGTTATTCATGAACTACGTAACATTTAACATGGTTTTCTAAAATCTGCCTGTTTTTATAGGTCCAAAATTCCATTGTTAACATTACTAGAAAAAGATATTCAACCTATTCAACTACTTCGACCATATTTCAATAAAACACATGAGGCTGAAATTGAATCACAAACTACAGATGAACATTATCAGTTTGATAAATCTTTATGGTTTGAAGAGAACAACGTGCCATTAATACCTATCAATGCCCGAAAACGTCATCGCTTGAATTCAAATACGAACAGAGTAGAAGATAAATCAAGCATTGGAGAGAATTTCATCAGGATAGTGTTTACAAGAACGTGTCCTAAGTCCAGTGCAACGTCGGATTATTTTTCTGTATCTCAGTCGGATTTATCACTAGTCGATGATACTTCACACATTGGTGTCGTATATCCGGAAGATCATTTACATGTTGCTGTTCAACCATTAGATATCGTTATTATTCCAGATGTAGTTAGTGAAATCACTGATTTTATCAACTACATCTTAAAGTATGAAGGACAATGTACTACATCGTTATCATCCTCATCTTCAGTTTGTACTGATGGGATAAATAACATAGCTCCTGTGAAACCTTCTCTAACAGTACATTCACTACCAATTATCAGTGTTGAAATTGATTCCTTTCGATTGTTCTATTTATTAGGCGGGGTAAGTTTCTAGAATTCACTTGTAACAGGATATTGTATCACGGTTTTTTAAAACTATGTTTTGCTAAGCTTAGTACTGGAAATGTCATGTCGTAATTCACTCACTAGTGTATCTTAATGAGGAAGAAATTATCAGTTACTCATGGTTTTCATTATTACCACTAATGATATTAATGCAACTCCTTTAATAATAAAAACACGTTTAATATGCTTCCAAACGATACTTTGTTTTAGTCATTCGTAATCAGTGTAAAATCTGGTACTTGTACCCTTCGGCTCAATCCGCCATATTACTTTGATACGATAAAATCAGTCATTGAATAGTTGAAATAGTTTAGTAGCAATTAAAATGATAAAGTCTAAACACTGAGGATGTGTGAAGTAATACTAGAAACATATCCTAATCAACTCAGTCGATGAAGACCTACAACCTCATCAACCGATTTACTACAATTATGTGGTAAATTATGCCTAATCTCAAGGGTTAGTGCTACGTTATGGTTGCTTAAATTGCAATTTTTGTTATAGGATTCAAACAGGAAACATTTTAGTTCAATACTAAGTGCTTTTAAGCATTAAGTCATAGCTCTAGATAATGTTAATATTTAATGAAAATTATCATCAAACTTCTACGAAAAGATAATAATACGTAATTTATGTTACATGAAGTAGGCACTGAGTCTGTTGTCCAGTACGACTATGAAGGCTCCGCGATTATACAATTTATCTCAGAGAACTCAAAACTAAGAAAGTACATAGATTAACTGTAGCGTTTATTGTAAATAATAATACTTTTTCAAAAATCTTAATTCTGTAAAAAATGATCCCATGTATGATCTAATGAAATGGTTAGTTATTTATATCGGTAACATAATAAAACTATGCCCTCCTCTTGACCTTAAGAATCATCAAAGAACAATTTTGGGAATTTAGCACCCGGCACTACTCGGTAAACAAGAAAGTCTGCTTTATTAGAAAAACTTTTGCTAAAAAGTAATAAATTTCGAATGCTTACAAATTTTTAATATATGGTTTACGTAACTTCCATAGTCCCTAATCGATTGTACCATCCTTAAATCATGTTTGGTACTAAAACCAGTATCTATCAGTGTATGTCATTGTTTATCTGAAACTTTTCTAATCAGTAACTTGTTTTGTCTACAATTCCACGTTGTCTTGTTTGAATGCCGACATAGTGGGGTGTTATTAGATCACATCATGTATCATATTGCAATGTCTTTATTTGTTTTCTAGTGTGTTCTTAATAAGGTTGTAGAGTATCATGCACGTCACTAATAACGTTAATTTTTACTAACATTCAGCTTTTAAAAAGTAGTAGAATTTATATTCGGAAAAGTTCCTTAAATTTTAACTTTCGCACGGTATCGTTTCTACTGCATGAAGACATAAGAGAATCATTTTAATTAACTTTAAAACATCACGGATATTACATAGAAACTTTATTCACTAAGCGATTACTAGTTGATGTTAATTCATAAATTTAATACTACTTAGACCTTTCAGGCTGAATTCTGTAAACTGATTATATGTGAAATTCGAATTTGACGTAAGTAATACATTATGGAAAAACTTATTAAATTTATTATTATCAATATAAATGTAGCTGAAACTTTAGCATGAAAATGACTGATTTACTTATGCAGCAAGTACAGATTTATGTGCTCAGCTTTAATATATTTTGTGTAAGGGTTAACTATAGTACTCGGTTACCTAAACAGAAATGGGTGGGGCGGATTCCAACATTGGACTTACTTGTTGAGAGCTCAATGCTTTTTACCTAATAAGTTTTCGCTCCGTTTGACAGAAAAGTCTACTTTAATAGTTTATACCACTGTCTGATCTTATTGGGACAATCATACAGAAACAGGAAACGTTGGACATCCCTTTCATCACAGTGCGCGTCCACAAACCTATCTAGAATTGAATCCAGAACCTTCAGATTTCGTGGCATCCACTCCATGATGTAAACTACGGAATTTAACAATATCCACAACATTGTATAATGAAAAAGATAAACGTATTGTGAATAATGTAAACCATAGTCATGTTGACAACAATACCAATTTCTGTTTTCTTTTTTGTACCCAGATATCTAAAGATAAAAATATCGCAAAACATCCAAATGCTTTAATGCTATCTTGTGATTTTATCCAAGCAAAGCAATTAGTGAAAAATTACATTGATAGACCCTACTTTTCAAATGATTTCACTTTGAATCAATCATTTCCAATAAAACAAGCTATTATTGGAAATGACAGACAATTTATTGTAATAGCTAACTGTATAAATATTACAGCTGTACCATTTGATTGTATGTGTCATGATAAACAAGTAATGGATTATAATTCATCTAATTCTAATTCTATTGCTCAAAATCCTGCTAAAGATTGGAATCGTACAGCTACTTATAGCGATGTGTAAGTAATCATTCATAAGCCATTTTGTTTTGTTTTTGCTTTTTCATTAAAACTTTACTTTCTGATTAACAATATCTTATCAAGCACACACCTTTATGTAACTGGCAGCAAGATGCAATGTTTAATTGAGTGAGGGATAGTGATATTAAAAGAGTGTTCAAATTGATGTTTAGATGTATATCCATATATGTTTTTGATGATCATTGTCTTCGAATGATTGGTCACATCCGATAGGAACAGGATTTTGGTAATCTGGAACTCTATCAGTGTGTATTCGAATGGCACAGATGACAAGTTAATTAGTATTACCTTCTTGAGACATTAGCTACGATGGTAGTGGATATATTTTTACGTCACCTCACATTAGCTTCCGAGACTCGAAGCAAGTGAAAAAGTGGAGAGGCATTAGTTTATGACATAGCATTATGGTATGAAATACAGGTGTATGAAACCTGATACATTGAGACAATCAGCAATCATCCATTGACAAGTACATGTGACTGACCAAAATTGGTTTTATTTTCTAAGGAGTATATATATATATATAACAAAAACGTAGTATGATGGTACTTAGCTTAATAAATATTTGAATGAAAATTTGTAATATTTAGTGTTATGACAAGTAGTTGTTTAGATCTGAAGCCATTCAGTTAAAGTTTCACTGTTACATTTATTACATTTGTAAGACTGATTTATTATTTATCACATTAATTTCTGTTCATGTGTTGTTTCCTTTTTTTCACAGAGATGATCCTCCTTATGGTTGGTCTATTGTACATTCGTTTAGTGTTTCTGTTACATTTGCACCGGCTGTTGTAAAAAATAGTGAAAATTGTGATACAGTAAGTGAATATTGTTGATTTGAAAACAAAAGATTATGTATCACTCTTGTTATATGCAACTGTTTGCCTACAATCGATGAAATAGAATTCACCTTCAGTTACGTTATGTTTCAGCGACATATTTATGTTGGTTTAAATTATACACTAAAAGTACTGTGGTAGAAAAAAAATTGTCAAAATTCTTCAAATAAACATTACATTAAAAAGGGTTGATGACGTAATGATTAAATCATCCAATTTTTAATTAATGTCGAACTCTTTTTCATATTCTCTTCGAGTTTAAGCAGGTATGTATTTTCCTAAGTCTTCACATCAAAGCTGTGGCCGAACGACAGATGACTGAAAGAATACGGGCCACAGTCTATGAAGTTTTCCACGTAACTGAATTAAGTAACGTATAACAGAAAAACATTTCCATTTGTGATCCTATGCAACGCTTGATCACTTGGTTCTCGACAGTAGATACTAGATTCTAGATAATAGTTTGAACATTATATAATAATGGGTAATTCGATCGTTAAGATTAATCCTTAAACTGAGCGTTAGGTCAATCAACTCAATAAATCACGATACTTGACTACATGATACTCTCAATTCATTTATCAAAATAACGATCAAGAACCAGTTATAGGTCACAATGAGAATTTATTAATAATACACAACATAAAACAGTTAAGACATGAACTCAGTGCAGAACAAACGGAAAATCAGCCTTATACATCAAAATACTCTCTTATATTTAATACAGCCAGATTTTTCAGTCATCAACAAGTCACAGTTTACTTTGATCAGCATAATTTTACCTCTTCAATTTTTCGTTTCCTGAATTGTAGAATATTTACGGAGGATATTCCATGGAGCTGTCTCTAATGAATAATTTGTTAGTACTGGCCGACTGTGAACTGATTAAACATCTTATCCAATTAATACCTCGTTCCTCGTTTTCGTCTTCTTGTGCATCAAATCGTATTTCTCAATCATCATCACTACAATCGTCATGTGTAAATCTATTTGAACGATTGTTTTTTTCATCAAATGATTCTAATTGCTTACTGTGTACACCCAGTCGTCTATTCATAACTGCTCATCAAATTGTATTTCTTATGTGGTCACCTATTGAAAATAATCGTTCATCAGAATTTATTATACAAATTAATCAGCCTCATATGATTGTAAATATAGCTGGTGGAAATCCAAATATTTACGATAGATTTGAGTTTTCAGTAAATAATTTTCAAGTAAGCATTTAATGAATTTATATCAACTTTGTTTCTTTTCATATTTCGGGGACTTATTTGTATGAAATAACTGAAAGAAGTTGTAAATATTATTGTTGTATTGTAACGTCATCGACAGTTGTTATGAGCCTTGTGTGTAGGTTCAAACTACTTGGTTGTTGTGTGAGTAGTTATCATAATCAATAATTAGAGATGTATAATGTTAGGATTCAGAATTGATAAGGGCTACCTGAATATACTCACATTTTGTTTTACTTCATATCATGAGTTCCAAAATTATCTCATACTTCTTTTTTTCCCCCACGAATTCACCTATTCTTGAAGCATATTGTCTACACTTAATTTTTTCTATTATTATTACTACTACTACGTGATACTACTACATGTTCTACTCTGGGATTTTTCTTGATAATTTCATTTTAGTACACTGATTTGGCGTGTTAATTGAATAGGTTCACATATATATATCAGGTTTTACTTTGTGTATAACTGACTCCCTGACTGTTTCTTACTTACTTTTATGTGCGTCCAACTTCTAAACTAACGTTTACTCAGAGATCCAGATTATATATATATATGTCAACCAAGTTCCGTAACCTGAAACATTGTTTCTGTATTGTAGAAATAGGAAATATTTTATATTTATGAACTTATGATTGATTGTTTGGACCTACGCAATGCCAGTTTGAATGGCAGTATTTCACAAAAGTTAAATTTTGCTTTAATTCTTGTATATGGTCTTACATCAAACCAATATTACAATTGCTCAGCATACAAGATATATTTATGGTAAAATTACACATTTATGTATATAAAGAAACTTGATTAGAAGTCGACTAAATTGTTTAGGCCATTTACCCACCAATAAAGTTAAGGATTGACGATTATGTTTAATTCTTCCTCACCATCATATAGGGTTGACAACATCGCGTCCCTTAATCGATTTCACAAACCTGTTTACTTAGTAAACGTTTTAGTATTGCTTAATTTTCCACTCTATATTTGATATAAATGTATGTCAGATAACGATAAATGGGTTTTTCCGATATACTTCTTATAAATTTGATTTAACATAATCAATATTTTCCTCCTCCCTTAAGGATTTTATTATTATTATTACAATTTACAGATGGATTGTCGCCAAAGTGGACTGAAATCTTCATGTACAATGTGTGAATCGGTTGTCATTAATAAATTTATTCGAGGAAAGTGTAATAAAGAACCTGGTGTTTTTGTTCTTCCATGTTTAATTGACAAGAAACTTTCATCTGATAATAAACCAAACAATACACCAATATGTAGTTCATCAATATTTTGGTATTCATGTTCCAATGTGGGGCATTCACGTAATGATATTATGAAACCGTGTTTACTAGTTACATGTGTTCGAACATCTCGATTTGATTTTTTATCTACAGTCACAGAAGTAAGATTTAGATGGAGATTATGCTACTAACGCTAAACCTTTTAACTTTTTCTCGTCAATAATAGAATAACTTTTCAGCTCGTCCATAACGAGCAAATTATTCATGTTGATAGATATTGTTATGGTTACCATTACAGATTGACCTTAATAAACTAATCATTGAAAATCAGAAAACATTACAAAGCTGTTTCGTCCTGCTCTGATCCTAGCATAGTTGCGAATGGTTGTTTAACTAGGGTCGGTCCGCGATGTTAGTTGTAAAATACTGGGTCTGTGAACTAAAAAGTCAAGAGCTCCGCCCAAAATCTGAAGGTCTTCAGTCCAATCCACTGTGAAGTCATGAGTGCGTATAACTGATATGTTCCATAATAACAAGTAAGACTTGTTTTGTATATCTTGGTTTCTGTTGGTTGTCTAACTAAGCTTGATTTGTGATGTTGATTATGACATTTAATCATCTCCATAAATTCCCGATACTGATAGATATAGCTGTGGTCTAGAACATGCTGAAAACATTTGTGAAGAAGTGAAGGCAAATGCTATGCTAATATTGTACTGTTATATGGCGATGAATAGTTGTTTATTCTATTTAAAACCTTTATCTCTCATTATTAATATTATTATTCACCAATAAACCGAATTTCCCTATAAATACCCAACCATTTTGTCTGTTTATCATTCATAAACTGTTTGCACATCTAACGTTTATTCAGATGAATAAGTTTCAGATTTTTAATTGTTGTTTATTGAAAAAAGTTATGTACATATATTATTTAAAAATAGTAGCAAATTTGAAAGGTTAGTGACTATCACTTTGTTAGAACGGTTGATCTGCGGCAGGTCCTAATTATGAATAGTCAGGATATTCTTTTAATACAAAACAGGATCTACACGGACTCGATAGACTGGTCGACTGAAACAAAACACTTCAGTAATAATTCATAATGTTTTGTATGCTACTTATGTTGACAGATATAAGTAGTACGTCGTACTAATAGGAAGTGGAATGCCTGTCTGCAGAAGATTGAAATGAACAGAACGGGAAGGAAATCGGAGAGCAATCGAGATAACAACAGAATTAGAGGAATAACGACGTATATAAAGGATAACGCAAAGAAGGTGTGCAAATGATATATTTAATGAGTGATTTTCATATTTTGCTTAAACACTATATAACTCGGCATTAAACAAATCAGTTTTCTACACCAAGTCTTCGTTTACTACAATACGATTGAGTGAAAGAAGTTTAGTTTTCAGCAGAAGCTTTATATATACTGTTGCAAAACATAACCTTTAGATATATAACTGAAATAATAGATTGAAAGTGAGAATAACTATTCATATAACAACGAATTTTATTGCAGAGTTATGAGTCATCACGGCCGCTCTTTCATGAGGGGTTCGGCATTTTCTAATAAAAATCTCGATAACCCAAGGTCTTCTTAGCACATTCTTTAGACACCAGTATATATTTCAGCACAATATATGTTTATATTATTATTGTTGTTACTATTGTATTTAATTATGTTTCATATAATTTTATCTAGCCTTTATCATCTCAACATAATCGTTTCAAAGTACAAATTTCGACTGCACAAGATCATTTTTTCTGTGTTCGTCCAGATACAATTTCGTCTGTTTTGCATTTTTGCAAATTCTTCCATCAGTTATATGAAGTGAATCATAAGAACGTTACTAGTGAAATAAATAACTGCAATAATACTGCTATTAATCATAATATTATAATGCCATGTGGCGAAACTACTCAATCATCTAGTACTTCTTATGTAAACCAACCATCATCACTAACCACTGTTGCTAGACTTATTCATACTTTACACTTTTATTTTGAAAAAATTAATGTTGAAATTAATTGCATTAAGGTAAGTAATTCGTTTGTTAGGTTTTTAGAAAACTAATTTCATTTTTAACTTTTTGCTACAGTCTACAACATGTGAATTTGTCATAATTGAAATCACGAACCGGATTAATTTAGATCAACATTCAAAAGTTTGAAGCACTGGACGGGGGTTCCATCCTAATGTCTGACTCCTCAGCGGTGTACGTCTACCAACTTGGACGTGAGAGCCGAACGCAGGATCTTCAGTCTCGGGCGTAATCGCTAAACGATGAAATTTCCCGAGTCCTAGTAAAGTCGTGAGCATCGCAGCTCAACAGTATTGGGTGTGAGATAGTTACCCACCGAAGAGAGTGTAAGAAGGTTGCGAAATATCCTGGATTGATTGAGGTTAGACATTAACACCGGCGCAGTGGTCTATATGTTAAGCGTCTACGCGCGAGTCCGAAGATTTGGGGTTAGATTTCTACGTGCGTGGTCGTGGGTGCGCACTATTGAGAAGCACCTTACTAGAACGAAACGGTCATCTAGTGCTTCCAGGTTTTCAATGTTTGTTTAACTTAGATTGGCCCATGATTTCAATGAAATTCTACAGGCTCAACAACCCTATATTTATAATTATTTCATCATTTTGATTGGTGTTTTGCTTCAATCCTAAACTCTTGGGAAATCTCTCTGGCTTGTGATTGGATCGTGAGCGATGTGAAACTTTGTTATGAATTATTTATTATTCGTAATTGACATGTCATAAACGTATGCTTTCTTTCGTATGGAAACTGTGATCCATCCATTCAATAGCATATTAGTTAGATGATGAATATCTGTATTGAATTTGATAACTATCTTATATTGTAGTCAAGTTGTTTTCTTTATAATAAATGATTTACGTCCCTCATTACTCATTCATCGGAATTATTTATCACATATCAATGCATTGGATCTTTATTCATTGAGTTACTTGTTTAAATCTACTTCAATTAACTTTCCTTATAAGGAACACCTACTTATAGTGCTACAAGTTGTTGAATGAACTCAACTCAGAAAGGTCAGGTTTTACAAGCATAGAGCAAAATATCTCTTACCAAAGATTGTTTGAAATTCTTACTTTAATGTGTAAAAATCCTTTAATGATTAAGGATATCTGTTTTGTCCGATTTTGAAACTGTGACATAATATCTGTAATCGTTTGTTGTTTTTCAAACCGGTTGTAGAATTTATTTGTCATATTTGTTTAATTTGTGACAGCAAATTTCTTAGTAGTTATAAAGCTTCACACTGTTTTGCCATGTCAGGCAGAAGTATACTGTAATTCATGATTAATGTATCTGGCTACATTAAGCACAAGAGACCATATAAAATTGATTTCTTACTTATGGAGTGCTTAAATAAACTCATATTCTCACCGTCCTCTGATTCTTGTTCGTCATTAAGATCATTTTCGGTCAGGTGTATCGTTTGATTAAATATTATAATCAATTAAGTCTACTGAGCTAGTCGGAGCCCACTTTAGTGTTTGTTCCTTCTAATCCTATTTTGTGGTGATTATCTACTATTTAGTGTTGTCTAAGGTCGTGAATGCCGAGTTCAAACGTGATTATTTTTCCATTATAACATTGTACATTTGTTCCATAAAAACCTCAATTTATTCAGTAAACTAAAAGCCTTATTTATTACTATTGTCAATATTATACTTATCATCACCCATGTAAATCTTTTCTCTCTCCTCTCCCTTTCATTTTTTCATTTCTATTCTGTTTTAGATTAATTTACAATTTAATGAGACTATTGAGAAAATAATTAATTCTTCTAGTATGTTAGAATTAACATTAAAACAAATTTCAACATTGATTCACTTTAATCTTATTCATTCAAACTTATTTACAACAACTTATTGTTGGCAAAAATTATCATCTTTATCTTTAATCTATTATCATAATAATAATAATAATAATAATAATAATAATAATAATAATAATAATAATAATAATAATAATAATTTATTCAATGGTAATAATACAAGTAATATAGCTAATCATAAATCTATTCATTATTTAATATGGCCTAATACAAGTTATCAATTTGGATTATCTATTCATATTAAACATTGTATTCATAAATTCAATAGAAATGTTAATTATTTATTTGATAAAGTTTATGGACATTTACAAATGGATTCGGGTATGCACATTCATTTACCTGTATATGGTTATATCAATGAGTATATTAAAATGATTATTAATAAAATAATGTTTATTATAAAATCAATTAAAATATGTAATGGAAATTGTTGTTTCAATGATCCATCTAATAGTATATCTGTTGAAGATACAATTAAATGGAATAGTTTGTGTATAGATTGTTCAAATAATGATCCTATAATATATTTAGATGATTTACGTAATCAAGAGAATTTTATTTTTTATAATTATCCATTTGTAACATCTTCATCTAATCAAATGAACAGTATAGAACATAATAAACATGAATGCCATTTTGAATTATCCTCTTCTCATCCATATTGGCCATGGATATTAAATCAAAATAATTGGAAACAAACACCTTTAATAAATCATCCATGGCCATTACCAAATGAAGTAATAATCTATAATGGTTTATTAAATAATAAAATTAATATTGAAGAAAATAATGATTTACAAAAACCACAATGGTTAAGTATTACATGGATGTATAGTGAATTACGTACACCGACTTATTTAAAAGTACTTCCTGTACCGTTAGAATTGATCCCATCAAAATTGGATGATAATTATTTATCAAATGGATTAGAAGTAAGTTTGAATTGAAAATTTTATTTTATTGTTAAATTTTTTTTACTTATAACCAAGTTTATTTCTTATTATAAAAGAATATTACTTGTTATTAAAACATTGTAAAGCACTTTGTTTTAGTTATTAATAAAATCACTGATCTAAATATGCATTGAATAATGTATTTTGTGTACGCCGTTTGTAATCTCTTAGATATACTACAATTTGACTTGCCGCTTGATATGACCATATTATCTGCTACTCAAACACCGATTGCCTATGTAGAATTCCTCTTTCCCAAAACTCATTGAGAATACAACAACAGGATAGTTGATCTCACCTTTATATCTTAGATTGAAAAGTCACATGATGAAAAAATGCGAATAATGAGAATATCAGTGAGACATAATAGTGCAATCTAATATGAACTAAAAGACTGCCACATGCTTCTGTTAAGATTTAGAGTTGAAGTTTATATATCTTGGTGATGCCTTAGTCAGTACAAGCTTACGAGTGTTATTTTAGGAATACTTATCTGGGTTGATAATTTAATCATTTTCAATAAAACCATAAGAATTATTGGGGAGAGCCTTCAAGCAAATACGAAACTGTACGCTACAATAAGTATGATCTTTCCAACTTTAAAACTCATGTCAGCAAGTATGGTCTTACAAATGGCTAATAAATCTCAGACGTTTTTTTTAGACAGAACACTGAGCCTATGTGTGTTTATTCTGTGTTCTTCTTCAGCTTCAGTGTTATTTACAATACTGGGACCCATTTTGCCATTATGGTGGAAATTTCGTGACATATAGCGTATTTGCTCTTAGCGACAGTCAAATAAATCAATATGTGTTATCAAAAAATAATCAGCAAGGTCCTTATGGACACATACCATCCAGTCCTACTTCCCTTAAAGGAGAAAACAATCATGTCTTACTGTCAAATGCTGTAGTCACACGTTCATCATCTAATTTAAGCTGTTCTTATGGTTATGGATCGGTGCACTCATCAGAGCCACCAGCTCAACCAGCAGCAGCTGTTTGGAGAATTCTTGTTGATTTACGAGTGCGTACTAGTTCAACTACGTAAGTTGCATGCTTCATATATTGGTCGACACTTTTTAAAACTGTAGCAGTTACTCGCTATGATATTTTTCAAAATCAATACTTTATTATCGCCTTATTCTACGTCACTATATGTGACCAACTATTATATTAACTTATAATTTATGAATGCATAGTTTAACTGATGGGTACTAATTTTGTCCAACATCTCAATTAAAATCGCTCAGTTAAACTATCTGCTCAAACGCTTGATACTAACTTCTTAGTCGCTTCTTAGATTCCACAAGCTCTGGCTCTTACAATACAAGCAATGAGAGAATTAAGGACGAAAGCTCTATCTCAACTTTCGCTTAATTATAGGAAATAACAGTATTTATAAGTTCATTGAATAACCGTCAAAATCCGGAGATATCTAAAAACCTGCTAAACCAAGTAACAGAGTATGTGATCATCAAATCGTCAATTTTCTTTAAGTTTTTTTTAAAATGTATGATGACTGGACTAAATGTTTGCAACCTTTTCTTGACTTCATGAAATCGTACCGTGGGGTTCTTGTAGAATCTAATTACTGTCTGACTCATTCTAGGATGAGATGTATTTATCAGTCATATCATTTAATTTATTGATTACCCATAATATATACATACATTAGATCATAAATTAACCACTGGTTCAGTTCATCTAATTTTATTTACTGACCGAATTTTTAAAATGATATATAATTATTATTATTGTGATTGTCGTTTAATTAGTGATTGATGAATAAATCAATCTTCTTCTACAGTATTGTTTTCTTACTTACGTTGGCAGAGCAGCCTCGTTCCTGCGCAGTATGTAGCAGGTACCCGTTATTCTGCAATCGTAGTAAACAGCCTTACCAGTAGTAATAGTCAGCACTTGGTTTTTAGTCACAATATCAAGTCACTAACATATTCAATTATAAACCTATATATCTATATTTCCATGCCAGAACGAAGTTGTTTAACGTCTCAATGGTTAACATTTGGCAGTATTCTAGAGGAAACCCATTAGAATACGTCCAACGACCTAACATCTAAACGTAAACGATATTGCGCCACTTAAGCTAATAGCCAAATTTTAGCTTGACCGATAGAATTCAGTGAGCACCAAACAACGACCAGTCAATATAAATTTGTTTGACATTTGAATTTTTTTTCTTCTTTACTCTCATATTGAATTTAGTTCCAATCCGTCAGTCAATGAAAATTATCCGATTGCTTTGGCATGCTTAAATCCTATGGTTTTAGTTGGTGCTATTCAAATAGACACTATACATTACCCTAATAATCATATAATGGGTTATGATTGTTTATTTAGGTGTCAAATATCGAATATAACAATCTCATTAATTGAACATGTAAGTCATGTCTAAATTAATTCGTTCATATGAAACTTACGATAATTCTAGTAAGCCGTTTTCTGAAATTTCATTCATGATTATGAGATACTGGACGGCCGTCCTAATTTGGGACTCCTCACCAATGCGTACCTACGACCCCACATGCAGGAATTTAACCCCAAACCTTCGATCTTGCGCGCAAACCCTCAACATCTAGATTGCTGAGCGGGCATCCAACGGTGTTAATGTCTAACTTCAACCAATTCACAATGTTACACTACCATCTTCAATTGTTCTTCGGTGGGTAACTGCGTCACGCCCGAAACTGTTGGGCTCCACTGTTCACGGCTTCTCATTAGAGGTTAATAATTAGCACGTGAAACAGACGGTTCTGGGTTCGAATCTTCCGCGTGCTGGATCGTGGGTGAGCACTGCTGGAGAGTCCCATATTAGTACGAAGTAATTGTCCAATGCTTTCAGGTTTTCGATGGTGGTTTAACATTGATCGATTCATGGTTTCAGTCAAAATCCAACAATCTCCACAACCCTATACTGATAATTATGAAATGATTGAAATTTGAAATATCCTTGGGATACCCAGATCCAACCAACAGATTAAAATTAATTGTTTAAGTAAGTAGGACTATTTGAGATCTGTAGAAAAAGTCATTGTTACTTTTGTATTATGACACAGTATTATGATACAGTATTAGTATATATTTTGAGAAAGATTTTCTTATAAGAAATTAAGTCTATTTACAGTAGTAAATGAATCGTTGAACTTTAACAGGTAAATTTGAATACTTCATTTTCTTTTGCTTTTTAATCGTATATGTGAAAAAATTAACATATTGCCTTAGTTGGGTTTCTTTTTCTTTAATCATAATTACATTAGTAGGTATGAATGGTGTTGATGACCGATAATTTAACGTGTTTATCATTGTGTCAAGATGATGCATTTTTAAATAAAAATCAGTTCGTAGCTACGCTTGTCAAACTGAAAGTATTCCAAAATAATTGAAAACTATGTAAATAATAACACTTTTACTAAGCAAGTAATGCTTAAATAAAATTGATCAATACATTCCAAGTACTTGAATTACTTAAGTGACTTCCTAATGCCTAACTTTACGTTTGGAATTTCAAATGATTAGTTTATGAGTGGATACAACTGGAAGATATACTTAATGAACCAGAAGTTAGTTTTTCTGATCATAGGATGACGCATCACAGTTGAGGTAGTGTAGAATGTCTATAGCTCTTATAGATGCTTTTGGTGGAGTTTCAGTCTCTGAGCTGGATAGTTTTATCATGAAGCTTTCATTGTTCTTCTGAACATTATCATCATCAGAACAAAGTCCAGGTAGAAATGAGCTATTCGAATTTCTCCACATACAGACGACATTTTATCCTATTATTCTTATTTTGGTTGGTTACTGTTGACCTTCAATTACTCATTGTATCCTTGGCACTCAGGTTGATCAACAATCAATAAACTTGTCGAAATCGAGCTGATTTATCAACCAATTAGAAAAATCACGGACAATCAAGACAGGTCGATAAAACAAGCTGTCATTTAGATATGAACAAATTCGAATACCTCACTTATACCTAAAGTTTGTGGTGATTACACTGTTCAGAAGGACTATGAATGCTTTACGGATAAATCGTCTACCTCAGTGAACGAAACACCAACAATATTGTGTTACAGTTGATATATATATTCCGAAATTGAATAACAGTGTTCTTAGCCCATTATGAAATATTAGATTAGATTAAAAGTGTTTAATTTCTCTCAAAATGTTTTTTTTTTCAAACACTTGGAATAAGTTATTTATACTTTCATTTTGTTCTTTTCAGCAATCTGCAGAACATCAAAATGTTGGCGGTTTCGAATTAAGTCGATTTAATCTAAAAGACTTAGATTTTCTATATAGGTCAAATTTATCTTCTTTCAAAAATATACACTATCCTTTTGATGAAAATATTAAATTTGAAATTGGTCAATTTTCTTTATTGACAGCTGATGTAAATTGGTCTAGAATGCAACAAACTGTGATTAATAACAATTTAATTTGTTGTTTATCTAAACAAAAACTTGATATTCTATGCAAATCATTAAATATTTTCA
The DNA here is from genome assembly GCA_944470205.2 of Schistosoma margrebowiei. Taxonomy (NCBI): domain Eukaryota; kingdom Metazoa; phylum Platyhelminthes; class Trematoda; order Strigeidida; family Schistosomatidae; genus Schistosoma; species Schistosoma margrebowiei. The sequence continues at coordinate 20,416,331 of OX104026.1, read as the reverse complement.
TTAGTTCAGATCGTTTAATAAGTATGATTATTTTAAATAAAAGAATACAACAGTATATTAATGAATTTGCAAATATTCTCTTTCAAACTGATAATTTATTTCATAAAAATTCTCAATCATCTATTACTGATGATGCTACATCAAACAATAATTCTACTTTAGGTTGGACGTTAATAAATTATTCTAATCAGGTAAGATTTTGATTAATCTAACTAATTTTTATAATGAACCTTTCATTCTATTAACTATTGGGTATTTTCAGTAGAAGCAAATGTTGTAAAGTCAACTTTCATGTCATCAATGTATATTTCATTGATAAAAGTCTAGTATAGTGATGAAACAATCTATTATCGATAAAAAAAATAAACAATTGTTATGTATTTGGGCGAAATTAACCAACAAATGATTTTTTGTCTTTGATCACTTAAAACGAGCAGAAGAAATACATATGTGAAGTGTTAAGAACGTAAAAAATGATAACGATAGGTCAATTTTTCTCAAATACTCGTTTCTTGCTATGTCGAATGGGTATAATGTTTCAATAAATAGTGTTGCTTGATCTGAGCCGTAAATACTTGATTCTAATCTCAATTACAAGTGCTTATTTCTAAGTCCCTAACTTTAATTCTCAAAACCTGACCCTATCCAAGAACAATCTTGGGTTTCTTAAAAATCTTTTTACGTCCTTTTGAGAAAATATATGGTTTATATCCCTATACACGAATTTATATGACGCTAGTGTTTAGATTTACAGATAAAAACCTCGTGAAGATGTCGATAGATTGAACAGTCATGTAAAAATTGTTAACACTGTTATATTCTGGTTTCTTTTCCACAAACTATTCACTTGCGAAAGCTGTTTTCTGTTTGGCTAACAATTGTCTAAAAATTTGCCACCACTTCGGGATATCATTATGGTGGTGGCAAGTGTTGTTTTTATAATTCCCATAACTAGGCGGGCATTCAAAAGTGTTAATGTTTGACTTCAATCAGTCCATGGTATCGAGCAACGATCTTCCATTGTCCTCGGTGGGTAACTGCCACTCACTTAACACCGTTGAGCTACACCGGTCACGGTTTCTCACTAGGACTTTTCTCGAAGTTAGTCACGAGTGAGCACATGATAATTTCTTGTATGTCTTTGTCCATATGCATATCATATTTCATAACGCCAATGGATTTTTGTAATCATAATAACTCTTTTTTGGTTTCAGTATATGTCATTTTCATGCTTAACATGTGATTGATTTTTAGTGTTTTTCATTTTAAACGTTTTTTCCCACTTATTTTTCTGGCAGATTCTTCTATTTTCTTTTCAATTAGTTCATAGTTCTAGATCAATTACCTTTGGTGAAATATCTGTCTGCAAACAAAACAAATCAATCTCCTGTAGAAGTTGATAATTCTTTCAATGAATTATTTCATATATTTGTTAAACCTAGACAATCTGTATATTGGAGACCGATTGTTTTTCCTGGACCAATTACATCTTCTGGGCATGCATTTCGTATAAAGTTACGAATTGGAATTACTTCTAATAATGGAGATAATAAGGTTTGTGTATATAGTTATACTTGATGTTAAAACAAGTTCTTTTTTAAATGAGAGTTGTTTTTGTATTTTCCTGATGAGTTTTTGTTTTATATAATGATATCTCTCTGTACAGTTGAAATAATAAAATGGAATATAGGTATCAATACCAAGGTTGGACTTGATGGTTTCAAATAAATTGAGAATTGGGTAGCAAGTTAATAATAAGTATATTTTTTGTTATATCCCAATGAGTAGAAAAATTGTATTTCGTGACTTAACATAAGCCACTTCAGAGTAACTAAATAACTGAAGTGCATAGTACAAAGGAAACAATGCAAAATATTTTCAGTACAATCAAAATCATAGTAACATACTACTTTCGGTAATCCCCAAATTGATATTAAAAATATCAAAGTAATTCAGAAAGGCTTTTCCAATTATAAATTAAATTATAGCCGAAGCGTTTCACATAATGCTAAATCCATTTGCTCCCAATTGGAAAGAATCTCTGAATATTCATCCAACATTTTTCCAACTCCCCTTCCGTATCCACCAACGTGGTTAAAGCGCCAGACATTTGATTTTTGTCCTTTCAACTTCGTAAACAAAACCCCCTTCGCTAGAAGTCAGTGAATGGGACTTCCCTGTCAGTGACTGTATACGCATGGTTATGTGAGAGCATTTTGAGAGGGAGAGCGGACTCTTTCCACTCTCGGCTGTACCAAGGCATTTGTGTTTTTTTTAAAGGAATTTTTTAATTTTACTTAGATTAGTTAAGTTGAATTTAAAATACTTCTTTTTCTATATTTAATTATTTTTCTAATTGTTTGATTTATTAACGTAAAGTGTATTTGTAATGAATTTATCTATTTGATAAGGTTTAATTAGTTTACGCATTATAGATAATTTATACGAGTGAAATTTTAAATATGAAGATAATATATACTTAGTAATTAATTTTATTGAATAAATTATTTGGTATAATGACAAAAATAAGGTTTGTACTTTCGACTTTACCATTGGGACGCTAGAAACTAGTTATTGAATAATGTATAACCAGTAGTATCGTTAGGTGTTGATTAATAGGTAATCAGACTGAATATTGAACTCAGTTGATATATTAGATAATAGATCAGTATGCTGGATAACAGATACTTCACGTCTGACTAATGATGAAGAACCAGGTTAGACTTGAAAATAATTTTTTGACATAAAATGTGGGCAGTTAACATACGGTGAACTCCGAGTAGAAATCATATGTGAAAGGGATTTATAATATTATATAGTCTCATATATGTAGGACAATTGGATGTATCTATCTTCACTAAGTAACTAGTTATGTCTTATTTTGTTTGCTGGATGATAGATACTATTATTGAGTTGCAAGAGCTCTGATATTGTGAATTAACATTCAAATTTGTTACTTGTCAGCTTGATGCTTAATGTCCGAACCGTTTGCTTAATCACATACTTGTTAATTTTTGACTTAACCTCATTTCTATTTAATAGGTATTTCTGTGGTCTCATCCAGTTGAGTTACCCTGGCCTCTTTCACTGCACAAACAGCATAGTGATATTTTATGTGCTTTATCCTTAAAATGGGAGGAAACGTCTCTATGGACTACTGAAATTTATAATGGTACTTTTCAATTTCCTGAACTTTATTTAATTATCTGTTCTACTGAACCCAGTGGGTTACCTGGAAAAGTACGTCGTAAATTCACTTGAGTTGGATATGGGTGTTTAATAAATTAAATTGTTTAAATTTTTATCACATAAGAATCTATTTTCTTTTGTTAGTTGTACTTTCGGATTCAACAACTAAATAGATTTTGTTCTAATTTAAGATTTTAAAATGTTTTACTCTACTACTTGTTGTATGAATAAATGAAACAGTAGCTTGATGGTTAAGGTATTCGACTTCCAGCCAGCGAATCACGAATTCGAATCTTACTACATTTATTTTAGTTTGAATAATGGTGTAGTATCACTAGTTCTCACACTTGAAATATGGCTTAGATTCAAGTAAACCAATCTGTTTCTACAAAATGTGTAAATTTAATTTTTCTGGTTCTCTTAATTATTTTTATATCATTGTTGTCTAGAGACAATAATCTCAATTTTACATTCTTAAATGCTTTTATTGATTTACTAATTCTATTATTGTTCATATAATATGCAAGTCAGTTATTTGTGGTTACAATTGTTTTTAACTCTTTAGAACTCTTTCAAATTTTCGAATATTTTCAAACAATTTATTGCGCGATCGAATTTTATTTTCTAATAGACTATTACTTATATTAAATGAATATAAATACAACTGTAAACCTTGAGAAAATTTCATTGAATAGAAAAGTTTATTCATCAGTTATTCAGTTGATGACCTGAAGTATATCAGGCAAAAATAGCCTAAAGTTAGTATGAATAAAATAAAAGGTATTTGTAATTTGAAAATGACATACTAATAAGAATGTTCTATACATTTTCAAAGTAATGCTCGAACTTTAATTCTGAGAGTTATATAGATATAATTCGAGTTAAAAATACTTTAATACTTCAGCGATTCTTGACGTACGTACACGGTAAGAAAGGAAGGGCTGTTATTATACTAGAGGATTTTTGGTATTTCCATAAAAGGTATTATTAATATATAACGTATTCTGTATTTGAAAGCACTATTTGATTGATACGTGTTAATTATTTAATTACATCACCTATATGATTGATACTACTACATAGCAGAAAAATATAACCTCTGTACACGATAAAAATCCAAATGAATGTTGATTTAGAGAATTGACTTTCTAACAGTACTCAGTCGAATTTCTTGCATTACCAGTGTAGTAGTGATCTTCTATATCTAATTTTTTTGGTGTTTTTCAATTGTCAATTTGTCAATCCTTTTCTTAGTTTTTCGTTATCCAGTGTCAGCACATATCTATTAAAAGAGCACGGAAACTACAAGAGAAAAGATCAAAGCACCTTCCAATGTTATTAGTCAATGCCATTAAGTTTTTAAACCTGGTATGAACACCTAAGTTAATGCCTAAATTAAATCTTCTTTGGTATTACTGACTCTTCACACTTGTTTATAGCTACTAATATCTGTGTCAGGCTGTAAATTGACTAGGCATTTTATAGTCTATTATACTGTATTTACTGAGAGTTTTAAAAAGTGGCCTGTTTCATAATCATTTGGTACTTTGACTCGACGCTTATTAATTAGTACTAGTATATAACATTGTTAAATCTACTAAAGTATATGAGTCTGTACATTTAATCAAATTTTTCACACTTTATCGTTTATTATATCTATCACAGAATATTTCTTAGTATAAGATTTCATTTTTATTGAAAGTAATGATAATTGTAAAATTCATGGAACTTAATTTTGCTATATAGTCTTAATCTTTTAAATCAATTACTGAAATTGTAGTGAACGAGAACACGGGTGGGGGACAAACGGATGTATTTAACACAACAATTACAGACTATCTCAATAAAATCCTAATACCATATAGTAAATCTTCAATTTGCAAAATATTCATGTATCAAATCAAACCAAACTGTTTCTGTTGCAAACACTAATCCATTGTCTCCCATTCCATTGTTCATAGGTTTTCTTACAAATTCCATTATGTTCTCGCTCTACCTTTGTTGATCTTCGCCATCTTCTGCTGCCAGACCTTACGTTCTTTTGACACACGTTATATACTACTTATATGAATATAAGTAGCTCACACCACAAAATAACTAAGGTGACTGACTGATAATGCTCTTATAGGGCCAACTCACAAATCTTAAACAAGTGTGGATTGGAAATTAAAGCTGCCAACCGACTGAGATTGTGGATATATATAATGAAATGGAAACTAATGCTTATTTGCAAAATATTACAACCAAATAATATATCTACCAGTTTCTAAGCTAAATCCAAAAATTAGCGATATTAAGACACTGATTACTCCTCCATCCTGCTCGTCGTAACTGTCTTGGAGATTGTGTTTCATTCCTTCCTATTAATTGATCACTCGAAAATCACTTTTGAATTGATATATTTTTCGTGGAAGTAATTACAAGGCATACCGCTTAAAGAGAATGTTTTTCGTCAGTGTTATCACTAATATATCCTCGAGATATCTTCATTATCAGTTAGTATGATGAGTTCACAGGATTATAAATAAAAATAATATATTTATAACAATCAACCCAATGCTCAATTTATTCGAAATTATCAAGTTCACAGGATTCTTCACTTATTTCCATCTGATTAGCTCAATGATGAATCTGTTTCTTGTTTGTTTTCTATTTATGAATTAGTTTGTATGAATATTTTGATCCATGTTTATGCACTTTTTTCCTCTTTTTTATGATAAAAAGATCATCTTACACTCTAATGTCGTTGTACGTAACTTGTTACCTGTATGCTTAACTTGTTCACTAAGTACTTCAACCAATAATAACCTGGATAAAGAACGTTTAGTCACAACTGGGACAGTAAAGAAGGATTTATCGAAAGCTTCGAATCAGGATAAAACCGTCGATAAAAATTCACAATTCACACAACAATTATTTCAAATTCCAACTGGTCCAGCCATGGAATTTATTTCAACATCTGCCAACATTTCACCAGTTTATAAAAGTACTCTTGGATGTGATTTATGCATATATTTCAAAGTAAATAATGATTTTTATTCTGATGATCAAATACAAGAGAATAATACATTGTGGTCAGATCCGCTAAATTTTAAGATACCTTTACCTGACCAGTTGAACTCACAAACGGAAACAAGTCATAGAACTCTTATTCAAGTAAATCATTTTTATTATTTATTGTAAATTAAATAATCTTATAATAATTTGGTAATGCTTAAATGTGGTTATTATTTTTTGTGTTGTTCTAAAAAGTATCTGTGTAGCAACCAATAAAATAATCAAATATAAATTGTGGGGTAAGCGAAACTTCATAAGACTGTTTTTGCTATTTAGCTTACAAATAATATGACTTAAATGACCACGTAAATGTCTCTGTGTTAAAACATCGAGTTTGTACAGTTCTTCGTGATGACCTTCATATCAGCATGACGCGGTTATTCTCTTCTAGCCTAGAGGTAAATAAATAACTGTTAGTATTTGTTAAGTCTATTAATATTGCTTCGTACCTTTCAGTGGATGTGATACCAGTGCCAATAAGTCCGGATATCAATACCATAAAAATTTTTCTAGTAAATGCAGATACAGCATACAATTGACAATTTACAGGTAGCGAAAAGATTTGCAGTTATTCACTGGACGCTTAATTATGTTACACTGAATTTTAATACACCTTGATAGCAAGACTTTCTAATTTTAGAATCCCATGTTTCAGAATAATTACATTAGATATATTCTGCAAACGTTTCTTGAAAAGCATCTACTTGAAAACCCTAGACTATTTAGAAAAAATATATTGTTCAACAAAGCGAAACTGTTAGTCGAAGTACAAGGTGCATCGTGGAAACTAAAGCGTAACACGGACGTAATAGCATATCGAATATAATACAAAGTATTTTTTAAATAAAATATTTATATTTTATTAGCATTAGTCATTAGCCCCAATAATTCATAATGCTCGTTTTGATCAATTGTGTTTGTTTTGGTTAATATGAAAGCTGTGGCTGAACCAGAACAGGTGGTCTTCTTAGGAGACCATTACACTTTTGTTTGGAGTCACATTCTAATCGGTGAGATAGTGGAGCGATGTCAGAATTTCTTTAGCTATCAATAGTTAAACTAGGTCTCTCACCTTTGTTTTCTTCATTATCTTGAAGCTTGTATACACTTCTGCTTTAGAACAAATCATTTTCCAACTACTCTGGATGTGCTTTCAGCATATATAAAATCTATTTCAGCACTAAACGTTTGTTTTATTAGTTCAAGTATTGTTGAAAAACTTTCGTTACCGAATGTGTAGAATTTTCCTGAAATTGGCTACAAACATCCTGGGATTTAAAAGCACTCCGAGATATAGAATGTGATCTCGTGTTTACTGTTGTACAAGAGTGTTCTGGGCTATTTACCTAATAGAACTTTCTTGTTGCGACTAGTAAACAAATACCTTGCACTATAATTCAGATGTGTTTGTACACGCACTTGTAATGTATTCACTAGAAGTCATGTTGGTACATTTTATAATTTCCTGTTGTTTATTTCAAGTTCTCTAGACGATTGTAGTACATTACCATGTATTCATCTGTTAACCAATAACTAACGTATTTACTTTAAAAATAGAATTCTTTATACTGATTTTATTTTGCTGTCCAGCTTACCTTGAATAATGAAAACAATAAATCAACTGGTTCCTCTACATTTTATGCTGTCATTACTGTTGAATATTATACTACAAGTTTTATTACTCCACCAATTTGCATAGTAAGTGATTGTTCGGGAGATTTGAATTATTTACGTTGTGTTTTCCTTCATTACCATTATAAAGTGTTGTAATAATGTTAATCGGAGTCAGACCGCCATTGAAAACCTAAAATCACTGGGTGGTCGTTCCTTCCTAGTGCGGGATTCCTACATTGCATGACCACTTTCCATTGCCTATGAAGTATAATTGTCTAACGCCCTACATCGTTGAATTCCACTGGTCAAGGTTCCTTACCAGGACTCCAGGAATTATATCTAGAAGCTAGTTACTAGTGGACACAAGATTATTGGCAGTGTTGTGTTTTGTGACCATATAATTTTCATAGACTTTATATGTTGACGTTCAAAGAGTTGTTTCCAGTATTTAATTTTATTCATAACTATAAATAAACTGCAAATGATTGCACAGAAATGATGTTCTCACTCATTTTCTCTTAGTTGCGTTGCATTGATCAATTGATTTTCAACAGTTTTCCATCAATCATCATTTCATTTTGACCCACAATACTTTTCATATTGATGTCAACACATACTACATAGTTTGCACAATTCATGATTTCCATTTTCTCATTCCAAATATTTTGTCTCTATATTCATATTTATGTACCGTCCTGTACCTGTGTCTTTCCTCCAATTCCCTTTGGTGTTTTCTAAACAACTCACTCATTTCATCATTCTGTGTATGTTTAGATAGTGTTATAATCAACACTTGGTCGTTATTATAATTCATTTCTAATTCTTTTGTTTGGATGCAAAGTGTTATACTTCTGTCGAGTTTAACAGTTTTATCAATTCAATTGAAATTATAAGCATGATAAGTATAAGGAAGTTGCACATCAGTGACCACAAAAGATATCACGAATTTATTGACATTAGAATTAGGCACCTTTGGATGCTGGCTCAATGATCTGAACGTTGGGTACTCGCGTGAGATACTGAGGATCCTGATTTAGGTTCTCAGTGGTAAGAGTGATGTAAATACACTGCTAAGGAGTCTCATACTAGGACAAATTAGCTGTTCAGTGTTTGGGAGTTTAACTTTGGTTGGTTTGCGATTTCTATAAAATCCAATAGTTCCCGCAACCTCTTTGCTGACATTGGGATGCTATTTTACACAGATGTATTTTACGGTTTTTTCACAAGACGTCTTCTGTTTCTATAGAACAGATTACTGGGGTTGAAATCCGAGTGATTTAGCTGTTTGTTCGCCTCCAATCTATTCGCATAAATTTTATGAGGGATATATTGTAGTAGAAGTAACTATTCAAGCTCTTTTTTGTCAATTTGTATATGCACAGTAAAAAATTTTCATGTTAATTACTTCAACATAAATTCCTAATGTTATAATCAGTGGACTGTGTATGTTTCTCTTTTAAATACAGATCACTATTTCACCATTATTTGAGATTTTGAATTGTATACCAATTCCACTAAAATTGGAGAGTAAAGCGATTAGCCCTCAGCAAATAATCAACACAAACTCATTATCAATTGAAATTATTTCACCTGCATTATTCAGTCATGAAAACTGGTTGACATGTCAACATAATAAAAATATACGAGATTTATCAAGTTCATACCTTCATGTATTAGCTAAGCCTATTCGATTGGCTTATCATTATAATTTACTTTTAACAGGCACTCTACCGTAAGAATACATTTTAAAATGTTATTTTTATTTTATAAGTAATTCACCTCATCTTAGATCGATTGCCGTATCATTTATTTCATCATTTATCTATAATGATAAATTACATGGCAGTTCGCTCTATCCCACTTCATAGTTTTAAAACAGCGTTGAGAAATGAAGGATTTCTTTATGTTACTAGTATTTGATTATGATTACCTTCAAAATATTGCTCATTTATGTTGAAACCATCGAGTTATAAACTCTGAAGTTAGACACGTAGTAATGAGTAAGGATAGCAAATCCATTGACAAGGTGGTCGATCACCATCGCTTGAACGAGTAGGGACATGTGTTTTTAACCACCATCTACCTTATCACATGACATTGGATAATTTATGAGTGAGTTGGAAGAAAGCTATAGACAGTCAGATGAAAATGTGATATCATTCCACGAAGTCAATGTCTGTTGAACATAGCAATGTAGGTGGGTAGAGACCGTTCAGTCGAGGTACGCGTAATCGTTATAACCAATGGTCCCAGTGCACAAATGCATTCACTAATTATCTTCTCTTAGATCTTGAGTTCAAAAATTATTTTATACCTTTGATTCTACCACTTCATTTTTTTCTTTTCAAGCCATACTATCTATGTCTACGATTTTTAACTATCATTGGTACTTTTACCATTAATTCCCCGGCATTCATCTCATCGTGGTGTGTCAACTTGAACCGAAATATATGTTTTAGGTCGTATGTTGCTTATAACGCTTAGATTGTAGACCACTGTGTTGGCATCCGATGGTATTAGGGTTGTGGATACGCACTGATGAAGAGTTCCATACTAGCACGAAACACCCGTCTGGTGCTTTCAGGTTTTCATTATTGGTCTATCTAAGATCAGTTCGTGATTTCAATTATGAAAATATTAAAATCTATAAATCCCTCATACTAGTAGATTATAATTACTGAGCTATGAACTCACGTCAAATAAAAATGTGTTTTAATAATTCACCTAAAATTTCTACGTTAACGGCATAAATCACTTTGATTCCTTGAAGTCATAGTGAAAAATGTATTGTTTTTACCATTTTTTTGCTAGCTACTCACAATGACCTGTTATTTTCTTTCTATGTAGAAATGGCGAATCAGTATTCTCACACCCAATACGATTAACTGGTCATGAAATTTTGAAAAAGTTAGCTACTACTTATATAAATTATAATAATTCAATATTAAAACATAATAATAAGAAGAAGAATTCAGATGAAATTTTCTTAACAAAATCTACACAGTTAAATAATTCATTACCAATTATATCAACATTAGGCATTATACCTAAATTCTCATTTGTCAATAATTCAGTGAATGATTACTTGGATTATTTACGTAATGATAATGAAAGAAAATTAATTAACTCAAGTTTTTTACAGTACAGTCTGCGAATTGTTTTACGTTCACAATTATTATTAATAAATTGTACAGGAATTGATTTATATTTGAAATTTTCATCTTTGAATAATGACTGTTCCTCGTATACTGACAATAACTGTGAAATACCCCTTCAAGATAATAAATGTTTGGTATTATCGAAAACTCAAGTGAGTATTTATCTAAAATGTTTAGGAAGTTAAGCCAATTGACAATTTTTTAGAATATACTTATCAGGATAACTGAGTTATTTGTTATACTCACGAAGTCATCATCTTTTTTCTTATATATAGTGATGTTTATAGTTCAGGATTGGATTAGGAAAGGACCTGAGCGTAAATAGACCTAGACATTGTATTCATTCACAAAAACAGTCACTGGTTATAAGCCTGATTTTTATAGCAAAATGTTAGACTACGAGTTTATGTTCTCGAAAGTATAGACTTTAGTGGTTAAAAACTCTGAGGTGTGAGTAGATATATTACCTATCTGTCAAAGCCTAGGAAAATCAAATGTGATTTGAAATTACAAGCTGACTTATTGTATAGTACTGCGGCAAGAAAAACGTTTAATTGTCTGTTGCTTATCTCCATCTTGTTTGAATACAGTTTTTTAAAGTTTTGGGTTGATGAATTTGTTACAACAACTAACATTATATGATTGTTTGTTCGTCCTTAATCTTTTTGTAATTCAATCTTATCCCATCCAGTATCTTAAATGTATCCGAGCGATATTTTATTGCATAGCAAATAACTGATAAGATTTCGAAATCAATGGATCACATGGTTTTTTTTTAGCTGAGTACATATATTGCTCGCAAAATTCAACCTCTGAATCCTGACTAAATGGATATCCGCATACACAGAACTATTGTTCTATTGTCGTTTACATATTTAATTTCATATCAATGTAGTTTGACTACTAGATACTGATTAGAAAATAAATAATAAATTAATGATTGAACGAATGTTATGGCATATGGAATTAGGTTACTTTTCTGTTCATAATTTTAGTATATCTCAGTAAATTCAGTTTCATAATCACACCGTATTTTTCACATTCCCTGATTAGAACGTAATGCGAAAAAATCTCACTTTTATTCACTTTAAATTTTTTGAATTTTCACTAGTCTATATCATTATGCTTTGTAACAGTTATATATATATATATATATATATATATATATATATATATATATATATATATATATATATATATATATATATATATATATATATGCCTGGAAGTTGTTAGCCCTCCACATATTTTTAACATATTCTTTTGGAAACGATTTTATTTTAAAGTTTACCTTGTTTCGGAATTTTACCTTACACGTATGTGAATCCAGAAGTTCTTAGGTCTACTGGGCCCTCGTGATCAACCCATTTGATAATAGAGTCCACTAATGACACATACCTTCACTCTAACCACTGACAAGCTCTGACCAAATATAAGTAACCTTGAAAGTGACTACGAACATCTCTACTCATCTTGATCCATAATGAAACTCGTCTCTAGCCCGGTAATCTGTTTTAAGTCGGAACAAAACAATCAGATAATACTCCTATCCATAGGATTATATACATTAATTGTCAGTCTACAACACACAGCAAGCAGGAAACCAAAAATGATAAAGAACGTTGCAGGAGATGAATAATCATTGAAAGATAATTATATGCAGGTGAAACTTATAACAACAGTTTATATGTTTAACATAATCTTTTGGTACGAGGAATATAAAAATAGAATAATTTAACAGTTATACGATGAGAATAATATATAATAGTTTTCCTTTAAATAATCCTATGAACCCTAACTTCTCAAATATCCGCTCCATCCTTCCATAATAATTTACTTTATTTGAATTATTCATTAGCTTTTTTTCTGGTTAACCTCTAGTTAGTAACTTCCTACCTGCTTCCTGTATTACCAGACTCAATCTACACTATAACATGAACAATAGAGAAATAAAGGCGGAGTATCAGTTGAAGCTTTGCTCCAGGGTTAATTTATACGCAAAAAATGGATGACTTTGGTCTTTCAGAAACTTCTGAAAACGTACTAATTTCAGTAACAAAATTAGTAGTTATTTAATCAAAATATGACGCATTAACATTCATATTACATGTTGATTGAATGGAACGTTTCAATCTTCTGAGCTTCTGGCGACTTTTTCAGGGGATTTCCCTAGGCATTCATCAGTTTCTGTGTCAACTCCATAACTTTTATTTAATTTATTATTATGTGCTTTTTTTTCATTCACTCATTTCCTTCTTTTTTCTTTCCCTGTGCAGCGTCATTTTCAATTAGGTGTTTTATTTAACAATGAAATATTTTGGTCTGAAACAATAACCATACAACAATTGAATTCATCGAACGAATCAGTAAAGGATAACCGAAAAAAGAATATTGATAAATATGTAGATTTATTCTTATGGAACAATCAACCCAAATGTTTATCTTTTTCGAATTCTTATAGTACAATAAGTATTAATATTTTAATTAAGAATAGAATGTTATGTTTAACAGTTGAATTGAAATCAAGCAATCAAATGAATAATGATATTGATGGTAGTGATGAAGATTATTCTTTGACTAGATCAAATAATTTCATTATTACAATTAAACCGAGATTTTATATTCAACACTGGCCTACTGATTATATGCCAGTAAGATTTAAACCAATTATTATCCCTTTACAACATGTTAACAATACGGAAATAAACAACTTATCTATTGTTCCAGTAAGTGATAAGTAGTTTTCAATGTTTTGTTCTCATCTATGCATTTTGCTTTATTTCATACCAATAGACTTATGGATTTTTACATTGTCTAATGACTGAATAAATAAATAAAAAATCGCATTCATAATCATTACAATTTAGCAAATTTAATTCTGTTGTTTTTTTTACGTTGACTTGTTTATTTGGTAGGTAGATTTATTTAAAAAATGTAAATAAAACCATAGAATAAACATTACAATCAGTATGGATGTTATCATTGAAAGACATGACATGTTTTACTGGTGTTTTAATCAATTAATTGTATCGTAATATATTTATAACGATAAGTAAACTTTATAAGCTTTCTTTATTGTAATGTAATCTGATTCTTACTTCATTTATATCCCAGTTAACTTCATATATTCTTTAGAATAATCTCGTTGTATAATGAGATTCTCTGGACACAGCGATATTAGAAATTGGATACGAAATATTTTGAGAATAGATTTATTTCTGACAAAATAATTTAGTTGGTCACATGTGTAAAAGAATAAGACTATGAGAAGTGTAAATTGTGTGTAGTGTTGTATGCTGGATGTATAAACTAATTGTATAGAATGTGAATTGACTCAACAATCAATCTCTGAATGAATTATTATTATCCACAAATTTAATATAATACTTACTTACTTACGACTTACTCCTCGTGTAGGAGCATAGGCCACTCACCAGCATTCTCCATCCAACCCTGTCCCAAGCAATCCTTTCCAGCTCCTTCCAGTTGTTACTCATCTTTTCCATATCTGCTTCTATTTCCCAACGTAATGTGTTCTTTGGCCTTCCGCTTTTCCGTTTCCCTTCAAGATTCCAAGTTAGGGCTTGCTTCGTGATTAAGTTTGACGATTTGCGTAATGTATTTCCTATCTATTTCCATCGACTTTTCCTAATTTCTTCTTCAGCTGGAAGCTGGCGTGTTCTCTCCCACAGAAGGCTGTTGCTGATGGTATCCGGCCAATGGATGTTGAGTATCTTGCGTAGACAGTTATTTATAAATACTTATACTTGTTCCTTCTTGATGGTGGTTGTTGTAGTTCTCCAAGTTTCAGCTCCATACATTAGAATTGCCTTGACGTTCGTATTGAGGGTTCTCACTTAGATATTGGTTGAAAGTTGTTTTTAGGTCCATATGTTCTTCGATTGTAGGAATACGGCCCTTGCTTTGCCAATTCTCCCATTTAAGTATTCATACGTCTAGAAAGAAGAATAAGCTTGTATAGATGTATGTTGTAGATGAATTATTAGGGTAGGAATATGTGTGAGTGAATTTTTAGCTCATCTCTTCAATGTTCAATATATTTGCAATATCAAGCATTTTTCCAGTTATTTAATTGGTGAATGTTCCACATAAGAGCATAACTTTCACTTGAAGATTTCATTTCAAGCCATACGTTTTACTTTATTCGTTTTTTCCATCCAGAAATTTGGGATGAGGTACAGTATTGTATTCACAAAAGATGTTTATAGGTAGCTTTAAATGATTGAAACAAAATATCTAGTGAAAATTACACTCTTATATCCAGCACTGACCCAGTAAGTAAACGGAAAAGGCTAAATATTTTTGTTCTGTTCAACACTACATGAGTCTGCTACACTGTGTTTATAATTTTATATTGTTCAAGAGTTCCTAAATTAAAGAAAACAGTCATTTACTGCCTTCATATTTCGTGATCGTTCCTCAATCTCTAATTAATCAATTTTAATAATTTCACAAAAGTACTGATTTTTCCTTAGCATATATAACCTTACTACATTTATTGAGAACTATGTAAAAATCAATAAATGAAACTATAATTTACGAACGACTTTTGGGCGATACTAAGGTGATCCCAAGAAGCTTTAACCACTTACTAGAGTCAACAGATGGTTAGAAATTATTATAAGGAATTCGAATTAAGACATATAGTTAGTTAGCAGGGAAAACTAGGAGTTAGAGTTGTAGTTTTTATCATGAACTGAAATCTAATATAATACCAAAATGCTATTTAACCGTATGAATAAATACGTTTTGTGCCAAAATCTAAAGGATTCGAACTTAAACCAGATTGGCTCATTAGCAAATTATAGTCCCAACGTAGTTATCATGTTCATTTTTCCTTAATGCAAATTAAGCAAAATTACTTCACATTGTAAATTTTATTTTGTATTCAATTATTTTTCTATACAAAATCCAAATTTTAGATATCTGCATTAAAGTTAAATGAAGTTATTGAAATTTCAGAAAGAAATAACGGTAATATCCCTATTTTATGGTGGAATTTAAGTCATACTATTGACCAATCATTGTTGAATACAGAATTGTTGTATTGTATGCAAATTACACTTGCTTCAGTTGTTCAATCACAATGGTCAGAAGTATTTCCACTTCACAGAGTACCAACTATTTCGCATAATATAATTAATCGAAATTCATTCTCTTCTATGCCAATATTTCTTAGTCAAGTGTCGATGCCTATAGTTTCGAAAAGTATGTATTTCAATAATTTTTACAAGATATCAAATTTGTTTAGTTTTTCCATTGATACATTTAATAATCTGAGTTGATAAAATTAATCTTACCTTATATTACATAAAATTAAATACTTCCTATGAGGTGATCTAGCCGGTTAGTATTACTAGCCTTTACCGTTGAAATGTGCTTCCAAGCCATATACACCAATCTTCACATTAAAAATCAGTTTAATTATTTTTATACTTCTTTTTTAACTTTTTTCATCCATTTATTCTAAGTCTTAAATCTTCAACGATCGAAGCAATAGAGATGTCAAATTCAACTATACACCATATAAGAAGTCAGCGACAATACGTGGATACTGATTATATCTCTTTGTAAATCCTACCTATCCTTTAAATTAGGCATTGATGATGTCTACAACAATAATGAAAGCTTTCCAATCAAACTATCCTGTTGAAAAAAACTGACATTGCTAAGAACTTAAGAGTCTATTATTTTTTTCTATAATAATCATAGATGTAAATTCTTTATTTCAACTGATATTAATGAGTGACGGCCTTAATGATAGATAATATTTTATTACACTAACTTATATTTTTTTAATGAGTTATTTACTCGATGTTTTTATATCTACAGATTCAGTTTTCAATGTATATCCCAGTCTACTTATAACTACAATAGAACACAAATCTACAGGTCAAATAATCATACAAGTAGATAAGGATTCGATTTTACAAAATTTAAATCCATTTTCAATACATATTTACAATTGTACTAATTCATCTGTATACTCTGTTGAACTATTAGATCAATTATTATCATCATCAGCTGAATATTTATCCACGACAAAATTATTCAATGATTCAATGAGAAACATCTTGAAGAATACATTTTCGAATTGGTATCCTTATAAAATTTATGCCAATTCACAACTATCAATTATCCCACAATGTTTATTAGAATTATTATACATGGATAAAGTTAATCGTAGTTGTAATATTAATAATAGTAACAATAATGCAGAGGGGATATGTTTAAATTTTTTACATCCATCTCAATTTACTATATTTGAATTAAATCTAGATCTACAGATGAATGATGATAGTGTTAATCATGTAAAATGTCCTATTCATATAAATCTTAAAGAATTATGTTCTTCTATTCATAAAACAAAAGGTTTATGGGAAAAAGAAAAATTAATCAATGATCATTTAATGATTAAATTATACTTTTCAACTAATGAAAATTCATTTGGTTTAATTATACAGTTAACTGATAGTAATAATAATAGTTTTAATCGAACAATTATTGACCAATTTCTATCACCAACACTATCATTGATCAATTCATTAAAGTATTTAAATAAAATTCATTTAACTATCAATCAATTTTGTATACATTTAATAACAATAGAAAATCGAAAAATCAATCAAAAAGATAAATCATTATCTAATCATTTAATATCAAAATATAAATTTCATGAATTGTTACCACCAAGAGATGAATTTATACGTTTAACAATTATCAATTTAAGTTTTATACTGATAAAGAATTCAACATTGATCAATAATAATAATAATAATAATAATAATAATAATAATAATAATAATAATAATATTCAATTAAATAATCAATATTTTATTATAAATAAACAATTTATTATTAAAATTTGTTTAAAACATTTACAATTAGATAATTGGTGTCATATATGGATTAATGAATATGATTTCCCAGTAATTTTACAAACAATTCAATTAAGAAAATCAAAAACTATTTGTCAAATTCTATTTAATTCATCATCATTATTAACAGTTTCTATGTTAAATTATAAATTATGTAATAGTATATTGACAAATTCTTCTTCAATCATTACTTGTTATTTATATCCGCCTAATTTAGATGTTTATCTAGAAGATTCATTGATTTATGATATTCTTGGAATATCTAATAATTTAATACAAATTTTAACTAAATTCAATACATCCATTATTAATAATAATAATAATAATTTAATTAGTTCATCATTGAAACCAATGGATCAAACTTATTTCTTATGTAAACAATTAACAATTGATTCATTTAAAATTAATTTAAGTTTACATGCAATGTTACGTTTGTATTTATCTTGTCATTCAGCTCCATTACATTTCACTTCATTTAAACTGATTAATACTGAGAATGGGTATCTTAATAATAATGTTGAGCATTATCATCATCAACAATATGATTCAAATATTTTATCTGGTTCATTAATTTATTGGAATTCAGTGAAATATTTATTAACAATGCATTATATTACTCAAATGTTATTTCGTTCTGGTTGGTTAGTTGGCAGTTTAGATTTATTAGGTAATGTAACTGGTCTATTGTATTCTCTGATTAATGGTCTTAATGATTTAATACATTTACGTTCATCAAATGAAGATGATGAGAATAATGATGGTGAAAATGTTACAATGATTAATTTGTCTGATAAAAATCTATTTATATGTCAACAAAATATTGATTTCTCATCTACTGTGTCAATGTCGATCGGTACTGTTGCATCTGATTCGGCTACGTTTTCATTGAAATATAATCGAAATGTTGGATTTATCTATCGTCTTACTCAAGGGCTTAGTTCACTTACACGTCGAACAACTGGGTAAATAAACGATTTTTACTTACCATTTTCAATGTATACTACAATTATATATCATATGAATTACAGTCTGTGTGGAAGCTCATGGTACTACCCGGTTTCCCGAACCGAATCAGGTTGAGGGCGGCTCGAACCTTCGATTTAGTGAATGGAAGTCGGACGTCTTAACTACTATTCCACTGCTTTGCCACCTGAAGTCTAGAATTTTGTACACTTTCTTAATTGTATGTAACATAAACATACATTAGAGATTTGGTACTTGGCCTGTCTATTAAACACGCACGCAAACTCAAATAGTACAACATTATTGTACAGAATATACATTAATCCTATCACAACCCTGAAATACTCTCCCTACTAACCAGGTTTAACCCTCTGAGACTTATCTTTGTTCCCTAAATGGCAAATAGTCTCACAGGGACGATCTTAAGATAGTATTCTGACAATAAATCGTAAAACGATACGGGAGAAAAGACTGATTTTTTAGGACTTGCATGTATACTTTGAACGATGGAAACGTAGACACATCAAGTTTATTGACACAAGTTGAGAGTGTTCTTGAATAGTCTTATGGTTAAGGGATAATACTCAGTCGTATGCTAAACTTTTAAATGTCGACTAAAGTGCCTAAAATTTGTTATTATAAACTTATAGTTGTTAGTCTGGATGCAGCGAGGACAATATAGAACTCTTTAACTAACCAAACTAGAAAGACTTCATTATTTTTGTACGTTAAGAGAAAAACATTTACACTGCATCATTCAGGTACCTTTTCAGAATACAATACAATCGGGATTAATTCATCAGGAAGATTTGAATTAGTTGTAAGTTTCTGTTAAAAGCCCTCCAGAATTCCTTGAAAAAGTCTTCTGCAACTGAAAAAAGACTGTAAACACTTTATCTCGTCAGTGTTGTTTGGAAGTCTCTGGAAATGGATTGCTTGTCATGCGTTGCTTGGATAACTACATATTTTTGTTAAATGTTAGTGTTTCTAGAACGTCAATGGCATCCGTAGCTCTATCAATACCATTTTTTTCTTTAAATAGACTAACTTCCGAAATAAGTCTTCTGTCCGTATTCTCTGCTTTGGGCATTCTGTTCGGGGCTCAAGTTAGGACAATTTCGTAAGACTTGCAAGCAGTTAGGTAATCATTTTCCGAGTACCAGACTTATCAATTTTATCTTCTACTTAATAAAACGTTATACAAAATGTATTCGGACATTAGGACTTTAATTTTCATATCACCTTTCCCCATTACTTTACTAAACAGGAAGACTGTAACCTCGTAGGACATTAATTTATTCAGTTTTTGAACATTTATCACTATTTTCAGCACTTTTTAACGTGATGAATTTCACTAGGAGAGAAACGTTTGTTTATTTAGTTCATTCGACTATTTGTTGCATTTTGTTTATAACGTTTTTTTAATTAAAATACTTTACTACTTCGACTGAGTAGTAAAAATAAGTATGATTTATTATTATATGCTCTTATGATGTATCCTTTTAAGTTTCAGCACTTTATACTTTGTTGTGTATTTAATTTCAGTGGTTTATTGTTGTCTATCAGTGGCATAGCCTCTAGTTTAGCTAGAAACTTGGATTATCTTTCTCTTGATCCTCATT
Source organism: Schistosoma margrebowiei (assembly GCA_944470205.2). NCBI lineage: Eukaryota > Metazoa > Platyhelminthes > Trematoda > Strigeidida > Schistosomatidae > Schistosoma > Schistosoma margrebowiei. The sequence goes on along the minus strand of OX104026.1, from coordinate 20,395,829 downwards.
ATGAACAACACCAAGATCATATTCGACGACATCATACACCTAAAGGATTTAGTGAAGGTATTCAGCAAGGATTGAGCAGTTTAGGTTTATGTTTATTGAGCGCTATAGCCGGAGTGGCTGACCAACCATTACAAGCTATTTTTAAAACAATGGACAATACAATTGTTTCCTCAGATAGTATTTTCAATTCATCTGTTGACAGTCAATCAACTCCGAATTTCTTGTTGTCTACTCTTGGTGGTTTTGGTCGTGGTCTTGTCGGAGTGGTCACTAAACCTGTTGCTGGAGCTGCAGAATTAATTGCTCAAACTAGCAAAGGTTTGTTGCATGGTACAAACAACTCAGCAGAGATAATTATACCAAGTAAATATGGAGAGTAAGTATGAATATGTTCATTATTACAGATTTGTTTGTTATCCTAACTATTATTTGTGAAGATATTGTACAATACCTTTTTTCAAAATCAGTAATCAACTTTGTTCTACATCGTTTTGCTTCTGGTATCTAGTATATGACAAATAGTAAGCGCACTTGTTTTCGTTAATATACCAATTTAATATAATTCAATGTAAAACTAAACGTTTCTCGAATTTTAACGCTATTCATTTATTTAATTTCTGACCTAATTGATACATGTTTGGTGGTTTGTTGTGAATTGACTATAAAGAATTTCAGCTCTAGTTGTATAGTTTGCTTGCATTTAACTGTTTATTTGAGCGTCTAATACACTTTTATTGGTTTATTGGAACAATCTTAAACTCTTGTCAACCATTCAGTTAATTCTCCAGTCCGAATCATTACGTTCACAGTACAGTATTTTAAGTTGCTCCTAGAATATGCTTTAGACTTTTTCTGCATTAAATATCGATATATTTTAGTTTAAACTCTCCAAACTCCTTTGTATTCACTGTATCTTCACACATTATTGCACATGTGTGTGTTTGATAATTTGACATGTCAAGTGAAACTAAGCAGAGATTGTTTATCAAGCGTAGACATTTATGTCGGACTTTAATAAATCTATGGACTATTTTTACATGTAGAAGGTTGGATTCTACTTGGATTTCGCTGTGTTTACTGCTCTTAGTTTGTTTCAGTAAATGATTGTCTTGGCCCATCATTTAAACCTTAGTCGTTGGTCAGACTTGAAGTATTTGTGTACACATGATCTACTTAGGGATCCGTTTATTGCCTAATTTATTTATCAGGTTCACAATCGACTGATGATTCTAGTTATTTAGTTCATCATGTGTAAGAGCAAAAAACACATTCCTTTTTACTGTCATATCATAACTGTTTCCTGTATTTTTCCTAGACCATATATTTCATCTGAAATCGGTTTGCGTTTACAATATCAAAATGTAGACGTTATGATACTCCGTTATTGGGGATCAGTTGCATTCAGATATGTACAGTCGAATGTTTCAAATTCTAATTATTATGACAATGAAGAATTATCAATCTGCTCTTGGTTTACTACTGGAATTTATAATCACAATAATGAAAATTATTCTATAGCGCAGTCACATATTGTAAATGATACACTTCTTTGGATATCAGCATCATTAGAGCCGGTAAGTCAACTGAAATTATCCGTGACAATTATTGATCAAGTTGTATATTACGTATGAGCTCTTTAAGTTTTAGGTGAAACCCTTGGTCGCGTTGATCAAATGAGTCGAGAAGAAAAATATAAACAAAATGTGTGGTTGCGTATGATTTGGTTTGTGTGTGTATAAACAATAATTGTATGTCTATTGTTTTTATCACTTCGGGTATTTTAACAGTAAAACTTCTACTTTATTTTGAAAAATTCTTTGTACACAATGTTTGTACTGCCTTAAACACGGTTCTTAAAGGTGTATACCGTACAAGGCTTTTAATTGGATGCATGCTTGATTTTCCTTGACTCGGCATTATATACCAACAGCTGTTGGGATTGTGTATTTCGCTCTAGCAAACTGATTCAGATAGTTCATTCTTTCTCTTCTTAATTTTCTATTGATATTAAACACTCTTCATTCTCTGTCACATTTTCCTTTGTTCTTCTGCTCATTAATTTTCTCTCTTTCTATCTCTTTCCCTATGACATATGTGATGTAAAATTTAACAACTTGTCACTGACATACAACTAAGCTAGATTCTAGTTTGTTTTCTATGAGTTCATAATTTTGCTATTTGTATTCTTTCTCAATGCCCTAATAATCTGTCGTATAAAATAAAACAATAAATAAGATAACCAGCGAGGTAGCTTGATATGCCATACATTTGTGGTGTTCAGCTTCCAATTGTTAAGTTATAGGTCCGAATCTTCCGTTCGATCCACTTCAGTTTGAATAACCGGGTATTATACGAATCTTTGTTTAGTAAATGAGTAAATGAATTTACCTTGGTAATCCTTAAGTCATTCTATGGCCTAGGATAACGCGACAATTTCTTATTCTTTCTCTCCTCTTAGTTATTTTAATTGTACTTTTATTTGTTTGACCTTTATTAATTTTCATATAAAAATGCCCCGACAAGTATATGTGTGACCAGATTATTCGAAATGTATAGCGCTAATACATCACATTTATCAGATCAACTCCGTCTTCTCATTGTTCTATCGTAAATGAGTTCATCAATCAAAACAAATTTGTGTTAATATTTATATATTTTAATCAGTCACTCACTTCAAAGTAAATCAACTAACGAGATGGAATTTCTTCTTTTAGTCATCGAATACCAACCAGCAAACTAATCAGGTGTTTGTTATAGTTTTTCTTTATTGAATTCAGTTAAATGTAACCTGTATTGCTGGATATTTTACTATCTAAATGTGTACTATTTTGTATTTCAGAATATTGTTTACGCATCTGTTATCACAAATGAAATTAATAATTCTTACTTCTCATGGTTTGAACAATTTCCTAATGAAATTTTGAGGCGTTTCACTGACAATATCATCAGATTCGACTCGAAATTCGTGGAAATAATTGATACTTCTGTTAATGACAAGCTTTCATTAGTAAATACTTACAGTAATTCCGAAAGTGATATGAATAGTTCACTCAACAATCGGCCATTCGATATTTTCATCAGTGATTCCTGGAAATGGATTGATCATATCCAATTCACTTCATCAAATGACATACACTGTTTAAAATCAATTATTCAAAAGTTCTGGTTGATAGATGAAAGATTGGAAAAATCGACTCATCAAAATAATACAGAGTTAAATTCTGATTCACCTCAAGAACAACATACTATTCCTGACAGTAATTCTTTTGATTCAACATCAGATATGAATTCCGCAGATCTTTTTTCATCTGATCGACATAATTCTAGGTGGAAACGGGTTAGAGAATATTTGATAGGTATGAGTTCAACCGATCTTATTCATGTTTAACTAGTTTTTTTTGTACGTCTCTGTTCTCTTGTTGTTTCCACATAAAATAAACACTGTGATTCAAATTCTCTCGATGTGATAATTTTTTTCTAGCAAATGTGATTCTCACTATAATATTTTCAGATCTTAGTAATCAATTCTATTTTTTTTACTATTTCTGTACATGTTTTTTCTTCAAAGTTGAACGTTTCTACATTTTTAAGTTTTACATCAGTTTTGTTAAAAGTTGTTAGATAAGTTACAAACAGTTATGTATATATTGAATTTTTTGGGAACGAGAAGTTTAAATAAATGGTTTAAACTACAAATTTACATAATTGTTCAATCCGTTATGTGTTGCACACATATTCCTATAGATATATCAGAAGATATTAATCGAATTCAGTTTCTTTGATTACTCGATATTTTTGCACATTTTATTTAGTAAGAGCTTGATAAAGTTAGTCGCCGTCTAAATTCAGTAGCTCAGTGGATAACGTGTTTGGTCTTTTGAGCTAAAAAAAAACTAGGTCCGAACCCCGATGTGATCATTTGGGTGCATGGGCATACAACTGACGAGTCCGGAATAAGGGTGAAACGCTTTTTCTGGATTCCATTGTTATCCGTTTGTTATACGAGTAAACATATTTCTCGAGAGGTGTTCATGCACTTGTTAATAACACACGGATTAAACGACTTTTTAGAAACATGTGAGTCAAAATTATTCGGTAGTTTATTCTATTTCATACTAAATGTTTCCATTCATAACCTTCGGAATTCTTGTTGTTAGATCATTTGTACCTATATGGTTTTAGATATTCACATCAACCTAAGTGCGGACTCGTAAAGTAAATCTCTGAATAATAAAAGCACCCAGAAATCTACTAAATACACTTAGTCTGTTTTCCGGGACTTTGAGCAAATGTAATATATTTAGTAAACTATGGAACAGCTTGGTGAACTAACTATTATATTCAATGATATTTAAATGTAACTCAATAAGTATAAATCCATGTACTTCATTTTGAACCATACATTTTGTGTTCGTACTAATGATACTAGTTTCCTATTTAAAGCGGGTTCTGTGCCTACAACTTAGTGGTTGAAAAAATAATCCTTAGACTACTAAATAATTGATTTAAGCAATGGTCATAATTATTTACAATCTAGCAATATAATAAAATACGTTTTATGCATTTGATACCACATTCTGCCCTAATTTGAAGACGGTTGGCCTAACTCATTGCTAGTAGCAAGTCACTTTCTATTACGACTAAACGAAAATTACTTGTTGTTATGTAAATGCTAAGAGTACGTTTTGAGCAATAAATTTGACTTTGGAACTGTGATGAATCACCCAGTATTTTTGAAATTGACAGTATGTGTGTGTATTGCTTATCCTACCCATCATATGTTCGTACAGGCCAATCGCTGAAATTCAACAACAGCGAAACAGATGGTTAGAATACTTCGAGGAACTCCTGAATAGGCCGGCTCCAATGAATCCACCGAACATCGAAGCAGCACACACAGATCTTCCTATAGATGTCAACCCACCAACGACGGAATAAATCAGAATGGCCATCAGACAAAACAAGAGCGGGAAAGCAGCAGGACCCGACAACATACCAGCTGAAGCACTGAAGTCAGACATCGAAGTAACTACAAACATGCTTTACCTTCTATTCAAAAAGATTTGGGAGAGGGAACAAGTGCAGATGGACTAGAAAGAAGGACACCTCATCAAGATTCCAAAGAAAGGAGATCTAAGTAAATGTGAAAACTACAGAGGCATTACACTACTGCCAATACCAGGGAAAGTCTTTAACAGAGTGTTGCTGTACCGGATGAAAGACACAGTAGACACCTAACTTCGAGATCAACAATCTGGATTCCGTAGGGATCGGTCGTGCACAAACCAATTGACGACACTACGGATCACCGTTGAACAATCAGTTGAGTGAGACTCTTCACTGTACATCAACTTCATTGATTGTGGAAAGGCATTTGACAGTGACCATTACTTAACTTCTTTTTCCAGATGTTGTTTGTCCCCAGTCACGGTAAGGCACACGATCTATCCATAATGGCAAGAAATACTCAACAAGTACCTCGAGATACACCAAACGCTACCGAAATCGCCATGTTTAACCCGCGTCGTTACACATCACATCACGACTATAGGACCACCATTATTCTCGAAATCTCGACGACTAGCTCTCGAAAAGCTGAGCTTAGGCAAAGGGGAATTCGAACATATGATAGACTTAGGAATCATTTGACCATTAAACAGTCTACGGTCATCTCTCTTGCGCATGGTCCCTAAAAAAGAAAGCAGTGATTGGCGTTCAACTGATGGCTATCGACGACTGAATGCGAAAACCATCTCTGATCGTTACCTGTTGACTGACGTTCACGATTTGACCGCTACCTTGAAAGGTACGGCTGTTTTTCTGAAGTAGAAGCACATAACCGAATTCCCGTTGCTGCTGACGACATTCCCAAAACCGTTATCATCAAAACTTTCGGTCATGATTAATTTTCACGGATGTCTGTACACTTAAGGAACGCTGCACGAACTTTCTAGAGATTTATTGGTTACGTTTTTCGAGGTACATGCTTATTTTGGTGACTGCTTGGTTGCAAGTCCGGACAGAGAACCTCAGCATCTGGACCTAGTCCTCGAACGACTGCGAGAAAACGGCGTTGCTGTAAACATTCAGAAATATCAAATCTGCACTGACTCTCTAGATTTTTTCGGACATACTATTAACACTCAAAGCATCCCACCCCTGCAAAGTAAAGTGGTGGCCATTCTGGACTATCCAGAACCGACCACAGTCAGACAACTACGCATGTCTAACGGCCTAGTAATTCTCCACCGACGGTTCATATCAAATTGCTGGTCTCTTATAAAACCTTAAACCGATCATCATTTTGAACGACACCGCGAAAAAACACTACACTGTTAAGGAACTTATCGGTGAAGTAACATTGCTTGCACACCAGGACACCAAAGCGCCCACTAGTATCACAGTGGATGCATCCCACTCGTCAGTCGGAGGAGTCTTACAACAATGGGTCAACCACACCTGGCAACCTTTGCATTTATCTCGAGGTAGTTGCTAGACACCGAATCGAGGTATAGTACTTGCGGTAGGGAACATTTAGCCATGTATTGCGCTCAACGCTCTGTTGAAGGTCGAGAATTCACTCTTTACACTAATCATATACCTCTTGCCTTCTCCCTTAACTCATCTTCAGACAAGTACTCATCTCGAGTCTCGATAACTGGACTATATTTCGCAGTTTACTCCAGACATGCAACACATTTCTGGAGAAAACAATGAAGTTTCAGACGCCTTGTCTCGTGTAACTTCCTTAGATAGATTCCAAAGGATCGAACTTCTTGAAGTCGCTCAGTTTCAAAAAGTAGATGCTGATCTTCAGCACGAGTTATCTTTGGCAACTCTGAAACTGTAGATCAAATAAATGTGAACAGGTGTGAAATGTTTATTGTGTGACACGTCTACAGGGAAGGGTTGTCCAATTGTGCAGAAACATTATCGATGTAACGTCTTCAACCTTTCTCGTTCAAGTGTTCGAGCAACCATCTAGCTCATAGCAGAACAATTTGCTAGAGATATATGAGTAAACACTTGAGGGAGTGTGCACGCTCCTGTGTAAGAAATCTAGGGTGATTTGACACATTAAATATCTTTTAGGCTCATTCAAAACTGACGACGCTCGTTTCGACCATGTTTATCCTGAATGAGCAGAATTCTTACCGGATTTAACGAGACACCCTTACCCCTAAACGTGTGTAAACATTTTCACACGATGGCCAGAAGCAGTACTTATCAATGAAATTATTAATGAAACAGTTTTTTTGTGTATTCCTCGAACGATGGTTAGCAACCTGTGCTTGCCCTTCAACAGACCATGGTATCCGGTTTCAGTTCGATCTTTTCCATTGTCTTACCCTACTAATGAGAGTTACATGGTTCCGATCGACTGCTTAAAACCCACAAGCGATTGGGTTAATAGAACGCTTTCACCGACAGTTGCAAACGTTTCACAGAAGACCAACGCTCTTCCATTCGTGTTACTCGGTTACCACATTGTAGCGAAAGCTGACATTGGATACATTGCAAATCAACTCGTTTATGGAACAGCACTTCGACTTTCAGGAGGATTCGTGGATTTTTCGTCTTTGTCCGATCAATATGAATATAAGCTCCGGCACGAACAGGCCTACAAAAGCAATGCGTTCAGACAAACCTGTTTATACTCGACGGCAATCAACTGGTGTTTCCGTTTAACCTGATCTACGACATAGCACACACGTCTGTACGTTGCGACCCACTTTGACGGCATCTCTAAACATCATACGAAGGAGAATTCGAAGTTCTTCAACATGAACTTATGTATTATGTTGTAGTGGCATTGGATAATAACCACACAATCCCCAAAGCTGAACACAAGACAACTCGGAAAATAGTTATCAATATTTGACGCGGAGAAATACCTAACGATGGAGAAGGCATTGATTAGAGTTGATCGGATGTATTGGCTCGGCCATGCAGGCGTGGTCCCTCTGAATGTTACGTTATATCTTCTACTCATACCAAATATATTGTTCCTTCTCTAGCCTAACCTTGTTCTACATTATGTATTGGTAATTGATACGATACAGTGAGTTGGTGTAGTCAGTGGTATGATTTCCACGTAAGATCTTATAGATTAGGCAGTTATATCATGACAAATCTACAATTTTAGGATTAGGTCCATTATTAGAGCAGTACTAATATCATAGTAGACCACAATTCTACCATGTCATCGATAAGAACAGAATTGACGATAGCGTCAGCTCATATCACCTCAAAACCGCGTACTTAGAAAAAGACCCTATTCATGTCGATTTTCCTATGGTAAAATCGAAAGGCGCGAATCTCACAATTGCGACACTTCACCCAATTATCAACAGTCACGATGACGCTTCGGTGCTATCTGACAACCGACTCAAAACAATGCGTTCTGGAAGAAGAGTAAGGTTTTCAGATCGCCAAAACGATTACTACACGTGAGACACTACATAGCATTTTTTCCATGTTGGTGTTTCCTGTATTATCATGTCCAGAGAAAATGAAAACAAACTATTTTTAATATGCTCATATATATTTATTTCGAAAATACAAAGACATTTTCCGTCGTTAATAAGCTTGTTGGTATATTCTTATCTTTTCCTTAAAAATAAAAATAAAGTATACGAAAATCGTTTCCATGCTATTGTACGCTTATGAAACAAATGTATGTAAGTTTATTTTTTCGCCCGTTTTACGTTTCTGCGTATATATAATTGTAGTTCGACATGCACTCACATATCCTTATTTCCTGAAAAAGATAAAAAAAACGACAAGGATTATGATGAATTGATATTTTCATTGTACCTGTTTTCGATTACTATATTGTAACTTATGGCCCTTTATAGTAAGTGAAGAGGACTAGATGCTGCTGAATATAACAAGCCATCAGAATAATGTTTACCAACGACGTCTTAGGGTCATCACTACCCCATCAGGGGGGAGTGAAATGTAGCGGTAAATAAATCTACAAAATCAATACCTTTGTAAGTTTTCGGCATCTAATGCTGTCTGCATTTGTTCTATTAGACTCACCTAGCTCAAGGCGCCCTATTACTCGCTCACACTAGGTCACAAGTGGGTACGCCGTGCTTCGCATCTCCTACAACCGCTAGTCAGTTTAGATTGACCACTTCTCGACATATCAATATTATTCCAAATATACCTTCGAACCTCTTTGTTTATAGCTTTCGACCTAACTGGGTTAGCAGATTTCAATTATAAAAGATATTACTGGTTAAGGCGTTGTCAAACTCCTAATACTTGTGCCATCTTTAGATTAATATATTTTGTGTGAATACGTTTAAGTTATACAGCACGAACACGCTTGCGTCGCTGAGACATCCTACTATAGATCAGTTGTTCACATTTTCATCATTTCTTGACCTCACTGTGCTAGGTACTGAATGTATATCTTCTCAGTATTTATCTGTTCAACTTCAAAAATCATACGGTTGGGAAGCAATACCATGGCATTATAACTTACATGCTAATAAAAATTACCTGCTCAATGTGGACCATGATTTTGAGCTTTAAAAAATACATGATCATATATGATAAGGCATTATACACTAGACTTTATAGACGATCTTTGATACTATACCTTAGGTTGCATTGGATGCAACAACCCGTATACAGTCTGAAACTACCTGTTAAATCCATTGGGTCCGTTGAAGTTCATAGTCAGCACCTTTAATTTTAGATTTGCTTGGCATACTTCGGTTATAAAATAGTACATTATTTCTAGATATTATTAGCTCTCATTCAAATGGTTCAAATGGTTGTGGACGGAATAGAAGAAGCTTTCGCTTAACAGGCTTCCGTGTCTAGTAGCAGGAGATCACCAAATCCTCCAGGCAGGAACCTAGGTATGTTAACAATAAAAGAGGAAAAGAAATTGGTAAATCATAGTATGATACTGTCTTTGGTCCTTAAGAATAGGTCAAGTTGCCTCTTGAAGGACTCCTGAGAAGTCGCTTGGACTAGCTCAGCGGGCAGCGAATTCCAGCTTTTGACAACTCTTAAGGAGTAGAAGTTGTGTCTACATCTCGTCTTGCTATATTGAGTTTCCAGTTTCTGGGTGTTACCCCTTAGGTTATTATTCGAACTAAGCTTGAGTAGGTGTTTAAGAGGATGTCCAGAAGTGTTAAGAATACTATAATCACCTCTAAGAAGCCTATACTCTAATGGGTAAAGGTCTAGTGAATGGAGGCGTTCTTCGTAAGGCTTAGATTTGAGTCCGCGAACTGATTTCGTGGCTCGCCGTTGGATACCCTCCAAAGTGATCTTGTCCTTTTGGAGTGAGGGGGGGAGTACTATATTTCCGTACTGTAAATGGGGACGGATAAAACTATTGAAGATTGTATGGAAAGTTCTTCCGTCAAACTGGCCAAAAATGCGCTTCAATGTTATCAGTGCAAGGTTAGCTCGGAAGGCATTTTTGTCACAATTAGCGTAAGACTTTAAATCATGGGGCACCAGGACTCCTAAATCTTTTTCGACTTGGGATACTACTAGAGAGGAATTTCTTAAGTTATAACTGTAGTCTGCGACATGTCGCAGATGGACTACTTTACACTTTGAAGTGTTAAACGTAAGTCCGTTATCGTCTTCCCAACTTTGAAGTCGAGTCAGATCCTCCTGAAGTGCCTGTGTATCGTCTTGGTTGCGTATCTCTCTCTCCAAAGTTTCACGTCATCGACAAAAAGTAGTAAGTCTGACGTTACCTGTTGAGGAAGATCGTTTATGTAGATCAAGAAGAGGAGAGGCCCTAATACTGAGCCCTGGGGAACCCCACTAGGACATTCCATAGCCTGAGATAAAGTGAAATTAACCCTAACCTCAAAGTGTCGATTTTCTAGGTATGAAGTAAGCCAATCGATTAGAGGTGGTTTGATACCTAGTCGTTTGAGCTTGTTGATAAGACACAAGTGGTTAACTTTATCAAAAGCTTTTGAGAAGTCAAGGTATATGATATCAACCTTTCCCTTGCGATCGAGGATGCTTGTCCATCTGTCCACCGCAGTCAGCAGGTTGGTTATACAAAAGTAACCCTTCCTGAAACCATGCTGTTGGGGTGAGAAGAAGTTTAAGGACAGTATATAATCGTTTAAACCATCGCATATCAGGGACTCCATGAGTTTTGAAGGTAATGACAGAAGAGCCACAGGCCGATAACTTGAAGGTTCATTGCGTCGACCCCCTTTGAAAATTGGTGTGATGTGAGCCAACTTCCAATTTTCCGGTAATTTGCCTTGGCTTAGCGAGTGTGAAAACATCACGCTAAGCGGCGTTGCCAGGATTGAGGCTGCCTCCTTCAGTATGGCAGAATGAACCATATCCGGGCCAGGAGAAGTATCTAGTCTTAAGTGCTGCAGTTTCCGGAACACCAAGTCAGCGCTTAGGTCCACTTCGGAAAGCCCTGTGGAATTACAGGTGAAACTGTCGTCAATAGAGTTGATGTCAGCCGGCTGAAATGTTTGAGAGTAGTGTGCCGCCAGAAGGTTAGCGGCGTCACCATCGTTGTTGGTTGGGCCATTAAGACCTAGCAGTTGAGAAACTCCTGTTTTGGCTTGACGAAGAGAGGCTGCATAACGGAATAGGCTTCTAGGGTTCGAGGCAAATTCGTCCATAAGCTTTGTCTGATAATGAAGCCAGTCTTCTCTTATAGCCTTCGTGCATATGTACCTGATATGTTTGAATTGCCTATACGCTCCGTCGTTGTCAGTTCGTTTGTATTCCGCCCAACAGTGTCTTTTACGGCTTAGCAGGCGAAGGGTACGGTTCTTGATTATTGTAGGTGGCTTACAGCTTTTGGGAACCGTTTGAGGAACTGAATGGTTCGTAGCACATAAGAGCGTGTGCAGTAAGAAGTTCCAGTGACCGTCCACATCGAGTTGGGGGTGAACATCCCAAACCACCTGTTGTAAATAGTCGTGTAGAGCTGGCACATTCAGCCGTTTAAAATTCCAACGCAAGTTATTGTTGGGATACCTTAGCTTAGTTTTGGTGACAAAACTGAAGGCTATGACGGCATGACCGCTCTTTCCCAGAGGAGCCAAGATTGAGAGGTTGTCAACTAGGAATTCTTCGTTTGTGAATACACAGTCTAACCGCGATGGTGTCTGACTGTTTCTCCAACGAGTTGCCGACCACACATTTTCATATAAGCCCAAGTCATCAATGAGGTTGAAGAACCGAGCTTCAATTGAGTTGTCACCTCCAGTATACGTGTGTTCCACGAAGTTGACTCTAGGAAGGTTAAAGTCCCCTAGAATCAGGATATGTGTGAAACCGAGACGGGTAGAGCGGGATAGTCCATCCAGCATACGACTATCGTACTCGATGTCAGCAGTTGGCTTCCTGTAAATGACACCGACTAGACACTTCGAAGTGCTAGACAATCTTACAGAGCACCATATGGATTCCTCAAGATTGTTAAACTCGAGGTTGTGAACTTGGTGCACCTCCAAGCAAGAGCTTATGTATATGGCTACTCCACCCCCCATTAAAAATACATATTGTCACACACTCCAATTTTAGCTAATTTATTGTAAAATCTAGGTATGTTCATACCTCGAGGCAACACTGATTCATTGTTACTAGGTACAGAAGCACGTTAAGCGGAAGCTTCCTCTCTTTGGCCAAGATTCATTTAAACCCGTCGAGCTATTTATGTTGGGTGCGCGCTGGGTTGAATTCTCAGAAGGTCATTAAAACATAAGGTCATGGGTGGAAAAACCAAGCCATCCTCAGCTGGCAAACCTTTGATGGGTTATGATGAAATAGTTATTCAAGAAGATGATTCCAAATGTTGTTCGTGTACACCGAGTTGGGTCAAGACGTTTTTAATTTTCTTCACTGCAATTATCTTGGTATTTTGTCTTAAAATATTTATATTGGCTAGCTGATTGCATTAGCTTTAATCGGGTTGGGAGTTTTCCTCCTAGTTATTCGCTTGCCCTATGTTCCCGTGCTGCTGGGTGAAATTGCTTATTTGAGTCATTTTCTAATGTTCGTTGTTGGAGGACTTCTGGTGGTCGTGTGCATAATTGGATTCATCGGAGTTTCAAGTGGAAAGTCCACTCTGCTTTTGACAGTAAGAATTTACAGCATTATTCTACTTATAGTTTGCTTGGATATTGTTCATCATCTTATTAATTCAATTCACTACTGGTATTTTGGCTCTGTGTTTCTCCAATATTCTGACTGAATGGCTTGCTGATAGATTGATGCTTACCATGCAAACTCTGTACTTCCGCGACACTAATGGGGTTGACGCTGCTGTAGACCACATACAACAAAAGTTCAAATGCTGTGGATCAAGGAGTTACCGAGATTGGACAGATAGCATCTTTCAAAATTATTCGAAACGAAATGAAATATTACCATATCCAGACTATCCACTAGTTGTTCCTGATTCATGTTGCGTAAGATCAGTTAAAAGCTGTGGAACATTACCGCACCCATCGAATGTTTATAATGAGGTAGGTGTTATATATATTTGAACACAAATATTGGTGCAAGAGCTCACTGAATAAATATGCGCCACAAAAGTCACTTGATGTGTGTGTGGGTTGTGTTACTACCCGGGTGCCCAGACCTAAGCAGGTGGTTTTCTTATTTGGCCACACCCGAAGCCTTCGACATAAAGCTCTAATCCACAAGGCAATAGATTTACGTTGAGAGATGCAGTCTCATGGTAGCCAGTGACCAACGATAGGTGAAAGTGCCGGACATTCGCTTTTCGTCTTCTCAATTCCATAAACAACATCCGCTTCTCGAGAAGGCAGTGAACATGAGTTACCTGTCAGTGGCTGTATACGTGTGGTCATGTGAGAGCATTTCTGAAGGGAGAGCGGACTCTCTCCAACCTCGGCCATATATATAGACAATACATTTGAGGATAGTAGAAATACTATTTTCGTTAAGTTCCACATAGTAAAAAATTTAGATTTCTGATTCTTCGTGGCTTGATGTACACCAATTCTTTGTCAGCAGTCTACTCAGTACTCATTTTATTCAAAACTACTAAGTCAAACCTTAGTAGTGATATATCTCAAGATACTACGTATTATTATATTGCATACTTCGCTTTTATCAGTCATAGTGTAGGACCTGGCACGTATGTACGTCAACTCAAATTGCCACACCTCATTGCACACAGACTAATGTAATTGTCAGGCCGAATCCCAGAATAGTAGAGGTTGTAACAACATCAGTGGTAGTATGAAAGACTAGGCATCGAATATACGGTTCGAGAAAATATAAATTAGTAAACTAAAAACTAAAAATGTTATGAAGAGTCTAGAATCTGATAATTTTGGTTAAATGAATAACAGATGTGCCTGCACTATTGTAAATAATTTTGAGCCGCCATTCAAAGTTTGTGAATACTAGTTACGACAGTCGTGCGGACCCTAGCCAGATGGTCTACATCTGTCAATATGACCCGGTCTAATTTTCAATGGCTTCATGGACTGAGGCCACATTTTAGCTTACCCGCCCCTAGCTTTCTTCCAATTCAGTGCTGCACCAGACTACATCAGCAGTCGAGGTAGGAAGTGGTTGGGCATACGAAACATGCTCAAAAAACTCAGTTGATCGATTTCCCATCTTTACCTAGTACTATATTCCTCACCTAGGGATTCCTTACTCTGTAGTTCCAAAATACATGAGCAATACTTCGAAGACGTCTATGATCGAATGTCAGTAACCTGCGAATATCTTTTTTTCATAATGACCTTGTTTCTCATCCACAAAGTAGAACGGAGCGAATTGTTTCGCAGCAAACCCGCCGTCTGATTGGAAGACGTCACAAGTAACACAAGTCCGGCAAAAGCCGATGGAGCCTTCTGAATCAGTGACGAGACTTCATCAGACACCAGGTCATCAAAACTGGTGATAATCCCAAGATAAGTCAGATGGTCAATGCGTTCAGTTACTTCACTCACTATCATTAATTCAGAAGATGACTCAAGCCAGTTTTGAAGTAACATTTTACATTTGTAGGAAGAGAGCTGCTTCCTGAATATGTTTACATTGTTGCTTTAGGTGGTCAGAAAACTGCATTTTGTCAGCATCTTCACCAAACAGAACTATGTCATCCGTGTATTTTGAGCTGACCATTGTATCTTCTGGTAAAGGACCAACTACTAAAAAGTTAGAGGATAAAAGTGTCATCTCTAAATCTGTGTCTATAATAGAGCTAAATAAAAATGGAAAAAGTGGACAGCTCTGACAAACACCACTTGAAGTAACCAATTCTGATGAGTTTCCCATAAGTCCTGACTCTATCAGTAGTGTTCGTGTGGAGAGCCTTTGCAAGGTTTGTGTGATTGTCATGAGACATTTATTGTTTCGAGGTGCAACTACCACCTACTTACAAATATCGTAATTACTGAATCTACCGAATTGAAAAATGTTCGGAAACTCGTCTTGTCATGCCCCAAACAACAAAGAGCGACAGTAACTTAAACTGATAAAGCGTCTGACTAACGATTGTGAGTAGCTGTGGACAACGAAAGCGAGATAGATAGGAAAAGAAATAGCGCTGTATAACACTAAACAACTACTCAGATTTATCAAAAAACCAGGTATTCGAAAGTCAGTTGTTAGTGAAGCTATCTCTGTAAAAGATGAAATAGTGCTCTATCCGCAGTTCAGATGCTAAGAACGATGGATGGAACACTTGAGGACAGATCAACAGGGCCTCAGTTACTCCCTGCTCCCAAACAACTTGGATAGAAAATCGTTACAGGTCTCACGACTTTAAATGGTCACATATAATTAAGGTACGGAGAGCAGTATGATTAAACGGGTTAAACTCAGTGCTTGTTGATGGTGGTCCAGTCTTACCGTCTAAGTTGACTGAAGTATTAGCTAGACTCAGATAACTAGGCTTCATTTCATCTGGCTTGTCTCGATCGCTGATTACCCTAGTTCATACGAAAGAGATCATGCGACAGCCAGCTTAGCGAATACTCGCGTTTAAGACATTGTTCTACATAGTCATTTGATGTCTAATTGGAACTCTGAAGCAGCCGATTTTACACCGAGCTTTGTTTATTGACCAAATGTTTACCCTCCGTCAAGTTTTAGAAACCAGTTACACTGATACCCTATCATGACCGTATTCTTTATTCGAAAGACTCCATTCGACTGAGTCGATCGGAATGTTCTGCGATAAGTTTCTAACTGAATGATGTACCGAAAAAATACGTAAACCGTATAAGTCGTTCACGTATGTGCGTTAGCCTAAGTCCGATACTAGTACAACGCGATGAAATTAAAATGATGACTATCGAAACAAGAAATAAGATGTATAACGGAATACCGGAGCTCAAGTTTTAGACGCAAACCTTCTAAAGCTCAGAGGTTATGGTAAGTCGTCATATCAACTGGCAGCGGTGTTGCTCGTTTCATTTTGTCACAAGCATCCTAGTGCTGACGTCCTCACCTGGTTTCATGATCCACCAGAAGATTCGCTTACTGACTTATTGAATACCCAGATGACATTGCTCTTTTTAGTGAAGACCTTGACGAAATGTAGTCTTGTAAACACCTTGAGTAACAATGCAGGCTTCTTTAAGATGTTTCTCCCTTTCGAAATAAAGAATGTTGCTTCGGGGGCTTTGGATGAGCCAATAGTTTATGTGGTCACAAGGAGTGAACGCGTTGACCACCACTTACGTTCTTAAGCGGTCCTAATGAGACCTCGACATAGATTCTGAAAGCCCACTTAGCTTTCGCCAATTGGTCACCTGTAACGTCCGCCAACGAAGAGAAACATATTGCACAAGAACTTACTAGTTGTTATCCTGTAGGTGTGAAATATGCTCTCTCAGTATTTGGTCCTAGGTGTTTTGAAAGCGTTGTTCGCGTTTGGTAGGAAGTTACGGTCTTAGTTCTAGACATTTTTCTGGGCGAGGTAGTGAAGTGTTGGCTGTGCCTGAATAACACACCTCGACGCGCTATGGTAACTGTTATAAAAAAATGTGGGAGGAAATTAGGAATGGGCAAGCAAAGACGTAGTTAACTATAGGAGTCAACGTCCGCACGGCTAGTGCTTAGAAATATTGGGTGATATGGGATAACCAAAGTCAGTAAAACAAATATCTAGCCCCCTAAAAATAATGGACATACAGACAAATTCTTTGTATGCAGACTTCAAATTCTAATGTAGTCTTGGCTCACACCTTGCCTTGAGATCACAAAATACTGCTCGAGGTGATAGAATAACGCTACTATTAGTTGGTACAGTCATAACCGCTTTTTTTCAGGGATGTATGGAGTCGATACTTCTTAACCTACGTGAACAGTACTACATTATATGCGTGGTAGTGCTCGCTCTTGTTTTTGTGGAGGTAAGTTATATTTTGACCCATACAATACTTGATTTTAGTTCTTCGGCGTGATACTTGCATGTTGCTATTCAAAGGCACCAAAGATGGACCGTTGAATGCTGCGCTTCAAAAATCTTAGTAATTAATATTTTCAACAAGTTTATTGACATTCATTTTTAATGTACAGCTTTCTTAAAATATATAATTTTTTGCACACAAGTGAGTTTTGTATCAATACAGGGTGACTCGAAAAGGTGTTTTATGCATCTCCATTGTATTCCGCCCTAATTTCAGCACCATACTCTCCATACTGTTGAATCATATCATCTCGACGGCGGTCACGGCGCTTATGATCACGATCCCGCTCATCTGGACTCCGGCGTTTTCGATGTCGGTCTCGACTCCCTAAAAAAGTTAAGCATAGTTTAGCATTGTGTACGTGTGTATGGTTAAAATCAGTTAACTTTCAAAAATAGATTAAACTCACGGCTACGACCGCGTCGATCACGTTCTTTTGATTTACTCCGAGATCGACTGCGCCTTCGTCTGTACTCTTTGTCGCGATCACGAACATGTGCACTTGAGATAGGTCGACCGAAACTGCGATCATGACTGGGATCACGTCCATTTTCATGTCTGCGATGAGACTTGTCACTTGGTCCTTGGCGATTCTTACCTAAGCCCTTGCCTATAAAGAATAAATAGCTCAAATATTAGTTACGAATAATCCCTAATGATGGTTTGACAAATATATTCAAAACAGGAGACCTGATAATGAAAAATATGGTTCGAAAAGTGAAAGGCTGGAGTTTGAGATCGAAGGGGAGGTAAGGAATAAATGTATCTGAGTCACTGGTTAGATTTGGCCCAAGGACCCCATCTACTGATTACGATTATCACGCCACCTGAATTCGGTATTTCTAAGTTTTACAATCTAATAAAAGCAACATCACGGGAGCATCGATGTCACTCGACGCACTAGGATACGAAAAGTATGAATTCGACTTTTCCGTCAGGTCGTGTGATGCTTAGATTATAATTACATCAACGGAACGCATTTTAGACATACTCGAATAATGATCCAGAAAACGAACATTCAAACGCTTATTTTGTAAGACCAGGTTCCCACTGACTTAAAAATATTTCTAACGAAATATCCAAGTTATGTCCGAGGGGAACATCAATGTCATAAAATGTGAGTACCGGTCTGAAACATGTATTTAAGCAGAGTATGTTACAATTACTACTCTTGTATTGTACTGTAGCCGGGACAACTTCGTTTCGGTTGTAGTGACACAGACACTCGAAGCAGCTATAAATTTACTTTTTATGATTACAAAATCACTTGTCTTAAGCGTGAAGATATTTAACGTTGACCAGAAATCCCAGGAATACTGCCTTTATTTAGTACACGCTGCATATAAAAGTGTAGTCAGATGTCTATTAAGAAAAACGCAGTCAATCGCAACGTGGAATCGTGGACACATGTACATTGGTTCAAGTTGTTACGTGACAGTAGTAAGAATATTAGTGTTAATAGAAATGATTAAGCATAAAAGAGAATTAAAGACTAAGATAATTAGGAAACTTAGGATCTAACGAAAGACAAAAGATCAATCGACTTGCACCATTGCAAATGATTTATGAACTGTCTCTAACTGTTGAACATCAGTGACGTAATAGTGATTTTGTAGGTCCAAAACTTTATTTCTCAGAATATTACGTATTAAGCATTTATCCGATCATGGGGCATTCTAGAATTTAAAATCTGATAGGATTATATATGACAGGTACTTGGAACTTTCATAACTATTTAATAAACTGAATCAAAACACTTGGAATATCACGAAGCAGTGGGTAAGGTTTAGGCCATACATTAAGTACTGGACAGGAATGATGTAAGTTGATGAGGCTCAGAACATTGACCAATTGAGTTAGTAAGGATGTTTTCTATATATTCTCAACCGCCATTTATCCTGCCACGTTATGCTTAAAAGTACGGAAACTCAACGATAAAAGCACTGAGTTTTTAACCGTCGAAGCGTGAGGTGACAAGACTTAACACTACTGAGGGTTGAAAACAGTATGTGCCCAACATGAATTTAATGTCTAACCGGACGCTCAACGGTAGCTGAAACAGAACTAGACTTAACAGAAAGAAGGTTGGTTGTGAATTCACTGACTAGTAATATTGTTTCCGAAACTGGATCGTTTAATTGTAGTTTTCGTCTTCCTAGATAACATCATCGACATGCACTTCGAAAGCTCTGCTTATAGAACAATTAGAAGTCTTGCTCCTGAACTATGAGGATCCATCATCTTCTAAGTCAAATTATATACTATTATATTGGGAGTATGAGATAGAGCTGGGATCAGACCTTAGCAGTCATAATAAAGCCTTGGATTTTTCAAACGAAAAATATACTTACACACCAAGTAAAATATTTATGACCTAAGCAATTTGTAGCAATGAGGACTATGCATAAACTAGCAACATTAGATAAATGAGGGGATGTTTATACATGGTGACCAAGTTGTGACAATACTCCTTAAGACAAAATCTGCAAATCAAATTGAAAGTGCGTTAGTAGTGAAGAATAATTTGCTGAAAGTAATCTTGAGCCTCTCCTGAGATGTTACAGAACCAAAACGCCGTAAAATCATTAGTCTCTAGTAGGCCGAACTAGAATAAAAACTCAACAAACATTGTGTAGGCTACTAGTTCAGGTGAAAAGATAGTTAACTGACATGCTGAGAAGTGTAGAGATGAAATGATTGACCTACGACAGCAGTTTCTATGAGCAGATAGATAAGTGACTATCATGGTGTTCATATAACTTACCTAAACGCCTAGGCCTCCAATCAGGACGAGTCCTTCCCCGCTCAACGTCTGTCACAACGCGGACACCATCGATTTTTCTGCCATTTAGGGCTTTGACGGCGGCTTGAGTGTTAAAAGGATTGTACATGACAATACAAGCACACAAAACAGGTTACACATGAAATCTCACTATTAGTACAAAAGAAATCACTTAAATATTTGGGACGTTTCATGAACAACTAGAATACAACATAATTTATAAGCGAACATACTGAACCGTTTCCCTTTATTTGATCCTTTTTCGGAAGTAGTTATTACCAGATGAGCGGCTTGCACTAACTTAGAAACTCACCAAGAGTATCCTTCCTTCTATGCACAACTACATAGAATGACAAAGAGCTTCAAACAAAGGTGTATTTACAAAACTCTATTTCGTTCAAGAACTGGGACTAACATATCAGTTAACCAGAAAAGGTCTGCCCTATGGTAGCAACAAATGTGGCTGACCATTAATTAGTAGCTTACCACACAAACAAACCTAAGCCAGATTTTCTGAAGTTAAGCGCTTGGCTGAAAACCATGATTTTAAAATGCAGTGCAGGCCATTCAAAATATTTTGAGGGTGAACACAACTGCACGTTTACGAATAGATGCCTGAAGAGAAAAGAGAACAAACCATACAATGAAGGCTATGAAGAGCTAATTAACTATTTCGGCCTATAAACATGACACCCCTACGAATCACCACACTGAAAATGGGTTAACTAAAGATCACTGAGCAACTGTGAGCGGTGTTACAAAGTAAATATGGCAGCTCACCATGCATATCACGTTCATGTTCAAACTCCACAAAACAATATCCACGAGGCTTCCCCGTTATAACATTCTTTACCATTACAATCTACAAACCAGAATATAAATTAAAGATAAGGTTACGTTGTTAATCCGCCCGAAGACATCAAGTTCCCGCTTCAGTTTGGATTCTGTGGTGTCATAGTTCTAGAAAGTCATAATGGTATGTTGTTGACTTACAAGTCTGGCTACAAACATTGTGTTGTAAGGATTGGAAGTAGCCTTTGGATTTTTCTTAGGATTCCCTAGACAAAATCCATTAAAAAAATCGGAATCCAACGTACATAATGCGAGATCTTGTTCAAGTTTATAATTGGCTTGCTCCTGTTTCTCTCGACGCTGTGGGACAAATTACATAACACCATTACTTACTTTTCTTTCCTTACGTTCCTCACGAGTTTCTATGCGCACTGGGGCTGGAGTTTCAGACGCATCCTAACAAAAAAAGAAGTGCTTATAGAATAAGGGTAACAAAAGCATGGAATTTAACAGAAGCACCTTAGTACATTTGAAAGATTACTACTTAACATTAGTTAGAAACTTACTTCAAACTCTCCCAAGAATTGAGCTACACCGGTATATGGTAATTTCCTATGATTTGCATGTTTTTCTATTGGTGGGAGGAAAGGGATTGGATCTCGTGGTGCGAAAAGCGCCAACAAATTAGGTGGTAAAAACTGTGTCATTCTCGAGGTTTTGAACAGTGCGCCTCGATGGTAAAGTCACGTCATAAAACGAAAACAACTAATTTAAATAAGCTCTGAAAGAAAAACAAATGAATATATTAAGTTTAATTAGTAATATCACACTGTTTCTTTGCATCACTCAGTGAATCAGATCTCACGTAACAACTTTCAGCTGAAACTGAAGTTACTGTAGAATTGGATTTTCCTTAACCTTATCTTACGTAGATAAAGCAGAATGCGATAATCAATTTACTTACAACTTTATCTTTTCAGAAGAGATTTCACACTTTTTTTCTTGATTTTTTTAATTACACAGCTAGTCATCACAATTTGTTGGACGTTTAGCCTAGTCATGGTCATTGTACGATTCTGATTGGCTAGTTTTTACATTTGTGCCTACACATGCGTTTTCCCTTTATGGATATCCCAAGTTTCATATTTTGTTCTCACTTTTGTAACAAGTGACTTTTAAAGTTACATACTGAGGATTAAAAAGACTCACAAATCTATCCACTTTTAATAAATCATACTTGAGAAATTAATCTCCTAAGACGCCGATAACTGTGTTGAAAACTTTATTCACATGAAATCAACAGAAGAATTTCAAGATCTATATACTGAAAAAATT
This sequence comes from Schistosoma margrebowiei, assembly GCA_944470205.2. Lineage (NCBI taxonomy): Eukaryota > Metazoa > Platyhelminthes > Trematoda > Strigeidida > Schistosomatidae > Schistosoma > Schistosoma margrebowiei. The sequence goes on along the minus strand of OX104026.1, from coordinate 20,373,488 downwards.
CAGCAGCCACAAAGCATAATACACAGTTTACTATGTGTCGTTGTGTAACAGATCAGGTAAAAACATTTAATTTTGGATGTTTTCATGGACAACTCAAAGTCAGAATGACCGATCAGCGCATTGTGATTAATGTTAGTGGTCTTCGCTTCGAAACTCATACTGACACTCTAAATCGTTTCCCAAATACACTACTTGGATGTCCGTTCCGAAGAAGCCGTTATTATGATTCTCTTAGAAATGAATATTTTTTTGACCGCAATCGTCCAAGTTTTGATGCAATACTCTATTTTTATCAGAGTGGTGGAAGACTTAGAAGACCTGTTAATGTACCAATAGATGTTTTTACGGAGGAAATAAAATTCTATGATCTAGGGGAAGAAATTTTCGAACGTTATCGTGAAGACGAAGGATTCACTAAAGAAGATATCCATATTCTACCTAAAAATAAATTCCAACGGAAAGTTTGGTTACTTTTCGAATACCCCGAGAGTTCAACTGCAGCAAGATGTATAGCTATTGTTTCCTTATTAGTCATTCTTATATCAATTATTATATTTTGTGTTGAGACGCTACCACATTTTAGGCACTATGAACTTCAATTTATCGAAGATTCTAATGAACTACCAATAATTTCTGCTGTTGATACTCCTCAAGTTACAGGAACACTATTTATTTTAGAATCTATATGTGTTGTATGGTATACCTTTGAATTATTAATACGTTTTGCAGCTTGTCCACAAAAGTTAGCATTTTTTAGACAGGTAATGAATCTTATCGATGTGGTATCAATTATTCCTTATGCAATTTCAATAGGGGCACTTTTAGCTGAGGCTAACAAAGGCCAAAATCAAGCTATGTCATTAGCAATTTTAAGAGTGATCAGGCTTGTCAGAGTTTTTCGCATATTTAAATTGTCACGTCATTCTAAAGGACTACAAGTTCTAGGGAGGACACTCAAAGCAAGTTTTCGTGAATTATGTTTACTTTGTTTCTTTTTATTTGTTTGTGTGGTTCTGTTTTCGGCTGCAGTTTATTTTGCTGAGGCCGATGCTAGTGAAGAACAATTTCCAAGTATTATTGATGCATTTTGGTGGGCAGTAGTGACAATGACTACAGTAGGATACGGAGATATGAGACCTGTAACAATGTGGGGAAAGATTGTAGGTTCAATGTGTGCAATTGCAGGTGTTCTAACTATAGCACTTCCTGTACCCGTTATTGTATCAAACTTTAATTATTTTTATCATAGAGAGTCAGAAAGTGAAGAACTAACTACTTATGTCCATGTCTCAGATGATCAAAAGGGTTTTAATTATTCCGATAATAAAGCTCTAGGTAATTTTCATGATCAAACACTTGAGGATAGAAATGAAGAAAAATACAAAGGAAGGAAGGCTGCAGTAATTTTACGACAATCTTTTTCACAACCGTCTGATCGTGAAAGAATTTCTTCTGTATTAAGTAGTACTTTAAAAAATCTTGAAGTAGAACATGAGGAGGTATCCAGTTGTATAGATTCATTAGGTGAATTAGACAATCTATGCATGGAAGCAAGAAATTCTCAGGTGAATACAAATCAAGCCTCTATATCATACAGACATCATCATCAAGCTTTTCAAGAGGTTATGCAAAAACACGATATGCAAACACAGCGATTTAAAGATCTATATCCTCAACAATTGATAGCATCTAATAATAAAAGAATTTCACTTTTAACTCATTCAACAGTTTTTCCAGAAGAATCTTGTTTGAACAAAACCTGATATATAATTCATTGATGCTTATCATGTATGTTCACTTGGTTGTTACTTCCCTTATTATTCGGATTTACTAAACTGGAGAATTTATAAATATTGGATACACAATAACCAAGTCAATTATATATTTACACAAGCCTTCAATATATATATATATATATATATATATATATATATATATATATATATATATATATATATATTTGTTTAAAACTCCGGTGTTTAAATGAACGACGATATTTAACATGTTCTGTTATGAAATGTTTTTATTTGATCAACATCTAATGAATAAGACAAAAGACTTAATGTTAAAAAGATCAATATATTCTTCACAAACACATACACACACACTTTCCTCTTCATTTTATAACTTTCTGAAATGGAAATTCATTCTATAAAAAAGGTCAGTTGGTTGATAACTAATTTTTTCTAAATATTTTCATAATATTTCATTCTCCTAGATTGAAATCATGAATCAGTTGAAGCTGGACCACCATTGAAAACCTGGAGGCACTGGACGGCCGTTTCGTCCCAATATGAGACTCCTCAGCAGCGCGCATCCACGACCTAGCACCACTCGGGTTTCGAACCCAGGACCTACTGGCTACGCGCGCGAGCACTTAACCATTAGACCACTGAGCCGGCATCCAACGGTGTTAATGTCTAACTTCAACCAATCCACGAAGTTGCGCTACCGTACACCATTGTTTTCAGTGAGTTCCTATCTCACAACAGACCTGGGTGAACTCCACTGGTAACGACTTCTCACTAGAACTCCAGAAGTGTCTCCTGAAGTCACTCACTAGTGAGCAGGTGATTATTATTACCAGAATGTGTTTTGTGGAGATTTTTAGAAATTTTCCCAGACTGAAACGGCCGTCCAGTGCTTCCAGGTTTTCAATGATGGTCTAGCTTCAACTGACTCATGATTTCAATCTGTGAAATTTCTAAAATCCCAATGATGATAATAACAAAAAAAGTATATTTATTATCTGTTCATAAACGTTTTTTTTTATATGATGACATAGCAACAAAAAAGTATCTAAACTAATGAGTAAACTTTATTGAAACATATTGAATATATTTCATACCTATTTTATCAGACATCATCCCCCAACTCATTAATCTACCATTGTCATTATTCATACGAAATAATTCTACAGATTATCTCTTAAACATACTAATTGTCAATAATACGGTTTTTTTTTCTTTTCAAAAGAAAATTGATTTATGGAGATGAACAACTGATGATTCTTTTGTTTTTTTTTGGTGACAAATATGATAATGAGGAAATAATAATTCAGGGGAAAAAATGGATACAAATTAAAAGCCATAGTAATAATAATAATAATAATAATAATAATAATAATAATATGATGTTATCGATATTCTATCAGATGTGTAACGAACAAACTTACTAGATAAAATCTTTATTGGGTTTGAGAATTTATTGATTTCTCTTTAATTAGTTTGTCGTTAGTTTTTCTTTTTTTTTTACTAGATGACTGTAATACAAGTGCACATAGTTAGATAAGTTTGAATGTCAATATGTATACGTGTGAATGTTAGTATGATTTTTATTATCTTGACATTTAATGGATATAGGTCATGCTTCTTGTTATTAGGGTATATAATGTTTATCATCATTGATTTACAAGGCCTAGTTTATCATCCGCCCATAATGAAATTGTGTGAGAAGTCATTGTATATGGTTTATGAAAGAGATATGTTATAAAACTTAAAAAAAAACTTGTTTTTAGTTTTATTAATAACTTACTAAGTAAGGTTATCCTCGTTATAACGATTCTTTTGAGTCACCATTAAAATTCACACCTCTGTAACCTAGCTCCTTAAGACCAAAACAAGATGAGACCTGAATACTAAAGTTCACTGATAATCAAATTATAATTCTCCTTTTACATTAATCTAAACTGTCAGTCTATAAGTTATCCTGACTGATGTACCCGGACATGTGTCATTCCAATAACTTTTTGTAATCTTCATTGACATATAATATTCAACATTAAAAATGTTTATTAAATAGCTATTGTTTTTTAATAAATGAAACTTGCTGACACTTTTCGGATAGAAAATGCAGTTAAGTAATCTTTTTTAACTCCCGAAAATGTGCATTAAATAAAGTAAATTACTCCGAGTTTCTCTTCAAAGTGTGAATTAATCAGTTTTCTAATATTTGGGTGATTTGTTGTTTGTACAAACTAATTCAATTCATAATTTGATTTGTTATCAGGAAGAATACAATGCAATGTTAATTGTCAGTGATTGCCACTATTTACTGTTCACAAAGACAATAATTCCCGCAAATGCCAAATACTTTCATAAATGACTATTTATTGATAAGACTATTATATCCATCGGGGTTTCCGGTCGCCCTACAATACTTGACAATTAAGATACGAGTGAGCTATTCAAATACGAACGGTTTTATGGCCAGCTCTATAACGGCAGCTGACACACAATAGCTCAATAATTATCGGCTAACGCAAGATAAAAATGAACTGTAAGGGAAACCTGTTGTTCAATCAGAAAAGCCTGAAATGGTACAACTCAGTATACACAGTGACCAGACCATAACCTTCAAGCATATGAAACAGCGAGTTAAAAGTAATGGCAGCCAGTAAGAAAACGGCAATGGTCATGAGAAGAACTGAATTAGAAAAAAGACATTCGAGGTTATTGTTCGTAATAAAACTTTTGTTATTATCATTAAGAATTAAGTAATTCCATTATCATCTTAAAAGTAATGCTTGGGATAACCAACAGCATTAATATTCACCTTCAATATTTATTCTTGGCATGGGAAACCAACTAGTTATTGATTCACTTATCACAGTTAAAACCACCATTTTATGCAAAGAATAATCATGCATTTTTATGCAACTATCTTTTCATCAAAGTGATTTGTAAATGTTTTTTATTTTTGCTAAGATTTAACCACAAATTAACCCGTAAAATTATCCTTATTAAAGTGGGTACATACTACTTAATTAAAATTATTGACATATTCCTTTTATATGAAAACACAAAATTGTATATGAATGAAAAATATTATTGATAATAGATGCTCATCGAATTCAACTAAATAACCTAAATAAATAACCAAAATTTAGATAAACACATTTTTATAAAACGGGAAACCTGAATTTATAATAGTCAGTGTTCTTACTTGACTTGTTATGTTCTCTCAGTTTGATAGTTCAGTTGTAAAGTTTGTATTGCCTTTCTAGACAACCTTAGCAGTACACACATGTTTTTGAAATAGTGTTAATAAAACATAAAAATTAGTGTATTCAGAGATGATTCGTGATTTGTTTTTACTGTATAAAGTAAATTCACGTCTATCGTCTTAAACTTTCTTTCTTTGAACTGAAGCATATCAGTTGAACAGTGGAATAATTATAGGTAATGTTAGCAAGTGGATCTTACCAAGAATTATCAGTATAGAGTTGTGGAGATTATTAAGTTTTTGATTGAGTTCATGAACTGATTGATGTTAGATGACCATTGAAAACCTTGAAGCACTGGACGGACGTTTTGTTCTATTGTAGGACTCCTCAGCAGTGCACATCCACAACCCCACTCGTGGGATTCGAACCCAGGGCCTTCAGTCTCGCGCGCGAACGCTTAATCTACTAGACCACTGGGCCAGCATCTAACGGTGTTAATGTCTAACTTCAACCAATCCACGGAATTGCGCGACCATCTTCCATTGTACTGAGGTAGATAACTGTCTCTGCCCAACACGGGTTAGTTCCACTGGTCAAGGCTTCTCACTAGAACTCTGAGGATTCCCTCACTAAACTAGTCGCTAGTGAACACTAGTGACGAAACGGCCGCCCAGTGCTTCCAGGTTTTCAATGGCGGTCTAACATCAATCGGTTCATGATCTCAATCAAGAATTTACTGAGGATTCTAACTTTACACGCTGTCATTTTTAAGAGATGTATTTACCTTAAATTTGACTTTTCATTAAGATCATTTATTTGAACTTAAAGCTGTAGAAGTTGGTGAGAATTTATAGGAAATAATATTCTTCGTTCATAGATATATGTTGTTTGAGGATAAACGTCCTTTTCCAATGTCCAGTAAAAGTGTAATATCTAACATTTTCTAGCGTATTATTAATTTAGTGTGTCAGTGCTATGTATAACAGTGTAATTTTCACTGGGGACTTTATTGTAATCATCCAGGGCTATCTGTATATGTCTTGTATGAACACGCTACTGCAGCGCATGGCAATTAGCTGGATGAGAAAAGCAAATTAAGTAAAAGTTAGAACCTAAAATTAAATCCTCAGTGAAAGTTATGTTCTCATATGCACCATCCACACAGTAAGCAAAGGGAAAAATGTTAGATATCACACAATTACCGAACACTGAGAGGTGGAGATGCTACAAATTTACAGAGACATATCCTATCCCAATATATCTTTGTGTTTGATGAAAATAAATCTTAAAATTCTTGAGAGTAATAAGAAATCTAGTGAAGTGATCTCCATTCAGCAAATTTATTATGAGGCCGTATATTCTTAGTCTAACATTAATGTTTGAATCGGATTTCTATCGCTTTCGTTTGTAGCGCAATTCCTAAACTCTATCCCTGATGAATAAATTATGTGTTTCAATGTTTTATCGATGTGTTCTCTAGTGGTTAACATTTTATCTCCAGAAAAATTAAAAACCTAGTGAGAATATCACAAACAATATTAAATCGTTCAAATTAGTGATTAGATAAATTCTATTCATCAATTCATTAATCAGTTTATCTGTATAAACGTTTCAAGACGATTAATATTTATTACGTCTCAGTAAAAAGTAATGATAGGAATTTCATTGATGCTCATCTTTAAAACTAATCAATAAGGGAATATACTTTTGCAGATATATATCCTGTTGAATAAGTTTTTACGAAAATTACTTGTCGGTTTATTGTAGATACTGAAATTCATCTATATTATGTCGGAAATGAAACAGGTCACATCATCGCACTGTGATACTATTAAAATTAGAGATATAAACCGTTTGAATACTAACTCACTAATACAATCATCATGACCTAAAGATTCTGATCACAGTTCACCTGGTTGTGTAATAGGCATGAATCCTATTCAAGAATTTTAAACTGGAATGAAGCAGTTACAGGTATTCAACATTCTTTCTAGTTTTAAACGGTCCTTTAGTTAATATCATTCTGTTGATAAAAACTTTCTTAAAATAATAAGTGTTTACTAACATCTTTCTTTGTTTTTCATTCCCAATTTTTATTTTGATGATTTTATTGACTAATCGATTGTGATTAGAATATTTCTTTTATCATCTTGATAATTCTGTTCCATTTTTGTTTTCTGGACAATATTTTGTATTTCTTTTTGTTTTTTCTCTTTCCATAGTTGTATCAAGGCATGTGTGTTCCTGTGTTTGCATGTATGTATTTACGATTGTTTGTATAAATGCTTTTTTTTTTTAAAAACTTGTTTGTCTAGTACGGACTCGTGTACTTGTCTTTAAATCGCACTTCAAGTTTGAATGTTAGTGGTACCAATCGAATTCTTAAACTGAAATAGAGGCAGCTGGGTTCAATCACGGTAGTTTAGTGACTAAAAGTAGAACGTCCTAATCATTGAGCCAGCCTCCCATATTGTACTTATGTATCTAAGTATGTATGTATGTATGTACTTAATCCATTCGAAAATGAAAGTTTTTTTGCGTTCACTTTTTTTTTCTCTTAGATTAAATCTTTAATAAAATATGCGTGACTTAACCTAAAGTATTGTTTATTAATGATAATTTCAAGGAAAAACTTGAATTTCGGGTACTTTTATTTCATTGACACAACAATATTCTGTAATTAAATTAATATACTAAAAATGTTTTTAGTAAGAAAAAAAAGAGAAATGAAAGGGAATTGAATAACAATGTAACAAAATTGTTTTCCCAATACTAAGATATATTTGTTTTATTTACTAATCCTATATTTGAATGTTATTAAAAAGAAACGAAACAATATGATTATGTGAAAGGTTCATACGTTGACCTTATTTGTTGTATTGAAATGTTAGAATTATAAAGAATATAAAGAATATATTATAAAGAATATCTTTCAAGATGTTAGTATGTTTCTTTTTTTAGTTATGTCCTAATCAACTTTTACAAAGTGATACAATGAACTATTATACATGTAAAGATTTCGGTATTACAAAATATTCAAATTCTCTTTCATAAATTTAGATTATTCGTTTTCATGATGTATAATCAATATTAAAGTAAAAGACAATAAATTAAATATTTTCATTAGTTATAAGGAACTGATTTTAGTAGAAGAAGTACTTCTATGATTTTAGCTAGACACTTTTCAATTTATAAATTATGTTTGGATATATTCATCAACATTATTATGCACAATGTATTAGTACATTTCTTAGTTGGATTTAGTTGTAAAGCGTGATCAATGAAACTACACAACACTAAAGAACTATAAGTCTTGAAGTTTTGTTATCCTTCGAGGAGTAATGTTAAGAGGTTAGATTTCTGACGATTGTATATTCAATACAAATTTAAATATCAGTATATTAATTGTTTTATTTTCAACCAAACACCATGTAGAAGATTCAAGTGGATAGTTAGGGTTTCCACACATCCTGCATAAACTATTGCGTTTCCATTACTGTACTGTTAGTTGTTCAGGTTCTTTAGAACATAACTTCTCTAATACCCATTATTACTTTGATTTGTGTCAAGTTGAGTGATAAGCATTAATTAACAAATACCAGGCAGGAAAGAGTGTATTTCATTTTAATTTAGAATGTGCATGAATCCGAGCCAAGAACATGTTACAAATTAGTAATGATTAATTACTTCAAGTTATGATCTTAAATGTTATAGAAACAGAATGAAAAAACTTTAAAACTATCAGAACAATAAATATTACCAACCCATCAGCTTACTGTCGGTTGTTATAAGGCATGAAAAGAACTGAATTATAGCTGAAATCGGTCGCGGATGTTCTGCGGGACATAGTTTAACTGTAATTTTTGTGGTACAAACCGGTTTACTCTGCGTTATTCGCTGCTACTTGGATTCATGACTTCCATTGACTTTCACTGGTGTTTTGAAGTTAGTAAAATTAAAGTAGTAAGCTTTTGTATGCAACTCAACCTGTGATGATCAAGAACGGGGTTTTAGAGATCTAATTAGTATATAATTTGGTATAATTCAGTAACCATTGAGGTTTTATCCTGTTCCAGTTGATTGGTAAGTTCTCTCCATATCTAGATTCATTGAGTCACATATTTTATAAGATTGATGATGCTTTCGTCAATAAGTTCTATATCTCAGTTTCTTATTAATTTAACGTCAGCAAAGCTTATTTGCATTCGTAATGGAATTGGTATCTTTAGTTGAGTTCAGGTTTATGTCACATGATCTTACAATCGTTGAGGTTATTTATATGATATTGGGATTTCGAGCGACCGGTGAGGGTGATCTGTCTACACTAACTGATTGCTTTATAATAACCGATGTTATGATCTAAGAAATAATCAGCAGAGGAAGAAACAATGATTGAATGCCAACAGTGCTTTATCATCGTAAATTTAATGTATAATCATCAACTGTCCTCATACAACGTTTACTGACCGTTTACCTGAAAACGAATGAAGATTACATACTATTAATGATACTTTAATTAAGTCAAATCTAGTCATTCTGGTTTTTGGTAAAAGGAACACCGAGACCAAAGATCCTGGATTTGATTCACGTGTGCGAAGTTGTGGAACAAACTGATGGGGAGTTCCATACCAGGACGAAACGGCCGTTCAGTTCTTTTAGTTTCTCGATGGTAGTTTAATATAATTTGGTTGATGATCTTAATAAAATTCAACATTTTTCATAACTAATTATTGGAATACATTTGCAAATGTTTTCGTTATTCATGAGTAGAAAAACAAAGCCAAATAAAAACTCAGGTTCATCTGCACATTTAATTTCCTTCAAAAAACGTACTATTACTATTTTATACAACATAACTATAACAGTAATTAAAGAAACAACTATAAAATTATGTCCCCAGTGTTAATAAGTTTTGATAGATGAAATGATCATTTAGAACCATTCGACTATGCTAAATTATTGATCCGCTAACTAATATTATTCATGAAAAAGGAACTCTGTATAATAGATACATAGAAGTGATCATATTACTATCAATTTGTATTATTTCCACTTCAAATTTAATGAGTTTTGACTATATGTCAAAAAGTTAACCTTGTTTGTCAAATGACGAAGTTGAATGGTTACTTGAAGTGAAAAACAAATGAGTAAAACAGTAGGGATTCATTTTGACAGTTTAAGATCAAGTTTATAAGAATATAACTTTCTAAAATTATTGATGTTTTAATCTTTTTATTAACCATACATAGTTAATATATCCGATTCTCCAACATACCATAGAAACTGATGAGAATTAACTGTTTGTATTTTATGTACCTGTATGTATAAATGAACTCAAATGAAAACTAAACAAAAAAAATATTTTTTTGTATATGAGAGTACAGGAATATACACAGATCACTGTTTCTACATTTTATGGATAACTACCTAAAATCTATATGAAAATTGTTTGACGATCTTATCGAAGCAACAAAATGTACGTGAAAGGAGTCTGGCGATAAACGACATGCTTTACTGCCACTCATATATGTGTTCCTCCATTTCATTTTAACATGTTACCATTTTCGGTCAGTTAATTCGCTTATGGTGTTTAGAAGACATAGCCACCTTTATATATAAACTGCCTATATAACTCACCAGCTCATTCTAATTCTATTTTGCTTTCATAAAACATAACTGTCAAATTTATGCACATTTTTCAGTCCCTTCTTTGATTCAATCAGTTGAGATGAATTTATTAAATTCGTTAATCATAGAAGTTTAAGAATCAATACTTAGCTTTATACACATGAGTAGACTAAATTGATTGAGGTGTGTATAACATGAATATCCAATCATCATCTCATTATATATTTGATATCAACTGAAATTAAAACTAACTGAAATATGCCTTCGTTTATTTTAACAGTACTATGATCATTTTGGAATAATCAATCTCTAATTAGTTAAAACATTAAGTTTTATCCCAATTATTTAGGAAAAATTAAATATATAATAGTAGGAATATTCACTTGTTAATTTTTATAAATCAATATATGTATATATATATATATATATATATATATATATATATATATATATATATATATATATATATAATATTATGCAAATAGAATATTCTATGAAGGAGATGTTAGTTTTGATTTGTGACAGAACTTTCAAACTTAACATTCAGTTAAACAATGATACATAAATGAACTGACGAAGAACTTTAAGTCATTGTATGCGAAAGTTATATCTGAAATAATCTCAGTGATTGTATTATTATTATTTGTTATTTGAACACATGAATATTGGTACAAGAGAGCGCCAATATATATGCGCCACACAAAACAATGAGAATTCGAAGAGAAATAGAAAGAAAAAAAGCTAAGGAGCGCAAAAAAAGAGAGAACAATAACGAAGAGATTGGTGTAAGGTAATGTGCTAGTAATCAGGGAACGCAAAGGTACAGTCGGAAGAAATCTTTCAAGTAAGGGAGACACAACCACTTTTTATGAAGAAAGTAAAAGAAGGTTACAGCAGGATCGCCACTGGCTTCTATTCTGAGCCATATCTGATAACGTCTCTAACCACTGTGTAGCACCATCTCTCAGACCCCAACCAGGGAGTCGTAAAGGACCAACAGAAGCCAGTCCTTTGCAGCTTTCTTTCATACCACGACACCATGTCATGCACTGACCACCTCTCCGCTTCTTCCAACCAGTGCCAAAGTCGGCAGATAATGCACGACGTGGAATTTTCTGGGACGACATTCGTAGAACATGTCCAAGCCACCGAAGTCGGTGTTTCAAGATGGTGACACCAATTGCATTATCATCTCTGTGCCCGAACACACGATGCCGAACCTCTGCATTACTAACATGGTGTTGCCACTGAATGTCAGCAATCCTTCGGAGACAGCGATGATCGAACACAGAGAGTCGTCTAACGTCCTCAACTCGGAGAGGCCAGGTTTCACAAGCATAGAGCAAAATTGCTCTCACCGACGCGTTGTAGATCCGACCTTTTACAGCCAGACTAACATCATGAAGGCGCCAAAGGTGGCCCAGATTGGCATATGCCGCTCTGGCTTTCACTATACGTACATTGATCTCATCACTCATACCCCCACCAGCATTCATACAGCTACCCAGATACATGAACTTCTCGACTACTTCTATCTGCTCACCATCCAGGGTGAGTACAGGATTGGAATCCTGCCAGTCTTGTAGAAGTACTTTGCACTTCGATGGTGCAAAGCACATACCATACCTACGGACACTGATTGCCAACTGATTAAGTGCGGATTGCATGCCTTGGGCATTATCGCACAGTAAGACAATATCGTCCGCATACTCAAGGTCGAGAAGTCTTTCTCCAGGCAACAGATCCACACCACCATTACTCCCCAACTAGATAGTTACGTGAATGTTATTATTAGACTGAAAAGTTAGTTTTTTTTGTGTTTACGCTCGATCTTCGTCTGATCTTTTTTGTTTTAAAGAATAAAAGTATACTTTCACTTTGTATTGATTATATTTATCGTACAACCAGTTTAATATACCATATCATATTCTGAACGATTTTCATTTTCACCCGACAGTTTCATAGTGAAGACATATTTAACTAATAAATTCGTTTGTATTTAATAGTAACGTATCTAAATTTAAGGAATGAGTTCCAAGCTAATTAAATTAAGAATAACATTAAAAAAGGAATTTATTTTTGTGTGTGAAGAAATTTCTGTCAGTAGAACAATATCACCAATCCCCACACATATATTAGAAGTTTGATTTGACTCAACGGTTTATTAGTTCATGATAGCTTGGTCATTACTGATAACCTATTGGTTAAATATGGTATGTATGAAAATGATATATAGCTTGAACATCGAAGATGATACTTCATAGACAAATCAGAAACAACAAACATTGTTGTTAGCGAAATCATTATTAAACTAGGATTGATTCAGTGAGCCAGTTAACAATCAGAAAATAATTGATGTTAGAAGTGCCTGAGATTGTTTACATTCTCTAAAATGTTTCAATTATTACTTTTGAACACTTCAAAAAATCGACTTGTACAATAATATGTAACTCCAGAATAGTCTTTTTAACGTTGATTTAAGTAGAAAACTGCGTGTTGAATCCAAATGCCGAGATTGTAAACAATTCGGACTAATTATTCTGTAAGCTGTTTTTCTAAAGTAAGCTGTTTTTGATTTAAATGAGTAGAGTCAATCAGTATTTTTTAAAAATTCAGACATAATTATATGTAATAGGTTACATTCTTTAAACATGGTTTACAGAATATTGATCCCTGTATTTCAGACACCTATTCACATAAAATACTAAAGTCATTAAATTATAACTATGAATAAAATTTCATTTTCAATGCTGGAATGATAAAAGAAAAACTACACTTCGAATGATAAAATCCAAATCAGTAACATTCATATTATAACCTCCATAATAAAGTCGACTGAACTATTGAAATCAAATACCCACATTTATCTTTCATTTCAATCATATTCATTTGAAGATCAAAAAATAGTTAAAGTTGATTGACTTAAATCATTGCAAATCACTAAATACATTATTTTTCTTAGTTTTAATTACATGTATGTTCATGTTGGATTACTTAAAAAAGAACGAATGAATGCTTTCTTACTAACTGATTCCTAAATTTAAAAGAATCAAACAGTAAATAGTAGCATAAATATACTTGTTGTTGTTTACTTGTATCTTCCCATTGTTATTTAGGTTTGCAATTGATCAGTCTCTTATTGACATATGTGCATACTGTTAACCACTATCCATCTTTGCTCATAATGCTTGTCAATTAAGACAATATCAAGGTAATATGCACAGTACGCATATATTTCAATAAGAGACCGATCAATTGTAGCTTTAAATATCAATGGGAAAATTCAAACAAACAATACTAAGTGAATTTAAATTAAACCACATTGCAAAAGCGAATGGCTATCAGTATTCAGTAGCTAAGTGGATAACGTGATGAGTTTTGAAGCAAACGGTAATGGGTTCGAGTCCCAGAGTGAACATCAACTCTGAGATAGTTATATCCAACTGACGAGTTCCAAATAGGACGGAACGCGCATCAAACTGGGTTCCACTGCTAGCCACTATTTATCTTTGCTTATAAGTAGCATAAATAATCCAAATAACTTAACAAATGGATGTATACAAAATCTTACATTATAAAAAGAAAATATGCGAAAGAACTTGAATTAATGTTAATAATAAGTATAGTATTTTCTTTTGTTTTGTTAAAAGAATTTCATGGTTTTCACTTTGGTTCCAAATATAAAATATTTTATTGACTACTTTAGTTAAGTATTTTAGTATGTAACTAAAACTCATCGCATTGTATACAGGCATATAATAATATTTAACACATATCTACATAGAAGGTCATAAGATCAAATAAAATCAATAGAAGCACACAATTTGTAAACGTATTGATATTTTTTAAAACAAAAGGCTACTACTAATTGTACTACAAAAAAGAATGAATTCATTTTTCACAGGTTGAAATCATGAGTCAATTGAAGCTAGACCACCATGGAAAACCTGGAAGCACTAGATGGCTTAGTATGGGACTCCTCAGCAGTGCGCATCCACGATCCCGCACCCTGCGAGATTCGAACCCAGGACCTTTCAGTCTCGCGCCAAGATTGTTTAATCAATATTCTTTTTTGTTGGAGAGGATTGTTTTAATGATAAAATAGTAGTAAAAATAGATAAAACACAAATTAATCTATAGTTAACTGATGATTTATTTAATTGGAGTGCTCTTTACAAAAACGACACATAAAGCTGACATAATTTCTTATTGTTTTTATTAACTTTTATTACTGAACGATATCGATTAAATTGAAATATAATAAGTTTATGTAAAAAGTGCTTCAACTCAGGAGAAAGTAGAATTTCATGATTAGAATGTTCTATTATAATCAGTTTACAACTTTAATGTGTTAACTCTTATTATTTGTTCACTATAGTCCACAGAACCTATCGGATCTTATATAGTAGATTTATCACTTCGTTAAATATTATTATTGACCATGTTCGATATCTATCAGAAACTTTACAATTAAATCTTACATTTGCTGTAACTCATTTATAAGATATATATATATATATGGATGATCATTTTAGAGATTAATATCTACATTATCCGGGGAAACTATAAATGAACTAAATGACTTTCGATTAAACACCTGTAAGACTGGGTACATTATTTTAAATAAACTAGTCTTAGAATGGTTCAAGTACTTAAATTTTGTCTATTAAATGGTAGTTTAGAATCTGGGCCTGTCATTTCACTTAGGTAATCAGGCATTATCAGTAGTTTTTATTCAAAATGTGCATGAATTAGGATTTTGTTACTTAGTTATGCGGTTTGTAAACATACACTGTATTCTGTAGATCCATCGAGTTATACAATGAGCCAATTACGTCTCATAATTTTTCCATCCTAACTCGTGTGTGTTATAATCTAATTAATACCATTTCGAACCAGTGAAGTAGTCGCAATTTAATGGCGACCGAGAAGCAAATCTTTAAGTATCTGTCAAGTAGGCCACAAAAGCTAACTTCATTTTGATTGCTACGCTAGTGTTTTGTGAAACTATCTCTTGCCATAGATTTGAAATCTACTCACGATCCCAAAAGTGGGAACTAAATGTTTATAAATTTTACCGACCTTCATAAATCATTAAAGTGTAAAATTAATTAATGAAGAAGAAAATAATTGATTGCACTGAGGTGATTTAAGTAGAGGTTGACTGACATAAGTCTTTACTGTAAAGGTAACGAAATAATGGAATAAAATACTTGTCAAATGAAATAGAACGGAAATCTAATGGTTAGTAAGTGATTTTTGATTAGGTTGATGGATGAAATACTTATGTGAGCTAACTAGGTTAGTCCGGTTTTTTTATGGTTACATGTTAGTTCTTTCTCTAAAAGATAACTTCAGTTACAGTTTCTTTTAATTCGTATTTCCTCAAAAGCCTTTTCTATCATCATCATCTTTGTTTTTATAATTTTATCATATATCCTAAGATCGTTCATTGTTACAAATATAAGCAGAGTTGTTCCATTTCAACTTTTGATTTCTGTTCAAAGTATAAAAGTATGCCTAAAGTTCTATCTTCATTGTTTTCTGTTAGCGTTTAGTTTATTAGTGTTGAAGTGTTATTGTTTGACAGTTGCTGTTCTGTCAAATATACCAGAGAATACGTTCTTATTCAAACAATCTCAATCACTCTGTAATTATTAAGTGTCGTAGGCTCCTACCAAACCTCAATCTGAAGATTTAATAGAAATCAATTTTTAATAAATCAAAACAGTTCATCAGTTGCTATGAATGCACTCAAAAGAATAATTCGAAAAATTAATAAAAATTTAAAGATACTATGTGTACTTTGATGAGTAGTTCTTTTCTAGGATGAAGCAACTTCTCCTGGTTTTCATCGGCTATTTACCCAAAGTCAAGCCGTAGTTTGAACTATCTTCAGTTAATGACTTGTGAAGTTTTACAAAAGGTAACATTTAGATCGACATTGAAAGATGTATGGATGAAAATTCGAAGCAATAAAAAAATTAACTTATTCTTAACATCAAAACAATTGACTTTTTAATGACCATTCAGTACTAATTTACTCATAACCACTATTCCAGTGCAAATATAAATGCTGAGAACGGTTGCGGTAATATCTAGCTGACTTGTCCCAAATAGGATGAAACGCTTGTCTTGAGTTCCATTACTAGCCAAAATTTATCTATTCACTAATAACTAATGCTTATCATCCACTCTTCTGAAAAAAAATCAAAAATTCCTTTGGTGTGACAGTTTACTTTCACTTTCACTTTCTGAATAAATGATGTTTATTTATCCTGTGACATTCGAAATAGTGAACATTTTAGTAAAAATCCTATACAGAATGAATCATCCATTCGAATTGTATAAAGCTAGCTGATTATTTGTTTATTTTTTCTGAATATCTATTAGACGGGATTCTACTATGAAAAATAAGGGACGAAAAATACAGTGCAGTATGTTAGTTTTATAGCCAGTATTCGATAATTTAATCCTTTCGAAATGAATTGTCATACTTTAAATCACTAACTGGTTTTAGTTATATTACCTCTGAAAACCAGGAATCACTGAGTAGCCGTTTATTTCCAGTGTGTAACGCATTAAAAGCGTGCATGTACAACTTTACATCCGAAAATCAAACCAGGGTTCTTCATTTTTACGCTAGCACACTGAACCTCTAGATCAGTGAGCTAGTGTCTTAGCTAAGTTCGTTTTTTAAAATATGTAAATTCTACAATCTCCACAAATTCTTTCACACTAATAAAAAGGACCATGTTAACATTTTTCTTTATGTATGTGTTTACCCTTTCTAGTATCAATGAGATTAACACTAATTGACCTACTTATTTTTTCCATACCTTGTAGTAAAAATCAAAAAGGAAGCATTGATTATTGTTCATTTTATCACTTAGACAAAAAAAGGAAGCTTTTTTTCCTAATTAACATCTGGGCAATAGTTTTTTAATGTGATAAATGACCTAAGTCGATGTAGGACAATGAAATCATTTGTAAAATCTTATCATGATGTACATTAGTTTTAACAAATAAATTTATTAGCACTGACTGAATGAATCAATTTCAAGGGATAAATTAGAAAATGCCTCAAGGATCTTACTACATACAAGTCACTGTTAAGCATAAAATACACTTGGTATTTTTTTGGTAAAACAAAATAATTCTCTATTTAACTAGTTAGATATACCGTGTTATAATTTTTATTCAATGATAAATAAGTTCAAATGTATAGGGAATAATGAATTTGTGTAGACAGTTGACCTGTTTCGTAGAAACTGGATAGAAAGATTTCATCGAAAAGAAAAGAGAGTAGTTAAACATTTTTTGAACTAATTAACCGATTAAATATCATAATACTGATTATCTGTACCATTACATGATCATTATCGATCCATTTGAACGAATTCATGTAGGGTAAAATAATGTAAACTACTGTTTTCACTGGATTACTGGTGATCTAACTATGATTTTATATATGAAACTAAACACAGATAATTTTGATCTATTGACTCTTTGATTCTAGCAGAACTTCCGCATAAATTAGTTTTATTTGAGTTAACAACGTATTAATTAGTAAATGTGTTAGTTACACAGTTAAAAAGTAATCAAAATCTTCAATATCTACTGCCTAAACGAAGTAAATATGACGGATAGTCTGAAGAAGGAGAAAAGTTTATGAAGTTAGTTATAGCGGGAAAATACTTGTGAAAATTGATGTTTTATGAAGAAATGATGTTTATAATTATATAATTTTTTTTATTTAACAATATGTGCTGTATGGTGATGCGAAATTCTGTTTATTGACGGTTTACTAATCGGTGAAAATAGCTGAAAATGTTTACAAAAATCTCAGCTTATATATGGTAACTCGAGAAAAGTCCTTCTGTCTATTAAATGAACTGATGAAGAGCGGACAGTTTTAGATTATTAGATTTGATAAGCGTGTGAATTATGAAAATAATATGTGTTTGTACGATGAGAAATTCTTTTCACATTTGTACTGACAACGTTAGTTTGCTGGGGAGAGGATGCGGGAGCTAGGTCAAATTTTGTCTCATCCTCTTATTTCTATTCAGACTATTTAAATTTTCTTTAAGTGAAGTGCTTCAACTATAAGATGTTCTTTATGACTTGAATACTATCAAAGTTAGTCTTGTGGCCTAATATTATAGCATGTAAGATGATGGTTGAAGACTTTTCATGTTTCTCAAGCCCTATTGGATTTCTTGCTGGTCGAATAGAAGCTCTATCATAATCATTTCTTGTGACCTTAATTTCTTGAGAAATTTGTTTAATGTGTATCATGTTACAGTCTGAAAATCTTACTTTTTAGTCACAATTCGATCCTGAAGCCTTCAATATTTCGTCTGGCCTACTATTATTTCAATAAAACTATTAGCACAAAATAGCATAGCACCAGTAGAAACAATGTCGTTTTGTTTTTTTATTTATTGTAAGTAATAATAATGAATATCGTTTAACCGAATCCCGAGATTTCATCAAACCATTAAACCTGAGCTTTATTTTGGCATATGTGCCTTAAGTGATGTTGTGATATGTGCCACTGATATCGACAGGTATAAGTAGTACGTATCACCAACCGAAAGTGAAATGCCTGGTGGAAGAAGGTTAAGAAGATAGAAGAGAAGAGAAAGAGAGTGTGGAAACGAAGGAACAATCAAGTCTGAGACAATTGATTGACATTTCGCAAATGAACTATTCACTGCATGGTTCTCAGACTTTACTAAGGACTCCGTAATATCATTTGGAGAACCTGTTCACTAAATTGTTCTCACTGTTAAAAAGATAGTAGATTAACTTTGAAATAAGTGTTTGAAAATATTCCATTTGTACATAAAGTCTATCCTTTGTAACTGAAGTGTAGGTAATATTCTAAATCTACTTATTGCTAATATGTTAGATTAAGTTTTATTTAATTGGTTTATTTAGATATACCAGACTATTTCGCTTACATAAATATGAATCATTTGTTTACTGATGACTAGATACTACAACAATTTTTTCCGCATGTTCAGTGCGAAACTCAGATCTGTCAAGCCAACCAAGTTAAGAGTGAACTAGTAACTCACTGTTGACCATGGTTAAGGATTCCGATGTGTCGCGAATTTGCTGAAGTTTGAATTTACTGACTATTAGATCTCAACATTGAGGACTGAATGGTATTGTAAACAATACGAGACTTTACGATTTCAGTTTTCATTTCATGTTCGGTCTTAAGAGGGCCATCTTAATGATTTTATTATGATTAATTGCAGCAGGTGTTCAATGATGCTTAGTTTTAGATATTTGTTTGTTTGACGTTAATTCGTGGCGATTTCTTATAGAATCATCCTAGTAAGTGATATCTGTTCAATGTGTGTATAATTGAACATAATTTGAAAGGAATGATTATCTATGCGGATTAAAATTGATTTGATTTTATTTATTATAAATTTTCAGAGATTAGTTGTGGTATATACTACTTATGTTGATAGACATAATCAGAAGTGGAATGCCTGACAACAAAAGATTGAGAAGATAGAATGAAAGAGAACAGAAATATAAACAGAGGGTAATTATAAAAACAAAACATGAATAAAGGAACTATGAAATTTATAAGAGACAATTGATGAAAGATATGCAAATGAAGAATTTGTCACATGATAAGCAAAGATGGATAGTGGCTAGCAGTGGAATCCAGGACGTGCGTTTCGTCCTGTTTGGGACTCGTCAGCTGGATGTTCACTCTGGGACTCGAACTTCACCCCATTGCACAAGCAAGTGGCTATCACGACTCAGTAGCTAAGTGGATAACGCGATGGCGTTTGAAGCGAAAATTATTTCTTCCAATTAACTTATCTAAAATTTATCGATTGATCAGTCATTACATATTTCATGTGGTACCAGTTATATTGTGCACATATTCATATACACATATACATCAATTTAGTAGAAACTGAAAATACAATTTGATCACTTGATAAATACTAATGAATGTGAAAGATTTTTCTAAAAAAAAAAAAATTTTCAAAGTATTTTGAATGAAGAAATTTCAACGGATAATTGAATTTCATATATTTTGATCGTTTGATCAATTTGAATAACCCAAGATGATCATGATCTGTTATAAAGAAAACGAGTTCATTTCATCATGTTAAATTAATAAATATTTTCTAATTAAAATTGTAAATTTTGTGAACTCTATGAAGTTTAAAATGGTATAAATAAATTATAGGTAATGACAAATAAGAAAAAGTAACATATAACTATGAGTTACTTACAATGTCATTGATGGATTCTGTTTTTCTGTTTGTTTTTCTGTACTTTTATTTGATTATTATTGATTTTTTTAAAATTACTGTTTTGCAATTCTAAACTCTAATCCACTATTATTATTATTACTCTTATATAACTTTTATTGATTATTATTCAGTTTATCATCATGACCTTTTTGTTTGTCGTTTATCATCATATTTATCAATTGGACTATTAGTTGACCCATAAACTATTTTCTTCCTTACTCCTTGATTAGTATGTAACCTCATTTGTTAATTTAGTCTCGAATTCATTTTTGTGATGTAGTCTTTTCCATCCTCCTATAGATATATATTTTCCAGATAACTGTATATATACGAATGTACAGCTTAAGTAATTGATTTCGTCGAAAAGAAAATGTTCTTCGCTGAATTCTCTTTTTCTTATTCACTGATGGATTCATTATTTTATCTTCCTCTCGATTTCGAATCATAGCGTCTCATCATACATTTCTTACGATTTTATCTTTTTAACTTATGTTCCAAATGTTCGGTAGTTCTCATTGTCATTGCTGATTTATTATTTATTTCTCTTTTTCGTTTCATCCTGTTATAACAAATTCAATCCTTTCATAGAAGACATACAATGTATTACAACGCTAAATACTGTAAAACTCAGGTAGAGGCATTATGATTCAGTATATTTTTCCGCATGTGTATCTTATGGTATGGTAGAATGAAGCTGAGGTAAACTGAAATTCTCGTCCATATTTTGAACTACAACAATTCTGTCTTTCTTTGACTAAAATCCTTCTTATTAAAGGATTGAGTTGGTTCTAAAGATTTGTAGTTGGATATAAATGAAGGTTATTCATTTTAGAGAGGACATCTTTTAATATATTCGAGTTGCTGTAATTAACATATTAGTTGAGAACTCACAGTATTCCGTATTTTATGCAAGGAATTTCTTGTGGTATTCAAATATATAATATCACACAGTGTGATTTCCATTATCATCTTGTATTAAATCTTATTTTCATCCGAAATGACCTCCAGTTACCTAATTTGAGAGATAGTCACATCATAATCTTCTAGAAAAGTAGTTTTGCCTTCCTGAAATTTGGTTTTAAACATTATTAAATCGATCTGATAAATCAATTATTTACTTCATTTACTAGTGTTAACGGTACCTAATTAATATCACTAACTACACAATTAAAATGGTTGAGGATATCAGTCGCGTTTCAGTGTTTAGTAGTGTGTCATATCGACCAATTTTGATCACATTTTTGATCATTTAATGAGTGAGTGCTGCATTTTTCATTTTAATCCTCAACTCCCAATATATTTGTGCTTTTCATCTAGAATGTTGAATTGCATCGCTACATTGACTTATTCATGTTACGTTAATTAAACATTGAAAGCTAAGCAAATAACTTCAGCTATGGAAAAATGTATGCAAGTTAAAAGAATTACTATCACTTAAGTTACGAACTCGTCATAAATACAACATTATTTAGTGAAACTAACCTCGGTTTATTAAAATTGATTGCGTTTATCCTGATAAACAATAAATATATGTTCTAATTAAAGTCATTTTTATGCATAGTTGGATATGACAGTTAATTTCAAAAGAGAATAGACTTATTTGATTCTCGAAATCTTAGTTTACAATGAATTCTCATAGGTTTACTTATTTTCTAATTTAAACTTGTGATGAAATAAGGTAAATAGGTTTCATGCACCTTCATTAGTTTTCTATGCACATAAGTACCTTTCAGAGTGGATAAGTAAGGTTTGATTGAAACTATTAACGGTTGAATCTAAGAATACCTGGTACAAATGGACTACGAAAGAAGTATTCGTTATTCATTCTCAATAATCTACTACTTTGAAAACGACAACAATAAATTGGTTATGCCTTACATTCAATACACATCAGAAGTACTAGCAATTCAAATCATACAACTAAAGCTATCCATTTAAAAATATTTTACTTAATTGACTATTTTCATGTCCGATCATCATATCTATTGTACCAATACACCTAAATAGAACTTATGTGATTTACAAAACTTGCTTTTTTGTTATACATGCAAACAGACTACATAATTTGTCATTATTATGCGTCGCTTGATTCATATTAATAAAAATCTTACATAATCTCTTATTGAAGATTAGAGATGTCATTCTTAATGATATCATTATTATTACGCTCACCCACTGTTATCTATATTCATTTCAACGATTGATATTAGTATTTTAGAAGTCAATTTGAGTAGGCTTGACATACGACTAATCACTACACTTGTAAACATTAAAAATCTTATTTTTGCATATTTCTATCCAGAAATTTGTCATCTTAATCAGGAAACTCAACACTCCTGACATTCTCCTAGTGATCTACCCATCTCCACTATTTGCAGGATTAATGTTAACATTTTTGTGTTTAGGATATAATTTTTACTCAGATTCTTCATCGTTATTGTAATGTGTTAGACTTAGTTGAAATACATATTCCTATAGAAATTCAATGCTATGATAATGATTAGACAATGTCATTTGGGATTATACTTATGGTTTCTTGTTAAGTTAATTCTAGAAATCATTGAAGGTATACGTTAAGATACACTTCACAGGCTATAAACTTTCAGAATAAATAGATTAACACACAAATACCTGAGAGTTTATTGAACAAAATATACTTCACTTAATAAGTTCTGTATCTATTTAGTTTGCTTTTATAAAGTTTGTTGAAGAAGTTGATTGCATGACTTATATGAAACTATCTAATACTAATATCAACTCATTACTTCCCCTTATCAAACATTAATCCACACTGTTACTACTAAGATTGTTTAACTATAACAGTAAACAATTTACTCTCTTGTTTCCTCTACAGATATTATTGTCAATGAATTTCCAAGTGGACAAGAACAATGGAATACAATAAAACAACAATTTAATCAACACTTTCATAACCATTTTTCATTGCTTATCATTTGTATATGAATAAATGAAACACATATCTATAATATTATCTTCCATTAAATAAAACAAAACTAATCAAGCTGGTCTTCAAAATTAATTCCATTTTCAAACATTTCATAGAAACACAACGTATACATACATATATATACATACTGATCTTTAAGTTTCATAAGTCAAGATTTGTTTTCAAAACAATATAACACTCAATGTTTTTTTCTCTTCTCTTTTCAATGTAAAAAAATTATTCACTACCATTTATTGAATGATTTCGATAATATTGTGTTTGTTATTCTCTCCTTCTTTCAAATAGACAAGAACGAAACTGTTTCGTTGTAAATGATTTCACATCTGAATTATGAAATGATTTTTGTATGTAATATGAATAAATTGAAAGTAATGAAATGTTATAATTTGTCATTTGAATGCTTATTGTCTTGGCTCTTTTAATGCTACTTTTTGCATCTGGTCGTCTCTGATTGTTATGTCGGAAACGCTTATCACTTATACTCGGAACGAGGGACCTCTGCAATTCCCACGACGTGAAAGTAAGAACACAAAGACTGGTATAATTGATGATTTATTAACCCCAAAACACGATGACGACGACGATTCTAGTAGAAAATACACTCATCTATATATTGATTATGCACCCATATTGATTAATAATTAAGATGAAATCACATATATGAAAAATACTTAGAGTTATAACAAATCACAGACTGAGTATAGTTCATGTCAATGGAATACAAGAATATCGTATAGTATACAGAATAAAATATCATACGAGAAAAGGAAACAAATACTACATTGAGTAATCATTACATCGAATGAAAATGGAAGTAATCTTGAACAAAACCCATAATGAGTAAATCAATCGAAAATGGACTTTTCTTTCCATCATATCATGAAAATTTTAAAATAAATTTCAATAATCTATTCTTATTCAGTTATCTGAAGGAATTTAATGTTGAGTAATTTGACTATATTCATTTTTTAAAATTTCTGATTATACCGATGACATGAACTGACAAATTCATAGTTGATATACAACGAATATGATTGAAATCAGATAATGATTATAAAACACATTATTATAGATATATGAATGATGTATTAGTAGTTAGCTAAGATGTAAATCACTTAGTTCATCGGTTTAATAATCATCATCAAACATCACGTTTACAGAGTAGTATGAAACAGTAAAATCAGCTCATAAACTCTAGCTTAAATGCAAAACAGAGGATTGATGAAGAGATTATTCAGACGAGGTGAGGGAAAGCGATGTAAATAAGGTAATGATGAAATCGTAGATATTTTATCATATGACATCATTTGAATCGAATGAAATCAGTTATTTAGTCAAAATCATTTAAATCATTTGTATTTCATGGATTCACATCAGATGCTAACAGTTTCAAATGAATCAATAAAATTGTTAAACTCAAAGGACGTACAACATTTTAACTTATCAATAAAAGTGTATGAAATGAATGATCATAACAATCAAGTGTTGATTATAGCATAAAACTAAATATACACAAAACAATAAAGTGAGTGAGTAGTTTGGAAAACACCAAAGTAAATTAAATGTAAAAAACGTAGGTAGATGAAGACATATAGATATGAATGTAGTTTTGAAATATTTGGGATGATAAAATGGAAATCATGAATGATGTAAACTATGTAGTATGTGTTGACATCAACATGAAAAGCATTGTGAGTCAAAATGAATTAATGATTAATGGAAAACTGGTGAAAATCGATAACTCAATGCAAAACAACTCAAAGAAAATGAGTGAAAATATCATTTTGGTGAAAGCATTTACAGTTGATTTAATACTACAATGTAGTTAAAACCTGGAAACAACTCGCTGAACATGAATATATAAATTCTATGAAATTTCTATGATCTTCACTAAACCTCACACTCAATATACATTAACTTTTAAAATTCTGGTAACTAATGTCTCAGGAAATCGTACTATTATTACATTAAATTACTTGCTGCTTGTCTTACACATTAGTCGCAATTTTTATTGAAATCTCTATCAGTCAGAGTATATGTAAACGCATGTTTAGGGAGCTTCGTATATATCATAGTCATGCTTATCTCAGATGAGAGGTTAGACGTTGGCTGGGTTTACGGAGAGCAAAACGCCAACTTAGTATTTTTCTATGAGGGACAAACAAAATTGCTCATCTTTTAGGTAGTTTTGTAAGGCTGTAGTTTTCTACCTAGACTTTAACTAATTGTGTGTAGAAATGAAATACTGGTTTACATTATTCATAAGCTTAGTTTCAACCAAGCTTTTACGACTCGAACCAACGATTTATACGCAAGTGATATTCGGTAAATATTTACTAGTAAAGAAGTAAATTAGCTTTACTGAGACCATTTTATGAGCTACAACTGTGATTTTAAAACTAGTTAAGTATAAATATCCTGATCAACACGAACTGTGGTACATTATCATTTAATCTCTAAAATTTAACACAATAAGTTATCATCAGTGCTTTATTGAATAGATCACTTGATAGTTATTGGATTATTTTATATTTCTACTATCATTGATTAGTAAAGTCTTTTAATCGATTTACGAAATGTGACTGTTTACTTCATCATAACAATTGATAATTAAACCAACTTTCATGTCACCTTTGTCTGTCATCTAATTATTGTTTACACTAAATGAGATTTGTCTGTTAGCCTAATCTAGAATGAAGTACACTTGTTAGAAGATTCATTGATAAACAACATACAGTTTCTACCACTGTTAAATTAATGTAGAGAAGTTATCTTTCAGCAGTTTGCATGATTTGTATAACTAGCAAATATTTGGAAATGATGAAACTCGATTTTGAAGGTTTCATAATTACTAAGCTGAATATTATCTTTCGAGCATGTGAATATCACAATATTTAGTACATTAATTACTTATTTTGTGCTATTTACATACTCCGTTAGGTTTAACGAGTTATAAACCACAAGGTTTGAATACCAAGCTGTAAGACAACACTGTCAGTATGTGCGTTCTGTAGTTTGACAATTTTATTCAAATAATAATATTGATTGATATAGATGAAACAACAAACTCATATAATAAGACCTGGCTATTTGGTGATAAGCGAAAAAATGATCTGTTTATCATTTGGCTGACACTGTTACTTAATAAACGCTGTATAAACGTTGTAGTTTCCTTTGACTGACTAGAGCGTAACTATTCAAAATTAGAAACCATCTATAGATGAATGAGATTAAACTTTTTATAGAATGATTGACAATCAGATGTAGATTTATTTAGCAACAGACCTTAGACTGATACGATGTGTCAATGTACTTATTTTTTTTACATCGATTTGTTTGCCTTTATTATTTGTTTAAATAATTAGAGCTTTCAAATGACCTGAATTAAATTAACAATTGATAAATTGATAGCCTAGTGTTTACAGTCAGCTTATTGGTGCTGTAAAACCAATACATCTCGACCAACAATGATAATCAAGTTGCCAATTTAGATCATCGATTCCAGGATTAATAATATCTCTCATGAGCACAACATAGTTACTACGGTCACAAGATATATTTTAACCAATAAAACCACTGATGAATACAAAAAGGTTCACTAGTGGATGATGGTATATGGGTTGAATGATTTAGAAATTACAGCGAAACTTAAACGTCCAGGTTATAATTCTTGGTAGGATTGTGGATTTAAAGTGCCATTACGAAGACAAAGCAACTGTGTGGTGGTTGTCAGTTCATATTCCAAATTATGAAATCATTAGTGTAATGTAAACAAAGGTTTGTTGTCACTACGTTATTAGTACATATGAATAGCATATAACGCGGTCTGTCAACCATTTGATAGAAACATGAAAAATATAGAATTTTCCTGTTAATTTACTTCTGAAGATATAACTCAACGAAAACTGACATCAACTGAATGACTATTTCAAAACTAAGGAGACAATGAATGATTGTTTCAACCCAGTTTTACCTTATTGTTCAAGATGTGGTAATATAAATCCATTTCAATGTAATAAAAAGGCAGCCTGCTTGATTATCTGGGCCACGTGTTCCTGCTATTAGGATATTTCAACAAATTATCAGTTTTCTTGCTTGTTTTAACACATCATTATGCTTATTAGTTTCATGACTTATTGTGATAATAAGGAGTATTTGAATTATAGTACGAACTAAGAATCCCAGAAATAACATAATCGAATCAAGAAGTACTAGATAACCACAAACGAATCTACTGTATTTGGAATTCGAAATCAAGCATTCAACAAGTACAAAGGTATCATTAGTTCATTCAAACACCACACCTATTCAGTTGCGTTTGTGAAAATTTTACAACCTTTCGCTGTACAAGTTACAAAAAAGCTCAAATAAGAGACATCATGGTTGCTGGCAATATGCATTGAAAAGAATACACATTATTCAGATGTTCATTCCTTAACTGGCAACCACTCAATCTCTGTTGTCACGATCAATCAAAAAGTAAGAAAAGGAAACTTACTGAAATATTTTATGCTGAGAATTCTATATTGTACCATAAATATAATACTCAGTAAAGCCAATCATATTAATATCAATAATAGTAGTAATAATGATAAAATCAAAGGTCTATTAATGGAAAAAGAAAATTAATTCCCTTAGCATAGACTATTCTGTATCACTATCTATTTTTGTTTTTATATCAAGCAATATCTGTGTTTGTGAAAATTTATTAGATTTTTTGAAACTCCCTCTAATTTTTTTTTTAAAAAAAATTTAAAATATACACATATTTCAATGTAGAATTTCGCAATGATTCTTGTTTAAAGAAAAAGTTGATTTAAACAAATTTTAAACAACCTTTTTTTTAATTTTCTTATTTTTATTTAAATAATTCACCTTACATTTTCATTTATTTGATAATATAAATTAAAACTTGTAATTTTGTTAAGGATGCTCATATGTATGTATGTATGTATGTATGTATGTGTATACTGTTGTTTGTTTGTTTGTTTCTATGAGAAAGTAATCTTGATTTTATGACAGAACGTGTTACCACCCAACCCCCCTTTCCATTTTTTACATCAGCACAGTGCTGAACATAAACATTACATTTTTAATTTAGTAAAAACGGTTGTTGTTTTTTTTTTCAAATACGATGTCATTACTATTGAAACAAAATAATTTGGCAGTATTTACTACTTTCTTTGATCAATTTATCTACAAACTATTATATAACATAATAAAATTAATAGACAATAAGTTAAAAGAAAAACTGTAAAATTAATCTGAATGAAATAGTTTTTTAATGGTATATTTTTTTAAAGAATTAATTTTATTCTTTATGTACAAACTTAAATCAGGTGGAAAATCGCTGAATTCAGTTGAGAATAAAATAATTGGATCGTTTTAGTTTCAAACTTATTTAGTACTAGATATTAAGTAAACGTACAGTGGCTCAAAACTTAAGGATTCATATAGTTGAAATTTAATGGATTATATTTTAAGCGTTATTCAACTTAAGACATACTAAGATCGTTGTGTTTTTATTATCCGTTGTGATTAATTGTTTCGTCCCAATTTTGTCTGACTCACAGGTCACTGGTAATCACTTCCGTATGCACATATATGCACAAATTTGTCTCATAACTTCATCACACTGATATTCAATATTGTATGTAACAATAAATAAATTTTGGCCATTTTACATAAGATTGATAGAATATGAAATCCTATAGCTTGTATGCAATATAAATAATGCAGGTTTCTATAAATTTTAGTTTGAATTTAGAACAATCGACAAAGTCAAAACTACAATTATGGAGCCAGTTAATTACAAGGATATACATGTAATTCAATAATCACGTTAATTATGTAATCTGTATTATCATCTAATTACGCGAACCGGTTTAGGCAACCAGTTGTTATCTTTAGTCATTACATAAAACTGAATTACCTACTACTTAGTTAATAAGGTTCTTTCGATACTCAGTCTAATCTGTTATGCTACAGTTATATTTAAACGCCTGAACCCATAAATCAGAAAACGCTATCTGAAATCTTAAGTTGATGATCCTCATGGGGTTTTAACCTGAATAGTTCTAATATGCTTTTTGGTAAGATCTGCAAACATGAAGCTAGATGGTATGGGCTCGAAGGAAGTAATAGTTACCTCAAAATTATATCTATTCTTTACTCACAAGTGCTAAATAGTATGAAATCTAGGTCCAGGTTTTCCTCCCTACTAAAGACAACCACCTTATGCAAAATCATAGTGTAGGCGATGTCTAGTCTTTTACATTTGTGGTTACACTGTCAGTTGATTGACAAAAGTTGATCAACAATAAAGATAGAATAAGGGTGACACTGGTCATTACTGACCTATCGATCAACGTACATTCCTGCCTAATTTGTCAAGGTTTTACTTTATTTCTTTTAAAATAGCATTAATTTATTATACATTGAAAATAGATAACACTAAATTTATCATAACTTTAACAATATTTTTTCTTATTACTAAATCTATTATAAATTATTATATGTTACGTAGAAAATAACATGTAAGTTATAAATAAGACTGATCAGTGTTTTTTGTTATAACTGTGTCCTGAGTGGTTATCTGGACTTAATAGCTCAGTTCTTAATGGGTTGCTATTGAAAGCATTGGGTGTTGTGTTGTTGTCTCGGTGTGAACATTAAAATTAGGATATAAGAATATTCAACCAATAGGTCTTAAATCGGACGAGTTACGCGATCTGGATTCTAGTGTCTGTCACAATCTATTCTGAAAAATCTGTTTCTAAAAGCATAAAGAAGTATGTGATATGACGGATGTATAGAAATATTTTATGGTTTCTATTATATACGACCATAAAACTATTGTTTGACCGATATTTTGCTACCACTAGACTAAATAATAATTCAATATTCTGTATACAGACTAAATCACATTATAAACTAGACAACACTTTATTCAACACAATTACAAGCAATCGATACTAAATGAATCCAGAGTAGAAATCATTAATAGGAGAATAAATTACACAATTCATAGTCAGTAAGGTGAGTGTCTGTTTGTTCATACTCATTGGTCAATCAAATTTGCTTTGCGTAGCCACACGTTGTTCTCTCTCAACGGGATGTTATCATTATGATGATAACAAAAGCCTATGAAAAAGATTAGTTACAAATCAGATCATCAGAATGTATCAACTATGCTAAAAAGACAATAGGAAATTGAATAACTGACTCTTTGAACACCGTATAAACAGTATTCAATTTAATTTATTTTGGAAATAATTTATATATGAATAATTGTTCCTTTATTACCTTTTTTTAGATTCATCTAATTGACTGAGATTTAGCAGACATAAATTGGTAATAATCAACAAATAAATGATTAATGCTTTCTATTTAGCAGGAAATTGTTATTCAGAAAAACAAAACAATAAAGAATGTATATTCAAGTGTAATCGATTGAAAGATCTGAAACACGAGTGACGTAGACATCTAACTTTAAAAATAACAACAATATTAACATAATATCATAGTTAAGTTCATAAGGATGTATGCATAAACAGATAAGCAAGATATTTAGGTTGAAATTTATTTTGACATTTGTTTTGATACTGATAGTAGGCAGTAATTTACATTGATGTAATAGTGATGATGATGACGACGATACTCAGAACATTTTGTTTGTTTTCTTACTCTAAAGGATTGTTTAATTACATTGTGTTGATTATATACTGAAATGATTTCATTGAATTTAGTGAGTAATATCAGCGATGTATATTGATAAACTCATCCGTTACCTAATCCAAACAACGTTTTTTTTAAAAAAATATGCCAATAGAAATTCATCAAACACAGTCTTAAATATAAACGATGAGAAATTACAATTATCACAAATAACTTCATACATTTTGAACACATAAGTAACTACCTTGAATCAGTAGCTAAGTGGACAAAAGGTTAGTTTTTGAAGTGATATTCAGGTGATGAATTCCAGAAATGAAGAAGTACACATTTTATGTTTTCACTGCAAGCCACAATTCAATAATGCTACAGTTTAAAAGGTTTCAAATTTAAGTACCTTCTACAAAATAAAGTAACCTTTCCGAATTTATTATTCTGGAAATTATTATTTTTACTGCTCAGATAATGAAGTTATATCAGTGTTTTTAATTGAGAACCTCTCTATTATTATTCCAAATACCCCTAGTTATTAATTGTATGGTATGGTGTATTGACTAACATTTTAATTTACTATCTATTCAGTTAAAAACGATCATATATTGTTTTGTCAATGCTAATCTTCGTGATCGGTTTAAAGGGTTTGTTAATTAAGATTTCTTTGATATGAACGGAATTAAATGGATAGATCGGACGACTGGCGCATAACACGTCAACAATTATTTCCAACTCGATGGACTTTTGATACTCTGGAAAACGAACTTGAAGTACCATAAATATGTATATACAACTGAAAGCATAATCTCGGAACATGTTGTTGAATTAAGAAACTAAGAAAGTGAATGATTAATTAAATAATAATAAAGATCAATAAGGAAATACGGATTAGAAAAGTGTTATCGAAATTATCCTTGAACGTAAGAGTTATCATTTATTAACAAAGAACTAACCAACCATAGATTTTCCTAGCAGTCAAATAATTCTACCTAATAGAACTAAACAGTTTGCTTGGCAAGTACTCACTAATTCTTAGCTTCCTTTTATTCCAAAATCAATCCCTCGCCAGAAGTGTGCATTTACATTTGTTTGAGAGGAAATCTCTGTAGACTATGCAGAAAACCTGCCATTCATTGTTAGGTAAATGCAGATTATTATTGATAAATGTAAATATCAGATATTTAACCATATGAATGTGAAAGCAGATTAACTGTTGGGATATTTGGTTGAATTTACATATTAGTGTTTGTATGAAAAATTATGTCTAACGGTACTATCCTTTGTTTTGGTAGTTAATTACACTCAATAAATATTTACTCTTGTAAGAATGTTGACTTTGTATACTGTATATTGTTGATTAGAAAAATATTGTTTTCATTAATGATGTTTTCAGAAAACCAATAAGAAGCCATGAAAATAGGATATTAGTTAAATAATGTTTAATGGTTCACTACATCTGGATGTATTGGACCATTGTACTATCGAAAAATGTCTTATTATATTAGGGATAGAGAAGCTACAGCATTGTTATATGGATAAGAAAAAACTCACGATTCACTGTTTTGGGTTGAAATAGAAGACGATGCGAATTAATTTCGAAACCGTTAGTCTTGTGATCATATCTAGGTTGGAGAAATGTCAACGAAACTATTCGAAGTTCAATTGAAGTACATGTTACACTGGCCTCACAGATAAATAAAAGAGAAGTGTTTCTCACATAATCCGTAATAATTATATTTCAATAAAGTTTTTTTGGTCCCAACTTAGTAAAGTTAACAGTTTCTCCTTTCATGCAACCTTCGTTTGAATCGAAGATATCATATGAACTCCTAAAAGTAAATTCATAAAAAGAACAGTATTTTTCAAAGAACTTAGAAGTAAAGCGCATACAAATATTCAAGAAATGCGAATATGAATTACCTTAATAAGTATAAACACTCTAAAAACAGTTTAGATGCTTTCTAAAGAAACTAAAAAACACGCTTATGACATTCTACAATACATTTTTGGGGCTGTTATCAATTCAAAACTACGATGACACTGGAATTTGAACATACTATCTTCAGATAGTTTTCCTCTATGTTAATGAATTTCTACCTGTTTCGTAAACATTTTAATGGACAATAAAACATTCACCCTGCTTTGAGAAATCATCGATCCTAATTTATTCGTCAACTTAGTCATTAATTATCTTCATACTTATGCATAACCTTATTGTATATAAATCCTCGTAAGTGAAACCTCATGTCATAACTAACGATGGATATTTTGATAAAGATTTAGCTGTTATTTAAAACAGTTAGTAGGGAAGTCTATGTACTTCTACTATATTTCTCTGAGTCATCGTTAATCTCAATCTTCAAAACTAATGTGTGTGAATAGAATGATGATGCTTTCAAGAATTAACTACATTGTAGTGTTAGATCAACTGTAAATGCTTTCACCGAAATGATATTTTCACTCATTTTCTTTGAGTTGTTTTGGATTGAGTTATCGATTTTCAACAGTTTTCCATTAATTGTCAATTCATTTTGACTTACATTCCTTTTGATGTTGATGTCAACACATACTCTACAGTTTACAATATTCATGATTTTCATTTTCTCATTACAGATATTTCGCATATGTGTATTATAATGAACGACTATATATAATATGGACGACTGAAGGCTGTGCATATGTATTATGTAAATACTGTGTAACTTCTCACAACAAATATTCATACCTACTGCCTATTGTCTTGTTTTACAGTATTATGATGCAGTTTCAGAGATCTTTTCTGTTGTTGTACTTCAAAAATAACTTCATATTCGATTAATATTGGATAATAGATAGTAGCACGTCTCGTGTGTTTTACAACAAGTTCAATTGTTCGCGTTTAGATATCTAAATACCCAGATGACGTTGATAATGAATTTAGGTTTTATTTAAAATCTATATGAAAAGAACATATGGAATTTTAATTGTTGTTTGGTATAATCTATATTTTAATGCGCACAGTGTAATGTGAATTAATATGTTGACTGATAAATATTTGGTTTTATGCAACTGATTGATCACTGAGTAATGGCCAGTACCCTGTTCATTCAGCCCTTCTCCGACGATCAAATTCTGTCCATGAACTTACATGGTGATCACTAATCTAAGTGACTTGAATCAGATATACTATATTTTTTATTAGGTGGTTGTTGGTATTCAACTGGAAACCGTGGTCTTAGATCTCATGCTAGTTGGCATTCATCAGCAAAGGATACCTGTATTCTTGAAAAAACTGATGTATCCTTGCAGCGAACCAGAGCTCAGGTAGGGAAAACTAAACAATTGTTGAACGCAAAATGGCACAATTGCTTAGCAAAACATGAAAATCATACATTAAATATATCATTTGCACATCTTCCTTGCATTGTTGTTTATGTACTTCAATATCCCTTTGATTCTTTTATTATTTGATTTCTCTCCGATTACTTACCCGTGCTGTTCGTTTCAATAATCTACTGGCAGCCATTCCCTTCCGACTGGCGCTACATACTACTTATATCTGTCAACATAAGCAGCATACATCACATCCTGCGTGAATTGAACCTACTTCATCTAACTTTAGTTTTTCTTTTAATTCAGTTAGTAATGGTTTAAAGGTATCATTAGTGAACGAAACAAATTTTTTTACTAGGAATGTTGACCAAAAATCATCTAAAACACAGTACTTACGTAAATAGGTTATGATGAAATTAATACTCAGCCAAAATTCTACAAACGAAAAACAAAAACAGGCAAAAATAACATTAGTGGTAATTTAACTACTTTTTCCCGCCTCCGTTCATCATCATGAAAGATAGTTATTGCCTGTATGAATGTGTTACGAATTATCCAAATTGATATGTTTTGGCGAATGAATGTCACTTATAAAAACAGAATTATCAACATTACGCGCCCAAATGAACAGATATTGAAGAAGTAAACATTGGATCAGGAAAGTATTATGTTAGTCTAGTGAAATGATACATTTATACATCAAATTTTTTTTACATAAAAGTAGGCTTTACTAAGAAAAAGCGGTTTTAGTATACGGATTTTATGTTACACTTATCAGCTGAAATTATACTTGTACTTTTAAAGTATCATTCAGTGTCCAGGAGTTTCATTGACGAATCTTGGAATCCAGTGAATGAAATCCAATGGCTTCATTTTGATACTTTAATTGAGTTCCGATGGAAAGGAAACAAATTTTTGATGAAATTCAGTAGATGATATTTAGCCGTCAGTGAGACTATAAGTTATAGACGAACCAATCAGAGTTGAAATAGCAGATCGTGGATTTTAGCGCGAAACTCATTCACTCATTTGACTAAATACCATTTTAGCATCATAGCTGAAGTCAGTTCGCGATAAAATCACTAAATCTAATTCATAACCCTAATATTCAACTATAAATCCTAATCCTATTTCCTCACACTATTATATATCCCTGGTAAGTAGGTGGACTTCGCAAAGTCATTTATGCGTTGCTCAAAGGTTGACCATAAATTATAGTCCCACCTAACCGTCTTGATTTACTCATTTTCATTTGTGATTGGTCATTCAAATTCTTTGAAAACAATTAACCATCACTGTTAGCAGTAAAATTATACGGACATCACATCCCTAAAAAGATTAATAAATTGTTTCATTACAGTTAGTTGTGATGTAGTGGTCAAAGTGTCAAAAATTTTGTTACCCTTTGATGATGCATCACTGTACGTAATTCAATTCGTAGGTTAGGGTTAGCTTGAAAAACTCTTATTCTCCTCTTCATTAGAAACTTTATGTGTCAATGCATATTGTTAAAAAAGTTCTTTTTTTTTCTTCAGAAAACTGTACATATGTTCACGGTGGATTTTCACAACAGTTAAGGTAAATCCAATACACGTAAAAAGCATTATGTACCAATAATTATTTATAAAGTTTAATCTTGTAATCAACACTTGAATTGAAGTGTAAAACCCATTAACCATCACGAACAAATATCAACTATTTCATTTAAACTGATTTGTTTTGTTTTTGTTACATTTTAGACTAGTATTATGCATATTGACAAATAGTAAATGAATGTTTAAAACAAAGTTATAAACAGTCATTTGTTTGAAAACAATAAACATTGGATGTAATTATGAATGTTTACATATAAAAAAAACACAAGTCAATAAACAATATAAAATCTGAGATGAAAAATAAAACAACAACAACGGGATAGATTAGTTTTGTTTTGACTATCAAAGAGATTGATATGTTGCTTTCTAAATTCAATAGGATTAGATTAAGAATTGAGATGAGAAAATCATTTACAAAGATAAACACATAGATCTTACTTTTAGTTATATCTAGTGAAGTACAAGAAAAATAAACATCTTTTTTTTACTTTAATGTGTCAAATGTGTTTTCTTTTTAAAATGGAAAGGAAAGTAAGTAATAATTTCATGCTTATGTAGGTAATCATGTGAATGATCTATGTGTTCGTCATAAAACTCACAATTGCATGTCGACAATTTACACTCGGAAACTTCTATACATATACCATCAATTTTAACGTTATATATAGTCCAGTAAGTGTAATTTTGTATGGAAATCAATAAGGAAATAGAAATAATTAAACTTTTAAAAAATTATAACTTTCTACAATCATAAGAATTAGTCAAGTTAAGAAACACTAATGGAAAATACAATCTATATAACTATTAAATTATTCCAAGTAATTATTATTGACGTCCCAGTTAAGCTAATAAGACTGAAAACTATTCATGAAGAAAGTAATGATGTTATTGGATATCAGAGAGGTAATTAATACTGTATCTACTTGTATCATGAACAGTTAATTTGACTGATTTATCAATTTGCGTCAATTTACTTGATAAGTTCATGAGGCAACTAATGTTTAAACTTAAAATACATAAACAATTTGATTCTAGTGTAAATTTAAGACATGATAACTCACTAAACTGGTCTGCGTACCTTGAAAACTTTTATAATATATGTGTTTATTCATTTCTGAATTCTTTATCTGAAGTATACATAAAGCACTTGAATAACTATTATCAGAATGGGTTTTGTGGAGATTTTTGAAATTTCACAGATTGAAATTATGAGTCAGTTGAAGCTTCCAGGTTTTCAATGGTGGTCTAGCTTCAACTGACTCATGATTTCAATCTGTGAAACTTGAATAACTATTTGAAACGAAGAAGATAATCAACCATATCTTCGATATGTAGTAGGAAAGTATTACACATCATTTATAAATTGGAATCTGTTCGAGTTTGAGTCTGTCCGAAGCAAAAATAGAAGGGGCTTGGGACTGAATTTACTAACCACATCTGTTAAAAATAGTGTCTTAAAAAGGTTTAATCCCAAAAAAAGTCGTTTAAACCACTTAAACTCTGCTCTAAGAGTTTAATGGTCTTCAGATAGAAGAGATAAGACGCCTGATGGTGAAAGTGGCGATTCTTTAGATGTCACAAGGCCAATGTATATTTCGGTAACCAGGACAACAGTTAATATAAGTAGATGGAATGTCCTGTTAGTGTTAGAGAACGGAAGGATCATTCAATTAGATGCCGGACTGAGAAAATACAACCTGAGCGTCCTTGATATAAGGAAAACTCAATAAACGAAAGGTGACGAAAATCTTACGGATCGAGGATCACCAAGACATCCTTAAAAACGAAGAAGGAAAGGATTACAAATAATGTAATCTAGTTCTTCTCACTCACTACTGTTGGTAGCGAAGGTAATGAAGGCGGGTTCCATGAGATGGTTGAGTTCACCATAAAAAAATGAACAGCAAAGACATGAACATCGTGTTGAGGAATGAAAACAATAAAGTCGAGGTGAACAACATTGGGTGCAAAGGAGATATGAAAGGCAAAAATGGTATGGAAACGTCAAGTGATTGATAGATCTATGTCCATGCAACATGTCCATAGGTGATAGCACAAACAAAAAGTGCATGTGTTTCACCATGTTGCACTACAGAGTGCTAGTTCGATCATCTCTGAATAAATAAAAAATTCAGACGTTTTATCGATGATGTAGGATTAAAGTGAGTAGCTAATATAGATCCTACACATAGTAGTGATTAAACTGAATCTGAGGGTAAAGGAGTATTGGAAAATCGGGCAAACTGCATTAAAAATCTTTAACACAGCCTTCAATTGAGATGCTGAACAAAAACACCTGCCATCTGTGAAGATTATGAAAAGACGTTATAGAAAGACGAATCGCACTTTACGGAAACCAACAAACTGCCCCATAAGGAAAGACCTTACTTGGAATGTGTAATGCTTAAGAAATAGATGCACTTAATAACATCTGGAAAGAAGAACCCAAGACAAAGTTTGTCGGAGTTTTTCGGTCGACAGTTTTTGCTCGATAAGCAAGAACAGAATAAAGTCAGTATTTCAGAAGGCATATATTACAGCATTTCATAAACTGACCATCGTTTCATGAATGTGGATGTCGTAAATGTTGATTCTCTAAGTT
This sequence comes from Schistosoma margrebowiei, assembly GCA_944470205.2. Taxonomy (NCBI): domain Eukaryota; kingdom Metazoa; phylum Platyhelminthes; class Trematoda; order Strigeidida; family Schistosomatidae; genus Schistosoma; species Schistosoma margrebowiei. The sequence goes on along the minus strand of OX104026.1, from coordinate 20,334,472 downwards.
AAGTTTAATACTCCAGCTTAATGAAATTAATGCTTGATTCAATATTTAAATTAACACCACTCAACAATTCAATCGATCTTACTATCTAGTATTATTGAAGATAATAAAAAAGCAGAACTCAAAGTAATTTGCAAATTTGGTCGTGTGCTAATAACACTTTTGAACAGCTAATAAGAAAGTTGATTATATTTTTAAGATAATAATAATAGGTATGAGAATATGATCAAATCATATATAAGATCATTTAGATAATTTAATATATGCCTAATTGATTTACTGAATTCCATGTACAAAAACAGCTATCATATTGGAGAGAAAAATCTCATAATAATAATAATAGATTCCACATAAGTGATTTTTGAAGTTGGATATTTAGTATTTTCTATTAAATTAAGTTATTGAACAACGCTGTAATAGTACTTAGTTGATAGAATGGTAGTTCATTAAGACGGATACTATTTGTTTTTAATCTTTCTATAACTTCATAACTTCTTTACTTCATTTATCAGTTTTGAAAATAATTATAGTGATAACTTCATTGTATAAGAAATTTATAATGGAATTCATTGAGCGTGTTAAATAGAATAAGAACTATTTATATAAAGATTGAAAATAAAAACAAACAATAAAGAATGAAAGTGGTCATTTATAAAGTTAAATGTACCGTAAATTACACATATTTATAACTCTAAAGTGGCCAATAATTGGTTCTGATCATTTTGAAACACAATAATCAAGCATTAATTTGTTAATCAGTTTTAAAACATATGTGTTATATTCAAAAGATATGATTTGAAGTAGAAAATATCAAATACACTTGATGTTGTTCACTTGTATCTTACCATTGTTGTTTAGGACTGAAAGTGATCAATCTCTTGTTGGCATATTTCCATCCTATGTGGATTGCCTCAATGTAGCCTTGAGTCACAAACTTTATGAGCAAAGATTTAGAGTGGCAACAGCGGAATCCAGGACACGCGTCTCACACATCCGACTAACGAGTCCCAAATAGAACGGAACACGCGTCTTGGATGCCACTGTTAGCCACTATCCATCTTTGAAATAATGTCATTTCGAATTATTTGTTATATCTTACTTTACAAAATGTGTTCGAACATCACAAGGCGGTATCGTGGATACACGTTGTTGAGGAGTCCTACAATGGAACGAAACGGATGTTCAGTGCTTCAAGGTTTTACATAGTAATCTAGCTTCAGTTGATTCATGATCTCAACTATTAAAATTACTATAATATTCACAAAACCCTTTTAAATATATTTTTGCTATATCCCAATGAGTAGAAAAATTGTATTTCTGATGTTTCGTGACTTAACATAAGCCGCTTCTTCACAGTGAATGAAAAAAAGTGTAATATCTAAATCAAATCAAATTTCGAATACCAGATTATGCTAAGTTTGTTTAGTGAAGTAATAGTCAACTTTATTTTTTCTTAAAAAAACAAAAAACAAATAATAATTAGTCATTACAAATAATGCTAAAATTGTTTCCCATTAAACGACTTAAATTATAATAAATATCAAATAAATTTCATTAGTTTGAATTATATGCAAATAGGATGAACACAGTTTCTTTCAAGCGAATCTAGTATTTGTTGTTATTGTTGTTGTTATTGTTTATCGAAGTGCCGTTCATATTTCAATAAATAAGTGTTTTTTTTTAAAGAAAATATGGAAATCCGTGTCTATTCATTTTCATGTGTTTTAAGAGAAAAAGAATGTTTTCAGTTATTTGTAGTTAAATTTTCTTTAAAATGTAGATGACTGTATCCAATCTTAACTTAGGCTTCAAGCATGTAGATCTTAATTGTTATTTATATTGAACGAAATTAGATAAAGATAAATATATGAAGTGACGTGAACTATAAAACTTCCTAATATAATCTTGGTGGAAATAATTGCTAATGCAAGGGTGAATATAAATACAAATTAATCGACTTATACACTTGACTATTTAAAGCAAAAGATGATATATCCTGGCAGATTGGTTGACGACTTTTTAGGAGACCGAGCATAATATTTGCATAGATATGACGCGTTTAATATTAAGAAACAGAGAAGAGAACATAGCAAACAAGTAAATAACTATTTATTTAAATTCACTTGAAGTTGATTTACTTGTATCTCCACATTGTTATTTAGGACTGCAATTGATCAATTTCTTATTGGTATGTGTGCATCGTGTGCGGATTGCCTCGGAGTAGCCTTAAGTCACAAGCATTATATGCAAAGATGGATAGTGACGCAGTGGAATACAGGATGCGCGTTTAGTCCTATTTGGGACTCGTCAGCTGGATGTACCTGCATCTAGGAGTTGATGTTCACTTTGGAACTCGAACCCATTACCGTTCGCTTTAAACGCCATTGCGTTATCCACTCAGCTACTGAGTCCTGATAGCCACTTGCTTGTGCGATGGGGTGAAGTTTAAATTCACTTGGTGCTGATTTACTTGAAGCAAACGGTATTGGGTTCGAGTCCTAGGGTGAACATCAACTCTGGAATGCGGGTACATCTAGCTGACGAGTCCCAAATAGGACGAGACACACGTTCTGGATTTCGCTGTTAGCCACTATCCATCTTTGTTTTAAAATATGATTTGTTTATTTATTCATAATCATCATATTAAAAAAAATTAATGTCATAAAATCATTTCACCAAGAAAACTGCAAATAATACACAATGAGATAGCATGTAATGTGTCTTTAGACAAAAGCAGTCAATTCACAACTATGTAACATTAAAATCATTAGGTCAAACTCGTATTAGATTATACTCTAAACAGATTCAATATAAACAATTTAGTAAACAATTTAGTTGATAAACTATTTTGTCATTGGATACTATATTTCACCTAACTTGACAACTGGCATGACTCATAAGAAATCTTTGATAAGATTATTTCTGTAGCATTGAAATCTGGAAGTAAGCAACAGTTAAATTTATGATTGGCATTAACACATTTATATATAAATTCTTTAAAATTTTTTTTAAATATGTGAAATTAGTTTAAATGAAAGAGAAGTTCTTATTGTTATGGCACTTTTCGTGTTGTCTTTGGTACACTTTGTTGTGAACCCTCGTCGCAGAACCAATACAGATGTTCAATGATCCTTGGTTTTCAGTAGTTTAACAGATATTTTCCGCTTGTGGTAGAAGCTAAATACAAATTGAATAGTCTACATAAACTAGTTCATTTACACCATCTCATTATTTTCTTGTCATGATCACAATATTATTTGAAACTAAATGATTATTACAAGTAATAGTATTTTATTTTTTTAAAAACTGTGAAGAATGCTTCACATCTATAGTAAAACAATGAACATAAATCTTGTACTAAATTTAAAGTTGGTATAGAATTTATGTTTATGAATTTAATTTACCAAACACTTGGTTACTTGGTTACCATAGTTTATACTATCCTTATTTATCTACGATGTTCCGTATGATAACTGATATTAATGACATAAGCAACGTGAAGCTAACTTTATTCAAATATTAACCAATTTCTTTTTAATAAACTAAAATTATTCACAATGGAAAATAGTATAAACTAATTTATTATAATGTATCATTCTATTTGAATAAAATCCACTCATCAAAAAGAGGATAACAAATGGATATGCATATAAACACGTTTAAATATCAGTATACATTAATAAATGATTGTATACTCACATTATAGATAATTACCATATAGAAATAGTTAACTTTAATGAATGAACAAAACATTTGTCAAACAGTAATACTGGGATTACCAACTTAATTTCACAAATACATTTAAAAAGAAAAAAAAGATTATTTAAGTTGAATTAATGATTCTGTTTATTTATTTATTCATAATTTGATTTACAGTGTTCTTTTAGCGTTATTTTAAAAGATAAGTAAAGAAATACTGAGGAACTTTAGATTATTATAGCGTTAATTGCTTGAGATTACTATCTTTTTTTTTAAAAAAATTAATGTATACAGATATGTAGCTTGTGATTTAGTCATCTTATTATTATACAAGTAGTATGATTTTGTAAAGGCGAGGATTGGCAAAGCAAGCACAGCACAACTGAAGAACATATAGAACTCAAAAAAACTTTCAACCAATATCAAAGTCAGAATCTTCAATACGAACGTCAAAACAGTTCTACTGTACGAAACTGAAACTTGGAGAACTACCACAATCAACACCAAGAAGGAACAAGCATTTATAAATAGTTGTCTACGCAAGATACTCAACATCCATTCGCAGGATACCGTCAGCAACAGCTTTTTGTGGGAGAGGACAAACCAGCTTTCAGTTGACGAGGAAATCAGGAAAAGACTCTGGTAGTGGATAGAACATACATTACGGAAACCATCAGACTCCATCACGAGGCAAGTCCTAACTTGGAATCCTGAAGGGAAACGGAAAAGAGGAAGACCAAAGAACACATTATGTCGGAAAATAGAAGCAGACATGGAAAGGATGAATAACAACTGGAAGGAGCTGGAAAGGATTGCCCAGGACAGGATGGAGATTGCTAGTAGGGTGGCTTATGCTCTTCTATGAGGAAGTAAGTCAGTATGATTTTATTTAAGGATGAAATAAATGGCTAAAACTCATTTTATACATTAGCTGAACTAGAAAATTTACAACGAATATCGTTGTAGCCATGTGACATCTATAAGTTAGTCTTTTATCGAATAATGTAATGGACAGAAGTCAATTTGAAATGAACCAAACTATCACGTTCTTGATATTTCGACCGACATTCGATCAGTATTGGTTAGCATATAGGCATCCTGTAAGAACTCCCTCGATTTAGCCATTATGACACAAGTTAACATAGAATAGATTGATCCAGATATATTCAACTGACTAGTCCCGAATAGGACGGAACGAACATTTTGGATTCCACTGCTAGACATATTCCATTTATTGTAAACTAACACAAAGTTAGAACGAGCGGAATTAATAGATTTTTAGGCAATGAACAATCTAAGTGAAATTTTATTATCAACTCATAATGACATTTCATAGATATAAAATCTTTCAATTTCAGAGTTTGGTGTATTAATGATGCTGATGGACTGTACTAAAACATATCATCAAGGAGTCTTAAGAAGCATTTTGTCTTAAAATAATTAAAATATATTCCTTATGAGATAGGATCGTTCATTAAATGCGATGATTACACGCAAGTAAAATGTCTCGTAATAATGAGCGGTTATAGGTAGTAGACAGCACAACTGTGCTTAATCATAGTTTCATGCTATTTGACACTCATCAGAAATTTTTATCTGTCATTTTAAAAGAACTGAAGCTACCTGTGGACTCTAGACTCACGTAAGCAAAACAATAGTAAATATCCCAAACCTACAGGAGGTTATTTGTAACTAGAATAATTCAATATTAACGTCTCATACTTTGAAGATGCATGAAATACGGTTGAATTTATCAGGGAACATCGGTTACCTCAATAATACAGGCATGTCTTGTAAATGAGTACTAACTAGCATGATACTTTGGTGAAGGGTTTCCTATTGTCAACCTCCAACCACTTCACTAAATCAAAATTTATACGATGTTAAACCAGTTAGACTAGTGTCCGAACTGCATCTTTACATATAGTTTGATCGGCACCAAAGAACTGGACATACCCGAAACTAATCGCTAATTGGTGACTAATCAATTGTGAGTCCCATCCAAAAATGAAACAGTTTTTCTTCACTCTCCAAAATTAACTAGTGTGTTAACTATGTGGATAAAGCAATAGCGTTTGAAATGAACGGTAATATGTTCGAGCCACAAAGTGAATATCAACTCTATGATCCAGGTACACCCAGCCGACGAGTCCCGAATAGGACGAAACGCGCATCCTGAATACTACTGCAAACCACCACCCATATCCGCTGAAAATGTTTATTTTGACTTCAGATGATACAAAAAATGTATTATTAAACCATTTAGCTTACTAATACTTAAGATAACATAGTTACATTTTAATACTAAACAGTAAAATGTAATGAAAACATGAAATAATATTCTTAAAGTTCGTTGAACATATTGAATTTTATTTATGATCCAATGCTTACTAAGTGTAGAATGTATAAAACAGATATTGTTTAACGAAGTGGAGCCAGGTTTTATTATAGATTTGTAAATGACCGAATGGATTTTAGCCGTATTGTTTTTTTCGAGTAAATTTTTCAGTCTATTGAATCCAGCAATGAAACTTGAAAGGAAATAGCAAAATATTTTTTAAAAAGCTTGACAAATCTATATGATAATAAGGAGATGGTATCTAGCAGTGGAATTCAGGACGCGCGTTTCATCTTAGCCACTATCCATCTTTGCTCAAAAAGCTCATGCCTTAAAACTTTATCGAGGCAATCCTCACAGGATGCATATATACCAATAAGAAACTGATAAATTGCAGTCCTAAATAACACTGGAAAGATACAAGTAAAACAACACCAAGTGAATTTACTCTATAGTAGTATCTGACAATTTTTTACTTTTTCTCAGAAAGTTGATATTGACTCCTATTTTTTTTTATTAACTGTAGTAGCTATATTATCCGATAGTGAATTTATTCACACCTTTTATTTTCTAAGAAAAAATCATGAACAGTTGAAATTTTCAAAGTTTATCACAGTTTTCACACGCTTATATGTTTCAAAGTTGGGTACAGAAATCTAAAAAAAAAAAATAAAACTTAGTACACGACCGTTTACATTAGGACAATCAAATAGAATGTAGCATACTCTAAATTTATATGTTGTGTATAATCAAAACCATTAACTAAAGAATATTTCACTGGTTGAAATCATGAGTCAGTTGAAGCTAGATCAACATGGAGAATCTGGAAGCACTAGGCGGCCGTTTCGTCCTAGTATGGGACTCCTCAGCAGTGCTCATCCTCGATCCCGCCCTGGGTTTGAATCTCGCGGAGGGTGGGATCGAGGATGAGCACTGCTGAGGAGTCCCATACTAGGACGAAATGGCCGCCTAGTGCTTCCAGGTTTTCCATGGTGATCTAGCTTCAATTGACTCATGATTTCAACCAGTAAAATTTCTAAAGTCTCCAAAAAACTCATTCTGATAACTAAAGAATAGTTCACGTACTGCATGTTTTATCGTATATAAAAGTAAAACGTCAATCATACAAATTACAAAATGTTTTACAGTGTCATTATGGACAATACCGTAAATCAACTGAAAATACTTTTTTTAATTCTACAATAAATCTATCACTAATGAATTCACATTCATATTTAGCCTTTATTGGATAGTTTATCATTGTAATTTTCATCTCAATTAATTTTTTTTAGTAAACTGTAAATTTATGTCTTATTAAAATCATTATCTATATCACTTAAATGACATTTTTGTTTTCAGTTAGTTATTTTGATTTATAACAATGTTATTTAATTTGTATAAATGTGATAGATAAATAAATTAAACGTTAAGGATAATTGTCTACCTGTAAATCAACTTCCCAATTGCTACACTACGGATTATTGTAGAACAATCAATTGAATGGAATTCATCACTCTACATCAACTTCATTGACTACGAGAAAGCATTTGATAACGTGGACAGGACAACACTATGTAGGCTTCTTTGACACTATGGCGTACCTCAGAAGATAGTCAATAACACATGGAATTCTTATGATGGACTAAACTGCAAAATCGTGCATGGAGGACAGTTGACAAAGTCGTTCGAAGTAAAGACCGGTGTCAGGCAAGGTTACTTACTCTCATCCCCTATCTTTCTCCTGGTGATCGACTGGATCATGAAGACGTCAACAACTGGATGAAAGCACGGGATATAGTGGATAGCTAGGATGCAGTTGGACGAACTAGAATTCGCAGATGATCTGGCTCTTTTATCGCATATGCAACAACATGTGCAGGAGAAGACGACCAGTGTAGCAGCATGCTCAGCAGCAGTGTGTCTCAATATACACAAAGGGAAAAGCAAGATTTTCCTATACAGCACAACATGCATCAATTTAATCACACTTGATGGAGAAGCTTTGAAAGATATAAAAACGTTTACATATTTGGGCGGCATCATTGATGAACACAGTGGATCTGATGCAGATGTGAAAGCGCGGATCGGTAAAGCAAGATCAACATATCTACAATTGAAGAACATCTCGAAATCAAAACAACTGTCAATCAACACAAAACTCACAATTCTCAATACAAATATCAACACAGTAACACTGCATGGGAAGCCAACTCGAAGAACTACCACAACCATCATCAAGAAGATACAAGTGTTTATTAACAGCTGTCTACGTAATATACTTCGGATCCGTTGACTCGACAATACACTATCAACAACAACCTACTGTGGGAGAGAACAAACTAGATTGTAGAGGAGGAATAATTGAGGAAGAATTGTTGGAAGTGGATAGGACACACATTGATGAAAGCATCCAATTGCATCACAAGACAAGCACTCACTTGCACTATTCATGGCCAAAGAGAAGGAAGAGGAAGAAGAAGTCCAAAGAACAGATCACGTCGAGAAATGGAAACAGACATGAGAAGAATGAACAAGAATTGGAGAGAACTGGAGAGGCAGGCTGAGGACAGAATGGATTGGATAATGCTAGTCAGTGGACTATGCTCCATTGGTGGTAACAGGCGGAAGTAAAGTAAACAAGTAAGCAAATCAATTTCACTCTATTCATCAGTCATATCTGACACAAAAATTAGAATTATTGTAGTAATCATTAAAGTCACATTAACAATCAATAGCTTTGCCATAACTTTATGTCCTATATTCAATAATTATCCAACCAACTATTAAAAAACAATTCTGTATTTGTAATTACTGCTAACATCAGATCGATAAATAAACATTTATCCTTGTGTCCATAAAAACAGAATAGAAGAAGAGTGAATAGAATAAGTCGAACACAATAGTTCATAATAACAATTGCTATAGAATCTATTCACGTAAATTAACCCATAAAAAGTCATAACATTTCGCTGATCAATGCAAATCTTGATTCGGTTTTCCCTACGGACTATATTTCTGTGATAGTTTAGTTTTATTGTTTTATTGTTTTCTTTTCTACTTGATTCATGAATAAGGTTTTAAATTTTAATTGTTTAAGAGAAAAAGAAAAAGAAACAATGATATATTTTCCTTGAAAAAGCTTTGACCAGATTGCCAGTCGAAACGTTGGATTTACTTCAAATTCTTTCGTTGAGATCTTAAAAATGATATTTGTCTTTGTTTTATTATCATGAGATTCGGATTATGCCTATTTTGTTAGTAAATGAATGTTGCTAATCATAATGATGTTCGATTTGGGGAAAACACAATTTAAACAATCATTATAAGGTGAAATATGGCTAAAATGCTTAGTTTTCTTTGTGACATCATATTAAAATTAAAGTATAAGATTTAATTTGCAATTATATATTATGTATTTTGATCTTGTGATTGATATTACTCACTTACGCCGAGGAGCATACTATACAAACTGAACAATAAATTGGTCACTAATCTTTTACTCAAGTCATACTAAAGTAGAAATTGTTCTTTGAACTGATTTATGGTGTCATTTCGCGAAAGTTCCTTGATCCTTTTATACCAGTCACTTAAGAGTTTTAGTGACCAAGATCACTAGTATTAGCAGATTTTTAACTAATTAAGCTACCAACTTCAAGGTCACTTATTCATTTCAAAGAAATGTTATAACTTTATGCTTTAGTGAAGTATGAGGATCCAGCAGGGCATCTCTCATATATTTCAGTTACAAGTTAATATCTCTATATTATCGAAGTTTTGATAAGTGTATAATACGTAACTATCGTTTATAAGCTTAAATAATCTCAGTCTTTCTCAATGAGACCGGAACAGAAGACAACAATCCATTAAAAAGCCGCTTAAAGCTATTAATTATAGTGTAATTTTTCGTAAATAGTTTAAAATATTTTTGTATTTTTTGAAGAGAGGGAAATTGAACTTCAGAAATTACTTCAGAGGTTTTTTTAAATATTAAATCGTAAATGTTTTATTGCCACTAGTGACTAAAAAGAAATCATACTGAATAATTGATTACTTTGTAAGAGTAAGCCCATAGTTAAAGATAAAAAAAAACACATTTATAAAAGTATCGTAATAACCATCAAGTTAACTAAGTTAAAGTTTCTTACTTCTGAATTAATATACCAAAAAGTAAAAGGTAAATTTTAAGTTATCAAGGTGTATGTGACGTTTATACTTTGAATATTGACTATAACCGAATATTAATCATTTTAAGTAATGATTACATGATGTTGTAAAAATGATTACTGGAATTTGTTATGAGAGATAAATTACATTATTATATGAACGAAACAATGATATTTCCGTTTCTGTGAACTTTGCCTTATACTTCAGGAACTCATTGAGTGTCTTCAACTCAATGGATTGATCACATAATTTTAATCTCTGAAAAATTTCCATTATATGAAAACAAAATCTATCAAAACATCAACCAATTGCGTTGAATGCACTCAGTGAGCTCCTGAAGTATAACGCAAAGTTCACAGAAACAAAAATATCATAGTATTTGTTCATTTAATTATATTTTGATATAATGGGCATTTTTCAGAAATTACATTATGTTTATTTAAGGATTTGAAGATTGAACATTTCCTATTCTATGATGTTATTGGTATATGTAGAGTAAGGAATTACTAGATTGAACAAACAAAAAACTATCTTGAATTTATCTGTTTTTAGTAATTTTTACAAATCATATTTGTAATAAAAATACTTTTTTTTCCAAGTTAGATAAATCATATGCAACAATTATGACATAATGAAATGTTGATTGGGTGCACTTTCGCCTACAAATATTTCAATCATATAGTCATATTTCTACAGTACTATTGTAACGATGTCGGCAATCTAGTTTGAACAAAATACTTTTCATGTATTTCTTGCTATACGAATGAAAAATATGAATTGTAATTTATGATTCTAATGAACAAAATACAAAACAAAATAAAATTATATAGTTAGTACTATATTAGATATTAGCTTCAAGCTATAACAATTCTAACTTAATGTATTTTAATCTATTTGTAGAATTCTAGAACTATGATATTAGTAGAATAAAGAATATATATGTACATAAAATTGATGCTTTATGAAAGACATATAACATTGAAGCAGAAATGGCTGGTAGTTAGCACTAGAATCCAGGAGATGCCTTTCATCCTATTTGGGACTTGTTAGCTAAATGTACCTGTATCTCAGAGTTGATACTTTTTCCATAACTCAAACCCATCCATCTTCGTTTGAAATCTTTGTGATATACTGGGAATATTGAGACAATCCGCACAGAACTCACATATCCTAAAAGAGACATATAGTATTGGTTTAAGCACTGTTGACTATTGAATTAAAAGACCTATTTTCCTTCATAATTGAGTCTGACAATTTATATATAAATTCGCTTTATAACTTTTCTTTTATGTGATCAATTATCAAAAAACCCATTCAAGTAAGAGAAATTATTCATTTCTTTCGTTATCATTCAATTGGTTAGGATAATGTGATAAATTACTACAAAGACAATCAGAAAAGTGTCAGCAAGATTTTGGAAACCAATAATATATATATTGATCATGTGGACTGAAAGTTACATAGTTTATCAGACAATAAGTTAACGTAAAATAATTACAGTCAAAAATTAGGATAACGGAATGATCTATTAATGTTCAACAATTACATTGAAGAGAGCTACTTAGTTTTCATAAATTATTTGCTTTTTAACAATTTATTAATGATTCTGTCTAAATAAATGATAAACGCTTTGTGATTAAATTATACAGCTTATTAAGCGAAATATATTTATATTGCAACATTTGAGATCATGAGTCAATTGAAGCTAGACCATCATGGAAAAACTGGAAGCACTGTACGAACGTTTCGTCCTATTGTGGGACTCCCCATCAGTGCGCATCCACGATCCCGACTCGTGGGATTCGAACCCAGGACCTATCGGTTTCGCACGAGGCGCCTAACCAACTAGACTGATCGGTCCTGGGTTCGAACCCCGCGAGGCGGGGTTGTGGATACGCACTAGTGAGGAGTCCCACAATAGGACGAAACGGCCGTCCAGTGCTTCGAGGTTTTCCATAGTGACCTAGCTTCAAATGATTCATGGTCTCAACTGCTGAAATTACTACATTCTCCACAAAACCCCTTCTGATATTTATATTGACTTTATTTTACTATAAGATGAGCTATTTAACTTTCGAATTCGATAACATTTTACTACATTATATAGTCATAATTTGATATACCAGTTAGTCTAACAACTCTGGTTAATTATTCAATAATTTGTTCATGATTTCTCGATAGACTGGTTCATTTCTTACTTTATAAACTGTAATAAAAGTGTGTTTTTTGTTCTATCGATGATGGTGGGACAGTTGATACTGACACTCCAAGGGAGTCTCATATTAGAACAAACAATTGTCCAATGCTTCTTGGTTTTCAGTGTTTGTTTATTTGACTCAATTGGTAATTTCAATAACACTCAAAAATTTCCACAATCCTCATCTCGATATCAGTTGAAAATTGTATTGATTGAAATTCTCATCAATGAGATTTTATTATCAGAAATACAGTTTTAGGATTGATATGGAAAATGTTTACTTCCTTAACTCTAATTTTTAAAAGCATTCATAAGCATATCAAATGACTGTGATTATTTCGATTTGCTGACTAACATAACAAAAATGTTTGATTTCTTCAATATCTTATTACATTTTAAATATGCGACGAAAGCATCTTAGGAGTAGACAATTCATTCATCCTATTGAAAGGGAAAAAAATGCATGGATGTGGTTGTTTTCATATAATACAGAGTTTCTCATTTTTAAAAATGTACCTAAATAAACTCATACATTTAGTTAATTTAAAAATTTTTTCGAAATAGTGTAATAATTATTAAAAATCGGATAAATGAATGTATTCATTGAAGAGTTCTGTTTTTACTTGCTTACTTACGCTTGATACCACCAATGGAGCATAGTCCACTGACTAGCATTATCCAATCCATTCTGTCCTCAGCCTGCCTCTCCAGTTCTCTCCAATTATTGTTCATTCTTCTCATGTCTGTTTCCGTTTCTCGACGTGATCTGTTCTTTGGACTTCTTCTTCCTCTTCCTTCTCTTTGGCCATGAATAGTGCAAGTGAGTGCTTGTCTTGTGATGCAATTGGATGCTTTCATCAATGTGTGTCCTATCCACTTCCAACAATTCTTCCTCAATTCTTCCTCCTCTACAATCTGGTTTGTTCTCTCCCACAGTAGATTGTTGCTGATAGTGTATTGTCCAGTCAACGGATTCGAAGTATATTACGTAGACAGCTGTTAATAAACACTTGTATCTTCTTGATGATGGTTGTGGTAGTTCTTCGAGTTTGCTTACCACACAGTGTAAGTGTTTTGATATTTGTATTGAGAATTGTGAGTTTTGTGTTGATTGACAGTTGTTTTGATTTCGAGATGTTCTTCAATTGTAGATATGTTGATCTTGCTTTGCCGATCAGCGTCCAACTTGGTAAAAAAAAACGCTAACTAGTTATTCTTTTAACAATATGTTTTAACATTATTTTAGGTTTTATCATTATCATTTATTTCAAGAAATATTTTAACGTTCATTAGAGTGGATTCCCTAAACCTTTTTCCACTCTAATAATCTAATTTAAATATTTGGGGTTATCAACATTGTGAGATAAATCTATTCATTAGTCTTAAAAGGTAATTTAAAGGTCGAACGAAAAAAAAGGTTCAGGCAAAATTCACAGTAAATATGTATTGATTTTTTTCGGTTAACATTCCAAAACATTGTTTCCATATTTTAATCAATATCAGATGATTCACAGTAAATAATTAACCATTTTTATAATTCACACCATTGACTAACCTTAACTAAATAATCATTAAATACAATTGTATGAATGAAGAATATTCTTTTCAATGAATTTCTCATCAGGTTCTACAATTATAAATCCAAATTAATAATTCATAAAATTGGCCAGATTTAAGGGAGAATACATCATTTGGAAATTGTAATATGTGAATCAGACAGGACATACAGCCAACATGGAGAAATCGTTGGCAATAATCTATCGTGTTAACAGCAGTCTACCTAATTCCGTCAGAATGCGAATCCTACAGACGGCTGAAGCAATTGCTATTTGAATAAAGAAGCCAGAGCTTTGAATCCAAAAGGAATATGTTCATTTTATGTCCCAAACTAATCTTATTATTATTATTATTATTATTATTATTATTATTATTATTATTATTATTATTATTATTATTATCTTTACCATTGTTATTATCATCTTTATCAATTGTATTATTATTAATACACGTGGTAACCTTTTTGACGAATCTATCCAGTATCCACCCCTAAATCTACTATATCTGACCTAATTCATATTATTCTACATATTGCGTAATTTCTGATTCTTATTCCAATATTTTCTCTCTCACCCCATTTTGACCATATTTATTCAGATCATTTATTGCACAATTTCACCTCACTAATAAACTGATTCAAGTTAACACAATATATTAGTCATCCCTAACATTAAAGATTTGATTTCATTTTATATGACAAAGAACAGTTCTTGATTCACATATTACAATTTCCAAATGATCTACTTTGCCTTAAATCTGGCCAATTTTATGGATTATTAATCTGGATTTATAATTGTAGAACCTGATGAGAAATTCATTGCAAAGAACATTCTTCGTTCATATAAATGTGTTTTAATATAATGGGAATTTTTCAGCGATTAAAATCATTAAATAACTGGAGGCATTGCATAACTATTATGTTCTACGATAATACTCCTTAACAATGGGAATCTACAACATTATTAAGGGTATGACCTAAGACCTCAAGGTATCTCAGAGAACTTCTAGCTGTTAGGCCATTGAGCCGGCATACAGAGGTGTACATATATGTGCTTCTTGATTTTTAGTGGTTGTTTAGCTAAGACTAATGTGTGATCTAAACTATAATAGTTCAACAATCTCTACAAACTCCCTAGACTAATAATTAACTATTACAATTCCAACTTAATGATAAAATATTATTTTGATCTCATAAGTAACGGTTTAACATATCTTCATAGTAATCAGCGATTATCTTGTTATTAAATATTGACTCTTCTGTAAGGATAACTGAGATAACTGACTTTTAAATCATGTCATCGAAACGACTTTTTCTGTTATTTAATTAGCTATTGTCACTTCCAGTCCGTTAGTTTTACAGTTTGTCCTAAGGTAGTGTATTGGTGCAATATATATGCTCAGCCTCGTATTTTTCTTTTTAAATAACAAGATTAACCTCAACTCCTGACTTCATCTCATCATACATCGAGTTACAGATAATTTTTCAAGTGCTTTTTATCAGTCGTCCAGCCTATTGAGTAAATGCGATTTCAGATTAGAATAATCCAAATCATTCACAATTAGGAACTACCGTAGACCAGATGATCTCAACTCCCTAATACAAACAATTTAAATACAAAATCTATTGAATAACATCTTATACATACTGAATGTTGTACGAGCGAAACTATAATATGAATATGAAATGTTCGAGTGATTTTTGCAACTTAAGTTTAATATAGTGACCTCAATTATCATATGGTTCACTAACTCCCGTCCTTAAGTTTAAAAATAATGATTTTAAAACCTATGATCTAATGTACCTTATCATAGATGATAAGAATTTGCATTCAAGACAATATCAGTTTGCAAAACAATGCTTAGTTGGAGTATGAAAACTAACAGGCATGAAGTACATTCAAATGATGAATCCCATGTAGGAAGGAATATAGCATCTAGATTATGCTTCTACCATTACTCAAATTCAAGTCAATTGTTTATTTCTAATTAGTATTATTTTTTTGTCAATATCATATCAGCAACAAAGTTTATTAAGTGTTCTCCAGCTAACTAAATGTTAGATGGAACAGTGTGATACATTGTGAATGGTTTGATGATGCTTTCTGTACCAATAGTTTCTGATCGCAAAGGTTATCTACGTGTTCGTATTAGCCGACTGGCTAAAATTCAAAATTCTGAAGAATATCTCATTACATAAATATTTGTTAAGGTAGGAATACTCAACTTATCAATTCACTATTATACTCCATATCATTATTATATACATCATATGCATTATTTTAATTCAACAGAATAAATTCAGAAATCAGTGAATACAAATATGTCAGCGAGTTTAAGGGACATATTTTGATATTCAGATCAGGGTTGGTCATATATTAATCGGTGGAAAAATGTGATCATGTAGAAGTTAGTTTTAAGCCATGACTCTTTTAATACGTGAATTGTGGAGTTTTGGGATGATCCGTGGTACCATATGTCGTCACACTAATCAAATTTGTACCGATTACTTGAATAATTAGTTTGAAGTCTCACGTTCACTAATGAATAGATGTGACTTTTGGTGCTTATATGTGTAAAGAGTAAGATCTTTATCGCCGACTACATCGCATAATCCTCGTCCCAAACAGAGAGTTGACTAAAGTTGAGAATTTGAACTACTGGTTGCCCAAGTATCAATCAAAATTTTCTGTGCTCAATTTAGCATGTGGTCATGAACTGGTATTGTTGAGAAGCTTCTAATTAACTATTTACTGGTGTCTTATCTCCAGCACTTTTCCAGCTAATTTTGACCACTTATCTACATGTAACTCTCTATATGTATTTGTAATAGAATATATAAATAATAGAATTATTTGATTTCAATATAATCGTTATTGTTATGAATATACTGTTTTATGCAAATATGCTATAAAACAATCAACTATAAAACTATCAATCTCTTTAAGTTGATAAAGGCAATTTGTAGTTCATGTTTCTATATTTGGCGGATTTTTGTTCTCTGAGCTAAGCGGTTCGACTATGAAGCTTTCATAGTCCTTCTGGACTATATTAATAGCAAAACGTTCAAACAGAAGTGAGCTAGTCGGAATTGTTCATATATAACTGACGGCATATTAGATGGACCTTGATAGAGATTACTTGTTTTTAACCATTGTCATCTCTCTGTTTGCTTATTTGTTTCAATTTTCATCTCCTTTTGACTTGATTTTTAATCTAAGAGTCCCTGAATTTTTTAATTGGTTGATAAACAAGGTCAATTGTCATGCGTTTGTTGATTGATGATTGACCTGAGTGCCAAGCTTCTGAAAAATCCCTAGTCTTCTTAGTATCCACTTTACCCAAGATTTTAACACTTTCCCAATCGAAAATGTGTCCATAATGATGTACATGTTTTGATAAAAGCGATGATAATTCGTGACATTTGACAGTTAGTTGATGCGTTTTTTTTACATCTGGATTTCACCCAAGTATATTTAATATGTGCTGTTTTCTATTAGCATTGCTTGGTATATTTACGATAGAAATATCAGTAATTAAAATTTCGTAAGTCTAATAAATTGTTAAAGAATTACAGATATAGATTGGAGTTAAAGGTAGATCTTATTTGATAAATGTTAATGGATTTTAATAGTTGAATTCATGAGTCGATGTAAGCCAGACCACCATTGAAAACCTGGAAACACTGGACGACCGTTTCGTCCTAGGATGGAACTCCTCAGCAATGCGCTTCTATGGTCCTGTCTAAAGGATTCCGTACTGGTACGAAACAGCCGTCCAGTGCTTCCAGGTTTTCAATGATGGTTTAGGTTACATCAACTCATGAATTACAATTGCTACAATCTCCACAAACTCCATTCTGATCAAAATAATAATAGAGTAGTAAAATATTGATTTCTGTTAGATGTGAATAATTTGATTCAGCTTATACATTAATTGATAACTCATTAAGAAAAAAATGTCAATTTTGATTTTATTGAGTTTATGAAATAATAGATGAATTAAGAAAGTGATTATAATAATATGGAAAAAAGATTATCTGTATTGGTAATTTGGTCAACTTAAATAAAATATATTGCGAATATCAATTTAACTTAATCTATTTGTCGTAAATCTAACGTTAATGTATAAATAAACGCAGTATAGGTCTACAGTGATTGATCAGTGTGTAGTCACCAATAACATGTCTGTCTGGTTCGCAATGTTGACCAAACTTTGTTTACAAAGTTTAAGTGACTTAGTATCGCATACACTATGATTTTATGTTAAGTGGTCAACCTCAAAATGTAGACCGAAGTTCCGTATTAGCTAGAACTAGCCAGTAAGTTAAACCGATATTATTGAAGGGATTGATGTTCCCTAACCGGTACGAACCCATACCATTCAATTTCACAGTTCGAGACGCTGACGCTGAGTTATCAGAGCTACAGTTGTATTTTCCTAGGACCAAGGTATTTACAAGTAGTTAGACAATACCAGTTGGAATCTCATAGGGAAAATTATTTCCATCAAAAATACAGGTATGCCTTATTGACGAATGTTGAATAGGGCGAAAACTAGATTAAGCAAGGTTTTCTGTTAATTAACTCCAACTACATCATAGCATAGGGCTCTTCAGTAACGTATATCCGTAAACCGGTTGGGTTCCTTTTACACAAAGACTTACCTTCAAGAGCCTAGAATATTTTAACAGGTTAAAACCATGTAACTTTGTTATGTTTTAATCGGCTGAATAAATTATGAAGCACATCTGCTGATACCATATTTCTAGAAAAATAATTCTCAAGAACGGTACCCACTGAATACTGATCTGCCTTCAAAATAATAAATGTTTACGTGTATCTATCTCTTGACTTTCACTGTATTATTCACATTCAAATTCATGTAAAATGAAGGAACGTAAAAATAAATGTTTTCTTCGTTTTTTTAAAAACATACAATCTCTTAATAAGACAGCTGTTTTAATCATTTTAATGTTTTTTATATAACACAATCACTGTAAAGGTATGTATCAATGGGAGACCATTTTCTTACATAATTTTTTTTTCGATACATTTTATAGGTATATCATGTACAAATTCAGACTTTCTGTAGTAAATAATCATCCACTTCTAATAAATTGAATGAATAATGTTTTTAAAATCAACTGAAAAGATTGTACGAATGATGAACTTTTTCATGTATGTTTATCTATTGATTTGCTTGCATTGAATAGGTATTTGGGAAGTACTCAAAGGGTTTTATTCTACTATGCTCACTAACACATATTTACATGGTTAAAAAAGACATTACAAAGTCTATGAACATAGATTACGACAAC
This sequence comes from Schistosoma margrebowiei, assembly GCA_944470205.2. Lineage (NCBI taxonomy): Eukaryota > Metazoa > Platyhelminthes > Trematoda > Strigeidida > Schistosomatidae > Schistosoma > Schistosoma margrebowiei. The sequence continues at coordinate 20,315,203 of OX104026.1, read as the reverse complement.
GAATATAGCATCAAGATTGAAAATACTTTTCCACCTATATAGTAAGTCCCAAATATTTTGTCTAGAGTGCAAGTTAACACTAAGTGTATGTTGTTAAAGCAATTGGTATCAACTCAATCAAACTTAACTTCTATGCATAAAAGTGATACATTCAACTTCCTTGAGTATCAAATAAAGTATGAAAGAATTATGTGAGACGGAATCCTATGCAAATATCTTTCTTTCTATGAATGAAGCTCACTCTTTTTTGAGTAAGTTTGAGTAAGTAATTGTTTAGATAAGATTGAATTATCACTGTAGAAATGTTTTATTGTTTACTAAATATTTGAATTCATTAATACATTTTATAAAGTTCAACTGGGAACTATTCTAAATGCTTTATTCAATTAGGAACCCTATCTAGGTTATTCTCCTTCTACTTATTCCTGGGTCATTTTCACTCAGTTCTCTTTTATTATTGTCTTCATTATTACAGAAAAAACATGAGTAGTTTGATGAATTAAAGAAAGGCTAACGCTGAAATTTCACGTCTATACCTTTATCTCCGATGACCTTTGATTTAATTTATGTTTTATATTCAGAATATGGAGAAGAAATTAACATCAGTCATATACAAACAGAATAACTAAGAATTATATTATCTCTCTGTTTTTTTCTCTTTGATTTTGTTATTGTGACCCAATTAATTGACACAGATTATTTGTATTGTTTAATATTTCAATCGTTGTATTTACCACAGAATAAGAGAATGATCGATTGAAGAAATTGACATCAACATTATCACCAACCTTTACTGACTATCAATAAGATTCTGTTTTAAAAGTTAAAATCAAATGTAAATAAATGATTATTTGATCAGAAATAGTCGAAATAAAACAAAGGAATTAAGTAACCATAGTTTCGGGGGATTCAAAAAGAACACCCCCTTCCTTCTTTCCAATAAGTTTAACTGATGTGAATTAATACACTGATTTAAGATGTTCAGATAAGTGCAGAGTGAAATATATGGAATAAAAGTATAAATCATCAAAGATAAGATAATTTACATTTATTAATGCTGAAAATGTAATATTCACAATAAATCATAATTATTCAATTAGTATTGTTTACTTGAATCTTCCCATTGATGTTTAGGACTACGATTGATCAGCCTCTTATTGACATATACGCATATTGTGTGTACTACCTTGATATTGCCTTAATTCACAAGCAATTGGCTATAAAGACTTGATAGCTAAGTGAATAACGTGATGACGCTTAAGGCGAACGGTATTGGGTTTGAGTCCCAGAGTGTGCACCATGTTGAGATTAGATGGTGGTTGGAGGTAGTCAACAGGAAACTCTGTACTCGGGTTTCGTGCTACATGGCGCTCGTCAGCAAGGTGTACCTGTAATCTTGAGGGAACTGGTGCTCCCTGGCGGATTCGATCTCGTGTCACCCAGCTTCACAGTCAGAGACGTTACCACTAGGCTATCTGGGCCGCGACCGACCTCCTGTAGGACTGAGATATAATCAAAATTCCTAGTCACCTAGACTAGTGGCTACATTGCAACTTGGTCGATAGCAATCGATCTGCACTAAGCAGGACTTGACACACATGACAGTGATCACCAGGGAGCACCAGTTCACTCAAGATTACAGGTACCTCTTGCTAACGAGCGCCATGTAGAACGAAACCCGAGCCCAGGGTTTCCTGTTGACTACCTCCAACCACCATCTAAGATTCTAACAGAATATCATGAATTCATTATATTTCGTTTGGTTTTTGTCAGCTGCTTACAACCTGTGGTATTTAAAAACATAATTACAAATTGGGTTCAAACTACTTACATGAAAGATTTTAGTTAGAATTTATGTTGAACACATACTAGTATAGTATAACAAGGGCGTAAACAACTTTTAATAGACTGAATATTGTAAATACATACTTTATGTAAAAGAACATTCTACAACATTTATTGTGACAAGAGTTCAGACGGCCAAAAATAAATTACCACATGATGAGTAAATGCTCAGTTAATAGAATAAGGTTACTAATCTGGAAAATAGTCGAAATAAAAACTCAGTGATGTAGTAAGTTGAAGAAAGAGCCATAGCGACAAATATTCCTTCGTCGCATCTTAAAACACCTTTTTTAACGCTTTTAGTGTGAAACATAAATAGAGAATTCTAGAAAACTTCACCATATTAGAAACTTTAGGTGACAGGACTTCTCTCTGATAATGACTCTAATGAGACCAGAAATTTAGTTTATGAATAGTATGTTAACCCTTCATAAAAAACATATGAATGACCATATGCAACAAAAAAACCTTTCTTCATGGATCAGTGGTTCTATTGATGTGGTGGAGAAAATACTTGAAACAATTTGTCAATCAAAGAGCCACTAATGTTGATGCTAATCATCATATTTACTGTGTGTTGATGTCACGTGATCGGCTGGACGTCCTAGTCTTTTGTTTCATACTAACTGAGACTTATCAACAATTCATATGTGTAATATTCCTGAGGTAAAATTAACCCCTTACGAATTACCTATATGCCTTACCAGCATGAAACCTAGATGTAAAGAATTCTGTAACAATTTCCAGCTTTATTAAGAATACCGAATAATCACATTAAAAGAGTTCATTTTCTAAAGGATTAAATGTAGTTGTAGAAATAAACTTTTGGCAATTTAAATAACCAAACGTTAAATACTTATGTTACTATCATAGACTAAACGTTTCATTTCAAGTTTCATTTTAATAACAAAATTTCATTTGTTTTATCAAAAAATAAAGACTTTTCAAGCTTTTCTCAATCTCCGTCAAATTTACAACTGAATAAACTGAAAAAAACGTTTATTCATTAATTAATAAATTACGACTATACCATTGTAAAGCAATTCTACTTCCATAGGCGGCTTACTTATTTGAATTCAATGAATTGTAAACTCAATGGTCAGCAATAAATTTGCTTAACATTAGCGCAGAACAAAATTGTAAAAAACCATGGGATTTATTTATTATTTGACTGATTTTACCACGATTACAAAATAAGAGGTGAAATATTAATCAACTAACGAGATCAAAATGACTTCAAAATAGTAATTTCTTTCATATTTTAAGTTTTATTATTATTATTGGCATCGTATATCTGCTGTTATAATCTTGGGCGCCCGGGTAGTATCCGATCCCTTACACAAATCGAATGATGAAGTGTGGCGCATATGTATTTGGTGCCTTCTTATATCAATATATATATATATATATATATATATATATATATATATATATATATATATTAAAAACATAAATGTTGCACATGGGTTACAAGCGCACAAAATTAATTTGGTGTCTGCGATATATTGTTTGACAATATGAAAAAAATATTTTACATGTACTTATGTGGAATATTCCCCAGTGAAATGCCTCAAATACCAGCACATATAAATTAAAAGTCATTGAACAAGAAGTTATGTTTATCGAACTTAACCTACTCTGTTACTTTACATGTGATCCACAAAATCATTATGTAACAATGAGTGTTAGGGGATATATCGGTATCTGTAACCAACAACTGAATTGATTACTAACATGTAAACAAGAAGATTTATCACAGATTGAAATCATGGGTCAGTTGAAGCTAGACCACCATTGAAAACCTGGAAGCACTGGACGGCCGTTTCATCTTAGTATGGGACTCCTCAGCTGTGCGCATCCACGATCCCGCACCACGCAGGGCTCGAACCCAGGACCTACTGGCTTCGTGCGCGAGCATTTAACCACTAAACCACTGAGCCGGCATCCAACGGTGTTAATGTCTAATTTCAACCAATCCACGAAGTTGCGCTACCGTACACCATTGTCCTCAGTGAGTTCCTATCTCACAACAGACTTGGTTGAAGTTAGACATTAACACCGTTGGATGCCGGTCCAGTGGTCTAATGGTTAAGTGCTCGCGCGCGAAGCTAATAGGTCCTGGGTTCGAGCCCTGGGTGGTGCGGGGTTGTGGATGCGCACTGCTGAGGAGTTCCATACTAGGACGAAACGGCCGTCCAGTGCTTCCAGGTTTTCAATGGTGGTCTAGCTTCAACTGACTCGTGTTTTCAATCTGTGAAATTTCTAAAATCTCCACAAAACCCATTCTGATAAAAAGATTTATGTTAAACAGCACCTAGTTTTAAGAATAAATGTTTATTAACTATAAAAGTAATTTGTTACATGAATACATTTTGTTGAAGTTTTACCCCGTTTAGTATATTTATATTCAAATTGGTTGCAAGTTGACAAAATTACCTTATTAGTTACAGCTCAGCGTAAGTCACTCGTTTGAATATTTATAATCTTACTCAGTATTATCATTAGTTATGAGTGAGTTTTTATACAATGTAACCGTTTTATAATTTAAGTTTATTAAATTACTTGTTTTTAAAAGCCTTATCCGTATCGTAAATTAAAGGTTTTAGAACAAACTTTTGGCCCTTGATCATAGAATCTACTAATTACATTAGTTTCTTTATAGAATTACTAAAGAATGGTTTGATTAGTTGATGGCATATAATAAATCTAGTTTGAAGTAGGACAAGTGTTCTGAAAACTGAGCAATCCGAGAAACATTCTATCCAAAAATAACTAATTGTAATACCAATTAATTATCCTTTCAAAACGTTATATAGGTTATATAGGTATACTTACTGGCCTTAACAACAAGATTTCAACTACAATGCTGCCTAGGCCGATCTATACCTTAAGAGGTTCTTGGGTATATTTAGTTTGGAAACTATGTACAACAGAAATATATATATATATATATATATATATATATATATATATACGTGATATTGGTCACTTGTTACTAGTTAATCAATTGTCAATAGTTCATTCCTCAAGGCAGTCAGTAACGGCTTATATATATTCTGAATTGTCTTTTTTTATGGAACAGATTATGTCTAGTTACATATTTTGTCTTTGTTTGTGTATTTTTTTTATCTTTAAAGATGGATGTTTTTTATAAGTTAGATTGAAAATGAAGCAGATGGTTTCAATAACAAATAATAACTTATTACTATTTAAAGTCATCGTTTTCAATTAGTTTAATGTGATGATCCAATTATTTGTGTTAATGTATAACTGATCTTTGAAACTTTTAGGAATGTAAATGTCCGCGTTATGGGATACATTTGATTCCTTTTTAAGACTCGAAATTTGTCTACAATTTTCCAAAATAATCTGGAAATTTAATTCATTTTTAAGGGTTGTTTTTATTCTTCTAGTTATTGATATCATGGGCTGTCATTGATCAGTCTTTTTTAACATATGAACAACCATGAAACATTACTTCGATAGTACCATTAAGTCAAGAACATTCTTGAATAAAGTTTAGATATCTAGGTGACTTAATTACCATATCAAAAGCAAATCAAGGGAGAATAATCTACTATAGCTCATAAAATTATCGGGAAGATTTAAAACACGTATTGAAAAATCATTTAAAATTCATCATCAGTTCAAGAGTTAGTAACTTACTGAACCTCATAGATGAGTGGATAACTCGTTGAACGTTTGTAGTGAAAAGTATTGCATTTCAGTTTGGGTGTAAACATTGACAGTGGGGTACAGATACATTCTGCTGACGAATACCGAGTAGGATGGAAAGAGATTGTATTCCCTTCCTAGCAGCTATGCAACTCTACTTAACATATAAAAATTGATTTTTTATTTCCTCATCAACTTTTGATGTCTTTATTTTGAAACACAATGAAAGAACTAATGAATCGATTCGAAGAGAACCGGGTAATCTAGTTGAAGAAAAAACATACAACATATCCAATATCATTAAAATGATTCTTATCTGATAAAGATCATGATTTCGAAATCTTACAGCAATTCACACTTTCTCCAAACATCAAAGAATTCACAGATTACTCAAGTTATTTGCTGGTGTGATTTAACTACCAATTAAGTTCACATTCCTCTTATCATATTTAGTAGTAATCCGTTTAGAATTATAATCAAGAAAGGATCTATTATTTTTATTTATCTTCACTAAATAAATTAATAACTACAATACTTATTTCTAACTACATTTTGACAAAACAGTTAGCAACAATTAAAAAAACAAATAAACAGACAAACAAACAAAAACCACTGAATTTCGATTCATTCAAACTCTAATAAAGTTTTTTAAACCAACTTTCGGAATAAAAGCTTTCATTAATAAATGTAAGCATTCAACCTTACTATATTAATAACATAAATATTTCATGTTTCTATATTGCTAAGGGAAACATTTTTGTATAAAGGTAATATGAGAAGTATAACTAAGTCATCTTTAGTTAGATAATTCGTGACTTCATGATATTTCCGAAAAAAATGTATTAACATTACAGGAAACTAGTGGTTTATGAAGATTATCGGATAAAATACAGGTAGTAGAAACAGAATTAATCGTTAATTTCATGCACATAATTCCCTTTATCATTTTGAAAAGAGAAAGAAAAAAATATTCTAGGAGAATATCATGAATTCATTATATTTCATTTGGTTGTTGTCAGCTGCTTACAACCTGTGATATTTAAAATCATAATTACATAATGGGTTTAAATGATGATTTACATGAAATGGTTTAATTGGACATCCTGTGTTCAGTACATATCACTGTATTATCAAACAAGATGTGTATAATATTAATTTGTGTTTATATTAAAATTGATCTATATGCTTGTACATGAAATTTGTTTTTACATCACAGAAGAATTTCAATTAAACAAGCATTGCAAAACAAAAATCAAAAAACAAATATTTTGTCATGATATGAGATTGTCTTGAAATGCATGTACACACCCCTACTGAGGATCATATCTGGAACATTAAAGCTTTATAACACGCACTTAATTCCTGAACCATAGAAGTGAAATTCAATTGTTTGTATGTTTAAATTCAAACAATTTTTGATGTCGTGCAACCATCTTCCAACATGGTTGAGAAGTAAATGCATCACACTTGACAAGGTTGGACTCCAATGGTTACTTCAAAATCACCGCTCAAACTATGTCACTGGTGTTTCTGTCCTGTGCAACTACTGGCATTATTGCACTGAGTTATGGTTTAGACACGCTCCTAAGAAAATCATATGCTCCGTCTCGGTTGCTCGGACGGTGGAAAAACATATATTTTGTGTTAAGCATACTATTTTTGGCCACCATGTGTACTATACTTTGTGAAAAAAATAAGGTGATTATGTTCACCGTTTCCTATTATTAAAAGAACTGATTATAACTCGTTAGATGTTGTCAAATCTTTTTTGACGGAGCTTTAATGAAATTTCATTTTGCGAAAGTTTTTTTACAGTCTATTTATAGTCGTAAATTATCATTATATAGATATAACAAATTTCACCACATGAAAGTGTTTATGTAGATCGATGAATTTTATAGTTTGCATCTCAAATTTGCCTTGGTTGAACAGTCATTAACAATCAGGAAGTTGTTTTGGATTTCAGCTCAAAGGTCTAAACATCGAACGATCGTCACTAGCCACGAATGTCCTGTGTTTGATTCCTGGTTGATTTATGGATCCGCACTTTTGAAGAGCTGCCTACTAGGATAAAACAATTGTTCAGTGCTGTTTGGTTTTCAATATTAACTATGATTAGTCAATGACGTGAACTATTATTGACATATTTCATATGTTTCTATAAATCTATTTGTATTTGAGGCTATTTTTAACTAAAGTGCTTACGAAACATTAAAATTGAAAAACAAAAGTCACAATTAGTAAAATGTAGTGAATCTTCAACGAAATGTCTAGATTTCAATTCATTAGGTTAAATTTTCAAGTAATCCGTCGCTTACTAACATTTTAGTCAATAAAAAAACAGAATGATCAAATGAATAAACTGTACAATTATCGTATTAAATTTTGATCAACCTATAAAGTGAAATGTTATATAGTTAAAATCACCATGTTATTCTTGGTGGGAATTCAATGAAACTATAAAATTAAATTAATACCTTACTCAACGAATTTATTATCAAGCTGTACAATCGAATATATATGAAAATAACTATTTTGTTAAAGTACAAGTTTTGGGAGGAAACGTAAACAAGGATTAACCAAGATGATGTAATAGAGGAATTATAATACTAGATTACGTAATATGAATAATAACAATAGACTTAATTAGTTGGCAACGAATTATAATGTGAATGTAGTAAGATGATTAAAGTGTTTTTGTCACAATAGTCAAAGGTCATAGAGGTATAATAAATAAATAAATAAAGTGATATCATGAGCAATTATGAATATTGACAGATAATTCCCATTTAAACATTAAAGTTAAAACCCGAAGTTCAGTGAAGGGATCTCTTTTCAACAAATTTATTAACAAGCTATACAATTGGGATATATATGAAATATTTTTTGTAAAAGTACTAATTCCTTGAGGAAATGTGAACACAATTAACCATGAAGTAATAAAAAGGTTATAATACTAGATTACGTAATATGAATAATAACAATAGATTTAGTGAATATAATAAGATTAAAATGTTTTTGTCATTTAAGGTCATAGAGATGTGAAATAAATAAGGTGATATGATGAGCATTTATGAATAAAATAATGAGAATATAAGATATGAAATAAAGGGGAATGCAGTAATAAAAAAAAAATAATAATAATAGGATAATCAAAATAGTTAAGGCCAAGGTAACGATAACGATAAGACGTATTTCTTTTGTACGCATAGTTCTGGTTTAAGCTCCTGGATGGTAAGAGCTTTGGCTATTTTTAAGAGTTGGATACGAGGAAATCTGGGTAGATTTGAACGAATCATATAAACAACCTTAAAATCAAATTGTGGATTTGTAGAATGGTTACAGTCGATTAGGTATTCAAGTATAGAACTCCAAACTGCTTTCTCCTCACCCTTGTAGAACCAAGCTGGGATGTGTTCGCGTATCCGAGTTGAAAGCGAGCACTGGCTACGGCCAATGTACCTTGCTGCACAAGAGCAGGTGAACTGGTTGATGCACATGGAGGTGACGAGATGAAGAAGCTTATATTTTGTGGATACAGAGATTTTGAAGTCCGTTTATTCAAGAGTTCAGAAGCCGTATCTCCTTTAAATTCGATATTCATAAAAAGTTTTCCTTGAACTGTTGGTGCTTTTCAGGATGTTATCGTGGCATTAAGCTCCTATCGATGAATCTAAGTTGATAGCCATTTCTGATCAGTATCTATCGAAGTTGAACTTGTTCGTCATCTGTTGTGTCATTAGAACATATTAGCTGAATATTTGAGGATAGTGTGAATAAAGTTTCTCTTGCTAAACAGTTGAACCCAGTTATTATTGGTGGCCTGCTTAAGTTCTGCCCTCTAGATGCTTCAACTAGTTGTCTGTTTTTGCTTGTCATAACACATCATTATGCTTATTAACCGCATAACCTACTAAGGTGCGTTTATGAAAAATTTACAATCTTCCGCTGTACGAGTTACAAAAAAGCACAGTTATAGATATCGTGGTTGCTGACAATATGCAGCGAAAAGAATGTAAATTATGCAGATGTCGATCCCTGGACTGCTAACTTCTAGCTGGCGAACACTCTATATTTGTCGTCAGGATCGACCAAGAAGTAAGAAACAGAAACGAATTGAAATTCTTTGTGCTGAAAATTCTATATTTATTCTATATATATATATATATATATATATATATATAGGTCACTGAAAAGAACTATCTGACCTTTTTCAACGGGACATAAAACATGACATTCTTCGTCCGCCTCTGTTTCCGATTTGCATTGAATTGAGTGACGACAAATATTTAATTGATTCAAAATCTCATAGTGATCCATATCTTTTTCACAAATGATAGAAGTATCATCCATATATCTCTTATATAGATGAAATCTTTGAATTATTGGTTGAACTGCCGTATTTTCCAGATTGGCCATGAAAAAACAGCTAAGAGGGGACCCAGTGGTGAATCTATGGCAACACAACTAGTTTGTGTACAGAATCCATTATTAAGTATGAATAGTTCATCGAGAGTACGTCGTAGAAGTAGCTCAATTTAAGGGGAAACGATATAAAATCTACATTTAAGATTTACAACTGTATAATTAAAACTAAGTAACTCGTGATTAAAATACCACGATTATTGGCTTTTGTTTTGTCTCCGTGTTCCACTAATGGGTATCTGCTCGAACATTAATTTTAATCTCCTTTTTGAAATTCCTTATCCTACGGAGGATCCTAGTCACATTCATAGTGGCCAATCGTCAAAGTTACACTAAGTTACTTCAAAAATACTTGGATAATTTTCCATTATAGCAGTATAATAAAAAGCATGAATTGTTTATCCGATTACTCGACTAGTGAGGGATGGAATAGGGAGTATTTGTAGATAGTCCAATATTCAATTGATAATAACTCAATCAATTTTAATAGCACTTCTTCAGTATATGCATATTACAATCATAAAATAAAAAACGAGCATTATCGCTCTATTTTTAGACATTTGTCAAACGCATAAGTTTTAAAAGTACTCATTAATTTTCAGTGTTCTCGACCGTAAAATAACCCCTCAGCAATGCACACCCACGATTCCACACACGGGACTCGAGCCCAAAACGTTCAGTTTTGCGCAAACACCTAACCCATAGAACGCTGAGCTCTCATCCAACGGTGTTAATGTCTAACTCCGAGGGGTCCCATACTTGTCGAAATAGGCATCTAGTGCTTCCAGGTTTTGAGCGATGGTACAACATTGATCGGTTCTTGATTTGAATGAAAACTGAATAACCTACACAACCCTTTAGTTCTAAAATAACTGTATGTTTAAACATTTACTGTGCAGATTTTGGTGGTGAGATATTCCATGTTCATTAGCACTTAATTTTTATTAATTTTAAAATCCATTGAGTGCCGACCATATATCAAAAATTTTCACCATCTGTACGAGATTACAATTGTTTAACTTGTAATTTTCAAATGCATTTGTACGAATGAACCGCAGTCTTCACTCATTTTAAATTGATGCCAAATTATTGCCAGTTGATTGTATATATTCTAATCCTTGTGAAATCAATTATGCTTATAATATTGTTGCATCCTGGGTCTTAATCTTTAAAAGGGTGCGATATTATTACCAAATGTTATGCTGCACACCAATCATCAATAAAAATATTATAAACATTGTGACCCTATACAAATTACAAATAGTTTACTATACTACCTACCACACTTTTCCAAACAAATTTTACATCATAGTAGAAGTATAAACATAATCCAATTAAATGTCTTTAGGAAGGATATAGTAAAACAGTATTCAAATAATGGACATAAACCATCATAAAAGACAGTGGATTCTTCCTACGTAATCATTGAGGTTTGAATGTGATACCTTCATAATGTTATTATTTTGAAATAGCTCACTTCAATGTACTTCCAAATGTTTATTTTTATTTAAGTGAAGTGTTTATAAAGTATCGGTTTTAAGTCTATAATCCTTATCATGCTGATCGTCATTTTACAATCTCGAACAACTGTTAAACAAATTTTTATATATATAATAAGGAGAGAGATAGAGTAATGTTTATTTTTTGGTCACTGGCATTATGACGTCAATTTGGACCAACATACAAAAGTCGAATGAAGTCGAATGAAAATAAATGTATTAAGTTCTTTGATGATTAATTAATTACGGAAGACAAATTCAATTGTTGTTTGGTTCCCTAATGCATTTTCCTCTCTGTTATTTCTCATATCGATTTTTATTTAGATATTTAGTTAAAGTGCAGATTATACTCAATAAACCTAAGTACATTTTGAGTCCATAAGGATCTATAATATTTTTTATTTTGTTTTTTTCTGTTTGACTAAATAATTTTGAAAAACATTCTTTAGAAAAGTGAAGGTCATTGGTTATTAAAAAAAGGAGAATAAAAGGGATACATACTATCATAAACAATAGAGAAAATCGCTATATTGAATGACTAAAAATTTTACTAGCATTAAAAGCAAAGATGGATGGTGATTAGCGATGGAATCCAAGATGTACATTCTGTCCTATTTAGGACTCTTCAGCTGGATGTACATACATCCTAGACTTGATGTACACTTCGGGACTCGAATTCACTACCGTTCTCTTGAAACTCGCTACTTAGTCCATATACCACCAGCTTGTCATATGGGATGCATATGTGCCAAATACAATCCTGATACAACGATGAGAATATTCAAGCAAACTAAAAAATAAGTTGAATAATCCCACTGTTATGTAGTAATACTGTAGTGAACAATCGAATATATTAAACAGAAGAATTACAGACTATGTCAATAAAATCTGAAAACCATATAATAAATCGTCAATTTGCAAAATATTAATGCACCATATCAAACTGGAGTGTTCCTGTTGCAAACACCAATTCATTGTCTCCCATTCCATTGTTCATGGGCTTTCTTACAAACTCCATTGTGTTCTCGCTCTTTCTTTTTTGATCTTTCCCTCATCTTCTGCTGCCAGACATTACGTTTTAACACGCGTCATATACTATTTATATCAATATAAGTAGCACGCACCACAATATGACTGAATAAAAATTTCGTTTTGCTTACTTTATAAGTTTTATTAATTCTGACTTACTTACTAAGAAAATAGAAACAGTTTATAAACTACTTAACACGTGAAATATTGGAATAGGAATTTCCTTCTTAAAAAATAATCAATTTTATTTATACTTGGCATTTTCAAGATGTATGTCTATCAAAATTCATAAGAGTGAGATTTTATCTTGAATCGTCAACAGCTATTTATTGGTACAATATATTGAATACTTTTCAATATATTTCAATTACATGTTTTCTCATAGAAAAATGTATACGAACGTTCTCATATATTAGCAAGATTTAATTTAATAAACTTTAATACCAAAGAAAACGTCATAGTGATTAATTTTGATGGAGTTTTATTCTTTGAACTGGATGATCCACTCGTGCTGACGAAGACGCATGTGGAGAAAATATAGTTGTTCTCGAAAACAAAACTTCATCAAAATCATTCACCTGAGCTACAAATTTTCTACACCATCTCATTGATTAATTTGCTATAATGGTTACTCTTGTAAAATATTTAAAGAAAATTTGAGTTCGTTTCTAATATTTTAAATTTTTTTTTTGATAAAACGAATTCGAATAAGTAGATATGAGTTTAATACTTGTTACATAACATAATGAACTCATCGTTAGTTCAAAATGATGCTGTAATTCTATTTTTATTTATAATGGATCATTATGAAACAGAAAATTGTATTGTTATTAATCAGTAAGAAGAAGTAGATTAAGCTCGAATCATTTGATGTTCAAGTTTTAAACTGGTTGTTGAAAGGAATATACGTGTTTGCAAAAATATGATACGTATTATATTTAAGGAAAAGGAGTAAAGTATACAAATATTTCTCAGTGAGATATTGATGGTAAAATAGCTTTAAATTACTAGAGCTTCGATTATTATTATTATACTACATATAACTTGAGCACTCAAAAGCTAGAACCCATCAAGTCGCAAATGAGAAGACAGAAGTCAAGTGAAAGGAATGATATCCTTAACAGTGTCAATTATGGTACAAAACTGTCCGGTATTTATAGTTTTTCGTAAATACAAAATGATCATTGTAGTCCTCCGATCCAAATACAGAAGGTTTTTAGCATTTGTTCAATAAGGATTCTGGAATATTCTTCAAAAAGATGGTTAGACGGAACATTTTTGTCTCTTTCCGAGCTTCTTAGGGATTCCTCGAGCCGTTCTCACACCTCCCCTCTTTAAAATCCGTTGTGTAAGACTTTTCCCTCGGGTCTACTTGAAAGTTGGTTACCGCATTCCTTTTACGGTCCATCAATCCTGAAGGTTGTGCCGCTCTGAACTTCCGTCTTTTATCTCTTCTATAATCGCACTCCTGAGGACATTTTCGAGATGAATCCACAAGTAATTAAAACGGGAGTCGGTTTTGTGTGATCAATGTTCGTTGGTTGTGACGATAACGATTTACAGTCAAGACTTTACTACTGTGCATCTTCAAATGATATACATATTCATCAGAACTGAAAGTATTTTAGAATAAGCCAATTAAACTAATGTAAACATGACAAACTACAGTCCATCTGAAATTGTGAATCCACCACTATCTTACTTATCTTCATTGTACATTTAAACCACTTTTCAAGTAAGCTATTTTTAAATAAACTTCAGGAACTTCAGGATCCTTTTTATCTGAATCAATAAGGTTGGGAACATGATATGCAGTCAGTGTTAACGGGATATATGTAAACAGCAACTTAATATCTAACCATGTTATTGTCTTATAGGAAATATTTTATTCACTTTGCATCAAAATATTCAATTGTATCTCATAGGGAATGTTTACAAATTTATCTTAAAATCGGTTCAATAATTTGAGTTATCCATCTTTTAACAGAGTGATACACCATTCTAGCCCTGTCTAGATTAGGAAGAAGAGATATATTCAGATTTAAATAATTTATGTAGACCATATTATTCAAATGGTATGAAACTGGTTGATTTCAGTTCAATGGGTTGTATTACTGTGAATATAGAACTTCTTCATCCTTTTAAGTATGTTTGTAATTGATCATTTTATAATTATTCCATTTTTTAACAGACTTTGAAATGTTGCTAATCTCATATAATATATTGTTCTCATAATCTAATCAACTTTGATTAATTAATGTTATCCTTTTATCCTTTTAGCTGAATGAATCAGTAAGATATTAAGATTCTGATGAATAGGTTTCAGCTTTTGAATTTGTTCTTTAAAATGAGGTTAATATTACGTTAGTATTGTTGTAATTTATAGTAAAGAATGGTTTTAGATAGTGTTTTATATTTAAAGGTTCTTCTCATCCAATATATGTGGATAGTGGTTTATACTTAATCAAAATCAATGATTAAATTTACCAATTTGTGAAGTTGAACAATAAATAATAAAGCTCATATTTTTACTAGAGTCTTTATTTGTTTTATGTAATAACAGGGAGGATGAAGTAAGTGGTCTAGTCAATACACATGAGAATGTATACGTATTCCAGTTGATGTTTTACGCACATTAAAATGATATTCATTTTAAAATTAGACACCATCTAAAATAAACTAAGGTAGCTCATATAACAAATAAATGGTAGGATAATACCAAGTTTATTTTCTAAAATTATGATTGGAAGATGCATAAACTGAAATTATGTTTATAAAACTTGTTGGATATATTTGCACAAAGTGTTCAAATTAGCTCAGAAGTGAAGTATTCACAGGTATTCAACAAACAAATGAACAGAAGTTTTAAATGAACTTTAATTGAACTTTTGATTCATATTCTCCAATCAAACGTAAACAATAAATGTTTTAGAACCGAAATTCCCTGTAGGAATATGTTTGGTTGCGACTTAATAATTTTTGAACAACGTTAATCATTCACAACACTTAAGGATACGCTTCTCAGTTTGTTGAAGTATATTAGCAAACTTTGGAATAGCAGTAAACTACAAGACCTTAAAATAGAACATTTGGAATGGGTCTTGGATAAAGAACACCAGTTAAATTAGTTTTCAATGTAAATAAGGCCAGAATATAGACATTCTTCGTGTGTTCTTCGTTGTCAACTATAACTTGACATTTCTTTGGCCAGTTGAATATATATATATATATATATATATATATATATATATATATATATATATATATATATATATACTCACGTTATACCCCTTACATACTTTCTAAGTTGTATACATGATCATCCTAGAGACACATGGAAATACACATGTTGCTTAACAACATGAGATTACTCAACTCACTAAGTTACTGAAAAATCTGTTAGCATGTAATTACATATGCTATTTGACGCAATGTGATATTTTGGAGAAATGACATAAAGGGATAAATTGTCAGACATAGTATGCTAGTAACTGAATTGCTCACATGAAGCTGTTGAATACAGACCTTTGAAAGTTTAATATTTCTTGTATAGACCACAAATTTATTGTTAATGTAACAAAATATCTATTCGTAGCAATGCACATGAGTCCATTTAAATAATGGATTGGAAACCTGACAATTTAAAATAGGCTGTAAAGCGTTTAATTTTACTAAAATTTTCTATCTCAATGATTATGTTAAATTTAAAACAATAACCACCATTTTAATATGGGCTCATACATTAAATCATGCCTGTAGGCTATCCTTCATGAAATGGATTACGAAAATTAACATCCGACATTGAAATAAATTTCTAATACTTTCCTGTTTAGTCATCGGCAATTTACTTACTTACGCCTCTTACTCCTCGTGAATAAACATAGGCTGCTCACCAGCATTCTCCATCCAACCCTGTCCTGGGTAATCCTTTACAGCTATCTACATTTGTTATTCATCCTTTTCATATCTGATTCTATTTCCCGACGTAATGTGTTCTTTAGCCTTCCTCTTTTCCGCTTGCCTCGTGATGTAGTTTGATGGTTTGCGTAATGTATGTCCTATCCATTTCCATCGTCTTTTCCTAATTTCCTCTTCACCTGGAGGCTGGTTTGTTCTCTCCCACAGAAGGCCGTTGCTGATGGTATCCGGTCAATAGATGTTGGGTATCTTACGTAGACAACTATTTATAAATACTTGTACCTTCTTAATGGTGGTTATTGTAGTTCTTTAAGTTTAAGCTCCGTACAGTAGAACTGCCTTGACGTTGGTATTGAAAATTCGCACTTTGATATTGGTTGAAAATTGTTTTGATTTCCATATGTTCTTCAATTGAAGGAATGCGGCCTTTGCTTTGCCAATCCTCGTCTTTACGTCTGCATCTGAAACTCCTTGTTCATCGATTATGCTTCCCAGGTATGTGAAGGATTCTACATCTTCCAGAGTTTCGCCATCAAGAGTGATTGGATTGCTGTTCTCCGTTTTGAATTTGAGGACCTTGGTTTTTCCCTTGTGTATGTTGAGGCCTACTGATGCAGAGACTGCTGCTACACTGGCTGTCTTTGTATTTGTTCATGTGTATGCGATAGGAGGGCTAGGTCATCTGCAAAGCCCAAATCGTCTAGTTGGTTCTGAACTGTCCATTGTATGCCGTGTTTCCCCTCAGATGTCGAGGTCTTCATAATCCAGTCGACCACCAGAAGAAAGAGGAAGGGAGAGAGTGAACAGCTTTGTCTGAATTCGGTCCTAACTTGGAATGCATCTGTCAGCTGTCCTCCATGCACGACCTTGAACTGTAGTCCGTTATATGAGTTCCGGATAATATCGACAATCTTCTCAGGAACTCCGTAGTGTCGAGGAAGTTCCCATAACGTTCTCCTATCTACATTGTCAAATGCTTTTTCATAATCAATGAAGTCAATGTACAGTGACGAGTTCCATTCAACTGATTGTTCAACGATGATCCGTAGTGTCTCAATTTGGTTTGTGCACGATCGATCTTTACGGAATCCAGCTTGTTGATCTTGAAGTTGGGCGTCTACAGCATCTTTCATCCGGTTCAGCAACACCCTGTTGAAGACTTTCCCTGGTATTGACAATAGTGTAATGCCTCTGTAGTTTTCACATTTACTCAGATCTCCTTTCTTTGGAATTTTGATGAGGTGTCCTTCTTTCCAGTCCATCGGCACATGTTCCTCCTCCCAAATCTTTTTGAATAGAAGGTGAAGCATGTTCGTAGTTACTTCAATGTCTGACTTCAGTGCTTCAGCTGGTATATTGTCGGATCGTGCTGCTTTCCCGCTCTCGATTTGTCTGATGGCCATTCTGATTTCTTCCTTCGTTGGTGAGTTGACATCTATAGGAAGATCTGTGTGTGTTGCTTCGAAATCCGGTGGATTCATCTGTTCCGCTGTTGTTGAATTTCAGTGATTGGCCTGCCTTCCTTGTCCTTGACAGGTTTATATGGCTTACTATTTTTCCCTGCTCGTTTCTTCGTTGTATCGTAAAACTGTTTCATATTTCCTCCTCTAACAGCTTTTTCAGCCGTTGTTGCTAGTTCTTCCACGTACTTCTTTTTGTCGGTTCTAATGCTCTTCTTCACTTGCTTGTTTGCCTCTATGTTCTCAACTTGTGCTCAAACTTTCTCTCCTCGTGTTTGGCTGTTGTTAATTGCTGCCTTCTTGTTCTTCCTTTCTTTGATCCTGTCCAGTGTTTCTATAAAGATCCATTCCTTATGATGATGCTTCTTGAGGCCCAGAACCCCTTGACACGTTGAAGTTAATGCTTCTATGATACCTTTCCAGCCGTCGTCCATAGTAATTTCTTCTTCCTTTAGTAGATGCTGTAAGGCTTGGAACCTGTTGTTGAGAGCTATCTTGAATTCAGTGAGTTTGTTAGTGTCTTGAAGGAAGGCTGTATTGAACTCTTGTAGTGCTGTTTGTCCAGTTGTCCAGTCCGTTTTTAGCTTCAGTTTTAAATTGGCTACAACTAGGTGATGTCAGCTCCTCTCCTGGTTCTCACATCTTCCATTGTCTTTCGGATTTTTTTATTGATGCAAATATGATCTATCTGGTTCTCTGTGGCGTGGTCCGGTGAGGTCCATGTAGCTTTGTGTATACGTTTGTGTGGAAATATTGTGCCTCCCATGACCAATTTGTTGAATGCACACAGACTTGCAAATCTTTCCGCATTTTCGTTTCTCTATCCCAGTCCATGTCGTCCCATGATATCTTCATATCCGGTGTTGCCTATTCCAACTTTGGCATTCGGACCTCCCATCAGAATGATGAGGTCGTTTCTTGGGCACTTCTTGATGATTTATCTTTAATGTCGTCGTTGCTATCATTGGTGGATGCATAAGATTGGATAATATTCATTGTGATCTCCTCCTTCTTTGTTTTGAAGGATGTTTTGATGATTTTGAGTCTGTGAGATTTCCATCCTACAAGTGTATTTCGTGCTACTTTGGACAGCATTAGAGAAACTCTCTGAGTGTTTGGAGCATTTTCCTCTTCGTGCCCGTAGCATAGAGGCATCTCTCCCGTATTTAGCCTTTGTTGTCCAGCTTGGGTCCATTGGGTTTCGCTGATTCCCAGTACTGCCAAGTTGTATTTCCTCATTTCCGTTGCTATTTGACTGTTCTTCCCGGTCTCCCACATTGTTTGGACGTTCCATTTACCTATAAAGTTTGTTGCTCTGGTTGTTAGAAGGGACATCACTTTCATAACTTCTGAAGGAATTCGGCTTTCCCCATGAGGTATCATAGTTCTTCTAAATGAAGACCTTCTAACTCCAAGGGCAGAGTTTAACTGGTCTGAATAATTTTCTCTGATAAGCGTTTTTTTAGCGAGTTAGGTTTCTACGGGATGGGGTCGCTAACCGCATGCCAAACCCTCCTCCTTTACCCGGACTTGGGACCGTCAGTAACTCTAGAAGAGCTACAGGCGGAGTTGTTGTATAGCAGTCACATAGTTTATTTAAAAACCTATTGCTAAATAGTGTTGAGAATTTTTATCAATGACTATGGAGTGTTTTTGATATACCAAACATAAAATAAAGTTGAGTGAGTTAAATATTTTTGTGATTTATTTAATTTGCTACTTTATTATTATTAAAAAGTAGGAATAAGGTAATCAACTGAACTAAATAATTGGTTTATGGCTAAATGAAAAATCAGCTTTTCATTATGAAGTTTAAAGGGAAACTGTAACTACAGACATATACTTTCATCATTTAATTACTGTGAAGTGAAATTCCTTTGAGTATTGTATTCACAGATCTCATGAACTTTGAAGACGATATGTTACTGTTTCATATAATTCACTATATATGGAACAGAATAAGAAACTTTGACTCAATCTTTCAACGTTAAATTAATTGTTTACATTATTTGTCTACAAAAGAATCTATAAAATTCCAAACTAATACAAAGAAAGCTAGTAATCTGGCAAGAGTTATTTTAAGTTTATTCTTCACTAAAGATAATTTCAAAGATTTTTAAGAATCTTAAGTTGAATATTACTATATGTGATCTGTCGTTTTGACAATATGCCGACAAATATATCTTATCTAATAGTTAATCAGTCGGTTATCATTAAAGTTCTAATGCTTACGTAAACTAGAATACATCTTCTTGAAAATATTCTTAAAAGTAATTATGTTTATGCATAGTTTAATATTAGTGGTTCATTCCAATAAAGATATTCATAAATTGTCTTATTTATTTTTAAGTTCATAATGAAATTTTATGCTTTTTCATCTAATATCTCTTTATTACTAGATCTTGAATCAAATACTTTGACAAATCACATGAGAATTAAGAAAATGTAAAGAATTTGATATTGACTAATTGATCAGTCTTTATTCAATATCACTTTTACAAACGTTTTAAAGATTGATATGACTAGCGAGTTAGAATATTTAGTAACTAGAAAGTTCAACCGGGTCTGTTGTGAAATAGTAATCCACTGGTGATAATAGTGAATGTGTTCCTCTATTTCGTGGATTGGTTTAAGTTAGTCATTAACATCATTGGATGCCGGCCAGCTCAGTGGTCTAAAGGTTGAGCGTTTGCGCGTCGACTGGTAGGTCCTTTGTTCGAATCTCTTGAAGTGGGATCGTGGATGTGAACTGGTGAGGAGTGTCACAATAGGATGAAACGGCCGTCCGGTACTCCCAGGTTTTTCATGGTGATATAACTTTAATTGATTCACGAATTCAACTATTAAATTACTATAATATCCACAAAACCCATTGTGATACTAACTAGAAAGTGTTCAACAATGTTTTGTTTAATACTGAGAAGAAAACATGCGAATATACAAATATTTAGTACCGTAATAGTGAACGCTTTTACTAACAGTCTGAGCTGTAGAAAATTTTATAAAAATACATCAGAAATGATTATTCTTTGTAGTATGGATTTATATTTGTTCGATCACTGTCATTTAATGTAGTAAATTTTCAGTTACAGTGAATTTATAAACTCTAATTGAGTTGATTCCAGCTTAACCAAACAATGATCACTAATATCAACATATCAACTATCTTCAGAATCACTTCTTTTAATGACAAATTTATCGTTGAATCTAGAGACAATATAACAAATTTTAAAACACTTTTTCATTGTTAATGTACTCTCTTTAGCTAAATAATATAAATAACTGTCTTCTTATACTTATCTCTGGAATATATCAACTTATTCAATCGAGTATATATATATATATATATATATATATATATATATATATATATATATATATATATATATATATATATATATATATATCAGTTGATAAAATATAAATATTCCTAAGTGTTTCACATCACATTCCTTTTAATGAGCTAACCGATCATTTTGATTGACCTATGTCACTCCAAATTCATTCATACGTGTAATAGGTTTGTTATTTGTGAACTAGATAATATCGTTTGACGTTGTAACATTAGTTGTAGATTTTATACATAAAAATTATGAAACGTCTTCGTAGGTTTACGTCATGTATATATGAAAGTAGTTAAAGAGTTAAAAAGCTGTTATTTAACATCCGACGGTATTTTTTTATATCTCGAATAAGAGGTTGCGAAGGTCGTTGGACTTCATTAAAACCATGAACCGATTTAAGTTAGATTAATATTGAAAACCTGAAAACACTGGAAGGTTGTTGAAAACTAGGGGGGTTTCACTTGTAGAAGTCTCTTGGATCCAAGTTTCATTATCATACATAAACCAATGATCGTTAGAAATTTGAACAAACATCAAGACTTACAATGGGAAAGCCATCATATAGATGATCTATTTTTGGTCAATTACTCATGTAACACGACCATCTTCTAGTATTAAACGTTGTTATTTTACATTTGAACTATTAGACACTCTAGGTTAAAACCAATCAATAAGATTTGGGGAAATTTATTTTGAAGAACATCTAGTTATTCAAGTTATTACAATCTATTTATCATAAGTAACCATTAACACATTTCATTTCTTGAAGTAAAAGTGTATATGCAATTAACTCATCTTAGTAAGCTTATCGTTATATAAATGTTAGACAATTCGAGATTGTCTATAGGGAACCCCAGTACTATTTAAATTTGTGTTCATTTAATTCAGTTATCTACTTACTCTGAAGAAGTGGCTTACATTAAGACACACAACTTTAGAAATACAATTTTTCTACTCATTCACATATAACAAGAAGCATATTTAATTATTAACTCTTTACTCAATACTCAATTTATTTAAAACTATCAAGTCCAACCATAATATTGATACCTATATACTTCGGAAATATGAATGTTTCAATAATTAAATTGAAAATCCACAATTATTTGTCTATTTGTCCTACATATGTTAGTAATTCATAGAATTCCCTTAATATTCATTAGTTATGCATGAATATTTACTGTCTATTACAAATGTTTTATTGATGAACAATGTTTTTTTTTCCAATGTTCAATGAATATTAGTTATTATTTATTTATTGAGATATAGTTTACATTAGATAAACACGTTCAAACCATGTAGCAATTGATGTATTTGGTTGAATTGATTACTGTAATAATGTAAATAACTATTTACATGAATTAAAACATATTCATAATATTAATTCCTCAGATAAGAATTCCTTCCAATTTTATAGAATACAAATAGGATTTTCATGACAAAGAACCATTATTACTATTAGTTTCTTATAAATAAAACTTATAGGGAAAAAATGTTTAAGTAAGTATACATTATGTTTCTAAAAAAAACAATATCGGTTTCTTTTGATGAAGCGCAATAGTTTAGTGAGAAGGAGGAATCGATCTTTCAGAAAACGATGTATTTAGTGTATATATATATATATATTTCAATAAATCTGATCATATACACACTTGTTAAGAGATTTATATACAAAAACTAGTTAAAGTCATTAACACAAAGGTTTGTGGATATTATTAAATATCATTCATATCAAGAACCAATCTAACTTAGAAATCTATCGAAAAACAGGAAGCACTAGACAGCTATTTCGTACAAGTGTGAGGCTCGTTAGGAGTTCGGTAGTCGCTTAAATTGGCTCTCAATGATATCATGGTTCCACACTTTTGATGACTGATGAGTCCTATACAAAGACGAAACAGCCGTTCAATACTTCCAAGTTTTTATTGCTGGAATATTACTGATCGGTTCATGATTTCAGTGCAAAGTATCAAATGATGAGTAGAAAGAAAGAAGGGAAAAACAATATAATGTGAAAAGAACAAAGGTTTGTCACACCGTTCTATGCTGTAAAAGGACACAAAGATTACCGGGAAAAACCTAGGGTTACGACAAATTATTTTTGGCATATATGAAGAGGGTTTGAATTTGTTATTATCACGGCTTCTGTAAACCTAATAATTTGTCCTTGACTATTTTCATACAGCACTTTCAAGAGCTGCAATAAGGTTAATTCTCTCATCTGTTACAACTGTATGTTTGTTGTCGATTAACTTGATTTATTTTTAATTTCTACGTTTACCGGAGCTTAGGATATTCACCACTCAAGCTCAAATACATCATATATTTTTTAGATCAATTCTGTCTTCTCACTTTATTATCGAAGTATATTGTTATAATTTGGATTTAAACAATTCTTTTTAAAATAACAGCCCATTCAAAATTAATAATTATCAAGGTAGTATGTTAGTAAAAGGGATTTAAGATTAGGAAGATTATTTCATATAGTCATATATCTCTTCGATACTCATCAATATACATTAATGTTCGAACAAATAAATTGTTCATGTAAAAGCAAAACAATTTTAGAGTTATTCAGTAGTAGTTTCAAGTAGGAAATTGTTGATTGTTTTTATCTTCATCTCACTAAAGACATATGCGATAACATCCTGAATGCATTTAAAAAGTTTCGGCTTCTTGTGAGCAATGTAATTTACTTTACATTAACAAGTAAATATACAAATACTCACCGATATTGTAATGAACGAACATTCGATGGAAGACAACCAATTTATTGTTTAATACAAAATTACAAAATATCATGATATAATATGAGAATCATACATTAAATACTTCATTTGCACAGCTCCCATGAATTGTCCTTCACATTCTGTATAGTTCTTCTAATTCATAATTCCTTTCTATTTTCTTTTCTCCTTTCTTTAACATTACCTTCTTAGCCTCCTTCTGCCATGCATTCCACTTCTGATTGGTATCACATACTACTTATGTTTGTCGACAAAAGTGGCATACACTACATTTGCCCCCCCCTCTAAACAGTCGCTCTTGCGGCGGTTCTACTCGCCGTGCCACTTCTTCCTTTACAGTAGTCTGTGCCCTGCTATCTGTCAAAGTGCCGAATCCGTCGCTACACTGACCAATGTCGATCAGGTGTTGTCAGTCCAGCAGCCTTGACGTCCCGCTGCTTCTCTTCGACGACAACAACAACCGCCAGAGCATACACCTCCTCGTCAGAACACTTTATTCAACGTCATGTTCCCGCATCGAACCGCCCCAACTAGTATCTCCCCCGTATGCACAGTATTCTCAGAGCTGTACCCACTCTTCCTTGTTGGTAGTGACACCAAATGTAATGAACAAAGACTTCGGTGGGGAGAACCAATTTATCGTTTAATACAAAATTACAGAGTTCATTCTAAAATGTAAAAACCATACATCCAATACTTCACTTGCAAATCCTCCATTAATTGTCTGAAATTTCATCGTCCCTTCTTTGCTATTATAATTATTCTCTGTTCTCGTTCTCTTCGATTCGATCTACTCAACCTTCTGCAGACAGTTATCTCACTTCTGACTGGTTTTACATACTACTTATGTCGACAGACATAGGTAGCATACATCACAATATGATCCAACGTAGAAGTTACTCTCTAACACATTTACGACTGGTAGGGTGACTGTAGAGGACAGTGTGAAGCTCAGAGGCATAACATGTTTTGTCAAAAAGTTCATCGGTCGGGTTTTGAAATTTGTGCTGCAGTATTGGTCTTAAACTTGTTGTTCATAAAAAGAGCTCTCTTTTGAACTGTAAGTTATATTTTAGCTTGTAGTTTCAGTTTAACTTTTCTGTTGACGAACCTGTATAAATAGAAATATTTATTGAAGTTAAAGTAGCTTTTTGAATATTTTGCTTTCGAAATATATTCGCCTAGATCTCAAGGATGAAGAGTGTATTAGGTTTCATTTTCTGTCTAATGAAACTCAGCTCTGAAAATCCGAATAATGGCAATCCCAAGTTAGTTTTCTCAATGTAAATCTTCTAACTAAACCACCTAGTCGTTCTTCTAATGAAGCATAAAGAAAACGAAACTCCGATTTCATCTCCGCTTCTAATTCGAATTTGATTGACTGACGGTAACTATTCGTTATGTCCAGAATAGCATTGAAATTGCTATTTTCTTCGCAATTGACAAAAGTGTCATCTATATATCTCACTTAATAAACTAGTCACAAGTAAATGCCACAATAAAAAAGAAAGCCTTCTCTTCTTCACTTGTTTTAAAATAAGAAGACCAATTAATTAAAGTAGTTCAATTGAGAAATGAGGACATGTTTTGTGGTCAGTTTACAATTATAAATAGTGCATACAATATTCTTGAAGTATTCGTTACAGTGTTTCTGGTGTGAAGTAGAGCTGATGCATAACGATTATACATTTTCCAGTTGCATTTAGCAGAAAGTACAATATGATTAGAAAGTCGTTTTTAATATAAGGATAAACTTTCTAGTTAGTTGTTTCTGACCATACAGTATAGTCGACTATCAGTAAACAGTTTAATGATTTGTTTTAGCGATTTTGAATAATTTAGATAGGGATATCCATGACTTGATATTACTTTAAATTTAATAAAATTAAATTATGCTTAACGTTTACAAAATGTAAACACGTTTAAACATCACAGTATTCACCATATATATTTTTTATTTAGTAAGGAAATTATAGTTTAAATTATAACCTATGTAATTTGTGTTCATTTGGTAGCATCAGGTCCTATCCTAATAACCATAGAGTTTAAAAGTACTGGATCCATTTAAAGGCATATGCGTATGCACATTTAGCTTCTTGTACAGTCTAATGTGCTATTTCAGTATAATTTTGCGTCAGCTACTGCATATGTTTACTGTGATACAAATTACGACGTATTCAAGTGTTGAGTTTGCAATAATATAATGAATACCACTCAAGATGACCGATACAGTGATATTTACGGACTGTAGTCAATCAATGAAGACAGTTATCCAGAAATGAAGATAGTCGATCTAACCAACAGAATTTATAGAAATATATACATATGGGGTGCATGCTACTTATGTCTGTCGACATAAGTAGTATGTGACACCAATCAGAAGTGGAATACCTATCAGTAGAACATTGAGAAGTTTGAATTCAATAGTACAGAAATGGAAACAAAAAGAATTCGTGATAACCATTGGAATAAAGGAACGATGAATGTTGTAAGAGACAATTGATGGAATATGTACAAATGAAGTATTTAATGCATAGTTTTCATATTTTACGAGGATATGGCAAATATTCATAACAACAAATATATGATCTTGACATTTCTACGAATCGATAACATGTAATTAATAATTATCATTGAATAAGAATATATAAATCAAAAATTTAAGGTTAAGGTTATATGTAAACGTATATATTCTTGCATCCATTTTCAAGTACATTGAATTTATGAATTGGTATACGTAAATGAAGCAAAAACATTTCTTATTTTATATCATTAATGATCATCTATTTCAACTATGTACTTAACTGTCAAAATTCAATTTGAATCATGTTTAAATAAAATACTTCAAACAATGTTGATTCATCTACGATTGAATACAAACCTACATAGATTAACGAACGGCATTTGTTCTTACTTTAAATTGAATAGCTATTTGATTAAATAAACACCTAAAGGTTTTAATTACATACATAATCATAATGTTAATGTATTTTGCAATGACTATTAACCATAGTTTAACCTTTTATATATATATATATATATATATGTTCAATATTTTGAAATAAATTTTGCATTAAGCATAAATTTTGTAAGATTCCGATGATGAATCATGTTTTGTTGCTAAGAATTTAATTTTCCACTGGTCAGTTCAACGATTCTTTGTGTTTGAGGGAAAAAAAAGGCATTTAAAGAATAATATTGTAAATTATATACGTAGAATTCTATTGTCACTTCAGAATTTTCATCTTCAGTAACTATAATAGTAAATACATCTGGAAATATATTGAAATGTAAAGTCCACTTGGTATTGTTTACTTGAGTCTTCCCATTGATGTTTAAGATTAAAATTGATCAGTCTGTTATTAGCATATGTGGATACTGTGCGTTATAACTCGATATAGCCTTAATTCACAAACATTATAAGAAATGATGGATAGTGGCTAGCAGTATGCACAAATTCCAATAAGAGATTGTGTAATTGTAGTCCTAAACATCAATGGGAAGATTATAGTAAACAACATCAAGTGAATTTCAACTTCACCCCATTGCGTAAGCAAGTGGCTATCAGGACTTAGTAGCTAAGTGGGTAACGCGATGTTGTTTGAAGTGAACGATAATGGACTCCAGTCCTACAGTAAACAACAAATCTGAGATGCAGATACATTCAGCTGACGAGTCCGGAACAGGATGAAACGCGCGTCCTGGATTCCACTGTTAAACACTGTTCATCTTTGTTGATATTGAAGTGTGTTTATTTGACGAATATAATAACTTATGGTAATCATTTGAAAGACACATTTATCTAACTAATAACCTAACAACGGAAAATTAAAACAATATTTTAAAAAGTCAAGCTTAAATAATTCTGAAATTATGCTTGATACAATTCACTTATTAAAAAAATTATTAATTATAACTAGAAGTAACATCCAGGAATTTAATTCCACTTTAGCGTTGAATCTATGATGACTGAATTGATTCATTGTCCACTAGTGAGTGATCGTTTAACGAAAGACTTTATGATTCAGATTGTCTATCATTCTTTCATACCTGTGAATTGTGTACAATAGATGTGTTATAACTTAAATTTTATGTTTTTCTACAGGCTATTTCTCAATTAAGGTTGATTAAATAAAACAATATTTATTTATAATGATGAACAAGTGTTTTATTGTATTTTTGAGGGTTGGTTGTATCTTATTGTTGATATTAAGGACTTCAGTTGATCAATTTCTTCCAGCGAATTTACATCTTGAGAGAACTACCTCTCTAAAGATATTATTTCACAATCATTTTTAGCAGAGTTGAGTAACATCCATTTAGTCATATATGAGATTTGTTGGCTGAATCTATATGTACCCCAGTGTTGATGTTTGTACTCCGAATTTAGCCCAGCACTTTTGTTCGAAAATGCTTAACGCGTTATCCACTTAGCTACTGAATCCAAAAAAAACATTGGTATGTGCATGAAAGTGAATAGGATGAAATAACTGTCCTGGTTTCCACTATTAGGTACTAATCAACTCTGTTTAAAGTGAATTAATGTTTGCATATAAATAATTCTTGATACTGAGTTAATATTTTGAGGGGTCTAAATAAAGTATCAAATTATTTGGAATATATGTAACAAGATGATTTATCTTTTTAAAATGTGACAAATAATGTAAATTTCATGTGAATTGCAATTCCCGAAGGAATGTGAATAAAATATATTATATCCAATTGTCTGTATGAACCTATGGTCATTTAAAGAATCCATTAACATCTTTCATTTAATTAGAGAGGGGTTTTGTGGATATTATAGTAAGTTAATAGTTTAATTCATGAGTCGATTGACGCTAGATCACCATGGCAAACCTGGAAGCACTGAATGGTAGTCTAGTGGTCAAGCGCTCTCACGCTCGACTGATAAATCCTGGGTTCCAATCTCACGAGGTGAGATCGTGAATGCACACTGTTGAGGAGTCCTATACTAGGAGGGAACAGCCGTCCAGTGCTTCCAGGTTTTCCATGGTGGTCTAGCTTCAAGTGACTTATAAATTCAACTATTGAGTTCATTTAATTATCAGAAATTAAACATATTTAAATACATTCACTATTTTATTGATACCACACTCCTCACTAGACATTTGTCCTAAAATTCGTTTACTCATTGAAATATACTTTAAGAAATGAATACAAGAAATTATTCATGGAATGATAAGTTTAAAATAAATGCTGAAACCATTAGCTGAACAAATAACAATATTTAACTCCTGAATAATTAAATGGGTATTTTGATCGATGATGTATGAATGTTTATCAATTCATTTGGTAAAGAATCACTTTACGTAAACCCATCCACCACTAATCTAGACGAATTATTGTGTACGGCAAATAAATGGGACGAAAGAAGTTTAAATATGTTAAAAGTGAACCAAAACATCAGTTTATGTGATCACTATTATGATTAAAAGTAATTATTAGCGTCACCAATGTTTGTTTAGAACCGAAAAGAAATCCTAAAACCATGTTTATGTATACATCATTAAATACAAGTCGAAACTCTTTATACTCGACCTGAACATCTTCATCTTGCTATTCTAGTGTTCAGTGTGTCAAATAAACTTGATGTATGCATGTTTTAGGTGAACATTCATTATAATATAGGCGTAAATGTAATTGTCTTTTTTGTTTATGTAATTGCAGAGGAGGGAGAAATCAGGATAGGCACACATTGAAGAAAGTATCCAACTGAGTCACAAGGCAATCCCGCACATGGAATCCTCAGGGCCAAAGGAGAAGAGAACCAAAGAACACATTACACTGAAAAATGGAGACAGATATGAGAAGAATGAACAACTGAATAGAACCACAAAGGAAAGCTCAGGACAGAGTGGGTTGGAGAATACTGGTCGGCGGCCTATGCTCCATTGGTGGTAACAGGCATAAGTAAGTAAGCAAGAGTTATGTTCTAGAAAGTAGATACAGATAACAGCTAAACTTAATTTGGTTACCAGAATCGAGTACTCTGATCATTAAATTTACACTCACAAACTAAAAAAAAAGATATTTTCGTTCCTGTTTTTACTCAATCTCCTAACATGTAATTCAGCTTACTGTTAGAAGCATAAATCCATATTAGCTATTTTAATTTCAAATCACACAACTACTGTGGTATTTTTATTTTTAAAATAATAAAACCATTTTATCATACATTATAGACTTTATTGGTTTGACCATCTTCCACTAAAATATCTGGTGTTATGATAATTTAAAAAGTCTAAAATTTAGTTCATAGTTCTTAAAATAGTTACCTATAAAACTCTATTCTGTTTTGTAGTATTTTAACATAATAAACACAAATCTTTTTAAAAATATGCTAATTAAATTGAATTAAGAAGATAAACTTTAAAAAAAAAACATTTTTCACAGTTGTACTCCACAGATACTGTCCATAAAATCAGTCGTTTGTAATGTATTGTTAATAGTCTGTGTTGTCTTTACAGTCGACATATCGATCCTTACTGTGACGTAATAAGATGATTGATGATAAGAAGTTAACAGAAACTAAAATCTTTGTTATTGCAATTTCTGAAATGCTGCCTGAAAATTAATGTCATTGTACGACGGTAAAAGTATAGAATAAGAACGAGACTAAAACAATCGCTATGAATTTTGAAGAACCATTAGTCAGTTTAAAAAAAAGCATTACAAATTAATATTTTATAAAAAACAAATTCTGGTTTTAAAAGAGGAAATAAGTTTTACATAATAAGTCAATTCACTGGAGTCCTCCAGGTTACTTTGTCTACATATCGAAAAAACAACATGTAAATTGGTCCATATGGATACAGACTGTCTGTCTCCTCAAACTGTTGTTATAATCTGATTAGATTTTTGGGATATCTCTCTTTGTTCTTGCTTAAAGTTAATGAATAGGTATTGAAATTCTTCTACAGTTGTATCATTAAGGTCAAGGTTTAGGTCATGGTTAAAGCTTTTGTCACCATCTTAAAGCTTTTGTGTTTGATTTAAGTCAAGGGATGATTTTGGTGTGAACATTTGATGAGTGTAATACTATTATTTCTACTCCATAATCGTAAAATATAATTTTCAGTTATTCTTTTAAATGTTCTCATTACTACGTAAAGGAATTTCTATTTCTTGTTTTGTATAGTATGAGATAAAAGTTACTCGTTTACGAATTCCGTACAAAAATTTGAATTTGTGATTGACTTGTTGCTATGCTATACTTTCACTGCCACAATCACTTTTATTGTTCATAACATAAGTGTAATGCACAAAAAAATCTCAATTTGAAGTAAACATTTATATTGAAATTAGAAAAAACGCATTACTGAAATCATTTTAGTGGGCTAATTCAAACAATATT
Source organism: Schistosoma margrebowiei (assembly GCA_944470205.2). Taxonomy (NCBI): domain Eukaryota; kingdom Metazoa; phylum Platyhelminthes; class Trematoda; order Strigeidida; family Schistosomatidae; genus Schistosoma; species Schistosoma margrebowiei. Next base: position 20,283,886 of record OX104026.1, on the reverse strand, counting down.
GATAGGAGAGATGGGATACAACTAGCTGTCCCATGGCAACTATTAATTAATAAGTAAACCTGATCTCCTTTTTGCCATTTGATATATTTATGCCATAGTAACTAATTGATAGATATTACGCTCAATGATTCAAATCCGTTATCTTATATGTTAAACAATTGACTGGAACATTAAAAATAACACACACCAATTTCATATACATTCCTCTTTTATTTTTTCTACTTTTCTTATGTATCTACATTTAATGCAGGCTGTGGCATTTTTGATTCATTTCATATATAAAAAATGATCTGTTTTTCTTAATATACACAGACCGAAGACAATATTTAGTTGAATGAAAATTTTTTTTCTCACATCACTTGCGTATAAACACATTCTGTTATCTTAACACATACCTTGTCCTTATGTTGAACAAAACAATTTGTCATAACCTTGAATTTACTTTGTAATCCTTAAGTCATTCTATGGCCTAGAATAACACGACAATTTCTCTCCTCTTGATTATTTTCAAATGAACTTTTATTGTTTGACCATTATTAATTTTCATATAAACATGTCTCTTACACATTAATACAAATACCTATTTATAAAAATACTTCACGTTGATTGAATGACTTATTCAGTATACAGTAAACCGAAGAACCTTGTACCTATTTATATTCGATAATTTTGTTGTTTGATTATATTTTCCTTGAAAAAGCTTGGACCAGATTGCCAGGCGAAACGTTGGATTTACTTAAAATTCATTCGCTGAGATTTTACAAATATATTCTTCCTTTTAATGTCTCAAATGAACTCGGCGCTCAAATATTGTGAAACTATTCGTTTAAATTTAGACGAAAGTTCTTATTTATCATTTTAGTGGTTGTTTTCATCAAATCTGTAAAAGTATTGAATTATGAATTAGAAAAAAAACTCTAATCTGTATTCATTTCCTAAAAGTTCTAAAACAGATTTATATACTTTTATATAAAACTACACTCCGTTGTTAAATGATAAAATAAGTGTCTGAATGACTACTAGTTGCTGATATCTGTCTGTTCAACTGTACTGACAATAACAGATACATATAGTCTAAAACGATAATGAGTATCCATATTGACTCAGGAAACACCGTTTTTAGTGATAGATGTGAGAGTTATTTTTTTATCTGAATAGACATTTTCTATTTTTATGAGATAAATGAGAAACTCTTAATATACATGATGTGGATTAATCATTTATGTAAAATGACAAATAAGTAACTTACTAATTCGTGACGGTTTAAGACGTAGATCCCAATTTATATACTTCTATAGTAATTGATATTTATCACGAGATTGGAGGATTGTGGGGGTCTGTTAGGCTTAACATGCTTGACTATTAGATCCTGAATTACTCTATCAGGATATCATTGTCATAACAATTCCTAAAGATCTTAGTTTTGACAACTATAGTGATTACAAATTTACGCTGCTGAGAATCTCAAATCTACGACAAGCCAGGTGGCATATTCTCACTAACGTCTCTCCAACTAGTTCTAATTTATGATACTTGTGTATTTATGTATTGATTATAAAAACAGCCAACAAAAGTAACAACTAACTTGTTTCTTCGTATCTTTATCGATCTTAAATCAATTTTAGAGAGACCATTACTACAGTAAATTAAATCATGACTTAAAATGTCGAAGATAATTTGAACGATACATCAATTATACCCACTAACAACATTGTTTATCATATAGTAGCTAATTTACAAACCGTACATTCATATGTTGATAGTTTGAAACGATTTTTAAGTTGAACAATTCTATTCCAATATTTTTCTCCCATCTAATCATACATTATAAAAGATTGTATGAATCCTATTATTTTTCCAATGCTGTATAATTAATGCAGATGTAAATAGTAAACAAAAGAATTCCGAGTCTCAATTCAGGACAAACAAAATCGATACTTTTTAACTTGCATTTTGTTGATTCATCTTACTTATTTTAACAATATCCGCTATATTCGCATTGCACTGAAAAATTATTTGTCTAACAATAACTTACACTTCATTTATGTGCTCTGTTTCGTGTGCAGTTTAGTTCTCTGAGCTGGATAGTTTAGTCGTGGAGCTTTCTTTGTCATTCTGAACAACATCATCGGTATACATTTCAGGTAGAAGTTAAGTGTTCGAACTTTTTCACATATGACTCACAGTTTATCCTGTAGACCTTGATCTTGATTGATTATTTTTGACCTTCAGCCTGTCATCGTCTACTTATTTATTTTGTGTATCACCCATTGATTTGATTCTCGGTCCCATGTTTATCCATGCTTTTTTATTGGTTGATAGACTGGATCGATTTCAATGTGTTTGTTGATTGCTGATTGACCTGAGGGGTAAGCTTTTAAAAATTCTCTAGTGCTTTTAGTATCACCTTTATTCAAGATCTCCACGTTGTTTCAATCAACTGGACCAACTATCAAATTGAAGGGAGATACAATCAAAATAAATAAGTAGATAATAACAGGCTGAAGGTCAATAATAACCAATCGAGATCAAAGTCTACAGGATAAACTGTGAGTCGTATGTGAAACAATGCGAACACTTAACTTTTACCTGAAGTTTGTATTGATGATGTTGTTCAGAATAACAATGAAAGCTCCACAACCAAACTATCCAGCTCAAAGAACTAAACTGCACCTATATCATCCACCTCAGCTACAAATTAAACTCATTTTTTAACGAGTATTTGAAAATATATTATTCTAGATTTAATGCATCAAGTTAATTCAACCCTGAAATGCGAGTAGATAGAGTAATTAGCAATAAACAAAAGGCGTTTCGTAATAGATTAATCATTACTTTTAATTACTTCAGTTCATATAATATGCAATAATTTTACTAAGCGTCATTATATCAGAATTTAGATTTCTCTTATAAAGAAATAATAAATTTATTTCACTAGTAGAAATGATCTGTATTATCCCATTGTTGATGTTATGAACTGAGTTTAAGAAATTTTGTGGATATACGTGCATTCTGCGTAGTTTGCCACGATATAGCCATTTAGTTGCTAGTGGTGTAAAACACGACCATAGGCAGGAGGATTATGTGTGTATTTCGAGAATTTACAAAGTATTTACATAATACAAGACTACTCAATGCATTATAATATAACGACAATACGATTTATAATTTCATTAAATTGTTTTGACATCTTATTCAGGGAGATTTGGGAGGAAGAACAAGTGTCGACAGACTGGAAAGAAAGACATCTCATCATAATACCAAAGAAAGGAGTTCTGAACAAGTGTGAAAACTATACAGTCATAACACTACCATCGGTATCAGGAAACGTTTTCAGTAGAATTTTGCTCAACTGGATGAAAGATTCAGTAGACACCCAACTTCGAGGTCAGCAGACCGAATCGCCTAAGGGTCAGTTGTGCACAGACCAAATCGCGAAACTACAGACAACCGTTGGACAATCAAATCTATGGAACTCATCATTGTACATCAACTTCCTTGACTATGATAGAACACTTGACAGTGTGGATAGGAAAACCTTATGGAACCATTTTTGACACTATGGAGTGCCGGAATTCAAGCGATGAACTACAATACAAAGTGGGGCATGGAAGTGGACTCACAGATGCTTTTCAAGTGACAACAGCTATCAGAAAACGCTGCTCACCCTCACTCTTTCTCTTTCTTCTGGTGATTGACTGGATTATGATAAACTCCGTATTTGAAAGGAAGCACGGAATACAATGAACAGCTTGGATGCAACTAGACGATCTGAACTTCGCAGACGACCAAGACTCTCTATCCCATACACATGAACAAATGTAGGTTAAGACAACTCTAGTAGCAGTAGGTTATGCATCAGTAGTACTCAATATACACAGGATAAAAAGCAACATTCTCAAATACAACACGGAGAACACCGGCCCAATATTACTTGATGGAGAAGATCTGGAAGAGGTGGAAACTTTCACGTAGCTGGTCAGCAGTATCATTGATGAACAAGGAGGATCCGACGTACATTTAAAGTTAGGAATTGGCAAAGTAAATGCAACATCTCTACAGTTGAAGAACATATCGAATTCAAAACAACTATCAACCAATATTCAAGTCAGAACCATCAATACGAACTTTAAGACAACTTTATTGTACGTGGCTGAAACTTGGAGAACTACCAGAACCAAGACGTTCAATGTCCACTGACTGGATACTATCAGTAACAACCTACTGTGGGAGCAAAAAAACTAGCCTCCAACTAAATAGGAAATCAGGAAAAGATGTTGGAAGTGGGTAGGAAATATATTGTTGAAATCAACACACTGCATCATGAGGTAAACGATAGCTTGAATTCCTGAAGAGAAGAGGAAAAGACGAAGACCAAAGAACACATTGTACTGGGAACTGGAAGCAGAAACCAAAAGGATGCATGACAACTGGAGAAGATTGTTCATGACAGAGATGAATAGTGTGTTCTGGTAGGCGGCTTCTGCTCCTTCATGAGGGGTAACATAAGTCAGTAAGTAAGTAAATAGGTAAAATTATTTTTAGTAGTCTGAAAATGTCTACATGACCAAATATAAGTACATTTTCTCACTTTGTTTATTATATTATGAACAGTTGAAAATAAACACGGAAGATTAGTATGAATGAACATTGTCGATATTTAATTATTATTTTACTCTTAAACATGAACTAAAGCAAATAGTATTTAAAGACAGTAAACAATTGTTTTACAAATCTTTTTAATAATTATAAATGTTTTGTGAGAAAAATGTATTTTGTAATGGATGTTCACAGATGGAGTGCAATGGTCAAATTCATATGGTTACACTTCATTTATAAGTAAATGAACATCATTTGTTGTTGGCTATTTTTGGTTTCTACCAATGAGTTTACGGACAAAATATTTCAATGATTGAAGATAACACATATTGATTGTAGTTATTCGAGTAAGCAGATATCTGTAAGCATATCTGACAGTATTATGTTTATAGAAAGTGAATATTATTTCTCCCTATATAACTTGAAGGTTTCAGCAAATATTTTTGAATTTAAGACCAAATTTGCATATGACAAATACCGCATCATCCGTTCAGGTGGACACAGAACAGAATATCAATGTCAGAAAATGATTTTGGCGTCAGTACAGACTGGAACTCTATTATAAAGTATTTGAAATGCATCTCAAAGATAAACAGCTTATTACTATTTTCGATTATCAGAAGTTGTTTTTCGTATAATAGTCGTTTCTAAAGAGTTAATAAATTAGTACATTTAAACGTTATTAAAAGTTGGATATTAATGAAATGTTATAAAGAAATAAGTGATTTTTAGGGCATTTATTACTTTTCGTTTACATACCCGTCCTGCATTAGTCAGCTTTATTGCGTGAAAAAAGTGTATGGCAATTACATAAGTTATTTAAAAGTGTACTTAATAACTTCATTGTTTTTGTGAACGTTTACTATTAATCACTGAAAATCATTGGTTTGATTTTTGTAGCTAAGGTAACCAAGTCGCACAATATTCATACATTAATACGTGTGACACTTAAATAATAGTTCAGTGTTGTACTAATTGATTGCTTCGTCCAACGGTTGTTCGATTTTGACCTAAATACTCTAGTGATAATGCTTCTAAATGTGAAAGTGGATTGTTCGAGTTCAAACCTAACAAGGGGTAATAATCCCTTCAATCTAACATAAATAGTTTGAACGATAACATGTCTAATATTCTCTAACAATCTACTCTAACACGGAACAATTCACTATTGTGTGTTAATATGACTTGGATTCAACTACTGATGTAATGTTGTGTTTTCTTGTATTTATTGAATTATTTTTCAGTACACTGACAAACTTAAAGAAATACTTGTTATGTAGATGAAAAATAGATATTGACTAATAATCAAACACAGAACTGATGTTTCATCCTATTTTTGATTCGTTAGCTAGATTTACAAGTCATATCCCAATGTCAATGTTCGCTTAGAGATCATTACTCAGTATCATCCACTTTTGATAAGCAACATGTCATCACTTAAACTACTGAGTCCAGATAACTACTTCCTTCTACACACTGAAATAATACTAGTTATACACTTCATAACGACTAGGTGTTAAATATTAAGAATTGAATTCTTATTAGAACATAATTTTAACAATAAAACGGATAATGATAATAACCTGAAAATTTACTACATATAATCCATAACAACAAAAAATATTCATGATCAAGCAGATGGTATAAATGAATCAATGTGATTTATGAGTAAAACAAAACAAAAAAATAATATTGAATTATTGTGATGGAACAGCAACTAAATGTATATAGCAACAGCTACATAATTCAATTGGTATACATCTATGTCTATTAAAAAATCGTATATAAAAAAAAGAAAGAAAATTCACAACAGAAATAATAAATCGACATTTTCATTCAATTAAACCTTAACAAATGTTAAGTCTGTTTTTAAAAAAATAAACAAAACAGACTTATACTCCTTTCTTCTATATAAATTATCAAGTCAATTTTTAAGTGATTCAATTTTCAATTTATATTGATAAACAATGAATGATGAAATTGGGTGTTTTTTTTCAACGACAACAACAACAACAAAACAAACAAACAACTGGTTCCTCTTTTGCTAAATGTATCCAACATGTAAACATTTTTAAATGTTAACTTCAAATTATGAAATATAGAATTGACATATATAAAACAGGTGAAATAATTTATTAGATATCTTATTCTAATTCAAATCAAATGATTTACCATATTTATCTAAATTGTGTTACGCAATAATCATAATAAGTTCATAATGTTTAATTCAGTAAACAATTTTCAATACCATGTAGTAATTTTAATAGTTGAGATCATGAGTTAATTGAAGATAAACCACCATATAAAACCTGGAAGCATTGGACGGTAGTTTTGACTTATTGTGAGACTCCTCAACAGTGCGCATCCACGACGCTGCCTCGCGGGATTCAAACCGAAGACCTATCTGTCTCGCGCGCAAGCACTTAACCACTACCGTAAACAGAGAGCAACTTATTGGTTACAATGGTGGGCTAGTTGGAGTTAAACATTAATACCGTTGGATGTCAGCCAGCTTAGTGATCTAGTGGTTAAGCACTCGCTCGAAAGACTGATAGGTCTTGTGTTCGAATCTCGCGAGGCAATTTCACGGATGCGTACTGATGAGGAATCCCACAGTAAGACGAAAAGGCTGTCTAGTGCTTCTAGGTTTTCCATGGTGGTTTACCTTCAATTGACTCATGACCTCAACTATTGAGATTACTACAATCTCCACAAAACCCCTTCTAATACCATGTAGTATGACAATACATATCCTTTTTAATGTACATGCAAATTGTTATAATTTGCAATAAAATTAAAAGACTTATTTTGAATGTCAGTATCTTCATTTGTTCTTCGATTATAAAAGCTTTTTACCACATCAGATGATACAACTACACTTTTTACTCAGTATATATTTGTTATTTGTTTTATTAAAGCATAGATAAAAAAAATTATGCCAAGAACTCCAATGTTTCTTTTCAAGTTTTCCAGTAGTTAATAGCACATAAATTTTAGTGCATACAATAAGTATTAATATAGTTATTCAGTTCAAACAAATTCACAACATTTAGCCTAATTGTGTTTGTACAGTTGAAATAATAGGTGGCATAAATGAGTGAACAGTCAATCGGATTTACGATTTTAAAAGGATTTTGAAAGAAATAATGGAGATTGTAAGATTTATTTAATGAGATCTTTTACATGTTCTAATGACTTTATAAAATCGAATCAAATATCAAAATGTCTTTATAAATTTAAATAATGTAAGAAGAACAAGATTTGTAGTATAACATGAATTCGTTATATTTCAAGACATCGACTGAAAACAATCGACAATATACATGAAGAAACAGCATATATTGAAGAGTTTCTTGTAAAAAGCATAGATGTATGAAGAAACACATATATATTAGGAAGTACTGAAAAATGTTTACGAAAAGTCATAGACAAAGAAAAAACCTGTTTCTATTCATTTCGAATTTGAAGAGCGGGAAATTTCAAGTAGAATCCATAAAAGGATAGAAGTAATGATGAAAAGAAGTTCTCTGGATACCAACCATTTTCAATCTATCAAACCAGATGTTCTTTAGACCACTCAAGAGTGAATCAGCGCTCTTCTCAGATCAATTCTTAAATGTATTTATGAAGCATCATGTACTTGTGTAAGATAATACATAGAAAGAACTGAAGGAAGAAAATCTGCTAAGTTTTTCGAACACCCTCCCGAGATTTGTATATGGAAAAAGGTTTACACAAGTGTAATCATCAGTCGTTCAGCGAATATCGTACGCAATGTGTAAGTTGTTGGCAATATCCAAAGTATTCATCGAAAATGTCCAGGGAAGCTGAGAAAGATTTTATTCAATCAGCGTTGAATAGAAGCCTCTTACAAAGGAAATAAAGAGACACATGTCACATCCCTAGGTGGATTACTATTCAGAAACTTTCAGAAGCCCAAGATCACCCGAAATTCTACAAATACACTCGAGTTTTCGTATATGAATTAAACTTGAAGTAAAGCATTCTTTTCACACTTCACTCCTCTCTCGTACTAAATTTGTCGTGTAGATTTAGCCTCGAGTTATTAGAAGCGCTTGCGAAACCAATCCAAACGTTCTGTTACAAGACTTATCAGAAATTAAAAAGGGATTTAAAATAATCATCAAGTAGAGATCTTGACTTTTACTCTGCGTTTCAAAGGCCACTGTCATCAAGCGCTTCCTACCTAACCTACGTATACAAAAAGAAAGTGTGATAAACTTTTCGTTATTTCGGTAAGATAAGTATAATATTCTAACGTTTACTAACTATATTATCTTTCTATTGTACTCTACAACTTAAAATCAAATAGAAAAATGCTCACTGAAATTTACTCTTTAATTTAATGTCAGTTGGTTACCTCGATTATGGTTCATTTATTTGAAAGTTTGTTTAGATTCATTACCAGCTTATTATCATGTATATCTTTATTTCCTTATCTAATCATTACTTCATCTTCAACATGTAAATACTAATTAATCTTAATCATCATAATAATTATGGTATCTCTTTTCACTGTTTCTTCTATCATTTCGAATTAAACTTCAATGGTCATATAATGTAAACTTGTTTATAATAATATTTCTAATGTATTCTAAATAGTTTGTATCTGATGAAAAGCTATGAAGTATAATGAAGTCATGCTATTCTACTAACTTCATTCTTTTCGCTTTCTTAAAATTTTGTTTTCATTTCAATAAAACAAGAAATTCTCAACCAAACAAAGATTATGTAATCGCAGAGGATTACCACATTACTGGTTTTACTGAAAAATTTGAATAATTTATTAGTTATTTATATACTTTGGTATACTTTCCAAAAGTTTCTATTCCATGATAAGATCAATAAAAATAAATCAGTCAATTAAAATACAAACCTATATCATTATAGAGAATAGAAAGTAGTATGTAAACTTCTTATTTTCTGTAGTTTTAGTTAGATGTTAGATACAAAGAAAAATCCTCTTAACTCAAAGCTAATTAAAACTTAAGCATAGATAAATTCGTAGAATATAATACCTATTCATTTTATAGTCGAATTCTCTGTTGGATTAGTTTGTATTTTCCTAGTTTGTCTTAATCGCTTCTTCACTGGACAGATAATTCCCATTTAAACATTAAAAACACGAAGTTCAGTGAAGGGATCTCTTTTCAACGAATTTATTATCAAGCTGTACAATCGTATATATATATGAAAATTTACTTTGTTAAAGTACAAGTTCTGGGAAGAAATGTGAACAAGGAATAACCAAGATGATGTAATAGAGGAATTATAATACTAGATTACGTAATATGAATAATAACAATAGACTTAATTAGTTGGCAACGAATTATAATATTCGGTAACATAAAGGGTGAATAAGATTTCTCTTTGTGCTTAAGGGAACCGGGGTATAAAAATTGGTCAGTTGGCCATTTTATGTTTGTTTTCTAAATATTGATCTTTTTAAGGAACCATTACTCCCTCTCATCAGATGAACATCGAGAAAAGAAACTGACTGATAATTTAGTATTATAATACTTCTATTACATCATCTTGGTTTTTCCTCGTTCACATTTCCTCACAGAAATTGTACTTTAACAAAAACGGACTTTAAGTTACATACGACTGTACAGCTTGATAATAAATTCGTTGAAAATAGATCCCTTCATTGAACTTTGTGTTTTTAATCAATTCTGTCTGTATACATTTCTTACATATACGGTTAGTTTAAAAAGCCTCAAATGAAAAAAATTATTCATTGAAGTCAGGCAATATTTTTTGTGTTTATTAATTATAAGTTAAAGGGTTGTGGAGATTGTAAAGTTTTTGATTGAGATCATGAACTGATTGATGTTGGACCACCATTAAAAGACTGGAAACATTGGACGGTCGTCTTGTCCCATTGTGGGACTCCTCAGCAGTGCACATCCATGATACCGCTTGCGGGATTCGAACCCAGAACATTCAGTACCGCTCTCGAACGCTTTACCTACTGGACCACTGAGCCAGCATCCACTGGTGTTAATCTTTAACCTCAACCAATCTAAGAAATTGTGCGACCATCTTCGATTGTAGTGAAGTAGACACCTGTTTCTATCCAACACGGATTAGTTCCACTGGTCAGGGCTTCTCATCAGAATTAATTATAAGTTATAAGTTTGTTAGTTTACAGATTTACTAAACAATTATGGAAAACTTGCATAGAACACTAACTTGAAAAATACATGGTGTGCATTCATATGACAATGTTTATTGAACATGGATTACAGTTGAATACATTACAAACACTATTTTTTTTTATCATCTTTGTCTATTCCAAACATTTGATACATAGTTACATATACAAGGAAATAATCTAATTAGTAAGTAAACAATATTTTGTGTTAATTTAACTTATATTTGTTTTATTTTATTTTTCATAGAACTTTTGTAATGTATTTAGTTACTTAGATTGGGTGAAATCTATCTATAACACTGTTACATAGACAATAAATTCTAAAAGATCTATTTCACTATATAAATATTTCTAATAATTCAGAGAAGACAATATCAATTCAGTTGAATGATTTTGTACTGCCCACTTTAACTACAGCCGTTATAATAATAATAATAATTATTATTATTAAAGGTGTAATAAGTAGTGAGTGAATATTTAGTAGTTTTCAAATAACGACTACATTTTCATGATCAATTTTTTTATCATCTTGATATGTTTGTTTACCTTGAAGACCAGTAACTCTAAAATATGTTCTCCTTACTGTTTCTTAGACAACTTCATCTTATCAGTTGTGAATTTTAAGTAGATACTTAATGTGACGTAATATTTTGAATATGGATAATAATATCAATGATTATAAATTCCAGACATAGTTAAACCATTATTTTATATGTTTTATATAACATAACAATGAAAGTGGAGTTCAACCAGGTCTGTTGTGAGATAGGAACTCACTGAAGACAATGGTGTACGGTGGCGCAACTTCGTGGATTGGTTGAAGTTAGACATTAACACCATTAGATGCCGGCTCAGTGGTCTAATGGTTAGGTGCTCACGCGCGAAACCAGTAGGTTCTGGCTTCGAATCCCGCGAGGTGCGGGGTCGTGGATGCGCACTGCTGAAGAGTCTCATATCGGGAAGAAACGACCGTCCAGTGCTTCCAGGTTTTCAATGGTGGCCTAGCTTCAATTGATTCATGATTTCAACTTGTGAAACAATGTAAGTAACAATTTTCATGATAAATTTTGATTTAATTTCATTTATACGGCAATGAAGGCCTCAACCAAATTTATAAATGACAGAGTGAATGTAATTGGAGTAGACGAAATGTTTTGTTATCGAATAACAATAGTTGAATGTCTAAAAGGTTCACTCGCTTCTCGAAATTCTTGAACATAAACTAAAGAAATAATAAAGAGAAAGCTTAGACCAGATTGTCAGGCGAAACTTTAGATTTACTTCAAATTCGCTGAGATTATACAAATACATTCTTCCTCTTTAAAAAAATATTCATTCTAAATTCTGAATTATAAAGTGAAAATAATTCAAATTCAACGTAAATTCTGTCAAGTATTTAGCAATTTGTAAACCGAAACAATCAATTTCACGTAGAAATTCTCCTCATTGTATAACATTCTGTTGACTCATCTTCGTAATATCACCATTATGATTGATTAATCGGTGCTTACTTCGCCGGTATATATACTAAAATTGGAACGATACAGAGAAGACTAACATGGCCTCTGAGCATAGATGACATGCGAAATCATGAAGCATTCCATATTATTTTGGTATACTTCTTCTTCTTCTTCTTCATATTTGGAGTAAAATTCAATGAAAATCGAAGAAATTCTTGAAGTAACTTCTTTGACATATATCATACGATTTACCAGTGAAAAAATATACAACGTTTTGTGTTTATTCCATTAGTAAGTTTTAATAATTAACTAGTGAATTGAAATATGCTTATGGTAATTAATAATAATAATAACGATAATAATAATAATCAACGAATAAATAAGACCATAGAGAAAGATAATTATCCTAATAATTTTTCATTAATTCTTTCAACTAATAATAGATAATAGTTCCATTCAAAATGAATCAACGTTTACAAACTAGTTAATAGACATGTTATTTACATTATTTATTTCATACATGAAATGTGTTATAATAAAACAAAACAAAACAAATCATATACAGAACTGAATCAATTAAACTGAAAGAAGCAACTTCTAGATTAATCTAATATAATGTTCGTTGAAATATATCAAATCAAGATGATATCTATTAGTTATATGATAATAATAATGATTAAGCTTCTGTAAGATGGTGAATTTTTGAGAGAAACATAAACATATGAATATGAAAGTGTCATAATTATGAATGAATATAAAGAATTACTAGATGAATTGATGCTTTGCTATGATGCTTTTTTATTCTGAAAATTTTCATTTATTTATTTAAACACATAAACATTTGTACAAGGAGACACCAAATAGATATGCGCCACATAAATCATTCGATTTGTGTAAGGGTTGGGATACTGCCCGTGTGCCCAGACCAAAGCAGGTAGCTTTCTTAGGAGGCCGCACCCCGAGCCTTGAACCGAAAGGTCTGACCCACAAGGCAATGGAGCATCGTGAGGAGATGCAGTCTCATGGTAGCCGGTAACCAACGATTGGCTCATATGTCATTTGTTCCCTCAGGATACTGGAGCCCATGTACACCATTGATTTGGAATCCGGTTAAAGCACCGGACATTCGCTTTTCATCCTCTCAATTTCGTAAACAATGTTTTTCAGTTTCTGATTTTGGATTAAAATTGAATTGAACTATGATACTAAGTTAAGGTTGAAGTTAGATTTACAAGTAGGCTTTGAATGAAAGGTTTATTAACAAACTTAGAAATAAGAGTTACAGTATATGAAAAACAACTCTAAATTTTAATTCTAAATCAAGATTTTAATATGAAATGTCAATGTTTATAAACTTACAGCCAATTTGTTAAGTTTTTTTAAACATTTCAAAACAATGTATTCTCTGAAGAAGTGGGTTATATTGTGTCACGAAATGTCAGGAAATTTGATTTTTCTACTCAATGAGATATTACAAATATATTGATTTATTTGTAATGTATTCTCTGTTTATTCATAGATTATTTATTAAAATCCATTTATAATTGATACTTTTAAATTGATGAAAACTAGTCAATATCTTTCACTTGAGATTTAAACAACACATTGGTAACTAAATTTTAAACATTTAGAATAGGTAAGTGTAACATTTTTCTATAAAACTAATCTAAGGAATATGAATTCAATACAAAAGTCTTTGCTTACTTTCACATTATAACTATCTGTTAGTGAATATAGCCTACATTTCTAAATTATTTTCATCAACATAAACAATCAATAAATACCAACAGAACTTGTTATCCTGACCTAATTTTCATGAAGACTTATTAAATGTGTTCAAAGAAAAGAATGATTACTACTTTCACTGTTGTATAATCAAGTGTTGTAATTCATCTGTTAACATAGTATTACTCAATATGTTTACAACTACATGTATGTAATTTCGGTAATTTCTCACAAAGTATTATTGATTTCATATAAACAAATTCATGGTCTAATGAAGGAACAACCAATACAAAAATTTATAGAATCACTTAATAAAATATAAGAACCATATATTGAATACTTCATTTGCAAAGTACCATTATTTGTCCATCATATTTTGTATGATATTTCCGATTCACAATTCATTTTCATTTCCATTTCTATTTTCTTCAAGTTGACTTTCATAACCGTCTGCTGCCAGGTTTTTGAAATTCCGATTGGCGTTATATACTACTTATATCTGTCGACATAATTAGCATGCCCTACAATAAAACTTCGTTCTTAGTTAATTAAAAACTATCAGTTTCATCTATTTCATAATTTGCACTATTGTTATTGTAATCAATTGATCATGGGAATATTAACCATTTTATAGAGATCTCATTATTATAACTAGACACATTTTGGTTATTTATTTTGATACATTTAAGTAATATAAACACTTAATGAACACAGTTAACTACTTCAGATCAATGACCCTGAGAAATATTCAATGATTATTACTTCATTAGTAATACTGATAAGAAAATCTAGTCATATTATCAAAATAGTACAGTTTAAATATTTAAAACTTCCGGAATTTTACAAACTATGAGGATAACAAGAAATAATTTCTTTATTCAGTAGTTAATGGTTACCAAATAAAATCCTTCCGTTTTACACTAAATAAAACATTAAATCGATTACAAAGGTAATTAAATTTAATGGGTTTAGTTATATATACACAAATTTAAGATGTGTATCCAAGGTATAAAATGTCGTTATACAGTAGAAATGAGCATATTAACAGGATATTGTAACAACAAACTGTTGTTATCTCAATGAATCTTTACACTTTGTTTGTAAATGATATTGAATAAAAAGTAAAATACCATATAAATTAAATGATCTTTTTCATTTTCTATCTAGATGATGACTTGTATGCTAAGCATTTAATAGTAAATAAAAAAACCTAATGTAAATGAAAGATACTGCCCAAAATGACCTAATTATGTAAGGAACAGAAACAAACAATTAGTTTAAGGAACAAATTTTATGTACATGCAGATTTATTATGAACATTATAACTGTAGTGAACTACAGGGACTTAGATATTTCAGAGAAAAGTATTCAGATGTCACTTAATTCATATCAGTGAGGAAAATCTATAATATTTTCAGTAGGAGATTTTAGCAAGCAGCTGAAAAAAATTAACATTTGAATGACTACTGGAAAAACTAGGAATTTACTATAAAATCCCTTACCTAAACGAAAAGAAAATACATAGGAATCAAGAATAATACTCTTTCATATCATGATGAGACTGTAATTTGTCCAACGTTTTCGTTGGCTCATAATAAACCTAAATGTCGATGTTTTGACACAATATTTGAAAAAAATACTTTGATCAATTAATCACTATGTATAACTATAACAATATTGAAATCCTTAATTACAACTTATCAATATATTGTTCTACAAAATTTGTATCCATTATCTATGTCTATTTAATCAAGATATCAGACAAACGAATCTAAATGTGTTTAGTGTAGACGCTGATTCATCTATCTATTAAATTGCTATCTGAGTTAAGAATCTTAAATAAATAATGCCAAGAAAGAAACAAATTTTCAAAAGTAATTTTTAATCAGTGTTAACAATGCTGTGTTACTACTGAAATCATTATTTCAAATATTAATGATAATCCACAAAAGTTTTCAGAATACTATCATGACATGTAGAAAGAAACATGGTGAATAAATAGATCAAGACAGCAGACTTGGATAACAGTTAAACATCATGAAACGTCAGATCATAGTATACCACACTATGAAGAGTTTGTAGTGGTTTAGCTTCGTTAGTCAATCACTTTGATAATCGTTATAATATAAATCTCAACGGTGTGTGAAATCAGAAGCTAATGAGATTGTATGTGTGTGCGAACAAATACAGAGGCAAATTTTTAGTCAAATCGCATAAGGGCTCATCAGTAATAAGCAAATTCTAAAAATAGGGTTCGAGTATATATACACACGGAAAAGGGAATGAATCATCGAGCGATATTTGAGGTTCCAGGTTTTCCCATGGTAGTCTAGCTTCAATTGACTCATCATCCCAACTATTGAAATTACTATAATATCCACAAAAATTCATTCTCATACTATACAGCATATGTTGATTAGTGACTGACTTCAAAAGGTATTTCCTGAAGTTCTAGTGAGAAGTAGTGACTAATGGAGTTCAACCAAATCCACTGTGAGATAGTAACTCACTGAAGACAATGGTGAATGTACCGGTCAGTTTCGTGGATTGGTTGAAATTAAACATTAACATCAACTCATTGGTCTAGAGGTTAAGCGTTCTCGAGCGAGACTGATGGGTTCTGTGTTCGAATCTCATGAGATGGAATCGTGAATGCTCATTGTTGACGAGTCCCATAATAGAACGAAACAGCCGTCGAGTGCTTCCAGGTTTTCCATGGTGGTCTAGCTTCAACTGACTCATCATCTCAACTACTAAAATTACTACAATCTCCACAATACCCCTTCGCATTCTAAGCTTTCAACATTTAAGGTAGAGCGTTTTGTGCATAGGCTGTCATGTGATCAAGCGTACACGTTTATAACCGATATGTTGGTGATCATAGTAGAACAAAGATATACATACATTGTTACTGTTCAAATAACATTGTTTGTAAGGTGAGTGAATAAAAGGGCTCAACCAAAATTTATCCATAATCGAAATTGATTGTAGGAGACTTGCTTTAAATTCAGTAGAATTATTATCAGTAAACTTTAAGAAGAAAGAAATCGTTAAATGAAGTAACATTAATAAAATTATTTCTTTAAATAAAACGATGATATATGATACATGTTTTAAGACTTCTAAATGGATTAAACAGAATGTCTTACGCTTAATACTAACTGACTTGATAACTGACTTGCATAACTCTGTTGGTAATTTATATGTATTATGCTTTAGTCAGAGGTGAGATGATATCGCCGGTAATAAAAAACAATATTAAATTCTGATCGAGAGATTTGAAATTTGAGGAGCTTGATCTTGGTTCTGAATTTGTCAGTTTCTGCACTGATGAGTACCGATCTATGTCTAAACGGATTTCCAGTGGTTTTTAGCAACCGTCAGTATGTGACGCATTGTTGACGAGTCCCATACTACAACGAAACGGCCGTCGAGTGCCTCCAGGTTTTCCATGGTGATCTAGCTTGAATTAACTCATGATCACAGCTAGAAATTAATTATTTATATTTGCTTAGTTATATAATACAGAATTTTATTACAAGGAAATAATAAAAAAAAATCATTGAGTGTTTCCTCTTTAAATTTCCTTATTATTCGAATGTAAACTAATAATAAAGAATAAAGAATTTTAATTCATCTTGTATTTGTATAAAGAACTTCTTTCAAACTAAAAACGACATCCTTCTTCTTCTTCTTCTTCTTCTTCTTTTGTTTGGGAGATTTCCTAACAACAACAAAAACACACGCAAGTTTGTTATCATTTTGAAACATTTAATGTTCATGTGGTTAACATAGATTTTTTTCGTCTCAAGTAAATCACACTTTAAATTGATTAACGTTTATTTCCATAATAAGATATTTAAAGCAAATGTATTCTAAAGAATTTAGTGTCAGTGTATAATTTAGATACAAAATGTTACTCAAATTGAAGTATGATAGATAACTAATGACTGATGTGTTAATTACTTGAAAGATTACAGGGAACATATTAAAACAATATTGTCTAATGGATGTAGATAAATGATTAGATTCATAAACAAAACAATCAATATATACGTAAGTTTAAGGTTAAAAATATGATTTGACATTAAAATACAGAATTTATAGTTTGTGGTTACGGTTCAGATCAGAATTGATAATTTAAGAATATGAATACGAAGTAAGATTCAGTTTCAAGATGAATGTAATTTAACCCTTAAATCCTAAGTCTGATTGTAAATAGTGATCTCTACATCTGTATTCCAAACTCTAACTCTAAATTTAAAATCTCACATGCGAAACCTAAATCATAATACTTAATCCTAAGTGATAATCCAAGGATTGTAAATGGTATATCTAGAATTTTGATTCGTAATATATCACATATAACTTGAGCGACTCGAACGCTAGAACCCACCAAGTCGCAAATGATAAAACAGAACAAAAAGTGGAAGGAATGCTATTCCAAAAACTGTCAGTTGTGGAGCAAAACTGTCAGGTATTTATAGTTTTCTTTCTAAAGAACAATCTGCATACTGGGGGTTATTAGCGTTGTCCAATAGGGAAGCTATACGTTGGGATTCTAGAATATTCTTTCAAAAGATGATTGGATGGAATATCTTTGGTTCTTTCTGAACTTCTTAAAACATACTTGACTTCATCCGTGTGCCAGCCTCACAGTAAATCATACATTCATATTTATTGTCTTCTGATTGACCGAATCTATCAAGAATTTTTTTGAGATCATTAGGACAATTGTTCAAGCTTGTTAGTAATCTTTAACTTTACTAAACTACCTATTCTAAATAATCTTATTTTGATCATGATCAATAATTATCGAAAACTAATGATACTTAAATTGATTACCAGCTTAAATTTATAACTTTTCGATAATCTCGTTCAAGTAAAACATGGAATTCTTAGACAAGTATACAGAATCAAAACCGGTTAGAATTCCAATAAATTAATATATTGCTCTTGTTCAGAAAAAATTTGTACTTGTATTTTACATAGTTACTACAATTTTTATTATCAAAACTAGTAAATACAGTTTCTATTGATCACCAGTGGTAACACTAATGTAACTTTATAATCCTTTGATTAAAGCTTATTTCTTTTTTATATTACGTAACAAACATAATAACCATAATTCAGAATTATTAAAAGAAACATTTCTTCATTTAATTTGTAATTTAAATGTTTTAATATAAACATTTACCATAATTACACTGCAAATTGGATTTAAGTAACATCATACAAATGCATGATTCAAATGTAATACATCTATCATTTACACAAACACTGTTTAAAAAGTTATGATAAGTCTAAGAATAAAATATTTTGAGAATGTAAGTAAGTGATATGAAGTATTTGGGAACTGAATAACTCGATATGGATGTACATCGTAACGAAAAGTGACACTGTAATCAGTGGTTATACTTTTACGACATAACAGATGTAGAACTAAATAGTATAGGTTGGTAAACCTTACGATGAAATACAGTCAAATAAAGCTTTAATGTTTTGTATGAGATATCCATATTTCCGCCTGGATCCCCTCTAGGGATACTGCCGATCCCAAGCCCGGATAAAGGAGAAGGGTTGAGCATAAGGTTGGCGAACCCATCCCGTAGAAAACTAACTTGCTAAAAAAATGCCAACCAGAAAAAACTCATTCAGACCATTTAAACTCTGACCTTGGAGTTAGATGATCTTCATTTAGAAGAGTTATAACACCTCATGGTGAAAGCCGAATACTTTTGGAAGTCATGAGGCTGATGCCCCTTCTAACAACCATAGCAAACATTAATTCAGGTACATGGAATGCTTGTACAATGTGGGGGACTGTGAGAGTCTTCCGAATTGCTGCAGAAATGAAAGGATACAACCTGGAGGTGCTTGGAATCAGTGAAACATATTGTACACAGGTTAGATAACAACGACAAGATTCAGGGGAGCTGCTGTCATAAATGAGTTATCGTCGATAAAAATGAAATATGTTTGCTAACTTTTCGTAAATCAGTTTTTGATTGAGATCATGAGCCGATTGATGTTTGATCACCATTAAAAGCCTGGAAACCCTGGAAGGCCGTTTCGTCCTATTGTGGAACATCTCAGCAGTGCGCACCCACGATCCTGTCCTTGGGACTCGAACCCAGGGCCTTCAGCCCCAAGCGCGAACGCTTAACCTACTGGACATTGAGCTGGCATCCAACGGCGTTAATGTTTAACCTGAACCAATCCACGAAGTTGCGCGACCATCTTCCATTGTATTGAGGTTGACACCTGTTTCCACCCGACACGGATTAGTTCCACTGGTCACGGCTTCTCACCAGAACTCCAAGAATTTTCTAACGAAGCTAGTCACTAGTGAGCACATGGTAATTATCAGTTTAGGTGTTGTGCAAATTGTTAAGTTTTTGATTGAGATCATGAACCGATTGATGTTTGACCACCACTGCTGAGGAGTCCCACAATGGAACGAAACGGCCGTCCAATGCTTCCAGGTTTTCAATGGTGGTCTAACATCAATCAGTTCATGATTTCAATCAAAACCTTAACAATCTCCACAACCCCTAAACTGATAAATCAGTTTTGTCAGTAACCAGTAAACTTCACGATATCGGCTAGTGATTCTGTATAAATAATCGTAATAAATGTTACACAGTTTGAACATCACTGATACGAATGTCCACTGATAATGTTTTAGTGTATTCTAACTGTCACAAAACAAATTATCGCTAAAATCCTTTTCTATTGTACATGTTTACTAGTGGAATGATATGTGGAAAATAACAGCTGTTCTCTACAAAAAACAATATTTTTAAAGAAATTACATTTAACTATCGCTTTTCGCTTATCAACTTAATTCATTTTTCATATTTAAAAAATTGTTCCACTTGTTTCCGTCTAACAAAACATTCTTAATGCAAAACGATCTCTACAAAATCCTAATACTTATTTTAAGGAATAAATAAGTTTGTTATATAATGTATATAACAGTAACCTAAAGACCGATATATATTCATAAACACATACACGGAAAAATTAACACAATTTCATTAGTTTATATCTCCAGTGTAAAAATGATTTGTTTTTTGTTATTCATGTTACAGAAAATGAAAGAACAAGTCATTTGATTACTAGTTAAGGTACTCGGAAGTTGGACATGTTCTCAAGAAATTAACAATGTTGTTTATCCCCTCGTGTTTTAAAACAAAAACACCATAACACTTGGTAATTAGTCAGACTCATACACTATTTCCGGAATTTATCATTCATGACATCATTATTTTGAATGGAGTGTCTCCCTTATTGTTCCCTTTTTTTATAGCTTGTTTAGGAATGTTACTGAAAATATTGTTGCTTCAATGTGTAATCATTTTGTTATTTTTGCGTAACATGTTTCATGATGTTATTCATTTTCTGTTAAGTAAACTAGCTATACTTTGCTTTAAATATACGGAAAGATTTTTCAAAAAAATATTCAATACATTTCATTCGCTCATTAAATGAACTGAGATCATCGAACGCCACAAGCGTTGTTTACATAACCTATAGGTTCGTATAACCTTTTTGAAATTAGAATCCAATTGTTTTATTATGTTTACATTTCATGATATAATTAGATTTATATTTCATATCTTTCGTTTCATACTAGAAAACATAATTTAGACACTGAGAATAAGCAACTTAGTACTGTTAACATACAGTTTAGTTATAACATGGTTAAAGTGAGCAGTAAATAAATAAAACTATTTGCTTTTAATGTGTTATCTTCATTCTATTTGGAATATTGAATTCATTAGTCTATAGTGATTATCTTGATAATCAGGTAATTTGCAGGTAGTGTGTTTGTGATAAACCATGAATATATATATATATATATATATATATATATATATATATATATATATATATATATATATAAGTTTACTTTAATAGGCTTTAATGCTGGTTGTGAAAGCAAATAGTTTTGACCTTGTCATACCCTATTAACTTAATAGCAATCAGATTATCTTCTGTATTGAATAAGACATGGTTTTAAAAAAAATAAAATATTTCTTTAAGATTCTGAAAAAACCTAAAATATCACAGTAGTAAGTATATTTGAATGAAACAATACTATACCCCATTAATAATAATGATTCCATCTTGTTTCATGATGTTTCTGATAAGTCTTGTCGATTGAACGCTATATTTATTTCCTAAGCTATTCCGATGACCAGCACGCTGGAACTACACAGCGACTTGGACACCAGAGACAAGATTATGGTTAAATTTTGGTTGAGCCCTTTTATTATATATATATTATTTGAACAGTAACAATGTATGTATATCTTTGATCTACTATGATCACTAACATATCGGTTATAAACGTGTACGCTTGATCACATGATAGCCTACGCACAAAACGCTCTACTTTAAATGTTGAAAGCTTAGTATGAGAAGGGGTATTGTAGAGATTGTAGTAATTTCAGTTGAGATGATGAGTCGATTGAAGTAGACCACCATGGAAAACCTGGAAGCACTCGACGGCTGTTTTGTTCTAGTACGGGACTCGTCAACAATGAGCATTCACAATTCCATCTCATGAGATTCGAACACAGGACCCATCAGTCTCGCTCGAGAACGCTTAACCTCTAGACCAATGAGTTGATGTTAATGTTTAATTTCAACCAATCCACGAAACTGACCGATATATTCCCCATTGTCTTCAGTGAGTGAGTTACTATCTCACAGCGGATTTGGTTGAACTCCAGTAGTCACTGCTTCTCACTAGAACTTCAGGAAATACCTTTTGAAGTCAGTCACTGATGAGCATATGCTGTATAGTATGAGAATGAATTTTTGTGGATATTATAGTAATTTCAATAGTTGAGATGATCATTCAATTGAAGCCATCCCGTTAATTTTATAAATTGGATTGAAGTATAAAGAATATAAAATTACGTTATTTATTACATAGAATTTTAACAATATACAATAAATTACTTTTATATAAGAATAAATTATATGACAGTTAAACGATTAGAATTACTTTTAGCTAGTTTATATTGTTATTCATTTTTTAAACTTCGCCATTTTATGGAAATAGTAAACGTCTAGTAAATTATTAAGCAAAGAGATGGTCTATAAAAAAAGTAGATAAACATAACATTGGTCATCAGTCGACTGTAAGTATCACAGTCTTGTAGAATGTCCATTTCTGCCCTAATAGTTCAATGTGGATACTTCAAACTCACAAATTGTGTGTTCTGTGTGCGAATCTTCTAAGGTTTACCTAGCTAATGAATGACAACTGTCACAAAACATGCGTTCATGGTTTCTTACCACTTAACACCACTAACCTCAACAAGTTATACAATATAAGTATGTTTTTGAAGCGCAGATTACAATAGTTGGAAACGTTTACTCGACTTTTTAAATATATTAACTGTTTTTGTCGTACCAAACTTATAATGCAAGATGATATTAAAAAATATAGGTGCTATAACTGTGACGGCAGCAGATTAGAGGGTAGCGAATTATCGATCGGACCAAAGACGCACAAACACGTAAAACGACCTAGGGTTCTGATTGGCCCCGCTTCCCTGTCTAATCCAGCCAGTCGAGTTCAGAACACAGGTCACAGCCTCGGATATATGAATCATTATATTTCAAACATACTTTGTTTATATACCAGTCAAGCAGACCACAACGTACCATAAAATAGAAAATAACATTGTACAATATTGACCAGTAGGAAAATAACACGTGAAATAAGTACTGACCAATAAGAAAATCATACCATGTCCAAGTCCAAGAAAAGCATTAGACTTAATAGGATAATTTCTGGGATATTTTCCTGAATATCCTAACAATAGGAACATAAGTTGAGTGAAGCGAAGGTAAATAAATATCTAGCTAAATTGCATCAATGTTACTAAACAGACTTAATTGTTAAAACTCAATTCATTCTATTGATTTGTTGATATTTTCATTGATTCTTTAAAGAATAATCAGTACACTAACTTCTACATAAAGAAAACAATAAAGGTCTTGTATAGAATGACAACAAAATTTATTCAGTCAAGTTCTCCAACTCGAAGAAAAAGAAACATCACAAAAAGTGACCATTTGAAATACAAACCTTTTCCATCCTTTCTAAAATTCAGTGGTAATTAAAATATAATCGATATTATAATATTTTAATGTTGTATTGTTAATATGAGAACAATATAACTATGGAGTATGCGCACTATTGAAAATAAAATATAGACATGATTTTTCACATGAGTACATACTTTAAGTTAAGTACGTATAGTATTTTCTACATGAATCAAACATAGTTAAAGAATATGATATTGACTTATCAATTACAATAAAATGTATTGTAAGTATTATTATTATTATTATTATTATTATTAGCTTTATTCAACATTATATTTTTGGTACAACATAGAATTCTCAGCATAAAGTATTTCAACAAGTTTCCTTTTCTTATACCTTGATCTATTGTGACGATAAATTTTGAATGGTGACCGGTTAGATGTTAGGAGTTCGGTGATACACATTTGATTATTGTTCATTCGTTTTAATGCATATTGCCAGCCACCATGATGTCGCTGATTGTACCTTTTTGTATCACGTATACCGAAAGGTTGTAAACTTTTCATAAACGCGCCTGAATAGATTGTGAGCACAATAGACATAATGATGTGTTAAAACAAACAACAAAACAGATAATTTGATGAAATATCTAGATCAGAGGAACAGGTAGCCCAGATATTCAAGCAGGCCGCCATATGATTTAACATAGAAATTATACATTTTAAGTGTTAGTTGTAGATAATATCTTTCTACAGTATTGTCAAACAATATGGATTCAACATAGTCAAGACAATTCATTGACAAAGTGTAAAGACGAAACAAAAACATAACATAACATTACATAACAATTCATTCGATTCCTTGTTTTGTATAACTTCCGTTTTCGAATCATTATAATAACTATTTGGTATAAGATTGATTCTAATTCAATTGAGATTTTTCTTCATTGTACTATTCTTTTTATTTTAATATGACGTTTATACTATATAACATATACTTTGTACCAAATTAAACTTCCTTACATACATAATAAAGCATATATTTTGTAATAATGTTGTTCTGCACACCTTTTGTTGAATTCATTACATTACATTTAAATGGAATTTATTGTTTAGTGTTTGAACTCAAAGTTAAAAAACATATCCTTTTTTAGGTAAATGAATAATATAATCATCACTGTACATCAATTTACTTCATTATAAAAAAGTATTTAACGGTGTGAATAGTACAATATTATGGAAACTTCCTCGACACTGTTGAGTACCTGAAGAAATTGTCAACGTCATACGGAATTCATACAACGGGCTGAACTACAAAATGGTGTATGGAAGAGATTTAACTAACTTATTCCAAGTAGTGACTGGTGTCAAAAAAATTCTGCTCACTCTCTTTCTTCTGGTGGTTGACTGGATTGTAAAAACTTCTGCATGTGAGGATATGCACGAAATATAATGGGCAGGTTGGATGCAACTAGACAATCTTGACATCGCATATGATCTAGCTCTTCTAAACCGTTCACGACATGAAATGCATGTGCAGAAATTCAGTGTAACAGCATCATCCCCATCAGTAGGCCTCAACATGCACGAAGGAAAAGGCACGATCCTGCAGCACAACACAAAGAGTATCAATCGAATCACGCATGATGAAGAAGCTCTGAAAGATATGTAAAGGTTTACATACTTAGAAAGTACCATCGATAAACAAAAGAGGGTTTGATGCATATGTGAAGGAAAGGACTGGAAAAGTAAGAGCGGCATTCCTATGGTTGAAGAACTGTCAGTCGACATCAAAGTCAGAATCTTCAATATGAACATCAAGATAGCTCTACCGTATGTAGCTGAACCTTCGAGAACTACTACAACCATCATCAAAAATACACGAGTGTTTATAAACAATTGTCTACTCAACATGTTCAATGTCCACTGACTGGATACCATCAGCAAAAATCGACTGTAGGAGAGAATAAAAAATTAGGAAAATACGTTAGAGGCGGATAGAACATACATCACAGAAATCATCAATCTGCATTATGAGACAAACGCTAACTTGGAATATTGAAGGGGATATGAAAAACTGAAAGACTTGAGAACACACTGCACCAAGATCTGGAAGAAGTTATGAAAAGGATGGATAACAACTGGAAAGAACTGGAAAGGATTGCCTAGGACAGAGTTGGATAGTAAATGCTGGTGAGTAGCCTATTCTCTTCCACGAGGGGTAACAAGTGTAAGTAAGTAAGTAATAATGCAATCATATAGCTAACTGATAATTTAAAAATCCGAAGATATATACAAAGATACATAAAATTCATATTAATATGTTATGTTTAGTTTTAAAAGTATTCATAAAAAATAATAAGAATATTTATGTATATCAGAATAGCATACTACAAATACTGTCAACATTGTAGTGATAAAATTCGGAATCTTTACTATTACTGTATAAGTATATAATAACGTTAAAAAACCTTCCATAGTTTTTGCATCTAAGCATTCATGTATATGTACAAATAAGCATGAATAGATAAAACAGATTATGGAATAATGGCAATAAAAAAAAGAATTAATTTAGTTAGATAAAAAAAGGTACACTGAAAATAGCTGTATTTATCTAATCAATAGTAAACATAGCCACCTGTTTCAAATATATGGATAATATTATTTACAAGGAAAAGAATGGAAACTGTTATAACTAGCCATCTAGATTCTAAGAATTAGACAACTTAATTAAGATGACTATAGTCTCTGTGAAAATGAACAATCTGTACTGTCCAAAACATTATTGAGCTTTAAACCATTTAGAGATATATTGAAATACTAGTGCTCCAGGATTGTATAGTTGAATATATTAAAATATCCTATTGAATAGTTCCTAGAGAGTCAACTGATCCATAGACTATTATTATTATAATGTTATTGAAGAAATTATTTTGAATCATTTGGCAGATAATATGAAAAAACTCTCCTTATTTGAAGTATAAACTTGTAAAGTAGTACAAACGTCAATGTGTTTTATATGGTACAGATATCATGACAGCGGTACTTGAGTTTCGTTAGTTGGCAGGACCAATTGTACTGTAGTACTAGTCGGGTTTCGTAAAGCGAACATCTGAACTGATGCAATGTTTAAGCCTCGTTTTATCAGCTTTTATGCGTTTTCAATAAAATGGATAGAAATGTGTACATGATTAGATTTGAACTTGATGACTTTCCAAAATCTATCCCAGTATAAAGCAGAAATTATATGTGACAACCATTGTGTAGTTCTCATCAGTGAATAAATAAAAAAAACACTTTAATATATCAATTCAGAATACAGTTAAGTAATAACAAAAAGTGAAATGCTCTCTCATTCTCTTCTAACATTTAAACTGTACGCAATTTGTAATATTGATAATGATTCATTTTGTGGGTGCAAAATATTGACTACAGTTATAAGTATTTCTATGACTATATTAAGAAACGTTTCATCAGTCATTATATACCTACCCTTTATAAGTCCTAAATGTAACACTGAATTCTCACAGATTTGCAGACAACACTATTGATTAATGTATGATAGGTGTAAATACAGTGGTAACTATTTCTTGTTATCATCAAATGGAATTACAATACTTGTTGTAGACCGTTTCCCATAATTAACAAGAATTTCCATACATATCTATATTCTACTGTTCCATATTTCTGATTTGGAAATGGCATTTCATGAATCTATCCACAAATTATTTGATAAGATTTCATCTTATTTTAAGTTTATACTGATGATGCTATCCTGTGGGATAATGAAGGCTCGAAGTAGAAAACAAAACCTCACCAAAGAAATGTACATTTTAATTCTGCTGTAATAATTACCAGTCACTAATTCATATCAAATACAATGGAATAAAGATAGATGAACTGCAGGGAATTCATTTAAATGTTTAGTTTACTGATAAGTTTATACTACTCGCTTGAATAAGATAGATATTCAAGATCATTTATTTATTTGAACACATAAATATTGGTACAAAGGGGCACCAAATATATTTGTGCCACACAAGTCACTTGATTTGTATGTCGGATGTGGTACTTCTCGGGTGCCTAAACCGAAGAATGTGGTTTCCTTAGAGGGGCCACACTCGGAGCCTTCGACCGGAAGGTCTAATTCACAAGACAATAGAGCAACGTGAGGAGATGCCATTCCATGGTAGCCGATGTACACCACTGGTTTGGAATCAGAGATTTTCAACTGCCCTAGGTGAATCCTTCGTTTCCATCAACCCGGTTAAAGCGTCGGACATTCACTTTTCGTCCTCTCATTTTCTTAAACAACACCCTCGTCATGAGAAGGCAGTAAGTGAGATTTCCCTGTCAGTGGCCGCATACGCGTGGCTATGTGAGAGCACTTCAAGAGAGAGAAAGAGAGTCAACTCTCCCCACCCTCAGTCGTCTGAGGGGTAAGCCATGCACCGGTCAGTAGATTACAAACAATTATTTCATATATCTTCCAAATATATGAAAAAAGCATTCAAGGATAATGAAGTTTTATGCATTCAGTGATTGATTATGCAACATTTTTTTTCTAAATATTCTAGTCAAAAGTTTCTACAATATTCTAAATAGTAAATTTTTATCATAAAATGACTTCTTTCAACTAAATCAATTGAAAAGGGAAACAAAAAAAATCTAATTAAGAAGGTCAGAAAAAACTTATTATAAGTTTATTATGAAATATCTCATGGTTGATCAAATTGATTTAAACCATTCTATAACATATAGGAAATAATTTTTTTCTTAATAAATGTTCTCTTGTGGGGGGGGCGGTTGAAATAACTTTTTTTTGTTATTTTAATTTTCATATCTCATTACTTTCAGGAAATTAAAATTGAATCATGAAAAACAAAAAAAAATACCCAATCGTCATTGAAAATTTATTGAGATAAATTATATAAATATTTGGTGATTATCTGTTTATTCAATTGTCGATAAGATTCTTACCACTTACATTTACCTTATATGGGAATGTGTTTAAATTGATATTTCAGATATATATATTTTATTCAGACAGTATTGTTGGGTTTCATACAGAAAAGTTGGTTAATGATCTAACTGTTTGAAATAGGTTAACAATTGGTCTAAAAAAAGCCTCCGAATGTCCTGGTATGGCCGAGAGTAGGGTGGGCTCGCTCTCACCCCCTCGGAATGCTCTCACACGGCCACGCGTATACAGCCTCTGCCAGGGAAGTCCTACTCACTGCATTCTTGTGGCTGGGGTGTTGTTTACAAAATTGAGAGGATGAAAAGCGAATATCCGGCGCTTTAACCGGATCGCAAACCAAACCAACGGTGCACATGGGCTCCAGTATCCTGAGGGAACAAATGGCGTATGAACCAATCGTTGATCACCGGCTACCATGAGACTGCATCTCCTCACGATGCTCCATTGCCTTGTGGGTCAGACATTTAGGTCCAAGGGTCGGGGTCTGGCCCCCTAAGAAAACCACCTTCTTCGGTCTCGGCACTCGGACAGTATCCCAACCCTTACACAAATCGAATGATTTATGTGGAGCATATCTATTTGGTGCCTCCTTGTACCAATGTTTATGTGACTAAATAAATAAATAAATCATTATGATGATACATCTGATTTTCTTTAAACGTTTACTGGGTTTAAAACTAATATTTCCTTGCGTTAAAAATGTTTTTTACTTGTACACCGGATTTATGGTGATTATAGGATTATCACAGATTTAAATCACATGTTGATCTTAACTAGATTACCATTGAGAATATTGAAGTACTACATGGTCGTTTTGTCTTAGTACTGAACTCCTTAGCAGTATTCATGTATTTGAAACCTGGATATTCAGTACTTCAAGTGATCACGGTGAGACTATTATTTATGAACGAACCAATCAGATTTATGAATACAGGTCTTGAATTTTGAGTCTATTTGGATAAATAATGTTTTGACATTTTAGCTGATGTCCGTTTGTGATGAATACCCTAAATCTAATTATTAACCCTAACAATAAATTGTAAATCATAATCCTAATTTCTCACACTGGTTTATAACCATCATTTAGATCTGGTAAGTGAACATTCTCAAAGTCATCTTAGCCTCGCTCAATTTACATGAAAACATATTCAAGTCAATATTACATAGTACTATTATTTCGACAATAACAATGCTGTTAAATTAATAATGATAATAACATTTAAAAATCAATTTACTTTGCATTTTCACATTCTCTTATTCATCAATCTGAATTTATGATAGTAGAAACTTATAGGTATTTGTGTACAAACATTCATCTTCCATACCATGTGCATAACTTAAGATCAATCCAAATTTTGAGCACAAAAAATCAAAAAATATATTTATACAATCACTTTTAATAGACAGTATAGAATGGTTATAATATTTATCTGATCTATTTTGATTTTCCTTTGAAGATGGTTTTCTTTTTCTATTCATGAACAATTATTCATGTCTTTTATTTTACTTTTAATCTTAAAAGTCAACTGTGAATTAAACCACACCAGGGAATAATTGGAAGGGAATTAAAAATGTACAACTTCAACATGTTAGAAAGGCCTGGGCAACCATAAACATCAGAATAAAAATTAAATCTCTATAAATCGTTTGTGTAATGTTCAAAAAAAAGAAAAGAAAGCTTAGAAGGTACCAGTCAAAAACTGTCAAACAAATATACTGAATCAAACGAACTAATGAAGAAGAGCATTAAAACTTATAGGTAGAGAATTATATGAGATCTAGAAACGACAACAGAAAAAACTGGAAGGGAAGGAAATATGATAAAACTATGTGAGACAAACAAGGAGCTTGAAAGAAATATGACTGTCTAGAGCAACCAGTCAAGAACAAAATAGGTCAATTAATCACTGAAGCTCGAAGGCAGAGGTATAGAAGGATGGAAAATTTTACTTTACATAATAAAATAGTCTCAGTTGAAAGCCCACTAGAAAGCAGGAGGTACTGGAGAATCGTTTTGTTTTAGTATGGGAATCCCTAACTGTAATGACCTATGATCCTACCGGTGACTGAACTCAAGACCTTCTGTTACCAGACAGACATCGAAAAATGGTTGGACG
This sequence comes from Schistosoma margrebowiei, assembly GCA_944470205.2. NCBI lineage: Eukaryota > Metazoa > Platyhelminthes > Trematoda > Strigeidida > Schistosomatidae > Schistosoma > Schistosoma margrebowiei. The sequence goes on along the minus strand of OX104026.1, from coordinate 20,252,756 downwards.
GTATATCAAAAATATTTAGGCTAAATATGTGGACCATCTGATACTGGTTCACTAGTTAAGTATCCCGAGTTGGATGGTGATTATAAGATTTTAAAGAGTTCCAAACTAGGGCAAAACAGCTATTTCTTAGTGGTTATTCAAATATCACTAATCTGTGATGTTAACTATAGAGATATTTACGTCATAAAACGTTGTTTTAACATTTCATTCCAATGGATTGTTTATGGTTAAACAGAAATACGTATGCAAATTAATTTAAAACATAAAGTTAAATACTAGAAAGAGTATCGAGTTATTGTGAAAGCAAAACTACTGAGAACATAGTAAAGATAAGCATTATGTTTAATTAACTGTTTATATTTAACGAAACAAAAAGTAGTTCTATAAATACTTGCTTAGTATAAATGTTATTAACATAACTAAGCTAAATTCAAATCAATCATTAACATCAATGTGTGGCCAGTTATATTTTGATTTACAAATAAATATAGAACTGAATCATTGGGTTATATAATGGTTATCTGAAATAATTGCTACTCTACGCCATTAAACATTCGAAGTTATAATAAAGAAAGCTGTGTCAGTTCTGGCTCATTGAACAGTTTAAATCAACGTGGAATTAAAGCATGAATGACCATGGTAAACAATTAAAATTTTAGTTTGTGACCATAATAATAAAAACACAAATAATGATGCAACTGAAATAGAAATAAAGAATATTTTTATTATAATTAATGACATCCACAACCTAAGTAAATTCAGCAGTTGGAGAACCTGGAAAGCTCACCTTCACTCACGCATGTACCGTCCAGTATCGTTAGATAAAGAGATTATTAAATCTTCTGAAAGTTTTATAGTGATTTACTTGGTGAATACATCATAGAATTAAAATATTTTCGAATCAAGGACAAAGTGAACCCAGTTCACAATTGATATAACTTCTACTGAGTTCAATCCACGACGAAGACCATCTACAAAATCGAAAAGATGAAATTATGTTAGTCAGTTTGTCAGTAGTTTACCTTGAGATAAGATTCTGATGTTCTTTTGTGAGGTCTTAACAAAAAGAATTCATTTATGTCTGAAATGAAATCGGTTTATCGTGATTGTGTAATAATGTAGTGGTTCCAAGAGTTTGACATTGATTGAGAGACCTGAAGATTTTGCGTTCGATTCCCGGTGGCGTCGTAAGTTCATATGACACTAAATGAACCAACCAGTAATCACTGAGTTTCAATTCGTGATGATAATCATTCAGGAAACTTTAACGAATAATAATCGGCGTTGGAGAATATTATTCATCGTACATACATTTACATGAACCTACTTCAGTTAAGAAGTAGAATTCTAAGCACATTTTCTGTAAACAACCTAATTTGAAATATATTGGATTTTTAAAAACGAACATCTATTATGAGTTCTTCTCCTGATATAGTAAAACATTTACATTGAGATGGGAAATTTCTTTGAAAATGTGAGTAAAATAACTTCATAAGTTCGAATGTAACAATTTACAATAAATTTGGAAGCCTATTTTCCATAATAAAATGTAACGATATACACGATTTGAAATATCAAAACCGAGATTTGAATTTGTTTGTTTTCCTAAAACCAATCATTATTTATTCTCGTTTTCTCTTCTTCGATCTTCTTAACCTTTTACTGCCGGACATTGCCCTTTCTATTGATGATACATACTACTTATATCTGTGGACATCAGTAGCACACAACACATACCGAATAAACTTTAAGACTAACAACTTTTCATTATTCTTTTTTCTCTTCGTGAAAAAATTATAATTTGAAGAACTATGATATTAAATTTATACTTATTAAGGAGAAAAAGCAATCAAGTTTGAACTATACTGTTGTATTAGGGTAAAGAATGATTTATTACTGCTTCCTTTTAGATACATCGATCTGGTTTTAGACGTTTGATCGCTATGGCTTCGGCAAATTACAAAAGATTGGAGTTTGATTGTTTATAAATCACCTTGAAAGATTTCAGTATATTGACTTAATGTCCTGAGTCAAGGAGATATCTTGAAATGGCAGCGTTAAATGCTTTTAATTCATTTGATCTTAAACTTTTCGAAATATGAATTTGAATCTGATGCAGGCTCTCCTTCATGTTCTACCAATGTAACTGCTTTGACAGATATATGTAAATTTATATACACACTTGGTGATAACATGAAAGGGATACCTTACGAACTTTGATTGTGTTACAGAACATGTTGTTTTGGACAAGACAATCAGTTTAGCTGCAGGACAAGTTCTTGTCAATGCAGTTTTTAGTCTTATATTGATTGACACTGTGACATCATCACCTTCTTCTCACTAATACTCTGATTTGTAGAAATTAATTAAGGTTTTACCAATGTAATTTTGTATACAATATACATAAAGCCTTTTAGTTTACTAGTGAGAAAAGAACATAGTTATGCATACATTCCACACTTAAAAATGTTTAATGTATTGACAAAAAATCAAGTAGTTGAGTACCAAGAAGCATAAGGAAAGTTTTATGGATACTTTAAACAAAATAATAGCATTCATGGTCATTACAAAACAAAAACAAAACAACAGTTAAGTAATCATATTAATGATGATGATAATAATAATAGTATTAGCGGAAGTTGGTTTGGATGAACCTGATTACATAAAGAACTCAGCTGACAGATGGGAAAGTATTTTATTCAATAATCTTAAATGCATAAGATTAGTTACAAAAATCTCAAAGTGGATATAAAAACAATCTGACTAAAATAAACATTCATTGTTTTATTATGACTGAATAAAAGTCGTTTGTAAATGTTATAAATCAGATCAATCACAAAGAAAAACTGTTTATTCACTAGTGAAACATAAGAAATGCATTTAGCTAATCATTGTGGTTAGCGTGATTTTTTAGCAAGGTTTGTGTTATATGCGATAGGGTTGTTGATCCTATGCTTTCACCTCCTCTTTCGAGCGGACTCAGGACCAGTAGTAATCCTAGAAAAGCTACAGGTGGAGTTATTTATAAGTATATCACCTATGACAATTTAGTTTGTAACGAAAGAGCTTCACATAAAATAACAAGAATAATGAGTAGCTGTATTTTAACTTAATTTCTGACATTTAAAAGCACTTGATAATTATAACAAAAGTTTGAAATGAATACTTCTATCAATGTAGTGATTTTCTACTTTGTTGGGTCTAAGATGCTATCGGTGTTCAATAATACGAATAAATCAATGCTCATTTCTATTATCTGATACTTTGAAATACATTAGAGATACAATGAAAGATAAAGCAAATATTTACATATTCCACTGAATATTATATAAAGGATTCAGATCTTAAGAGCTAAAAGAGTATTTAGTTTTGGATTGTTCTCCACTTTACGGAATATAGAATAGAAAGGGAACACAAGGAATCTATATACAAATATTCATAAAATATATAACTCTTCTTTAATGAGATTTACAGAAATCACACAAAATAATAGACTGAAGGTTGACCATTTATATTGAAAACAAGTCAGTGGTTAACTTTTCCATTATCATAGTAACAAGAATGAGCAAGGTAAAGAGTTTCCTTTCTATGCTATTTAATCATTATTAGAAGTAAATAAACTTGATCGAAAATCTTTCATCTTTCCATGCGCTTCAAAACTATTCCTTTAAACCACCATTTTTACTTTGTTTAAATCTATGTAAAGTAGTTGCCATTGAAAATGAATCATATAAATCTTTTGTCATTTACTATTAAATAATAAGGAAATTCAAATTATTCAGTCCAATTCAACTTCTAACTAATTGAATACATTGTTTTCAATGAAATCCGATCTTTTCATCTACTTCATTGTGATCAATTAATATAAAGTGTTAGTTATTAGGCTTGTATTTTGCGTCCATATACATCAATAACATAGGTATTATAATGAATAAGAACACGAGTATGAACAACAGAATGTATTTGAACATGAAATTATAGAATGTCTCATTAAAATCTAAGACCCATACCGTGAATAGTTAATTTGCAAAATATCAATCAATTGTCACAAACCTGACTGTCCCGTTTGCAAATCTCACTCCATCGTCTCAAATTTCATTATTCGTGCATTTCCATACTAATTGTTTTCCGTTTCTGTTGTTTCCATCTCGATCTTCTACTGAAATACATTCTATTCCTGACCATCGTTGTATACTACTTATATGGATATAAGTAACTCACACAACAATACACTTGAAATTAGGCTATTAATTTAAAGAGTTCTTTTGTTGGATTAAATATTAATCTGTTATTTCTTTTCGTAACTATAGTTACTGGAGTGATAGTAACACGCCTTCATAAATACGTTTAATGAACAATACCTATTCCGTCATGTTTTACACTTTGTTCTCACAATATCATACGAAACAAATAAATACTTATCATTCTACTCTATGTTATATATATATATATATATATATATATATATATATATATATATATATATATATTCTAATAAAGATCTCTTATGTAATTAGCTGCTTTTCTAATATAGAGGTATCGATTGCAGTTATTATGCAGATCTGATATTTTTGGGTTGGAAATTCAAAGTCGTTTTCACATAAACAACGGTCCAAAAACAAATATGTATTTTCTTCTGTTATTTTTAAAGGCATATTTTCACTAGTTTGAATGCTGAAATATAAGATAAAATCTTATATGTATATCAGATATACTGTTAGTAAATTATAATTTTTCGTGTATAATAGTTTATCATGTTAATGGTATTTTCTGTAGTAACTGGTAACTCATTGATTTGAAGTTTACAACTGATCTTATTCATTAGATCAAGTTGAAATATGGTCAATAATCTAACTAACTCAACATTATCTGTAATGCTATTTGATATGAGGTGGTTCAGAGAAAATCAGCTGGATGTCCTGAACTTATATTTTAGTAGGTTTGACACCTTATGCTAACGGGTTTTAATGAAACTAGTACTCGGTTTTATGTTAAATTCTGGGGAGTTATCAATAAGCTATTTTTTAAGATGTGTAACTGTAATTTAAATATAAGATTTTAATTTGTCTCATGTAGTTGATTTTATTTTTTATCAACATTTTTTCGTTACTTACAAGTAGTTAACGTTTCCCCATCAAATATTGAGTTGAAGTTAAGCACGAATTTCATTAAATAGTATTTGTGAATTTAATAAGTTCCAGATGCTTCCAAATGGTTGATAAATTAGTCATAAGAACCTTTTTGGATATATTTATATTTATGAAAGTATGAATGTTTGTATCAATTTATTTTGCATTAAAAACATGAATATCGAATATGCATTTTACAAACTTCACTGTTTAAAAAGGAATAGTGGGAGAAATCTATGTTGAATAGCCTATTATCTATTTGAAAACAGATTTCATTTCCGATTAATAGTTTAGCAAAGGCTTATAAATTACCGTTTAACACTGAGTTGTTTATCATCTTAATAATGTTTTGAAACAAAACAGGTAGGGCAGTTAGCCAAACCTTAAAAACCGACCTTAACAAATGTGATCAGTATTTGAAACATGGTTTTAACTGGGATCACTTCATCACTTAACACCCATATCTGCATATTAATCAGTTAACACTAAATTATGAGTATTTATGAATCGTATCATGTTATCGAGTTGTAACGGACATCTATCAAAATTCAGCTGGAGAATTTGGCAGTTGTCTCGTCTCAGAGGCATCGATGCCTCAAGTGACAGAGACTGAATTAAGGTCATTTTATGAACACTTTCTACTTCCGAAGTTTCCGTCCTGAGCGTTTTGGAAAAATTATGGAACAACACCACATTTTTTGATCTTTGTAATATTTTATTCGACATTAGTTGAAATGGCAAATATATCTCAGTTTGGTTTTCAAGACTATGCGAAAAACAGATTTAGTTTAGTGCCTTTTAATTAAATTTAAATGAATTCTACCTATTACTAGCAAGTCTATAAGTCAAAATTTTTGTGACTTATAACAAGTTTTTCTGAAAGTTGTACTAAATCAGCCTGAAAAAACTAAAGAAAATCCAACCAAAGTAGTGACAAACACAACATTAGTAATTTTAGTTGATGAGTTATTTTATTAAGATCTTGAACGGACCAATGTTAGACAACCATTGGGAACCTGAAAGCGATGAGTGGCTGTTTCGTCCTTCTATAAGACTCCCCAGCAGTGCGAATCCATGACTCCGTACATAGGACTCGAACCCGGGACTCTCAGTCACGTGTGCACATCTAACCTTTGAACCACTGAGCTGCATGGTGAAACTGGTATTATTCGCTATTGTGAACGTGATTAGAACTCACTTTGACTTATGTCCAAACGGCATCAAAGTATCAAAATGTCATAACCTATTTTCGATCGGTAATTAGTTAAAATAATGTAATTTTCTTTGTTTTGACGAACTGATGAAAAGGTAAAAGCTGTAGACGATCAAAACGCATTGGTTGTCACGTTAAAAATTCGTTTATATTATAGTCAGTTATCTTAGAAGTGTAAATCAAATGGATACTTTTAGAATCATCCGTTATAAAAACACACATTTGAGCTGCACGATCATTTGAAATGACAGGTGGAAACGTGATCGCCGCTATCTATTCTACAAGTTCTAAATGATTATATCAGATATTTACGACAATTGAAATAGTAAAATACGTTTTAACGTCTCCTTTGGAGGTAGTTTTCTGAAAGGCATTAGAGGGATTTTAATTTCAAATTCATTGCTCACATCTGCACCCATAACGATAAATAGTTCTTCACATCTTCCAACTTTGCATTATTCAAATCTGTTATTCGATAATGTTTATAGTTTTTAACAGTAAAATCGGTTATTATTGTTTCATAATGGACAAAGAAACAAATATTTTGTGCAGTAGTTACTTTCAAATAGCAATGACCTCAAGTAATAACACAATCACTAGTTTAGATTCAGGTTAGAAAGTGGTTCCAATCAGAGATTATTTGTTTTTTAACATTCTATTCCTTTATATAGTTGAGCGATAAAATATGTGCATCTAGATATACTGCCTATGCAGTTCGATGATATTGAGTTCAGTGATCATTTTTTTCGATAATGGTGATCATGCCATCGAAACCTTTCGTTAAAAGTGAACGAAAATTGATCACAGTCATTATAACATCAAGCATGTTACTTTCACCAATCAATCCATTCAATTCTTCCTTGTATACTTTTGTGTATTATGTCAAACTACTAGCAATTATTCAATAGCTTGAATTGTTTTCATTAATTTCTATATTCGCTTAATGTGATTTGTGATCCATTTTTACAACGAACTGTACTTACTATAGGTTTATACTACTATTTCAACGCCGCAGTTCATTATTCCGTTTGCTGTAGTAATTCTAACCAACCAAACATTTCTAATCTATTAATCGAAATTTCGACCCTCTCGAATTTTTAGAATTTACGACCCAATCATTCTTAAATTGCTTTAACAAACCTACACTGTTGGCTGAATGATAAGAAGAACTGTGATTCTTTCTGCTACCGTAAATTTCAAATGTTTTTTTCCATTCGGCTGAGCGTAAACGCTTTCTAGCTTCAAATTGCTGAATTGTTTTTATTAATTTTGTTTTTCCAACCATTTAGACAGATCTCAACACTTCCAGTATTTTATATTTAATCTGTATGTTGAACTTTACTACTTAGACAGTTTTTTACGTTTATTTGTTCATTTTATAATTGTATATTTATCTAAGATCTATTTATACGATGTGATTTACTAGGTTAACAAAAGCCAATCTAAGAAAATGTAGAAATAAATGATTGATTTCCTTTGCCCGATAACATACTGTACTACCATTTAATTGAAACGTTAAGGAAGTACTGAAAAAAATTGTTTCAGTTCACTATTCACATTTTCATTAATAACTTCAATAATCTACATTAATAACTTGACCTTAATGAATAAAAGCCGTAATTTAATAAAGATGGCAAAAAGAAATTTATTAACAAATTCCATCAAACAACTATGTTATGTTATTTTGTATAAATCTCAACACTCCTTAGTTCACTGTATGTCAAATCTACTTTGTCGAGTCTCTCAGTAAGTTCAACATCATATCAGTTTCTTCATGCGTTTACTGACCATTAGAAATGCTCCAAGGCATAAGTTAACTTAAAATCTAAATTGTATTACGACATATTTTATTATCTGCAACAATATTGTACATTAAAAATTATACAATTTAGTCAAAAAAGTCATACCAGTATATTAATGAAATGATATAATATAATAACGTTGCTTGTTTAAACATAAGGGTCATGTTTTAACAATGAGAGATAAATAGCATTTTGACAAGTTTACAGTTGTAAACTTTATTTATTCAACCAGTAGAAACCTTCATTTTATGTCGTATTCAATAAGAATATCTTCAATACATACTAATAAAAGAACATTTCTCCATTGTTCTATGTTGTACATTCCATTAAAGTCCTTTATTTGTATTTTCCCATTGTTATTTAGGATTGCAATTGATCAGTCTCTTATTGACATGTTGTTATAACACGACAAGAATTATGAATGGTAACGTTTGAGAACTATTTATAGACCGGTATGATATATACATTTTATTGTATAATTGTTAAATAGCTGATCTATGCATATTCATGCTCCTCTTATTAATATACGATTTACCGTTATTGAGTTATGCCCAGTTTATTAATTACAGTCTCCTACATTAATAGCCACTTTTGGTTAGATCGTGTACAAATGTTGTTGCTGTGCGGACTGTCTCGATATTGCCTTAATTCACAAGCTTTATAAGCAAAGATCAAATGAATTTACAACTTCATTTCATGGCACAAACAGGTGGTTATCAGAACTCAGTAGCTAAGTGGATAACGTGGATAACGATAATGGATTCTAGTCCTAAAGTAAACATCAACTCTGAGATGCAGGTACATACAGCTGCTGACTCTTGAGATAGGATGAAACGCAAGACCCGAATTCCATTATTAGCCACTATACCACTTTGCTTATATAACAATCTATATTATTTAAAATTTATTAAAAACAATTTTAACGATAATAGTCTACATTTCAAATATATTAAACATATTTTATCTTTAACCATCTGTTATCATCATAACCTAAATTCATTATTTATTTCATTAGATATTTAATTCATCTTATCCAATTGATAATGAGTTTCATATTATAATTTTATTTTTACTTGTTTTCTTTTCAGCAACAATAAGAAAAAAGAAAGAAGAAAAAAGAAAAAAGAAAGAAAAAAGAAAGAAAGAAAATAGTTCTAGATGATTACTAATTTGCATTTATATCAATGTGGTTGTGTTTAATTTTTTAAACCAAATTATTGAATATTATGATTATAGTCCAATCTCTTTTCAGCTTTATGGTCAACCAGATGTTGAGATAAAGTGAACTAATAAAGAAAAAGAAAAGAGAACAAATATTGGGTGATATTATCTAATATTATTGATATATATATATTAGAATATATAACTGATTTTATAGGATAATTACATTTTGATAATAACTGAAATATTCATTCGATTTAACGCTAGTTTACTTTATGTTAAATGTAGTAATGGTAAATCTATTATATAATTCAATAAGATAGTTTGTTACATAATGTTTAGGCAATTTATTGATTGAACAGAAATATTCGTATAAGTTATTTCTATAAACTTATTTGAATTAAAATTTGTTATGTAACAAACATGTCATGAATATTTAGAGTTACTATTTGAATACAATGGTGGATATTGGCACAATTTAGTGGAATGGTTGAAGTTAAATATTAATACCGTTGGCTACCAGCCAGTTTAGTGGTCTAGAGGTTAAGTGTTCGCTTGCGTGATCGATGGGTCCTGGGTTTGAATCCAGCGAGGTGGGATCGTGAATGCGTACTGTTGAGTCCCACAATAGGACGAAACGCCCGTCCAGTGCTTCCAGGTATTCTATCGTGGTCTATCTTCAATTGACTCATGATTTCAACTATTGAAATTATCGATTAGTTGACAAAAATGTGTTTAAAAATTAGTTTTGGATATAGTTAATATTAAAAGTTGTCCAGGTATTTTCTAAATAATTAAAGAGACGATTCTAGATTACTAAAGAACATAATTTTACCACACCAAATCAAAAAAGATAATTTTCTAAGAACATAAGAGGTAAGAATATTTTTTAATTAACACTTAGTGACTTGTAATTATAGTCAAAAAGAGGATATAAAGTTATCCCCATTTTCCATTTGCGTTACCATGGTATGTAAACGTTAAATAATTACACCTTCTGAATGCTAAGGTCAGGCTATTATCTCTAATTTGTTATGATCATTACAAATAACAACAGACAAGAATAACATAGAAAATAATAGATGTTTTATTTATACACTGAAAACAGAATAAAATTATCTACATAAATTCAAACTTCGATTTTAACAAAGTTAATAAAATCATCTTAACAGATTCAATAAGTAAGATATCTCACTATATACAACTGACTGACTAATGTCCAGTTCTTTTGATGCTGATTGAATTCTGTTGATCAAGTCCAAATAATATGCTTAATATCTGGTGTTTGGAGGTAGTTGACAGGAAACCCTGTATAAATCTAAGTTTCTTAATAGTTGATACTGGTCAGTAAGGAGTACCTATGGTCTTTAAAGAACTAATGTTTCCTAATAAATCTGAGCTTAGATCTCCCAACTTCATAGATTGAGACATTACAAACAATGTGTTTTGGCCATGATTGACCCGTTACTGGACTAAAACATTTCACAAATTATCGTTCACTGAGCATCAATGACATCATATTCATCTAGTTCTAGGTCCAAGATTTCCTATCAATCACCTCCAATAATCTAATATTTCGATATCTTTATGACAAACTCACTTATAGATAAACAGAGAGGGTGACATGAACACTGGTAAGTCATTAAAGAATGAACACTTGGTTACATTTTGTTTTAAAATAGTTAACCAACATAGTCATTCATCATTATGGTCGGTTGTATTCATTGATAAATTACTTCATTTAAATGTTGTTCTAAATAAGTCAACACAAGAAATGTTAGATTGTTAAAGATCTGTTCAGGTCATTATTCTGTTTGTATCCGACAGTTTTAACATTAAATTAGTTATGTAATGAATTTATTTTAATTATTATAGTCCTCAATGAGTAACATTGATTCAAGAAATAAGTTGTAACAGCAAAAACATATCAATACTTAACCGATATTTGTAAACAATATGAAATGTAACTTATGCAGTTCGTTTCAACTATATTCAGTCAACTCATATACAATCAATCTGAATATATTCGATAAAAACTGAATTCTAATATTAACTGGGTAATCAGAGAGGGGTTTTGTGAATATTGTAATAATTTAATAGTTGAACTCATGAGCCAATTGAAGCTAGACCACGATGGAAAATCTGGAATCACTGGATGGTTGTTTCATTCTATTATGGAACGCCTCAGCAGTGCGCATTCACGATCCCACCTCACAAGATTCGAATCCAGGATCTATCCGTCTCGCGAGCAAGCGCCTAACCTTTGGATAAACCATTCAGGAAAATGTTTGCCATTACAGTGTGACATGAAATCTTCAACAAAATCTACCTTACTTTTACGAATTATTTAATTTTTCATTATGAAATTACATAATTAGGAAGCCTTATCTTATCAACAATATTTAATTCTTTTATATTCATCTATTTATAGCTAATAATATAACATGGAATGTAATCGGATTAGCAAATTTACAATGTAGGCAAATCTAATATAACATTTTGTCTTCTTCCTAATATAATCACAATAAGTGATTATCAACTTTGAAATAACACAATTAATAAACAAATCATGCTTTAAATGAAATTGGCAATATGAGACTGCATTATTCTCTATAAACAAAAATAGAAAAGAATAAGAAAGACACTAGATAAAACTACATTAAAATATTCAATCATACCTGATTTCTGGACATAGATCTATTGCATAGATTATGCATGATTATGCAAATAGTTAAATAATTACAATGAGTTTTTTATTTTGTTTGAAATAACTAGATAAATCAAGTTATAATCTAATGTAAACAATGTAACCGATCAAAAGTTAACTTTACAAGAATACACTGACAATATGTAGATATACCATAGATACACACAAAAAACATTCTTGAGAATTTAGCTGTATTCAATTCATAATGAAGTTTGTTTTAATCATTCAATTCAACATGGTAATTATAATAACACAATGTGAAATTGACAAATTCTAGGCGAGACTACGATTTATGGACGAACCAATCAGGTATAAGGTAACAGATACCGGATTTTAGAGCGAAATTCACTCATCCATTTGCCTAAATAGAGTTTTAGCATTAGAGCTGATGTTAGTTCGTACTGAAAACCTTAAATCTAATTCCTAACCTTAATCGTCAACTGCAAATCATAATTTCAATCCCCCCACACTGGTTTGTAACCCTCATTTGGTCGTAGTTATTAGGTGAATACTCTCAAGGTCAGACTGTATTTGCTCAAAAGTCGTCCATAAATTATAGTCTCGCCCAAATTCTGTTAATAAAACTATGAAATAGTGTTATTTTTTTAGAGAATACAAAATAAGAATAGAATCCAGGGAAATTGAATAAGATGTGTATATCAATCCTCACAATTAACATGTCTAGTTGAGGTAAATAGGAAGTAACCTGAGAAATGAGATATTATACATTGTATGACTATTTCTAAGAATTAGTCCATGCATACTGACGTAGTAGATAGATTATCATCTTAATAATAAAATTAGGGGTAGATAAAACCTGTTACAGTGAAAGTGAAGATAATTAACTAATTACAAACTATTTTATTAAATATTAATAAATTCATAATGTTTTTGAATGTATTTATTTGACTCATTTTCTGGACTTGTTTATTTATATCTTTATCTTCGGATATTTTAATTTCACTTTGTCTTTGGTTTGGTATTTGTGAGTTTTTTATTCCGGGAACCTAAAAAATTGAAAGTTTATATTATTAGAATGATATTTGGGTCGATTATTTGTAAATTGCGAATACAATTTTTTTTGTTTGAATTGAAGTTTGGTCCTATTATTATTTTAGGTTCTAAAGTTACAAATAGATCAACATACAGTGATTCAATAATGGAAGTGAGTCAAAACTTGAACGTAACAAAACCATTCTATTTTTTGGACTATAATTAACGAATTATGACTAGTGTTATTAGTTGTATGATTTTATTGATTATTCATTTTGCTGAGAAATGGAGACAGACATGAGAAGAATGAACAATAGTTGCATAGAATTAGAAAGGAAGCTCCAGAATAAAGTAGGTTGGAGAATGCTGCTTGTTGATTTATGCTCCACCAGGAGTAACGGACGTAAGTAAGTAATGATTTTATATTTATATCCTTATTATGAAATGAAGAAAGTTTAAGAAAACAACTCTCAAAAATACTCGCTATATTAACAAAAACGTATTATCCTGTAATTTAGGAATCACAAAAAAAACAGATCAGTCTTAATAATGATATCCTTCTTAGAAAAAAAAGCTAAATTATAGTCTCATTTCTATGGTGATGTTCAACAAAATATTCATTCTACCAAATATTGTTTTTTTATTATGTATCCTAAACATATAATTAGTTTATTATACATTATACCCATCACTCATTGGCCTGTTAATAATTCGAAACCTAATAATTACAACAATAGTTTGGTGTTATTGATTTATTTGTATGATACGTTTTAATAGATAAAAAAAACTACTTTGCAATAAACTAAGGATTGAATTATTATGTAAATCAGAAAAATTAACGAAATAAACCATCTGAATGAACAGTGATATGATGTGAAAATATGATAAATGTGTTAGAAATTCAGTTGGTATTGTTTACTCGAATCTTCCTATTGATGCTCAGGACTGTAATTGATCAGTCTCTTGTTAGCACATGTATATACTGTGCGTATTACCTCGATATTACTTTAATTTACAAGCGTTATAAGCAAAGAAGGATAGTGGCTATAAATAGAACCCAGTTTGACGCGCTATTCATCCTATTTGGGACTCGTAAGCTGGATTCACGTGCATTCCAGAGTGAACATCAACTCTTAGATGCAGGTAAATCTAGCTGACGAGTCCCAATTAAGACGAAACATGTGTCAAACTGGATTCCACTGCTAGTCACTATTGATCTTTGCACACATATGTTAATTAATACATTTCAATTATTAATTTCGGATGTTTTATAGATTAGATTAATGTTTGATACATAAAAGTCACTCTACCAATGAATATATACTCAAGCTATCCAAATTTAGAGAATATTATTGTTGGTGATTAATACTCGGGTTATTAAAACAATATACATTTAATTTATTATTTCCATTGATATCGATAACTTTCAAACTATCCATTAGGTACTCACTAGTGGTTTAAAAAATAATCAATAAACATTGTCATCAATATCTCTGATCTCAGATTATATTCAATTTAATAACAACTAGAATTAAAATAACTAATTCAATTTTTGATTACCCGTTGTTCATTATAATAAATGATTAATAAGGATCGAAAAAATAATCTCTAGTTTTGATATACAATATACAATATGTATAAAACAAACAATTACACTTTAAAACTAAAACATCATTCATTTCATCTATTTAAACAAATTGATAATGTAAACCAGTTGTTGTATTACTTTGGAAACTATTTAGTTAGAAACAAACAAGTCAATCAATAATAATGATTATTTTTATTTTTTTTTTAAAGTTATTTATTTTGAAAAATAAAAAGTTTTCTTTTCTTTTTTTGTTGAGGGAAACAGTTTTCTTTTCTTTTTACCGAATTTCTTTTTTAGATAAACATTTGTGGGAATTACATAATTATTTCATTTTAATTTATAATGATATTTGTAAGAATGAATAATAATGATAATGATAATAATTTACCTAATTTATCATTGTACATTGATTAATCGTCTTTAATCTTTTACTTTCTTATCAGAATGGGTTTTGTAGAGAGTTTTAGAAATTTCACAGGTTGAAATCATGGGTCGATTGAACCTAGACCTGGAAGCACTGGACGACTGTTTCGTCCTAGTATGGGACTCCTCAGCAATGCACATCCACGATCCTGTAGGTCCTGAGTTCGAGCCCCGCTTGGTACGGGATCGTGGATGCGCACTACTGAAGAGTCCCATACTAGGACGAAACAGTCGTCCAGTGCTTCCAAGTTTTCCATGGTGGTCTAGTAGACTTAAGAATAATTATTTTTATCGTTTTTATAAACTAAGACTTTGTTTATATTCATCAATAGAATATGAAATGATTACAGTGGTTGACAGTTACATATTACTACAAATAGTTTGAGATTGTGAAATAACAATTAACTGTTTAAAGAAATTATCTCCAGCAAAATATTTAAACATATTTCATTTACATCCTGTATTTCGTCATGAGTTAGTATTGTTGAGTAGTTTGAATCAGAAACAAAATAACTGACTAAACCTTCAGGATTTTCGATAATTTTTCATTGAATTAATCTTATAACATATGTGGTTAATAACAAACTTTCTATAACAAACTTTTATAAATCCATCGATTTTACACAAAAACTCCTGTGAAGATAGTAAACATCATTAATGAGTTTCAAAACTCTACCAATTTGTCTCTAGACAGAATTCAACTTTTTAAATAAACATTCGTAAACTTCGTTTATTTTGTACACTTGCAAACTGATTCAATGTA
This sequence comes from Schistosoma margrebowiei, assembly GCA_944470205.2. Taxonomy (NCBI): domain Eukaryota; kingdom Metazoa; phylum Platyhelminthes; class Trematoda; order Strigeidida; family Schistosomatidae; genus Schistosoma; species Schistosoma margrebowiei. Next base: position 20,236,977 of record OX104026.1, on the reverse strand, counting down.
AAAATAAATTGTTTTCAATGATTTGATTCAATTATGATGATTATCTATCTTCCAACAGAATTGATTCCAAAAGGATTATAGAAACTATAGATGATAACAAAGTATGATATCAGTGTAATGTGTCATTCTTATGGATAACTTTGTTGAAAATTATGCGAGATCAATTGATTTATTTTATGTTGTTTTTTCTATCAAGTAGGCTTGAGAAATGTTCCAATAGTTTTACAAAAGATTATCATAATTATCAGTGTAATTTACTATCCAGGCCTGAAACTATGAATTGAAGGTCATTTAAAATGTTTCCGCCGAAATCAATTTATTTTATATTTAAGCTTAATATAATGATGGATTGATCGAAATTTATATTTTTTGAATTATACTATTGAATACTCTTAATTAATAGTGATAGTATTGTCAGATTAAAAGAATTATGTGATTCATTTTGATATAATCATTTATGTAATAAAGTCATTTCAAATTAATTTCTATTCAATAACAATGAAATTTAATTACGGTTTGTTTTAATCTTTTTGTAGGCAATGTAAACAAAGGAATTGTGTGAAAAAAAGAATCATTCGAAATCAATGGTATGAAAGCAAACACAAATTAACTCAAGTTTAATTATGTATGTGTATATGTCATAATAGTTGAGATCATGAGTCAATTGTAGGCAGACCACCATGGAAAACCTAAAAGCACTTGATGGCCGTTTTGTCCAATTATCGGACTCCTCAGAAGTGCGAATTCACGATCGCGCCTGGCGAGGTTGAAATCTAGGATCTATTGGCCTCGCGCGCGAACGCATAACCTCTAGATCACTGGAGTTCTAGTGAGCAGCAGTGACCAGTGAAGTTCACTCGGGTCTGCTGTGCGATAGTAACTCACTGAAGACAATGGTGGATGTGTCGCCCAATTTTGTGGATTAGTTGAAGTTACACATTAACACCGTTGGAAGTTGATTGTTCGCACGCAAGATTGATATATCATGTGTTCGAATCTCGCGAGGCGAGATTGTGGATGAGCATTACTACGGAGTCCCTCGATAGGAAGAAAAGTTTTCTAGTGCTTTCATGTTTTCCATGGCGGTCTAGCCTCAAATGACTCATGATCTTAACTATTAAAATTACTGTTATGTATATTACTGTTCTACAGAGTTTCCGAACCAAATGCGCCCAAGAAAACCTTAAGGTATAGATTGGCCCAGGTAACATAGTAATTAAATTCTGGTTGTCAAAGTCGATAGGCATACAACAACGTGTTCGTAGTAGAAAACCATATATTCAGTTTCCATTTATTGATAAAACACGAAAACAAAACGGGTTAGTTACTTAAAATGTTAATAAAATAACATCAAAAGCAAGCTTTATTAGCGTACTCACTTAGATTATGATTTTAACAAAATAATTGGGCGAAAACATCTAAGAATAATGTCATTAATAAATGAACTTCGTAATTATGCTTGACACTCCCTCCAAGTCCGTAAACATCACAATAGCGTAATATCAAACAGGATAGTCGATAAGACCAGCTGAAATCAAAACGGACATTTTCCCGTCGATGTAGTGTATGTCAATACGAATAAATTAAAGGATTATATCTGATACCGGCACTCCGTTGATAATGGTCACTGTCTTGTCCAATAAAACAGAGGAGTAATAATTAAAAGTACGGCATGTTTACATCTAACAGCAGTAGCGGAGATTAGATAAATGAAATGACAAATAGTATATTGTACAACTAAGAAAATATAAACGAAACATGTTAAATATCAATATAACTAGATATAACAACAGATACTATGACATTGTTTTACATAGATCGTCACAATTATTAAGTTTTCTTGTCACTAGAAAAAAATCTGTCATACAACCTGATCATTTTCTTTTGTGTGGCAATCAAAATTAATACGTCAATATGGTAAAATATTGAATGAGAAAGCAGCATGGTTAAAAGTTGAGCATATTTCTGATGCGTGAGTAGATTTAACAAGAAAGCATATAAGAACATTCAGTATTCAAAAGAAGTAATCACCAGAAATGGTAACACTGAAATTGTTTAAAATGTGAGACTTATGTATACATAAACAAAATGTATAAACTATTAACATTCCTGCCGCAATTAAATTTGTTTCGTCAAAAAATGGGATAAAGCGGGTAAGATGTTATTTTATCTGAAAATGAATTATATATTACCTCGATTACTTTAATCGAAATCAAAACACATGATGAATTACGGAACTCTTGTACCATTTTTTATCATCAGCTAACCACTGGCTTATTTATGCTCAGAAAATTTAGACAGTTTTTATTCATCATTTTGTTCAATCTACTTTCAACAAATCCATATATTTCAGTGGTTGAAACCATGAGTCGATTGAAGCTAGACCACCATGAAAAATCTGGAAGCACTGGAAACCGATTCGTCTTATTATGGGACTCCTCTCCAGTGCGCAAATCCGACCCTGCCTCTCAAGATTCAAACCCAAACCTTACAGTCGCGCGCGCGAGTGCTTAACCACTAGACCACTGAGCTGGCCGGCATCCGGCGGTGTTAATGTCGTGGATGCACCCTACTGAGGAGTTCCATACTAGGAAGAAACAACTGTCCACTGCCTTCGGGTTTCCATGGTGGTCTAGCTTCAATTGACTCATGATCTCAACTATTGAAATTACCATAATATCCACAAAAACCCTTGTTATAATAAATCCATAAATAGTGTCTAATCACTCTCATGATTTGCAACAGCTTATGGAAGATAATGTGTTAGTCAAAACGTATTACATGGAAGAATTTCAAATTTAACTAAAAATTTCCGGATTGATTTCTAATTATTCACTATAGTAAGCTAAGAGTATGAAGATCTCACTTAGCACTTTAAAAGAATTCTAAGTCAATGTTTTATTTGTGTAAACGAGACACTAATCTTCAAATCTTCTTCCGAATATATAATATCGTCTACCGTCATAACCAAAAAGTGGTCTACTTTATAGACATTTATTTATTAGAGAATAATAAAGAATTTATATCAAAAACTTAAATCAACTGATAAGTTATACTTTAAATGGATTAAATTATCAAGTCACTAATAGAATGTAGTAAATAGTCTATATAATATGATTTGTATAACTTAGTATCCACTCTTTTTATACACAACATACATGTATTAAATCTGTAATGTGAACTGAAATTACAATATCATTCAATATCAGTTGAAATGTAACTTCCATAAATTACACATATCTTAGCCAATGATTGGACACATTGACTAATATGGCACAAAACCATTCGTGACAATGTATATGCATTCACGTTTTATCTTCTTTTTGATCTTAAGTTTCTAAATTACTTTATAGAAAATTTTTTATTTTGTTAATTCATATTTTGCTCTCAAATAGTTCATTTGATGCCTAAACCTTTTCGTTATCATTAGTACTTTTGCTACGTCGAATACTCTGGAATTTATCTTCAAACTTTATCTCTTCATGTTAATAAACCGACTTATACATGTGCCACGTTCCACATTGGGTTTTACTGACTGGATGACACTTACTGAAACACTAGTATCTATAGCAAACAAAACCAATGAATAATCACAAACATTCCTTTACGGTTCTTCATGTAAGGGCTTTAATCACCCTGCTGTTGATGTTATGGGCTGTGAATGATCAGTCTCTTTCAGAATATGTACATTCTAAGTGCATGCCCTTGATATTATCACTAAGTCACAATCATTTAATTGCAAATTTCTGATTGTGGCTAGCATTAGGATCCAGGATGAAGGCTTCATTTTAATTGCAGTTTTCGTAACATGTTTTATTTTGTCAAATCCTCAATTAAATCTGGTATACGTTGTGTAATATCTAAGTAGTAAAATACAAAACGAAGGAAATTATCTATCAAGCTGACTAATGCGATTTATCTAAAATAAAACTGTCGCACACCAACAAAAATTTTATTATAAAATAACCAAAATACTATTTAGTAACGGATTTTAGGCTTGTGGGCTTTGAGTTGTCTTAGATATTTTATATGATGCTTAATTAGACTATTCAGTTACTCAAACGGAACTTGTCAGAATGGGGTTCGAACGCGTGAAGTTATCGTTAACAATCTAGTCCACAATCTCCTGAGCTACTAACTGCTACTTGTTTAATCTCAGACCAGTGGCCTACAGAGTAAATGTGTATGTAATTCATTTGGATATCTGTCATAGCAAATAGTGATGACTTTTATATTCCACAATAAAACTAGTTAAAGTATATAAAATCTTTTCAGTCTGCTCATTTACTGAAAATATAACCTGGACAGTAGCTATTTCTTTTAACAAGAAATTACTAATACAGATGAATAATCAATCTAATTAACCAATGCGATAGATTTTGATACCGTAACATAATAGATGGGCAGGTACAAAGCTAAATATGGCATCAATGACTCATTTTTTAAGTTATTCAGTACATATATAAACAATACATATTATAGATGACGGCATAGTAAATATTAAACCAATGTTTATATTGTCAACCATTTACATTTCGATTCATATGTACTATTTTTAGTATATAGTAAACGCAGTTTTTTTCAATCATTGTTAATAGTATGAATATTTAATAAGGAAAATTAAATAGAATGCAGTTACTGGTAGATTTAAACTTTATGCTAGTTATGAATCAATATATATCTGGGGGTATGGTAATAGGTGGTTTGAGATAGTAGATAGGAAGTCATTCAGTGACATGGGTTTTGTGTTATTTGGGACCTGTAGTTATAAGGTAATTAGCGCTTTCTTATCAGTCAACTTTAAAATCTGAGGCATTCAGTACTAAAGAAATAGATCATCAATATTAACAATCTATAAGTGATCAATCAATCTGAAGTATCTATTTGATAAAAACAAAAATCATACCTATAAAACAGATTGGTGTTTTTGTATTCAGTAGCTTAGTATTTAACTCGTCGGTGTTTGATGTAATAGACGATGAATTCAAGTCTCAGTGAGAACATCAATACTAGAAAATAAGAATATTCAGCTGGACGAAACTTACATTAAACAAGTGTCAAACTCAATTGAGGATGAAAGCGAATAGTATTAATGACTTATTGGATAAAATATGGAACTGTTAAAGACATCTTTCAAATATTTTACTGAAACTGAAAATAGTAGTCATAGACTTTTGATGAGAGCTTATATGAATAAATAATTAGTAAAAAGTTAAACATATTTCTAATAGAAATTGGAGATAATTATCCGAACAGAACTATTAAGAAAAAATAGTGTATCATTTATTATTTTCTTAGCTTTATTCTGTTACCTAATGATAAACATTTACAACACTACAAAAATCATTTTACTATGAATATGACACCTGGAAACAACTGGGAAGGATTGATTAGAACAGAGTTCGATAGAGAAAGCTTATGAGCGGCCAATGCTCTTCCACAACCATTAAGAGGTGTGAGTAAAACAGTAAAGTAATGAAGATGACTGGTATGTGAATAGTCTGAGCAATAATATCACAATGTGTTTTGTGGAGATTTTTAGAAATTTTCACAGACTGAAATCATGAGTCAGTTGAAGCTAGACTACCATTGAAAACCTGGAAGCACTAAACGGCCGTTTCGTTCTAGTATGGGACTCCCCAGCAGTGCGCATCCACGACACCGCACCACTCGGGGCTCGAACCCAGGACCTACTGGCTTCGCGCGCGAGCACTTTTCAATGGTGGTCTAGCTTCAACTGACTCATGATTTCAATCTGTGAAAATTTCTAAAAGTCTACACAAAACACATTCTGATAATATTAATCACCTGCTCACTAGTGACTGACTTCAGGAGACACTTCTGGAGTTCTATTGAGAAGTCGTTACCAGTGGAGTTCAACCAGGTCTGTTGTGAGATAGGAACTCACTGAAGACAATGGTGTACGGTAGCGCAACTTCGTGGATTGGTTGAAGTTAGACATTAACACCGTTGGATGCCGGCTCAGTGGTCTAATGGTTAAGTGCTCGCGCGAAACCAGTAGGTCCTGGGTTCGAGCCCCGAGTGGTGCGGGGCCTTGGATGCGCACTGCTGAGGAGTCCCATACTAGGACGAAACGGCCATCTAGTTCTTCCAGGTTTTCAATGGTGGTTTAGCTTCAACTGACTCATGATTTCAATCTGTGAAAATAATATCACACAAGCGTCTTTTAACCGAATAACCCTAAGATACTTAAAGAATAAATAGACGATAGTTTGTATGAAGAGAATAATCAATATAGTATTCGGCGATAGCGTGACTGTATAACGTCTAAACTAGCTAGATTGAGCAGGAGATATGTTTTACAGAAAGTTAACAAGTGAGGATATTTGATCGAACACTTTCAGCTGCTTGATGTTCAATTAGACTAACATGATCAGTATTAACGTCTAATACTTATCTAACTATTTATTTTTAAAAAACTTATTTATCACTACACCTTTGATTCAATTAACTATGAAGGTACTACAATAAAATAATCATTTATAAAAACAAAAGTTTTGTTTAACTTTCGTAAATGTTTTATCTTCAAGGTCGATAGAAGTGAATGTTAAAATAAATAAAAACATCCTACAGGATAAAAGATGACAGTTAAAAATCTACTAGACAAGGCTAAATGAAAAAAAAAATAAGTATTTTCTCTACTAATCCCTAATTCATTTGTTTGTTTGCTTCTTTTTTGATTGAAAACTATAGACAAAACTTTTCTGACAATTTCATGACGTAATTTCAGTCAAGTAATCAGTTTATCAAATCTGGTTATGTAGTGAACAAGAACACGAGTGGGGACAATCGAATGTATTTGACACAAAATCACAGGACTTGTTAATAAAATCTAACAGTCATAAAGTAAATGCTTTATTTGCAAAATGTTCATCAATTGTCTCAAAATGACTGAGACGTCATTGTTCTTGCATTTTCATACAAATTGCATTTTGTTTTCATTCTTTACTGTTCGATCCTCTTGTCTCTCTGCTGACAGACCTTCTGTTTACGACTAACAATAAGTAGCACACACCACAGTTGTAGTATCATTTGATAAAACATATTATTTTTAAGATTGTAAATTTTTTATAAGTGAAACATGTACATTATTATTCATACTTCAATTCTGCCTGTTACCCCCAGTGGAGCATAAGCCGCCGAACATCATTCTCCAACCTACTATGTCCTGGATCATCCTTTCTAGTTCTATCCAATTGTTGACCATTTTTCTCATGTCTGTCAGATGTTATTAAAAATGTAGGACTTCAACAGGTTATAATCTAATGACTGAAATCATTACTAATTGTGTGGGTGATTCATGTAAATTGTAGAATTCTTAGTTTGAGCCACGAACTAATCTTAGAAAAACCACTAGTGAAAATCTAGAAGCCATTTCGTCCGAATGTAGAGTTGCATAGTAGTTTAAGTTTACGTGCCATTATTCGAGGATCGATCTCAAGGCATTAAGTTAATGGTTTAAACTATGAAGACTCTACAATTCTCAAAAATCAAATTAAACTGATAATAACTGTGTGCTCATTAGTAAATAGCTTTAGTTTACAAGATCTTGAGTTCTGGTGAAACATTATGACTGGCGGAGTTCAACCATACAGAGTGTGAGATAGTTATCTATTTACAGGCAATAAAAGATGGTCTTACACTATAGTGAAATGATTACAGTTGGACATATATAACATTAATGAAAGCTCAATAAACCAGAGGTTATGTGACCCTCCATAAAACTGAAGGACTTGCGTTGCATTTGCTCATCACTGAGATATCCCACAATGAAACGAAACAACGTTTTAGTACGTGTCAGTCTGTAGTGAACGAACAGTCAATAGGGGACAACCAATTTAATGTTTAATAGAGAATCACATTGTTGTTTCGTCTAATTTTTCTATTAATTAGGATATTTAAAATATATTATTTTTTATTTATTAAATACTTCATTTGAAAATCTTCCATCAATTGTCCTTTACATCATTCATGGCTCATCCAATGCTACATTTCTTTCTATTTCCCTTTCTGTTTTCTTCTGTCCAATCTTCCTAACCTTCTTTTGACAAGCATTCCACTTCTGTTCGGCGTTAAATGCTACTTATTTAAACAGACATATGTAAAATCCATCACAAGTTCTATGATCTCCACTAATTTCCCTATATACATGTAATCATTCCATCAATATATTAGAGAATGAATTATGCATGAGGCATATACGCTTAAAACATTATTCTTATAACATTAAATAAATAAATTGGTAACTGTTTCTCACGGCTTACTTAAATCGTAATCAATTATATATATTTCAGTTCAGCTTGTTGCAAAGTTTCAACAATATTATCTCTGTTATACGATAATACTTTTTGATTATCATTCCATAGCTGTACCCTTGTAGTGTCGGTTAGTATGTAAAGCCCGTGTAACTTTTTCTAGCTTCTGGGCAGAACAATTGATCCATTCATCTTCAATCACGTTTTAACCTTGTTAGTTATTCACTTAATAATCTCAACCGTTTTTCTGTAAGCGTATATGTGTGTTTTTAGTATCCCATTCATCACATTTCAGTAGCTTATTTTTGTGTTACTAAATATTGATTAACGCTTGATTAAATGCAGTCGGCTCATACGCCTTCTCCACCGCTTGTCATTTCACTTCGCTCTCTTCTCTTCGCTTCCTGCGCTTCGTCCCTCTGATTGCCCGCTCAAATCAATGAGTGTACAAAATATATGTTTTCGCTAATTCATTCTTATATCCGACTCATTCAATTCTGTTATTTACTAACGCGACTTAACTCGATGATTATATACGAGAATAGGCGATATGTACATTTCAATAACAATCAAACATATAATATAATTGAAATCAGATCCTGGGTCATAAAACCCTAATGTATAATAATTGTTCATATTATCTTCAAGATTTCTATTTGATCACCATAAAATCTATGAATCTTTACCGAAAACCTAAATAATTCATACTATTAAGATAACTTCAAATTCTTTCTTTGTCAAAGAAGTGTTTGTTATAATTTTGTTTTACTTGATTAATCTAGTTTATTATCTAATAGGTGATAGTTTAACATACGTTAATCGAAAATATTTCCTTTTCTGTAAAGTAGATTTTGGTTTCTAATTGCCACCTTACTTCCAATATCATAAACAATGTATCATGTAATTTCTAATAACTTCATCATTATCTAAACCATTTTTCTTTTTGTTATATAATGAAATTGTTATAATTGTAAGTGAAATAGTTAGGATTATTGATAAATGGATAAGTAGTATGTTCTTAAATTGATGACGATGATGATAATTGACTGTTAAGCATATAGTACATAGTCGATGATAAAAGTTGATATGAATGAACTGCACTAAACATTTGTCAATAATTGTACTATCCTCATCATACAATATTCCTATTAGGTTAATGTAATGTTATGCAAAGTTATCAGAAACTATCGTACTTAATTTGAAATCCCATTCACCAAAATCATATTCAGATGGTAGAATCAATATGGACACGTTTAATAATGTTAACACGTCAATTTTCTATCAAAAATATATACTACTAACTACCATCAGTTATACATGGATACATAGTAAATATACTAACATTATTTATTCTTGGCTCCGAAATTATTGACCTGATGATTTAATTCTACTGAATGTATTTTATAATAAGAACAACTACTTATACATAAATGATAAAATCAACTAAAGAAAAAATTTGCAGAAATAATTGATGTTTATATTTACATGTTTTATCTGGTTCAAAAAATTTCATTTTATGTAACCATACAGAACGTATACCTCTTGTTAATATTGCCAAAAGGTAATATTAAAGAGAAAATGATATTTTACTTATTTGCAATTCAATTTTTCATGTATGTACATATGTGTGTATGTTTGTATCTGTAGATTATTATATACATATATATGTCTCTAGGCATGTATGTGAAATCGTTGCAACCTGTGTCATTGACAACAGAAAATTGAATCATTGACTCAAACTATAAATATAAAGCTTTAAATTGAATATAAAAAATTCTCATTTAAACTTATCTACATTCTTCTTAATTGATTAAACTCATTTGAATATAGAGTAACCAATCTATTGGTTTATATTATTTGGCTTCAACCATTTACTCTTTTGTTTTGATGATCAGTGAAAATTGTTGGTCAAAACTTCCTATTTCAATTACTTTTTTTGAAATATTACAGTATGAGATTTGAAACCGTTGATAAAGCACCACATTAAAGGTAATTCTTCTAACACAAGACTATAGTTTTCAACCAAACAATTTCGATCAGGTAATAGTTCAGATAAGATTATTTGCATATGATTGTTTCGATAATTCAATAATTTTATGATTACTGAAGGATACTACTGATTATAAAACTAATTATACTACTTAGATTTTTTAAATGGAAAGGTTATTTCATATTATTCCGTCAATGGTTTTCAATGGATACTGATCTCCAACTTAGTTCGAGTTATTTGATGTTGTAAATTCTCTGGTCAAAACATGTTTCATGTAACAAGATGTAGAACATCATGTAATATCATTAATCCCATACAAAAACATATGTGCCACAAAGTCAGTACAAGTAAACTTTGTCAATGTGTAATTTCTATTTCTAAATAAGGATAATAATTGGTTATTAAATATTGCAACATTCTTTGTATATATTATGATCTTTTGAATCGCAAACAAAATCGAAACTGACTTACCCAATACAGCAGTGAGTACATGCCTTTTAGTCCCTGACATTTTATCTCATTTCGCATACTTCAATGATTTGCTCTAATTAAGAGTTGTGATCCAAACCCACAAGTAACCTTTCAGTAGTCACTGTTTATCCACCTAATAACAGCCCCTCATTAATACTTTTTTATTTATAAATATTAAGATATCTTAGTTATCAGTTATAGTAGACTGACAATTTGCAGTTTAAAGCACTTAAATCATAGTCTTTTAGTTTCAGATGCCAACAATGCTTCACATACCTTGGTTGGAGCAGCTGGGTAGTACTACTAACCATCATACAGTAAACTATGACACAGATGCAAATAGACTAATCTGTGCTATGTGAATAAGATGTAATATGTTAATTTTTACTCGACGTATCCTGAAGTGGATCTACCCCATCATAACAACTGTTGTTTGAAGATCAAATTTTATTGGTACTACTCTATCATTTTATCATTTCCTCCGCATTTTTCTTAACAAAGGAGAAATTATTGATTTCAAGAATAATTTCCACCAATTGTGAGATATTGAAAATGAAATAAAACCAAACAATGTCATATATACGTACGGTACAAAAACAAAGAACGAACTGATTGAAGGTCATGAAAACAGTATAAATAACAAATTCAATAATGTATAAAGGAAAGTCATAAAATAAGGTGATTATGTACCAGCTTAAAGAATGTCTAGAAATATGTTGACAATCTAATAATTTATTTCAGCATCACTGCAAATAAGATAGATCTTTACAATTCATTTCATAGTTAGGTAATTTTCTTAAGAAAATAAATCTTATATTTACTTGACAACAAATTAGTAATGTTCATTGGCGTTAGTGATTGTTTCCAACAGGTATATAAATAGTTCTAAGTATAATCATATTTGTGTTTCTCATCGATGTATCACTTGGAAAAGATTCAAATATTTTTGTAGTATATATTATTGTTTTTCTAATAGTTTCAGGCCTGGATAGTAAATCACACTGATAATTATGATAATCTTTTGTAAAACTATTGAAACATTTCTCAAGCCTACCTGATAGAAAAAACAACATAAAATAAATCAATTGATGTCGCATAATTTTCAACAAAGTTATCCATAAGAATGACACATTACACTGACATCATACTTTGGTATCATCTATAGTTTCTATAATCCTTTTGGAATCAATTCTGTTGGAAGATAGATAATCATCATAATTGAATCAAATCATTGAAAACAATTTATTTTTACATTGAATCAGTTTGCAAGCGTACAAAATAAACTAAGTTTACGAAGGTTTGTTTAAAAAGTTGAATTCTGTGTAGAGACAAATTGATGGAGTTTTGAAACTCATTAATGATGTTTACTATTCTTCACAGGAGTTTTTGTGGAAAATCGATGGATTTATAAAAGTTTGTTATGGAAAGTTTGTTATTAACCTCATATGTTATAAGATTAATTCAATGAAAAATTATCAAAAATCCTGAAGGGTTAGTCAGTTATTTTGTTTCTGATTCAAACTACTCAACAATAATAACTCATGACCAAATACAAAATGTAAATGAAATATGTTTAAATATTTTGCTTGAGATAATTTCTTTAAACAGTTAATTGTTATTTCACAATCTCAAACTATTTGTAATAATATGTGACTGTCAACCACTGTAATCCATTAGTTAATAGTCCTCATTATATTTCTGGAAAACCCATTTCGTAGCTACTCTTTATGGTTGTTCTTTGTTATTGATTCTTCAATTGATAGTTGGTTAAATGCTCAGTCAGCCATTGATAAATACAATCAATGTTTTAACAGTTGGGTTGAAATATGCATAAAAACGATACTAGACCGAAAAATCAAAGTATAATATATTATGTAACTAGAGAGAGAGAGGGAGTGAAATAGCAATGTCTTAAGAGAAAATTTAGTGGTCATTGAATGTTTGATCACTACATAATTCCTGACACAGTTAATAGGTTGATAGAATCTATGTTATTGTTTAGCATTTTAGTTTTAACTTTTAGTATTACTATAATTACTACTATTACGCAACTTATCTGACAATAATGTATAATTACTGAATACTTTAACCTTGAAATTCATTTAAACATATAAAATTCACTTAAAATAACTTCAACAATTGGAATTTCAGAAATTCTAAAGTTTCATTCAGTATACAGATCTCACCTTCTTCAAGAACTCAAAATTTCTCGTTTTCAATGGCTGTTTAACATAAATCTCTCTATATGCTCAACAATATTCAAAAAACAGTAATAAATACGTTATGGTAAAAATTATCAAAGATAATTACTGTTCGTTCAAATTCTGAAAAAGAAAAAATGATTGAATAGATTGCCATTTATTTGTAGATCTGACAGAATAAATTTGATAATTCTCTTGTTAAATAGAAAATTCTTTTCTTTTGCCAGTAAACTGATGAGTTGATTAAAAGCTTGATTAAAATGACATTTGTCTAATTTTTTGCAGAAATAGATAGCTCATTTATTAACAACGTAATAAATACCTATTATTTTCATAATAATAATAATTCATATTATTTTCCCAAAAGACTTGGGATGTAAGTAGTAATTATAACTGAACCAATAATTCTTCATGAAAACTAATTTATTTGATCAAATACAGGGAATTCTAGTTTATTTAATTTAATCGGTAACACAATGTTATATTTGAACCTGCTACAGTTTACATACTTACGCCTGTTACTCCCAAGGGAGCATAGACCGATGACCAGCATTCTCCAACACACTCTGTCCTGGATCGTCCTTTCTAGTTCTATCCAATTTTTGTTCATTCTTCTCATGTCTGCCTCCATTTCTCGACGTAATGTATATTTTGGTCTTCCTCTTCTCATTCGGCCTGGAGGATTTCAAGTTGGGGCTTGCCTTGTGGCACAGTTGGGTGCTTTCCTTAATGTGTCCCATCCAGTTTTAGCGCATCTTCCTGATTTCTTCCTGCACTGAGATCTGGTTTGTTCTCCCCTACAGTAGGCTGTTGCTGATAGTGTCTGGCCAACGGATCTGAAGTATTTTGCGTAGAGAGCTGTTAATAAACACTTGCATCTTTTGAAGTATGGCTCTCGTAGTTCACCAAGTTTCCGTCCCATACTGTAGAACTGTGTTGACATTTGTATTGAAAATTTTGAGTTTGATGTTGTTTAACAGTTGTTTTGAGTTCCAGATGTTTCTCAGTTGTATAACAGTTTTATCAATTATAAACGTTCCGGAAGAAAGGAAGTATGAAGTATAAATCGATCAATGTTAGATCACTATTGATATTCGGGAAGCACTGAACGATCGTTCTACCTAAAGTTCATGTTGATGATGTAGTTTTAATAAGAATGATGAAATTTCCATGATCAAATCATTCAGTTCAGAGAATAAAACTCCATCAAAATAATATTCTATTCTTTTTACAGTTTAGATGAGTCAATCTAAGGATAAAACAATTATTAAAATATTTTATTGTCTTATTTAACTCAAGTAAACAAATTAACGTATTATCTTTTTATAATACCATAGAAATAATCATTATTAGAATATCTTCCGTATATACATATGTAATCTAAAATAAGGAAAGTATGATTCATTTGTATACCGTTTTTGAGTCACAGAGTGAATCACTAAATGTTGTATATGCCTTAATGATTAGTAAATTGAATAACCTACTGAATTTGTATAATAATTTCACTAATACGAAAATCATCTATTTAATTAAAATCGTACTACTAATCAAATGATAATCAGTAGTCATAATGATTAATCTAACAGATTTGTAGGTGATTTTATGAATTATTTATTTGGTATAACTACATAATACTGTTAAAATAAATACATTATAGTTAGCAGTTTTTTATTTCTCTTTACCATTTAGTACGCAGTGACAATTAGTTTGTACTTCAATAAGTAAAAATTGTGAAGCTAAATTAAATGAAAAACTTTCCACTGAACCAGGCTATATCCTAAACGGTGAAGACAGTTTGAGTGTATCTGATGTGATTCAAACTTCAGTCAATTGTATTTGTGAGGTCTCTGAAAGTCCTCTTGTATTATAAAGCCTAATCATGAAATCTTCCATTTACTTATGGTATGTGCAATTAGAGACTTTCCTTTGTACTGATGATTAGAGATTGTAAATAGTTACAAACAGTTAGTGATCGTTCTTAGGAGCCATTTCATCAATCTTATAAGTGCTCATACAAATAGTACTATGATAACGAAATCACAATTAAATAAACTAACTTTGACTTTTAAAATGCTGTAAAAATAAAAAGAACCGAATACATTGAGTAGGATCTAAATGGATCTGAATACCGATAAATCACTTATGAAATCTAATTTATTAATTATGTAAGATGTATATGTAAGCTCTAACCGTCTTAGGTTTCTTATAATAAGTCATTCATTCTTATTCAAGATCATCAGTACAGTAAAGTTTTGTTCCTTTTTTCCTATAAAACAACTGAGGGGAACAATTCATTTTTATGATCACGATTTCGGTGTATGTATTTAACGAATATTATCAAAGTCGTTAAGTGAATAAGCTTAACACTGTAATGATTATATCATAATTTGAAATAATTTACAATGTACTTCACTGAATCTGGAATAATAACTTTTTTCATTATAAACATATACTTTACACATCGCTTTATTATTCTACTGAATTACGCATTGGTTAGGTCGCAATTCCATTACTTCTGATAAATTCTTTCAGGTTTGCTTAAAACGGATATGATTATTATTCAACTATCCTTCGTATATCATGTCAGATCAATAACTTTTATCATCCTTTTACTTTCATTCTATTTAATTAGATAGTGTATATTTATTAGTATACGATCGGTTAATTTCCTCTAAATAATCGAAAATTTGATTTCAACAAATTACTAATATTTAGATCAAAAACTGATCCTAGCTAAATCACCATTTAATATTAGGACGTAGTGAGTAGATATTTCATCCTAGCACGAGAATGCTCCGCCATATACATCTACAACCTCACCTCAGGTAGTCAGATCGAGAACACTCTGTCTTGTGAGGTACATTGAAATTACAAGATACTGAACTGGGACTTAATGTTTTTAAAATCTTGATTTTAATTAATCCATGATATTAGTTGACTATCTCCTATTACCTGCTGGTGATAACTGTCTCAAACATGACACGGTTAAACTGCACTGTTCATACCTTCTCATTAAAACTTAAAGAATTGCGACTTGAATGTATTCAGTTCAATCTACCACGGCAGAGTTGTGATTTCATCCTTCTAAAGAGTCTCACACTAAGAAGAAGAAGAAGCAACTATCCAGTGTTTTACGATTATCACTGATAATCTAGATAAAAACAATTTGTGGTTTAAACTATAAAAAATTATTAACAATAAATAAAAACAAACTATTTACTCTGTTTATTATTTTTCTCTTTTTTTATTAGTTTTTTATTATGGGTGATCACTGTTATTGCCTCTTTCTTTTTTTTTTACGATTTTCTCTTATTACAGCTAATGAACAAATAAACAAAGTTCTCCTTTTTTTTTGAAAAAAAATAATCCAATAAACAATTATTGTTCTTATTTGTTTATTCATAAGAATGAAGGGAACTTTGTTTATTCCCATTATTTATCTGGAAAAAAAGAAAATGTTGTTCTTGTTGTTGTTCTTTTCTCTTAAAAACTGAAATACAATACTATAAAAAAACAGTCAACTAGTTAAGATGAAACCATTTCAGAAACAAAAATGAAATAAACTTCAATAGAAATAATCATTAACTTTATCTTTGTTCTGTCTTTTGTTTGATAAATAAGAATGTGATGCATGAGATTTGCCAAGCATCTTTTTTTTAATTGTTTTATTTTCTCTCTGTTTCTCTCTAGAAACTAGTTGAAAACAGAAGAAAAATTTATAATTTTGTATATAAATTTTTACTATTTTTAAACAGAAACATTGGAAGAATGAATAAGTTCATGAAATGTGTTCGTGTGTTAAAAAAGTTCTGATCTCTTAAGTGCTGGCTTCGAACTTAATACCGTTTGCTTAAGTTATGGTATTTTAGTTGAAGGATGTGTCTCAACACAAGCAAGGCCATATAAGTTACTACTAAGTGGTTACCTAATCACGTATTGATTTTATGCTTTGAAGTTTTACCATCAACCTACAATAGTTCTCTATTATGAACGGTTGATATTCTGTTTTGATACAAAACCGGCATTACACGAACTCGACAGACTAAGGGACTGACACACAACCCTTCCACAGTGATCCATGATGTGATAAAAGTCAAAGAGTAGTCAGTAGGTCAAGAAAGGTTTGATATTAAAGAAGATCGAATTGTAATAGAATAGCTCCGTATTTACTTAGCAAACGGTCGTTTCGTCACAGTATGTGACTCCTCAGCAGTGCTCATCCACAATTAAATTAAAGCTCTCATTTAGCTTACTATAAACATTCTATTATGTGATAACTATATTTTGAGGATTATAAAATGTCATTAATTTTTTGCTATTCATATTGATTGTTTTATTAATCTACGCTTTTGCTTAAATTAATTGGTTTAAGTGACATATCTGTTTATTATTTTAAAGTATTATATTTAAATATTTTTCATCGTTCTTTTATTGATATGGTAAAGCTTCTTGGATCACCAGTGATTCAACATGTTGTAGTATAAACTGTTTGTTTTGACTGTCAACAAGTATTCACTAAACACTTTGCATGAACTAATCTATGAACACACACTACAAACAATGAATTCCTGGATACTGTGTACTTTGTCATTTAAACTAAATGAATAAATTGTTTTTTTTTCTTTTCCTTTTTGTGAACTGAAATTTCAAAATGCAAATAGATCTTTTTTTGACGGAATTTTATTATCTGAGCTGGATGGTTTGGTCATGAATTCTTCATTGTTCTTTTGAATGATATCATCAACTCCACAATCAAATCATCCAGCTCAAAGAACAAAACTCTCATCAAAATCATCTATCTGAGCTACAAATCTTCTCCACCATCATAAATAGGTTTTTTTAATTTTTTTTTTATTATTATAAGCTTTATTCAATATTATATTTTCGGTACAATATAGAATTCTCAGCACAAAGTATTTCAACAAGTTTCCGTTTCTTTCTTCTTGGTCGATCCTGACGATAAATATTGAGTGATAGCCAGTTAGATGTTAGCAGTCCAATAAATAAACATCTGAATAATGTATATTCTTTTCTCTGCATATTGCCAGCGACCACATTATCTCTTATTGAGCTTTTTGTAACTTTGACAACGAAAGGTTGTAAACTTTTCAGAAATGCACTAGGATGGGTTATGCGATTAATATACATAATGATATATTAAAACAAACAAAAATAGATAGCTTGTTGAAATATTTAGATGGCAGGAACAGGTAGCCCAAATGCTCAAGCAGGCCGCTCAATTATGAGTTTTGTTGTTATTCATTCAACACTTCATTATAATTGATAATATTATCTTTGAAAATTTCTCACTGTTTACTTAAATCCTGAAAGAAAGAAAGAAAGAAAGAAAACAGGAAAACAACCAAATAGTTGGATTTGTATAACACAGAAACTATTTTATCAACTCAGCTGTTCTAACCATTTGTGTGTTTGTGTGAAGTAAGTGTAACCATGATAAAAATGTCCCTTTTTTAGTTTATGGTAGAAAAAAAATTTAAAAAAAAATTAATTTCATTATTTTAAATATAAAAAAAGATAAAGAGAGAGAAAAATCGTAAAAATAAAAAAAAAATCAAATTAGCATGGGTCATGTGGCTTTTCTACTAAACTGATTGATTGATATTTCTTCATTAATATGCATAGTTTGCTTCGATCATATTGAATGGATGATTTGTGAAAATTATTGACTTATGAGTTATGCATAAATCGCTTTGTTCTGTTGTTTGATTCTGATTTTCTTTTTTTAAAAAAGAGAAAAAAAACTACTTAAAAACCAAAAGAAGAATAGTAATTGTTTAATATTTGTTTTACGTTTTATAAGTAAAGATGGATAGTCACTAGCAGTGGCATTTGGGACGCAGGTCTCGTCCTATTTGAGATGCGTCAGTTTTATCTTTTGAATCCCAAAGTTGATGTTCATTCTGGGATTCGAACCCAGTACTGTTTACTTCGAACGCCATCATGTTATCCACTTACCCACTGAGTCTTGATAGCCTCTTGCTCATGCAATGGTATGAAGTTTGAGTTCACTCAGTGTGGTTTTACTTGTATCTTCACACTGTTATTTAGGATTGTGGTTGGTCAATCTGGGTTCGAGTCCCAGAGTCAACATCAACTCTGAGATGCAGGTACATCCAGTTAAAGAGCCCAAATTGAACGAAACTCGCTTCAAACTGGATTCCACTGCTAGACACTATCCCTCTTTGCTGATAATGCTTGTGAGTTAAAGCAAGATAGAGACAATACGCACAGTATGCACATATGCTAATAAAGGACTAATCGATTGCAATCCTGAACATCCATGGAAAGATCTAAGTAAACAATACCAAGTGATCAGAAAGGAATTTTGTGGATATTATAGTGATTGAATAATTGAATTCATGAGTCAATTATAGCTGTTCCACCTTGGAAAACCTGGAAGTACTGGACGGCCGTTTCTTTCTCGCTCGCGAGACTGATATGCCCTGAGTTCGAATCTCGCGAGATGGGATCGTGGATGCGCACTGTTGGAGCGTTCCACAATAGGACGAAATGGCCATCCAGTGCTTTCAGGCTTTCCATGGTGGTCTAGCCTCAATTGACTCATGAATTCAACTATTAAATACCAATTTAATTTATTTTAAGTTTGTTAAGACTAGTATAACGTTGAAATGTTAAATACGTTTGTTCGTAATCACTTTTGAATATGATTAAAACTGTATTAGATTATGATTTTTTAAAAATTTTATTTTGACCATATCAATGCTTTATAATAATGAACTTCATTATGTTAAAGTTCATCTTTCATGCTCTCAATAATTTATGATGCAATCTTTTCTATCCTCCTTTAGACATATACTTTCCATATAACCATCTATACGAATGTACAGCTTAAGTAAATGATTTTCTAGAAAAGAAAATTTTCTTCGCTGAATTCTCTTTTTCTTAAACAATTATTTTCATAAAGACTATCGGACTAAGTTGCTCTAATTTTTGATCGTTATTATTAGCATTTTATAGTCTAAAAGTCATTGGTGCTTACGTCAAGTCTGCTTTGGAAGTTGAATAATCTTCATTCAGAAGAATTATGACGCCTCATGGTGAAGGCACCGATTCTTCAGAAGCCACGATTCCGATGTTCCATCTAACAACCGGAGTGGAAATTAATATAGATAGATGAAATGAACAGACAAATTGCGAAATCTGGAGCATCAATCAAAGTGCTGTGAAAATGAGGAGATACAACTTGGAAGTGCTCGAACTAAGTGGAGCTTTTTGAACCCATTATGGACAGAAAAGTTCAGATTCGGGAGAGATGCTGTTATATTCGGACATGAAGAAGAAATTGCCTTCCATACACGATGAGTTGCATTGATGCTGTTCAAAGAAGCACCTTAAACACATATAGGATGAGAATCTCATGGACCCAGGATCATCAAAGCATCTTTCGAAACATAGATAGAGGAATTCATGATGAATATTATCCAGCGCTATGCATCCACCAATGATGGCAATGAAGACGATAAAGATTAGTTTTTACGAAAGTCTGCAGTCAATTATAGAGAAGTGCTCAGAAATGGAACTGACCATCCCAATAGAGAACTACACGCTAAAGTCAAAATGGACAACAACGAGTATCAAGATATCTTTGAACGACATAGACTGGAAGAAAAAACAAAAATGGTGAGAGATTTGCAAATCTATGTACATTCAACAAACCAATTATAAGTGGCACAATATTTCTACACAAACGCATAGACAAAGCTACATGAGTCTCACAGGATCCCACTACAAAGAATCAAACCAATCATATACGCATCGGTAAAAAATCAGAAGATCAGTGGAAAACGTGAGAACAAAGAAAGGAGCCGATATAGCTACAGATCACCATCTGATAATTGTCTAGATGAAACTGAAGAAGCAATGGGCAACTGAGAAAACAGCACTACAAAAGTTCGACAGAGCCTTTCTTCGACATACTGGCAAGCTCAACGAATTCAAGGTAACTCTCGACACCAGGTTCCAAGTCTTACAAGATCTACTCAAAGAAGAGAAAAATTGCTACAGAAAACATCAGGGAATAGATTACAGAGGTACTAATTTCAACCTTCAAAGGGTTCTGGGCCTCAAGAAGCATCATCCTAAGGAATGGATCTCTATCGAAACCCTGAATAAGATTCAAGAGGGGTTGGACAAAATAGCAACTAGCAACAGTTGAACAAGAGAAAACAAGGCCTGGCCGAATGCACCGAAGCAAACTAGCGAATAAGGAGGAACGTTAGAGTCGACAAGCAGAAATACGTGGAAGACCTAGCAGCGACAGCGGAAAGTCTTTTGGAGAAGGAAATATGAGAGAACTACATGATACAATGAATAAACTTGCAGGGAAATATAATAAATCAGAGAAACCAGTCATTATAAAAAATGAGTTTCAAACACTGAGATTCAAGAACATAGGAACAGGTCGATAGAATGCTTCGAGGATCTCTTGAATAGTACAGCCTCACCGAACTCATCGAGCGGCGAAGCAGTACAAACAGACTTCCCTTTAGATGTTACTCCAAAAACAACCGAAGAAATCATCATTGTCATAGGACAAACTAAGAGTGGGAAAGCAGCAGGAACAGACAATATACCAGCTGAAGCACTAAAATCGGATGTACAAATATCTGCAAACATGCTACGCATTCTAGTCAGGATGATTTGGGGGGGAAGAAATGAAATCTCAGCTAGTGCGATAACTTTTATCGCTACAAGAAAAATATCTCACCAGAATGTTGCTAAACCGGATGAAATATTCAGTAGACGCCCAAGTTCGAGATCAACATACCAGATTTCGTAAGGATTGGTTGTGAACAAACCAAATCGTAGCACTACTGATCATTGTTGAGCAACCAGTTGAGTGGAACTCATCACCAATTATCAAGTTTCTTGAATATGATAAAGCGTCTGACAGTGTGGATAAGAGAACCTTATGCAACCTTCTCCTACACTATGGTCTATATAAGACGACTGTCAACATCATACGGAATTCATACGACGGGCTGAACTACAAAATGGTGCATGAAGGAGATTTAACTGACGGATTCCAAGTAGTGACTGTTGTCAAAAAAAGCTGCTTACTCTCTTTCGTCTGGTGGTTGACTGAATTGTAAAGACTTTACATGTGAGGATATGCACGAAATATAATGGGCAGGTTGGATGCAACTAGACAATCTGGACTTCGCATATGATCTAGCTCTTCTAAACTGTTCACGGCAAGAAACGCATATGTAGAAAGCTATTGTAACAGCATCATCCCCACCAGTAGTCCTCAACATGCACAAAGGAAAAAGCAAGATTCTACAGTACAACTCAGAGAGTATCAGTTTAGGGGTTGTGGAGATTATTAAGTTTTTGATTAAGATCATGAACCAATTGATGTTAGACCACCATTGGAAACCTGGAAGAAGTGGACGATCGATTCGTCCTACTGTGGGACTCCTCAACAGTGCTCATCCGCGATCCCGTTCTCGGAATTCGAACCCAGGGTCTTCATGCATACTGGACCACTGAGCCGGCATCTAATGGTGTTACTATCTAACCTCAACCAATGCACGAATTTGCGTGACCATCTTTGATTGTACTGGGGTAGATACCTGTCGCTAATCAACATGAATTAGCTCCACTGGTCACGGTTTCTCTCACGAAGCTAGTCACTATTGAATACATGATAATTATCACGAGAATGGAATTGTGGATGCGAACTGTTGAGGAATCCTTCAATAGGACGAAACGGACATCCACTTCTTCCAGGTTTTCAATGGTGGTCTAACATCAATCAGTTCATGATCATAATCAAAAACTTATCTATGTTATTTATTTCATTCTCAAATTATTATTACTTATTGACATTGAAAATACTTTCATTCAATAAATATTTCCTTGATTTTCATTCAATTAGATTATAGAATAATTTGATTTACTTGACTAATAAAAAACGATAAAAGGTATAGGATTTCTATGATATTACTATATATATATATAAAGCCAAATTATACAGGAATAAGATGTCAGTCATTTGAATGATGTAATTATTGAAATTCTTAAATTCCCTAATATAATTGAACTATTATTTAAGTATTTTCATTTACACAGTATGTAATGATTGAAGTAAAATAAGTTATAAGGTTAATCAAATTATTTTATGTTGTTTAGATAAATTTATTTATTTCTATCGAATGTTATTACAAATAGGTTCCAGATGTACCATTTGTGTAATGAAAGAAAAAAAGAAGAAGAAAACGAAATATAACTGACAAGAAACTAATCGAAATTTGTTCATATAGTTGGTATATAACACTTTATATAACATTAAGTATTAGATAGAAATATGATGTGGAAGTTTATGAAGTGATTCTTTTTATCAAAAACAAAAAAAACAAAACAGAACAACTGAGTGGAAACTGTTCCTAGAGATCTATTATGGGGTTAATACTGATTCTAAAGATGTAAGTTTAAAGCTACATGAGTTTCACGAAACAATACTGCACAAAGCTGGATGAATATAAAAATCCACAAGATTCACTGAAGAAGTAAGGACATAGAGAGGAGATTATATAACTTTAGATTACTATCTTGTGGTGCCCAAATTAAAATCAAAGTTAAGAAGCATTGGACTGTTAGAAAGTAAACTTACAGAAATCTCAATAGCTTCAAGAAATTGAAGACAGATCTTAGAAACAGTTTCTAAGCCTTACTAGATCGGCTGGAAAAAAAGTAGACATTATAAAAAACCGGAATACGATTAAATAAGCAATTATGAGAACATGCCGCAAGATCCTTGGCTTCAAAAATTACCAGCACAAAACGTAAATCAATGTAAACATTTTGTGACCCAGTATTTGACTCCACTGAGATCGTTTCTGATTACTATTGAGATATACATATCGTCATTCCTCGTATATTATCATAGACTTAACTTGCGTTAGTGAATAACGGAATTAAATAAGGCAAATACCAGAATGGAATTTGAATATGTATATTTCATTGATTTCAACAGCCAAACAGGGAATGAAGTGGAGAAAGGAGGGCGAAGAGAAATGACGTGCAGTGGAGAATGCATGTGAACCAACTCCATTTAATCAAGCGTTAATAAACATTTATAGTCACACAAAAATAAGCTACGGATATGTGACGAGTAGGATAAAAAGTGCACACATACGCTCATATGGAAGCAGTCAAGGCTGATAAGTGAATAATTAACAAAGTCAAAACGTGATTAAACAAGAACGAATAAATTGGCGTGAACAGAAGTTAGAATAAGGTATATGGGTTTAACATAATAACCGACACTACAAATACGAGAACAAGAACATATTAGCCAACAACAACCAAACAGAAAAAGCATGTGCACAGGCCAAATATACAGAAACAAACATTCGAGTGAAAAAGTGCATTAGAGGTAATAAGTAGAAGACATGGGAACTACAGAAGTAAAAGCTGTAAGAGAAGGAAATATGAGAGAATTGTATGATACAGCAGTGAAATTAAATGATATTAGGATGTAATAAAACTCCGCCTGGAGTCCCTTCGGGGGTTACTGTCGGTCCCAAGCCCGGATAAAGGAGGAGGGTTGGGAATGGGGTTAGCGTCCACATCCCGTGGAAAACTAACTCGCTAAAAAAACGCTAACCAGAAAAAATTATTCAAACCTTTTAAACTCTGCCCTGGGAGTCAGAAGGTCTTCATTTACAAGAATTATGACGCCTCATGATGAAAGCCAAATTCCTTCGGAAGTTACGAGGCCGCTTTCCCTTCTGACAACCAGAGCGACCATTTATTTAGGTACATGGAATATTCGTAAAATGTGGGACACCAGGAGAGCCTTCCAAATCGCTGCAGAAATAAGAAGATACAACTTAGTGGTACTTGGGATCAGTGAAGCACATTGGACGCAAGTTGGACAACAACGACTAACTTCAGGAGAGCTTCTGTTATACTCCGGCTATGAAGAAGAAAATGTCCCACATACACAAGGAATTGCACTGATGCTGTCCAAACAAGCACAAAATGCACTTATAGGATGGGAATCTCATGGACCAAGGATCATCAAAGACTTCTTCAAAACAAAAAAGAGGGCATTTCAATGAACGTCATCCAATGCTATGCGCCTACCAATGACTACAATAAAGACTTTAAAGATCAATCCTTCAATAGGCTGCAGTCAATCATCGAGAAGTGCCCAACATAGGACCTGACCATTCTGATGGGAGATTTCAACGCCAAGGTTGGAACGGACAACACTGGATATGGAGACATCATGGGACGACCCGGACTGGGAGAAAGGAACGAAAATGGTGAGAGATTCGCAAAATCTATGAGCCTTCAATAAACTGGTCATAGGCGGCACTATATTCTCACTCAAATACATACACAAAACCACATGGACTTCACCGGATCACACCACGCAAAACCAAATCAACCATATCTGCATCAACAAAACGTTCAGAAGGACGATGGAAGACGCGAGAACTAAAAGAGGAGCTGATATAGTATCAGATCATCATTTGCTGGTCGGCAAGATGAAATTGAAACTCAAGAAGCACTGGACAACGGGGCGGATAATATCACAAAAGTTTTATACTGCTTATCTTCGGGATACCGACAAACTCAACAAATTCAAGTTAGCCCTCAGCAACAAGTTCCAGGCCTTTCATGATCTACTCAATGAAAAAGGAACTACCATGGAGAGCAACTGGAAGGGGATCAAAGAGGCAATCACTTCAACATGTCATAGGGTTCTGGGCCACCATCACAAGGAATGGATCACTGTTGACACACTGGATAAGATTCAAGAAAGGAGGGACAAGAAAGCAGTAATCAATCCCAGCCGAACAATAGCAGTAAAAGCCAAGGCACAAGCTGAATGCACAGAAGTAAACAAACAAGTGAAGAGGAGCATCAGAACTGACAAACGTAAATATGTGGAAGATTTAGCAACGACAGCGGAAAAGGCTGCAGGAGAAGGAAACATGAAACAAATGTATGGCACAACAAAGAGACTCTCTGGAAATCACCGTAAACCGGAGCGACCGGTGAAAAGCAAGGAAGGCGAGGTAATCACCAACATTGAAGAACAAGGGAACAGATGGGTAGAACACTTCAAAGAATTCTTGAATCAACCAGCCCCACTAAACGCACTCAACATCAAAGCCTCACCCGCGGACCTACTAATCGATGTTGGGGCACCAACACTTGGAGAAATCAGCATGGCCACCAGACAAATCAAGAGTGGCAAAGCAGCAGGATCAGACAACATTCTAGAAGAGGCATTAAAAGTAGACGTAGCGGCAACTGCAAGGATACTCCACATTCTCTTCAATAAGATTTGGGATGAGGAACAGGTATCAACAGACTGGAAAGGAGGACTCCTGATCAAAATACCGAAGGCGATCTCACCAACTGTGATTACTACAGGGGCATCACTCTTCTCTCAATACCGGGAAAAGTCTTCAACAGGGTATGGTTAAACAGGATGAAGGACTCCGTAGACGCCCAACTTCGCGACTAACAGGCAGGATTCCGTAAGGATAGATCGTGTACAGACCAATTCGCAACTCTACGGATCATTGTGGAACAATCAATTGAATGGAATTCATCACTCTACATCAACTTCATTGACCACGAAAAAGCATTTCATAGCGTGGACAGAACAACACTATGGAAGCTTTTTCGACACTACGGCGTGCCTCAGAAGATAGTCAATATCATACAGAATTCATATGATGGATTACACTGCAAAATCGTGCTTGGAGGACAGTTGACAAAGTCGTTCGAAATAAAAACCGATGTCAGGCAAGGTTGCTTACTCTCACCCTTTATCTTTCTCCTGGTGATCGACTGGATCATGAAGACGTCAACATCTGAAGGGAAACACGGAATACAGTAGACACCTAGGATGCAGTTGGACGATCTAGACTTCGCAGATTATCTGGTCCTTCTATCCCAAACGCAACAACAAATACAGGAGAAAACGACCAGTGTAGCAGCAGCCTCAGCAGCAATAGGTCTCAATATACACAAAGGAAAAAGCAAGATTCTCCGATACAACCCAGCATTCACCAATCCAATCAAAATTGACGCAGAAGATTTGGAAGATGTAAAAAGCTTTACATATTTGGGCAGCATCATTGATGAACAGAGGGGATGTGATGCAGATGTGTAGGCGCAGATCGGCAAAGCAAGAGCAGCATATTTAAAATTGAGGAACATCTGGAACTCAAAACAACTGACAACCAACACCAAGGTCAGGATTTTCAATACAAGTGTCAAGACAGTTCTACTGTATGGAGCGGAAACCTGGAGAACTACGAAATCCATCATCCAGAAGATACAAGTGTTTATTAACGGTTGTCTACGCAAAATACTTTGGATTTGTTGGTCAGATATTATCAACAACAACTTGCTATGGGAGAGAACAAAGCAGACCCAAGTGGAGGAAAAAATCAGGAAGAATCGTTGGACGTGCATAGGACACACATTGAGGAAAGCACCCAATTGAGTCACAAGGCAACCCCTCACATGGAATCCTCAAGGCCAAAGTAGAAGAGAAAGACCAAAAACACATTACGCCGGGAAATGGAAATAGACATGAGAAAACTGAACAAGAATTGGATGGAACTAGAAAAGAAGGCCCAGGACAGAGTGGGTTGAAGAATGCTGATCGGCGGCCTATGCTCCATTAGGAGTAACAGGTTAAAGTAAGTAATTAAGTAGGGATGTAATAAATCGAAAAGTACTGGGGTACATATGGTTTGAAAATCAAAAAATAAGGAAAAGTCAAGATTGACCGTGAAAGAAAACTTGAAAGTAAAAAGGAAACGAGGGCAGGACGATAGAAGCTCTCCTTTCAGGCTCTCTGTACACATAAGTGAATGTGATTTTTACATTCCTATCACTACTTCGGTGCAAAAAAGACAGTTTCATTTTCTAGTAAATTAGGTTAAACCTGATGTTACATCATAATAGTCCACCACATACTTCAGAATAGGAGATTCAGTGAATTTACATTGTTACTTTCAGAATTATCCTGACATTTGTTCCATTATGCATCGAAAAATATTTCTCCACAAATGATCTATGTACCTAGCATCACTTCAGCTGATGAACAACAAACAAACACGCGGTTAATCCGTCAAAATACTTTAGTAAACGAGAGCTTAAATGGGAAGACCAATTTATTGTTTAAACCATAATCACACAGTAGTTTGGTAAAATGTAAATGTAGCATACATCACAATACCATGACTTATGAACAAATGCGGATCAACAAGGAACTAGTATCGAATGTCATAAAACATTAATTCTAATAACGTAGTCGAATAATCCACTCAGGCTTTGTTCGGAATCATCCCTTAAATCCAGATTCATATCTTTTTTCATTGACATATTTGTGAATTTTTGATGGCCCCAAACTATTTATAATTCATAACGGTGAAGGGTGGCCTCGATCAAGAAAATTATCTCAGGGGACTAAATCACTTTTAGTATATCGTCTTCTATGCACATTTTCTAAAATATATGAGTCAAATGAATGAATCGAACATACTTTTGTTTTCATAACGAAAGCGCTATCGAACTCTGTTTTCTGTCGACTTAGGTTATATTTCACAATCAGATCGTTTCTTGTTTGTGAATAAACCATCTAGGATTAAAATCTTAAAATACATCTTTCTCTTGAATACACTAACAAGTATATTGAAATCTCAAAGATTGGGGATTATTGAATTCGACTAAACAGATAGATAGATAGATAGATAGATAGATAGATAGATAGATAGATAGATAGATAGATAGATAGATGTAGCCATGTCCTCAAGGCAAAATTAGATTGAGGTCATACAATATTCCAAATTGAAATGAAACTTAATTTTACTTCTAAATATCAATTATAAAACAAATTCATTTATCCAGAAATTGGCTAAACATTTAAAATAGTTTTTTTTGTCTCTCTCTCTCTCTCTCTCTCTCATTTCTACATTTTGTGCAATTAAATGCTTATGGGTCAAATGGAACTCTGTGAACTTAAGAATAATTTAGAAAGTATTTAATCAAATTGAAATTTCAACTGACAAAATGATAAAATATAATTCAATGGAATAGATTGTCCCTAATAGTGTTATTAATTTGAGGGTGTAAATTAAGATAATGGAATATTGTTTATACATGGTTTATACCCTGTAAATATTTTGGCATATGACTGTTACAATCTTTCTTCAATATAATAGGAGGTAATTGAAAGTAAATCCAGAAAATACCCAGTTCAAGGTTAGAAATTAAAATATATTATAATTTAACTTCTTTTCTACTGAACCTTAGTTGAGATAAGTATACTAGTGTATGTATTGTGAATGCATATTATTCAATGGGATGGATCGATATGTTAACTAGGTAATGAAGTATGAAAGTTTGAAGATATCAATTCCTTTAAAGCTGTAAACAGTATGCTGTTGATGTCAATTTCAATGAGTTTGTAATCTACTTCCTGAGCTTCTTGATAACCATCTCCGATTAGTTAACATGAAGACTGGATTCCGTCATATAGTATATTGATCATATTTTAATCTGAACAAATAATTTTAGTTGATAAACAGGAAAACATTATAAGATTGCTTACAGTTTTATGATTATGCATTAATAACTGTGATCATCTAACAAATAACAATAATATTGATACACATAATTCATCTTGTATTGATCAAATCAAGATCTACTTGGTTTATGGACTTCTTTGATGATCAAATTTGAAAAGAGATAAAATGCATATATGTATTCATAGTTTTATATGATCAGATAAATATAAAAAATTTATTAAATTTTATCGCAGTAGACTATGAGTAAGTAGATTGTAGCTAAACTAATAGAAATACATAAGGAACTAGAGAATAAATGTACCCGCATTATTGTTTACTTTTAGTCAATACTATCTAGGGTTGAACTACATTTTTCGCTATGAATACCTATTAGATTTCTGTTAATTCTAAATTGATCTAAATTGTATATTTTATGTACGATATTTTTTGATATATGTAACCTGTAATTCTGATGTTTAAGTTAGTCAAAATTCAAAATATCACTAACCTAATATCGAATATTACAAAAAGTATACACCCAACTTCAAAAGTCTTTACATACAATTACTAAATTTATTCGTTAGTATTATCTAAAACTCCGCCTGGAGTCCCTCCGGGGGCTACTGCCGGTCCCAAGCCCGGATAAAAGAGGAGGGTTGGGCATGGGGTTAGCGTCCCCATCCCGTAGAAAACTAACTCGCAAAAAAAACGCTAACCAGGAAAAATTATTCAAACCTTTTAACCTCTGCCCTGGGAGTCAGAAGGTCTTCATTTAGAAGAACTATGACGCCTCATGATGAAAGCCGAATTCCTTCGGAAGTTACGAGGCCTGTTCGATAGTGACCGATGTCATGTTCTTTTATTCCCTTGGTGCTTATTGAATTTTGTCATCAATTGTTAGATAGAAAAAAAGTGTACTACATTTGAATTCAACTAAGTTTTTTAAACCTTCAATAGACAGTTTGAAAAAAGTAATAAAATAAAGGATAAAGTCTCAATTTTATAATTTTTTGCTGACTTCATTTGAACATTCAAGCTAAGTGTGTAATACATTGTAAATTTTGTAGTCATATTATCTGATGACAACTTTTATTCAGTGATGACTCACTGAACTGTCTAAACTGTCAATAGTCGAAAAATGAAATCAGTGTTTAAACTTCACATTCTACATCTGTATTATTATTTGTGCATGTATCTTTTATTATTCATTCTAAGGGTTAAAAGAGTAAAAAAAAAAGCAGGAGGACCTGGATTTTTATCCTCGATGGGGTTGTAAGTTTATTTTAAATATAATAATAAGCTATTTTGTACAAAAATTGTTGTAACACAAACAGTAATCTTAAAACGAAAACAAATTTTTTTAACTCTTAGTATTAAGATTACTTTTAACTATTCGTAAACTAATCAAATCATGATGTGACTATCAGACTTACTTCTTATTTCCAATTTGATGTTAGATGTTTAGAAGAATTGGGTAGGACAACCTGAGACGACGTTAGTGAGACGTATTTACACTTATTTGGAGTGATTTATGTACCACTTGTAGGACATAGACCTGCATCATTCCTCGATCTATTGAAAATAGTTTTCGACCTGAATGTGGAAAAACATTTAAGACCGCTTTAATCCAGCATTGTAATGCTAGCTGGCTGTTTTTAGCAAGAGATTTCCTATGGGATGAGGTTACTGACCTCATGCACAACCCTCTTCCTTTACCAGGCCTTGGGACCGGCAGTAACTCCAAATGATCTACATGTACAAGTATCTATAAATAGCTGTCTTCGCAAGACACTCAACATCCATTGGCCGGATACCATCAGCAACAGTCTTCCTTGGGAGAGAACACACCAGTCTCCAGGTGAAGAGAAAATTGGGAAAAGACGATGGGAATGGATAGGACATATATTACGCAAATCATCAAAATGTATCACGAAACAAGCCCTAGCTTGGAATCGTGAAAGCAAGCAAAAAGAGGTAGGCCAGAGGACACATTACATCGGGAAATAGAAGCAGATATGAAAGGGATGAATATCAACTGGAAAGAGCTTGAAAGGATTGTCCATGACAGGGTTGGATGGCGAATGCTAATGAGCGGCCTATGCTCCTTCACGAGGATTAACAGGCGTAAGGAAGTAAGTAAGTAAACTTCAAATACACTCGATGTGCTTATAGCTTTGTGTTCCGCGCTATCCGCTAATAAACTGTATTTGACACTTCTCATTCCCTTCTGCTTTCAAACATCATTGAGATTTATATTATAAAGGTTATCGAGGTGATTGATTAACGAAGCAAAGCTACTATGAAGTATTATTATACAATTATATATATTGATCATGTGTCCATTAACATTTACATTAGGAAACTATTAAATCAGAAAATTATTGCATCAATTAGTTAGAAAAATACTGGGGAAAGAAAACAAAAGTATTTTTATTTATTTATAAATTAATTCTAAGTTGAACACTACAATGTTGTACTTCGTTTTACATGCTCATACATGTGTACATCGAATGAAACACACACATTCACATTTAAGTATATACATAATATACATATATAAACAGACACATAAATTACATTTACATTTTGTACAAGATTGACGTAATGATAGAAAAGAATTGTGATTTTCACTTTTAAAAAAAAAAGAGAAATAATTTACATACATTTATGAACACATAAAAATAAACATACTTCAGAATAAACGAAGGTGAACTTGTATGAACATTTCGGAAATTCAACTGTCAATTTTAGTAAATGTCAATTATTACCTTATATAAAGTATAAATCGGCATAGACAAACATATGCATCGATACACTTAAATGTACTAATATAATGCAGTACCCTCTTAACTAGACAAGTTATATGATTGTTTTATTTTGAAAAAAGACAATTATTCAAGTGATTGTTGAAATATATTTGTCACTCATAGATGATGATGATGATGAAGAGAACAAATAGATCATATTACACGAGTAATGAGTGAAGAAAAAAACAATTGTTGTTCATTACAAATCGGATTAATATTCTAGTAATTAGATCAGTTGATTAAATAATAAGTGTAAATAAATGGAACATAATGAAAGAATCTACCATGATTTGAATAGGAGAAACTGTCACTTTTATAAATAGTAGATTGAATTTATAACTAAAATGTAAATAAAATTTATTATTTGTCGATATTTTTATCAGTTTAATCATCATTCTGACAATAAAACAATGTGGATTCGAATCCAGCGGGATGAGATCGAGTATGTGCACTGCTAAGGAGTCCCACACTAGGACGAAATGACCTTTGAGTTCTTACAGGTTTTCCATGGTGGTATAGCTTCAATTGACTCATAAACTCAACTATTAAGTTACTATAATATCAATAAAACCCCTTTCTGATAATAATTTTCAGTTATTCTTCTTAAACAGAAACTTTTTCTTAGTTAAATGATTATCAACAATGTCCGCATTATTTGAAAAACAACTCCGTTCCGGTGGTCAATAGTAATAAATCTGTTTTGAGTTCTATTTCATTGGTTTTCATTGATAATTTTAACATCAGTCAACATTCATACAACATAATTGTCAAAGGTAGGAGGAAAGTATATCTTCAGAGGTGTATTTGATTTTTGTTATCAACTGAATAAAACAAATTGAAATGTATTCACTTGGTGTTGTTTACCTGTATCTTCATATTGATGTTTATGACTGCAATTGATCAGTCTATTATTCGCATATGTGCATCATGTGCGGACTGCTTCGATATTGCCTGAAGTCATAAGCATTATAAGCAAAGATGGGTAGTGGATAGCACTGGAATCCAGGATGAGCGTTTCGTATTGTTTCTGACTAGTCAGCTGAAGACTGACCAATCACAGTCCTAAATAACAATCGGAATACTGGAGTAAAAAATACCAAGTGAGTTCAAATACTCCACTCCATTACACTGACAAGCGGCTATCAGGAATCTGTGTCGACGGCGTTTGAAGCAAATGGCACTGGGCCCGAGTCACGGAGTGAACATCAACCCTGATATGCAAGTACATCCAGCTGACGAGTCCCAAATAGAACGAAATGCGCGTCCTGGATTCCACTGTCAGCCACTATTCATCAAATCGAAACGATCCAATTAAAAAATGCTTACTCGTTAGAAATATCTTCACAATCTGTGTAATTTAATAGAAGTTTATACAAGAATAATTTTGGTATTATGATATACACTTATTATGTACATTAAATCTCACTATGCAACATGGGAAGACAATGAATATGAAGGTATGATTGCCAAGGCTGAATCACTGTGTACATACACCTTGAGTATGGTGGATTCAGGTAAGGGACATGTAGAATGAGAGTTCTACAGAAGCATAATTAATTCCTCCAGTTATATGCCTGCTAAAAACTCATCTACCGGTTCTTTTATAGCGACTCACGTGCAAATGGGTTTATTCTCATTTAACTCAGTTAAGCCCTTTTGTTAACTTATTTAATGGACAAAGTCATCCATGATATAACAACTTGTTGTACTATCTTTATTATTATGCTTGTATGAAATACATATGCTTGAACATTGTTTAGCGCCTACGCATATATTCATTCTGCTAGCTTCATTATTAACTGCTTAATCTATTCGCTGACTCACCTATTTTCCTATACATATATATACCTGTACATTTTGCACGCATTGACTACAGCTACTTGCTACTGCTACAATCGTAGTTCGCTTGCTCATTCATTTTTGCCTCTCTGCTGTGTGGTCCGAATTATCTACTAAATAAAACTGTAGTAGCTGCTTCTTTTTGCCTTCTGATTTCAAATAACGTTGAGGATTGTACGATAACGGTTCGAGGGTGATTAAATAACGAAGCACAGCCACTACAGAATTGGTAACCCCGACGTGAGAACGGGAAGCGAATTTTGACGAAATAATCAAATTCCAAAAATCCGACTACCTTCATCTCAATTCGGATTATCAAATGAACTATAATTACAACTGTGGATTTATATTATTATTTTAATTACACTTACATTATTTCGTAAACATTATTAAACGTGACAATTATAATCATAATAAATAACAATTATCCATAAACAATGGATATATTGGTGCAATTTAGTAAGTCTGTTCCATTTTATAAATTGTGCCATTTTTTTATTATCATTGTTTTCGCCCGTCTATTTTTCCTTGTGACTGTTACATTATTTTCGTGTGCTATTTAATTTTTATAAGCATGTCTTATGAAAACACAGTTTCAAGCGCACAGCAAGCCTCGTCCGTGAGGTCTCTTAACCTCCCTGCCCCTTCTTTTAAAATCACAGACCCAAAACTTTGGTTTATAAGACTTGAAAATTATTTTCTCGCTAACCGCATTCTTTTGCAAAAGGATAAGTTCGGCCTGACAAGCACACTACTCCCAGACGAAGTAGCTGACAACGTTCGAAAGGCACTAGCAAAACCAGACACAGAAAAACCATACGACGTGCTAAAAGAGGCTGTAATTAAAACTCTCTCTCTCAGTGACCAACAAGCCGTCGAA
This sequence comes from Schistosoma margrebowiei, assembly GCA_944470205.2. NCBI lineage: Eukaryota > Metazoa > Platyhelminthes > Trematoda > Strigeidida > Schistosomatidae > Schistosoma > Schistosoma margrebowiei. The sequence goes on along the minus strand of OX104026.1, from coordinate 20,201,921 downwards.
CAACTCCTTAGCCAAGTACAAATTGGAGATAGAACTCCATCACAACTAAAAAATTATATGAAAAGTCTACTTGGCGATAGACACATTGACAATAATCTCTTCTATCAATTGTGGCTCCGCCGACTCCCGGCAAATATTCAGCAGATCCTAGCTGTAGGAGATACGGATGCTGATTTAGACAATATAGCAAAGATAGCCGATAGAATATACGAAAGAAGCAAGCAAGCAAGCCCTCCACTACACAGCGTGACAGTAGACGATAGACTTGATACTCTACAGAAGGAAATAAATGTTTTATGCCGAAAACTCTCAGAGTTAACGCAGAGAGAAAAGCCACGAAGGTCATCGCGAGATCGTTCGCGTGAAAGGGCCCGGTCAACTTCTAGACGACGCCCAACTCCCGCGATATGTTGGTATCATCAAATGTTCGGCTACAGGGCCAGAAAGTGCCTACAACCTTGTAGATTTAACAGAGCTAGTAACCGATACCCACGAGTATCAATGGCAACAGCATCAACACACGTAATGCCTGAAAATAGTCGCCTCTTTTATATACAAGACCGAACCACTGGCGCGCAATTTTTAGTTGACACTGGAGCGGAAATTAGCGTAGTACCTCCATTTAACGAGGAAAGAAAAAACATTAATCCGTCATTAGTCCTAAGAGCAGCAAATAAATCAGATATTAAGACATATGGTAAACGGAAATTGTCCCTAGATTTTGGACGTGGCGCTTCATACCGCTGGAACTTTGTCATAGCAGATGTATCGATGCCCATAATAGGCATGGATTTCTTATGTAACTTTGACCTGCTAGTAGACTCTAGACGACACAGACTTATAAACGGCAGTCAAACCACTTCGATAAGAGGAATACTTACGGAAGCCGTTTCAATGAATCTTGTGATCGATAAAAGTCGTGATGATCCATACAAATTGTTGTTAAAGGAGTTCCCTGAACTTGTAAAAGTAACATACAGTAAAGCAGATCTCAAACATTCTATCCAGCATCACATCGTAACGAGTGGTCCACCAATTAATGAAAGACCAAGAAGGCTAGATCCCAAAAGACTAGCTATTGCTAAACAGGAATTCGACAAGCTAATGAGGTTAGGCATTATAAGGCCATCGAACAGCCCGTGGGCATCACCGCTACATATGGTCCCGAAAAAGAATGGAGAGGTTAGGCCATGTGGGGATTACAGAGCACTAAACAAACAAACAGTAGCTGATAGATATCCTATACCGCACATTCATGATTTCACCTACAATATAGAGGGCACTACTATCTTCTCGAAGATCGACTTAGTCAGAGCATACTACCACATCCCTGTCGCCTCACAAGACATACCAAAGACAGCGGTAACAACCCCATTTGGGCTATATGAATTCCTGCGTATGCCTTTTGGACTGACTAACGCGGCACAAACCTTTCAGCGGTTTATAGACCAGGTCATTAGAGGTTTACCTGGGGTATACGCGTATATCGACGATTTATTAGTAGCTAGCACCACTAAAGATGAGCATATACAACAACTACGGCAATTATTTATGCGACTCAGGGAACACGGCATTTCTATAAATATTGAGAAGTGTGAATTTGGAAAAGAATCTTTACAGTTCCTAGGTCACAATATAACTTCGCAAGGCATCACACCAATAGCAAAAGAAGTCGAGGCCATTAAGAATTATCCCCTACCCGATTCATGGAAAAAGTTACGCAGATTTCTCGGGTTAATAAACTATTACAGACGATTTATCCCAAACTGTGCGTCAATATTGCAACCATTAACAGATGCGTTACGCGGACACGCACGCACATTCCAATTATCATCAGAAGCGATTCAAGCATTCGAGCACGCTAAAAAAGCACTAAATAAAGAAATGACGCTAACTAGACGAAAGAGCGACACACCGTTGGCTATCATGTCGGATGCTTCAGACGTAGCGGTAGGAGCCGTTTTACAGCAATTAGTAAATGGCACATGGGAACCGCTCTCATTTTTTTCGAAAAGACTGAATCCAACACAAACAAGATATAGTACCTTCGGAAGAGAACTCCTAGCAATCTACTTAGCGATAAAACACTTCCGTCATATGGTCGAAGGCATAAATTTTACCGTCTATACAGACCACAAACCACTAACGAAAGCATTAAGCGCAAAGCAAGACAATTATTCCCCGAGAGAGATCCGACAATTAGAGTTCATTTCACAGTTCACGTCTGACATTCAGTATATCAAAGGCAATAGCAACGAAGTGGCAGACGCACTATCCAGAGCGATGGTCAACGCTCTCGTCCAATCCGAAATCGATTATCACAAGTTAGCAGCATTACAAAATATCGACGTCGAGTTAAACAGACTAAAGTCTGCCAATACAACCTCGTTAGTTCTCAAAGAAACTCCATTGGAAGAAGTAAGCATCACCTGCGATATTTCTACAGGTCAACCAAGACCATTTATTCCAAAACCGCTAAGGCGAAACATTTTCGAAGCCATGCACAATATTTCACATCCCGGAATAAAGGCCACCATCAAACTAATCAGCGAACGTTTTGTATGGCCAAGTATGAATCGGGATATTCGTAATTGGACGCAAGCGTGTGTAAAATGCCAAAGAGTTAAGATACATCGCCACACCAGTTCCGCAGTAGGTCATTTCCGTCATCCCGATAACAGATTCGAGCACATACATATCGATATTATAGGACCACTGCCGGTTTCCAATGGCTTCAGTTACATTTTCACTTGCATTGATAGATTCACACGATGGCCTGTAGCTGTTCCCATAAAAGATATTACAGCCGAAACTATAGCAAAAACCCTAGTAGAGCATTGGATCTCCCATTATGGCGTACCTACTAATATTACAACCGATAGAGGAGCTCAATTCGAGAGCCGCCTCTTCCAACAACTCACAGAACTACTCGGAATCAAACGAATTCGCACAACATCCTACCATCCGATGTCAAATGGTATGGTAGAGAGATTGCATCGGCAACTTAAAGCCTCCCTTACAGCTGTCATCAGCAATAATGATTGTGCCAGCAAGCTACCGTTAGTCATGTTGAGCTTAAGATCAACAATCAAACAAGATATAGAATGCTGCCCAGCAGAATTGGTTTATGGAACCACACTACGTCTGCCAGGAGAGTTTTTCACCTCAGGTAAAAGCGTTCCAACTGATATAGCCGACTGTGTACAGCGTCTTAAGCAGCATATGAGTAGTCTAAGGATAACGCTTCCGAGACAACATCAACGCCGTGTGTACATACCCAAACAACTAAGTAACAGTACCCATGTGTTTATCAGAAGGGATAATGTGCAACGTCCCTTACAACCGGTCTACGATGGTCCATTTAAGGTGATTAAAAGAGACGACAAAACTATTACGGTTGACAAAGCTGGAAAAACGGATGTAATTAGCATCGACCGAGTCAAACCAGCTTTCATCGAAGCCTACGATCAGCCAGTACATACAGATACTGCGAAAACCGTTGAATCATCGAAACGTCAGTTCCAAAAATCAACAACGTTAACTCAACAAAAAAACGAGACTCCGATAACAACAAGATCTGGCCGCAGAGTAAGATGGCCCCAACATTATGTTGCTACAATTTTCTATTAATAATAATCTGCTATTCGGAATATTAATTATAACTTCTACTTCATTGTATACACATGCATTATCAGGCTCATGTTATACGCTATAAAACTCAACGTATCTTATGTACCCTTAAACTTATACGTATAATTTTTGTTTAAAATGTAAAGACAATACCGCATTCCTTCTATTCTTGCTATTATTTTATGTAACCTCACGGACGGGCGCAAACCAAATGTACAGCACACACTCTAACTTCATCTTAATTTTGTATAAGCCTTTTTTTTCAAACAATTGTAACTACCCTATTCAGTCTACTATTTTTGTGTGCAAACACAGACATTTTCCATATATCTTTGTTTGCAGGGGAGAGCTATTATAGCGACTCACGTGCAAATGGGTTTATTCTCATTTAACTCAGTTAAGCCCTTTTGTTAACTTATTTAATGGACAAAGTCATCCATGATATAACAACTTGTTGTACTATCTTTATTATTATGCTTGTATGAAATACATATGCTTGAACATTGTTTAGCGCCTACGCATATATTCATTCTGCTAGCTTCATTATTAACTGCTTAATCTATTCGCTGACTCACCTATTTTCCTATACATATATATACCTGTACATTTTGCACGCATTGACTACAGCTACTTGCTACTGCTACAATCGTAGTTCGCTTGCTCATTCATTTTTGCCTCTCTGCTGTGTGGTCCGAATTATCTACTAAATAAAACTGTAGTAGCTGCTTCTTTTTGCCTTCTGATTTCAAATATCGTTGAGGATTGTACGATAACGGTTCGAGGGTGATTAAATAACGAAGCACAGCCACTACACTTTTAAGAACAGTCGAAACTATTCGCGTTTTTTTAACAACATGTGTGAAGTCTGGATACTTGACGTTTACACCATCCTCATGATGAAATGCTTTTTTATTCTTTTCAGTTGTGATAAAAGTACACTACTTTTGATGTCTTTCTGAGGAACGTAAACCACACTAATTTAGAGTCGAATTGAAAATTTTAAACATATATTCCACAAGTCAAATCAATTCATTTCGATTTTTGTAAACCAAGAGCTGCAAATATCAAATGAGGCAAATTCAGTGTTTCTTATATTCTAAAGTGTATAAATTACTTTAAGCATTACACTAGACAATGTTAGTACCCCATTCATATTTGCAATTAAATAACAAAAATGAGCTATGAAATAATTCGAGATGTCAGGAACCAGACCGACAAAATATCATAATTTCGAGTCGGAGAAACTCTTTGGATCCTAGAAACCCTATATTTATTGTTTTATGTTATGAGCGGTCGTATCATCTTAAGCATAACATGTTACTCTACAAGTATCAGATCGGTGAGTTTGTAGAGGCTGATTTCCCCTCAGAGTGAATCCCATGCAATAAACCAATGTTAATAAATATATACATGACGATGACAAAAGCTTTTATGATAACCATTCACTGATCAGATAATCAGAGCAGTTTGACTGGATAGCGATGGAATGATAATTTGGAAATCCTTACTTTAACTGATTATAAATAGTTATGATACTGTTAAGTACTATGAAGAAACTTTGAAAGTTAACTCAATCATTGTATAGAATAGATCAAAATGATATAAATTCATTTCAACTATACAATTTATCGTTTCATAATATAAGAAGTGTATGTAGTAATGATAATGTAGTTAATATTATTATTAGAAATTTCCATTAATTTACACTCATTCTATTTGTACATAATTTATGTTGGAGACGAATAATTTTGGAACGTGATAAAATATGAGCTCATTTCTATATTATACGTGACTACTTATTTAAAAATTGAATCTTTTTCAAAATGATTTATAATAACTTATAGATTAAATGAATCTGATTATCTTTTTTGATCGGATTGAATTCTTTGAACTGGATGAATTCAGTCATATAGTTTTCACTGTTTCTTTAAGCAATACAAACAGTACAAACTTCAGATAGAAGTGTACCATTAGAATTCCTTACATATGATGGTAATTATGGTTACAACATTAAATAGCATCACAATTAATTACTTCTTTACGACCGTTACTTCTTGTGTAGGAGCATAGGCCGCTCATTAGCATTCGCCATCCAACCCTGTCATGGACAATCCTTTCAAGCTCTTTCCAGTTGATATTCATCCTTTTCATATCTGCTTCTATTTCCCGATGTAATGTGTCCTCTGGCCTTCCTCATTTTGCTTGCTTTCACGATTTCAAGTTAGGGCTTGTTTCGTGATGCATTTTGATGATTTGCGTAATGTATGTCTTATCCATTCCCATCGTCTTTTCCTAATTTTCTCTTCACCTGGAGACTGGTGTGTTCTCTCCCAAGGAAGACTGTTGCTGATGGTATCCGGCCAATGGATGTTGAGTATTTTGCGAAGACAGCTATTTATAAATACTTGTACCTTCTTGATGGTGGTTGTTGTAGTTCTCCAAGTTTCAGCTCCATACAGTAGAACTGCCTTGACGTTGGTATTGAAGATTCTCACTTTGATATTGGTTGAAAGTTGTTTTGAGTTCCATATGTTCTCCAATTATAGGAATGTGACCCTTGCTTAGTCAATTTTTGCCTTTACGTCTGTATCTGAGCCTCCATGTTCATCGATGATGCTTCCCAGGTATGTGAAGGATTCTACATCTTCCAGAGTTTCGCCATCAAGAGTGATTGGATTGCTGTTCTCCGTGTTGTATTTGAGGACCTTGGTTTTCCCCTTGTGTATGCTGAGGCCTACTGATGCAGAGACTGATGCTATACTGGCTGTCTTTGTATTTGTTCATGTGTATGCGATAGGAGTGCTAGATCATCTGCGAAGTCCAAATCGTCTAATTGGTTCTGAGCTGTCCATTGTATTCCGTGTTTTCCCTCAGATGTCGAGGTCTTCATAATCCAGTCGACCACTAGAAGAAAGAGGAAGGGAGAGGGTAGACAGCCTTGTCTGACTCCGGTCCTCACTTAGAATGCATCTGTCATCTGTCCTCCATGCACGACTTTGCATTGTAGTCCGTCATATGAGTTCCGGATAATCTTGACAATCTTCTCAGAAACTCCGTAGGAATTTGAAGCAGAGGCGAATTAGTGTATACGAGCGATTGCATAGGTAAATTTTTAATCAAATTATATAAGAGCTCAAGCAAGGCAAAGTAGAAGCTAGTAATATGATTTGAGTACATATATACATGGGGATGAGGATGAATCATCAAATGATATTTAGGCAATCTACATTTTAGCTGGAGTCTATCATGTGTTCTAGTGATCATAACAGTACAAATAAATAAGCGAATTGTTACAATTCAAATCATAAAACAACCACTGGAAAACGTAAAAGAATGAGAAGTGATTCTTCAAGTTCCAGTGAGAAACCATAACCAGTGGAGTTCAACCATGTCAAAAATAAGGTAGTTACTCAGCAATGTTGATGGATAATGGACGAGCATCATAGCGAATTGACTGAAATTTCATATACAGATCACTTAGTTTTGGCTTAGTATTTTAAAGGTCAAGCTTTTTTGAAAGACCTGAAGATTTTGAGTTTCATTCATGGCCAGCTTGTAAATGAGTACTGCCGAAAAGTCATATACTAGGACAAAACAAACATCCAGTGCTTCTTAGATTTCAATAGTTGTTTAACCAAAATCAGTCAGTGAAATAAATTACAAAATATCATTTCGAAAATTCATATAGATCATAATACCTACTCATAAATTCTTAAATCAGTATGTAGAGTGTAATTACGAATTAGAAACATGTGAAACATTTTAAAGAGAACTATGAGTTAGTAGTCGAAAATGCAATTCTTTATTATTTTTAAACAAGAATTGATTGTATGAAACCTTAATATCAATACCCAGAAGTAATTAGATTCAAATGAATTTTCTTGAACATTACAAAACGTTTTCGTAAGGATTTCATTACTATTTACTAATCGAAATATAATCGGCTTGTAAAGACAGACGATAATGTAAGATCTTTTCAAATGTCCTATGTAATTAGAAACTGAGGCATTTCAATTTCGAGTATGAAGAATGAGAAAATTCAAATCTATACAATTAATGACGTCATACATATAGTTTCCTAGTTAAATATGAAGAAATAATAAGTTACTGAGAATGTTCATATTGCAACCAAAGCAAATTCAGACTACAAATGACATTCAGTAAGACTAAACTTTCACAATTGGTTGATCATTGAGTAATGAACAATGTAATGTTTGCAGATTCCTGTCAGCCAGCTCTAACTATCTAATGCCTCAATATAGAACATTAAATGTCATTAAAAGTCATTTAGACTAGAGGGCACATTACAACTAGATCAACAGAATTCAATCAGAACCGAACGACTCCACAAAGATCATACCATTCACTATAAAGTGATTAATCGGTTATAAATTTCATGATCTGTTTTGATAGCATTGAAGTAATGAAATAACGTTATGTTTTAATATCTATAAAACAACATTTGTTAAATAACATTCTTTTTCTTTTCAATTCTCGAAGATGTATGAAGTAAAGTTGCAAATAATATTGATAATGATAACAACAATAATAATACGAAGCAATTTTTTGATAAACTTATTATTCAGTCGAATGAGACAGTAATGATAGGCGACTAAACTAAGCTGTAATATTTCCATTTGTGAAAAGATTAACTAAATTTCAAGTAGCTTTACACGATCAACTTTGCAAAGGCCAACATGAAAGCAAACTTTATTAGGTTGATTATATACTGCTATTATTTAATTCAAAATAATTCATTTAGGTGTTTGCCTTTGTTCCGTGATTCAGGAACACATGAGATTATCATAACATCTTTAAAGATTTCAAACAGTCTATTTACTTAGTGATTAGTAAGGAACAATAGAATAATTGATTGTATAACTGCTAGTAAGGTCACAAATGAGATGGAAAGACTGTAGCAGATCAATATTTATCTTACTATAAATGAACAGATATGAAGAAAGAATAGTTGATATTCATTTTAGAATATAAATATATTTTTTTCATGAAAAGAAATCAATAATTCAACCTTTTAATAAATACTGTCAATAAATAAGGTCATGTTATCAAAGTGGTATTAATGTTAATTTGTTGACAGGATGCCCTGCTAACTAGATTTCACATCGTCTTGAATTTATTCATGATGAAACTGGTAGTTTAAATGAAATTCAAATAAGCATAATACACTTTCAGAGCTAGAAAAAGAATTACTGAACTATTCGATTCCTAAACTTATGTCCAGTAATATTGAGATATTTATACTAAATGATTATTGAATAGTGACCAATATGATCCTATAACAACTCGTGAATTACTATACAATCATTAATTAATATAAGGTTATACCATTTCAAATAATGATATTCATTTCAATTTGTTCTTATTTCTGCTTTAATGATAAAATGAATAATAATTAATCATTTAAGTAAATTATGCTACAGATATATCATAATCTAATTTATTCTTGAGTATTTTTCGGACATAAATAATCAAACTAACAAAGATTAACAATAAAGAACTAATGTGATGTACTAAATACTGGAACCACGTACATTTTGTTTATCTATTAATATCATTGAGTGATGATATCAATTTAATTTTGAAAAAAGTTCAAATGGTCTATACCAGTAATACTACTACTATTACTACGACTACTAACAGTAATAATAATTTTTATCAAATATATCCTATTGAAAATAATTTCAAATTGAAAACTTATTGTATTTTAGTCCGTTTGTCGACTATACTCAACGTGTACACTGATTCATGTTTCCGTGTTACATCAATATAATCAGATGAAATCATCAAGATAAATGATACAGTTGTCACAGTTGAATGGATGACTTGTTTTAGCAAACCAACTTTACTCAATGGCCATTAAATTAGGTAGTTTCTGTTCATGCTGTAAGGTAAAAATGAAGGTAAGATGGTTAATGGAGTGAAAGAAAAGTATAAAATTCCTTCAGATGGAAACATTTGTGATAATATTCTTCTATTATTAAGTAAATTAATCAATCAGACTTCGAAAATAAATAAAGACAAGCAAAATATTGAGCTTGATGGTATACTGTCTAGTGGTAAATGTTCTACTCATTTAAACCAGTATGTTATCATATCAATAAGATCTCAGAATTCATTAAAAATCATTTAAAAGAAAAGCACTTGACAAATATAATCTTCATAGTTAAACATCAAAGACAGATCGTAGTTAAACCATCACTTAAAACCTAGAAGCTAAGAATGCCAGTTTCGTCCCAATAAGTGACCCCACATTAGCGTTCATCCACAACCTATCGCTATTCAAACACATAACATTCAGATATTGCATGAAAATGTTTGACCTCTAGACCAATCAGCCGTGATTCAATGATGCACATGTTCGAATTCATCCGGTTTGCGGTACTGGCCAACTATCTTCCATCCCCTACAGTGGTTAAATGTTTGATAAACGTCATGGCTGAAATTCACCAGTCATAGCTCATTACTAGAAGTTGAACCAATTTATTACTTACCCCACTTTGAGAAAATGAATTGACAGATTTTCGAGCCCTCGAAAAGTCCTCAAAATAGCCTTTCGAAGTTTAAATAAAGGTATTAAAATACTTCATCCAATCAGATTTCAATGGAAGCTTTCCATAAATTTCTGCATAAACGAAAAATTATTTGGTTGGGTAATAGACTATGCTGTCACTGTGTTTACTGCAGTTCCAGAAGTTTTCAAAATTTTCTAACCATACAATAATTTATAAATATCATTACATTCTTAAAATAACCTAAACTTTGACGCAAAGCTTTATTTCCAAACTTTCACCCTTCATTTTCCTGTTCAACGCTCAAGTGTAACAGAACTCTAAGAGATCAGAAAGTCATTTAAAAGTTCGTGTCAAAAATTAAAAGGATTGTTATATAGAAAAAAGTAAAACAATTTTTCGCATAATTATCAATAATAAAACTGTTTATAAATAGATAGTTAGTGTAATCATCAAATATAAATGACTTTATGAATTCTAGATGAATACATTACAATATAACAAGTTTATTCAATACTTACTGATTGGAATTACCTTCAATTGAATGAAATATTAAGCAGATGACATTGATAAAATCACCGATTTTCAACTGTGAAATCACTTCTACAAAACAGTTATAACTATTGTTTAAGAATTGAAAGTAAAGTAATAATAAAAATAAAAAAATATTCAAAACTCACAAAAATCACAATAAAATGTTATACATTCCATTATGTTTATTTACTGTTATTGTTGTCGTTGCTACTCGATACTCCCTTATTCACTATGACAACAAAATTATACAGGAAGTAAACAATGGTTTATATTAATTTAAATAAAAGTGATACAGTTTAATTTACTACTTATTACGATGGTTATTTTCATTATTTCCACATTTAAAGTAGCATTTCATAGATTTATAATGTTTCTTTTTTTAAAAAAAAAACATTTATTAAGTGTTTTTGTTTAAATCCAATCAGAAATTTAGGTTTTCACTCTTTACCTCCATATTTTATTTACAATTATTAACTATTGATTTCTGATGGATTATTTTTGATTTAATAACCACTTTTAAAGTTGTAATACCTTTTTCATCCCCCCCCCACACCTCATCCCACAAAAAGAAAACAAGATGGTAATTCTTTTTAACATAAACAGAATTAATTTCTTTACACATTCAAACTAAAGACGTTTACAATATTGGTGAACAGCCTTAGTAGTTGGGAATATATCTTAAACGTATTCGAAGATTTTGATATTAGACAACTAAGTAATATTAAAAATCAATTTATTGTTTTAAATATTCTTTGCCTAGTTTATTTATTAAAATGAGTGAAAGATGTGACTGAGTCAATCAAAAAATTTAAAAAGTCAAGTCATATAATTATGATATTCAAGTTCCGATTGAGAACGATTGTTTAAGTTCTAGCACTAGTTTATTCTTTTCAACAGTCATCAACATGATGTTTTACAAAAGTATAGAAAACTATAATTCTATTTAACGTTAAAATCCGTGTTATCAAACTTCTTTAATATGAATATTATTCCCTTATGTTTAATGTAATCCATCGTAAAATAAACTGATATATAACATGAAAATCAGTTACCTCCAGAAAACTTTATTACAAAGTGTATTGAATATTCCAAATGTTTATCAATAATACAGTTTCGTTAATATTGGTCATACTATTCAGAAAGTGTGTAAATAACGCTGTCGCAAAATGATCATTTTTAATCAGAAGTAGTTTTTTCTACACAGAGTGACAATTGTAAAGAACCAGTCATTGGCTAAATGAGTTTATATGTATCAATGTCAAGGTTGTACTTGGTAATTTTAAATAAATTTTACATTAAGTAGAAAGTTAGTAATGAATATATTTCCGTAATATCTCAATAAGATGCACTCTGAAGAAATAGCTTATATTAAGTGACGAAATATCAAACATACAATTTGTTTACTTATTAGGATATAACAAATATATATTTATTATCACTGGCTAAATATAGCAAATTTGAATGATTGACAAAAAAATTACATCATAACAATAGTTACTTTCAATAGATCAAAAAATATCCTTCAGATATGCTGAAAATGATGGAAATTACTAAATACATGTACATTTCAGTCTTTCTCTACCTCTGATTGAATTTTTTATATTCTTTAATTGTTTTAATGTTATCATAAATTCAACACCTTACTTACTTACTCACTCTGTCCTACGCCTTCCATTCCACTTCTATCCAATTGTTGTCCATTTTTCTCATATCCATCTCGATTTCTCGGAGTAATGTGTTCTTTGGTCTTTCTCTCCTACTTTAGCCTTGAGAATTCCATATGAGGGGTTTCCTTGTGACTCAATTGGGTGTTTTCCTCAATGTGTGTCCTATGCACTTCCAACAATTCTTCCTGATTTCTTCCTCCACTTAGATCTGGTTTGTTCTCTCCCATAGCAAGTTGTTGTTGATAGTATCTGACCGACAAATCCAAAGTATTTTGCGTAGACAACCGTAAATAAACACTTGTAACTTCTGAATGATGGATTTCGTAGTTCTCCAGGTTTCCGCCCCATACAAGTGAAACAAAATATTTACTAAATATTTATAATAAAGAATGAAAAAAATTTTTATATGAGTAACAAGTAGCAAAATGTCTATACTTGATTAATCAATCACCATCAAATATCTTACCTCCGACAATTTTTTTTAATCAAGACTAATTATACATATTACATAATTAAATATCAAAATTCGTTTTATCTTCATCAATATAACATTATAATTAATTGAAATATTTTTATCTACTTTTGATCAAGTATATTGACCGGTTTTTATTTTTTTTTTTATTTTCTCTCAATATTATTTTATTCTTCTTTTCAATATATTTCCCTTAGTTCTTTTACGCTTTAGAACAAGTAAATCATTAATATTATGAAAGGGTGCTATTTTATGCCTTAACATGATATAGAAATCGTTTATCAACATTTATGATTGTGTTAATATTTTATTTTGTTCAAAGGTATTCCCTAGATAGTATGATAGAATTTACACTAATGATCTTTCAGTCTAATTGTTTTTGAGGTATTCAGAGTATGTATGGTTAATCAATTTTAGACAAATGAAAAGATTAATAGATTAATACATGGTTAATATTTTTCATTTCCCTTTACATGAAGAGTTCATAATTGGGTATTCTAATAAAAGTCTATATGTATAGAAAGTTTTTAATAAGTAATATTAACAAATAAAATAATTTTGTTAGGTGAAATCATGAGCTGATTGACGGTAGACCACCAAGGAAAACCTGAAAACACTAGACGGTCGTTTCGTCCTATCGTGGGACTCCTCAACAGTGTATATGCACGATCCTGTCTGGCTAGATTCAAAAGCAGAACCTATACGCATCGTGTGTGAGCGCCTGTTACTCACAATGGAGCATAGGCCGCCGACCAGCATTCTCCAACCCACTCTGTCCTGAGCCGTTTTTTCAAATTCCATTCAATTCTTGTTCATTTTTCTCATGTCTATCTACATTTCTCGGCCTAGTGTGTTCTTTGGTCTTCTTCTTTTCCTTTGGCCTTGAGAATTCTATGTCAAAGCTTGTCTTGTGACTCAGTTGGGTGCTTTCCTCAATGTGTATCCTATCTACTTCCAGCGCCGAGATATAAACTTACATGGCTCGATATTTCAAATGTATACATTACTCATTAAATATTCTGAATATATATATTTATCAAAACTGAACATAACCAAAAAAACCTGCTTGAATCAAAGTAATGAATCCTAAATTGAAACAAAATAAATTATAAGACCAGGTATAAATGAATAAGGATTCTACAATACTATATTAGGAGTATTTTGATGAATAAAAAAATATCAAAGTTATACATTAATTTTTATATATTTGTTTGTAATATTTCAATGAGTGGTGTAAGCCACTTCTCCAGAGAATAAATAGCCAAATCCATTTGACTTTGATTAATTGGATTTGATTATTTATTCTCTGAAGAAATAGCTTGTATTGAGTCACGAAACGTCAGAAAATCTTATTTTTCTATTCGTTCAGATATTACAGATTAATTTATTTACAACAATCAACTCAATGCTCAATTTATTCGAAATTATCAAGTCGAACCTTAGTAATGATACCTACAAATCAAAGTTATATTACTAATTCTAAAACAATCATGTTGGTGTTTGGCCTTTGTTATTGTAAAATAACTTTAATCTTAAAATTATTCAATATTTAATTTTTTTTATTAAACTGTAACTGGCTACTGTTTTCTTTGTTTCTTTCTTAAACAAATACAATAGTTTAAATTAGATAATACTGTTTATTCTTTTTGCCTACAGTTAATATGACTAATTTACTCAGTTAGATAAATACCCTCACCCTAGAAGATTGAATTTATAACGTTTTATAATGTGGTGTAAGTCATTTTACAGAATAAAGAATCAATTTTATTTAAGGTTAACGTATTTAAATACTGAAAAGGACGAAGTAATTTAAATATTTAGTGTAAATACAATAAAATGTCATCATGTTTGTGTCTCCTCATTCGGGTCAAAGGTAATTCCATGTGAAACACATTTTGAGTATTTACATATTTATGAGTAAGTATTAAAATTACATTATTTGTCATGTAAACAACTAATTTGGTTTACATTTGTGTTTGTGCTGTAAGATTTGAACAAGTTATTATGATTCGAAAGATAATCTGGGTTGATTGGATAATCCAGAATTTCATTGTGTTAAGCTAAATAGAGTTTAGCAATATATAAAACACTTCAGCTGATATTCTTTCTTGATAGGCGATGAAGCATTTTAACATCGTTTTCACAAAGAATATCTGAAAAATGTTGTTGAAATATTTAGTTACGAAGTCTGTTAAGGCTTTTCAAATATCATATCAAGCGACTACTCAAAATAATTTGATTACATATTGTTAATATAAAGTATAAAGGAAACTGTTGAACTTCATGGTTTATGGCGTTGACTGATTTTAGTTAAAAAATCATCAAAAAACAAGGAACTACCAGATAATTGTTTCACCCTAGCATGTTACTCCTCAAAACTGTTCTTCCACTACCTAACAAGCGATCAAACCCAGGACTTTGGGATCTCATTTTGAGTATATAACCTTTAGATAACCAAGCCGATATCCAATGGTTTACATCTTTAATCACTTGACAATATTGCACTATCATTATCTATTTCTATTGCTGGTTAACTGTCTCATACTTGATATAGTGAAACTCTTCTGGTGATAGTTTTTCATTAAAGCTTCAGAAAATGCCTTGAAAATTAGTCGCCAGTGTGTAGTATAGCTGTATGTATTGTAGAACGTTATGAAGATTTTCGAATTTTATAGTACGTATCCCAAACTGATACTAAGACAAAACAACTGTCTAGTACTTCCTGTCATCCAATAACGAACTAACTAAATTTGGTACGTTATATAAACTATGAAATACACATTTTGAAATTACTAATCTGTATATTAGAGTATTAATCAACAATAATTTTCTCACTAATGTCAGAGTGAATACATTATTCAGATGAATTATTGTTTCTAACATAGTGATTTCATACTGTACATTTAGTAATTCAACAATCAAATAATTTTACGTTTATTTCAGCAGATATATGTGTTCTATATCAATTCCGAGAATATTTTAGCATTCATGGCAGGAATAAATAGATTTATCATAATAAAGAATCAAATGTTACTCCTTTATTGAATAGTTTGTTCCATATAAATTATACCTGGAGATAAATTGCAAAAAAAATATCTTTAAAGAGAAAATGTTTGGAAAAAAAAGAAATTGGAGGCTATTTATCAATACGTGCAAGATACACATCATTTTTCTAGGTATTTGTACCAACTGATGTATCTGGTAAGAATTCTAGAAAATAAAAAAATTGATCATTTTAAGTTTGGCACATTCTATGAAATAATACTAGTAATAATGCAATGAACGAACACTCAGATGAGAACAACCAATGTATTATTTTATACGAAATCATCGATTATCTTCATAAAACATGAGAACCATATATGAAACACTTCATTTTCAAATCTTCCATGAATTGTCCTTCGTATTCTATATGATTCCTTTAATTCGAAATTTCTTCATATTTCTCTTTCCGTTTTTATTCAAGTCAATCTTCATTGCCTTCTGCTACTATGCATTTCTCTTCTGATTACTGTTACATACTACTTATGTTGACAAACATAAGTAGCACACACCACGACAATATTATGAAGGACTGAATCCATGCAAAAAATCTTCATTAAAAAAACCTAAACTAGTCATAATAAATAATAATTATGCCATCTCATATTCTCTTTAGATTTTTGATTGAAATATTTACGAGAAGAGGTTTTAAAACGAATGATGAAAAATGTTTTATAAAGTTCTTTACGCAAAGACGAATAGTGACTAGAATATAAATCAAAGATGAAATTTTCATTTTATTTCGGACTCGTCAGCAAGTTGTATCTTCACTGTTGTGTTGATATTCACAGAGGGACTCGAATTTAATACATTTCTCTTTAAACCTGTGCAGTGGTATACACTGTGGTACCGAGTTTAAATAATCGTCAGCTTGTAAGGGTTATTTTAATTTCGTCGTTGTTAATGTTATGGATTAAAATTTAATCAACCTTTCTCGAGATATATGCATTCTGTACAGACAGACTTTATATTCTAATTAAATTACTTGCATTTAAATATAGATATATATTGGCTAACAATCAAATCCAAGGTTGACATAGAACTCGTTAATTGAAAATATTTGTGATTTAATGACAATTTCAAGATAATCTAAACAGAATGCTTATAATTCATAAAAAAACAATCATAAAGCATCAGTCCTTGAAATCAACATCTAAAATGTTGAAACACGTAAAAATTGATATTATACAAAGTTCCATCTCCCCCCCCTCTCTCTCAAAAAAAAGAAGAAAGACTCATGAATTTTTAAATATGTTTATCAAATTAGGAGGATAAATGAACTTTTAGCCCATGTTGATTAATAGAAATCAACATAGAAATAAATGTTGAACATGACAACAACAAGAAAAAGAAAAAGAAAATAAAAAAAATCAATGAAACATAAATAAATAAATCATTAAGATATGAAATCTTATTATCTTTCAATGTCAATTCTTAATTAATAAAGAAAAATAAAAGAGAAAAACAAACAATAAATCATGTAAATAAAATTCATAAATCAATTTTCATCTATGGAATAGAGAAGAAAACAAACAAACAAAATAATCAAAATGTAAATTTTAATCCGTTAATTTATCTTATTTATGTATGATGATGCTTTAGAATGAATAAAAGTAAGAAATTATTTCATTATTAATTAACATAATAAAGAAAAGTTTACTCATTTAGTTTTTTTTTTGAAAGGTAATCGTTTTAAATTAAAAAATCTTTAATAATTAAAAAGTATCACAAAGGGTTTTGTAGACATTACTAGTGATTTTAATAGTTGAGATCATGAATCAATTAAAGTTAGATCGCCTTGGAAAACGTGGAAACATTGGATGGTCGTTTCACCCTATTGTAGTATTCCTCAGTAGTGTGCAGCTACGATCCTGCCTGGCAAGATTCGAGCGCGAGACCCATCAGTCCCGCGCACGTACACTTAACCTCTAGATGCTAAAACTATTGGATACCGGATCATTAGTTTAGTGGTTAAGCGTTCATGCGCGAGACCTATGGATTCTGGGTTCTAGTCTAGCGAAGTGAGATCGTCGAAGCGCATTACTGAGAAGTCCAGCAATCGGACGAAACGGCTGTTCATTGCTTCCAGGTTCTCCATGATGATCTAGCTTCATTTGATTCATGATCTCAACTACTGAAATTAAGAAGTAATCAGGTGAGACTCGAATTTATGGACAACCTTTGAACGAATCTTAAGCGACCTTGAGATTCAAACAGTTTATCAATTATATTTCCATGAAAAATATGATATCTTTTAATTATTGAGTTAAAAACAATGGAAATATAGTTCAAAAATTGAACATAATCATTTCTCGGTATGTTGATATTATTATTATTATTATCGATCAATTTCTACTTTCATTCCACATAGAGTTATGAGTAGACATTGATGAGTAGTTGTAAATTATTTCCTAGGTGTTTCCTCTGGTTTTCGATCAAAATAAGCTTTTTTGTAAATATTGTATATTAAAATTTATTACAAAAATCGCATTACATGATAATTCTTTCATCAATATTACCAAGTATAGGATTGATGAGATTTCAAGGAATAACTATATAAAATATAATGTTTACAATTGTATATTGTCATAGAATAAAATGGTGTAAACATCTTCGTATTAACTAACCTTTCAAATAACATCATGCCAAAAGTAAGCTCTATCTAATTAACATGAATTAGATAATGTAAATATATTTTAATTGAAGTATACTAAACAGTTTCGTCTTTTATTTGAATCCAAACATTTGCTAGATATCTATGCATATAAATGGGAAACATGTGATGTTGAGGTCTATTCTACCAAGTATTATTATGTGTATGTATTCTAATATTACCCTGATTGTAAAATTGTCATTTAAATTATTAAACGTTGATAAATATATTATGCCATCAAAGGAAAATAAAATTACTGTTCATTAATTACTCAATAATTTTTTTAAAATGATTTTCATATCATAAATGACTTAGGTATGTACAAATTTTGGTTTCTTTCTTGTAAGATATTATAGTCCTGAAATTAGTGTATACTATCACATGAGTTTCAAATCATGATGAATAATATATAATGGAAGATGAATCAGCTTATTGTTTTTGTATTATTATTATTATTATTATTATTATTATTATTATTATTATTATTATTATTAGTGATTGAAGATAGAAAATGTTACCATTTGTGTCATTGATCAAGTAATAGTCATTACTTTTAGTGGCTTCAAACAGGCTCCCCATTAATAGTTTCAATAATATGGTGATTTGATTAGCTGGATATATAAGAAGTTCAAATTTTTAGTAGTCACTTTCGTATTTACTCATTTGATATATTGAATGTTTTTGGTGGTATTGTGCTAGAAAGATTTCATCATGGTTCTGGACAAGAATATTATAACCTACTTAATCTTTAAGTTCGAAAGAGTAAAGTAACATAAGTGAGATTATTTGTCGCAATTTATTCAGAACTAAACAAGAATAGTCATATAAAAGTGACAATGAAAATTTCATATTTGAACCATTCAGATCAAACAGTACAACACTCTCAAAAGCTTCCCTACAAGTAGTAAAAAAAAGATGCCTCAGTGTTTTATTCAAAAGACACATTGGAGAAGTATGAAAACAAATAGTTTAAAGACTTTCATTAGTGTTATTTCAATACAATTTGTTAATATGAGGCACCTGGTTGATACATTTAAATCTTTCATGATGACTAATAAACAGTGGGACTCTATTCTTCTTGAAACTTGCAGAAGCCATAGTAATAAAGGGCTTCAAATAGGTTATATACACTGTAAAAGAATCATTGGCAATCCTTTCTTACCGTAATAATATTACTCCTATTTTATTGCAGCATTTTTTAAATCGTTTCTTATATTTCTATTACATAGTTTGGTAACTGATCTCAATTTATGTTGTTCTTCATTACCGATAGCCCATGTTCAACTACTTCATCACCCTATCAAATAACAATTTAACCCTATTAGCCGTTGTTACTACTTTGATGTTTTAGAATTTTCTCTTACACGTTGAGTTTACTTGCTAAATTTTCCCTATTCTTATTAACTTTGCATGAATCGTCTTTCCACTAAGATGATTTATATTGGCTTTCAACTTCTTTTTTATGATTATATTAACTTCTCTGGATAACTCAGATTTTAAAATATTAAGGGTTGTAAGCAAAGGATAAGAAGTTAACGAGATTAAGAGAATTCATATTCTTTTACTTAAATCTTTGTTTTCAAACCCAAAAACATCCAATTCAGCTACTAATCTTTTCCATTGGTTGACGATTCTCTAGAACTATTTACAGATGATTACGGTGTAATATCTTTGGTTCGTATTCAGTTTAGAGAATAAACAGTAGTTCTCGCCAAAAGTGGTACTATAATAGACATATAACATTAACATATAAAATGCAAGGGTTTAAAGCCAATTATGATTTTTTTGTGAAATCATGAATGAGCTCGTGATTTGTTAACAATTGATTCAAAATAACTACATGTTTAAAAGCAGTAATTCTTTTTTCTTTGTCTAATGCATCGAGTTTAAGAACTTTCCTGGATTTACTATCTCAAAAAATTAATAATACTTTTTCCTTTTCTAAACCATCATCATGTCAGATTATGTAGCGCTTTATTCAGTAGCAACAACCAAGTTACGTCACTAAGTAAACTTAACAGATGGACTCATAAAATGCTAATCGATAGATTTTTTCATATATGAGATAAAATTACAATCTGATCCGTAGTCAAGTCTCTTAGCTCAGGGTTTTGCTTGAAGCCTGGCCGTTTGAACTCATTTTCAATCCAACTTCTTTTCTTCCCTTAAGAAATAACTTATTAGCTTAAACACAAGACTCTGAACCCTTGGGTTTTAGGTTTTAACCACGCTAATCCACCTACGTAGATCTGAGACATTTGGATAGTATTACTAACTCTGTTAATAGAGTGATCAAAATCCAACTACCCACTTACTGAGTGATTTCTCTCCCTCAAAACGTTACGAATGCTTTTTTCATCAAATATGATACTATAAACTGTATCAAATCTACTGATAACGCAATTAACGCAAAATTAAGAAAAATAGATGCATTACGTGCTAATTTCTTTAAGTATTTCCTCTTATTTTGAATATTTCTTGTTTTAATTAACAGAAAAACAGATTCGATAATGAATTTTGTACAACTCACGAACTAAAAATGAACCATAAATGAAGGTTATAGTTATAGTTAAAAAGACGTTTATCGTGGTGTAATAATAGTGATGGTAATTACAATTTTATCTACTTCAGAATCCTACCACTGATAACTGTTGACACAAGTCTTAATGGCAAGTGTTGCCATTCTGTTTAGTTAGAATGTAGACATAACGAATCGTTTTTATACAGGTTGCCAGTAATCGTGTGATAGAATAATCAAGCATTCAAACAAACATAGTTCTTTAAACTTTTAGAAGTCAGCTAAGAACCATGATAACTTTTTACCGTGCTAAATTCACATTGGTAATCACTTATACTGTGTAACCTCGAAATGTCTTCATACACTCGTAGACTAGTAAGACCAACTGTAGTTGAAAACATATCTGATTACAAATTATGCCAGTGTAAAAGGTCTCACTTTTTGTTTTATACAGTTAATGTAAAAGGATCACACATTTTCCTTCCGTTTACCTCACCATTAGTTTTGTCGAGCTAGTACAACATATGTTACTTTACACAGTGTCAACCAACACCGTATACTAGAATATATGTAAATAATATTTCAACCAGCAGGAAAGGTTAGTGGCTGGGTGTAATGCTTCAATATTTTCATTATCACCTGCAGATAGCTTCTTCAACATCATTCATGATTGATCACCTGTATATTTGCCTTTCAATCTGACAATGCCATTGTTTCTTTTTATCAAGGCATTTAATATTTTAAGTTAAAATCTATTTAATGAATATTCACATATCTGACTTTTTCATATATTTTTGATTGAGATCATGAACCGATTGATGTTAGATCACCATTGGAAACTTGAAGGCGCTGGAACGCCGTCTCGTCCTTGTATAGGATTCTGCAGTGCGCATCCGCAACCTCACACACGGGATTTGAACCAAAGCCTCTCGGTCTCACGCGCGAACGCTTAACCTCCGGTCACTGAGCCAGAATCCAACAGTATTAATGTCTAAACTCAAACAATCCAAGAAGTTGCGCAACCATCTTCCATTGTACTGAGGTAGATACCTGTCTCTACCCGACACGGATTAGCTCCACTGGTCACGGCTTCATATATATAAATTTATCTTCCCTTAAATTTATGGAAATTCTGTGCAAGCTGAAATAATACTAACAACAAAAGTATTTAAGATAAACCCTGTCGTATATATTTATTCTGTCATCAAAATGAAAACAAAAAATATTTCCTAATGAATTTTACAGGCTTATATTACAAAGATTTAACCTACTGACCTAAAGGTATATTAATTATGAATGTTAGAAAAAACCAAATATAGATCAGTAAATACTTTCAGTTCCTAAGAATTTCACTGTAAGAATGGATCCAGTACATGATCGTTTAAAAGCTCGTTATTGTAATTAACTATATACATAATGTTCGATGCAAAACAAATGTTTTCAATAACCGTAACGTAAATTTGAAAGTATAAAGCTAATCAAAACGTCAATTTATTAAGCACTGAAGAAATAGTATTTTATGCATATGAGAAAAAAAATATTCACTTTGAAAATCATTTCTAATAAAGTTATTTAGATTAGAAGATATCAAAATAGAGGCTTATTCCGATAACGTCTATTTTTTTCCGATTAATTGATCATCGAATAAAGAGCAATGCCATTTTTGTTTAATTTTCATACTTCTGGTCAGATTATCTGAATGACCCGATATCGTGTGTACTACGTTAAGCTCTTAGGCGGTTCTAGATAGTAGAAAGGAAACCATGGATCAAGGTTTCTTGCTTGTTGCAATTCATCAGTAAAGACTGTGACGTTGGGCTATTAATCTTTTACTGTGTAACTTAGCTTCACAGTTTAAGACATTATTATTTTATATCATCAAATATCACAGAGTAAATTGGCACTGTGAAAGCACTGCATTATTATTATTCATGTCAAAGAACTAACAGCAGTAAATTAAGCCCATAAACCAAGGACTAGATTGTTCTAGTCTATGTGATAAACATGACAGAAATCATCCGAAAACCTCTAGAATCACTCTCTCACATCGATCAACGTAATTACTTCATCCCATTTTATCAGTACAGAAAGACATGAAAAAATAATATAATCGTAGCATCATGTACACCAAGTGTGACAAATATCACACCTGATAAAGTGGCCCTCCTCCGAGTTCACATACGCGGCATATACATAGATTGGCACTAAGGCAATATGAAATCAATAAATATGGACACCTATAAGACATCAATCCAAAATTTCCTGTCAGCCCTATACTTGAGAAATTAAAAATAATCCAACTGACTTTAGAAAATATCAGATAAACTATATAGTTTACAAATAATTTTCAAATTTTTATTGAGATCATGAATCGATTGATGTTGGACCACTATTGAATACCTGAAAGCACTGGAATGCCGTCTCGTCCTTGTATGCGATTCTTCAGCAGTGCGCATACGTGATATCGCACCGGGGATTCGAATCCAGAACCCTCGATCTAGCTCACGGACGCTTAACCCCTAGACCACTGAGCCGGAATCCAACGGCGTTAACGTCTAGCTTCAACCAATAAACGAACTTGAGCGACCATCTCCCATCGTTTGACGTAGACACCTGTCTCTACCTGACACGTTATTAGCTCCACTGGTCACGGCTTCTCACCAGAACTCCATGAAACTAGTCACTAGTGAGTACATGATAATCATCAGTATATGGTTGTGATTATTAAATTTTCGAGATCATAAATCGACGAATGAACGAAACTGCCGTCCAGTACTTCCAGGTTTTCAATAGTGGTCTAACATTCATTGATTCATGATTTTAATCAAAAACTTCACAATCTCCACAACCCCAAACTGATAGTTTTCAAATTATTTATTCATCTTTTAGAACGAATACACGCTTCTGTTGAAATCAACTATCATTTTGAATGCATCATTCATATGTAAAAGAAAATTATCTTAATATTTCTCTTATCCATGACAAACTTTTATTTACCATTCACTGACTGTATTTTGTTAATATTTAGAAGTAGTTTAAAATTAATTGACTGTATATGTCATTTATAATGCAATTACTTAATACTTAATTACGCCTGTTACTCCTCGTGAAGGAGCATAGGCCGCTTACCAGCATTCGTCATCCAACCCTGTCCTGGACAATTCTTTCAAGCTCTTTCCAGTTGCTATTCATCCTTTTCTTTGTCTTTGATCAGTCTCTTTGGTTTACTATATTTCCCTGCAATTACTTAATACTAAGATTATACAAGATGAGATATTGAACAACTTAAACTAGTAATTTCTTTTATCATATAATGATATTACATTAATTCACTACTAAACCTATAAAGCATTTGACAGTTTATTCTACTAAAATGTCATTTAAATTTTATAGGGAATATACATTTGCATATAAACAAAACAAGTATTACATTCAATGAAAACTTAAGTTAAATGATTAATGTATAAAGACCACATATGATGATGTCATTTGTTCCATAAACGTTAAAGAATTTTGTTAAATTGATTAATGATTAGAAAGATAGACACTTTTTTTTACAATATACTTTTGGTTACTTAAATTATTTTAAACAGATTTACACTTTTATGAAGTTACAACTTTAAACAATGTAAAATAATTAAAATAAAATGAATTTATAATCTTCAGTTATATGCTCAGTCAGTCATTCAGTCAGTAAGAATGAGGAACTTCGTACGTACGTATATCAGTTCAAGTTGCCATACCACATTAGCACACAGATACAATTGTCAATTCAAATCCCGTGGTGATAGAGGTAGTAAAAGTATAAGCAGTAATCGGAAAGATTAGGGGTTTGAGATGTTTTTCAAGGAGTATAAGCTAATGAAATAAATTTGGAAAGAAAACACAAGGGACATGAAGAACTCAAAAGATTATAATTATAATTCGTGAGAACACAAAGGTTGGATGCACCTTCACCATTGCAAACGGTTTTGAGCCATGTCATTCAAGATCTCTAACCATCGGTTTCTATTGTCTCATGGATCCCAACCAGGTAAGCTACACCGACCAACATGGCTCAGTCCACTTGTCAGTGACTTCATGGATTTGTGCCATGTTTTGATCTGACCGCCCCTAGCTTTCTTCCAACCTACTCTTACGCCATGAAACATCGCACGTCGGGGCAGTCGGTGGTTGAGTATATGTACCACGTGTCTTAGCCATCTCAACTGATGAAGTTTCACTACTTCACCAACTGATTTGCCATCCTTACCTAGTACCCGTTTTCTAATAACAGCATTACTTATTCGGTGGTTTCAGGATATACGAGCGAGGCTTCGAAGACACCTGTGACTGAATAATAATAACCTACGAATATCCTCTGCTGTTGCCGGCCATGTTTCATTGCCATAAAGTAAGACGCAAAGAACTGCTGCACAGAAAACCCGTCCTTTTGTTAGTAGACGGATATCTCGCCGATGCCATAAACGACGCAAGTTGGCAAAAGCTAGAGGAGCCTTCTGTATCCGTGCTGAGATTTCGTCATACATCAGACCACAAAGGCAGATGAGACTCCCAAGATAAGTGAGGCAGTCTACACTCTCAACTACTTCACTCCCTATCATTAGTTCGGGTGTTGATGCAACCCAATACTGAAGTAACA
The DNA here is from genome assembly GCA_944470205.2 of Schistosoma margrebowiei. NCBI lineage: Eukaryota > Metazoa > Platyhelminthes > Trematoda > Strigeidida > Schistosomatidae > Schistosoma > Schistosoma margrebowiei. Next base: position 20,176,233 of record OX104026.1, on the reverse strand, counting down.
TTTTGCATTTTGAGGGAGAGAATCTCATTCCGAACATGCTTGCATTGTTCCTTAGAGTGGTCAGAAGACTCTGCATGTTGTCAGCGTCTCCATCAAAAAGAACTATTTCATCGGCATATTTTAAGTCAACAAGTGAATCTCCCGGTAGAAGTTTAACCCCTGAAAATTTAGATGAGTAAAGTGTTATCTCCAAAAGCATGTCTACGATAAAGTTAAACAAGAATGGAGTTCACAGAGTTCACAGCCCTCACGAACACCACTTGAGGTAATCAGTGCTGATGACAGTTTGCTATGAGCTCTCACTTGACCAGTTGTGTCCGAGTAGAGAGCCTATATATATATATATATATATATATATATATATATATATATATATATATATATATATGGTGCTACAATCGTCCGTTGACATTAGGGACAACTCTCTGAGTGCTTGCTTACTACAATATCCGTCTCAGTATTACTGAAAAGTAAAGCAATAAAGGCTAAGTTTGCATTAAAAAATCTTCAAAACACTTTCTGTTTATTTCAAGGTACTTATTCTGGATAGATGACTGTTTTATCCTTGTGTTCACAATGTTTTTCTGTAGGGTAATACGCAGTCATCTGACTTCCTATGAAAAAGAATATTAAGGAATATAGTCCCAAGATGGTGAGCAACTTAAGCTTATTGGTTATAGTAATAATCGGCATTCATTTCCCACAGAATTTAATGTTTAAAATACACCATATGTTATAAAGTATTCTAAAATTATGATAATCACTGAAAAGTTGGCAGGTTAGATCACATATCACTTGTGTATTTCACAACACTTCTAAATATTCGTATCAAATTATTGTTTATATAAGTATTTCTTAGTGATAGTTATCACATGAAATCATTTTACACAAAAATCAACTTTGTTAAACGACTTTTATAAAATCGATAGATTTCAACAAATCTGTGAAAAATCTTTTTAGTTAACTCTGAGTTGCATGAAAGCTAATCCGAAACTGTTCATTTAATTGTAGACACTAACACTTCAACAACCAAAGTGTATTGTATAATACATTTTAGGTAAGTTTAGTGATAAAAATAATGAGATTAGAAATGTAACTATACTTGTATATATCAATGTCAACGTTGAATTTGATAGTTTCGAATTAATTGAGCATTGGGTAATTAATAATAAATATATTCTCATTATTTACTTTGAAGAAGTGGGTTACATTAAATCACGAAACGTCAGAAATACGATTTTTCTACGAACTGGGATATAACAAAAATATATTTATTATATATGCACTTGACTTAAATCTTATCATAATGCATTATTTTGTTTCTCAGTAAATTTAATAAAGAAAAATATTGTTTCAATTCGTTGACCATAAGTTGCAGGTAAGCGACTTTTTAAATTATACTAATGAAAAACAGTATTTTATTAAAATCAGTTCATTATTATGTAGTAACTATGTTTACTGACATTCATATCATTTTAAAAAATGAAAAAGTTATCAAAATTAATTATTCTGAAAAGATTTGATCAGACGGAGATTCCAGTAATTTATTAGTTGAATTCCTGAGTCATTTGAAGCTAGACTGCCACAGAAAATGTGGAAGAACTGGACGGCCGTTTTGTCCAATTGTTGGACTCCTCAGCAGTGCATCTACGGTCCCGCCCCATCGGATTCGAACTCAGGATCCTCAGTCTGACATGCGAGTGCTTAACCCCAAGACCATCCAACGGTGTTAGTGACTAACCTCAATCAATTCACGAAATCTCATCACCGTCCACCATTGTCTTTAATGGGTTGCTATCTCACAACAGACATAGTTAAACTCCACTGGTCACTGCTTTTCACTTGAACTCCAGGAAATGCTTCTTGAAGCCAGTCACAAGTGAACACATGATGATTATTGTCAGAAACAGATTTTCCATGGTGGTCTAGCTACAACTGACCTATAAATTCAACTATTAAATGTTTTTCCTTTGAAAAATGAATAATCACCTGTTGTCTAGTACATTCTATTGTATCATTATAGTATTATTGTGTGTGTGCTGTTCAATTCATAGTTCCCATCAAGGCCTGATCATGGCTAAATAATCATTGGAAACAAACTGCTAGTAAATACTATTTTAGCCTTCATAGCGAACTTATCCGTAGAGCACAATCATTATTTTTCTAGAGGTATAAAGCAGAACTTTATATTTTGCTGTGAATAACGTAAACATAATTCACTATAACTGATGGTAACTATCTCACCTTGGACACTTATTTTAAATCCGCTCATGTGTTAAGTAAATCACAATCTATCTTTTACTTTGATCCAATTTCTCTTTGATTTCTTCCTTTCATATAACTAATTAAGCAAACAAAATTTAAGTTCATTTGTTATCCTGTGTTTCTACTACTTATATACATAGTTCTTCAGTAGTTAAGTTCTTATCTCAATCTATTAAATAAAGTGAATAATTCGGAATATCACTCATGTGAACGCGTTTCCAGGTAAAACATTATTTTGCTATTTGAATAAACATAGGCAGGTTGATTATAAGAACATTTGAATTAAATGACTATAAATAATCATTGAAAATTGAACTTATTCACATTACATTTCTGTGATATGAGATTTTAGTCATAAGGTTGGTGTCTAAATAAATAACCCAATACACCATAAAAACTGCCACATGGTGAAGTGAGAAAACTTCTTTCTTTTCATATGTGGTTTGTGGAGAATTTAGAAATTTTCACAGATTGAAATCATGAGTCAGTTGAAGCTGGACCACCATGGAAAACCTGGAAGCATTTGACGGCCGTTTCGTCCTAGTGTGGGACTCCTCAGCAGTTATTTATTTATTTAAAGGGATAGGGCATGATGTGCTCAAGTGTGTGACAATTTGTTTATATATGTTTGTGTACACATACTAAAATTAGGCCAATCCCTTAAATTGTTGAGAATTTAATCAAAATTACTATTTAATATTTTCTTTCGCTTGAATGTTACGATTACGTTAACGATAAATAATTTTTCACTAAATCACCTTAATTTTCAGCTGAAATCCTGTTGAAATAACTTATAAACACTAGGAAATTCAATAAAATCACTATAAAAATACCTGAGATGAAATGGGACATTAAAGAAACTAATGCAATTTAATGTAAAACTCTTTTTTTGGGGGGGGGATTCAATATTATGACAGTTAAAAGTATTCCATAAATGTTATTATTGATAAGTACATTAAGTAGCAAAAATAATGGTTGCTATTATAAGTATGATTGCTCAATAATATACAAATAAAATAAATCTTACTTCTGAAAAAGACTATTTATTACGTCATAGTTTATATTTCACAGTAGATTTTCTAAAACTATTTATTATTTTTGTAAATCAACTATAACTCTAAATGGGATCCATTCGGGTATTAAATTATTACTTTTATTCATTTATAAGATATTTAGTCTAAATTCATACAACTAGGCAATCTTCTAGAATGCAATCATTCTGAACCTAAAAGAATAATAAATAATTAAACAACAATGAGAAACCAACTGCTTTCACAGCATCGGTCATTTAGGTAACCTAAATGTGATGAAATTAATATTAACTATTAAGATAAACAATTAAAGCTAAGTAATAATCATTTGAATGTAAGATTTTCTCTTAAAACATCTTTTATTCAGTGTTACTGTTATTCACCTTGATACTGTTTCAACTGCTTAAACATTTAAACTGATTAATCACAGTGTACCAACTAATATGGTCTTTGTAGGTATCATTACAAATTTTTGATTTGATAATTTAGAATAAATTGAGCATTGGGTAGATTATTATAAACAAATAATATATTTGTAATATCTCAATGAGTAGAAAAATCAGATTTTCCGACGTTTCGTAACTTAGTGTAAATCACTTCTTCAGAGAATTCTCATTGGGATATTACAAATATATTATTTATTTATAATATCGTCGTTATCTAGTATTCAAATCATAATAATTGGATTTTCGGCAGATGGAGACAACCGTCAAAAATGATAAAGATTTAATATATCTGAGTAGTTACTTGGAGAGCTCAGTAGTTATGTCTATGACCATGACATTGAGCGGTACAGGTTCGGATTCTACTAGTTTATTATTTCCTTTCAAGCTGCTGACGTATATCAACTCTTATTAAACCTGGATATTGGGCTTCCTGAGATTGTTTCTAGGTGGCTAACTTACAAATTTTAGGCGTTAATATAAAAAGGTTGTAAGAATAATAAAATTTTGCACACAATGATCAGTTATTTGAAACGATCTATTATAAAATCGAACTAACTCATGTTATAAGTAGTTGTCTGTCAAAAAATAAATATAAAGTATTATAATATAATCAATATAAGAGTACCGAATGATTTTCAATTTGATTATATTCTAGACCCTGATTTTTCTATGAATTTTCATCATAAATTATTGAATTTTGTAATCTGTCATGTTTTAGTAACTTAGGCATTTAAAAACTAAAGGCTTAATTTTTTTGCATGAACGAGTTTTTAAAAAAATCGCCCACCCTTAATTGAACGAAATGTTTTTAATACAGAATTTCGTGTGTTTTTACCTTTGCTTAATAAATGAGGGATTATAAAAAAAAACTCTAATAGTGACGAAAAATATTATCTAACAGCGTTTCACCAATAGACATATGTTTATTGCAATTTTATTGTGTCCTTCAAGTTGTCTAACATCCTTTATTTATCCAATAACATATTGATCATTTTAAGGATACTAAAATTCAGAAACTACTGGTTAGTGGAGTTCGAACATTCTGATTGTGAGTGATATTACCGACGAGAATTATTGATGGTCGAGTTATGTATCGTGAATAGACAGATTGGGTATTCGAACCACTGGGTGCCAACTAAATGGTGACAATTTACATCCCACACAGTTAAATATATTGACCCTGGTTTAGATCCCTGATTTAGTTGTGATTACATGTTATTGTGTAGTTCTTGTGATGTTCGTATGTGATGGTGATTTCTCCGCATATTATTCCTCTCCAAATTAGATTAATGGGAATGCAATACCTGCGAGTGTGCTGACTTATTTTTCTTCTACTTCAATACTAATCCACTGGTGACTACTAGGCTAAGAGTTTCACAGTCCTTGAAATTACTAGTTAATATATCAGTTCGATTACATTTACCTATATTAGTTCTACACTGGGATGAAAATGGCCTCAGTGATCATTAGTATTAAATTATTACCTAGAAAAGGTCACATTGTGATGTGAGCTATATCCGAAGTTTTTATGACTTCGTTAGAAATTCCGTACTTATAATAAGTGCGGTGGAACTTTCGTAGATAAAACTACAGTCATTGATTTTCTGGATACCAAAATTCAAACGTTTTTTTAACAATCACATAAAACAGTTTGTAAAATTAACTAGTCTTCCGTAGTTTAGAAAAGAAACAGAACAATAATTATAAATAGCCACAAGTATTTCCTAGCACGATTACATTTTGATTTTGTGTATTGCTGCACTTTAGAGTCAGAAGTGACGTGATGTTGTGGTTAGTCAATCTGCTATGAAACATGAAAACATCCACATTGAAACGAAAGGTCTTATATTCAGTATATGTAGAGTTATGTAGACAAATGGTTGAATATCTTAATGTAGTAGCAACACAAATACTCTTATAGTAAAGTTTGACAGTGTTTATCAAGGAAATCCAGGTGGAGTGTTTCGTTTTATTTAGGACACAATAGCTGGACGTACCGGGACTTTTATACTGATCTTTGCACTGAAAGTCGAACCCAGTACCTTTTACTTCAAACGCTCAACGCGGTACCGAATCCGGTGCTGAATTCAGATACCAAATAACTTGTTTAGTGGGTCTGAATTTTATTTGTAATGGTTTGTGATTCCTAATTGTTGATATTAAGGATTTCGACTAATCAGTTTCTATTGCCATTATGTACATCATGAGTGAATTACCTAGATAATATTTTACGTCACATGTTTTAATATATTTTGTTTGTAATGTAATATGCTAAAATTAGTGACATAACTCAACACTGAAGTAGTACACTAAGAATGCATTTATAGCAAAAGAAACTGATTAGTCGAAGCCCAGAGTATCAACAACCCTAAATTACAAATTCTTGCAAGATAGCATAAAAATGATATTGTTTACAATTATTGTTATGAAATGGGATTAAAGTTTTCTTTAATAGAGAAATCGTTTAAACTTGTTATATTAAAAAGTAATCAGGTAATCTACAATAATACAGTACTTGAAGTTTGTACTAATGATATCGTTCAGAAGAACGATGAAAGCTCGACGACCAAACCAGCCAGCTCAAAGAACAAAACTCCATCACAATAATTAGAATCATAATTAAATTGACGAAATTTCATTTTTGTGAATAATTCAAACAAGGTCAATAACAAAAAACTGTCAACGATATCGATAAAAGTTTGTTTCATGAATGAGCATAAACAATGATATATTTTGATGAAATTACATTTTCTGAACTATGTATTTTAATCGTGTTGCCATTCCTTGGGATTACAACACCATCAGCACAAGCCTCACAAATAAACCATCCAGTTCGAAGAACGCAATTTTGATAAATCCGTACTCTAGATTTAAAAATCTTCTTCACCATCCCACAGTAACATGGAGTATCTAAGATTTTTCAGTTCATATAAGTAAATGCTGAATATAAGAGCCTAATTTCCCCTGGGGATTTCATTTCTGGCTCTAAAATTCACTTTATCGGTTCTTTAATCTTTCGGCAATTCGAAAGGGGCTACAGTGTCGTGTTCACAAAAGACATATATTGATAACATAATATGACTGAAATGTAATCCTCAGTGAAAATAGTGCTCTTATATGCAGCACTCGCCTATTGGATGAAGAAGTTAATGCTCAAAATGGGTAGATATTGAACTTCTATTAAAAACTAAAAAGAAGATGTTTATCCTCACATTATACTTTTCTAAAATGTTTTGTAACTTTGTTTCGTTACTGCTTGTTTAAATAAAACATCATTTCTGAGTTGTTGTTTTTTATGATTAGGGCACGTGATAGTCCAAAAATCATGTTGACAGGCAGTTCTTTCTTACATGAGAAATTATCAGCATAAGAATTGAATAAATAACTCTCAAAGGTTCTTTTTGGATCACCCTGGAAATAAATGATAGTCTGATATCTATGTCATGATGAATATGTTACTATTTAATAAAACTCATCTCTACGATAAACTTGAACTTTATTCATGAACACACACGAAACTATCATATAAATAAATGTTAAAAAGAATCAACGAGATACATATTTCACAGTTTGTCAATAAAGTGTATCATACACGAACCATAAAATTCTAAGCATTTGCAAGTCCCCACTTGTCTTTATTAAGGTAACATTATAACTAGAATATTTACTGATTTATATAATTGTATTACATTGTAATAAAAAGTCACAATTAATTTGGCCATCGTTTTTCATGCTCTGACAGCTTTAATAATATAGGATAGATCAGTAGAATGAGATAATTACTTGTTTATTGGACAAAATAAAAATTGCGCTACATCATAAAGTGATTAAATTTTTGAAATATGGATCATTTATTATCGATTTATTGGCCAAATAGTATTGCCTACCATAATAATAACTGATATTTGTGAATTGAATCACGTTTTGGATCATTTTCATTTAGAATTAAAATTAAAATAACCCCTTTGTTTATATGTTTTCTAGTCTAGAAAACATCAATTTTTTTATGTACTGCGTACAATATGGTCTGTAGATCAAACCCTTACCTTATGATTAGTTCGACTGTTTCGCAATCTGGTTCATGTTGTAACAATAAAACTTTTTGTTACTAGAAAACTGTTCCTAGAAAAATAACAGTATTGTAGGTTAGAATAGATTTATCGACAAAACAATCTCTTACAGCATAAAACATATAAAGTAACCAGTATGAGAAAAGAAGCCAAAGATCATTTTAGACAATCCGGACTTTCAGACCATGACAATTGTTACATTATTTCTGGTTTCTAACAAAAAAACATCTCATAATAACTAAGTTTGAAAGTAAACTGAAGCCTATAAAAAATTTCGTTTATGTAGCCATCAATTGTATGTGAATATTTTTCTTCATTGAGATCATGAATCGATTAATGTAAGACCAATAATGAAAACCTGGAAGCACTAGATGGCTGTTTTGCTCCAGTATGGGACTCCTCAGTAATGTTCACTCACAATCTTGCACGCGAGATTCTAGCTACGGATCTTTGAACTCAAGCGAATATTAAACCTATAGATCATTGACTGAATATGCCCTTATATGAACTAATTACTTATTACGTGTGCATAAATCAACTTGAAATAAATGGTAATAAGCTAAATTATAATCCTCTCATATAAGAAAGAATAAATAGTACTTAGAATATGTTCACTATTCATTTAATGAAGATGAAGATTGTCTAGAAAGTTTTCAATGTTCTTTAAGTAAGTTATACTAATCATATTTGATCATTTATTTTATTCATTTAGTGGATATGAAGTTTATATTGAAGTATAATTTTCATTAAAATCTTCCTCTGTATTTATTTTTTTTCACCGAAGTTATCGGACTTTCTTACACCAAACAGTTTCATATCTGACAGCTGCTGGTAACTCTAGCTGCTTGAAAAGCACTCATCCACTCAATAAATGGGTAAATGTTTAAAACTGCTTGATGCAACAGACAGGGTGGACAATAAGAAACGATAATCTACTAATTAATAATCTCCTGCTTGTATAATTTTTCAACATTTCAATAAATTGATGGAAAGATTATTTTTATGTGATTAATTCATATACTACTTATACATCAGAATATATTACACCTAATTCAAACCATTCATTTTCATTTTTTACAAAATGTATATCAGTTGAGTTTGCAATCGTCAGTTCTCTATGCGTTTAAAAGATTGTTTTCATGTTTATACATATTTCATAGTGAAACGTAATAAGAATTTATGATTTATAAAGCAAATCATTATAGAACTGAATGATCATAAGTAGAACTAAAGTGAAGATGATGTAAGAAATAGTAGAACGATTTATTCAGAAAAACAATAATGTAAACTATGGTAACAAAAATAATGATCATAATAATGTAAAATGTTTTTATCATATGTAAAGATCATTTTTTCCTTATTCGAGATTAGGATTCATTACTAAGTATTATAGATATTTACAATAATTGTAAATCATAGTGTCTTAGACCCTTTGCTCTTTTTAGTGTTTATCAATGATATTTGTAAAAGTTTTTGTGTGGATAATCCCCTTCTTTATGCAGGTGATCTTAAAGTAGTGTATTCATTTTCTCCACATGAGCTGAAAAATATACGAAATTGCATCAGCATGGAGCTTAACAAGGTAGCACAGTGGTGCTTAAAATGGTGACTGACGCTTAATACGGCTAAATGTGGATGAATATGCTTCGGTGATACATCACTCAACCTAGACCTTACAATAAATGAAGAAATGTTATCTAGGTTACATACAGTAGTAGACTTGGGACTTAGATACTCCCAAGACTTGTCGTTTACAGAACAGCTAATGAAACAGACCTCTTAGTCTCAATGTCTAGTAGGTTACATAACTCGAAACCTTTATAACAATGAGTCACGTATTTTAATGTACAAAGTTTGTGTTCGACCCTTTCTATAATATTTCACGTTTATTCTTGTCAATGCGCGCATAAAGGATCAATTAATGCTGGAATCAGTACAGAGATGATTTACACTTCGTATTCTTGGAGCTGATTGTACCTTAACTTATAATTCTAGATGTAATAAACTTGGGCTAGACCCTTTATGGAAGAGGAGACTAAAACTAAATCTTATCTTTTTCTTCAAACTACTTCATAAACTATCATGTACATCCAATCGCGTGATTCAACATGCAGAAACTTCTCATTATGACATCCGTAATTCCTTGTCACTAGTGAAACAAACTTATTCTAAATCATCTCTTTATATGAATTACTTTACCTGTAAATTTTCTAGACTCTGGAATAACCTACAACAATCTATCCTTACGATAAAATCACTCCCATTATTTGTTCACTGCATCTATGCATACTGCTCCTTTGAAAATGCACTGAATGTCCTAGCACCTGTAAGTGTATCTCATTCCACAGGCGATATTATAGGAACTTTAAATGTTCAGCCATCTTTATTAGTGCATTACCTAAGTAAAACCACCTACTTGCCGTCACTTTATAACACCTTTCCCAGCAAGTTTAACTAATTTGAATAACAAAAACAGTATATCACTGTGTCACATGACACACGCATTTCGGTAGACCTGAATGACATATTTCGGTAATTACTGCTTTGTCGTTCAGTGCTCTCTGTTTTCGTTTTAATTTCTGTAGTTGTAGATAATTATCATTAATTCGATCTGGCACACGAAATGACCTTAATTACTTCGTTCGAAAATCAACAGGCTGTCCATTTAAGAAATATTAAAAATTCACGGCTGATGCATTGGATCGCTGTAATTCATGTACTACCTAAACAATTGCTGAACTAGTATACTTAAAACTTACTTGTATCACATGTTTGTTCTGTACACCTAATGTTACTATTTATATCAAATTGATCATGCTTGTAAAGTGGAGTGAATCCTGTAATTATTATTTTCAGAATATATAAATTGTTATTTCAAACTCATATATTTTGTTTACTAAGGAGAATATGGAATTTCTAAAATAACATGATCTTCCTATAAAATCAGGCTACTGACATATTCAACGTATACAATCAATTAATTCTATATTACCCGTAATAAAGACGACATCTTAAACATTGTAAAATTTCCTTGATTAAATATGAGTTTATTCAGAGTTTAATTTTAGTGTTATATATTTATACATGGGATAATGCACTAAATTTACTTGATCAGTAATTTTGAATGAGAAATATACAAATCATTCCTTTCTTAAAGATGACAATTATACAGTTAACTAGTTTAATAATGTTCTGGACAACTGATTCAAAAGGAAAAGGAAAACTGAGGAAACATAAGATGCTGATTTGATAACTTTTCATATTTAAGTGTCAGGTTATATCAGTTGAATGCGAAGAAAATTTCAACGAACATTCCTTTCAAATGTACTACACCAGTGGATTTTATTGAACAGTCTTAGAATAAGGAAAAAAAGTGTCTCTTCGTAAGGATTCGAATAGTAAAAATTAGAAAGACTTTAGTTTTATTTTGATAACTACAATATAACTGTATAAAAATTAGTTCGTCAATTAATGAGATCCTTCAATATTAACAGTAATTTTGTATGCTATTTTTTCTCATGTTTCCAAAATTACATTATAGATTATAATGATTTCACAAGTTAATTATCATATTGTAATGAACAAGAACACTAGTGAAGATAATCGAATGTATTTGAATACAACATTACAGAATTTCTTAGTAAAATCTGAATTCCATACAGTAAATAATTCATTTGCAAAATATCAATCAATCCTCTCAAACTTGATTGTTCCTTCATTTCCATACCAATCATTCTCTATTCTTGTTCTCTTTTCTTTAATCATCTTAACCTTCTGTCTCCAGACATTTCACTTTAAATGAATGATACTTATTACTTATATCAATCGACATCAGTAGCACACACTACAATATTACTTTTATCAGGATATAATTGAAATAAATAAACATTTTTTTGAATGCTTCATTAAATCATATAATGATTAATTACAATTCTAAATAAACTTTATTTCATACATCCTGTTACTTTGATAGGTCAATTTAGTTTCCTATCAAAATGAAAACTATAAATGTCAAATTAAAAGATTTATTTTTATTATGAACGAATTGTAATAACATTAATCATAATTATTACTATTAGTACTATTATTAGTAGTAGTATTATCAAATATCATATTGTTTCGATCAAATAACTTATGATTAAATGTAAGTTTATAGGTCAAAAATGATTTAATTATAAAATTAAACATTTTATAAAATGTTTATATATTCAAGAAATTAAGGCCATTAAATGAACATTTTCAAATATTTGTTACTATGCATTAGACAATATCTAAGATCATGTTTGAAATAGTCAACTTGATATTTTGATCAAACTAAATGAAATTGTGTTGTTTTTTTTATATTTGCTATTTGAAATTTGTTCTACTTATCTACAGAAAACTTTTTTTCTTTATCATGATTAAACTGATAGTTGTTTGATATATGAGGTTATTGAATTCTAGGAGATTATTATTATTTTCTGAATTGATGAAGAAGTAGTTCGTATACTTGAAATTCATAGCTTGCATGTCCATCATATATATATGTACATCCATATGATTTTATTCATAAAGTAGGTTGTGAAGTAGACATTTATTTCATGTTGAGATTTATGTTAAGCTATGAGTTTTGTTACTTCCATAAATATAGGCTTGATTCTTGTATGCTTTATTCATAACTATGTTTTAGTTATTTGTCTTGAAAATGTTCCCTGCAAAGTGAGTATTTTGTGAAATCGTTTTCTTGACTTTGAAATATTGATTAGGAGAAAATTTATCCTTACTTTCTTAAATGGTAAACTGATATCTAGTGAAGTGTTGAAGTTCACATACAGTTAGATCACATTATCATGCTTATCACGTGTAATTATCATGTCATTCGTAAATCTTCCTCAAGGAAACGTGAACCAATGAGACCCTCAAACTAGAATTTATACGTAAAGCATCTAGTCAAGAGCTTAAAGCAAATTATAATTACTAACAATAACCAGAATACATTGTAGGAAGTGTTCATCTCTGTCTGTAAAATAAGCCTGAGAGTTACTTCATACTATTAACTCGTGAAGAGATAATGTGAAGTTATTGGTGAATCAACGAATATGACACTAACAACATTTTAGTTAAAACAATGTTCATAACTAATCAGTATCTGTTAGAAAACATAATTATTCTTTGTTAGAAATCTCATCAAAATAAGCAGTACCGTCAAAACATCTCTATGCTACAGGGTATCAGGTTGATATACTAAGCTCTTCCAAGATCATCAATTAACAATCAATCTCTACGCTTGAATTTGTAAAAATCACACCCATCAAACATCACAGGTGGAATTTTTGTGTACAAAAGAAAATAGTGCCAAATCATTTCTTACCATGATGACATTATCATTCTTTTATTATATCATTCTCGAACTCTTTCATTTACTTTGTTTGCATCAGTTTTTTTGAACTCAATTCATTATTTAACTGATTGATCTCAACTCATATTATTCTTAATTACTATTAATTTGTGTTTGTGGTGTCGGTTATTATGTTAAGGCCATATACCTTATTCTAGCTTTCGGACAGCCCATTCTATTCATTCTACTTGAGTCATATTCTCACCTTGTTATTTATTCGCTTATCAATCTTGACTGTTTTTATATGAGCGCGTAGGTGTGTGTACATTTCTTATCTCATTACTCATCACATGTCTGTAACTTACTTTTGTGTAACTATAAATATTGATTAAAGCTTGGTTAAATGGGAGTTGGCTTACCCGCCATCTCCACTGCTCGTCATTTCTCTTCTTTCTATTCCATTCGCTTAATATACAAAATTTATGTATTCAAGAGTCCATTCTCGTTATTTAACTTATTTAATTCCGTTATTGACTAATGCGATTTAAGTCAATGCTTATATACAAGGATAGACTATAACAAACATTCATACGATTTAATTGGAGTCAGATCCACGGGCCACTAAAGTGGGGAGCCCGTCAACAAACATCGTTCGACCTAAATGGCGATTAAATAACGAGCCTCCACATGTTCAGTTTAATGTTTTTAGCTCTATGATTAGTTATTACTATGTCTGATGATCCAGAATCTTTTCTCATTTAAAACATCTATCTAGAAGACTTTATTTATTTAGATCTTCACTTCACTAGTGATGATATATACATTTATATCTACCTAATGTTCATTATTATAGGTATGTTAGCTTTATCCAAATTTTGAATGTTAAAATATTATAGATTCTAAGCAACTTATAAGAATCTAGCCAAATAAAAGGAATTCATGTTATTCACTCATGTTAACCAACATCTAATCAATGATTTAACTTCATATTTTATTGTTTCTAAACTAAATAACAAAGTGATTAAAAGATATTCAAGTAACATTATTGGTACATTGAATAATATATTTTTTCAAGCATAACTTTGAGAATATTTTCTTTCATTTACATTACTACTTACATCATCAAAAGATTATGCTGTTGAAGGTAATTTTACAATCATTTTTTTATGAAAAAAATATCTAAAATGCAACATCTTCATTTGATTTGTATATCATAAACTCAATTCAAGAATTCAAGAATCTTTCTTAAACTTAATCACTATAGCTAATACGAATTGAGACAAAATAGCTATCTACTTGCATTACCAGAACTGTAATCCGATTATTTAACGGACAGTTTTACAATGATTCAACACCTAGTACACGAAAGATAATAAAGGGAAAATTATGTTCATAAACTATTCATTTGTTTCGAGTTTTCAATCGTTCATCAGATGAATACGTTCAATAATGACAATATACTTCAAATTGAATCCTCTCAGTTAGTTGGAAGTAGTCGGTAAGACACCCTGCTTAACCGAGGTTTATTGGTAGTTAGCACTCACCAACAAAGGATGTCTACAACCATATGGCATTCGAACTTTTGTCATAGCATGAGACGTTGTCACTGACCTCTTCAGGCCTCAAATGCGTTGGAATTCCACACAAAGTATTAGTTTCCTTCTACTTGAAGTTTGTGCTGATGATGTCATTCAGAAGAACGATGGAAGCTCCGTGATATAATCATCCAAATCAGTAAGCAAAACTTTATCAAAATTACTTAGAACCCCACGTATGCTTTGCTGACGAGTGATAACAATACAAAATCTAGATCAGGTACGGTCTCCAATTGATTAGCTCCAACTACTTAACTTCTCAACTTAATGTCGAGTCACTTTGACTTGTGATTACATCAAGATTCGATCGATAAAACTCTATCAGTATTTGAAGGACTGAAAAAACATAAAACTAGTCACAATTCACTTATCAAGTATTGATAAATTGAACTATCTCTGCCGTTCCCTTTATCTTTTTAAAGGGAAATTAGTAATGTTCATAAAACTTTCCTTATACAACCAATCTTTGTTTCATGGGAATAGTTTACGTTGTTTTTTTGGGTAATACTATTTAATAATCCTGTTTTTTTTTCTCTTACAAAATGTGTCGTCTACCTACAAATTATCATGATAACTGTTTATTGTTAGTCATCAGAATAAAACAATGAAATGAATGAGAAAAAAAATTTATTGTCCCCATTATGACTCAGATAAACATCGTCACTATGGTTACCATATGAATGATAAACTAGACAATAATACATATGATACACATATGTATTTACTAATATGTTATAAAGTAAAAGATAATTACATTATTCATTGTAAGAAAAAAACAATTTTTGAATGATCACGCTGACTAATAAGCAAAAAAGGAGTGTTTTTCTTCTTTAGAAATAATATCCTTGAGTGTATATCTTACATTACATGCCTACATCCTTAATTTCATCATAGTGAACATAAATTTGATATTGTCTTATCATATTTTTTCTTTATTTCTAAGAAGATTATCTATTATTATGGGGTATTTCCTTCCAATTAAGTGTAATACATAGATATAATATCTAGGCTATCTACAAAAGATGCACATATACCAATAAACGCTAATTGGAAGATTCAAACAACTAATACCAAAGCATAGATATGTATATTAGTTTGAAACATTAATTCATACAATTTATTGATTGTAATGCACATTGTTACTGATATAGATAAATATATCACAGTAACTAAATAGTACAGTTAGATTTCATTTCATCAAATACAAAGTAAGTTTATATAGAAAAGGTATCTTGGTGAAGGCTTAAAATTCATAAACATAAACGATTAATGATTTAATCCTATATTCATGATAACACTGAATCAAAATATCATTAACTGTTTATTTCAAAATGAATTACCAAAGTATGAGTGAAAATCTGTAACTGGAAGAATTATACTATACCAGTGGTATGATAGTCATCATTCATGGTGTTGAATAATCACTGAGATGTATCATGAAATAATAATTGAAGTTGGAAGTACGAATCATTGAATTTCTTCTTATTTATCTAATGATAAGATGCTTCATATGTAAAATGAAGGATTTATTTACAATTTGTGGTATGAATATAAATCCACATTAATAAATAATTTGAAACTAATAATTTTCAGTGAACTTATAATAAAACAAAAATAGGTTAATAAGGGGAAATAATCTCAAAATTGTACTAATCTTTAAAATCAACCGAATAAATAACAATTAATTTAAGGAAGCAAATACAAATCAATAAAGTTATTTTTCAAAGATTTACAGTTATCAGAAGAGGTTTTGTGGAGATTATAGTAATTTCAACAGTTGTGATCATGAGTTAATTGAAGCTAGACCACCATAGAAAACCTGGAAGAACTGGACGGCTGTTTCGTTCTATTGTGCTTCCAGATTTTCCATGGTGGTCTAGCTTCAATGAACTCATGATTTCAACTGTTGAAATTTGCAGTTATCTTGCTGTTTTAAAAAAAAATTCATCATTCAATATTCATTCACATTCATATGTTAGATCAATAAATTGATAACACGCACTTGGAGTAAAATTTAAAAACTTACCTGAAACATATTTGTGTATAAGTACCCATATTGTTCATAAGAATAAAAAAATAATCGAAATAGTTTTATTGTTTAATATTGTTAGTGAAAAATACTTCACAAAATCAATGGATTATTTATATCTATATTGGATTTTAACTCTCTAATGAAATTTTCAGAGAAATAATTGAAATGTTACATCCATTTAACTATTATAACATTCAGAAGGAATTCCTTCAAACTAACTGTTGAATAAGTCATTAATAACATAATTGTCAATACCTTCCCCCAATCACCTTTATGTTTATTTGAAAAGTTGTACCGTTACTAGCTATCAGTTGGATAATGACTAGCCTTGATTAGAATCTGCAAGTGAAAGCTATTCATTAAATCCCTTAAACCAGTTAACATCATATGATAAAGTCAATGGAATATGCTCAGTAGCAGGGGTTAAATGAAATGAATACGATTACTGATAAGTATGAATGTACGAACATTATCATCAAACATTTCAAATTGAATAAATCTCAGTGTTTCTTATGAGAAATATCTATCAGTATGGGGTTGTGGGAACCGTTGAGCTTTTATTGAGATCATGAATCGATCATTATTAGACCACCATCAAAAATCTGTAAGCACTGTGTGGTCGATTTGTTCTTGTATAGGGCTCGTCAGCAGTGCGCACCCACGATCCCGCAGGCGGGATTCGAACAACGTTGGATTTTAGCTCATTGGTCTAGAGGTAAGGTCTTCTCGTGCGAAACCGAAGGTCATGTGTTTGAACCTCGAGCTAGGAAGCGTGGGTGCGCACTGCTGAGGAGTTCAATACTGGGACGAAACGGCCATCCACTGCTTACAGGTTTTCGATGGTAGTATAACATTGATCACCTCATAATCTCAATAGAAAGGAATTTTTGGCTTATTTTAATTGTGACTATAGTAGAAGAAATCATTTAGAATTTATATCATGCTGCAGAGTAAGATCTTTAAAAACTTTCCAGTGATTTCTGTGAAATTTATAGCATTTCAATCATTTATGTACCCTTCAATCATTGGTCTGAGTATTTCATCATTAAAATTAGACCTCCTCACTAACAAAGTTTGAATTGTTATTTTGATAATCTGGAAAACAATTTATTTAATGTCGATAAAATGGAAATGTAACGGGAGAGGTTTACTTTAGTTAACTATCACTGAAAATCAGTCTGACATATAAGTATAAATTTTTTCGTCATTATAATCAAAAAATATTGGTTAATATACACATGCACTAGTAAATAATCCTGCAAAATAAATAGCTGTTAAGTATTTAACAATTATGTGAACCATATTAGTTTTACAGCACAAACTGCTAACGAGAAGCACTCCATTAAGCAGCCGTACCAGATCATGAGTCGTGGTTTATACCTCTTCTGTTAATTGTACAGCTATGATGTTATTCATTACGATAAATCATCTCATCATTTGAATACATCTTCCCAACCAATCATTAACTTCTATTTTTATTAACTTCAAAGTCATTTTGTTAGACTACTGAGTATTTGAAATCTGTTTATATATATATATATATATATATATATATATATATATATATATATATATATATATATATATTGTATACACGATAGTTTAAATGGCTTTCAGTTTAATAACATTAGTATTATATAATCATAAAGTATAGTTTCATTTTGTAATATTTACTAAGCAAAAGTGGATTTATCAAATATGTTTAATCTGTCTTATGGATACTATGATTGACAGTTAAATTAACTATGAGAAATAAATTTTGATAGTTAAACATAAAAAGCATCATTATATAATTAGTTTCCAACAAAGAAACATTTAAAATTAAAGACTGGAAAAAGTAAACAGATATTCTCGTTTGATTAAAACATTGACATATTTGTCTATTTCACCCACTTGTTACTAGAGAATTATAATGAACAATATAAAACAGTGATTACTACTAAAATACATAATAGTAATCACTACTAAAAACTCATTAAACCGTTCATTATTTCACCAATTGCCTCGGTTGAAAATTATTAGCCAATAATATAGATTAATGTGACATGGCCTAGGAAGTGATAGAAATATTTTCTGTTGTAATAACCATTATACTTATTCTTCAGTGATAAAGTGAAATGGTAATAACATTAAATTTATTTGATATTGTTTTGCTTGAATCTCCTCATTTAGGTTTAAGACTGCAGTTGATCAGTCTGTTTTTGGCATATGTGCGAACTGTGCGTATTTCCTCAATATTGCCTTAATTCACAAGCTTTATAAACAAAGACTCAATAGCTGATTGGATAATGCGATGGCGTTTGCAGTGAATGGTACTGGGTTCGAGCGCCAGAGTGAACATCAGCTCTGAGATGCAGACACATCCAGCTGACGACTTCCAAAAAGGATGAAACACTCGTCAAACTGGATTCCACTGCTAGCCACTATCCGTCTTTTCATATAAAGCTCATAACATTATTTTTTTTAGACTCATTTTTATCGTGGTATAAACTGATGTTCATACTAAATGTATTGGTCTTAATGAATGACAAATTTTCAGATCAGCTGTTACTAGATTAATTTTATTCCAACTGATATATACAGGTTAAAATCGCTTTAAGTTTGTAATTTTCACATCGACTTATTGTCAGTAGTATAGTTACAAGTAAATAAAAAAATTTTATATTACTATACAACTAATTAACAATAAACATCTTACTATAATAATAACACTGAAATGATAAAATTTAAAAAGCATATACAATGTTAAAATTCAGTAGTATATCTAAATAGTGTGTATTTATATGTGTTATATTTCCTATAAAATATAATTACAACGCAAAGAACTAAAATTAAATATAAAAAAAGGAGAATTCAACGAAGAAAAGTTTCCTTTCGACGAAACTATTTACTTAAGATGTACATTCGTATATAGAATTATATGAAAAATATATGTCTACAGGAGGTTACATACTAATCAAATGGTAAGGAAGAATCAATTCATGATGCAATCAGTTCTATCCTCCGATAAACATATACTTTCCATATAACCAACTTAAGTAAATGATTTCATCGAGAAAAAAATTTTCTTCGTTGAATTCTCTATTTCTTATTCAATGACACTATAGGTTATTTGAATTAACTAATATTTACTTGAGTTTTTTTTTATAAATGATTAAAATGTGTACAAAACAATGATTGACCTAAAGTTAACCTAATCACAACTGAACTGATTATCGCGATTCAATTAACAATACTATTCACTATAAAGTAATAATGATAATAATAAACTGCTGATGACTCAAAAAAATAAATTTAAAACACGACCATTTTCATATCAATAAAATGACAATGATAAACTTTTAATTACCATAATGAAAAATTTAATATTTTATTAATCATAAATTCACTTCCTTTACATTATTCTTTCCAGTTCATTATCATTATTATTGCTATAATTATAGTTTATTGAATGAATTTAACTCAACTCTTAATTCACCTTATTTTAACCTGATTAATTTTACCTAATCGATTTATGCTTAAATTATGATGCAGAAAAATTCTATCATAAAAACTTAAAAATTTCTTTGTGTTTTTTTTGTTGTTTGTTTTGTTTTTCTTAAGTGTTTGTTTGATTCTAATTTGATATTTGAATTACACCTTTTCTAGGATAAGTTGTTTAGTGAATTTTTTTCAGTGTTAATCTCTTCCTCATCAATGATGAATTTACATATTTATTTCTGTAAACTCCAAATGCCCTGGTATGGCCGAGAGTCGGGTGGGCCCACCCTTCCTCTCGAAATGCTCTCACACGGTTACGCGTATACAGCCTCTGTCAGGAAAGTCCTACTCACTGCATTCTCGTGGCTGGGGTGTTGTTTATGAAATTGAGAGGACGAAAAGCGAGTGTCCGGCGCTTTAACCGGATCCCAAACCAGTGGCGCACATGGGCTCCAGTATCCTGAGGGGAAAAATGGCGTATGAACCAATCGTTGGTCACCGGCTACCATGGGAATGCATCTACTTACGATGCTCCACTGCTTTGTGGGTCAGACCTTTAGGTCAAAGGCTCGGGGTGTGGTCCCCTAAGGGAACCACCTGTTTCGGTCCGGGCACCCGGGTAGTATCACAGCCCACACACACAAATATGGTGTGACGCATAGCTATTTGGCGCCCTCTTGTACCAATATTTATGTATTGAAATAATAAATAAATAAGTAAACCTCAGTCACATTTTATGATTTCGTAAAGATTATAATGATGATATAACGTTATAAAATTTTCACATCTATGTGGGATCGTGGATGAGTACTGTTAAGGTATTCTATACTAGAACGAAACGGCCTTCCAGTTCTTCCAGGTTTTCCATGGTAGTTTAACTTCAACTGATTCATGAATTCAACCACCCAATTTAATTTTTTTTTACTAAAACAAAAACAATTAATATGGTAGAACAACATGGATTCATTATTATTCCATAGTTTCTTATCTGTTACTTACAACCTAAACATAATCTTTAAACATCAGAGTATATAATTTATATTATGAGATTGGAAAAGTTCTCATCAATGAAGATTAATGAGATGAGTAATAAGTATGAAAGAACATTAACAAATATTCATATGTTAATTAATGTGAATATTTTTCTTAGGTTAAATCTAAGATTAATCTAGAATAAATAACTAAGAACAGAATTATGTAAAAACAAAACAATAATGTTATTGTTATGTAACAGAATTAACTAATTAAGAATAAATTCAATAATCAGTGAAAATAATTAATAAATATCGTGAAATAAATGAGTTTATCACGACATTGCATGATTGATAGTTGAATCTTTCTAGATACATAAATATGGTTCATATTTTTGAAAAACAATTGCTTCAGTAAATCGTAGAAAATTTGACATTCTTTGTTCATTAATTATCTTGGAAGACTTTGAGACATCAATACCATGGTCACTGTCAAGTAGATAGAGTGCAATCACAATACTGAAAACATATTATTTTCTTTATCTAAACTTCCGCTCAACCATGCGGACACCAACCTTCCTTTCTGTTCTTCTGATATATGTCCTTTGACACATATATATAAATTAGTTGATACAATTGGAGATAACATAAGGCGGGAATTTGTTAACGTAAATAATTGTCTGGATTAAACAATATTTGACATTATATATATAAAGCTTACAGAGTTTAGTTTCCCACAAATTTAATACAATGTATGAAAACCGTTTTAAGTAAAAGGTAAAGCTTACAGATGACAATATAATTTGATTTATACATCACCTCTTCTTCCCTATACGATCATCAACAGATTCACCAGGTTGAGGATTGGAGGTTTTTTCTTTCTAACTAAATCATTAAAACGTATGGAATGAGGGGGGAGGATAAATACGTCATAAAACAGTGAAAATCATATTGATATCAGACATAAAAGCTGGTGAATATTTGAGTGAAAATTATTTTGGAAAAATAAAATCCCTAAAACATATCAAATTAGAAAAGTTAAGTTATCCACTTTAGTAAAATACAATTACTTTATTTTACAGTTTACTCAATAACTCATAATGTAGAACAGTTATTTTCAGCCCTTATTTTAAAGCTAATACACTCTTCTATTGCATTCACTATTTTAATTCATATGAGTGATTTAATAAGGAACCTTATCATCATGATCCTTAAGAATTTTGTTCATACCGAACTGTGTAATAGTTTCTCTTCATTGTGATAAAATAGCCTTTGATTAGAAATAGGACTCTCTGTTTTTGCTATGCCAGGTATTATAACAGGTCTTTGTTCATATCAATTTTTTTTATATTTAGTGAGCTACAATCACTGTACTTCAAGATAGTTATGAACCTGATTAGATATCAAGCAGTTAGAGACATTTACTAGAAATTCTCTTACTAAGGTTTGATGCTCCTTACCGAGGAATACTTGATGCTACCCAAGCAGCGCGAACCCACGTTACTTATTGTCATAGTCATGGATGTATCACTAATGGATTCATGTTACCATAAATTTCTCATAGAACTGAGATATTTTCAGTGGTCAATTACAACGTACTAACCAATGTCACACAGACCAATCCCTAGTAATGTCCAATTCTAACAACAACTAACTGGAATCAGGCAAAGTGCACTACCACCCCAAATTACCTAAACTGCTGACTGCATGGCAGCCTGCACAATTTGTTAAATCGATGTTTCACCAGATAGTGTGAAAGCGAGAATATATTAAGAAAGTGTACAACCTTCCATCTAAGTGAGTTATTAGAAACCAAGAATTTTTATTGTTTTTAAATGAAAACTATCAAGTTTTTCGATATTTCATTTTAACTTTTAGAATTTAGTGTTATTCTTACTACCAAACTCAGCTATCTCATGTTATTCAAGAAAACAATTGACATCAATAATAGTAGATATAATATTTCAACTCAAATGAATTGTGTAAGTAGATTTATGAAGATTCTGTAGAATTTGAATGTAATCTGAATCACAAAGAACCACTGAAAACAAAAAAGCCCTCTTCAATAACTACTTCTTCCAAATTATGAGCTTCCTAGCAATATGAATCCGCAATCTCATAAAAACTAGAAGCCAGAACCTTCATTCGCGTCATTCTAAAATTTTACAAACACTTATTTTAAGGCAAACTAACAATAAGCTTATGAAGCATATGGAAAAAGTGACTATTTATCTATGACATTAACTACCCATAAGTTAACGTGAAATAACCAATTCTCAACGTTAAAATAATATTCATTACTTAGAAATTTTATAAAGCGCAAGTTTGTTAAACTAAATCAATGAACAACTACTGTATAGTTCCGTATCTTAAAAAGTATAATTTATGATAATGATTAAGCTATATTCAAGCAAAAGCTTTTTTAATATTATAGTCTAGTGGTAAAAAACAATTCAAATATGAAAACTATTGAGGCATACTATCTAGTTAACAAATAATTATGAAACCAGTAGACTGATAAAGTAGAATAGTATACATTGATGGACATATCTTAACACAATAATCTTATGGAATAAAACCAAATATTATGATTTTGCTAAAATTATTTTACATTTAACTTCTATCTTAGTGAAACTCCTTAAAGTTAATTCAAAACATAATAATGATAAGGCAACGTAATTTAATATGATTATGACTGATTGGTCATATTCTAAGTTATTTTCAAAATGTATAAATTAATGATGTGCTTTTGTAAGAGCTTCAGAAAAACAATTAGAGATGGATGCCACGTTAATCAATTTGTATCACTAAGTTTAAACAAAAGAAAGTGAATCGAGTAATGGAAGAAGGATTATCATCGGAGATTGTATGAATTTTGAATTATGTTGTAAATAAACTAATGGTGTAATGTATGAATAATGAGTTTCCATCTATGTAACATTATAAGTTCTTATTTACTGTCAAATTGGAATGTTTTAATTCCTATCCTAGTTATCATTATTTATACATAGTACTTAGTCCCACATCAAAACCAGAAAGTACTTCACTGCTCCTCGATATGTCGATTATTTCACCAGTTAATTTAGTTCAAGAAAACTATCAAAAATATTTCAGTGGTTGAAATCATGAGTCAATTGAATCTAGACCACCATGGAAAACCTGGAAGCATTGGACGGCTGTCTCGTCCTAGTATGGGACTGCTCAGCAGTGCGCATCCACGATTCCGCTCTCTGTGACATTCGAACCCAGGCCTTATCAGTCTCGCGAACGCTTAATCATTAGACCACTAAGCTGGCAGGCACCCGAAGGTGTTAACGTCTAACTTCAACTCATGATTTCAACTATTGAAATTACTAAAACCTCCACAAAACCCCTTCTGATGATAATCATCTGCTCACTAGTGACTGACTTCAAGAGGCGTTTCCTGGAGTTCGAATGAGAAGCAGTGACTAGTGGAGTTCAACTATGCCTGTTGTGAGATAGTAATTCACTGAAGACAATGGTGTACGGTGGCGAAATTTTGGGCATTAGTTGAAGTTAGACATTTACACCGTTGGATGCCGGCCAGCTTAGTGGTCTAATGGCTAAGCGCTCGCCTGCGAGACTGATGTGTCCTGGGTTCGGATCTCGCGACGCGGAATCGTGGATGCGCACTTCTGAGGATTCCTATACAAAGACGAAACGGCCGCCCAGTGCTTCCACGTTTTCAATGGTGGTCTAGCTTCAACTGACTCATAGTTCCAAATTTTGAAATTACTATAATCTCCACAAAACCCCTTCTGACATCTAAACTACCTTAATTATTTTTAATTACATCGAATAGGACCTAACAAATCAGAACTCACATGAATGTCAACTGATGAAAATGACTAGACGAAACTCTTCAAATATGCCATCTTCATCACAATAAAAAATTAAATATATTAATTTTTTCCGTCGATATGGACTCACTATTAGGTTGGGCTGAAATATACTACTAATTATCTTAAGTGTGTAACCGCTTAATCTAATATTTAAAAAATGACGGATACCCTAATTAATAAATCAATACAGTACTGTATTTAACTTTATATTTACAATTTTTTCCATTTTAGGCCATAACCTCTAAAATCACTCGTGGTTTTCATAACATCTACACATATATTTGCAAAAACACGAATATTTAGTAAGGGTCAACTTGTCAATTTATGATTTCTTTCATAAGAAATCAGAATATTGTGTTGTGAGTTGAAGTTTAGGTTCGTTTATCCTTGAGTGAGTACGCGTGACAGTGATATATACTTGCAAATATATTTCAGTAGACAAATTTATTCAAAGTAATTTATGCACTTATCCCTGTAGACGTTAATTTCATAGTTATAACCTTTGTCAAAGAAAGCTGGCAAGACTGTTTCTTTGTCTTTCCTAACTTACCAAACAAAGTGTATGATGAAAGTCCGATTTGTGATTAATTGTCTTTATCTCTACTCTTTGTCTAAGGTTTAAAAATGGTTCAAATAGCTTTGTCTAAATACGTATAGGTCAACGGGTAGTAAATAATAGAAACGAATAATATAACTGATTTCATGTATGATATTAATTTCATTTTACTATCCACATACTAAAAGAATAAGACACGTGTGACTCATTACATATATTCATTTGATTTATCTGTCTATTTACTACGATTATTGTTACTAAGTTTACTGAAGAGAAGGCAACCGAGCCTTAAACTTCAATAACAATTACACTCATCTGAAGTAATCGTACTGACATCACACAATTAGTTGTGACAATAATGCCAGTCACATTAATTAGTATATCTGTTCATTTTTAATTTTAATAACACCAAAATCTTTGTCATTAAGTAATATGATTTGAAATATAATTTGAATGAAATTTTCATCACAAACTTATGTCACCTAGAAAAGGATTAAAAGCTAATGATAAAACGGTAAATGTGTCGATTTTTAGCAATCGACTATTCAATGGTCTGAAAGTAAAGAGTTTGACACGATATTTCAGTGTTCTGATTTAGAATTCATATCGGGTCCCAGATACCCTCCAGCTAAGGAGTTTCAGGAAAGAAACTACTATTTAATGAATACTTAAGTTTTGAGTGATCTCACAGCTATTGTACTAGAAACTCTCTAGAATTATTGGAATCCCCTAAATCTCGAACTGTGATATTACATGAATCGTCTAAGGTATTAGTTATCAGTAATAATCTATCAATTTTTGTTGTTAGTTTAGTTTATGTATGAGGCGGTGAAGAGGGTAACCATTTTGTTCATTACAGAGAAATTTGTTTTGTATGTGAAGATCTTTGCTAAATATGTTATTATGCTCACTTACTTGATAATCAACTAAGAAACTAACTGTTCTAGTATTAATTATCAATCATAAAATTCATTTTACTTGGTTGAAATAAATTCGTGGATTTTTTGTATGCAAACAATAATTAAAAGCACATCAAACACTGTCTATAATAGAATTTCTTGAATAACTACCCAGACAAAATTAAAATATCCGTCATACAAAGCTCAGTAAAATAGTAATATGATTTAAAAAGAGGGCTATTCAGAAAGGGATAGTTTTTAAGAACGAATTAATTTGGTTCCAACCTACCTTTCAATGAATTGTTTGATCTTACATAGTTGCAAAAGAGTCTCATTAAATGAAAGTCCCTATTATACATTACATATGATAACCAACCTTATACATATTCGCTAGTTGGCTAGAAATAGCCGGAATGAAAACCTGGACCTATGTTTCATACCATTCAGTACTCTTTGATTTGTCTAGAACTATATTCATTTTATAATTTATGGAGCAATTCACAACGTAGTATTAGCATACATTAAATGTAGCAAGCAATGACCGAATACGCTCACTTGATAAAAAAAACACAATGCTATAGTAATTTACAATGAGCCATGTTTACATTTGTTGTTAACTTGATGATCAAATATGAGAAGACAGAAAGAACGTTTACAATAATAAAGTATTGACAACATAAAATTTCTTTATGAATAATATGAATCATACGTTGTTTGTTCTATTGTAAATTAATCGAACGATTTGTTGTTTCGTGTAAGCACATGTATTTTCTCAAGTTTCTCTTTTTTAAACATTTCTCATACCTGTACGTTTAGAAGTATTGAAACATGAATGAATGAATAGACAGTCGTTTAAGACCTAATTCTTTAGACTACGCAATTATTTACATCGCTTTAATAAATCATCATTATTTGAATTAATGGTCTAGCTATATCGAGAAGTGATTAAAGTTGGAACTGTTTACTACTGGATGTCGATTTAATGGTCTAAGGATTAAGTACTTGCTACCCGATCGTCCTGGATTCAATCCTCTGTTGTACAGCTGTGACTGTTCACTATCAATTTGAAGTTTCATCCTAGAATAAAACAACAATCCACAGATTCCTAGTTTTCAGGAATTGTCTGTCTAACATTAGTTAGTGATATAAGCTATGAGAACAATT
This sequence comes from Schistosoma margrebowiei, assembly GCA_944470205.2. Taxonomy (NCBI): domain Eukaryota; kingdom Metazoa; phylum Platyhelminthes; class Trematoda; order Strigeidida; family Schistosomatidae; genus Schistosoma; species Schistosoma margrebowiei. The sequence continues at coordinate 20,148,544 of OX104026.1, read as the reverse complement.
TGAATCATTTATTATATTTTTTTACATATGGTAAAATCACGTTTTAACTCACGCATTTGTCTTAAATCTTGAAATGTTTTTAAAACAAATATTGATCATAACTTGTGTGAAGTGTCTGGTCTTATCGTTTAATTGAATGTTAACATTACTAATTTCGACCTTCAAGTGAATAAATAAACATTAGTATAGGGGTTTGAGAAGATTGTCAACTAACCATAGTTAACATCACAGACAACCATCTTCCTAGTTTGGGACTCTCCATCAACAAGAATCCACGACGCCCACATTGATGGTTAAACTTAGGACCTCCGGATCACACAACTGGAGCTCATCTTTTTGAACATCGAGCCTGAATCCATTCATATACATATCCAACTTCAATGAATTCATGATCTTGTGCGGCGATTTTCTATTACGGTTAATTTCACACCCGATAGGGTTGAATTCCGTTGATAATAGCTTCTCATTAGAACTCCTGAAATTTTATCCCCAAGTCGTGGATGCACACTGTTAATGAGTTTAATAGCACAACGAGTGAGCTATCTCAGGCTTCCTGTTTCCCGATGGTTGTCGAACTATGATCAATCAGTGATGTAAACTACAATACACGTAATTATTTGTAAAACATATAAAAAATATTGATCGTTATCAGTTGAAATATCCCTTGAGTTAAGATTGAACACCCTGAAACATTTTTGTTAGTTATTAAGGTAAACAAAACGAAAAATTGGTATATTTGAACACTCCAAATATAGAACAGTAACTTTAATGTATAATTCAGACTATGAGTTATTGTTTAATTGATATTAATTTTGAATAACTAGTCTGCTTTAAACGTTATATACAATTATTAATTATTACCACTTTACGTTTATAATGTTCATAAATTTTAATAAAAATCAATCGATTAAACCGCTCAGTTTTACTTTTAAATAACTCATAGTTAAGTCTTTGACTTGATCAACAAAATCGATCAGTTAGTGTACACATTAACAAATTCACGATGTTAGAAACATTCAACAATATTGAATATTCAATTATGCAAAATATTTTATTGTTTACACTACAACCAACCTTAATTAGACACCCATTGAGGATCAGGGAGAACTTGATAGATGCTTCATCCTACAACGGGAATTCACAATGTTGGTATACATCTACGATCCCACAAGGCGTCAAACTCAGGATCCTCAAGGCTCATAGGATGCATTTAATTTTTAGATTACGAAGTGAGCATTCAGAGGCTTACATTTTTTTCGTTAATTGGTTCATGATATTGCATAATTATTTTTCAATGTTACTGGTGGATAACTGTTTCACACCAGACATAGTTAAAATTGATTGGTCACGACTTCCCAATACAACCGCAGTGAAAAACTCTTGAAATTATTCAATAATGATCACATGGTTATTATTAGTATTGGGGTATGCGGACATTTTTTTGACAACAGATAATCACAAAGTTATGGGATGAATATAAGAGCTTACTACAAACGATTGAACCAAAAATTTAATCATGTAAGAAGTAAAGCATTGATCCAACTGAGTAAACAACCAAATATTCGTTAATTACTGTATTATTAGATTATCCCAACTACTGGAATCTAGGACATGTGTTTCACTTCAATTAAGATTAATCAGCTACATAGACCAGCATCCCAATTTCGATGTTCGGATTGAACCCAAGCTGACTTCTAACTTGAAGCTGTATCAATAATTCAACTTCTGGAAACCTTATTCTAATAGAAGCTAATAGAACTCAGTTCTGAATATAAGAAATGGTGAGATTCAAGCCATTACAACAACAACAACAACAATACTACTACTGCTACCACCAATAATAATAATAATAAACAATGACCAAGTTTAAATACAAAAGTCCCATCTGATCAATAACACTGCTTTAAAATCGGAAACCTAACGGATGTTTGTAACCTAAATGTTTTATATCACCATGATTGTATTTTATTGTTTGCAATTTCTGTTACAATCCTCTATTTTACTACGGATATTACAACCAAATTCATATACAGCAGTAACTTAATAGACAGTGAACTTCAGTTTTTAACTGACAAACCTAGTGTTTGAATTAAATCCCATCTACTTTTCTGTGGGCAATCAGAGACTTCTGTCATTAATCGTCATTTAAAAGTGCATATTGACCAAAACCAAGTACTTAATACATAAGTTACATTGATATCGTTCTAACAATACGCTATATTTATACGAGTTATGATGAAGAGCATCTTTATATAAGCAAAACAAAGAATACTGAACTAAGAACAATGCAAACATTTTATTTATAAATAAATAATATAGTATATCATGAAGAAGACATATTTCGAACCCTAAATAGAATCATAGTTATGGTGATTTAACTCAGAGTAATCATTCCTAATTTTAAAAGCTCGATTGTCTTGGAACGGTCAGCTTGTGAAGCACTATAACACGGTTTAAATTATCATACTGCCTCAGGATCCACTCCATGTTTCATTTTATGTGATGAATTCTTTATCATGATGATGAGGAAACCTGATATCACTAGTGTGTTAAAAACCGCAGACTAAGAATCGCTAGCCAATCCTACTTTGAGCTCTCCTTTCAATTAGTTACCAAGTGCACTTCATGCTTTCGGCATTACACTCCAATTGCTGGAGCCACTTGTTCATTAGTCTACCTTTCTGCATTATTTCTATGAGGTATGTCCTATCCAACGGCAATGTTTTATCCTCGTTCCTTTCTCAGTTGTCAGGTGGTCTGTTCTCTTCCTCCATAGGTCTCTGCTGATAGCCTCTAACCACTGCATCTAGAATACCCTGTTTCAACACAATTACTCTACAATACATAATCACAGTTCTACTTTAACAATACAATTACATTAAATTCCTTACTTCATTTATAGAATAAATAAAGTTTGGATTGTGATAGTTAAAATCAACCGCAATAACCCTATTCTCATCTCATAATATTGTACGGAACTGTTCATCATTTGTGAAACATAGATGGACATATGGAAGAAGAATGATAGGGTATCTGAAAGATCCGATAAAAATCCAATCACAACAAATATTGTCTAACTCGAATTCGGTGCTTTCAAATTTAAACTGAATCCATTCAGCTCTGGGAGTATATTGGCATGTTGACAGGAAAAACTTGCTTATCAGTGAATACAACTACAATCAGTTAGTGATGTTCACATTTTCATTTAGCATAACACAAACAATTCAATTTATTTCATTTTACAAACCCTCATTTCTCTATAGTATCGGAAGGAATATGATCAACAAGAGTAAGGAAATACTACAATTAATCAGTTCTATCATCTTGCTTACTGACATCTACACTTAATCAATACAACCCTCTATCAAGATTAATTTTAAAAAATAGGAGAACATATATTGTACTCAGTTTCTCAAGTGAAACTAACATGGATTAGTTTTCATGTTACCTGATATTTAGTGTACTCAATTTACACAATGACTTATTCAATTTCATTCATTCATTGTTATACTCACGAAAAGTGTTTTTATAATTTATGTTGAAATGAAAATCAGTTCATTGAATCAGGGCACCAGTTACAGATGGAAATTTAGAAAAGAAAAACATCCTTTACATAATAAAAAACATAAGCTTCTTTTTATTGTAGGACATCAGTTTGTATTTGATTCCAATGAAAACGTGTCCTCTAATGACCTGAGTTTGAATAATATTTAATGATAATGTTGATTTGTTAATGCCTGTTCAGATTTGGGAGAGAGAAAATGTCAGTTTGTGTATAATAATTGCATGACAATAGAAAATGAAGTAAACTAGGTGTAAACATGAAAAATTTAACCCTTACATTCCTACTTTCTGGATTATGTATACCTAGACACTAAGTTAGTTGAACGCTATGTATTATTTCGTGTGTTTGCTTGTATGTTTAGGGATACTGTTTACTGTACATGTGTTTTGATAAATAAAAACTGATATTATAGAAGTCCCTCAAGTTTCAGTTCCGTTCAATAGAACTATCTGAACATTTGCGTTGAAGATTCTGATTTTGGTCTTGGCTGACAGTTCTTCTGAGTTCCCTATATTTTTCAATTGTAAGAATTCTGCTCTTGCTTCGACAACTGGTGCCGTCATCTCTGTATCAGATTATCCCTGTTTATCAATGTTGTTCAGGAACATTAAGTTGAGTATTGAAGCATACAGATGCTGCTGCTAAATTGTGAGTTTTGTCTCGCATTTGTTGTTACATATAAGATGGAAGGGTAAAGTCCAAATCATCTAGCTGTGTCCAAAGTGTCGTCAACCTTTCATGTCTACCTTGATACACGCAGAGCTTCATAGTACAGTAAACAACTAGAGGAAAAAGAAAAGGTGAAAGTAGACAACATTGCCTGATATTCTCATTCATATGAAATTCATGTAAGAGCCATCTTTCGTATACAACCTTCTAATCCAGTCCCTCGTAGGAGTTCTGTGTGGCGGTTACAATCTCAGGTATTCTATAGTGTCAACGAAGTTTCTACAACCTATTTTCATGCACGCTGCTGGATGCCTTCTCAAAATGAACCGAGCGGATGTATTGCGGTGAATGTCTTTCAAATGATTGCCTAACAATGATTCTAAGTGTCACGATTTAGTTGATTTATAATCTATGTTAACGAAATCCAGACTGATAACCGAGAAGTTGAACGTCTTCTGAATTTGTGACTCGGTTCAACAATCTTCTATTGAAAACTGCCTGGTACTGATATTATTGTGATGCCCCTGTAGTTCCCAAACGAAATAAGGTCTCTTTTCTTCAGCATATTGATGTGATATCCTTCAGTCCAGTTTGCTATTGCTTACTCTTCTTCCGAAATCTTTCTGAAAAGAGCGTTAAGCATCTTTGCAGTTGCTTATAGATCTGGCTTCAGTGATTCAACTTGTTTGGTGGTGCTGCCCATCCAGGACTTTTTTTAATTTCCCTAACTACCTGTTCTGTTGTTCTTGAATCCTTATTATTGTTTTGCCTTCTCTGTACCATAATGATTTCTCTGGTCTACAGTATTTTCATTCTAGCTTCTTGGTTGAGTCATATAATTCTTTCATATTGCTTGCCTCTGTCCGCCGTGTTGTTCGAAGCAAATGGATATGCCACTATGTTACCATTCACGTTTCTCTCTTATTGTTCATGTCGCCCTTCGATGCCTTCGTATCTAGTATTGTCCATTGTGACCATGGCTTTCGGGTCCTCTAATAGGGTAATCAGAATTTTTTCTGGACAGTTCTCTAGAGTGACTTACAGCCTCTCGTAAGACTGGTCTTTATCATCTCTCCTGTTATGGATTCTTCTTCGGGATCAGAATACACTAGAACTTCTCCAGAAGCTAAACTTTTCTGTCCGGCTTGTATCAAATGAGTTTCATTTGTGCCAAACACATCTAAGTTGTATATTTGCATTTCCTCTGCTATGTGGGTAGTCTTCCTGGTCTTCTACATTGTCCGGGCATTACAAGTATTCTTATTAATTTTTGCTCTGCTTGTCGGAAGGAGCATCGAACTTCTTACTTCCGAAAAATATCGACTTTTAGTACGGGATTTTATAACTCTTCAATGTGAAGACATTTTAACTTTTAGGACAGAGTTTAAATGGCTTGGATGGTTTTTTCCGATTAATTTTTTTAGAGAGGCTGCTTTTTCAGATGGAGTTGGTATTCCCAGGCTTATCGCTCTTCTTCACCCGGGGATGGGATCGCCAGTAAAATCACTGAGACCTAGTCTAATTATCCATCAACCCAAACCGTTTTTATGTTAGAATACATATCAGTAGACAGTACATTGCTTGTTGGATGTCGTCGGGGTCATGGATCGCCAACGCGAACTGACAAATCCACTTCACGGAGCTTACGCATGTGGTAATCGGTCGTTCTTCCTATCTTCTTCTTATTCAAATCAATCATTTGTGATAAGATTCTGTTTTTTTGCACATAAATTGAAAAAATAGGATTGTCTATCTACCACAGTAAGGTAATACATAATATGTTTTAATCGTATGGTGTGATTTTGATGTTAGTTGAGTGTTCAGACCATTCCATCCAAATCAAATAGACCAAATATCCTCAATATATTCCCACCAGTTGAATTGTGTATGTCAACTGTATTGGATGTTGCTTTGTCGGTCACATCAATGTGGTCAATTGGCTAAAATGAACATAGTAATATAATCATGTAAATAACTATACAAATACCCTAATAAGCATGAGTGTAACCTCATTATTTAGAAATATAACACATTTTTATATCAACTTCGCTTTCTCATTAGACTACCAAAAGTAATTAAGTCTATTCGAAATTTGAGATAACTTGATTGTCTCATTCTCATGAATAAGGAATTGTATTGAAAATAAAACTGTAAGCTCGAATTTTTATTGACGTGTTTCTATTATTTATTATGTCAGTTTGGTGATAGTGTTGAGTAATTCAACTCACGCAGTCCTTTATGAATCTTCTAATGTTGATAAAATAACTTAAAGATAAAAGTTTGTTCTTAGTAGAATACTAGTTAAAATAATTCAAGGATTAATCTAATTTCTTGGTATAATCATCATTAGGCCGTTTTTATGTCTGGCTAAGCTACATAATGTTTTGTACTAACAATTAGTTGTATACATGTAATCAACGTTTCAACTAATGTACATAACCACATTAACTAACTTATTTTGCTTCTAATATAAATTCTGCTCACCTGACTATTCAGTCATAGACAACTGATAGTTCGGAGACACGAGTAATTAACAGGCGATGTCTTACTCACAATTTTCACATATAGTCGCTGGATATTACTTTCATTAAGTAATACAGAATAGATTGTGAAGAAGCGTGACCATCTTTAAATAAGCACTTGTAATTTTCATCTGTTAAATTCCCACAATCATTCAAAGATTACACGTAATATATATATATATATATATATATATATATATATATATATATATATATATATATATATATATATCGTCCTGAGTTGTAATAGAAGAATTTGATACTGAGGCACCTGATGAAAACGGCCGTAATGATCAAATAAATTCTAATCCTAATCTGTGGATAAATAAACTATTAATATAGAAGGCTTAGAGAGATTGCTCATTTTGTACCTTAAGTTGTGATTTCACTTTAGCAAGTTAACTATTGGAAACAAGGGAATATTAGAGAGCTATTCTACCCTTGTACAGGACTCCTCAGGAGTATAGATCCATGACCTCACCAAGTATCGAACTTGCGAGTTTCAGGTGATAATGTATGGTGATGGTTTGTGGTCAAACGAAAGCACGAATAAACTAAGTTATAAAATTTGAACCACTAGATACAAATTCACTGGCCTGAAGGTTAATAAGTCCTTGTACGATGCCCAAGGATCATGAGTTTTATTGATGCTTGGTGACTTGAAGGTCTTACTTACGGTAATTGACAACGTTGTAGATCCTCACTCTTGTGAAATCCATACAGAGATGAAACAGATGTCTAGTGTCTTCTTATTGTCATTTGTTAACTAACTTAAGTCAATTTGTGATGTTAACTACAATTATAAATATATGTATTTAATCACTTTGCACAAAAACACAGTTCATTGATTTTCATTATCATTTTGTCTTTTGTTAACAAACATTTCAAATATGAATGGAATTAATTTACGATATGCAAGTTTATTACATTTCGAAGTCATTTGTTTAAAAAAAGAATAGTATAGTTTAAATTATTTTGGTATTTTCTATTCATATGACTTGATTATTTATTTATTCCATTTGTTATTTTTTTAAATATTCATAAAGGTTGTCAACTGTAGTAGAAAATGGTGTTGAATTTAAATGTAACGAAAGAATTTTCATCTTTTAATGTAAGATATAATTTCTTAAAAGATTGAAATATTCATAAATTACACAACTTCATTTTTGGCTAGATACAATGCTAACTTAATGTGTTCTTTGGTCTTCCTCTTCTCATTTGGCCTGGAGGATTACAGATGAGGGCTTTCCTTGTGACTCACTTGGGTGCTATACTCGATGTGTGTTCTATCCACTTTCAGTGCTTCTTCCTGATTTCTTCCTCCGTTAGAATCTGGTTTGTTCTCTCCCATAGTAGGTTGTTGCTGATAGTGTCTGGCCAATGGATCTGAAGTATTTTGCGTAGACAACTGTTAATAAACACTTGTATCTTCTTGATGATGTTTTTCGTAGTTCGCCAAGTTTGGGCCCCAAAGAGTATAACTGTCTTGACCTACTGCTGCTGAGGCTGCTGCAACACTGGTCGTCTTCTGCATTTGTTGTTGCGCTTGCAATAAAAGAGCCAGATTATTTGATAAATCTAGATCGTTCAGCTTAATCCTAGCTGTCCACTGTATCCCATGCTTTCCCCAGATGTTGACGTCTTCATAATCCAGTCGATCACCAGGAGAAAGATAAAGGGTGAGTGTAAGCAACCTTTCCTGACACCAACTAACTTAATAGAAACCTGTATATATGATCAGTATCATATTTGTCTGACCCTTTGAATGCTGATTATTGCTTGATGGTTAACCAACTGTAACTATCTCAGTCCTACAGAAGGCTGACACCTATTCGAATAGCTTAGTGGTAGTATCTAAAACTGCGAAAAATTGTGATCTAATTTGAAATCCATTATCAGTTCCCTGAAGACTATAGGTACGGTTTATTAACAAAAGTCAACTGGCAAACAATCCAAGTCGATCAAGGTTTCCGATCGACTAACTTCAATCAGATAACACAAGCAGAATGTTCCTTTAGAAAAATATCAAGTTTCTAGTTTTATAATAATATTCGTATCTCGAATGGCACAACATCTAAAATGAACAGAAAGCCAAAAAAATCAGAATATATTATTTAACACGTCCCACGCCAATTGGGTTCCACCATACAGTGACATGTTAGAAAAATATTTTTTAGTGCCATTACAATATGAATATTATATTTGGTATATATCTACATGTCACAAAAGGTCTACATTGAGTGCTGTAGATCAATATAAAAAGAATTTATCTTTTTCATTGAGCATATAAATAGGTGACTGATAAAAGATAATTTTATAACTACCCACTTCTTATCAGGTAAAACACAAACAATGCTTGTAACTATTATATTATCGCGTGAATGTGAGTACTAGAGAATAAAATTGGTTTACAAATTAAATAAACTTTTAGATGCATATTATAGTAATGCTTTCCTACTAAACATTGTTTAACCAGTTATTTATTCAAGGAAAAAGTTTCTTCCTTTTTTTCTTAAACTTAAATAAATTCACACACTTGACTACTTACAGTAATGCATTCAGGGTCAACAAATGTTGAAATTTGACATAATTACACTGCAGTTAAGTCTCTAGGTTGGAACTCAATACTTCATCAGTATTTAATTCAGTTGATTTCATATAAAATAAAGAATCATTGAAAGATATTGGTAGACATCCGTCTTAGCGATTTTAACCTTACAAGTTACAGCTTCACTTAAAAACCTGGGTTCATAACCATCTAATAGTCAGTGCACAGGTGAAAACGGTTACACGAACAATGAAATAAGGTTTCAGAATGAAACTATACTCCTTTTTTCTACCTTTACTGATATTTCCTCGTGTTAAAAGCGATGTTCAAAATAATCTATTTCTTAAATGTTTGCACTATACTATACTCATTTAGTTGGTCCTACAATTCATAGATATAATGAGCATAGAATTTCAGTAATATCAAAGGGCTGTAAATTAGCTTATAACGTAGGCGGAAAGTAAATATGGCCAACAGAATTATTCAAACAGATGTTAACTGATACAGAGAACTTAAGTAAACGACTACATGTCCTATTCATCTTGTACTGGTTGTTTGAATCTTCTTATTGACATTAAGGCCTGCAAATGATCAGTATCTTATCGACACATGTTCATTCTGTGAGGATTATCTCAATATCTCCTTAAATCATAAGCATTATAAGCGGAGAGGGATGAATTAAACATCATCGCATACACTTGTCGCCATTTGAACTCAGTAGCTGAGTGGATAACGTGCCTCCTGCGTACAAATGCTAGCCACCATCCATCTCTGCCTCTAATGACTAAATGTTTGTTTTAGGATTATTTGAAATGATCAGTTTCCTCTTATATTGATGCATTAAATGGTATTCATGGTAATAATTAGTTCTGGTTATGCAAATAGATCTCAAGGACGATTAGAAGAAAGTTTAACACCAAATTAATTAGAACCTATACTTCAGTCTAATAACATTTTCAGTAACTCAATCAAAAATCAACAGATATTATTTTCACAGATTGAAATCATGAGTCAGTTGAAGCTAGACCACCATTGAAAACCTGGAAGCACTGGACGGCCGTTTCATCCTAGTATGGGACTCCTCAGCAGTGCACATCCACGATCCCGCACCACGCAGGGCTCGAACCCAGGACCTACTGGCTTCGTGCGCGAGCACTTAACCACTAGACCACTGAGCCGGCATCCAACGGTGTTAATGTCTAACTTCAACCAATCCACGACGTTGCGCCACCGTACACCATTGTCTTCAGTGAGTTCCTATCTCACAACAGACCTAGTTGAACTCCACTGGTAACGGCTTCTCACTAGAACTTCGGGAGTTCAACCAGGTCTGTTGTGAGATAGGAACTCACTGAAGACAATGATGTACGGTGGCGCAACGTCGTGGATTGGTTGAAGTTAGACATTAACACCGTTGGATGCCGGCTCAGTGGTCTAGTGGTTAAGTGCTCGCGCACGAAGCCAGTAGGTCCTGGGTTCGAGCCCTGCGTGGTGCGGGATCGTGGATGTGCACTGCTGAGGAGTCCCATACTAGGATGAAACGGCCGTCCAGTGCTTCCAGGTTTTCAATGGTGGTCTAGCTTCAACTGACTCATGATTTCAATCTGTGAAATTTCTAAAATCTCCACAAAACCCATTCAGATATTATTTTCATTTTGCCAACACTTGTATTTGTACATTTTCATACTTATCTACCAAAACAGTTATACTGATCAAATATGATGGAAGAGTTATTTTAGATTTTAACTGTTTGTTCCTTTGATAAATTTTGATAATCTAATGAGAGGATAAAGTTTATCAGAACTATATGACATTTCGAATAATCGGATCACACATTTACTTTTTAAGGCTATCATGTATGAAAAATGAAAGGTTTACTCTTATCTTTCAATTCATCTCGTTGACCTTTATTTTGAATATATAACAAATAAATGTATTACCAAAGTATTCGAAATGTGCTGCGCTAACACATCATATAGTACTGATTAACTTCATCTTATTGAATTATCCAGATTTATCTTAGATTTCATTAGCATATTTTAAAAACCACTCGATTTAAAGGAACAAGAACTTCGAGTAGCTCAGTTTTTAGATATCTCTTAGATAAGGCACATCAAACTGAAACCTTGAAATATTTCAAGGCTACCAATTTTTGTTCTTGCTCACTTCAAATAGATTGGCATTTGTAATCTATAAATGAAACTATTTCTTAAAATAAATATAAATGATCTTCAGTTTTGAACAAAACTCCATTCAGTTTTTTTATCCACCTGGAATTCACCAAAGATGTAAAATTTAGAAAAATTATTCATCCGTTAGGTTATTTATGAAGAGGTTATTCATTTTAAAAGTAGTTATTTTCTATCGTTGGCTAAATTAAGCTCTATGAAACGATTCAGAACCAGAAAACATTAGAAAATTGTTTCATTCTAGTTTGTTGTTATTTAACAGTGTACATCTACAACGACATACACAACTCAATTTTGAACATTCAAATCTTGTGTTGAGAATAAAAAGCTCAGCCTAATATTATAGTTCACATCATTGATCAATATTAGCTAAACAACCACCAAAGAGCAGGAAGCACCTGACATCTGTTTTGTCTTAGTAAGTACCACAGACGATCAAACCCGTGAATCTCAAGTCACAAGGTGAGCTCTTGATCTTTGATATGGTTTACATTTCTAACTTCGATCAATTTGCCGAATCGTGCAACCATCTTCCAACTTCATATGTAACCACTTAACATGGTTTCTCACTAGAACTTTGATAAATCCCTCTTGAAATAGTCACTAGTTAATTCATTATTACTACTAATATACTGAAAAAAATCATTCTGTATATCTCATTCTCGTCGATTCTCCAAATGATCTAACAATTATCTGATTCAGTTGATGATAGCTGTTTTACTCTTAACATCATTAAGCTCCATTATCAATCCCAGTTTTTTAATCAATTTCAACTTAATGGATAATTATCTTTAAGTTATTTGTTTAAGTGATATTTTGTGTAAAACATTTATAATTCACCCATGAGTAATTACAAGTTACAATGTATTTTATGACTCATTTTACAAGATGGATTTTAAGGCTGCACACAGTTTAAGAGCAGTTATTACCATTCATTTATAATCATTTTACTGCAATCTAAATCTCAATTTTGACGTTTATATGACCCTAAAATTACTCATCAGTTGTATGATTAATACAATGCTGAACTTAATTCTTACGGCGAATGAATGATATACAAATATATATGGGATAACCTGAGCCATTAGATTAAAATTCGTATCCATTCCACATGTAAATGACTATTTGAACTCAAGAGATAAAGATTTGGCGTCTGAAGTGAAAGTTATTGGGTCCAAGTTCCGAAGTGAACATCAAATTCGAAATATAGGTATAACTAGCTGATGAGTCCTAAATAGATGGAAACTCATATCCTCTGTTCTAGTGCTAAGCACTTCCTATATATTCTGTATAAAGTTGTATTAATATGGCTATATCGAGGCAATCTTCAACATTGATTGATCAAAATTCCATTTAAAATACTCATCAGCAGATAAACCGAAACACTGAATATTAAGTCGAAATAAAATAGTTGTTTCTAGAAAAAACATAACAGAACTTTATTACTTTGTTGAATTTATACATACATGTTTTGCATAGTAACATGTATGCACATGTTACTTAAATACACATGATCATATGACTGAAATGTAATTATTCGTATATATATATATTAAAACTAACGACTATAGAAGACAAAATGTGCATAGAAGCATGTTTTTTTCTCTGAAATGGAAAAATGTTTGTTTTTTTTTCTTTACACAACCTTGAAAAACTCTCATGAATACTGCAAAAAAAATTTATCCAACAATCTCTTGACTAAAGAAATTTGATTAGGTTGTCGAGAATTTTCTATGTGAGTACCTTGATTTCTTTAAAAATAGTTTTATTAATTATTCCAACATAAAACAGTGTGAGAAATTGGATATCCAAATAATAATCAACTTTTGACAATTGATTAATATCAAATGTAGTGGAACTACTTGATTGTGAACCTAAAGTAGATCATTAGTTTGTGTTCCTGTATGTCTAACTATATCATAAGTAATACTGTGTTTCACTTAAACCTCGATGTAATGGCTCACAAACAAGGAAATGCACTACTACAAATTCTGGATGTCTCCATCTCACTGCACGACTCAACATTAAAGTGGTTGGTCAGGCTACCAGAACCATTTCATTTAACCAACATTTTTATATTTATAAGATCATTTATATTGTAATGATCTCATGATATCTTCAAATTGATTATGTAACAAAAAATAAATAATTAATATTGGATGGGTAATATCACGCGATAGAAGTTCTAAATGAGAATCTCTGGTAATTAGAAGTATATGAATTATTGTATAAACTAAGAATCCCAGAAATGATGCAATTGGATCAAGAAGTACTAGATAAGCACGAACGAATGTACTGTATTCGGAATCCGAAATCAAGCATTCAACAAGTACAAAGGAATCATTAGTTCATTCCAACACCGCAGAATCCCTGATGTTAATAAAGCTAAGTAGTTCGAAAGGACAGCTGCTGATTAGATTTATCGTGATTAAAAAGACGATCTTGTTGGATTTTTTTATATCCTGCGTTTGTTCGTCACTATTCACTTGTTTCCGCTTATATTCTTCAGCACTTGATCATTTAAATATCGAAAAAAGATTTTCATTCAACAGGATAGACTCTAATTGAAACCAGACGATACTAAGGAAGCTTCACTATTACAGATATCACTACGCTTAGAATACAAATTAAAGATGAAGTAAATATACACAAAGTTGGGTTTTATTATTGACTAAACAATTACATACAAAACACATGTGATACATTACATTTCGATTGACGAAAACAGGTAAACAAATCGAGAAAATATTTCGATTCCTATCGGATAACCGATTTTGGGCTCAGTATCTAGCACCTCACAACTAAAAGAATATATCTGCTTATAGATGCTTGATAACGTCATCATAAAAATTTAAGTATTTAAATGTTTAGACTAGAAATATGAGATGAAAGAAACTAGGAAACAAATGGTTTGAGCACAACGTTTTTTATTGATCATTTGCAAAAATACAGATATCTCGCCATATTTATTTACTTATCCGTTACATTGGCTTTACGAAAGCAAACAAAATAGTACAGGTTATCACATTTTAACAATACCTTTATGAATTATCGTTTACATCACGGACTAGTCTTGAGTAGACATCCATTGGAAACCAAGAAACGCTGGACAGTTGTTTTGTCCTAGGATAGAACTCTCCCACCGGATATCAAACACAAGACCCTCATGTCTCATAACAAGAGCTTAACCTGTTGTCTAGTGGTTCGCTTATCCAAAATCATTTAGTTTGTGTTATTATCAAGCTATCTTTTAATATCATTGATAGTTGATTGTTGTAATAGGATAAGACAGCTATCAAATTCTCCTTAGTTTTTAGTAGTTATCTATATAAGGTCAGTCAGCGATGTAACTGAAAAAACTCAACAATCTCCACAAACTTTAAATACTAATAGTACGTTCGTTAATATTGGTGGCCTAGAAATCACAAATCTGAGCTGTAAAATTAAATGGATATTATTTAAAACGATCAATAGTACTTGCTAAATCAGATTATTTTGAATCAGACATAAGGTTCTATTCTCATTACATAAAACTAAAATCAATTGGCTGTGTATAAGGATTAATTTAAGCCTAGATAGTCGCATTATTGAGACCACATGAATTTAGTGCACCGGATTTCATAAACTGGTAAGCCATGGTTTCAGTGAATAACTCCTACTTTACATTTATTTACCATTACCCATAGGTGAGTTTTCCAAGGAACCAACTGTGATATAAATACAATATCAGTGGGAAACCAAAATAATTGAGATCAAAGGTTGCAAGGTACAAAAGACACAAACACCTGTATCGTATCTATAATTCAGTGTATCACTTACATATACATTGAGATTATTGATCTTACTCGTCTTCATCTACAATTAAGGCCATTTTAGGAACCATTCAGTATTATTTCATTTAAATTCAGAATTCACTAACCCCAAATACTTCGAAGTCGTAGTCTAGGATTGAGGAAAAGCATCCTTATTCTACCAGATATCGTTGAAATGTTAGAAACCAATGGTGGATTTAGTACATGTTACTAAGAAACTTGGAGAGGATGAAGTGAGTATTTAATCCTCCCATGTTTGTTGGACGACTTTTAACATGAACGTAATTGTGATGTACTTACATACTTACTGACTTACGCCTGTTACTCCTCGTGGAGAAGCATAGGCCGCCCACCAGCACCCTCCATCCAGCCTTGTCCTGGGTAATCCTCTCCAGTTTTCCCAGATGCCATTCATCCTTTTCATATCTGATTCTATTTCCCGACGTAATGTCCTATCCATTTCCATCGCACTTTCCTAATTTCCTCTTTAGCTGGAGGCTGGTTTGTTTTCTCCCACAGAAGACTGTTACTTATGGTATTCGACCAAGAGATATTGAGTATTATGCATGGACAACTGTTTATAAATACTTGTACCTTCTTGATGATGGTTGTTGTAGTTCTCCACATTTCAGCTCCGTACAGTAGGACTGTTTTGACATTCATATTGAAGATTGTGACTTTTATATTGGTTGATAGTTGTTTTGAGTTCCATATATTCTTCGATTGTAGGAATGTGGCTCTTGCTTTGTCGATCCTCACATTTACGTCTGTATCGGAGCCTACACGTTCATCGATGATGCTTCCCAGGTGCTTGAGAGATTCCACATCTTCCAGAGTTTCGCCATCAAGTGTGATTTTGTTGGTGTTTTCCGAGTTGTATTTGAGAATGTTGCTTTTTCCCTTGTGTATGTTAAGGTCTACTGATATGGGGGCTCCTGCTATACTGGTTGTCTTGACAAACCTTTGTTTGTGTGTATTGGATAGAAGGGTTAAGTCATCTACGATGTCCGAATCGTCTGGTTGCATCCAACCTGTCCATTGTATCCTGTTCTTCCCCTCGGATGTGTAGGACTTTACAATCCATTACACCACAAGATAAGGGAAAGGGTGAGAGTGAATAGCCTTGTCTGACTCCGGTCCTCACTTAGAATGCGTCTGTCAGCTGTCTTCTAAACATGAACTTTTAGTGTAGTCCGTTGTATGATGTTGACAACTCTCTCAGGTACACCAAAATTTCAAGGAAGGTTCCATAAGGTTCTCCTATCCACAGTGTCAAGTGCTTTCTCATAATCAATTATGTTGATTTATAATGACGAGTCTCACTCATTTGATTGTTCAATGATAATCGGTAGTGTCGCGATTTTGTTTATACGCGACTGCTCCTTACGGAATCCAGCCTGTTGATCTCGAAGCTAAAAGTCTACTGAGTCTTTCATCCGGTCCAGAAACACTGTTAGCATTTTTTCCTGGTACCGATACCAATGTGATGCCTCTGTAATTCTCGCATTTACTCAGATCTCATTTCTTTGGTATCTTGATGAGGTGTCCCTCTTTTCAGTCCGTCGGTACATGTTCCTACTCCCATATCTTCCTTTATAAAACATGGAGCATGTTCTCAGTCACTTCCAAGTCTGACTCCAATGCTCCTGCTGGCATGTTGTCAGGTCCTGCTGCTTTCCCACTCTTGATCTGTTTGATCGTCATGTTAATTTCTCCGATCGTTTGTGGAGTGACATCGACATGAATGTCTGTGTGCGTGGATTCAATGGAGCTGATCTATTCAAGAGTTTCTCAAAGTGTTCCGCTCATCCATTCCTCTGTTCTTGAATCTCAGTGATTGGATTACTTTCTTTTTTCTTGACCGGTATCTCTGGTTTACTGTATTTCCCTGTCAGTTTGATTGTCAGATATTTCTTTGATATTTCCTTCTCTTAAAGCTTTTTCCGCTGTCGTTGCCAAGTCCTACACATATTTCTGCTTGTCGGTTCTAATGCTCTACTTCACTCGCTTATTTGCTTCTGTGTATTCGGCTTGGAACCTGATGTTGAGTTATCTTGAATTCGTTGAGTTTGTCAGTATGTCGAAGGAAGGCTGTATTGAACTTTTGTAATGCTGTTTGTCAAGTTATCCAGTGCTTCTTTAGATTTAGTTTTATTTTGGCAACTACAATCAGGTGGTGATCTGAAGCTATCAGCTCCTCTCATAGTTCTCATGTCTTTCATTGTCCTTCTGAATATTTTACTGATGTAAATATGGTCGATCGGATTCTCTATAGTGTGATCTGGTGAGGTCAATGTAGCTTTGTGTATACGTTTATGTGGGAATATTGTGTCGCCTATAATCAACTAGCTGAATGCATATAGATTTGCAAATCTGTCACGATTCTCGTCCGTTTATCCAAGTCAGTTCATGTCATCCCATGATATCCTCATACCCGATTTTGTCCATTCCAATTATGGCGTTCAACTCTCCCATCAGAATTGTCAGGTTCTCTCCTGAGCACTTCGCTATGATGAATTACAGTCTCTCATAGAAGTGGTCCTTATCATCGTCACTGCTATCATTGGTAGGTGCTTAAAACTGGATAACATTCATTGTGATTCCCTCCTTATTTGTTTTGAAAGATGCTTTGGCGATCCTGAGTCCGTGAGATCCCCATCGTATAAGTGCGTTACGGGCTTCTTTGGACAGCATCAGAGCAACATCCTGCGTGTGCCTAACCTTTGCTGTCCTGCTTGGGTCCAATAGTTTTCGCTGATCTCAAGAACCGTCAAGTTGTATCCCCTCATTTCCGCTGCTAATTGACTAGTCCTCCTGGTCTCTCACATTGTCCAGACGTTTTATGTACCAATATTAATTATTACTGTGGTTGTTAGAAGGTCATCGTCCTCTTGACTTCCGAAAAATTTCAGCTTTTCACTATGAGACATGTGAATGAAGATCCTTCAACTCGGAGGTCAGATTTTAAATGATTTAATTTGTTTATTCTGTTTCTCGTCTTTTAGCAAGTTTGTTTTCTACAGGATGGGGTTAGTGACCCGATGCCAAACCCTCCTTATTTCCCCGGGTTTGGGACCGGCAGTAACCCTAGAAGAGCTAGAGGCAGAGTTGGTAGTAATGTAAGACACGTAAAAGTGAGAATTCCTTTTCAAATACTGATTCAGAAGATCCATTTTCAAGTATATAATTTATAGAAAATGTGTGTTTCCGTCAATTTGTAATTTATCAGCTTTTCAGTGTGATATCAATCATTTTCTGGAATCTTTTCGTTCATTTATTGGATGAGTGCTGAATATAAGAGGGCAATTTTCACTGAACGTTTCATTTGAAGATATAATTTTCACCTTGTTTTCTTTATTCGTTTGATAAGTTAGGATGAATAACAGTGGCTGTTTCTCAGAATGCATATATAAATAAATTTAGATGAATGCAATGAGATCCTAAATGGTATTCATGCTATTATGTACAACACTTACCTACTAAATGAACAAGAGAATAAATATTACACTTTTAATGAACATTAAAAAAGGTTTGCTATTCTAAAACTAAAAAGTACGTTTTTGTATCTTATTGTTTAGAAATTTCATTGAACTTATATTAAACCTAATATTTGTGTTCACATTAATTTGTAAAATGTCACTGAACCATTTGTTATGATAAGAATCTATAAGTTTATTTGTTAAGATCGTCGTACTCTAATTCATTTTTGTACTGGTTGTTTGAATCTTCTGATTGATATTTAGAATTATAATTGATCAGTCTATTATTAGCATATGTACATCTTGTGCTGATTGAGTCGATATTGCCAATAAGAGGCTAATTAATTACAGTCCAAAACATCAATGGGGAGATTCAAAAAACCAATACAAAAATAAATATAAAACTTATCCCCATCGCACAACCTAGTGGCTATGAGGACTCAGTAGCTAAGTGAATAACGCGATGGAGTTTGAAGCGAACGGCGGAGATAACATCAACTCTGGGTTCCAGGTACATCCAGTCGAAGACTCTCAAATAGGACGAAACGCGCGTACTGGATTTCACTGCTAGATACCACCCACATTCATTATATCATTGTTTTGGGTGGATTATTTAAAATCTAATTAAAACAGTACATGTTGTATTTATGTATGTAAAATTGAGAAATTTGAATGAAACAAATTTATACTTTGGTTTCTAAGGTGTTTGGAGTTAATCGATATGAAACCCAAGGTGATTTAGGTTTAGAGGTAGTTGGCATTCGTCAATAAGGTGTACTCCTAATCTCGAGATCAGCTATGCTCCCTGGTAGATTGAAACTCTTATCACAACAATTTGAGACGTTATCTAGGATATAACCCGTGTATGCGTGAATTATACTAAGATATTGATAAAATATTTAATAATAAGCTCATTTACTTAGTGTCCAAATACAGACTCTATTATTAATATAAATTGTTAGTTTGAAAATACAGAAAATTCCCTTACAATGTGGATGTTTATGGAGAATGTTGGAGATTATTGAAATCATAAACTGACCTAAGTTAGATTACACCGGGAGGAAATTCCAGGTATTCTAGTGAAAAACCGTGACCATCGCGTGACTACGTATTGTGTGAGGCGTTTACTCATCACAGGTGAAGAAAGTTGTGTCATATCAAAAATTGGTTGAAGTTAGGCATAGAAATTAATAAATACTGGCTCATCGGTCTTAAATTTGATCTCTGGCCTCGAAACCTGATGTTCCAGAGTGTAATTCCCTGAAGTGGGACCGTGAGCATGTACTCTTGATGATTCCTACATAGGAAATAAGCAATTGCCTAATGTTTCCTGGTTTATAGTAATCGTCTAACTAAGGTCAATTTGTAATCTCAACAGAATTCATTACAGTTTGCTTTGAACAAGTCAGTATATTGTTATTATTATTATAAGCTTTATTCAATATTATATTTTTGGTACAATATAGAATTCTTAGCACAAAGTATTTCAACAAGTTTCCGTTTCTTACTTCTTGGTCGATCCTGACGATAAATATTGAGTGATCACCAGTTAGATGTTAGCAGTCCAGTAGATGAACATTTGAATAATGTATATTCTTTTTGCTGCATATTGCCAGCGACCACATTATCTCTTATTAGGCTTTTTGTAACTTTGACAACGAAACGTTGTACACTTTTCAGAAATGCACCAGGATAGGTTATACGATTAATAGGCATAATGATATATAAAAACAAACAAAAATAGATAACTTGTTGAAATATCTAGATGGCAGGAACAGGTAGCCCAGATACTCAAGCAGGCCGCCTATCTATGAAATGATTCTATTAGTTCTGTAATACTCATTGAATAATTTTACAATTATAAATTCCATTACACATGAAATCATCACTGAATGTTTATTGATAAGTTCAAAAGTAGAACAAAACTACTGTTTATATGTAATGTATACTCTTGTTTTTAGTTTTTTATACATAATATGAGCTACTATAGAACTGTACAAAATTCATTCACTAAATGTAAATCCATTTCAATTATCCTTTAACATTTAATCTGTGAATTAGATTTAAAATTGACTCAGTGTAAAAGTATTTCTTCCATAAAGTTTAATAAATAATAGTTTATGCTGGTGAGCGGCCTATGCTCCTTCACGACGAGTAACAGGCGTAAGTAAGTAAGCATTTTATAGTTCAGAAAATATTTTTATGTCCTAGATAGTTTACCGATAATAACAATGTTCATTCTTCATAATAATAATAATAAAGCAACTAATAATTTCATCTATATACTTACTTATTATTAAACTGATATGCATCCATCTATGTTTTTTCTTTATTTTTTTGCATTTCTCATTCTAAACCGCATGTATACACAGTATGCAAAGTGAATATTTATCTCATTCATTGTTGTTGTTTTATTTATCTACTAACTTAAACAGCTGTACAAATAGTTGAATAAGCATATATATATCGAATAATTTTTTGTTAGCTTATTACATAATTTTGCTTGAATTACAAATCGTGTAAGTACTATACAGAATAACGTACTAACTATTTACAAATATTCTAATGTTATTCTCATTTCAGTATTTATAACCATTTCTGAATTTAATCATTATTAAAGAGGATAAAAAATATCATTATTTTTATTCTTCAATGCTTGTTACTCCTCGTGGAGGAGTATAGACCGCTCACTAGCACTCTCTATCCAACTCTGTCCTAGACATTTCTTTCCAGTTCTTGCTTTAAAAAAAAATTACGCCAACCAGATTAAACAATCTAAGAAACATTATTAAGTAAAGTTAAATCAAGCTACATTGATAAGAAAATCATTATAATTTTTTTTTTAATTCCGAACTATATATTTATATATTCATACATCAATATACTTTTATTCTACCATTCAATTAGTGCAACCAGCAGAAACGTTTTTTTGATACTTTACTTATAGTTTATAAAAAATATAGTAGTCTGATTATCACTGAAGTCTAGTTTGTCGTTACGAGTAATATGATTGTTATTGTTATCATTGTTCTAATGATGATTAGATTCAGAAAACTTCTGTAAATCACATTTGACTGTTAATAAATCAGTTTATTATGTATTTTTATAGAAGTGAATTTAGTCAATTAACCGATAATGGACATGCATAAATGTAAATAGCCAGTCTATAAATTATATCCCTTTTTTTGGTGTTTAAATACCGTTTGACATTCAACATCACGGTATTTCATTCTTTTGGAATACTTTTTTTTTACAATAAGTTAATGCATATGAGTTACGTAACAGTGAAGAAAATAATTGATAACTATCAAATAGTTTACTAATGGAAAAGATCTCATGGTTGAAAAAGTATTATTGATGATTAAAATAAGTGTGACTATGCGAAATTAACTAAAATTGCTGGGGTGGATGTAAATCAAATCTCTTGTTAAAAGTATATATATCCCTACTTTAACTGGTATTATCATATGACTCTGACAGACAACTTTTCATAAAATTTGATATATATAAATCACTTTTAAAAGAGTATACTCTCATTCGAGTGATTAAGTTAAATCACATATAGATAAAATACTTGGGTTGTTTTTAAAATTCTTTATCCCATCACTTATTCAATTCATTTATTAATAGTACTGTCAGTAATATTCTAAACAATGGTTAGATATTCTGTTCACATTAAAGCATGTTTTGTAAAATAAATTCAATGATAAATGTTTATAGGAATTTGTGACTAATATTCAATCTGTTACATATGATAGTAGTATAGTCTTACAGAGCTCAACAAATAATTCTGAACGAAAAAAAAGTCAATGATCTTTCTTTCCGTTCAACTCTTTTGAAAGTATTAAAAACTTAGATCTTTACTAGAAGTCTTAGAATTGCATCTCGAAATTAGTGATTAGTCAGCATGTGATTACTATTAGTACAAGAGTCATGTGAAAGTGATTGAGTTTTCCTAGTTTACAAATGATTTATTGGGCTTTGGGTTATAAGATCTGCTACAATAATTATATGGTGTTTGGTAGCATACACTGTAGATGCTATTGCCAACTGAATACTTCATTTAATAATAATAGTTAAATCAATGACATAAAGAAAGTACAGGAATGAGGTATAAACCTGTAATTCAAATAGTTCATTGAAATAGTTTGATATACATTTTATTGATAGCATTCATGTGGTCCTAAGCAAATATGATTGGCGGCTAGCAGTGAAATCCAGGACCATCGTTTCGTCCTGTTTGCAACTCATCAGCTGGACGTACCTGTATCCCAGAGCTGATGTTCCCTCAGCTACTCAAACGCAGTACTATCTATTCATTTTCACAATACAGTGGCTATCTGGACTCAGTAGCTGAATTGATAACACGACGATTTTTGAAGCAACCAATACTGGGATCGAGTCCAGGAATGAACATCAACTCTGAGATACTGGTAAGTCCAGCTGACGAGTTGCAGTTAGGACGAAAGGTAGATCCCAGATTGCACTGTTATCCACCATCTATCTCTATTCTAAATACTTATAACGTAGTGACAACAACGAGGAAATTCCCACATGGTGCACGCATGCCATAAGTGACTGATCAACAGCACTCTTAAATCTCAATAGGAAAATCCAAACCACCAAAATACATTAACAGCGAGACTATAATTTATGGACGACCTTTGAACAAGTCTCTAGTAACCTTGAGAAATATTACCCAATCAGAAAACAGTTAGTGTAAGGTAAAAATATATTAAAATGAATTAAAGTGCACACACTTCTTTTACGTAATTCACAAACTTATCAAGTTTGGGAATTGGCACTGCAACCTTGAAATCCTTGAAGCGCTTCTGATTGGCTCGTCCACAAATTATAATCTCGCCTTGTTAGCATATATAACATATGCAAAAGTGGATTAATTTAAGTCTTCATACCATATTGTATTCATTTTCATTACTGAATACTTAAAAATTATTCATTATAACGTATGAATAATATCTGGTTCATGAGAATGACACATACTAGAAGTAATGATAAAGTTTCAAAAATATTATATAAATAATAAATAGTGAATGAATGATAAGTTCTATTTCCATACGTAATAGGAATTCATCAAAATAAGAATGTTGAACAAACATTCCATTAAAAGATCAACTTTAGGAACTATATATAATACTAATAAAAGAAAATATTATGAATTTCTTAAAATGACAATAGTATATCTTATTTTGTACTCATACGAACAAAAAACAAACACCAGGACTCTTTTTTCTATTTTATTTTCGTTTCTTCTCAACTGTCTAAAATAAGGATTAAAATGAACAAGATTCATTAGTTAGTAGGTGAAGTCATTTTGTGCATTTTTTTTTCAACGAACATAGTTTGATGGAAAAATACGGTCATCTCTATAAAATTCTAGATTAAATTATAAATACTGTTCCTATCACCGACCACTTTAATTCTATTTTTCAACTATGTTAATCCGTCTTTGATAATTCTATTGATTACTTATGATTATCATCAAATTGTTCATAAATACCTTCAAATGTATATTTTAGGCGAAGTATATAGAATATATCATTAAAATAAAACTATATTGAATTAATAGTTGAATTCATGAGTTAATTGAAGTTAAACCACTATTAAAGACCTGGAAGCAGTGGACGGCTGTTTCATCCTATTGTGTGACTAATCAACAGGGCGCACCCACTATCCCATCTTTCGGGATTCGAACCCAGAACCTATCAGTCTCGCGGGCGAGCGCCAGCTGGCTGGGATCCAACGGTGTTGACGTCCAACTTCAACCAATTCACGAAATCACGCCACGTTACACTATTGTCTTCAGTGAGTTACTATCTCACAACAGACCCAGTTGAACTGCACTGGTCATGGCTTCTCACTAGAACTCCAGGAGCTATTGTATTTTATTTCAGGTTATGGTATCCTTTAGTCTTATGTTCTTTGGAACATGCTCGGAAATATGAACATATACAATTGTAATAAATATCTGTGTATTAGTTTCACAACATTATATACTACTTAGAACTGCTAAGGTTATGAAATAATGTATATGTGTATTTTAGGTTCTGATTTATGAATAAATAAAGCAGAGATGGACTTTAATGTACAGTGTAAAGTGTTTCTTATTGACAAGAAAAATGTTCGAGAACTAATTTACATAAGTTTAGAACATAAGTAATTTTCGATGATTTATAAAATCTGAAGCCTTGTTGAAATCTTCATTATTCACAACCTTTACATGTCCCAGCCCTTGTCCAACGATCTTGTAATTGGCTGATAATGTTTCATCAAGTAACTTCTATCAATGACCTACTAGTTTCTGTTTTCACCGATGATTAGAACGATATGAATCCAATTCAACAAAATAAAACATTCGACAGGTTTTTTATCAGCACTTCATTATTGTTTCAGAAATCAACATATCCACCAAGTGAATGTTTATTAGTGAATATCGTAATGTTTTCAAAGTTAAGTTCGCTTAAAGTATAGAATCAAAGAATAAATAAATGTTTCTCTTTGAATATTTAAATTACTTCCCTCACTACATGACTTCTTTCGGTTCATACTAGTTAATATGAAAAAATCACCCAATCAGTAGAAGTTGTTTAGTATGAAACAAAATTTTTTTCAGGCTTCGTTTCCCGAAAGATCTTTAAGTGTATAGGCGTTTTTCGATCACAGATTAAATCAAAGTTACAGCAGGCAATTGAAATTAAGCAGAAATCTGGTCAATAGTCAGATTCGTTAATTGATTTTTATCCATTCAGAATGCATCATTTCGTTTATTCCAATACAGATTTGTTCTATTGATTAATGAATATGTCAGAAGGGGTTTGTAGAGATTTTAGAAATTTTCACAGATTGAAATCATGAGTCAGTTGAAGCTAGACCACCATGGAAAACCTGGAAGCACTAGACGTCCTAGTGTGGAACTCCTCATCAGTGCGCATCCATATGCAAAAGAACTATTTCATTATGTATAAAAGATTAGTTTAGGTTAGTTCTCATACATTGTATACTTAACGATCCCATTACATGTGTATAATAATATAAATATTACTGTCTCCCTGTATTTATACATGAGAACTGTAGAAACATATAAATAATTATATATTATTGTTTAACTGTATTATTAAATGTATATCATTTGATTGTTAATTGTTTCCATAAATAACAACAATGAGAAAAAACACATTGAATAATGATGAAAGCATAAGAGTATATTCTCATTGATAGTGTGATGTGTGCTGCTTATACATAAGTAGTATATGATGTTAGTCGTGAACAGAAGGTCTGGCAGCAGAGGGACAAGAGGATCGAACAGTAAAGAATGCAAATAGAATGCAATTTGTATGAAAACGCAAGAACAATGAAGTCATTTCGAGACAATTGGTGGACATTTTGCAAATTAAGCATTTACTTTATGATTGTTAGATTTTATTACCAAGTCCTGTGATTTTGTGTTGAACACATTCAATTGTCCGCACCCGTGTTCTGTTCACTACAATAATATGTATATTTGATGTTTAGATATTAAATATATACGCATAATACAATCGCATAATAATAACAAACAACCATTGAATAAACAAAAACGTCAATGTAGTATATGTTATCAGATAATATTTCTCCGTTTATTTATTTATATAATTTGTATTCAATCCAACATATTTAGTGCAAATAATTAAATAGATTAATTGAATACATATAAAATCGACCGCTTTATGAAAATTGAATTTGATGATAATTGACTAACAATGTCAGAATATAATAATTGATATTTGACAATGCTGAAATTTATCATTATGATGACAGCTGAAGAACCATTGAAAATCAAAATATTATGTACAGTTGTTCTAGCCTAGCTTGGAACTATTCGGTATTCCACAAGTATAATCATGTACGGTATCGAACCAAATAAATTTGGATATTATAGTGAGTATGATAGAATTTAATTACTGTATCAGAAAATGGTGAATAAGATGTTGCGACTATATAGCATAAATGCAAATTGTACATTTTCGTAGTTTTTAGATTACTAAATGATCTTAATTAGACCACTATTGAAAACTTCAAAGCATTGGATGACCGTTTCATACTAATATGGGACTTCACAGCAGTATGTATGATTTTATTATATCTGTATGTATAATTGTTGATCCATTTGTTAGTATGCAGTTCGTGATTATGACAGTTTGGCATATGATATATGAGATTCGTAAATTCTTCTGTTTTATAAAATTTCCACATAAAATCACTACTTGAACACTCACAAAACATCTACTAATATATACTACACACGACTAACTCGGTCTCGTGTGCTGTTACGGGTATGACATGGCTCAAAATCATTTGCAATGGCGCAGGTGCATCCACTCTTTGTGTTCTCCCAAATTCTATTCTTCTGAATTCTTCGTGTCTCTTGTTTTTCTCTTTCCGAATTTATTTCACTGTATTATACTCCTTGAATAACATCTTAAACCCCTAATCTTTCCGACCACCGCTTATACTTTTACTACCTCTGTCACTACGGGATTTGAATCGACAACTGCATCTCTGTGCTAATATGGTATGATAACTCGAACTGATGTACGTACGTACGAAATTCTACGTTGTTACTGACTGATTGACTGACTACACTCAACCATAGATAAATAAGCACTCTCATACACACATTACACAAATTACACTTAAATAGGAGAATAATTATTTAATTTGCTATCATGAATATGTTGCTAATGTTTAGTTGCCTTCAATTGTCATAGTTACGAAACATATAAACTTTAGTTACAATGAAGATTTACTTCTTCAATATTATTGTAAACATAGAGGGAGGACTTTAATTTTTGATATTTTCTGTAGGCTTCAACTTTTATGTGAGTTTATCAACCATCAAAGAACACAAGAGATCTTATTTCATCCATTTTTACAATAAAAGTATAGAATCCTCTGCATAGTCAATCAGAAAACATTCAGTGATAGTTGTAGGCTAATATTCATGAAATATGCTTATCAATCATCTACTATTATTTTAAAATAAAATTGGTAACTAACAAAATTTCTGTTAGTTAAACAAAAGACATTTCTCTCTTTCAACCGACGTTAAAAATTATCTTAAACGAATGAATTATGAATGGTAAACTGCATCCAAGCGTAAACACACAAGCATATATACACTTACTGCAAAGTTTTACTGACGTATACAAAATTCAAACAACTGCTTTCAATATACCTATTTACCTACATTGAATCTTCTCTTGTTATTATTTGCATGGATATATATGAATAGTGATTTATTAATCATTTCTTATAATTAATATTACAGACAACTTACTTTCTCACATTATCGCATGATTTTGATGGAGTTTTGTTCCCTGAGCTACAAATCTTCTCCACCATCTCATTATCACATGATTAACTTTACAATTTGTTGATCTATACTAGTATCAGTTGTAACACTCTAATAAACAATGTTCAATCAATAAATATTACATTTCTTAATCGAATAGGAGTAATTTATGATAATCACTAAGAAAGAAAATCAGTAAATAAATAACATACATAAACAAGAAATGTACATAATGATCTTCAATATTGTATGTTTTAACTCGAAAGAGATAATTTATACGATTGTTTTCACTTTTATTATTAAAATTGATTAATCGTATAAAGGTGAACAATTATTCTTTCTGTAATCATTTTATTAAACTAAGTGCATACATTATGGATTAAATTCTATTTTAAAAAAGACTATTGAAAATTAGGGATCAGTGGAGAAATATTATTTTGTTATGAGTTTACTCAGGCATGCACTGTCCAGAACCCCCTAAGAATGGAGCAGATAATCGTCAGAAATTCATGGCTAGTTTACTACTTTTAGATTAGTGAATCACTATCCACTGATTAACATTTCTAACTTCAGTTGTTTGGCGATAATTTACAAATATCTCAGGACTGATGTTATTCATTTAGTTTTACGAGGAAAAACAATTTAACCACATATAAAGACTGGATATGTATAATGAAACCAAGCTGGCGGCTGAATGTAAACCAGTGACCAATGCTGATACAGAGAAGTTTAATTCTGATCCCTTATAGTCTTCGAATGTTTTGTTAAAATAGAAGATATTTTTTTCCATCTAATTCATAATCAAAGGATGCTATGGGTTTTCGGGATTAGTCAACAGTTAGTTTTGCGATTTCGTAGTTCCTATATTTTACCTATTGTTCGTTACTGTACCACATTCTCCCTTCCTAAACCATTGAGAAAATATGACATTATGTCTAGCAACACCCTGAAGACTATTACTAAGGTAGTTGATGAATTTTCGACGTCATTTTAAACAGCATTATGATTAGCTATTCGTGATCTTGCAACCAAAAAAAGATGGCTTGACCAGAGTTTTCCCAGCCATTGCAACATTCTTCCACGCTCACATTAGATCTTCGTAACCTTAGTAAAAGGTTCTCTCACAATACTCTGAACCATGCACACAGACAATTTTCCCGATTGTATTTCAACAATAATCATCTAAACAGTGAATTTATGTTAGAAATTACGGGAAACCACACTCAGCGAAGCTAACTGATGTTCATCACCAACGACTTTTA
Organism: Schistosoma margrebowiei; assembly: GCA_944470205.2. Taxonomy (NCBI): domain Eukaryota; kingdom Metazoa; phylum Platyhelminthes; class Trematoda; order Strigeidida; family Schistosomatidae; genus Schistosoma; species Schistosoma margrebowiei. The sequence goes on along the minus strand of OX104026.1, from coordinate 20,119,146 downwards.
TACCTTAGTGTATTGATTGAATAGTATCATAATTTGACTAATTGGTAATTTAGTGTTTAAATTTTTATTCTTCTGTACTATTACTATTTAATGATCGTTTTGCACTGCTGAATGAAAATTACATATATTGAAAACTAAACTGTTTAGTAGTTAATCATAATAAGAAGATTATTTTCCAACATAGATATACTAGTGATACTTTTCAAAGTTATATGATTGTTTCAATGATACATTGAACTAGTTTAAATGTTAATTAGCTCACTTTTTAAAATTAAATGATTAATTATTTTAATCCCTGATTTAAACAAACGTTTACAAATGATCTAATCAATTATAATTTTTTACTATAAAGTAATGAAGCAAATTTTTCTGATTGTTCGTTTGTTTGTTTTCTTTAATGATTTATTCATTATAATCATTGTATGTTTATATTGACCTAAAATGTGGCATCATTCTATTTTCAACTACAGAATTGATTTCTATTTCGTTATTTATTTTCTTTTTAAGTGAGTTGTTCAATCTTGAATTTATTGTAACACGATGACCCATATTTATTTCAGCCAACAATATTTGGAGTATGATTATTTGTAATAAAAGAATGCCAATTCTCCTGTGAACTCAATGATCAAAAGTCATGTTGCAATTGTAGAGGTCGTATATTGTTATAAACTTACCCAAGTTATCAATAAAAACCATTTTAACTTCACAACATTGGTTTGAAAACAACTTACTCCTCGTAATTACTGAAGGTATCGAGTTCAATATGTGACAAAGTTTGTTAGGTTGCACTGCTAAAGAATCTCATATTAGAATAAAATCACTGCCCAATGTTTCCTGTTTTTCAATGGATGTTTAATTAAAACTTATCTGTGATGTATACGACAACTTATGCAACTGTTTTAGTAAATTTAGGTAATAGTAGTTTTTACCTGATTAGTAAGGCAGTTGAAAAACGGTTTAGTTTAAGTTTCCTTGTAGGGGTTTGAATCTTTTCATTGTTGATGTTAGTGACTACAATCAATCAGTCTCTTTTGACACAAGTGCACCATCAGCAGATTGCCTCGACAATCCCATCAAATCACAAGCATTTGTAAATTAAATTTTGATAGTGGCTTATAGTGAAATCCAGAATGTGTGACACGTTCTATTTGGGACCCAACATTGCTTAGAAATTCTTCTAACTTAATCTCTTTATCGAGGCAAACAGCTGAAAATACATATATGCAAAAGAGACTGATAGTTAACAATTCATAACATTAATAATGGCAAGATTTTAAGCCTAATAACTGACATTAAATTTCACCTTCTTTGAAGAAACCAGTGTCCATCCGAACTTAGCTTGGGGGTGTGAAGTGAAAGGCACCATATTCGGATCCCAATGAGAACACTGGTACTGAGGTCTTCATGGGTCACAAATAGAACGAAATGTGATTCATCATTAAGAATAACGGCAATAAAATAACGTTCTTTCATATCTTTTTTCCTATCTTCCTTTTCTTAATAATAGGTCAATATCAGAAATCTAAAAATTATCACATTTATATATGAATTAAATAGATAGAACTATTTGATGTATGCAAAATTGGTTGCATACTTCCACGAATTTTGTTTAAAAACAACCTAATATTTAACAATATTCAGATAGTTTCTGTTTTCTCTTTAATCTACTTTTTTAGTTTTCAGTTTCTTGTTTAACTGACAGTTATTCCCGATAAAAAAATATGCTTGATGATTGTCATAAATTGTTATATTATTTATTTTTTAAAAAGTAAATCCTATAAGTTGGGATAAAAAGGTGATTTAACGTTTTCTCTAACTTGATTTGACACTATGACATTAGTTTTAGTCGTGGTACAATATCGATTCTATAATTTTCAGTGTAACATCATTTCAGGTCAATATGTGTGTACCAATTAACTGTAAATTTCATTCAGTTTAACAGGTGTGAACTTTCGTCCAGTGTGACATTTATATTCTTTGTATTATTCTGTATGAACTTCAGAAGTGCTTTACAGTAACCCTATGCATCCACCCACTTATATAATGTTTACTAACTAATTGTCAATCGTGTGTATAATAAGTAAAGAGGTGAGTGTATCAAGTTTAACGTGATTTGTGTTATATCCCGATAAGAATAATGAATGGTAATTCTTGGGATCCATTTATGGACCAATTACTTACTTACTTAATTACGCCTGTTACTCCTCGTGAAGGAGCATAGGCCGCTCACCAGCATTCTCTATCCAACCCTGTCCTGGGCAATCCTTTCAAGCTCCTTACAGTTCCTATTCATCCTTTTCATATCTGCTTCTATTATCCGACGCAGTGTGTTCTTAGGCCTTCCTCTTTTCCGTTTCCTTTCAGGATTCCAAGTTAGGGCTTGTCTCGTGACGCAGTTTGACGATTTGCGTAGTGTACGCCCTATCCATTTCCATCATCTTTTCCTAATTTCTTCTTCAGCTGGAAGCTGATTTGTTCTCTCCCACAGAAGGCTATTGCTGATGGTATCCAGCCAATGGATGTTGAGTATCTTGCGTAGATAACTATTTATAAATACTTGCACCTTCTTGATTGTGGTTGTTGTAGTTCTCCATGTTTCAGCTCCATACAGTAGAACTGCCTTGACGTTGGTATTGAAGATTCTCACTTTGATATTGGTTGAAGGTTGTTTTGAGTTCCATATGTTCTTCAATTGTAGAAATGCGACCCTAGCTTTGCCAATCCTTGCCTTTACGTCTGCATCTGAGCCTCCTTGTTCATCGATGATGCTTCCCAGGTATATGAAGGATTCTACATCTTGAAGAGTTTCGCCATCAAGAGTAATTGGATTGCTGTTCTCTGCCTTGAATTTGAGGACTTTGGTTTTCCCTTTGCGTATGCTGAGGCCTACTGATGCAGAGACTGCTGCCACACTGGCTGTCTTTGTTTGCATCTGTTCGTGTGTATGCGATAGGAGGGCTAGGTCATCTGCGAAGTTCAAATCGTCTAATTGATTTTGACTTGATTTTAATTTTGGACCAATACTATGAGTATATTTTTTTCGTGTAATTATTATGTAACTAAACTGTTCATATTCATGTCCCTCTTATTTTGACCTATGAACTATTATCATACGATTTACCATTCTTGAGTCATGGACTGCCTATTAATTAGTATCTCCCTCATTCACAGCCACTTTGGGCCAAATATTGTACAAATGTTATTTTCTGTTTTATGGTACTTTATGGTCGATTTGATTGGTATATAAACCGATTATGTTTGAAATAAGTGATTCATATCGCAGAGGCTGAGACTTGTGTTCTGGACTTGACTGGCTGGGCTACACGGAAAGCAGGGCCAATCAGAACTCTAGGCTGCTCCCACGTGATTATGCGTCACTGGTTCAATCGATAATTTCCTGCTCTCTGAATGGCGGTATCGTTGCGTTGTCCAATATACAGGGCACGCAGGTTCACAAGTTATAACAATTTGGACTTGTTTTAGGGTCGTCTTTTGGAGCGTTAATAAATATTTATTCTTACCAGGAGATGCAACTTTCAATTTGCGTCGCGATAATTACAATGATTTCCATTTTGCAAGTACAAGCAATAGGGTCGGGAATATAACAAAAACAACCAACCGGATAAGCTTATTCTTCGTTTAGTTGCTTTTTTACTACTTCACTATTAAGAGTCATTTTCATCCATCTATATATTTATTATCTAACTTTAGATCTTGCATTTGGTTACTATTAACCTCACTAATAACCTCATGAAGATGACAAACTTATAACATTCTCTTAAATCTTGTTTATCCTTAGGATTTCTATCATTATTCTATAACCCATCCAGAGCTTTCCGTTCGTATTTCATAGCTTAAGTATGCGCTTTTATTTATGTGTGTACATGTCTTTATTTTCACAAGTTGAACAATGTTCTTCATTATCGATTTTTTGCTACACATCACTTACTTATTAGCAATAGAAATTATTGATTAGAAATGTTTATCAGGGTACAACAATAATCAATAATTTATATATGTTGTAGACTATATATGTCGAAAACTGACCTCAAATTAAGTGACACTGAGAACCAGGAAGCACTGGAAGATTGTTTCATTGCAGTATGAGATTCCGCAACACTGGACACTCACGACCCTGTGAGCGGGCATATTTAATCTTTTTGAGTATCGTCTAAACGCTCAACCATTAGAACTACTAGGTATATATCCAAAAGTAAAAATCCACCTTCGATCAATTTTCAATATAGATCAACGAACATCTAATGCCCTTTCTGATAATTGTCTAAATTCCAATATTTCTGAACTCTGATTTCCATCGTTTTCATGAGAACTTTAAAAAAAAAAGAAATTTAAGCAGTTGGTTTTACTTCAGTGCACTAATTTAAAAATTGTACATTTGTAAATGAATACAAATGAGTGCCTCCTGTGAGAGAATGTAAATACCAAAATTATAATTATAAAAATGATGGAAATCTAGTCGATTTTAAGAGATGGCTTGACCTCACCATTCTCTTTGCTTGATGTTAAAAGATTAAACGTTATCAATAAGGAACTACAAATATTTGTTATAATTATTCAGTCATTTAGTATGTGTACTTAAGTCCAACAGGAAATCACGAATCATTTCCTTCATTACTGAATATTCCCTCTTGTGTCACATATAAACTAACTCAAAAGACCAAGGTCCATACCTTCGTGTTAATTATTTATGAATATTGAATTTTAAACGAAGTTTACTGTGACGTCGAATCGTTCAAATTGGTAGTCATTTTCCACTTAATCGATAAAATCAGATTACAATTGAGAAGCAGACAAATATAGTATTGATCCACTAAGGTAATCATTAAAATATTGAGGATTATTGCACCATTATATTATTACTGTTGTCACCGATATCATCAATACATCAATTGTTTTCAATGGTGGTCTTGCTTCAACTGACTCATGATTTCAACGTGTGAAATTTCTTAAACTCTCCACAAAACCCATTCTGTTGAATAAATCTTAATTAAAAACATAGCTAACATTTATTTAATGTAGATTTATGTTTACAAAATTTAGTTTGTCCTACTATTGCATTTTTAGAAATGGTTTTATTTATCCCAAAGATGGCAATGACAAATGATAACAAGCAAATGTACATGTATGTTCAGAAATCGTAATTATTCTGAAGTAACTGATCATTTGTCTAATTTAATGGCTTATGATGTGGTATTTTGCTTGAATGACAATTCATTGAAGTACTTTTGATGATTCACTTTAACCATGACAATTTAAACTGATGTTAAAATATGATCAATTTCTTTTCAAAAATGTTGATTATAACACCTTATTATATAACATTTTAATGAACATGCATATTTGTAATTAAACTAATTTACTTCATAATATAGTGATCTACAATTTATAAGTGGTAAATTGCAATGAAATAAAACTATGCAATACTAATTATTATGTTATACATTTTGTAAATGACGAATAAGGTAAAACAATATATCCTTTCTTGAATGGTCTATAAACAATGAATTGTAAAAGAATTAATAGTTCATCCTCAATAATTATGAAGATTAATGAGATTAAACAATGATTCTGATAATTCGTTATGAATTTATGTATTATATTTCAAAAGTCATTAATATTTCTGGTTAGGTAGTTAGTTAGGTATTGCAAATTATAGATTTACCTATTACTAACATAATTCGATAATATACCAAGTCTTACTGAATAACACTTGTATTCGTCAGTTTAGTGTACATATTCACAAATAACAACACCTATGATTGATCCATCATATGTTTCCTATAAAATCGATACTTATTGATGAATATTAGTAACTCTTTTTACATTGAACTCGTCTGATGTTTAAATGGTTGGTTATTGGAATATTTATGTCAGAAGTAGTGTCAACAAAGTGAAATATATGTTCATCATCTGATTAGAGTGAAATACATATCCTAGAATGGATTAATGACTATGATTTATTATTATTGTTTCTAATGTCATAATAATTCAGGCCATTCAAATATAGTCCATAAAATCAATGTGTCAAAGTAGTCACTTTTTACAAATATTAGTAAGAAATATAGACTAAACATTTTCAAATATTTATTTTTAGGGTTAATTTTCATCTACTGCTATTTTTAGAAGCTACGAGGGAATGACCCGTGCAACATGATTTCTCTAGATAACAAGTTAACGGACTTACTCAAACTAAAGTGAAGTGAAATGGGATTATTCCTCTCATTAGACAGAAACGGGAAGTCTCGGATGTTTAATTAATGGTCTATCTAAATGCATGAAAAAACTTGACATGTGAAACTGAGTGTATCTTGAAGACGATCGACATAGACAGAATACGGGGAAAGAAACAGTGAGAATCAGTGAGATTTGATTAACAGTATTTCAATATAGTGGTACACTTCATAGAAGTTTGTATCTGCTACTTTACGGTGCAATAAATCAAAAAGCTACAATATTCACAATGAGTGCAATAGCATTTATCTATTGATATTCAATTTTCCTAAACTCAATTTGCGATATACCATAACTCCAATCTTATTTCATCAAAGAGCAACTCCCCCCAAACCCTATATAATCAATTCAACATTTTGTAACTCTTTACGAGTACCCTAAAGCTCTATTCTTGAATCAGTAAACCCTAGGTTGAAATCCATCTAAGTAATTTGTAAACATTCGGTCAATGTAATAATAGCTCTCATTGCACGTTGATATTAGATGACGAAACTTTTGACCTCTTAAGTTGCGCGATTTCTTTACTTTAGTACACTGAATCACGAAATTATGATATAAAAAATGTAAATGCAAAAACACGTTTACTTTAAATGAATTCCATATAATTAAAATCATGGTAATGAATTTACTGGTAGTGGAGCGTTCAAGTATCAATTAATTGAGTTATTCAAACCATGAATAGGTATACAATGTTCATCCTATATTTATTGTGTCTACTCAACAAATAGGAATCAGTGTTTTCATTCACATCAGTCTACATCGATCCTTCTGTCAATCTTGGTTAGATATGTAATTCCAGTCAGTCAACCGAAATGCTTAGATACCAAATCCGAACAGAGGTTAGCTAAATAACAATTATCGATTTGATAAAATGATTTGATTTGTGCGAATTTTTCAAATCTAGGATTAGTTGAAATTATGATGCCGTCAAATATTAAGAACATCAGTTGAAATCATCCAGCTAAAATCTTTTTTATGTGCTAAATAATCTTGTTTAGTTGGATTAGTGTCATCAGTTTTCCAGAATGATGCACAATTTGTGGAATTTTAGACTAAAACAAAGTATCTTTTGTCTTTCATCTATGATTTAAAAATCTAAAGAAAGTTTTTCACGTCCAGTTTTATCATTAAAAGTATGAGTTATTCAGTGCATTTACCAATATTTAATGGTTAAAGCAATAAAAAGTTAATTCGAGGCCACTGATGTACACTACTGAGAAGTTTTATACCTGGACGAAATGGCTTTTCACATTGCTTCTAGGTTTTCAGTTACTGTCTATCATACATTGGATCATGATATCAATGAATTTCGACAATTTCTACAATCCATAACCAATAAGGAATAAATAGTTTGACACAAAAATTGATCACTGAAGACTAACGAATGTGTCAAAGGAATCTCATTTATCGAATGCAAAATGTGACTAGCAATCTGTGTGATTTATTGTCTTGAGCTTACTGTATCTTGAGATAAGCAGTTGAATCTAACTGGCAAATAGATCTAGTTACATATTCACTGTTTTTTCGGAGGGGGGACATTTAGACAAAAGGTCATTGAAATTAAAAACGACACAAATTCTTTATAGTTTAGAACTACTGTCACTCAGGAAATGAGACTCAGATAAAATTGCTACAATTCTCCTGATAAATATTTGAGAGGGAAGTATCTAGTTAATAGCAATGAGGAGAAGTGAACTGAAAAGGACCGACAAAACGTATTCTAATAAACGACTCATGTTCAGGAAAAAACTAGAATGTCTTCCTGTTCATCTGTAAGTGATTGTATCACAGTGTAATACAAATGTGAATCCATATAGAGTGTCTGAGATGGGATGAAACATGAGTCCTGGATTCCACTATTCAATTTTGATGAAAACACTTTCTTGGTAGTTTAAAACTGTTTATGATATTCTGGCTTGCTACTTAAACCCGTTTGTGAAACATTTTAAAATTACTTCGATACCGAAAGAATGCGATTTTGTTAAGATCGATGACTAATTCTAGTATATTTAACATTATCATACTTCCATACAAGGTACTTACGTAGAATGACAACAAACTATGCGTATAAATCAATATAGTTGTAATGTAAGTTTGAATATTAATAGTATTCTATCAATTTAAATATTGATTTTCAGAAGTACAAAGTTAGTTGTTATTGTGTATTTACGGTCATTAAAAAAAATATCCAAAAGTTAGTTATCTAAGAAATTCTACGTTTGTGTGTATACTATATTATGTAAAAAGTGTAAAGGATAAGAATTGCATTTCATGCATATTCTCACAAAAAGATAGAATTAGATTAATAAAATAAACATTTTTGAACTCATCCAACCTATTTGATGGTCTAATTTATTCAGAATTGTTAAAGTTGTACAATCATGTGGAACGTATTACTAACTTCTGAAGTGTAGGTTGACATTTTCAAATTATTTGTCAAGTAATCAATTGAAATATAATCAAATCATTATAAAGATACAATTGATTGCTCAGTAACCCAATTTGTTTAAAATCATACAAGTTAATTGAAAACATACTATACTAACGGTAAAGTCTCTTTATTGAGCTGTATCCAAGTGATAAAATGGTTACTTGGATGTTACTTGGATAAAATTCATGAAAACTTGTCTACCTGATGGAGGATGCATTGATAATAGTAATAATAATACTGAAATTTGGTCTTTATTAATAGATAATATTCATAAGTTTTTTACTTTTTGACCATAGATGACTTCGAAGCATTCCCCATCCTTATCGGGACCACAGATCCAGTAATACTGAGGTTAAACACAGGCTCATATGTACTGAAAACAACTCTGATGGCAAACGCAGTAATTCCTCGTCAACTGAATTCGTTGGGACATGTGTTAGGTATTCCAAACTGCCGCATACCTGACTGGTATAGGAGTAGTTCGAATGATAGCTAAGGTCGACCAAACCAAGATGCGATATCAGCCCGTGAATTTTTCGACTATAGAATAGATTTCTGTTGATTAATACAGACCACCTGGTCGGAGTTCGCGTGAATATTGTAAGTGGTAGTTGGATACTGGATAACTTAGTGAGAATCAGTCACAATGCTGTAAACACGAAAAATTTTCAATACAGAACATTGATCACCAGTAAACCAACATTTTCATGAGATATGAAAGCGATGATTATATTTAAAGAGGAAGAATGTATTTGTAAAATCTCAGCGAATGAATTTGAAGTAAATCCAACGTTTCACCTGACAGTCTGGTCCAAGCTTTTTAAGGAAATATAACCAAACATCAAAATTATCGAGTGTAGATAGGTATAAGATTCTCTGGTTAACTGTATACTAAACAGGTCATCCAGTCAACGTTAACAATGTTTAAAGTAGGTGTTTGCTCTAGTGTATAAGAGACATGTGGTATGAAACGAATATATTTAAGATAACAGATTGTGTGTACAAGTAGGTGGTGTGAGAAGAAATTTCATTCACTATATATTGTTCGGTGAATTTTTAAGAATTTTTGATTGAGATCACGAAACGATTAATGTTAAACCACCATTGAGGTTAGGCGTTCGCACGCGCGATAGAAAAATTCTGGGTTCGAATCCTGGGGGCGGAGTCGTGGATGCTCACTGTTGGGGAGTCACATACTAAGACGAAACGGATGGCCAGTGCTTCCAGGTTTTCAATTGTGGTCGGACACCAGTCGTTTTATGATGTCAATCAAAATCTTAACAATCTCCACAACCCCATAGTGATAATTTTTAAGAAAGCATATAATTTTTATGTATGATATGGATCAAATATGTCACAGCATGCATAAAATGAAGATAAATAAACAAATTAAAAGAGTGGATTCAAAGAAGAAGAATGTATTTGTGATTGAATGTTTGTATTTTTTGTTGTTGTTCCAGTTAACTGTTTAACATATTCAGATAACAACTGATTAGAATCGTTGAATGTAATTGCTCTTATTAAGATAATAAGAGATAGATAAAATGTAATAAGGAGTTAGGGTTAATTATTATTCATTAGTTACCATGGGACAACTAATTGTATTATATCTCTCCTATTAATACTATTTGGATTTGCCCATATGTGTAAGGCTTCAGCTGTTAGTCTTTCTTTGTAAGAGTTAAAGCCTTTTTGAAGCATTCTTGTGTCAGTGAAATCAATTGTATGACCCACTCCTATTGAGTGTAATGCTATCGCCGATTTGTTTTCGAGTTTTCTAATATAGAAAAGGTCATTTGCGTTCAAAAAATTACGAATACTTAGTGAATTTGATTATATTTATCATATCTCATGGAATGCTTTTCACCGACCGAGTGACAAAAGCAGCCTATCACTGATTCAAATATTTAATTGTATTAATAAAAAGTGAGTTTGTAATATCTAGTTCTCGTTTGAGGAAGACTAGTTGTGATTTGAGTTGATAGTCCTTTCTTTACACGAGGAAATTATTTGCAGAAAAATCAAATCACTTGACAAACTAATAATATTCATCTAACATTGACACTGAAATTTATAGCAATTTTCCCATATATATCTTATCAATTCGGTATCATTAATATTACAATCCCCCATAGAAGCATTAAGAGACTAGTTTGTTGCGAGTGTTAAGTTATAACAATCATTTAACTGAGCATTATTCTTTACTGATCCCAACATTTTATGCAGACGTGGAAAAATGGTCGTTCACAATAAAATTAATATACACGGCTCTTATTTTGTAAGATGATATATAGAGTTCATAAAATCAAGACCCATTCAAACCTTACACTAATACTTCATCTAGAATAAATTCTGCAGATAATAGGTGTTAAATATCTGTATAATGACTGGATCTAAGATACCAAGATTTTATAGCCATCAATGGTTGAAAGCATCTGAATCGCTCAACATTTTTTTAGTCTTAAAGTAATAATAATAATAATAATAATAATAATAATAATAATAATAATAATAATAATAAATAGTCTTAAATAAGCCTTCCACCGTTGATCATCAATGTACAATCTGGATCGTAAAGACGCCATGCGAGTCAGTGTCATTACATTTTTAAGGTGATTATCTCTGTCCACTTAAATTTTGTAATATCCCACATCTCCTGACACAGATAACGGAATATATATTACCCAACGGTTTACGGGTTGGTTTCTCTGTCTGTCATGATCACGAACTCAGTAAATGGACAGACAATTGTTTAAAGATCTCCATCATATTAAAATACTAATGTTTGAATGAAGAATATTCTTTTCGATAAATTCTCTTCAGGTTTTGCATTTATATATCCAAATTAATAATCCGAAAAATGGCCAGGTTAAGGTCGAAATGCATCACTTTCAAGTTAAAGCACATGAAGTTACGATTGTCAAACGAAATAAAATAAAACTGCTAATGTTGACATGACTCATATAGAATGTTAACTTGAATTAGCTTATATGTTAAGTGAATTTTATCAGTTCGACTACTCAGATGGAGCAAGTTATATTGGTCGAAGTCCTAGGAATTCATATTTTTGTGCCGCAAACACCTCCCAGGGTGATTAAGCAAAGGTCTGATGAAGAAAGTGAACAACTCGATATTGACCCATTTAGTGAAAACTGGTCATAGTGCGAATCCTTTTCAAGTACTTATTGGGTCAGTAATTTTTTTCCAAAACTTGTCAGACTTACAGTCCTTCAGATGGCTGAAGCAATGGCCATCCGGATTAGGAAACCGGAGCTATGGGCATAAAAGAAATATCGTCAACCATTTCTCCTCTCCTGTCCAACCTCAAAGTCAGTTAATCAATAGTAATCTTAGCTATTGAATGACATAATTTGACTATTGTACTTAGTCAAATGTAATTGTCATCATCAGAATGGAGTTCGCGGAAATTGTAGTAATTTTAATAGTTGAATTCACGAGTTGATGTAGGCTAGACCACCATTGAAAACCTGCAAGCCCTGGATAGCCATTTCGTGCCTGCATGGGATTTCTCAGCACTGCTGAAGAGTAATTGTCTCTGTTATCCTTATTCACAAATCTTTGGATTATTACTGGTTAAAAATCATTATTAATCTCCCCGATACATGATCCATTTACTTCTCATTCATCTCACCTTATTATGTCTTACTAACTTTTTGCCTAATATAACCATCCACTTAACATTTAATCGAATTTATTCTGCTCATGGATCTAAAATTTTCAATTAACATATGAGATGATTCAAGTTAACATTCTATATGAGTCATAACAACATTAACAATTTTATTTAATTTTCAGTGTGGGGTTGTGGAGATTATTAAGTTTTTGATTGAGATCATGAATCGATGATTGTTAGACCACCATTGAAAACCTGGAAGCACTACTTTGTTGGACAATCCTAAATTCAAACGCTTTAACTTAAAAATGATGCACTTTGCCCTTAACCTGGCCATTTTTCAAATTATTAATTTGGATATTTAATCGCGGGACAGACAATTGTATGAATCGCTCTTGTTATGATGACTAAAATTAAAAAGCCTAGAAAGAAAAACAAAGGTCGATCTAACCACATAACCAATAAACACACACCTCACTACTCTTTATCTAGGGCAATAGTTAAACGTGTCTGTTGGTTTATCAATCTGATCCAAGGTCAAAGATAAATTTACTACCTTGTGATTGGCTAAACCGACATCATCGATTTTTGTAATCGAATATCTGTTTGGTCAAATTGTCGTTACTAATGACCTTTGTTTTTATTGGTTGAAACTACTACTTATTCATTGGCGATAAAGGACGTTCGTCTTTGAGAGCCTAACCCATTGTGGCACAAGTTGGGCAACGTAGCTCCTTTAATTTGCGATCAGCGAGCTCCTAGGTCACCTCTCATTTGTTCGTGGTGATACTTCTTTGTTACACAACAGCTTTATTTTACAAAACTCAAAATCAACTTGTTTTTATTCATTGTCCGTTGCTACAGCTGATATATTTTCTCATATATACCAAGTGATCAGATTCTGTGAATACAGCTACAATTAAAAAAATATGGCCAAAGTCTTTAATCAGCACCAACAGTCATTTTCTTCTCAAACAACGCATTCCAATAATAATGGCTGTGTTGCATCTTTTTATACTGCCAAATCCAGATTTAACTTACTCAGGGCACCTAAACGTACTATCTCACAATACCGGCGATATCCTAGTCGTATACGCCGAGCTCAGAAATATGACCCGAATTCTGTGTCCAGCGGAAATGATTCTCAAAAGTCCAATATTGTCGATATTCTATGTGATACGGCTGATTCGAAGCAAACTGCCCATAAGATTTTCATGAACCACTATCCTTCGCATACTACTTCTGATTATAAACGTTCGCGTCCGGAGCTTAACGGTCAGTCAAACGAAAATTTAGAAGATATGTCAATATCTACTCCGGCGGCATGTTATTTACGTCCTTTACAACCGAAAAATAATCTTCGCTCTGATTTGTCCAAAATATGTCACTCACATATAGTCTGCAAAGTAAGCATAGTTACCTTGCTTAAGTTCTATGTAATTACTCATTTCCTCCACTAATCTTTGGTAAGGATTTCTTGTAGACGTTGTTCTTCATACTCCAAAGATAACTACAAAACCACAGAAACAAGGTATTAAATCTTGTGGGGTCTTCGCATACTCATAGTTGAGTTTATTTTTAGCTTACTGTGTCCGACATATGCCAGGCTATTAATAATGTGTGGTTCAACTTATTTTTAATCTGAGGTAGTTGTGCTAGGACAAGTTCAATGAACATGGGTTAGGACAATAAAAGGCCATCCTGTACTTCCTTATCATAACACATTTGAATGTTTTCATCTCACCTATTTTGCCACACCTAAAGAGATGTCCATATATTATTTTACTGCATACTGACTAGTGATTTTGTTATTAAGGTTTAGAAACCAAGATAAAGTCGCTCAAATCTGTAAGTTTGTCCCTTATACCAAGCTGTTATCTGTTGAAATTCTGTTCAATATTACTATTTTGTCCACGTTGATACGTTCTTATCGAGTTTGAATCTCCAAAGTACTAAGCCCATGTTTACTTCCTATCTATTTTTGTTACTGATATCATGTGGCTACTGAGCTTCACATTCCTTATTATTGTTTTCTCCATTGGTGGATGATTAGTCGGAACTGGTTCGATCATATCAATACTAGTCATTTATTGACCTTCTGCTGTCAGGAAAGTCCAGTTAATAATTGTATAATCTTTAGGCGTCTTTTGAGGTTTCCTCTAGGTTGCGTCAATATACACAACTTTCGTTGTTGACTTACTTAAGTAACATGGATTCGCAGTTCTGTTGCATCCATTGCCAGTAACTTTTATATTATTAGTACTAACGTAAATGTTCCAGCCGACAAGCAGTCTTTTTGTTATATGAAACCCCTTGCTTTCTTTTTTAGCTCTCTTCACTTAATAATGATCGCCTGCAAGATCTACTCTCGAAGGAATTTATTTACCAACCAAACAATGCCTTCCTGTATTATGTTAATCCAGTAAGTGATACTGTAGCTAGTTGCTTATGTGTTTATATTATATGCATTCCCAAGCAGAAATTAATCACTAGCATTTTATCTTTCTTAGCATAACTCTAAGTTAATTTCATCTGGTTTAGAACATCAGGTATAAGCGAAGAATATTGCTTTCAATTGAATATTAATCAGGACCTGCCCTATTATAAAATAATATTTGTAGGCATATATGAAAAGTACTAAAGCAGTCAAGGGAATTTGTGTCCATAATTATAACACAAAGACATACAATCTCATTACTCTAGATACTAATTCATAACACCGATGAAGATCTATGTAAATATAACATTTCATTTTGGGAATAAAGCTTAACCAAACATATTTAATTACCTCACTACCTATGAGAAGCTGCTTTAGTCTTCCCATTTCATAGAAAACTTTATTTTCAATGTTCTCAACTGATGTTTCGTTAATATTCTTTTAAATTTTACCAATAGGAAGTCGATGATAAAGTCGACGCCGTACTTCGAAATGAGGCGGTACACAATCTGCGCTTTTTGCACAATTCAGTTTTTAATCTGTCTACAGAAACATTTTGTAAAGCTGTCAATCTCATTGATCGTTTCATTGTTAAAGTCAAGGTGAGCAGAAATTAGTTCTATTAGATTTGCCTTTGAATTTGTTCACTTCGAAATATTACGAATCAACTGTGATTGCAGTGCTATGAAACTACATTTATACTCTCACTCATTTGAGTACAAAGTACTATTACATTAGTATCAGGAAGTTTGTTTCATCTACAGGGTCTTGTTCTCTATCTTTAACATAAATTACGTTAGTGTATTTTGTTTTCCTTTACGATCTATAATCTAAGAAAATTTATAATTATTAGTACGTCAAAAAAATAGTGCGTTGAGCTTAATATTTGTTAATCTGTGTTTCCGATTCACGACTACCATATCCCCATTTCAATCTGATCGATTTCTTCCATTGTTAACTGTAGTCATTAATTTCGTGTAGTGATTAAAACGAAAACCTAGTGGAAATATAGATTTATTTTTTTATTTTTGTAGCAGGCTCAGAAAAACCAGCCTTATCAGTTAAGCGCACAACAGATCCTCCTAGACCTTAACTGTATTGATGATATATTAATTCCTAAACGGGAATGATTTTCAGCGTATCTAGTGTATTTATCCAACTTATAAAGCATTTAATAAAATGTATTAATTCTCTCTAGTCTTTCTGCTTTATCAGAGTTCTGTATAAACATTATTATAGTTAATTTGTAGTACTTTGTGGTTAAACCAAATAATTTGTAGTTATGTTCAATCTTTTCATATTCTGGACATTCAGCTTTATATTACTCTAAAAAACATATGATTTGTGTGTCGACTAAATCAGCGAGATTTAGTTGGATTCTAAAACAGTTGTTTATGTACTTATGATTCATTACTTATGTGGTCCTCTATTCCGTATTATGGTACAATACTTTGATCATACCGAGTAGTAATTGGAAGGTAGTTGTGTACTTTCGTGAGTCAAAGAGTCAGTTTGGACCGTAGTTTGTGCAATATCAAGCTTTCGTTAGTTAACCATTCTTGCGAATAATCAACAGTGTTGTCCAATCTAGTTCCAAGTATATTATTACCATATTGCTGTAAGCAAAAGATTTTTTTGGTGCCTCTTCATTAAGTAGATAGGTAGTCACTGGCCAGAGAGCTTAAGACAGTATAATCAATGATTTTGAATGACAGATTGCCCAAACTGTCCGTCGAAAAACACCCATCTCCCGACACCTTTGGGTGTTGCTAATTGGCGTAGCATCAAACTCATAGGTTGTTTCACTGGTACAAAACTTGTTACCAGTGTGTTGTTTGAGTGGAGATAACTACCTGGAGGTACCAGATGCGACTATTGCTTTCAGCTCGTTAACAAATTTCAACCACCAGGTTCCTCAGTTTTTACACAGGCTTTGTAAAATTATCGGATATAGGATTCCATGTGTATCACTAAACTCGTATTCTCCCGTAATAGACCGGGGTGTCTCGAGGAGTTTAGAGAGAGTCTTTAAAATTCCAGTCTTCATAATTGGGACTTTTCATAAATTCACAAGTCACTTGTCATTTTCATATCCCTATTCAAATTTAGCCTATGCTCATCTAAAGTTTTCGGCGAGCTGGCAGGATAGTCTTGATAATAACTCGGTTCGTTATTTGGTTGCAACGGCGGCTATAACCACTAATCCGCTTAAGGCAAGACGTCTGTAAGGCACTAGAATTCTAGGTATGTTTGAGGGAGCCAAACCAGGATCTGAACTTACAAATATACTTTAAAAGGGGTGGTAGTCTTATCTAAAGCCACACCAGCAATAGCTGGTTACGATGTGATTATTCTGAGTTCATACTTCAGTTTGAGAGGGAGAACGACAGGTAATACGTCAAAGATAACTATCTAATGATGATACTGACTAGATGCTCTACTTCCGTGATTAAAATTTCATCCTCACTAATTAACACTGTTTTCATTTGGATTTACTGTTATCTGTTTGTTTTCCAAATAAGTTTAACTCAAATAGTCGCATGTAATTAAATTTATAGGTGATTAAACTGAATTCCACACAGTATGCGTCGTAAGTTATTTCACACATCATAGTACCCAACGTATACCGACAATCTGAAAATTTTGCTTTGTTCAGTACTCGTGTTAAAATCGTTCAAATGAAGCAATTCAGAATAAATCTGATATATATACATAACTGAATTGATCATCCTTCAAGTATAATTATTTTTTTTCCAGGTCAAACCTAAATACATGGCATGTGTAGCTGCTGCTTCTTACTGTGCTGTATGCAAATTGAGTAGCTCAAATAACAAGGTATGTTAATACTATTACCAGCTTAATTTCCATCTAGTTTTTCATGTTTAAAGCATTTGATTTCAAGCTATCAGTTCGTAAATTTGAACTGAACTCTGCCTACCTCAATTCATGCATCCGACTAGTGATACTAGTCGTCTCATAAAAACACAGGGGCTTGCTTGTGGTTTAGCTACTTAATTTTATTAAATTAGTTGATACATCTTTTTATTCAGTCATTAGGACATATGTACGAATTTGGTACATTTTAAAGACTACCTTGTAGCTTATCATGAAATAATAATAATATCTTCAAATCACCGTCATTTCACAAGTTTGTTTAAATTCACTTTATGTGATTTAATCTGAATAACAGATTGATAAATTGTTTGTATAATTAAAATAACCCATTGTGTCATTGAATAAAAATAAAGAGCATTTAGTGAAGGCAATTTTCTTTTTGACGAAATCATTTACTTATGCTGTACGTTCGTATTTATAGTTGTATAAAAAATATATTCCTATAAGATGTGTTTGATCATCCATTAAGCTGGAAATGTGGTCAGTGTTTTCATTATCATACTATTCTACCCTATACTTCTTTACTGATAACTTTTATGTATATCATTATAAAGTTTTCTCACCAATCCTATGAAGCAGTTTCTCTTCAACATTAAAATAAGCTCATTTCTTAAACTTTTAGAAAAATCACACCATTTTATTCAAGTTTAATTGTTACTCTAGGTTTAGGTTTTAAAAAAACTTATTATTACTTAAATTAACTGACATAAATTATGAAATATATCATCGTATGTGCGTTCTGCAGGTTGATCTATTATTCACCAATAAGCTGGTCAGTTTAGTATATCTGTCAACTAATATTCTACTCACCTTTTGAGTATATTCGAGTTTTTGTCAATTACAACTGTCAATTTTTCATTGAGTTGTTTATTTTATTTGCTCGCTATCTTTACAATACCTAATGTAATTAAATAAATTGTAGTTTTATTTATTAAACTTAATCAGTCCACCAATAAACACCTCATGATTAACTAAACAATTGAAAATCTACCCCGTTTCTATATTTATTGAAAGAGGATAGCTTTATATTATGACAGTAATACAATCGAGTTCATTTGTTTAAATTAGCATGGGTTTAATACAGATAATAAATTTCAGTTCTTTTAACTGCAATTTTGTATAAAACATTGTAAATTTAAGAAGATTCAGGAATTAAGACAATCTGTAATTGTAGCATCTAATATTATAATAGCGGTCGTACATAGTATTCCTCATACCTTAATAGAGAAAATTTAGTCGGTTGCTGAGCTAAATTGATCATCTCTAAATTTAACACTAGTCTGTCACTTCGTGCAACTGAAGTTTTTTGAACTGTTAAACAAGATATATTATTCTCAATAAATTTATTCACATATACTTAATTTTTTTTCTCTTATGTACTTTCAAGAACTGCTTAGATCATTTAACTAATATTTCACCATCATAATTTAGGTACTCAATACTTGTGTTGGTCACACTTCGATGTATTTGATATACTCGTGTATATATACTAAATTCATTAATTCGCGAGTTAGAGTCCAATTTTTCGGCTCGTACGTACTTAAACATTTCCGCTAAATTCACTCATCACTTAATAATCCGCTAAAATATTTATTAAATTAGAAGATAGTTTTCTCAATACTGAAAGTCTAAAATTGGTACAACCTGACGACTTCGTGTACCTGATTAATGGTAACATAGTAAGTGTTTAAATTATTGTTATGAAATGAAGTGGGTTTCAACCCATGACGTTGTCAGTGGTTAAGTGTAACAAGTACTAGTAATACAATTTCGGCAGTATGTACGGCATTTCTTATTAGTATATATATGCCAGCTTGAATTTCGAAATGTCTATATGGTATTACTGTTCGTTCAAAATTTTTAACGGCTACCGTTTTCACCTGCATTTAGAAATAATTTAGTCATTTGTGTTTTCGTTCCAATTTTTTTTTCAAGAATGTTATGTTGCCTGATCCAGAAATAATGGTACATATCACTCGTTGTGGTGGTAACGCGGCTGATTTGTTGCGTATGGAGGAAATCCTCGATTCTAAATTATCTCACGATCTTGATGGAGTAAATGCATTCGATTTCTTGCAACTTTTCATCGACTGTTTGACTAAATCTAAAGATATCATGGAGGACGAATTGATCAATGCTGGTCTGAATATGAGTAGTTATTTACGTGAATCAGATGTAGAAAAAGTGACAGAGACAATCAATATAACCTCAAGTGTACAGAAATCAGATGAGGTGAAAAAGAATCTCGTAACAGCTCGTCAGGATTTCAGTTGGAAAGCTCTTGTTTATAAACGTTTGGGAACAGTTATGGAGATTGCATTGTGTTCGTTGGAAGTTTATCGTTTCCGTCCTGCTTGTTTAGCACTTGGAATTTTAGCTCAAGTCGGTATTGAAGGTCTTCTACCGTTGGCAGATCTATGTGGGGTCAGTGATTTGATATTTTCCCACTTTCTTTATCTTTTAGAAACATAATTATTCGAATACATAAGGTGATGTGTATTAAGTGACATTAAATTGTGTACATTGGTCCCAATATCACGATTGTTTTCAAAGTATGCCGTGTGTAGGAATTATAGAAAGTGTTTGAAGAGTTTTCTCAGTTTATTAACCTTAATGTCAGTAT
The DNA here is from genome assembly GCA_944470205.2 of Schistosoma margrebowiei. Lineage (NCBI taxonomy): Eukaryota > Metazoa > Platyhelminthes > Trematoda > Strigeidida > Schistosomatidae > Schistosoma > Schistosoma margrebowiei. The sequence goes on along the minus strand of OX104026.1, from coordinate 20,098,874 downwards.
TGATATTTCGAGCTTTATGTGTTTTTATTCGAGCCGAATTTTGCTAGCTAACGTATACGTATATATTACGTAATCCATTACTACCCAAAAATGTACTGAGCAAGCTTAACTGCCCGTATACTCAACTTATAAACAGGCGTCAATTGCAAATGTTTGGATTTCTGATATTATAACTTATTTCAAGATTAATAAAAAGAGGAACTTGGTAATGATTGAATAGGCGCTTGTTTTCCTATGTTCAGCAAACGATAAATGCTAACTCACAATTGATTGTTGATGCTAATTTTTATAAATGGACATTCTTTTCGATGAAACTGAATGTATATAATGGAAGTGTGTAAATATATGTTTTCAATGTCCCATTAAAATCCAGTTTTTAAAACTAGATGTTGTAAATGGTTAGTGTATCATATGTAGCTCACTTTTGTATCCGGTAGTATGTGAGGTAAATTTTTTATTTTTCTCTTATAAATAAAATAACTAAGCGAAAATTTACATAGAGTTATATTGTACATCATTTACTGTTGCGTACAACTATATATGATCTTTTGTACACCGTAATTTATTTCACTAATTATTACCATTGACTGTATATGATCGTGAAAAAGTAATTGAAACATGACAGACTAGTGTTATCAGGTGTAATCATAGTTCGAAAAAAATTATGAGGTGCAGCTGTAGAGTCATAGGTAGAGATACCGGATCAGTTGATTAGGCTACTAATTTTAATCGACTTGATGTGTTTAGAGTGTTTGCGTTACATCCACATCAATGTGTCGTTCCAGCTAGCATAAGATATAATAACAAAAAGATTTACAGCCGACTAAATCAAGACATCGGATCAGTCTATCATGCTATTCTTATTTGGTCTTAGATAACCGTCAGCCATTAGGTCCCAGTTTCAAACCCTGCCTCCTACTTCAGTTTAGATAACTTACTCTAACTTTTTACACTTACTGAATTTTATTGGTATTATTGCCTCTATGTGTTTTTTATGCACTACCATTGAGGTCATTATTTTGACCTCTTAGCTTTTCATCATGTTGATCTCATGTCAAGTTTGGCAACTTGGGTATGCATGCTAATTATCATCAGCACCACCTTCTAATACGATCCATTCACTACATTTTTCTAGTTGATAATCACATAAAAAGAAGTTGAGATATGCTTAAGTATTTTGTTATCTTAACTAAGCTATATATTTATACTGGCTTTAGATCTGCCATAAATAATATTCAAATCTTCATGTATTCAGGTAATACTAAAGACAACACAGTAGGGTCCAAGAGCGAAGTCGTACTGCTGATTGTACTAAAGTGTGATGGTAGTAAGATGTTCCCCTGAAGCAGTCAACATCTGCAACTATGCTACTTTATCACAACGAAAGAAGCGGATTAAGAATGGTCGGCCCTAAAAATAGCATATCTTACCCTAAGGATTTCCAGTACTGACGGTAAGTCCTTCAAAACACGGATCTAGCACATGAAAGACTTCTCTAAAAGGCCGTGTGTGGTCAAATTTAAGCAGTTAGTTGTCTCTTCGGCTCTGTACTCACATTTGTAGGTCAATAAAACTACGATTAATGCAGTTTCGTTTTCAGATACCTCAAGAAGTATTCTACAGTATAGATAACCAAAGTGTGATACTCGAAATCACTTGTTATTCTGATCTTTATTGTGCTTTTAAGTGACTGAATAATCATTTTATATCGAATTGATCAATTTACTTAGTTAACTGCTCATAATTTTGTTAATTCTTAATGCCTTTTAGGTCGATTGGTTTGATGTATGTGAATGTGCAAATCTTGTGGGTCAACTGTATGAATTATATTATCGTGATCCTCCGCAACCTAGTCGCAGAAGAACAGGATTATTTGTAACTAGACGTCAGTTTCGTGTTGGTTATTCGAGTCCTACACCATTGGATACAATCTCTGAAGACTATGAGTGAGTTATCAGGTGTTTTACTTTTAACATGCCAGTCATCTACCTTATTTTTTTAAGGATTTTAATGCAGCTATTGAGTAAACATTCATCCGTCCTAAAATACATGAATATATATATTTTTTATATTCGACTCTGTTAATAATATGTCATATTATTGATTTGACAAATAGTTTTCAGAAATCCACATATTTATAAACTTTTTATGCCACATTCTACCAGTACATTATGAATTATTAGTATGGGATTGGTTGAAGTTGGACGCCGGCTCAGTAGTTCAGAGGTTAAGCGTTCGAATCCCACATGCGGAGTCATGTGTGAGCACTGATGAGGAGTCCCATATTAGGACGAGACGGCCGTCCAGTGGTCCCAGGTTTTCAATGGTGGTTCAAGATTGATCGGTCCATTATTTCAATAAAAACGGTATGAATTACCAAACTTTTCATTCCATAGTTTTCTACCTTCGTTTTATCCATTAAAGATATTCGATTTATAAAAGCTAAATTATTCTAACACATTTTAGCCTGTAGACAATGTTGTACTTTGAATTACTGAGCAATAAAATAAAGTACTTCATCCATATACAGTTACTAATCAATCCAATTTGGAACTTCACACATTTAATATCTATTTTGTCTCTTATATAAAGCCTGTTATTTGGATTGAGTGTATTTTTATTGACTGTTCACCTAAAATAATAGTTAAATAAATCTTGTGAAATTTTAGGGCCTCTCGAAATAATCAACTAATAAGCGGATTAGATTAGTGTTTGAATCACGGGATTATCAACTACCTTAGTTGAAGATTCCATCTATTTTAGTTTGACCAGCCATTAGTATTACCAGATTTCACAATGAATATGTGTCTTTTATAGCTTCACTTTATAAAATTGTTGGATGATATTCCCTTATCACTCAATTATCGTACTATTCAAGGGTACAACTCTCACCTTTTCTGTTGTCCTTCAATCTCGCTACCAAAAAGAAAACAATATTAACATATTATTCTCATTATTATCCTATTTTCAGACCGGTTGAAGAAGATGAATGGCTACTTCCACTCCTTTTTGAACCGTAAAGAAGTTCATTTGGTTCGCTGACATGTCTCAATCCATATTCAACAGCCGTTGTGTATAACAATGCACTACTACTTTCACTATATTATACATATTTAATGTCTTAATTTTTGAGTGCATCTTTATTATTCTTACTACTACATTCACAAATTCATTCACTTAACTATAAACATTCAGTATACTTCAGAAATCAATATTTTCATTTAACAGTGTATTAAGAAAACTCATTCATTTTGACAAAAAGTCCTCTTTATCGTGAAATGATATATATAATGTTAAACCCGGTGTTAAGAATTTATTTGAAGTTTCTGCATAATGATAAGTGAGTAATACTTTGATAAAAGAAGTGTCCCATCACACAAACACTATTCATCATTATTGTTATTATTATTGTTAACATCAGCTTATGATCATCCTTGAAAGAAAGAATTTTTTGTCATCAACTCAGGGATTATTTTCTCTTTTAATATTCAATATACATATACAAATACATTATAGCTGAACCTTATTCTGGTGTCTTCGACCATTCTTTCAATTAGATATGATCGTATTGTGTCTTTCTTTTGTATACTTATCTCAACAATTTTTCTTAATATTACCATTGCTCTACAGTGGTAATGTTTGTGCAGCTAGCTAATCAATTTTATTTGTAAGATTGTTTGTTCCTTTCATACACATACACACACAAAAGTGTACAATACTAATATTATCGTTTGGATTTGACAGAGGAAAGATCATAGGATTATCTTTTCATTCTTGTTCCTGGCATTCTGTATAATTGTTGTATACAACATTATTAATGAGCATATTCATCATATGAAAAATGTACGACTTCCAAAAAATAATTATGACTAATGGTTTTTCATCTTCGTATACGACTGTGTATGTGAGTGTGTAGTACAAACACAGTTCAATTCATATTTCAATACTTTCATTATGAGCCTTTTTGTATATTCTCTGCGTCGAATGACGTTTTTGTCCGAGTCGATATATATATTATATTGATGTGCTCACGTCCGAGTGCATCCTTGAAAATAAAATGCATTTCAGTTTTTCCGTTATATACTCGTTCACTCTTCAAGGTCTTTCCCTGTTCATGTTCCTTCACGTATTCTATCAGTCAGTATTCTATGCAAATTTTTGAAGTGGACACATAGTTTTTACTCATTTAATATTTGTATATCACACATGAAAATTGAAAGTTTACTGTACAAAGTAAGAACACTATAACAATATTCAATTAGTTAGTTCTGTTTTAAAAAATATATTCACATAAATTATTTTGTGTATTTGTTGCTTTCATTACTTGTTTTTTTCTTTTGTTGTTTACTTGAATTAATTTAAAAACAGGGAGCACATTAAAGTGGTCCTTCCTCATTCTTTCACTATATGCTCATCCTCATGTGTTGTTGCATTGTTTTTTCTCCTACCGTACACAATTTACTTTCTGTGTATGTTAGGAAGCTTTTCTCTTGATTTTCTCTTCTTTTCTAGTTGTTTTCCTCACTAATTATTTGTTTTGTTGAATCCATTTTGCTTTACTGTTTCGTTCGTCAGTAATGTTGTGACCTTTAAAAAACAGTTTATTTGCTTTATCATTTTCGATGTTTTTAAAAGACTGATTAGAAATTTCTAAATTCGTTTTTTGTAAGCGAATTAGCAAACTGAGTTAAAGATTTTCAAAGTATGTTTATGGTGGTTGGAATCGTCACTAGTTACTTGTTTAATAACTTATTTTCTAAGACAGAGTTAGAGTGACGAGGATAAATCAAAGCAACAAAGCTTTATGATAAAAAAAGGTGATTTAGTTCAATTTTAGAAAACACTACATTAAAGTTCACGAGTAGACAAGAGAGTATAAAAAACTTGAAAGTGGGTGTTGTCCAATTAGTTTCCTTGAAAAACTTGTAAAGCTTTACAAAAGAGATAAATTTATCTGTACCATCGCAGGCATCTTATCGTGAATTTTTGTCAACTTAGGGACTACAGTCAGGTAACCTGTTCTGTTCAGATAAACAAGGTGACGTTACAGTTTTTCTAATATTTGTTTGTTTGGTCTTCATTCAAGTACTTTTCCCATAAAAGTCCAAGCGGCTACCATTGACATAGGTCTCCAACTTCGTCCGATTACTCACTCTTTTCGAGTCAGACAACATCAATAACGCTTATTATGAGCTTTCCCTCCATAGCACTGTTTAAACATTTGCCATAGAACTGAGGTCACCTACTTTACTGATAAGGCACGAACAACTAATATATTTGGAGGACATGAAGATTTTTTCAATCGAATAAGTCATGACCTAGACATAACTGACATGTTTCGACACCCTAGTCTAGATCTCTTTAACATTCAGTAGATACTACACCGATTCTCTGAATGCACTAGTATTTTGTCAACCGTCAGCTCTTCAAGTTTCATACAAACCTTGGTGTGCTAATTCAAACTTGTATCCGAGGCTTGTGCGTTAATTCATCACTGCGATGTCTGCACTATCATGCTAACTTAGTTTAATTGGTCTGATCTGATTAAGAGTTTTGCTACCAACTATTATGGTTTCACTTTCCTTAATTATGTAAATAAAGGGCAAAGCCCCATTAGAGGGAGGACGGAGGTATTCCATGGATCACTTGAACTGATTTGGTTAAATCCATCATATGGTCGCTGTTTATCAGGTGCACCAATCTGGAGCTTCATGTTGTCTTCATCTGGTTTCACTTTAACAATGTGCTGTATAATAAATTAGCTAGATTGATTAAAGGAAGAGTGTGCTCAGCCAATCTTATTTGCGTTTTTTTCTAGTTGGAAAGTGATGTAAACTCAAAAAGAGGATAAGTTATCTGAGTTTATCTCTTCGATGTTTAACTACAAGCTCAGCTTCTGTGAAAATGGGCAACTTAACCAGCGAACATCTCTCTGCGTTGTTTGAAAAGGATCAAACGGAAATTGCACATAGTTCAATTCTGGTACATTCGGTGGATAGCAGTCACCTTTTGTATGTATAACAGGAGCTATAAGAATTCGAACCGACATATTTGAATAATTGTTTCTGTTAGTCATTCAAGTTAATTTTCTAGATGATATTTGTGTCAAATAATTGTAAAAGTAAATCTATCATGAACTGTTATCAAATGTCAACCTATTAAACATTCACTTTATACTAGATTAACATTCATCAGAATTCTTTGTCTTTGTTCATCTTTTATCCCTCTAGCAATGAAATTTCTGCTCCATATATCAATTTAGTCGAATTTACGCAATATTTATTTTCAATAGTTAAATATGTAGACACATCAAATTAATAGGATAAACTTCATGGTTAATGTTTACTTTAACTTAGCAAAATACAGAGTATAAGCTCACCCGTGGTAAATGACGTAATTATGTAACAAACACAGGTAAAAAATTAATAGAATAAAACTAAAAAGTTATGTATACCAAATGGACAGCAATTAGACCTAGTTACCATGACAGAATTAGGCCTTTTCTTATTTTTTTTCAAAACAAAAAAGGTCATACGTAAATGTTTTTTATTGACATTCGATATAGACATATAACTTAATAGCAATAAGTTTATAACTATTAAATGATTGACGTACCACGTAAATTATTGATCCAAGACAAGTTGATATACTTATAGATAATCTGAAAAATATTAATCTTACAAAGACATGGCTATTAACATCATGTTATAACACAAGTGTCATGTCGTTGACATATCACTGGAGTTTTTCGTTTGATGAGTTGTTGATAATATAGGATGGGTTCCAATTACTGACCCTATAAATCCATGTAAACTAGCTTTTATGAACTGAATGATCCGATTTTGAATACAGAACACCTACAAGAGGTGTGATACTTAAAAGCACTGAGATATCTCAGAATCTAAAATCTGGTCTAGGTAAATCCTACTCCATCTCAATGGCTTTATTCGACTTAGTTCTTCTGCAAATTCTACAGAAATGTATTAGTACCATGGGATATCATTAACAAGGATAGCAGACAGAACAAGTTTAATGTATCAAAGATACATAAGCATAAGTTATTTTTAATTATTTTTAAAAAATTTAATTTGAAAGTAATCTGAATAATATGTATTAGTTGGTTGAATCTTCTCATATTTACTTAAGACTGCAGCTGATCAATATCTTTTGACAAATATGTATCCTGTGCGGACTGTACAGGTATTTCAAGTAGATGAATTAAAATTCATCCTATTCCACAAGTAAATAGCCATTTGAACTCAGTAGCTAGGTGGATAACGCGTTGTTGTTTGAAGTTAAAGGAACCTGGATTGGAATGCCAATATGGACATCAACTCTTGAATCCAGACAGATCTAGTTCACAGTTCCTAGATAGAATGAAACGCAAATCCGACTAGCCACCAAACAAAACAACATTATCTGAAAAATAGATTTATGGGCTTACGTTACCTCAAGGTACAACTTAATCATATTCAAATTAAAGCAATGATGTTAGCCAGCGTATGTTCATCTAATTTTTTTTTTCTTAAATATTAATTCTTGGTTTAAATAAGGTATATTTTGTAGACAACCAAGTGTAGGTAGAACAATGTCCACTTTGCGATGATCCTATAATTAACTATTATAAAATATGAAAATATACTCTAAGGTATAATGAAATAAGATTATTTTCTTATTTTTAACAGACTCAGCTTTTGTGGTAAAAGAAAAAAGAATTGAATATTATGTTCTATACTAAATAGTGGATTATATGAAATGACTATATAGTGATAAACTGTTCAATATTTCTAAATGTAAAAGCAAGTAGATTTACAATAATGATTATGATCTACTGACATGTTCGGGAATATGAAAACTCTTTAGATATGTAAATTATTATTCAAAAATAAATAAAAACAAATAGTTGCTCTGATTGTCAGAATGAGCATCAGACTCGTGGCTTTCGAAGGAACTCGGCTTTCATCGTGAGGCGTCATAACTCTTCTGAATGAAGACCTTTTGACTCCCAGGGGAGAGTTTAAGTAGTTTGAATAATTTTTTTCTGGTTAACGTTTTTTTAGCGAATTAGTTGTCTACGAGATGGGGTCGCCAACCCCATGCCTAACCCTACTCCTTTATCCGGGCTTGGGACCAGCAGTAGCTCCAGAGGGGCTTCAGGCGGAGTTTATCCAAGTAATGGTGGTTATTTGATAGAAAATTTGAGATTCGTATTATATATGACATGTTTTAAACACCACTTAGTGACTCAACATTCATCAATGATGTTAACTATGTAAACAAAATATATTTGAACTGTTCTTATTCGATTTTTAAAAATGAAGTTTGTAAATTTAATTTTAAGGTTATGGAGCTTGTTGAGTTTCATTGAAATCATGAACCAATCAACCTTAGACCACCATTGAAAACCTGGAAGCACTGGACGACCCTTTCATCTCAGTATGGGACTCCTCGGCAATGCACATCCACGACCTCGAACATGGGGTTCAATCCAGGACCTTCGGTCTTGCGCAAATTCATAACTTCTAGATCAATGAGCAGGCATCCAACAGTGTTAATGTCTAACTTCAATCAGTCCATGATTTTGCGCAACTATCTTCCATTGTCCTCGCTAGGTAACTGCTTCACATCTGACACGGTTCAACTCTACTGGTCATGGCATCTCACTACAACTTCGAGAATTAACTCTGGAAGTCGGCTAATATTTGTTTACCATTTAAAAAGAAATAAATCGTAGAGAATATCGAAGATTTATGTCAACATTTTTTTTTAGGCAAATTTAATTTTAAGATCTTTGTGTTATTAAAATGGAGGTTTTTATTTACCGATATTAACAATAAATGAAAGAAAATCCACATAGATTAATTGTCTAAATAGATTACATCAACTTAAATGATTTTACAATATTATAGTTTTGAATAGTTTTGTGATGTAATCATTAATTATACTAATGTACTTTCAATTACTTATCGTAGTTAAGACAATTTTTATCAAAATCTACATGGCACTTAAATAAAAATGTTCTTAATCTAAACATTAAATAATGACAATTACATAATATTTAAAAATTAGATAGTAATTATGCCCTTATCAAAGATGGAGTAATTATATGTATTTATGCAGGGATGATTTGTGAGTTTCAATAGACTTAGATTAAGAAGAGATCATAAATGGTCTCCATATTATTGATATGATACTCATTATGCTAACCAAAGCATAGGTAAAGTTATCAGCTAATTGTATGGATAAAGGACATACCTTACATAGTAGCTACCAACTCGTACTTTTTTAACAATATATAAAAAATTTGGAATAGGGGTTTGTGGAGATTGTAGTGATTTTAATGGTTGAATTCATGAGTCTATGTAAGTTAGACTACCATTGAAAATCTGAAAGCATTGGACGGCCGTTTCGTCCTAGTATCGGACTTCTAGGTAGTGCGCATCAAACCCAGGATCATCGATCTCGCTCAAACGCCTAACCTCTAAACTACTGAGCCGACATCCAACAATGTTAACGTCCAACTCCAATCGATTCATGATCTTGTTTAATATACATGCTATAAAATTTACTGAAATGAGACAAGTGACTGTAAGTTTGAAGTTATTCACGAAAAAGCTTATTACTTAATTTTATTTATTATTTCAATGTACATATTTTATTTCTTTAAGTAAAACTAATTTAATAAATGCAATAATTTGTGTCTGTTTAGTTTCTTTTGAAAATCAGTTGGATGAATATCATAAATAACATTAAAATCTAGTAGAAATATATAATTTTTGAGGTTAGATGACCAATAAGTAAGAATAGTCACCCACTAATGACACTGGTTTATGACAGTATTCAATCATGAATTGATTAAGTATGAACTATTGGTTTCTGGGATATTCACTAAATTGTCAAGTGTAACCTATGTATCCAGATGCTTTAATATCCATTTATTAAATATGTTAAGAGAATATATAGATGAGAAATTCTAAACTGGGAAGAAGCATTGGCTTAAACACTTTTGGTTAATAGTATATATATTCATCTGATTTTAATTAGTAGTGCAAATTGTTTACAACAACATGTCATATGCCGATAATTTTTTGTTACATTTATCCCACAGTAAAATACTCATAATTTTTTGGCGTAAAATATCAAATTCTAATTTGAATTCCATTTTCGATTTGGAGGCGTATAGTAATAAGCTAAGTTGGAAGTAACATATTGCCGATATCATTTTCGATTACTACACTTGTCGTTAGTAGATACGCATAGTCTCAATAACTGTTAAAATTCGGACCTTCAGGTTGGTAACTTAAACTGTTGAGTTGGGGTTCGATAATCCTTAGTATTAATTTCAATCCATTCGCGATATTTCATAGTGATAATCCAACACTTATTTTATTCTATTTCGGAGTTCTCTCCAAGGGATTTGAAAACTCTATGTTGACTGTACAGAATTATCCTGAGTGCCCCCTGAAGAAGACTCACATACTAGGACAAAACATTTCTTCAGTTATACAACGACCTTAACCGTTTTCAAATATATTGATTGAGGTAGCTGGTGATTCTATCATCTGAACTCTATCCAGGTGATGACCTGAATTTAATTCCGTAAACAAATTACCAGTTCGTTAACTTAGTTCGTTTTCTTATCGTATCATATCGATTAGTCAATAACTTCCTTGGCCTACATCTTTCATTATAGTAACGAATAGTAGTTATTTTCTTTAGTAGAGCATTTTCTTTTTACATTAAGAAAAGAATTATAAACTTTGTAGTTCTCAATATAACTTGAAAGTAATCTATTTATATTTGCCGTCACTACTTGTGTTTGGTAGGTCATATGTTTCATATTTCTATTTGAAATTACGTCAAACAATTAAAATAATTCCCAGTTGTATCTTTAGTTTATTCACGTCAAAACCATATTGGATTAATTTACTGAAATATAATCAGTTTTTTTTTAATTATTCTGAACCTTATCACTTCTAATAAATCATATAACAAGCTACTAAACAATCAATCAGATTTCGATATACTGTTGATAATTACATTGTTTTTCTCATTATTTAATTGGTACTGTTAACTGAGAGACAGTTATGAATAAACGCATAAATGAAATCTGATAGTTTATAAACATTAATCAAGGATTCATTAAATTCTGAAATTTAGACTTTCTAGGTTTATGTTTTACAAATAAATCTTGAAAATATCATGGTTATCCCGATTATGACTTAGTAAAATGGGTTATCACGAAACTGAATTCAGTTTCTACGCTATTTTCGTAACAGATAGGATTCCCGTTTTTGAAAGCATTGAAAACCAAATGTTGCCGAATAGATGATTTGTTCTAGGTAAATGTTTAAGTATAGTATCTCGCTTTATTGTATCAATGTATTATGAGCTGGTATTTAGTCACTTAGGCGTACCAGAAAGAGAATAAAAAATTGTTGCATCGTAAGTTACATTCAGAACATAGAATGTTAGGGATATCATTACGTTCAAACAATTATATTTGATTTAATTGTTTAAAACAGTACGAGGATCTTTCTCAATGAAACCTTAAAGGAGATCGTAGGTATCATTATCAAGGTTTGACTTGATAATATCAAATAAATTGAGCATTGGGTTGATTGTTATTAAAAAATAATATATTTGCAATATCCCAATAAGTAGAAAAATTAGATTTTCGTGACTTGATATAGGCCACTTCCTCAGAGAATTTATTTTTCTAATTATCTATTTTTTTCTACTTATTGGGATATTACAAATAAATTATTTATTTACTTAAAGGAGATCTTTTTTAATACTATATGAGGCAAGAAAAAATAATATCAGCAACCAGATGCATTAAGAGTTGACATAAAGCATGAACGTCGGTACCAGATATATTGCTAAATTATTGTATACGAAATTCGCTGAGTAGAGGGATCACAAAATATACATATGAGATTGTACAGAAGTTAAGTTTCAAATGATTAGAGATAATGCTCTCCTTGTACAAAACCTTTTCTACTCCAGTATAACCTGTGATACTTGTCTCACTCTCAATATGTTTAACCTCCATCAATTAATCCTCCTTGTACTATTTATAAGCAGAAGTATGTTCCCTTATAACAAAAACTCTTTGTATGAATCATCTGAGAACATTGAAATTAATCAATCCCCACTATTAAATATTCGGTTAGATTGATTTATACATTAACTTATATTTTGAGCATATAACAAGCAGTAAAAGGAAATTACCGTCCAGACAAAGAAATTAAGGTTGTCAAAGGAAAGAAAAGTGTAAAAAAAAACAAACATATATATAGATTACTTTCAATAAATAATCTCAACTACCAAATAAAACATAGTCTGAACATCAAAAAAAAATATCAAATCACCTAAAGGAAAAAGGGTTGACATAACTAATGAACCTCTTTTCTTCTCTCTAATCTTAATGATTAGTTGTTAATTTATGAAAGTCATTCAAATAATTTCACTATAATTTTTAATGTTACATAAAACTCTTTATTAGTCTCCACTTTTTATTGTGTATGATTTCATTGATGTAATTTTATAAAGAAATTGTAATCAAGTATAATGGTGAAATCATGTAAATCAAATGGTCTATTCTATATTCAAATTGTATTGATAATTTTGTTATCGGTTAATTCAATTACAAATATAGTGTTCTGTCAATATATATATTACCCATTTTTAAGTATATAATCAGTATGAAGATCTAATAACTGAGATAAAATATTATTTTTTTTAGAATTCATTCTAATGGGTCATAATGATTTGATAATTTATGCTTCTCATATTGTATATGATACTATATAGGGTTGAATAAATTCTTCTGATTAGTTTTGAGGTGCGTGCTACTTATATTGATATAAGTAGTATATGACGCGAGTCAGGAATGTAATGTCTGGCAGCAGAAGATGGGGAAGATCAAGAAAGAAATAGCGGGAATAGAAAGCAATTAGTATGGAAATGCAAGAACAACGAAGTTCGAGACAATTATTGAACATTTTGCAAATTAAGTATTATAGTATGGTTGTTCTATTTTACCAAGTAACTCTGTTGTTGTGCTAAATTCAGTCCGAATGTCCTGACCCGTGCTCCGTTCGCTACATTTTTGTTTAGGGAAATCAACTTACTAAATGAAGTATTATTATTAAATTAATTTTCAAGGAAAGATTCTATATTCGACCAAAGTTCGAGCTCTAGATTCTTTTTTCATTTGTAATAAATTAAGATGGCAAATACGATTAAAATAATCTTTAACAATATATAGAACCACATGTGAAAACCTCTTCTAGCTCCCATACTTTGGAATTGGGTAATAGTGAAAAAAATAGAACAAATTTTTACTAGTATAGGGGTTGTGGAGATTATTAAGTTTTTGATTAAGATCATGAACTGATTGACGTTAGACTACCTTTGGAGACCAGGAAGCACTGGACGGCCGTTTCGTGCTGGATTCGAATCCCGCGAGCGGGATCGTGGATGAGGAGTTCCACAATAGAACAAATTTTGTTTTTTACCAGAAACATATAAATTGTTTGATAAGTCTGAAGTAAATATTAAAAAATTGACGTAACTGTATCTAGTCCCCTAGTTAGAATATTAATTTGGTAGTTAAATCTTTTTGATTTTAACCAAATGAGTAGAATTATTAAATCTTGCGAAACCTTCCACAATTTTTGGAACTAAATTACATAATTAGCCTTAACACTCAATGTAAGTATAACTAAAAAGCAAATATATTGACATGTACTCTGTGACTTTTGTTATTATCATATTAATTATGATGATTTTATCTTCTCACTGTATTATCTGAATTTATCGATTTGGTATAACCAGAAAGTAGATAACTGTCTATCTGGTATTCATAAAGCTAGGTTATATTTTTATTATGAAGACGCTATCTAAGTAATATAATGAATGAAGTCCCAACGGTTATTAAAGCTAATTTATTGTTTCAGTTATTTCTAATATGATGCAATGCATTATTTAAACCCAAATCACCTTTGTTTTCATTAGAGCATTTGTGGAAGTAAATAAACTTTCATTCGTTAGGTTCAGGAAATCAGTCTTTTGATGATACATATGTTGTATATTCATTGAAAACATTTAAAACAATCTAAGAGATTTTACAGGTTGAAATCATGAGTCAATTGAAGCTAGACAACCATGGGAAACGTGGAAGCACTGGACGATGGTTTCGTCCTAGTATGGGACTCCTCGGCAGTGCGCATCCACGATCCCGCACCCCGCGGGATTCGAACCCAGAACCTACTGGCTTCAGTGAGCTGTTGTCTCATAAGAGACCTGTTTGAACTCCACTGGTAACGGCTTCTCACTAGAACTCCAGGATTATCTCCTGAAGTCAGTCACTAGTAAGTAGTTGATTATTATCAGAATGGGTTTTGTGGTGAGTTTTAGAAATTTCACAGGTTTTCCATGGTGGTCTAGCTTAAATTGACTCATGATTTCAACCTGTGAAGTTTCTAAAACTCTCCACAAAACCCATTCTGATAATCTAAGAGATATTTTAGTTTATTTATATAACTTTATCTTTATTACAGTTTTTTTTCTTATCATTTTCCGCGATGAGTGAAGAAGTTAACTTAATGATGAAAATGTCTCCTTTCAGTAGGTTTCATTTAATAGCTGTAGTATTAGTCAATTTAAAATGAAGGAAGTACTGAATTGATCATTTAAAATTAAATGGGTATTATTTCCACACACACAAAAAATATAATTAAAATAAAACGTTATTTGACTTAGTGGTTAAGTGTTTGAAAAATTAAATCTGCATAACTTTCATTCATTTTTATATTGCGTCAATCATATATTTCCTCCACTGTTTTTTGCTTTATTATCACTCAATTTTATCTGCAATTTATATTGGTTAACAATAAAAATAATATTTTAAAAGTTTTTTTTTCCGGCTCAGTCATGACGACAATAAATAGAAAAGAAGATAAAACTTAGTAACAAATGGTAGAATGCTTTCAGATTTCCAGTATTGCTTTAGGGGTTTATGAAGATTGTTGAATTTTCATGATTTATATCACGAATTAATCTTAATAAAATAATCACTGAAAATCAGAAAGTACTGGACAGGTGTTTTCTACTAGTTTTATGATCTATAGAAGTGAATATTTACAACTTAACGGAGAATTTAGCGCAGGATCTTTAGTTCTCGTAGTGAGAAGCTTGACCTTGGAGTTATTGAAGAGTCCTATACTGAAACGAAATAACTGTTCAGTTTTTTCTAGTTTATAATTGTCATTTAAATAACATTAGTCTGTGACTCAAACTCTGAAAAACGACATTTGTTGAGATAATAGGTAAACCAAACCAAATACTTTAGGATTCATTTAACTGGTTCACATCTGTTTTTTTTTAAATTTTCAAGTGTTTATGTAAACTCCGGTTCCATTAACATAAAAAACGGATTCAGAAAGACAACTTAGTTTAGCTAAATATTCTCAAAATTCATCAGTTGTATCATTTGCATCTCTATAAATAAAGTGCGGATCAGAAAAAATGTATGATTACAATCATCACTTCGTAAGCATAAACCATTACTTTACTCATGTACGACAACTTTAGTCACATCAAAATCAGTTATGAATATGTGTTTTACTAAATGTGCGGAAAAATTAAATATATCGTTTTATAGGATAATTTGTAACCAATCAATGAGGGGTGTCAAATATCTAACATTTGAAAAAATAATGAAACTTTAATCCCTACAAAGCTTCCACATGGTTGCTGGAAAAATTAAAGTTCAGAATGAACTGTCCATCTGTTAAACCATACCAATAAAAAAATTCATCCCCGTGAGTGTAGACTGATTTCTCTATGAATCCTAAGATCTTTTTCTAAAATCCTTTACGAGAGTGTGACGGAGCGCCGAATTGCGGTCTACTTATACTTCTATCTGTTTATGCATTTTAACAGTACGCATGTATCGATATTGCTCGGTGGGTAAGACGCTCATATTTTGATTATCAAGTCATAGATTGGAATAACACTTCATCTTCTTCGGTTTAGGGTGTCGATTGGCATTACCGGCAGTTTGCTTAGAGTGTGGCTCGAAGCCCATTATTCTAGTCTGCACCTAATAAAATTGTTACTAAAATGAATTACATGGGCTAGGGATAAACTCCACGTTGTCAAATCATCTAGGTGTATCACAATTAGTAATGGGGGTTATGTTTTCGTTTATTTAGTCACTCAATTGTAAATATTTCGGAATAAATTCTATTGTTGAATTAATTGGAGGTATGTCTTTTGTTATGTTATAATTTTTCATTCGTCATGACTGACTACTCTATCCTCAACAAGTTCGTAGCATAATGGAGTGGTATTTTCGTCGTAGTAAACGTTATATTTTTTACGAAAGTCAGAAAAAACGACAGATAACAAAACACAACTTACATCACGGATTACGATAGTGTACATCATAATTCCATAACTCTTTTTGGTTGATTGCAAGGTGCAAGGTCTAGAGTGAGAATGAAAGTGAAATTTATTCTCACCCTTCATATAAATATATGTTGGTTTCACGATTTTTAATGAAAAAATTCGTTATTTTACATTTTAAGGGATATACAGAATGCCATTTATAAACTATAGTGACATAATTAACTCATTATCATCAGTTCAAAACACTTTACTGACAGTACGAAATATTTTCTATACACTTACTCACAAATCAATCGATAATTAAGACTACTTTTCACATTTCGCGATGAATCCTCGAAATCAGTAACAAACCAGAATACTTACTCACTTACGCCTGTTAATCCTCGCGGAGGAGCATGGGCCGCCCATCAACACCCTCCATTCAACTCTGTCCTGTGCAAAACTCTTCAGTTTTTTCCAGTTGTTATTCATCATTTTCATATTTGCTTCTATTTCCCGATGTAATGTGTTCTTTGAACTTCCAGTTTTCCGTTTCTCTTCAGGACTCCAAGATAGCGATTGTCTCATGATGCAGTTTGGTGATTTCCGTAATGTATGTCCTATCCACCTCTAGTGTATTTTCCTAATTTCCTCTTCAGTAGGAAGCTGGTTTGTTCTCTCCCACAGAAGGCTGTTGAAAATGGTATTCGACCAGCCAATATTAAGTATTTTGCATATACAACTATTTATAAATAATTGTATCTATTTGATTATGGTTGTAGTAGTTCTCCACATTTCAGCTCCGTACATTAGGACCGTTTGGACGTTCGAATTATTGATTCTCAATTTAATATTGGTTGATAGTTGTTTCGAGTTTAATATGGTGTTCAACTGTAGGTATACTACCCCTTACTTTGCCAACCCTTGCCTTTATATCTGCATCGGATCCTCCTTGTTCATCAACAATGCTTCACAGGTACGTGAAAGATTTTACATCTTACAGAGTTTCGCCATCAAGTGTGATTACGTTGGTGATCTCCGTGTTGTAGTAGAAAATCTTGCTTTTACCTTTGTGTACACTGAGGCCTACTGATGCAGAGGCCGCTGTTATACTAGTTGTCTTCATCTGCATTTGTTAGTGTGTATGGGACAGGAGGGTTAGGCGGTCTGTGAAGTCCAAATCGTCTAACTGATTCTGAGCTGTCCATTGTATTCCGTAATTTCCCTTAGATTTAGAGATATTTATAATCCAGTCAACTACCAAAAAATATGAGGAAGAGTGAGAGCAGACAGTTTTGTCTGTCATCTGTCCTCCATGTATGACTGTGGTCGTACGAATTCCGGATGATGTTGACAATCTTCTCAGGTAAATCAAAGTATCGAAGTTTCCATGATATTCTTCTATCCACACTGTCAAACGCCCTCTCATAATCAATGAAGTTGATATATAGTGATGAATTCCACTCAACTGATTGTTGAATAATGATATGTAGTGTCATGGTTTGGCATGTAAACAACCAACCCTTACAAAATCCACCGTGTTGTTCTCGAAGTTGGCCTCCTACTGAATATTTCATCCGGTTCAGCAACACTCTGTTAAAGACCTTCCCTGCTACTGACTGTAGTATGATGCTTCTGTAGTTTTCACATTTGCTCAGATCGCCTTTCTTTGGAATCTTGATGAGGTGACCGTCTTTCCAGTCCATCGGCACTTGTTCCTCCTTCCAAATCTTCTTGAATAGAAGGTGAAGCATGCTTGCAGTGACTTCAGTGTCTGACTTCAGTACTACGGCTGGCATATTGTCAGGTCCTGCTGCTTTCCCACTGTTGATTTGTCTCATGGCTATGCTAATTTCTTCAGTCGTTTGTGGAGTGACATCTACAGGAATCTCTGTGTGTGCTGGTTCAATACTCAGTGATTGCATTGGGGGTTGTCCATTCAAGAGTTCTTCAAATTGCTCTACCCACCTGTTCCACTGTTCTTGAATCTCAGTGATTGGTTTACTTTCTTTTTCCTAGACTGGTCTCTCTGGTTCATTATATTTGCGTACTAGTTTATTCGTTGCGTCATATAGTTGCCTCATATATCCTTCTCTTGCGGCTTTTTCCACTGTCTTTGCTAGTTCTTCCATGTATTTCTGCTTGTCGGCTTTAATGCTCTTCTTCATTTGCTTTTTTGCTTCTGTGTATTCAGCTTGTGCCCTGACTTTCTCTATTCGTGTTCGGCTGTTGTTAATTGCTATTTTCTTGTTCTCCCTTTCTTGAATCTTGTACAGGGTTTTCATAGAGATCCATTCCTTATGATGATGATTCTTACGGCGCAGGACCTCCTGTACGTTGAAGTCAGTGTTTCTTTGATCCCTTTCCAGTTGTCCACCATTGTAGTTTCTTTTTGAGTAAATCTTATAAGACTTGGAACCTGGTATTGAGATTTACCTTGAATTCGTTGAGTTGGTCAGTATGTTGAAGGAAGGCTGTATTGAAACTTTGCAATGCTGTTCCCCCAGTTGTTCAGTGTTTTTTTTGCTTTCAGTTTCATCTTGACCACAACCAGGTGGTGATCTGAAGCTATGTCAGTTCCTCTCCCGGTTCTCACAATTTCCAATGTCCTTCAGAATTTTTTATTGATACAAATATGATCTATCCACAAACCAGATTACTTTAGATTTATAATTTAGCTAAAAATTGAAAATTTCCTCTCTAAATTTATTCATCCCATCTCTATTGTTACAAACATAATATTCTGTTTGTAATATTAAGATGTTCAATATGAGAAAGGAAATTAAGCATTTCTTTAGTAAACTAATAAATTTCAGAGTTCTCACCTTAAACTTATTCTTCAATCTGTTCTTGGTATTACTGAATTTACATTAAGATTATAACTCCTGCTGTTTTCTCTTCATTTTCACTCATTTATACCAAACCAGTTGACTACGTGTTAGTTTTACATCTTACTGATACTTACTACAATATAACTACAGTAGAATGAACTACCTTCACGATAATAATTAACGGTCAAATGATTGGTTTTTCTTTGTTTAAGTAAATTAAAGTCTATGTTATTGATTACTTGTCACACATACGACCTAATTTATTGACGTATTCAGTGTTAAGTATTAAGAATCTTTATATTCTGTTGTCTATTTGCAATGTGTGCGCATATACATGGATTTCTTGTTTATTCATGTTTACAAATTTATGGACTAGCCAGTAAGTTAGACAGATATTACTTGGTGTCATTTACATTACTACCAAATGCTAAAATAAACATATATGTATTTTTAAATTCATTATTTACTTCTATGTTGGGCTATATTTCACTCAATAATACATAAATACAAACAAAATATGTGATCAAATCATGGAACTTTTCAATAGTAACTATGTGTAATTGGCACTGGGTAAAATTGTAAATGTAAAATTTGCAAAAGCCCTTAACAATATTGAATTTTAACTAGGCAAGCAACAAAATATATCAATGAGCCTATACAATATAAGTCATATTGTATTAAACAAGTTGATATATAAGATCAAACTAATTACCTAATAGAAAAAGTAATCCTTACGAAAAAGGAAAGATATTTTGTCTAAAAGTGATGAAAGTAACTAACTGATTCTAGTGATAGCGGTAATGCATTGAAAATCAGTATGATAACCGCTACGAATAGAACAGAAACTAAGGCAGTCATGGAAACATAGTGCAATGGCAGAAGCATGACTGAAAATTCAAAGTTTTAAATACTGATAATTTTACGTGAGCCAAAAATAAATGCGATGCACATCTATGAAAAGATTATGAAGGTTAAGGTTACATTTATGGTGAAACAAATATTTCTGTCACATATGATGTACATTTGAGAGATTCTCCCGTACACAGGGAACATCAGTGAATCACGTTTACTTGGATTTTAAGATAGACTGAAAATACATCTAACTAAAATGAGTATTTGAATGATCTTAATAAGAAGGGTAAAAATATTTGAAGATTACTGATATTAGTTGGTAGTAGGTCATACAAAACCGTACTATTTTGTCATACCTGAGACAGTTCTTTTGAATACTATATTTTCTAACTGTTTCTTCAATATTAAACCATTTACATTCGCATTGTCAGAATACTAAATCAGTATTTCCAGTGTCTTTCTTTTCCATTACACTTGAAAACATTCTTGGTGGTGGCGTTGTTATACATCATTCAATTCTCAATATCGTCTAATATACGATCCAGGATTTCACTTATTTCGGAAACTATTTTTCACAAATACGAGTTTCTGTGCTCAAATTTCTTTTAAAATAACATCATCTCGGTTAACCTCTACGTTGTTAATCATCTTCATTCTCTTACGTTTCTTTCGACAAATTAACAAAATAGAACCAAATACCATCTTTCTGAACAAGAATGATACACAGCAAACAAATGCAAACACAAAAGTAACTATAGAGCAGAGAAATATTAAATACAAATGTATAGGTATGATTATTAATTGGATTACATGACATATTATGACATATATATAATTTGATCATCAGTATGATAAAAACACCTGAAAAATCAAATGAAAATGCATAACCTCATTCTTTCAGTGACTCCTTTTTTTATCATGATATCGTTAAGGTAAATAAAATCCCATGAGGATGCTTAGACCTGTGTACACGTACAACGGGAATTGTGTATATGTAATAAATTTAGTTAATTAAGGAAACAACAAAATAAATAATAAAAATATTTAATGATCAAAACAGTAGGTGAAGAAGTAATAGAATGTGAATTATTCATTGTGTTTCTTTTCTTTCTACAGCATATGATCATTTAGAATGCATGATAGTAAAACAATGATGAAAGCATTTAAGCAGGAATGGATGAAGGTATCAAACATAATAAAATGATTTTGTATAAAATCAAATTGTATACTAAAATTCTCAGTCAATATTAGTCCAAGTAGTTTCCTTCGTATTAATTACCCCATTTTTCTATATTTCTATTCCATTTATCTATCCACAGGGGATGTTTTCTAGAATGAGAAAAAAACGTAAAATTTGTGTGATTTGGTACAGAGAGAAACAAAAACGAGAGACTTGAGAGACTAGTTATTCTTATAAAGCGATAGCTAGATGTTTAAGAACTAGGTAAAAACTGAGACCAATGAATTAGTGTGAAATAATTGTTTGGAAACGACGTTGAGTTACATCAATGGTTTATATACAGTAATTATTCACTTGATACTATAAAAATAATATAATGAGTCTCTAGATGTTTATATTTTGATCTAGTTAACATATATGTGGTACCTGGATCAATAAAAATTCATGATTAACGTAGAATAACTTGATTTATATGTATTTTAACACTTCATACAATAGTTACCATAAACGAAAGCTAAGACTTATGTCTGTGATGAACTAATAAAGAAATCTGGGTTTTTTCTAGTTTTCTTCCTGTAAATAAACCTCATAAATGACTTTCGCACAAAAAATCTTACTGATGTAAATGGTCGACCACATCTAATTTAATCACAATGAAATGGTTAGTCATTCGTTCAAAATTAAGACGTAGTACCAGTCCAACGACTTTTTCAGTATAGACATTCATAAACATAATCCTTCGAATACGGGAGTCAAAGTTAGTGTATGAAATTTCTATACCATAAAAAGACAAACTAAAAATCAGCATAAATGCTAATTTGTTACTTCCATTAGAGATTTTTTGTAAGATATTGATGCTTTCTAGTTAGTCATTCTCACTGCAGGTGCATCCAGCTGATGAGTCTCAAATAGAACAAAATTTCTATGCTAGGTTTCACTGTTACCCATAATCCATCTCCACCTACAATTCAGGTGATGTTTCTTTCAACCTAAAATAACCCAGATTTGTAATCAGTGGCGTGGCTTGTAAGACATATTGTGTGAAAGCTAACGATAAAACCCATCTGTCAATGTTATGATAAACAAAGTGCTTACGGTTTTGCTTAACACGTGATTGTCGGAACATAAAACTAACCTTACTACCATTCTTTTAGATTAACATTTTTATTTGTTCATTGAGGTCAGAAGGTTGGGTGAGTGAAATAGTCGTTTTTTAAATAAGCTTGGGTGACACAGTTGAAAGTGTGTACACCACTTCTTATAGTATATTCCAAGAGTTGATTACTCGACAAGAAAACCTGTAAGGCGTAGGTATTTTTCGTCATTCTTGGCTTTTGAACTCTCTTGTTATGTCCTCGGAATCATCCTGATTTAATTGAAAGAATAGAATCAGATAACTCAGGTCTAGAGTCATCTCTTTGTATCCTAAATGTCATAATTATGTTATCTGTTAATCCACAATATGAGATTGTAAAATGGTCGCACTTATACGGTATTGTATGCAATTACACGGATAACTGTCCTCTGTTATTTTATCAATATATATGAATTACCTTTTAAAAACGGCGTGTACGCAATATTTCGGTTAGGACCTTATTAAGTTTGCGTAAGTTATGGTGAATATATGTGAATTCAGCTTGGTGGGTGTTCGTCTTAACACCTACACAATCCTCAACCCTTTACGTGTAACAGAATGTCAGTGAGCAGTAGTTCTAATGCCATGACATGCTATGACTCCCAGGTTAATGTTAGTATGGAATAAATCCATTTATAATTCTCCAATGTTGCTTAATAATAAAGCAATTTGAAATTAAGCCGACAGATTTAAACTAATATAAACTTTCGAAGAGCCATTCGTCTTAAATATGCTAAGTAGTTTATAAAAAATGAAATAACATGTGAATTTTTTCTGGTGAAATCAAATTTCTTAAACTTCACTTTAAGATGTTAACACTATACTGATCATGAATATATAAAAGGTTTCTTAAGTATTTAGGTGACTATAAGATAAACTAGTGGGACAATTTATGTAGTAACTAACACATAAATTGAAAAGACAACTGGATTGAAATTAATAATCATTATAGATAAACATGAATAAAAAGATCATTTCTAAGTTCATTTAAACATTTTACTCACTAGTTCAAAGAATCCAGTATATTTATTATTACTGAATGTCAGGACCACTGTTTGCAAACAACTTACTAGACGTTTCTCAATTTTTTTTTCGAAACTCGAGTGCTTTTTATATTGTACAGTAGTAACTCCAATACTAGATCAATCATATACAGAGATGCAAAAATACAACTATCCCAATTAGTGAATTCCTTTCAAGACCATGCTTTTTTCATGGTTAGTACAATCAACTATCTCTTGAAATATCATCGCTCAGTTTTTTACATACGTTTGTTTATTTGACCTTATGAAAGTGGATCTCTTTTAGTATGTTTATGAATTTCTCTTCATAGTGAATAACTAGTCCATCGTTGATTAAAACCCAATTTTATGACTAATCGATTTTACGATCAATGAAATAAAAGTAATGTTTTCATTAATTTGAGATAACTAGTAGATGATACAATACAATAAAGTCAGATCAGTTTAAAATTTCTGTTACCTAGACAACTGCATCATACATGAGTTCATTTTACGTGTGTGCGTATATATATAAATATATATATATATATATATATATATATATATATATATATATATATATATATATATATATATATATATATATATATATATATATATATATATATATATGTAAACCCCTTTACATATGTGTATGAAGTAAAGATGCAAGTACTAGTAAATATCACTAATCCTTGTATTCACTCAATATATTTGTAAATCAGGTGTATCATTTATATATACTATCCAAAAATTAGAATCGCGTTGAACAAATATATAATGTATTCTTTATTGTTTACTAAACATTTAAGAGTGTATTATAGTTGTAGTTTTATCTAAACAGAAATAATACATTAATTCATGATTAGTAATTTTTATTGTTTACTTTGTCAAGTAATTTTTTGGTTTTGGTTTAAAAATTCTATGCGGTCATAATAATATTAATAATAATAGTAATGAGATAGTAACTCACTGAAGACAATGGTGGATGTGGCGCTCGGTTTCGTGGATTAGTTGAAGTTAGACATTAACACCATTGGATCCTGGCTTAGTGGTCTAGTGGTTAAGCGTTCGTGCGCAAGACTGATAAGTCTTGGGTTTGAATCTCGCGAGGCGGAATCATAGATCCGCACTGTTGAGAAAAAGTACTACAAATCGAAAAGTAATAGATATGCATTTTGTGATATTTTCTCAATTGTAACTAACTATTGTCAACTTACTAGCTTTAAAACTAATCTGTTCTACTCAAAAGAATGATATTTTTATTCTTAGGTGAATTTCATTATCATTTTAATGAACATAATGTTATATTTAATAGTCATTACAAATATGAGGTGGATATCTGTCAATTTGAACAAGTTATTAACAACTATAATTAAAGTTATGTTTTACTTTGAAATACTGATTGATAACCACTTTGAGTGAAAATTCTATACAAGAACCTTTCAATGTATTAACACGATAAGGTATATTGTAGTATAGTGGATCAGTAGCAAACAGACCTTAGACATGATTTTCATGACTATCAACTAAATATTTCTAGAAATCAATAAGTTTCGATTTTTTTGTTTATATTAACATTCTTTGTTACCAAACAGTGAAATAAATAGTAGAACGACAAATTTAAACATACTGTTTTAACTAATTGTATCATGAATTGCCTATGTATATATGAGTCACAATGACTTCGTCACTGGGATTTTTGATTATTTTAACATGATTTAGAGTTTATATTGAGAATGAATTATTTCGAATTCCTTTGTTCCAGTAACCTTTGTTCAACATATATCATATGGTATTATAGGTCATTTGGTTGACCCCTTGCATACAGTCTCTTTCAGTTGTGTTTTTCTATTATCTATTCCTTTAAACAAAATGTTAATGTGAAGAAAGTAAAATCTATGACTAAACATCCTAAGGTTATATAAAACCTCAAGAAATAAGTGTATTTTGAACATTAACATTTAAGTAAACTCATATATTGTTTTTACTTTGATAACTGACTAATGGAAGAAACATAGGATAAATTGAATTAGTTTGACAAACATTTCATTCATAAACCAACAACATATAGTACAGTTAAATATTATTCATAAACTCTGCATCAATAAAGAGAAGCATTTCATCGTCTTAATTGAATTGATCCTTATTCAATTAACACGACTAATTAACAAATCATTATTTTTCATATTAACCGAATGCAGAACTCATCATAGGTGGGTTGTTTTATTTTTAACATTGACTGGGTGAATAAATTTGCATTACGATAAGTGTCAATATCTTTATGCATCATATTTTATGCAGTGTAACCAATTAATAGACATAATATGGTTTATTAACAGGGGAAAGAATATTTTATTATTTCGAGAATATAATTATGATCGTACAATTTATATAAAACAATTTAATATAAAACACAATTATATGGACGAAGAATATTCTTTTCAATGAATTCCTCATCAAGTTCTACAATTATAAATCGAGATTAATAATCCATAAAATTGGCCAGATTTAAGGCAAAGTAGATCATTTGGAAATTGTAATATGTGAATTAAGAATTATTTGTCACATAAAGTCAAATCGTTGATGTTGCGGCTAACTAATACGAAGTGCTAACTTGAATAAGTTTATAAGTGATATGAAATTGTGAGATAAATGATCCGAATAAATACGGTCAACATGGGGTGAGAGAGAATGATGGAATAAAAATATGATATTACATAATATGTAGAATCATATGAATTAGGTCAGATATAGTAGGTAGGGATGTTAGCTGAATAAATTTCTCACAAAGGTTACCAAGTGTAATAATAGTAATAATAATAATAATGATAAAGATAATAATAATAATTTAATATTAGAAAATCTAGTTTAAAAGACTAAAAGCACATAAATCAATTCATTTTGTCATGGCAAATTAGGATTGAATTCATATTTGGTTTGATTTATTTTATGTTGACAATTTCCTGTCATTACTTATTAGGTTACTTAAAATAATTACGAAATCCGCCGTAGTAAAGCCATGAAGGAGCATTGCTAAGAAGCCGCGTGCTAAAATGGAATCACTATTTAGAAATCCAGTTTTCAATGGATGTCTAACTCAAAGTTGATTAGTGATATCAATTACAATTGACTAGTTATTTTTACGTCAACTCATGTACACTAATTATAAAAGTATAGTTTTTGGACTCATATATTCTATAATTAAACACACAATTATAAGCGATTGTTTTTCAGAACAAAAAATATGTGATTATCTACACACAAACAATAATGATCAATGTAGAACATGGTGAGGATATATTTTGCTCAAAGTTGCTACATTTCACATCGGCACGGTAGAAAATTATTAACATTAAAAAAACAAAGAAGAGGACTTAATGATAAACATACAGTATACTGATAAACAACCTTGTGATTTACCAGCGACTTAGAAAGTCAGAGAACAATGTAAGAAAGTGCATAATTGGAAATAAAAGAACGAATTTACTGGGTCTATTAAATTTACATAATTAGTAGACTTTCGAAGTTGGTTATAGGTTCTTTAACCCGAAATTCTTCCCCTAAAACCCCAAATATTAAAACTGAACCCCAACCCTTATTTCTAATTCCAACTATGATATCCTAGCCCTAACACCTTAAAACATAACTCCTCAACCTGAAGTCAAACTATAACGCTTACTCATAAACTTAGCCTATATTCAGCCTCACTTCATTCCCACACTTACACATAACTATTATTTTCACCATTCTTGTAAATACTTAATTACATTTCTCTCATTCAAATTCGTCGTGACCCAATCAGGCACTAAACTTATGTTCTTCGTATTGCTAGCTGAATGCCATAGTTGATCTGTAAATGTGCTGTGACCTTGGAGTCAATTACTTGTCTCTGATTGGTTTGGTAGTAGTCTTCAGTTTTGGTGAACTTAGTTTTAAGTGAAATAAAATCAAAATAAATAATGTATTCTGAAAGGAACAAATGAAATAGAAGAATAAAAAGCTGAAAATAATATCTGAATTAATATTTCCAGTGAAATGGAAAATGAATACGATCATAAAGTCAGCATATTCCGATATGACTAGTGCCAGGAGCCAATGATTTCATCGATTAAAGACAACAACTGCCTTTCTTTTAAATCATCCGTGATAAGAAAGCTAATCATGGACAAAGTATCCAAATAACTTCATGGAGGTTCATAGTTCAACTTCTAACTTTATTATCACTGAATCTGTCGTTCCACCATACACAATCAATGTTTCGAGGATAACTATAATCGAATACTTGTGATCTATGCATGTCTTCTTACATAGATTATTTTTCAATTTCACATATCACGATAGTGAGGACTTATGTACAATATCCTCGACCTATCCTGCTCAAATTAGTCTCTGCATCTCATATTTAGAAAGGGACTAACGTTAATAATAATATTGCAAGGGAAGTTTAATGTATACCATGCTTTTGTTGGTAGATTTGTTAAAACCAGTTCATGAGCTAGAAATATTCAGAATATAAACAGAAATTAATTTTCCATAGATGGAATAGTAGACAGTAGAGTATATACACTGAAGACCCTGTATGGTAAACAGAGTGAAGTTAAATTAAATTTCAATTGAAACTAATATCTCACGATCATTAAGAATTTAAAGAATACAAAGTGCAATGATTCTGACTTTCAACATCTTTTTTTTAATTAGTCACAGCTTAAATATTAGTTAGGCCGCCACTGAAACCTGGAAGTACTGGATAGTCTATTCATTCAAGTTTGAGGTTCCTCAACAATGTACATTCACGACTATCCAGGAAGACCATCGGTCCCGAGAATGAAGTAAGGAGTTAACACCATTGGTTCCCGACACAATGGTACAGAGATTAAGTGTTCGCGTCCTCTATCCCTATAATACAATATTGTCCTTATTACCACATGGTAAATACATGATCTTTAATGAAAATTGCACCGAGTAAAGAGCAAGAATCCCTAAGTATTGTCTATTTTTATTAGTTTGATTATCAGTGTCATTAATTACCTGCAAATATTAATTTCTGAACTCAATAACTAAATGGGTAACACGATAGCGTTTCAAGCGATCGATGCTGGGTCCGAGTCCCGTAGTGAACATCATTTCCACGATGCAGATACATACAGCCAACGAGTCTGAAGTAGAACAAAGTGTGCATCATGGATTTCACTACTAGCCACATTTCATTTATTCTGTACTGAGTCACAATGGCTTTATCGTGGATGTAAATACACCGAACAAGATTGGTCAGATTTCAGTTAAAATATCAATAGCGGGGTAATATAATTCATTACATTTTATTTTCACAATCTATCTAATCAATCTTTTCATATATATACATCAAAGGTGGAAAAGCAACAGCTAATGAAATAATTCGGAAATATAGGAAGCAGAAGCTAGAATCTGGATGATACAAATTGTTTTAAAAAGAACGCAACACTTCATATAAAAACCTGGTGAATGGCACAATCAGCTACAATCTATAATTTCATCTCCTTACCAGTGTGATAAAACTAATACAATACGATTATGTAAGTGGATGTATTAGGTTTATTAGCCAGTGATGCGTGTCAATATATTAATTACAATGTTCATTCATTTATTTATGCAATCTGCCTTAAGTAGTATTTGCATTCACGCAGTATTTGCCTCGATGATATTTACATGAATAATTCCATTAGAGAGGCTCTCGAATTAAATAATAGTCAACTTTACAAATGATAGTAATACATTCAGACTTAAGTTGTTTCTCTTGAATTTTTACTGTATTTATTGTGTAGTTAATCTTCTTGTCTATTAACTAAATGTACAATCATCAAAACTGTGAATAATAGATGATTAGTTACTTTTCAAGGTTAGTTAACACTAACTTGATTGACAAACTGTCATAGTTTAACAGAATCTTGTGAGTGAATTTAAAGTTTAAAAAAACATATGTTGTGATTAGAATCTTTTTGACACTAATACTTATTACATATTTTGTAAATACATTCACATCGGTAATACCATTCTATGCATTTACACCTCACTAATGAGTACCAGCGATTATTGAATTTAAGTCACATAAGGCTTTCTGTTGAATTAGATCAACCAGCTAACAACAAACATAGTCCAGTTGATGTTCAGTCACTTAGACTTGTGGTCACATTGGTCGATACAATTCAATGATTAGACAAACATAACATTGGTCACTACTCTATTGATTATATATATAACATGTTGACAAATAATTTATCGATTATATTATTCCATTAAATACTTTGTGTGATACTGGTGTACTTATTAGCTAATGAATACTACTTCTCAATTTACTTTAAAAATGAATAATATTGAACATTGTGAAAATCATGAATATCTTATATATTATATCTATACATCTGCAATAATGAATACAACGAAGCTTACAATAATTATCACTAATTGACTACGTTGTAATTTTGAAGGCATTACATTTTACTTAATTTACTAAAGAATTACTTCAGCGTTATTATACAATGTCCGTTTGTAAATATGAATAAGAACTAGGGGTAGCTTACCCTACTTCACTTAAATATTCATAAAAAATTATATTGTTCAAACTCTATTACCATTAAATACTAAACAATTTAGCCTACTCACTAGTTTGTCTAGTTTTTGCGCAATCCTGTAGTTTGATCTTTGTCTATAACACTAAGTTCGTCTGATGTAAATTGCTAGAAAATTTTCCATTTTGATAATGTTACTGACAAGTCATAGAAATGAGTAAAACCTAGCCTGAAACATTAATCTAAAGCTTTCTTCAGGTTGTTTCTATCTAGCGTTACAACAAATCCCATTGAGATTTTAAATCATTTAGTTCACGATTTATACTATGAAGTCGGACAGTAGAATTGAATTATTTTTGAAAACTAAAATAACGGAAATTTGGTTGCCATTCTGTAAAGAAAGTATTTTATTATAATGGATTACTCCACTCGACTAAATTTAAATCCAATCTAACCTTGAACTCATGCAGTAGAATATTATTAAAATTAGTTGATCATAAACTCCAATTTACATAGAAGTGTATTGTAATTTATGTAAATTCTATCTCTGTACGATAAGTCGAAATGAATTTATTTTTAAAAACCAGTTAACTTCAGAATCTGTTAATCTTTTCTTACTGAGATCATGAACCGCTGGATGTTAGACCATCATTGAAAACCTGGAAACACTGGGCGGCCATTTCAACCTGTTGTGAGACTCCTCAGCAGTGAGCATCCACGATCCCTCACTCAGGATTCGAACCCAAGGCTTTCGATCTCGCACGCGAACGCTTAACCTCGAGAACACTGAGCCGGCGTTCAACGGTGTTAATATCTAACCTCAAGCATTACACGGAATTGTGTAACCATCTTCCATTGCCTGAGTTAAATACCTGTCTCTACCTGACATGAATTAGCTCCACTGGTCACGGCTTCTCAGTAGAACTCCGAGAATCCTTTCATGATCTTAATCAAAAAACAATAATCTCCACAACACCATACAGATAACCTTATTTTATAGAACAACAACAATTATGAATGAAAAAAATAAAACGCTAATATCAATTTTATCTGTTTAATGGTAGGAAAACGTCATCTGAAATTCATTAGACATTTTGAAATATTGATCCACAAATTAAGTAGACTGTTAATTGACCAATCTCTAGGTAGTCAATTATAATGCTCTGTACAATACGTGTTTTCTTCTGTTGCATTGATTTGGTGAAATTATGATCACAAAACTGAGATAATTTCTAAATTGAATTTCAATCTTGATGTTGAATAAATAATGATGATTGACAGACGAGATGTTGGACGTAAATTTTATGATAGTGAATGAACTAATTGCTGGAGGTGGATAGAACATACATTGTGGAAATTGCCAAATGGCATCACGAGGTAAAAGCTAACTTAGGATACTGAATGGAAAAGGAAAAGAGGAAAACTAAAGAACACACTACGTAAGTAAGTAAGCAAGAATGAATTAATAATAGTTTAATCATATATATATAATTCAGATTACCATGTGATGTCTGTGATAGATATATGAAGCAATAGTTTCTGTATCAATTATTAGAGTTGTTCAGCTCAATTTA
Source organism: Schistosoma margrebowiei (assembly GCA_944470205.2). Lineage (NCBI taxonomy): Eukaryota > Metazoa > Platyhelminthes > Trematoda > Strigeidida > Schistosomatidae > Schistosoma > Schistosoma margrebowiei. Next base: position 20,067,355 of record OX104026.1, on the reverse strand, counting down.
AATGTAACTAGTCGTTAACTTTCATGATGAACTATTCATCTAACATAACAATCTTCGAATATCTGGTTGGTTGTCATCGTATATCTATTTGTTTTTCTTCGAGTTGGTGATGTATTAAAATGATATATTTTATTATTGTAATGAGTAATTTTGCTTTTATAATTTTTAGCAAGTTATTATGCGGATATGATATGCCGTATATTGATCTATTTAGTTAATACTCATAAATACTGGTACATCTGGTACATCAAAATAAATAAGCAACATACAAATAAGAAAATGACATTTTGGTAATAAATAAATGAAAATCAGTGGACGAGAATGGTATACATTGGGAGAATTAGTTTAATGAAAAACATAACCGAGAAGATTTCCTTGAGTTCAGAAAGTTTCTCCTACTTTCATAGGGGAATTTAAAAGGCTACATTAGGATCGCAATGAGTCATGATATTATTTCAACCCATTGATTTATACCATCTGTGAGACGTTGACTGATAAATGCTAGTCCTATACAGCTTTGCGCCAATTCGTGTATCGACCACTTTCTCACTTATTGAAACCCATTTCAAAGTTAGCAAATAATGTGAGGTATGTGATGACACTCATAACACATGTTTAAGTAAGTGTTTTAAGGTGATAATACTAATAAAACCATCGTTATTGAGCAAAACAGATAGTGCCGAAGTCTAGCATTATTAAAATGTTTTTTTTTCACTGAATGATATCAATTATCCATAAACAACGATGATGAAACACAGAAAGTCGCCGAATATCTTTGACTCTCCGCGACAGTTTTCACAGACATAGAGCAATACTGTCCTCATAGATACATTTTAAACCCGATCTTTTATGACCGAAATAATATCACGATGGCACCATAGATTGTCCCTTATACTCAAGATCGAAGAATTTATCTGCACCTACTTCCATCATGCTGTTACCAAAACGTCATCGATGGCAAAGTTAGAGAGGTATGGCAAATTTGAGTAACTACTTAACACTATATCTAGAACGGAACAACAGGAAAACAGGTGATCCTGAGATATTTGTGTAGGGAAGAGTTAAGATGTCAATAAGCTTCCCGGTTTCATTTTTTGCTATCAAACAACCGCGGGGCACGGTCCTGTCCAACGAGTCAAGGGCACTTCTGGTATAAAAAAAATAATCTTTGATCTGCAATAAGTATGACGTAGTGTGAAAATAAGGACAATGTATTCATGACCTGGACCAAAACCTGCCTACAGGTCGTGAGTACAGGTTCTAGGAAGTCTACGAATTATGATGGAAGCCCATAGTTTAGGAGCAACCAAAAAAAGAAAACTAATCTTCCTACAGTTATTATTATTATTATTGTTATTATTGGCTCTATTCAATATCATACTTTTGGTACAATATAGAATTCTAAACACAAAGTATTGCAACAAGTTTCTGTTTCTTACTTCTTCATCGATCGTGACGATAAATATTGAGTGATCGTCAGTTGGATGTTAGCAGTACAGGAATCGACATCTGAATAATGTACATTCTTTTCGCTGTATATTACCGACCACCATGATTTCTCTGACTGCACTTTTTTGTAATTAGTACAGCGAAAGTTTGTAAACCTTTCATAAATGCACATGAATATATTGTGCGACTGATAGACATAATGATGTGTTAAACCAAACATAAGACAGATAACTTGTTGAAATATATAGATGGTAGGAACAGGTAACCCAGATATTCCAGCAACCCGCTGTTTGAAAGACGTAGTCTCCTTTCACAAATATGGGGATGATGACTGCTTCATTCTAGAATGTCAGGACATTCTATATAAACCTAAAATAATCATTTTTATTATCAATATTACTTCACCATTTTTTCATATAAATTGACCAGTAAAACATCAACGGCTATATAGGATTAAAGTATACATCATGTATCATAATTAACATCTACTTGATCCATAAATCGACTTATACTTAAATACAACATGGTTAAAAGTTAGTTTCATGAATTGAAAATTCTACGTTTTGTACAGTAAAGTTGATTGATATCAGAAATAATATGAAGGAAATTTAACTTCCAACATTAGTTATTGTGTTCCATACAAAGAAATGGATATCTACTACTCATAATTTATTTATCCGAGATAATTAACAGTTACTGCATCAACCGATATCTAATAGGGTAATGTAGGGAATGAGAACACAAATGGGGACAATCGAATATATTTGCACACAAAATTAAAAAGTTTTTTAGTAAAATCTGAGAACCATTTAGTAAATACTTCATTTGCAAAGTTTCAGTCGATTGTCTCAGATTTCATTGTTCTTTCGCTTCCACACCAATCATTTTTTGTTTTCGTCCTCTTTTCTTTGATCTTCATAACCTTCTACTTCCAAGCATTTCACTTTCGACTGATGATACATACTACTTATATCCATCGGTATCAATAGCATATACCACAGTAAAATGTTTCATTTCTTAACCGGATTGATTTTAATTATTCTTTCTAAATTTTTTATCAGTTATCTCAATAGAAAAAATCTTATTAACCTGAAAAACTTAACCTATTCAGTTGATAAGTGTTTCAGTTTCCCACCACAGTGAAATATTTTAATATTATACAAGTAAGTAATTAGGTGACTCATTTTTTTCAATATGAATAAACACCTGTTCAACATGAAAATAGGTCAGTATGTTACTTATAATAAAATTTCATTCTATAGAATGGAAATGAGATTTTTTTTTCAAAAAAAGTTACCTATTATGAAATACATAATACAACAGGTAAATTAAATTACCTCCTTCAAATGATAAAATTATTGTCAGAATAAGGGGATCGTGGAGATTGTAGTAATTTTAATAGTTCAATTCATAAGTCGACTAAAGTTGAACCACCGTTGAAAACCTGGGACCATCGGATGTGAGACCGAATGTTTTGGGTTTGAGTCCTGCATGTGGGGTCATGGATGCGGACTGCTAGAACGAAACGGTTTTCCAATGCTTTCAGGTTTTCAATGGTGGTCTAGTTTTAGTTGACTCATGAATTCAGTAATTAAAATAAAATTATCATTTCTATTAAGGTTCTAACAAAGAAAGCAGAAACAGAGAACCAATTAAAATTAAGTGATTGTCTTCATTTTAAAACTCTTTACCGATTCTTATTCTCTGTTTTTTTTTAATTATTTGATCAAACTCATTCGTTTCGTCCTATTTCGGACTCCCTATCTTAGTGGATAATAATTTAAGTGTTCAAAGCGAAGAATATTGAGTTTGAGTCTCCAGTGTAATACAAACAATGAGGTATATGTACATTTAAGCTGGCGAGTTTGAAATAAAAGAACACGCGAGATCAGGACTTTACAGCTGGCCAAGATCCGATTATTTTAGATAATCAAATAGACATGATTTTAAGAAACAACAACTTTTGAGAAAGACACAATATATACATAACAAATTAACGCATTAATTGTTTCTGAACAAATGTTCTATATATGACATCGATACTTATTTATGAAAGCACATTTACAGTAAACAGTACCCTTAAACATACAAGCAAACACACAAAATAATACATAGCGTTCAACTAACTTAGTGTCTAGGTATACATAATCCAGAAAGTAGGAATGTAAGGGTTAAATTTTTCATGTTTACACCTAGTTTACTTCATTTTCTGTTGTCATGCAATTATTATACACAAACTGACATTTTCTCTCTCCCAAATCTGAACAGGCACTAACAAATCAACATTATCATTAAATATTATTCAAACTCAGGTCATTAGAGGACACGTTTTCATTGGAATCAAATACAAACTGATGTCCTACAATAAAAAGAAGCTTATGTTTTTTATTATGTAAAGGATGTTTTTCTTTTCTAAATTTCCATCTGTAACTGGTGCCCTGATTCAATGAACTGATTTTCATTTCAACATAAATTATAAAAACACTTTTCGTGAGTATAACAATGAGTGAATGAAATTAAATAAGTCATTGTGTAAATTGAGTACACTAAATATCAGGTAACATGAAAACTAATCCATATTAGTTTCACTTGAAAAACTGAGTACAATATATGTTCTCCTATTTTTAAATTAATCTTGATAGAGGGTGGTATTGATTAAGTGTGGATGTTAGTAAGCAAGATGATAGAACTGATTAATTGTAGTATTTTCTTACTCCTGTTGATCATATTCCTTCCGATACTATAGAGAAATGAGGGTTTGTAAAATGAAATAAATTGAATTGTTTGTGTTATGCTAAAATGCAAAATGTGAACATCTCCAACTGATTGTAGTTGTATTCACTGATAAGCAAATTTTTCTTGTCAACATGCCAATATACTTCCAGAGTTAGACAATATTTGTTGTGACTGGATTTTTATCGGATCTTTCAGACACCCTGTCAGTCTTCTTCCATATGTCCATCTATGTTTCACAAATGATGAACAGTTCCGTACAATATTATGAGATGAGAATAGGGTTATTGCGGTTGATTTTAACTATCACAATCCAAACTTTATTTATTCTATAAATGATATAAGGAATTGAATGTAATTGTACTGTTAAAGTGGAACTGTGATTATATATTGTAGAGTAATTGTGTTGAAACAGGGTACCCTAGATGCAGTGGTTCGAGGCTATCAGCAGAGACCTATGAAAGAAGAGGAAAAACCACTTAGGAAAAGTCACTGGAGTGGAAAAATTGAGATTATTGCAGTAACAATTGAACTGAACTACATGGCAAGCCCTTATTCTGAATCCTCAAAGTAATGAGCGAATAAGTAAATAAAAGTCACATGGTCTTTGTTATTGGAGCCGAACATGGAAAGTATGAATAGCTCTTGACATCTACTCCAAGAGTGGTTGCAATCTTAGGTGAGCAAGCAAATAATGTATGGTAATAGGATAAAATTAGGTAATGGTATGGAGTTAGTCTGAATGTACGTTTGGTCACAAGAAAATTCAGTGACTGTTTTCAAACTTAAATCTAAATAAGTAGTTAGTATTAAATTTAAAAAATGTTTTCCTTTACTGTCAGTTCTTTGCATGTGTTACTCATGAAATAGTAACTCGTGTCATGTTTGTTTAATTATACCTTTAAGAGATTGGTGTAGCACATATATTTTAATTAGAAATATACCAAACGTATTTCGCGGCAAAATTTCTTTATTAACAATGCATATCCTGTTCCGATAATCGAATATCTAGATTATGTATACAAAAGTGTAAAACTAATCCTCGGTGATTTGGCTATGTGCACTGCTGAGGAATCCTCTACTAGAACGAAACATCTGCTTAAAGCTTCCTAGTTTTCGCTAGTTATCATTCCGACGTGTAAACCTCGAAATAAGTTATAAAACCAAATACTTCTTTCTTTCTGCACTTCAAGATATAGAGCAATTTGCGAAATATCATTCACAGATTATCATAACTTCAGACTGCTTAAAACCACACAGAATACAAAGAAAACATTACTGAGAATCACAACATCATTTATAATCAAATGTTTATCGTCATATCTGAAGTAAATATGTATATAAGCGTACCAGATATTACAAGTAGTGCATACATTTGAACTAATCAGGATTACGACTATCCTCTGACAGATATCAAAAAGTCCTATGAAATATACCATGAATGTCTACTTTATGTTTAACAATGAATTTTGCAGACAAGTATATGAAGTAACAGTGGGATTACCCCAAGTCCCGATCCTTGCTAACATTTTTCTGGCCAATCTAGAAAATGGACCGTTAAAAGAGCTAGATTATTACCGTCGATACATATATGACACATTAATAATCGTATGTGATGAAAATATCGGCAAACAAGCGACGTTGGACTGTTTCATTAACGTCCACCCAGCTATTAAATTCTCCAGTGAAGATGAGAAAGATAATACTATGACTTTCCTTGATGTACTACTTTTTAAAATGGTAGACAGTTCCATAAAAGGAAATATATTTAGGAAGAATATATGGACGGGTCGTGATACCCATCTCCAAAGCTTCATGCCTCTTCAATACAAAATAAATTTGGTTAAATTTCTCAGCCACAGAACGTTCTGAAGATAGTGTAGACAGCGAAATATATATACCAAAGAACACTTTACAAAATAATGGCTATCCAAATAATTTCTTTAGAAAATACCTGGTAGGAGGTAGTAAAGAAAAAAGAATTTCTGACTCAGTCAGTACAAAAAACTCTATATCTGAAACTGAAATTAAAAGGGGACATAGTGGGTGACATTTTAACAAGTTCGACTCAAAAGATCTGTTGAAAGGACTTTTCAAGCCGACAACTAAACCAGTACTTACACAACAAATCAAGGATAGGTTACCGATGATGGCCTCCTTCATGTGTGTATACCGATTTAACTGCTCCTGTGGAGCTAGTTACATAGGCCAAAATCAGAGGGCTTTATCCTTTCGTGTTCATGAACATGTACCAACATGGTCGGGAAAAGGAGTTACTAAATTGATCAGCAGCACTATTCTTGCTCACTTGGTAGATAGTGAACATCAAATTAAAATAGAGGAAGCTTTCTCTGTTTTATATCAAGTTCCAAAGAGTTTACATCAAGTAACTAGATTACTGCTACTCTACATAGCCGATGCCATCTGGATCAACTCCAGGAAACCGAACTTATGTATTCAGAAAGAGTATATTCAGCCACTATGTTTACCTTGGCCTATAACTAGAACAACGGATACCTAAACTGAATATTATAAACCTCGTACCTCATCCCGTTTTTTTATTACATCTGTCTTAATCTTCACATTCATCTTTCCTAATTCACATGAATGTTTTTTATCGTAACCACCTCTATAACACCCCTCTTGTTACATAATATATTCACACAACGATATTATTATTACTATGATCATTATTACTTCAATCAACAAGATGAATTGTCCTACTATACATTTTATTCACACAATTTTTTTGCATTTTCATTTTTGTCATAATATTGATCGTGACTTGATACTTTACTTTAAGTCATTCTGACCTTTCACAACTGATTGATCACTGAATAGTGAACAATGCCATGTGTGTCAAGTCCTTCTTAGTGCAGATTGAATGCTATCGATCAAGTTGCAATGTGGCCACTAGTCTAGACGACTCGACACTGTGTGCACTATGTTGAGATAAGGTGGTGGTTGGTAGCATCTGATCTGAACTAAGAAGGACTTGACACACATGACATTGATCACCACCCAGTTATCAATCAATTGTGATTACATCTCTGTCCTACAGGAGGTCGGTCGTGGCCGAGTTAGCTCAGTAGTAACGTCTGTGACTGTGAAGCTGGGTGACACAGGATCAAATCCGTCATGGAACACCAGTTACCTCAAGATTACAGGTACACCTTGCTGACGAGTGCCAAGTAGCACGAAACCCGGGTCCAGGGTTTTCCGTTGACTACCTCCAACTACCATCTCATTCTGACTTTTATTAAATGACCCTTCTAGCATACAAACAAGGCAAGTTTAAAATATATATGTCGTAACAGATGCAAACATTCACCGTTTTTAACACATAACATCGTCAAATTCATTAATACATGCCTTATTTTTGGCCTTTGTAAACTATCATAATTATGGACTTATAACTGTAGAGCCTGATGATGAAGGTATTGAAAGTAATTGGTCACTCAAATGTCCTTTGTTTTTGAATATCCCCCTAAATAGAAAAAATGTATTTATGTAGTCTCTTAACCTAATGTAAGCCGAGTTGATAGTAAAAGTAACAAAATAACTCAGGAAGACTTTTCTAACTACAACGAGATGCGAGTTTCTGAAGCGTTCCACATTATGCTAAATCCCTTTGCCCTCAATAGGAAAGAAGGCCTAAATTTTCATCCAACTTGGACTATTTATCCAAACAACCACATATGACCTTATCTATTTTCCATATATATAATTTTATCCCCACTAACTAAACAATGACATTGACATTCATACATAACATGATTTTGTTTTCATCAAAAATATTCTTCATTGTTTCCTTTGTACTATTTATACTTGTGTTTATTTAATTCGGTTGTTTATTTACTCTGGAGATGTGGCTTACATTAAGTCACGAAACCTTAAAAATACAATTTATCTATTCATTGGGATATAACAAAAATATCTTTATTATTGACTTTCTACCCAATGCTCAAGTTATTTGCAACTAACAAGTCAAACCTTGGCATTTATACTTATGTATATGGACATTTATGCTACCAAAATATAATATTTGGGGAAACGATTGTTTCATTGTCATAACACTTTTCAAGTTTATTGATGGCCTATATTCAGAGGTAATTACTCACACACACCGGAAATAATCCGAATGAATGGATGACCTCATGGATAATTTTATAAATATTAAACAAACTTTAGTTTGTGCACCAGTAAACCTATTTGAATCGGAAATTTTTTTTCTCTTCCGGAAAAGATGATAGGATAGTAGCAATTATTAAGATGATTGTATCATTACTCTGGATAAGAATCTTAACATGTATCATTAAAAAGAAAATCACATCTTAATAATATTTAAGAAGGTATTGTTTAAGCTTATTAGCATATATTGTGAAGATATCATTTTTATATCACACAGTGGGATTCTTTAAGTACAATTGAGAAAACATAAAAATGTTTGATATGAAATTTGGTTAGATGAAGCAAAGTTAACATTCATAAAACATCTCACTACCATGAATTTATATAATACTGAGATCATAAGAAAACTCATATAATTGGAACGTAATATTATCAAAAACTAGGTGAAATAATCTCATTTCTATTAACTAAAACATTGTAATTGTTATGGAAGAAAGTGTAAACCCGATAATCAATATGAATATATCTTTTTGAAAGGAGGCTGTTTGTAATACGAATAATATCTCTAAGGATGTTAGATAGATAGATAGATAGATATGGATATAAATATACTTATAGATATTCGGATCTTCCAATATTTATCATTTCCTTCAATACTACCGATATACCATGTTGACTAGTATCAACTAGCACAAAATCCACATCAAGGGATTTCTTTGATCATTTTACCACTAATGAACAATAAGAGTACATCAAAGTGTTCTACATTTTGATACAAATAAATAAAGTTCATGTAAGTTTCCTTCAAATATTATAATGATAACAGATCTATTGTTTATTTATTTATTATTTTGTAAAGGAAATAAGAATCTATATTATATGTTGACCTATAAAATCAGTGTACTTTATATAATAATCGATACTTCTACTTTATTCAAGTATATAATAAAATTTCTGATATAACATTCATAGATCAAGTTGTTAAGCGTTACATTTTTAAGTTAAAGGGATGGGAAGATAAATATACCAGTACAGTGTTTAAACAATTTGTAATTTATTCATTTATTTAAAATACTATCCGATTAGTCATAATGTACCTAAATTGGATATTGAATAGGATTATTTAATGATTGTTATGATAAAACTCTATAGGATATTTTACTTTTATAATGATTTAAATTAATTTACATACCATTTAAACTTAAATAACAAATAGGAAGAGATGGACAATAGTTAACAGTGGAATCCACAACTCGCGTTTCATTCTAGATCGGACTTGTCAGCTGGATGTACCCGCATCTCAGAGGTGGGTGTTCACTCCACCATCCATCTTCCTTTATAATGCTCATGACGTAAGGCAATATCCAGACAATCCGTACAGGATGAACAAATGTCAATAAGAGACTGATCGATTACAGTCTTAAACATCAATGGGAAGATCCAATTTAAAAAGTACAAAAAAAATGAAGTAAATGATCAATGATTATTTATTATACTAAATTTTATTCGAATATGAAACTTTCTGATAGTTATTTATTGATTTTATTGAACTTATTCACTTTTTACATCAATCAAGTTATGGACAAAGTATAAACTTCTTCTGAATGTATGATGATTAGTTTTTGTACATTATCATTAGAGGGTTCATTCAATCATGTTTGCAACCTTCTTTTAAATGAAGCTTTAACTCTATATTGTCCAATAGTAAAAATGAATTCACGTAACAAAACAAAAAAAGTGATATAAGACTGAAATTTCAAATAATAATAATAATGATGAAATTTCTGTAAAATATTCTCTAATATAACCAGATTACATAGATATTATAAATAATAATTCAACTGACTAGACGAAAAACAAATGATAAAGAATAGAGGATACAAAATAATAACTGAATACGTGATCAAGTTATTGAACGAAACAATGCATTGACGTCAGAATGCCCTATACTCTTTTCTCTCACTATTCACTTACTAAATTCCTTTTCGGTTATCTATGCTAATGTATAATATTTACTAGGATTTGTGTAGAAAAAGTGTATTTGTCTATGTATATACATATATGTAGTGAATGGACAAGAATTAGAAAACAACAGGAGAAAAAGTCTAAATATGTTAAAAATTTAACAATTTACTTGGGATAGGAGCCTGTTTGATGTCTGGTTTTAACGTCATGATTATATTACATCATAGAGATCATGAACTAATAAAAATAATAATCAATGTTTTCTTAAAATGTGAAGTTGTTATAGTTCCCTGATGACAATCACTGAATCTAATTGATAAATTTTAAAGCTTACTGAAAGTAGAAGCTAATGAAATCATACTTTAATAGAACAGTTTTGTAAAGATTTATTGTATTTCCACTGAGGTTTTACAGTGAAAAAAGTTTGAAAAGTTTTAGTAAGGAGTCGTAACCAGTGATTCCTAGCCATACAGGGAGTAAGGCAGTCATCATTGACGAAATTTGATAGTTGTCACACAAAATCTTAAACTGAATATGGTTGGAAAAGTGAAATATCCGATCCCAACTTAATGGTTCAATAGCAACGAACTCACCTACAACCCTACATGCCTTGGTTTTAACCTCTAACGAGATTTTTGGTACATATTGTTGAAAGGTATTATATTAAAAGGAAAAGATTTTTCAATACTACTTTGTTATTATTATTATTATTATTATTATTATTATTATTATTATTAGCTTCTTGATATATGTGGATTGTGACTAGCACCGGGGTCCAGAATAAGCAATTCGTCCTATTGATGGTTAATACGCTGGCATTAAAATCAATAACTTGTAGGTCTCATATACAGCAATACGAATGGTAGTATATCAAGATGATGAGTCCCAAATAAATCAAAATACATTTCCTTGATTTCACTGCTGAGTGAATTCCAAGTACACTTAAAATTTTTAACTGAAAGAGTATATCGAAATAGTTTAATCAGGTTGTTTATATCCTGATAGAGACTGATAAATCATGGATGTTAGTAACAATGAAGTCTGTATTAAAGTACCTCAATAGTTTGTGTTTTCCACTTAGACTTGGAGTTACATACTTAGTTTCAAACTATATCATAAGTGTACGCTTTATAAGTTTAACAACGGGATAGAATACAAGTTTCTACCAGTCTTTTAACTGAGGTCAACTCATGATCCAAACAATCTTTAAGTTAATTATTTCTGTTTATTTAATTTTATGTACAGATGTCATAATGAGGACAAAATGGTCTAGTTGAATTTATGGTCATTAGCCAAAATTTGTTTAATAATTAAAATGATCTAAAACTGTACAAGAGAGTATAAAACAGGATAAAAATTACTTGGTTTGTAATCGAAAATATTACTTCAATGAAGCATAAATATCTGTTAAGATGCCTTGACACAAAACAACCACTCTAGTCCTTTAATGACATCAATATAAAACCATAAACTCACATGACACTTGGAACGTATCCTTAAGTCATTATATTAATGACTTGGTATATTTTTTACTGATAAAGAATGTGTTATCTATAAATGTGTTTTGCAAGCGAACTTATCGTAACCTTAAGTATATAATTAAAACGAATGAAACCGGGAAACACATGAGAATGTGGTATAAAAACATATCAAAGTTATTCAACCGTAGAACATATTAGACTACACTTACGCCTGTTACCCCTCGTGAAGGAGCATAGGCCGATATTAGATTAGGAAGGTTTAAAATACATTTTAGGAGTTAAAAAATTCAAATTTTAATTCTTTGTTACCATAATTGTTTGATCAATATTATGTAGTCTTATATGGAACAACTTATAAACAAAAATTTGACAGTTTGACGTATGAAATTAATGGATCATAATAGTATACAAAATATGTAAATAAATTAATCGTCATCAAACAAAAAAGCTACTTCCACTTATCTAAAAATACAAATCACATGAATATCAGCTTATGAAAATCCATATAGAGCGAGTAAACAATACATACTTTTTACATTAAATTACAAATGACATTATAAGCAAAGACAGTGATTAACAGTGGAATTAAGGAGGTGCATTTCATCCTGTTTGAGACTCATCAGCTGGATGTACCTAAATATCAGAGTTGATGTTCACTTCAAGACTCGAACCCAGTACCGTTCACTTCAAACGCCATCCTGTTATCCACTTAGCTACTGAGCCCTGATATCTACTCGCTTGTGCAATGGGGTGAAGTTTAAATTCATTTGGCATTGTTTATTTGAATCTTCCCATTGATGTTTATGACTGCACTTGACCAGTCTCTTACTGACATATGTGAAAACTATTTTTGGGATCATGAATTGAGTTCAGTGGTTAAAGTATTGTATCAGTGCTTGGTTTTAGTTTAGGTTTTTTTAATGAACATATAAATAATGTTGATAACATAAAATTATTAAACTTAGTGGTCTAGAAGTTAAGCATTCACGAGTGAGACCGATAGGTTCTGGGTTCGAATCTCGCGAGGCAAGATCGTGAATGCAAACTGCTGAGGCGTCCCGCAATAGGACGAAATGGCAGTTCAGTGCTCCTGGGTTTTCAAGGTGGTTTAGCTTCAATTTACTCATGATCTCAACTGTTGTACAACAAAAATCAGTGTGTTTTGTTTTGGTAATTTTATAAATAAATTCTATCAAAATTTAATTAAGAAAAAAATTGAATAAAAGAAAAGGATTAATTAATGAAGGGTTGTAGGTAATTGTCAACTGTAAACATTACAGTTAATCTGTATAATTTGAAGGTTGTAATATGAATTACATTTTCTGTGTATGCATGCATGTATTTACGTATGGATATTGTTTAACTATTTATACGTGTGATGTTGATAATATTTGGTATATATATCAATTGTTTCAGCTTAGTTTTTTAGGATATTGCGATCCATTTTTATTGAATTTAAACTAAAGTAGAATTTACCAATTCATAAATTCTAAACTGATTAACTCTAAATAAACTGGATCATTAAAGGATAAAACCACTTTGAAATAGCATAAATGGAGGGTTCTTGAATATACTTGAATTTCTTTGATCAGATTGAATATAAGGATTTGGAGTGATGCTTCGTAATCTTCCTTTCAATAAATATCTTGAGAATAATGGTTTTTATTTAAAACATTCATAGATGTTACTGATGACTTCCAGACAAAGAAAAAGGAACTAGTATTCAGCGGTCCTCCAAATTATGTTGATAATAATATCTATTCTGAAATGAATTACAATATACTTGCTAGTTTAAAGACATGATCAGATTGCCGCATAAAAGAAGGGTGAAGTTCCTAAATTATTTTAATGGAAAATTTATCAGTGTAAAGCAACAGTCGGGAAACAGTAATCTTATTAAAAGATGAACTGAAGTATCAGTTATGTGGATGAATAATGTAGCAAAAAAGGTTATTCAAATATAGTTGCAAAATACTTATGATCATCTACAACTAGAGAGAAGAAAATGAAAATACAAAAGATAAAACAGCAACATAAATAACTTTGATTGGTATACCATCATAAATATGTTTGATTGTCTTGTGATCTAATGATTTAGATAGACTTTCTTACTTAAACCAATCAACCATTCTGTAAGCATTTTTATAATACTAAAGTAAATGATACAATAAGGATAAGGTTTAACGCTAACCAGTGATGAACTAAAGATCAAATAGAAGTAGTATCAGCAGCATCAGATGACAGGTAATTCCCTAATGGACGTACAAACGATGTTAGTAATTTTGTTTCATGAACAGATTATGGTAAACTATTCTAGATTATCAAAAATTTACTTGTAAAGTATCTTATATGGAGAGTAGGTTTTGAATGTAATGTTCCAACATTTAATAAAATGTCACGAATACTACAATAGGGTAGCTCTGCATGTTAAATCAAATCATTGGATATAAAACGTAACTTATTCAGTATCTTGAAGAAAACAAGCACACATTTAGTCTAATCAGACGCTTCCATGAAGAACCAAGTATTATTTTGAACCAACTGAATTTTCAATCTCAATTATAACCACTTTTACCAATAAAAATTTTAAAGCGTCAATCATATTATGGTATGTGATGGTTAAACACTTCAATATCATTTCATTTTATTTCTACCAATTATATTGCTTTTATTATATTAAAAAAAAGCTTATCAGTGCAATGATTCTTTTGTTTCATTTTACGAAATATGACAATTCAATCTTAATCATGATTGTTTTATGATTCTCTTTCAGTTAACTTAACAACTAAAGAATGAGTTTCGTTAATAACAAAGGGTTAATATATTGATGCTATAATAATAATAGTAGTAATAATAATAATACTGTTCATTATAAATTCAGTCACATGACTGTTTAATGAAGCATGTTTTCAATTTTAAAAACAGGTTCAAGGTTACTGTGATTTGATATGAACTGACAAACTGTTAGATCAAAACAACCATGAGGTTATTTTTAAAAAAAATTTCTAGTTTTATTTTGTTTAAATTTAAGATAACAGAATTGGTTTTTTGATTAAAACAATAAACATAGAAAATTGAATTTACTATCACTATTCATTAAATTGGAGAAAAAAAATTAATTTATTAAACTCTTTCTGCTGTTAAATGGATTCATATGAAAGAAATTGAATTTGTAAACATTTAAACAATTACCCTTCAAAAGTATATATACTTCTTCTATTATTGTTCAAATTCGATAGTGTTTATATGAAATGATAGTTTAAATTATTAGACGTTTTTTATTTTAGTTATAGGAAATTGAGTAAAAATATTTTTTTCTCTTTACGAGATGGTATGATCGAAACTAACTCCGCCTGGAGCCCCTCTGCTGATAATGGCGGTCCCAGGCCCGGATAAAGGAGGAGGGTTAAATATGGGGCTAGCGAACCCATCCCGTAAAACACTAACTCGCTAAAAATCCCTGACAAGAATAAATTATTCAAACCACTTAAACTATGCCCTGGGAGTCAGAAGGTCTTCATTTAGAAGAGTTGTGACGCCTCATTATGAAAGCCGAGTTCCTTCGGAAGTCACGAGGCCGATATCCCTTCTGACAAACAGAGCATCCATTTGTTTAGGTACATTTAATGCTCGTACAATCTGGGAGACTGTAAGAGTCTTCCAAATTGCTGCAGAAATAAGTAGATACAACCTAGGATACAGTGGACAGCTAGAATGCAGCTGAACGATCTAGACTTCTCAAACGATCTAGCCTTTCTATCGCACAACCAACAACAAATACACCAAAAGACGACCAGTGTAGCACCAGCCTCAGCACCAGTAGGTCTCAACATAAACAAAGGGAAAAGCAAGATTCTCCGATACAACACAATATGCAACAATCCAATCACAATTGACGGAGAAAATTTGGAAGATGTAAACACCTTTACATATCTGAGCAGCACCATTGATGAACACGGTATATCTGATGCAGATGTGAAGGCGCAGATCGGCAAAGCAAGAGCAGCATATTTACAAATAAAGAACATCTGGAACTCAAATCAACTCTCTGTCAACCAACAGCAAGGTCGAGATTTTCAACACAAATGTCAAAACAGTCCTATTGTATGAGGGGCGGAAACTTGGCGAACTACGAAAGCCATCATACAGAAGATACAAGTGTTTATTAACAGTTCTCCATGCAAAATACTTCAGATCCGTTGGCCAGACTATCAGCAACACTATCAGCAACAACCTACTATGGGAGAGAACAAACCAGATCCCAGTGGAGTGAGAAATCAGGAAGAATCGTTGTGAGTGGATAGAACACACATTGAGGACAGCACCGAACTGAGTCACAATGCAAGCCATCACATTGAATCCTCAAGGCCAAGGGAGGAAAGGAAGACTAAAGAACACATTCGTCGGGTGATGGAGACAGATATGAGAAGAATGAACAAAAGTTGGATAGAAGTGGAAAGGAATGTCCAGGACAGAGTGGGTTGGAGAATGCTGGTCAGCGGCCTGTTCTCCATTGTGAGTAACAGGCGTAAGTAAGTAAGTAATGATCAAAACTATGTAAATGTTTTCCAGAGCAAATGTTGTACTCATTTAACAAATGATTGATTCTTAGCATATGTTACTTGTCCTGACATCCATTATTAGACAAGTTTCAGAGGTTTATAAATTTCAGAACACAGTACGAATTGATTATTACAGTTAACTATCGTACTGCACATATCACAAGTCCATTAGGCACACGAAGTATATATGAATAAAATATGAGAGCAAATGTATGGGATTTAAAAAGTGCACATATGTATAAGCGAGCGAATGAGTTATCGAGCGATTTCAGTAATCTACAATAAATTTAGTAAGAGGAGTTCATGTGTAGTCTGTAATGTGATCAATCACACAAGATCATACAAGCATGGAAATAATACAGTAAAGATATAAGCAATTTGTTACCAACAAAAAATGGCACTATCTACTGAATAAGTTAACTGAAGAGCCAAATAAATTTATACGTATACAAACTCAAGTACAGGTGAGGCTGCTATAATTCAAGTCAGTATCGTTCATACGTTTACCGGCAGTATCATGAATTTTTATCTAAAAAGCAATTCACATTCAACATTTTTAAGTTCTTATCAAAATGGTAAAAGCATCCAAAAACTTAATCAACTAGCTGATCAGTGTTTCGATAAATTCTGTGAAACTCTTTAGTACACTACTTCATTTGTTCTCTCCCAATCCAATTACACTAACTATTTGACTTCATAGTTCATATCACGAACTGAATTTTTGGTAAGATAAACATTGAAAACCAGGAACCACTGGAGGCAAGGCATTTAAACACCAATAAAATTAAAAAGCGGTTGAGTGAAAGCACAAATTGATTGAATTTAATTATGTAAGTCATTAGATATCGACTAAGTGATTAGAAATATCAAGCGCTCACCTCAAGATCTGTTTGTTATAGGTTCAATTTCTAGTGAAATCATTTTTGGGAAGCTTCATCCTAGAAAAAAAATAGCTGACTGGTGCTTCTAAGTTTTAAGTGGTCGTTCGATTAAGTCCACCTATGCAATCGACTTGATTCAACAGTTTCCACATATCCCCCCTATAGTAATGACTAGTCTTATAGTAATTTTAAGAAAATCCGAGAATCTAAAGGTCACTTCATTTCTTAAGAATCAGCCTTGATTTATGTACATGAAAGTTACTTTAATATTAACAATACAGTAACATTCTTACCTTTTTTTGAAACTTATTTGGTAATTAGAAGTGCTGATTAGTTTAAATGTCACAATAGGATTAAATGTTTCGTATTTAAGTATAAAAGCACCAAACGTACATTTAGCCGATATCATTTTCGCAAACACAATGATGAATAAATATTTCCTTTATATCTTATAGATGATTAATAATTTATTCAGTAATCGGTAAAGCATTTATGAGGATAACTTTTAATGCCAATGTGATCTGATTTAATTAGGTGTTAATAAGATCCTATTTAATAATCATTGATTAGGCATAGATTACCATCTTCTGCATGAACACTAGAATATTTCAGCCATTTAAAAAAAAGGAAGTCTTTTTTATATGAAAATATCAAATTCCATGTTATAGATTGTATTTTTGTTGTTGGTAATTTCATTAGATCAAACCCATTATCTGACTAATCTCGTTAATAATATTAGAAGAATATGCTAATGCTTTATGTGATTGCAATTATTCATCGGAAAAATTTGGTTAGTTTATACTAGCCCATTAGGTTGTTCCAAATGGTTGTTTTGATTATAAATATGTCTTCTTTCCAATTATAAACCGATAGAAAATGATAACTGAAATCCGAATGTTTACAACGACAACAAAAAGATACTCGTTTAATTAATCATAGCCGCTATATTTTATAAGTTTAAAGATCAATATTTGGAAATTTAATGTACCAATAGATTTAAATGACCAAATTTCAATTATGACTAAGTTTTTATTCCGAATTTCAATATTAATCACAATCAGAAATCGATTCTAGATTATATGCAATTAGTAAGACTGTTTAGACAAAACGTAAATCTTAACCAGCCTAACAGCTCTCTGACAGTTGATCAGCTATTCCATATGTTAATCGATACAGCATGATAAATTGAAAGATTGTGGTTTAGGTGAAGTTATTAGTTAAGGATGACCTTTGGATAATCCCAAAAAGACCTTGAGGATATCGACTTAGTTACTAGGATACAAAAAGCATTGAAATTAGTGTGAAGAATTAGCATAAGAATTTAAAGTTAGACGTTAGGGTCAGGAATTTAAGTAAAAGTATTCAACACTAACTTTTCGAAGCATGATCTAAGACTGACTGACCTTAATTTCATTGGTTCGTGCACAAATGATGGTCTCGCCACGGTATTTATTCACATCACATCCATTTTAAATCTACCAATTTTCAATATAGATCTGTATTCGAACAGTTCTATTCTCCAACTGTCATTATGAAATCGATGTTTTCACGTTCTTCTTCTTCTTCTTCTTTTTCTTCTTCCTCCTCTTGTTATTATTATCAATAAATATTCAAATCTAAAGGTACTCTTAAATTATTTAATACAAGAAAGTGTTCAGAATAAGAGCGCAGGTAGAAACAATCGTTTCCCAGTTTTCGATCAGATAGTAATTCTCTCAGTTATCGAACCTCCGTAGAGCTGAGATATTAACGATAATTGATTATTGAACAGTTCACGCTGCTATGTCTATCTAGTCTTCGGTGGTGATCAGATTTTATAGATTGCGTTTTAATGTGGTCATTAGTTTAAATTATCTGACACTACGTGAATGTCTCATTTTTAAGTGGTTGATAACAGCTTTTAGAGTCCCCTGGACTTTGATTTTTATGTGACACCGATTGAAATATAAGTGCAACGATTCACCCTTATTTAATGTATGATTGGTATAAAGTAGGGTACTATGTTCCCAGTCATGAAACATCTTTTTTTCAGATCCAATATATATTTTTAAGTAAACATAGGTTGTAGGATGGATCCATCTTAACAACAGTGTGCATTGAGAAACTACCGTTGCAATGTAATCTAGAAACTTAAGAATTACACGAACCATAAATATTGACATACAGTCATTCATTTAACGGTAAAATATGTAAAATGTAAGTGACAATCTGAATCATTCTCTTTGAATCATGGCGAATGAAATATTATTAATGGTAGATGAGCATTTGTGAATAAAAAATTTAAGTACTTCGAATTTGAATATGAGTTTGAATATTCTCACTGAATGTTTTGTACATAGAGTTGGGTAAAGTACCGTTTTCTGAGATAATAAAGAAAGCGTTACTAAATTTACTGATTTACTTAGAAGTGGTAACATCATTATTAAATACTAACTAATAGTTACAAGATAGTAAAATTGATCTACTATCTATTTTCTGTAATCCAAAGTATAAAAGGTCATATAAAAGAGGATTACATATGCTTAATCTGGTTTAACAAACAAAATAAAAAGAGATATGTGTACTATCTATCCTATGTGTACCTATAATATTTGCATATTAACACTATTATAAACTTTGGAAAAAAATATGGACGTAAACATTATTCTATCGTGAAGAATGTAAATGATGAGATGGATTGAAGAAAAAACACCGATAAGAGATTAGGAATCGGTTGCCAGTGGTAACAGTCTGAAACTATAATACTATACTCTATCAAAGATTCCAGCCCCATCATTATCTAGGGCAGCAGTCAGGTCGTACCAATAAATGCTGAAGTATTTAAATAATCGTTCACCATACCATATTATATTCTAAAGAAACTGTCGTTGAAGATATCAACTTCTTCGTTTCCATATCTTTACCATTATATGCGAATGGACAACGCTAATGGGATGTGTGTGATAAAATATATTGCACTCACTCATAAATGATTTCAAAATAGATAACAAACTTTAATCAAAACAAACTATACTACAGCATTTGGGAGTATATTAATAGTATGCTTACAACTTTACATGGAATAGTGCAGAGGTAAATTAAATTAATACTATAATATCCTGGTATCGATCATAGGTACAATGTTATCATGAAAATCAATAATATCTGGAAACAACTAGTTAAATCATTTAATAATTTTAACTTATTCAATCAGTAACAAAAAAACCTTAGTTCCAACCAACAATTTTGCTATGAACTATAACTTTCAAATGTTTGAATCTTCAATTCCTATTATCGAGTTTTATTGAGACCATTAGTGTGCGATAGAAAACTGTAACTGCATTCACACCATATTGTATAATCTCTAGGATCTTAACTGAGAAGTTATGATGGACAGTCAGATATTAATCCTAAACCACTTTATTTTATCCAATGGCACTATTTTTATAAACTATTCTACTGTCGAAATTTCTCCACCAGAAATTAATACAGAAACAATTTGAATTTCATCAGTATTCATTTCGTTTTTCTTTTTTTCGTTTTTTTTTCACAATGTTTATACAATGGAAGGTTTATGTTCCTTTTTTATTGTCTTCATAAGCTACATATAAAAACACATAGAGACATTGTGTAAATGTATGAACAGAATTTGAATTGCAAATTCGAAATCTATAATAATAATGATAATAATAAAGCACACAACTAATCTATCACTATGCCTTTGTTTATTAGGCAATAAAAAGTTTGTTACGTCAATTAGAAAAACATGTGATCTACAAAAATAAAGAATAAAATTAAATAGTTAAATCATGTAAACATCAGATTACATAAGATTGCTTCAAGGTCACAAATAGTAAATATATATAAATTGGTGAAATGGTTAGATTGAGAGAAAAACAAAGTTACAATCAAGTGCACATAGGTTAGAAAGGCTTAATATTGCATTGTATCATTTAAATAATATCCAGTATTATTATAGATGAAGAAGCTATTACATATTATTTACGAAAGTAAACAACTATGTACATAAGTTTGTAACTTGAATAGTAGAAGCCTGAGAACAAAGAAATTGTTTGTTTATCACCAATAATCTTTGATAAATTTTTTGTATGATAAGTTAGCTTATAAGGCATGGACTGTTGAGAGAATTGTGGGCAGGACTATAATTTATGGATGATTAAATCAGACTTCAGATAGAACCTCATATAATTGTGTTCGAAATTCATATATTCATATGGGTAACTAGTATTCTGGCATTCTTAGAGATGATGCTAGTTCATGATGTACACCTTAATTCTGATTCCTTAACCTAATTTTGAATCCTAACAACTCATCCTTATTTCTTACGCTAATACATAACCTCATTTTAAAATTAATAAGCGTCTGGAATTTCTCAGGGTGAATTTAGTATTATTCGAAGGTCGTCCATAAATTATGGTTTTGGTGAATTGTATTATTTGCCGAATGCAGAGAAGACATATATTTTTCAAAAACGAATAAGCAGTTATTATTTGTTGTTCCTGAGTACAAACATTTATATGATGAAAATTTTTGGAGGGATTGAAATTCTATTCATCAGTATTTAAGTCACGCTGATGAATAGTTATCGCCAAGTTACTAGTTTCCATCCTGCTAACCAAAACTTTTCATATCTGAGTTATTAATACATAGTTGAGATCATAATTTAATATAATCAATTAAAATCTGTAGTAAAACAATGTTATACTGAGGGTCATGAGAGGTAGTAAGAGTGATCTTGAGATAATCCAAGCAATTATCACCCAATCAGAACGAAGCTGACGTAAACTAAATCTGTATTACAAAGCATCAAAAAATTACAATGGATATAGAGTTTCAATATGACTGCAAAAAAGATTTAGGTTAACTATGGTTTTACTGACATGGAATTTACAGTACTTTTCGATGGTATCCATTTTATTGTACTGTCACTTCGGTTAGGCTGTTAAGGTCGTATGATGCTAAAGTTAGAATGTTAGGACTGGAGCATCGATGAGTTCAAGTATACGTAAACGGATAATAACACAACCTAATCTTAGCATCCTGGCCTTAAAACCATAACCTCAAAATCCTACCCCTAACGTTTTATTTCCAAATTAATACATGAAATTACGTAGATGCTCTTCAATGATATTATCATTTAATTGGGTAAAGTGACGAAATCTAATCGAGAACATACTTTCCAGTAACTAACTATAGGTAACTGAGTTTTAAATTCTCTCAAATACTTAAAATGAACTACTTCAAACTTGATTGGTTGGCTCAAGGCCATAGGTATCGTATATTTTTACTGAGTCCGTTTGTCCTTCAGATTACATTTAAAAAATAGTTTGAATTAGAAAGAAAAATAGGTCAGTTCTTCAAAGTTATAAGAGATATTTTAAACTAGCACTCTATTACAAGAACTTTTTCATTCCATTTTTTTAAACGTCCCTCTTTTTTTAGGAATTAACTCAAGTATATGATGACTGATTCTTGGTATTGACATATTTGGAAATGAAAATCCAGAAGCTTCGAATTCAACTCAAGGAAGTGATGATTAATAACAAATATACAGGTAGTGCTAATTTATTTTGTATGTCTGTCCAAAAAACCATCGTCTGTAGCTATTCTAGGGTTGCTGCTGGTCGTAGACCCGGGTAATGGAGGAGGGTTGGGTATCAGATCAGTAACCCCATCCCGTAGAAAACAACCATGCTAAAAGAAGTCAAACAGAATAAACAAATTAAACCGTCTAAACTATGAACTACGAGTTGAAGGATCTACATGCGCAAAAATTATGAAAGCCGATATTCTTCGTAAGTCACCGTTCCCATGTTATTTCTAACAACCACAGCAATAATTAATATTGGTACATGCAATGTTCGGACAATGTGGGAGACCGAGAGGACTGATTCATTAGCTACGGAAGTGAGGAGATACAACTTGACGGCTCTCAAGATCAGCGAAACCCACTGGACCAAAGCAGGACAGAAAAGGTTAGACACGAGGGAGATGCTGTTATACTCTGGTCACGAGGAGGAAAATGCTCCACACACTCAGGCAGTTGCCTTGATGCTATCCAATGAAGCACATAATGCACTTATACGATGAGGATCTCATGGATTCAGGATCATCAAAGCATCCTTCAAAACAAAGAAGGAGGAAATCACATTAAATGCTATCCAGTGTTATGCACCTACCAATGATAGCAGTGACGACAACATCGGGTATGAGGATATCATGATACGGCATGAACTGGCTTGGGGATATGAACGAGAATTGTGGAGTTTCCAAATTTATATGCATCTGACGAGATGGTTATAGATGACAAAATATTTCCACACAATCACATACGCAAAGCTGCATTGGTCTCACCGGACCACACTGCAGAGAATCAGATAGATCATATTTGCATTAAAATAAATTCAGAAGGAAAATAGATGTAAGATCCAGGAGAGGAGCTACTATAAATTTCGATCACCCCCTGGTGTTTGCCAAGATGAAGCTGAAACTAAAGAAACACTGGACAGCTGGGGAAACGGCAGTACAAGGGTTCAATACAGCCTTACTACGAGATAGTAACACACTCAGTTAATTAAAGATTATTTTCAACTACCGGTTCCAAGTCCTACAGGATATGCTCAAAGAAGAAGCCACTCTGGTGTACAGCTGGAAAGGGATGAAAGAAACAAATATATGAAAAAACGAATAAACTAGCACGTAAATATAGTAAAACAGAGAAACCAGTCAAGGACAAAAAAGGCAAACCAATCACTGAGATTCAAGAACAGATGAACAGATTCGTGAAACACTTTGAGGAACTCTTGAATAGACTAACTCCCTTGGATCCACTGAACAGCGAAGCAGCACACATAGACGTTCCTATAGATACCAAGCAACCAACCATTCAAGAAGTCATCATGACCGTCAGAAAAAGCAAGGGTGGGAAAGCAGCAGGAGCTGACAATATACTAGCTGAAGCTCTGAAGTCAGACACAGAAAAAACTCCGAATACGCTCTCCATCCTATTCAGGAAGGTTAAGTGCCGATGGACTGGAAGGAAGGATATCTCATCAAGATACGCATTTCAATTGAGGACAGGTGTCAGCTAAGGCTGCTCTTTCTCACCTTTTCCCTTTCTTCTAGTAATTGAATGAATTGTGAAGACCTTGACATCCGAGGAGAAGCATGCAATACAGTGGATAGCTTTGATGCAATTAAATGATCTGAACTTCACAGATCACCTAGCCTTTCTATCCTATGCACACCAGCAAATGTAGGTAAAAACAACCACTGTAGTGAATGCCTCTGCATCAGTAGACCTCAACACACACAAGGAAAAAACCAACACCCCCAAATACAACACGGAGAACACCAACCCAATCATGCATCTGGTCAGCATAATCGATGAACGTGTATGATTCGATTCAGACGTAAATGCCAGGATTGGCAAAGTAACGACAGCTTTCCTACAGTTGAACAATATATACAACTAAAAACAAATTTCAATTAATATCAAAGTCACAATCTCCATTACCAACGTCAAGACAATTCTATTATGCACTGCTGAAACTTCGAGAACGACCACAACTATCAAAAAAAATTCACAAGTGTTTTTAAACAACTGTCTACACGAGATAGTTGCAATGTCATGTGTTGACCGGAAATCATCAGCAGCAAACTACTGTGGGAGAGAGTATATAAGCTCCCAACTGAAGAGGAAATTATGAAAAGACGTTGGAGATGGGTGGATGTGTGGATGGGATATACATTTCGGAAATCATCAAACTGCATCATGAGGCAAGTGCTTACATGGAATGTTGAAGGGAAATGGAAAAGTGGAAAAGCAAGAAATACACTACGTCGAGAATTGGAAGCAGACATAGAAAGGAAGAATGGCAACTGTCATGAAATGGAAAGGAATTTCGAGGACAGAAGGGATGGATTTTTCTCCTCCAGGAATTGTAACAGGCCTAAGTAAGTAGACATATCTGTCCAAAAATCAGCAAATGGTCATGGTGAATTTTCCTACTTTCTTACTTACGCCCGTTACTCCCAACGGAGCACAGACCGCTGACCGGCATTCTCCAACTCATTCTGTCCTGGACATTCCTTTCCACTTCTATCCAACTGTTGTTCATTCTTCTCATATCTGTCTCCATCACCCGACGAATGTGTTCTTTAGTCTTCCCCTCCTCCCTTGGCCTTGAAGATTCAATATGACGGCTTGCATTGTGACTCAGTTCGGTGCTGTCCTCAATGTGTGTCCTATCCACTCACAACGATTCTTCCTGATTTCTCACTCCACTGGGATCTGGTTTGTTCTCTTCCATAGTAGGTTGTTGCTGATAATGTTGCTGATAGTCTGGCCAACGGATCTGAAGTATTTTGCATGGAGAACTGTTAATAAACACTTGTATCTTCTGTATGATGGCTTTCGTAGTTCGCCAAGTTTCCGCCCCTCATACAATAGAACTGTTTTCACATTTGTGTTGAAAATCTCGACCTTGCTGTTGGTTGACGGAGAGTTCACTTTAGTTCTAGATGTTCATTATTTGTAAATATGCTGCTCTTGCTTTGCCGATCCGCGCTTTCACTTCTGCATCAGATATACCGTGTTCATCAATGATGCTGCTCAGATATGTAAAGGTGTTTACATCTTCCAAATTTTCTCCGTCAATTGTGATTGGATTGTTGCATGTTGTGTTGTATCGGAGAATCTTACTTTTCCCTTTGTTTATGTTGAGACCTACTGGTGCTGAGGCTGGTGCTACACTGGTCGTCTTTTGGTGTATTTGTTGTTGGTTGTGTGATAGAAAGGCTAGATCGTTTGAGAAGTCTAGATCGTTGAGCTGCATTCTAGCTGTCCACTGTATCTCAGGTTGTATCTCCTCATTTCTGCAGCAATTTGGAAGACTCTCTCGGCCTCCCACATTGTACGAGTATTCCATGTACCTAGACAAATGTTTGCTCTGATTGCCAGAAGGGGCATCAGACTCGTGGCTTCCGAAGGAAGTTGGCTTTCATGATGAGGCGTCATAACTCTTCTAAATGAAGACCTTCTGACTCCCAGGGCACAGTTTAAGTGGTTTGAATAATTTATTCTTGTCAGGTTTTTTTAGCGAGTTAGTTTTTTACGGGATGGGGTCGCTAACCCCATGTTCAACCCTCCTTCTTTATCCGGGCTTGGGACCGCCATTATCCCCAGAGGGGTCCCAGGGGTAGTTATGAATTTTGCTGTGTACATTATATAAATCATATATATATACTTGGTACATTAACTAAAATGTGCAGTCTTCTTAATTCTATTCTTTTTATTGTTAAATATTACATTGTATCTATCTATCTTTATTTCTGTTTATTTATTTGTTTATTTATCTATATTCTGCTTAGAACTTTCAAGGTTTAACAAAACGATTGTGTTTGTTTATTTCTTCTCATTGGCATGATAAACATTATTTCACGATGCTTCATTGAAACTATTTTAGTAACTAGAACTTATTCTGTTCTGAGCAACAAAGAAAACATTTAACTTTTTAAGGTTATTTGTACTGTTGATTTAAATGAATCAATAATTATCATCATTTGATATTAGATAGTGTTAATTTCACGTTTTATAGTTAACTAAACCATTTTAGAATTATATTTAATATTTAACTGAATTCTATAAAACATGATGATTCTCTTCAGTGTATTCAATATGACGGTTTCATCTAAACATAAATGAAATGGATAAAAAGTATTGTTTGATCAATATAAAATATGTATCCTTATTAAGTTAATCATCAAAAATAAAAAATAAAAAAAGGTCATTTAGTCCCTTTGATAAATTTCGATAATGTAATAAGAAGTCGAAGATTATCAGAACTATGTGATATATTAGCGCAGTATGTCACATAGTTCTGATAATCTTCGAATTCTTATTACATTATCGAAATAAAAGGTCATTCCCACATTTAAATTGTCAATAGTAAGTATCGTCTGTTAAATTTCAGTCGAAGGATCAATTGAATGCATCGTGGAAAATTGACTACCTATGATGTTCAATGATTATTATTATTTTCAAATCTACATGATTCATTATAACATTTATCTTGCTGTATTCTAATTTTGAATTTCAATAAATAATACATTTATCAGTATAGGGGTTGTGGAGATCATTAAGTTTTTTTTTGATTGAGATCATGAACCGATTGGTGATAGGTTGGTTTAGGTTAGACATTAACACCATTAGATGACGTCCCAGTGGTTCAGTAGGTTCGAATTTTGCGAGCAGGATCGTGGATGCGAACTACTGAGGAGTTCCACAATAGGACAAAACGGCCGTCCAGTGCTTCCAGGTTTTCAATGGTGATCTAACATCAATCAGTTCATGATCTCAATCAAAAATAATAATATTTACTAGCTTAATTATCATACTACTTATTAACCAATGTTTCGCATCATAAATAATAAACAAAAATGTCGTTCTATCATAAAGTAAAAGATATATTGTATAAATTGAATTCTGAAAGAAAACAACCGGAAAATAAATATGAAAATAATTTCTATCAAATGAATAAGAAATAAATGTACACATTAAACTAAATGATGTACATTATGACATTTATTGCTTGGAATAAAGGAAAGAGAAATGAAAGGAAAACTATTTATACCAAAAAAGATTGATTAGATTTGGAAACATTTTTTTTTATCATTAAAAAACAAACAAACAATATCACATGACTGTGTTTTTATTTATTTTAATGAATTGATGTGGTAAATACCATCTGATTTATATATATATATATATATATATATATATATATATATATATATATATATATATATATATATATATATATATATACTTGATCTGATAAAAACAAATGTATTTCAAAAGGAAAAGATGAATTATATAAGAAATAATCAGAAAGGGGGGTTTTGTGAAGATTTTTGGTGATTTAATAGTTGAGTTTATAAGTCAATTAAAGCATGACTACTATGGAAACCTTGAAAACACTGGACAATTGTAGAACTTCTTAGCAGTGCATATTCATGATTCCGCTCAAGGGATATGAATCCAGGATCTATCGGTCTCGCATGAGAACGCTAAGTTGATATCCAATAGTGCTAATGTCTAACTTATGAATTCAACTATTAAATGATTAAAAATCTTCACAAAATCCCCTTCTGATAATAATCATCATGTGTTCACTAATGACTGACTTCAAGAAGTATTTCCTGAAGTTATAGTGAAAAACCGTTATCAGTGGAGTTCAACTAGGTCTGTTGTGAGACAGTAACTCACTAAAAACAATGTTGGACGGTGGTGCAATTTCGTGTGGATTGGTTGAAATTAGACATTAACACCATTGGATATCAACTCAATGGTATACAGGTTAAACGTTCGCGTGAGGGACCAAAGGTCCTAAGTTTGAATTCTGCGAGCGGGATCATGGATGTGCACTTCTGCGGAGTTCCACAATAGGACGAAACGGCCGTCTAATGGTTACAGGTTTTCAATGGTGGTTTAGCTTAAATTGACTCATGAATTCAACTATTAAATATGTAAGAAATCTCATCAATAGAAAATAATAGAGAAAAAATAACAAATACGTGTATCCTAAGATTTAGGTCAGTAATAAATTTTTAACGACTAAACCTTAATATGTATTCAATAGTGTATGAAACTAAAGTCATTTATCACGTCTTTTAATGTTTAAATTGTGTTCTATCCAACACTTTCAGTGATTCTCATGTTCATTTATCAAGTGAGTACTTCATATTAAGATATAATTGTCATTGAAAATCTCGATTTTAACCCTAAATCTTGATATATTCATAAAAGCTATCCGAAAGAGACACAGTAAAGATGACATTAGAATTTTTAAAAACTTTGGAAGAATGAAATAGATGTAATATTTCATAATTTTGCTTAAATAAGCCAATTTGAATAACACAATCAAGCGATGAACATCACTTCAAAAATTAAGGTCAACTAAGTTCTCATATATAGTCGAATGCATTCAGTAGTGAGCTATGAACACTGAAGATCTTATTTATTAATTTGATAAATAAAAACACATAGCTAGACTAATTCACTTGGTATTGTTTGGCTTGTATCTTCCCATTGATGTTTAAGATTGCAATTGATCAATCTGTTATTGGCATA
Organism: Schistosoma margrebowiei; assembly: GCA_944470205.2. NCBI lineage: Eukaryota > Metazoa > Platyhelminthes > Trematoda > Strigeidida > Schistosomatidae > Schistosoma > Schistosoma margrebowiei. The sequence continues at coordinate 20,038,020 of OX104026.1, read as the reverse complement.
TGTGCCTTAATTCATGCAGGTACATCCAGCTGACGAGTCCCGAATAGGACGAAACGTGCGTCCAGGATTCTATTGCTAGCCACTATCCATCATTGCTTACACATACCTTTTTTATTGATCAGTGCTTAAATTAAATACCCAGTGTTTTGTAGGTAATATTAATTGTTTGATCTAATATTTTCTTCAGAAATGATTTCAATTTTGATAACCTTAGGATTTGAACTTATGTCTGTAACAATAATTTTAAAATTAACAAAGAAAATTAGATGAGTGTACGAGTTATATTCATTTGAATTCCCTTAATATCCCATATGTTCAAAACTTATTATTGAATCAAGATTACATTTTAGATCTTCTTTAGCTATTATAAAACATACTAGTTCATTAATTTACACCACAACCTTTAGATGTATAGTGATCAAAATAAAGTAGACTATGTTTTAAAGCCATCATTTTTGTAAATTGAACAATAAGAAGTCGTTTAGGTATTTTTATCTACTAATGAATTTTTTATCTGTCTTTATAAAGTTTAACAATAAACAAATATTTTATTTATAAACTTAATTTCATGGGTCAAACTAAACGTAAAGTCATTCATCTTGCATATTAAACTGGCCCTTTCTTCATTTTACACTCATGAATAGTTAGTAAGAATCATACTTTAAACCGATTGATAAAATATTCTTGTTTATTACATTAATTTAAATATGTCTTCGATTATGTCTATGTCCATTATCTGTTGATGTGCCGATTACTCCTTTCTCACTGATTACAGAAGTTTCTAAATTTCCAGGGTTCTTGATGTAACACTGAACCCTGGATAAACTATCCATCACGCTAAACGTACCTTTATCTAGAAGGACTGATCAGTGAATGTAAGACTGCATACTGTGCATCATCAAAGGTTAAGGACAGTTAGCATGAACTGATCGATCCCCGAGATGTCTCAGATTGAGCAATCATTTAAGCATACTCTTGATTTCACCAACTCATTCTGTTTTACATATAAGATTTTATACGTGTTCTAATGGAAATGAGGAACCAAACTAGCCTAGACATCAGGTTTGAGAACGATAAGTCAGGAATTCACCTAACTAGATTGCTTAAGTTAATAAGTGACAACACTGCTGTTCAACTCTGATAGATTAATATTCATGAACTCCACACTTTCCTGTTCCAAATTAGATTTTCTGACGTTTCGTGAGTTAGTGTAAACCACTTCTTCAGAGAATAAATAACCACATCAAAATTAATCCAAGTTTAATTAGTACAACTGAACAACAAGAATATTCTTGTTACAAAACGTTAAAAAGTCCGTTTTTTGTACTCATTGGGATATTACACGTATATCGAGAGATCATGAGCCAATTGAAGCTAGATCACTATTGAAAACCTGGAAGCACTAGACGGCCGTTCCATCCTATTGTGGTACTCCTCATTAGTGTGCATTCATGATCCCGCCTGGTAAGATTCGAACGAAGGACCTATCGATCTCGCACGCGAACACTTAACCTCTAAAACATTGAGATGGCTAACTTTCATCTATTCATGAATGGTTGTGCAACCATTCATCCATTATCTGAGGTAGATACCTGTCTCCACTTAACACGGATTAGATTCCATCAAATTATAAATTCAACTATTAAAATTACTACAATCAGTACAAAACCCATTCTGATCATAAATTTTAAATTATCAAAAAATCGGATATTGTAAATATTGTTTATTTGAATTTTCGTTCAAGTAATAATAAATGGCATAGAATTAAATTTATTCGTTTAATAACATGATCCATTTACATTACATTAATATTATTAAATATAAAAGAATGTAATTAATTTAGTTCATCTTTCGTCCTATTGTGGGACTCCTAAGCAGTGCGCATCTACGATCCCAGTCGTAGGATTCGAAACCAGGGCATTCATTCCCGTACGCAAATGCTTAACATACTGGACCACTGAGCCGGCATCCAATGGTGATAATGTCTAACATCAAACAATCCACGAAATTGCGCGACCATCTTCCATTGTACTGAGGTAGATACCTGTCTCTACCCGACATGGATTAGCTCCACTGGTCACGGCTTCTCACTAGAACTCCGAGAATTTCCTCACGAAGCTAGTCACTAGTGATAATTACTAGTATAGGGGTTGTGGAGATTATTGAGTTCTTGATTGTGATCATGAACCGATTGATGTTAGACCACCTTTGGAAACCTGGAAGCACTGGACGGCCATTTCGTCCTATTGTGGGATTCCTAATCGGTGCACATTCACGATCCCGCTCGCGGGATTCAAACCCAGGGCCTTCGGTCTCGCGCGCGAAGGCTTTACCTACTGATCAATGAGCCGCCATCCAAAGGTGGTCTAACACCAATCAGTTCATGATCTCAGTCAAGAACTTAATAATCTCCTTAACCCCTTTATTAGTTCATTTTTCACGATTACCATTATTATTCATTCACCTTTTCTAAATTAACTGACTTGTAATAAGGTAAAAATTTCTATGAAACATTGTCAATGATGATAGTTGTTTTAATGGAAACTTGGAACAATATGGAATAAAATTATTCAAACTCATATTTATTAAGAATATGTAGATTATTTTATAGGATAAAATAAGATTCATTAAAAAAACTAAATATAACTATTTTTGTTATTGTTAGATAACACATATTGATAAGCAATATGATAGCTAATTGTAATATCTCTATTAGTTGCCATTGGTTATTTCAGTCATAGATTGTTTGAATGATGATAGTTTTATTTTCAAATAAAGAAAAAAGAACAAATGACAGAAAATGGTTATTGGTGTTTGATTATATTCTAATAGAATATTAACGTTCAAATCATTTATGTCTAAATTATCAGTGGAATCTTTGATGAATAATTATTCAGCTATATGTTTATTGATATATTTGATTATTTTAAACAAGTTGATTTTGTGAAGACTTCTGATTGTTTAGTTAATAATTTTTCATCATGGAATAGTATAAACGAGAGAGCAACTGGAACGGTGGACAAATGGTTTTAGATTCGTTTTTCCTTAGTTTAGAACTTCAAAAAATCGCCTACTTATAATAGTACAATGAGACCAAGGTAGTAATATTTAAGTTTCCGAGTGAGCAGTGTATCATTCAGCGACTCTTACTTACGCCTGTTACAATTCCTGGAGGAGGAAAATCCGTCCATCAACATTCTCCATCCAACTCTGTGCTCGACATTCCTTTCCATTTCATTACAGTTGCCATTCTTCCTTTCCATGTCTTCTTCCGATTCTCGACGCAGTGTATTTCTTGCCATTCCACTTTTCCATTTCCCTTCAACATTCCATGTAAGCACTTGCCTCATGATGCAGTTTGATGATTTCCGAAATGTATATGCCATCCACACATCCACCCATCCCCAACGTCTTTTCATAAATTCTTCAGTTGGGAGCTAATATATTCTCTCCCACAGTAGTTTGCTGGTGATGGTTTCCGGTCAAAACATGACATTTCAAATATCTCGTGTAGACAGTTGTTTAGAAACACTTGTGGATTTTTTATGATAGTTGTGGTCGTTCTCGAAGTTTCAGCAGTGCATAATAGAAGTGTCTCGATGTTGGTAATGGAGATTGTGACTTTGATATTAATTGAAATTTGTTTTTAGTTGTATATATTGTTCAACTGTTGGAATACTCTACTTACATGACAGGTTTGTTGTTCTCCGTGTTGTATTTGAGGATGTTGTGTATGTCGAGTCTACTGACGCAGAGGCATGTACTACAATGGTTGTTTTGACTTACATTTGTTGGTGTGTATAAGATAAAAAGGCCAGGTGATCTGTGAAGTCCAAATCGTCTGGTTGCATCAAAGCTATCCATTGTTTTGCGTGCTTCTCCTTGGATGTCAAGGTCTTCATACGCCTTGTCTGACGCTTGACCTCACTTGGAATGTGTCTGACAGATGTCCTCCGTTGTATGAATTCCCCATGATATTGAAAATTTTCTCAGGTGTCGATGTAGTTTCCGGAGGCTCATTCAGAATTACAACATTGACCGATTTATGATCTAAATTGATACTCATTTAACGAAATTGATGAATTACTGCTTAACATCTCAAATGACTGACTCAATAGATAGCTTATCTTTATTTCAATGAAAAAAAAACATCTTAAAGCCCATCAGTAACGAGTAATGAGTGGCTCGAATATTGTTTAATACAACTATTGTGAGCCCTTTCTGAATTCAACCATGAAAATTGATGTTTTGCCACGTTTATGTGGATCAGAATTAAGTAAAATCAATTTCTCTGATTCATTTTATCAACTTTTCACATTGCTACTACCGTTTGATGAATAATAGATTCTCTCACAGATTCAGAAGAGTATATTTTTCATATATTTTAAACAATATTGCCATAATAAACAAAAGATGGATGGTGGTTAACAGTGGGATCCACGACATGAGTTTCGTCCTATTTCGACTTGTCAGCTGAATGTACCTGCACCCCGCAGTTGATGTTCACTCCATCATCTATCTTTGCTTATAATACTTGTGAATTAAGGCGACATCGAGGCAATACGCACAGTATGAACATATGCTAATAACAGACTGATCAATTGCAGTCCTAAATAACAATGGGAAAACACATTTAAACAACATCAAGTAAATTTAAACTTCACCCCATTGCACAAACAAATGAATATCTGGACTCAGTAGTTAAGTGGATAACGCGTTCGCGTTTGAAGTGAATGGTACTGGGTTTGAGTCCCAGAGTGAACATCAAGTCTGATACGTAGGTTTATCCAGCTGACGAGTTCCAAATAGGACGAAACGCGAGTTCTGTACTCCACAGGTAGCTTTTATCCATAGTTGATTTCACTTATTAACATGATTTATGAAACTTCAACGAAAAATCATTCATCTTTGAAATGGTTTTTTTCAAAAGAAATCTTTTTACACTATGACATTATACAATAAATGTATTACTTTTATTTTTCTAAAAAAAATGTATTCACTGTTGCTTTGACCCAAATATTCTCTTTGATATTTTACTACCTGACCTTATAAGGCTTTTATATATACATTAAAATTTACGTTCTTTTGTATATAATTTCTAGAAAATGTCATTTTAACCCACTTTAATTTCTGAAAAGAACGTCATAGTGACCTGATTATCTGTAAGATAAAATCATGGAAAATAATATTGGTTAACTTTGTTTTCCTAGTTTTGTACTATCAAATAATGTCAGTGTGGGATATATTGGTTTTGTTTGAAACTAGTGTTCATATATGATCTGTAACTTTCATGTTAATGTGCTCATGCACGTACATATATATGTTTGTATTTATCAAAGTAGATTAAAACCTGAAACTTCAACCGTTAGGTCACTTGATTGATTGGTAATACTTGATGATAGAAAACAATTTACCGTGATGAATTAATTTAACCATTCTGTCATAAATGACATATTCTAATAATTAGCTAAATGAAATGCATATCTAAGTTAGTTAATGTGTCCAAATTTAGAAGACATAATAAGATCATAAAACAATTTGAACAGAAGAGAGTTGCTTATTACTTAATTTCAAGACACTATCATCATACGACTCTAATTAATATAGTCTAATCTTGCTTATAGAATATAAATATTACTGCGGTACTGCCAGTTGTAGTGAACGAAAAATTAAATATGATAAACCAGTTTATTGTTTTATGCTAAATCACATAATATCTTTGTAAAATATGGGAATCATACATTTAAAATATCGTTTGCATATATTCCTTTAGTTATCCTTTGCATACTTAATCTTTCCTTCAATTCTGTTGTTATTCTGATTGCTCTTCGTTTTCGTTCCTCTTCTCTTTATTTCAGTCTTTTGCTGGTAAATATTCTACTTCCGATTCCTGTCACATGCTACTTATGTATATCCGCATAAGTAGCTCACACCACAAAAATTACATCATTGATACCTTCATAAAAATTGGTATTTATCAAGTCAAAATATGATGCAGACTTTTATCTTATTAGAGCATGATAAAATCAGAGATTAACTGAAGTACATAAAATATTATTTGAGTGATATTTCATCGATTCGCCTGACAAAATGCGACAATTTGTATTCAGTTATAACTCCTATATCGTGAAAGTATATAATTTCAATGTAACAATATATATACTTCAGATAAAGTATAAAACTAACAGCCTACAATATAATGATGAATCTTTTATTTTATAACTGATAATTCTTGCTGAACTAACGCTCGATCCAATTCCCTAGCCGTTTACAATAAACCTAGACTGAATCTACACGGCGACTTGAACGCAAGAGAAAAGGCGAGAGTGAGAAAAGAACGATTTATTACAAAGTTTGCCAACATACAGATAAACGAGGATATTTATAGTATTGTTGATTACCTTTGGCTTCTGGAAGCTTGTGGAACTATAAATTTAATAACACCATCAGTAAATGTCCAATCACTCTTCACTTTCTGAGAAGCTTCTTTTCAACATCGATCAAATAAAATGTTTCTTAGCGTTTAAAATTGAACCATATGAACCTTTGTAAGGAACACGTTGGAACACCTTAACAACAATATATTAAAATCATCGCCAAGTGCAACAAAATTTAACACTGGTATCAAAATGTTAACGGTTGTTTATCTAAGTGCCTAACACATACTTTATATTTAAACTTACTGTTAAGACATAAATATCGGTAAGATATGTGGAAGAAAACATAAGACTTGATCATCTTATTTTTTTGACTGATAGATACTATGAGAAGCACAACAGGTGTAAGCACTACCTTAATGATTGCTTTTTTCACATAAATCCCTGCTTGTAGAATTACGGTAATTAAGTTAAGTGTTACATCAGGCATATTATGTCTAAGTTATATAGTGGAACCACAGGTATGTGATGGAGGATGTTTCCACTATTATATATTAGAAGTAACTGAAACGAAGTTATTATCGTTTACGGCTAGAGAAAAGATAATTAGTTTACAATAGTTATACGTAGAACGGAAAAGATAGACCTTATGTCAGGTTGAACATTGAAGTTCGATAAACAAAACGACTTTCCAGTTACAAATTCTCATACAAAAGGTATACTGGGACAACAGGTAAGAAGAATAACATTTATGATGAATCATACAAAGATTGACATCCCTCCCATACACATTTTATTTAATAATCGAAAGACAGTAGAAATTTACAAATCAATATTGATAATATTTCCCAAACTAATGTCATACCTACATGACAGATTCTTCAGATTTTTCCCAGTATAGCATTTATTTGTATCAATATTTCTACCATTATTTCTAATCTTGTCTCATAATCCAGTATATCTCCTGTATACATCGTGACTGATCAGTGAATAATAGCCAATTTTATTTTTGCATAGTGTGTAGCGCTGATCGGATTCTATCATTCAGATGGTAATTCGACATCGATCTAAGTGAATCAACAACACATACACTATTTCTTTATGTTCGGTAGATAAAGGAATTCGGCAGAAGGCTTTGAGGCTATATTTTTATTCATTTGTTTTTCATAAGCAAGGTGTTTATGTAGTAAGGTTTAATGGATGTTTCATTCTATCTATTATCAACAATTTTTTAAAAACCATTTTCCCCAGTAAAAATGTCTGCTAACTGTTGGTCATATAGGCTAAGTAATAAAATGTTTATTATGTGTATTGTAGTGTTAATAATTTGTCCAAACGAGTGCTACTTTATTAAGGAAAAACAATTTTCTGCCCTGGTCTTGTTCGTCAAGGAGCATGATTCAAGCATATGACACGTAAGCAAAAATTCATCAGTCACACTTAATCACTGTTTTCAACTATCTATCGTCATTTTGTTAATCCAGTCAACAATCCCTAAATGTCCATCACAGATAATTGAACTTCTCCTACATGACAAATATTCAAAAATTATATTTAACCGGATTTCCTTGCAAGAAATTTAGATTCCAAACAAGCTTTGATGTAAGCACATGCGTTTTATTTGATTTTAAGCCATAACTATTACATGAGAATAAATAGAGGTAAACATAATTTCTAACCATAATAAAAAAATCAAATGAAACGAATTTCATTTTCATGGAAAACGTGACGAGACCATAATTTATGGACAAACCAACAAGATTTAAGATTAAAGGTATTAGATTTTGACGCGAAATCCATTCACCCATATGGTTAAATAGCATTTTAACATTGTAGCTGATGTCACTTCTTGATGGAAACCTTTATTCTAATTCATAATCCTAATTTTTAATTCTAAATTCTAATCTCAATTCCTCATATGAACGCATAACTCTCTCTCTCTCTCTCGACCTTAATTTTTCCCAAGATCACTTAAACACCACTCAAATATCGTCCATAAATTATCATCTCATTGAAAACATTTTTCCATTAGTTATTACCCATCAAAGTAGATAATCATCTTTACATTAAATTGCTATCTTTATAGGTTATGTATTAAATCAATATTTAGAAAACTTTATTCATTTCCATTGGTAACAAGTTCAGTATTTGAAAACAGAAAACGGAAAGAATTTATATAATGTTTACTAACTGACAAATAAAAATAGAAAACACAATTTCTAATAAAGTAAACGGGTTTTATGATACTTTATAAATAAATATAAACAGTATTATTAATAAATGATTATCTTCTTGATATTTATTTCTATTCTGTTTCTTACAGTATAATTTTCAACTGATGACTAAAGCTATTTGAGGATAGATTTGCTGAAAATAAATTTAGAGAAGTTAACTGGAGAAATCATTTTATAAAGTAGTCACTAGTTAGATAAATATTACAATTCACTTAGTATTTTTATTGGGATTTGATCTATTCTTCGAGATGTCATAGTTACTTAGAGTAAGTAAAATTAGTTATAATCAAAATGCATAGACAATATGTCTTATACACAAGTGTTTGCGCTATGTTTAATCGATTATTCATTAAGTAGTAACCAATGACATGTTTATCCATTCTGTAATTTTGATTACATTCTATCCACTAAGTTGCAGTATAATTACTAGTCTAGGTAACTCGACATAGTGTGCATTATTTGTTAATGTCAGTCGGTAAGTTCAGTCATCAGAAAATCGTAGATCTACGTTTTGTGCTATGATGACACTGGAGTATTGGTTTAATTTACGCAGTTAACTATGCTCTGTATCAGCTCACGAGCAAGTGACTCATCGCTCAATAATTTCAAATATTTGTTCCCCGATATTTAGGACTAATGATTGACACTACAACCTATGATATAAACAAAACTAGTGTATATGTGGTCCAGTATGAAAGCAGGAGCAATCCAGGCTCCAAATATGTAGTCAGTAAGTCAAACATGGTGGCCTAAACAATTTAAAATCTTATGGAATTTAGTTTAGATTTAGAGACGTACTGAGAGATCAAGATCATCTATTTCTAATCCCAAAACAAAATAAATCTAGCTAAACCAAAATATATCATTTAAAATGATATGATAAAAAATAAAATGTGAAGAAGAATGACATACACAATAGCTACTAAGATTTGATTTCATACAAATGTTTTTTGTAAAAAAGTAAGTGGTTATTGGTAGTGTGTAGAAACCTTCATATTTATCTTTATATATATTTCATATACATCAGTTAGCTAATATCTACAGCTTTCAGAAAACTGACATTCACCAATTAAGTCATCTTCGAACTTCAGTTCAAAGGACAATCGTATCTTGGACACTGTTGTTAAGTGAGATTTTTTGTCTTTGGTTTATGACTTAAATTATATACATAGCTTCATGTTCATTCTTACTAACTAGGTGATAGACAAAATGTTAGTTAAAAGAAAAAAAATATTTCACTTTAGCTAACATTGTTTATCACAAATGTTTCTCTAAATAATTAAATTCACTTGGTGTGATTTACTTGTAGCTTCCTATTGTTATTTAAGACTGTAATTGATCAGTCACTTGTTGACATATGTGCATACTATGCGGATTGCTTCGATATTGCTTAAGTTACAAGCTTTTTAATCAAAGATGGATAGCGTCTAGCAGTGAAATTCAGGACACGCGTTTCGTCCTGTTTCGGACGCGTCAGCTGACTGAAGCCACATCTCTGATTTGATATTCACTCTGGAACTCAAACCCAGTACCATTCACTTTGAACGCCAACGCGTTATCTACTTAGCTACTGAGTCCAGATGTCAACTTGTTTGTGCAATGAAGTGAAGTTTGAATTCACTTGGTGTTATTTTTATTGTATCTTCTTATTGTTATTTAGGATTGCAATTGATTATTCTTCAGTTGACAAGTTCGAAATAAGATGAAATGCACGTCCTGGATTCCACTTCTAACTACTATCCATCTTCTCTAAATGATATTTATACTTTCATTCAATCAATAATATGTCTAACAATCTATTTATCTTCAAAAACTAGTAAACACTTAATATATCTTAATGAAAAATGATGTAAATAATAATTGAGTTAAATAAGTAAAAAAGAGAGGGAAATGAAGAAAATTGTAAAATCAATGTATTCGCTGATAATATGTATTGATTTGTTCAATAATAATAATAATAATAATAATAATAATAATAATAATAATAATGATTATTATTATTATTATTATAGAGTTTCATATTAAATCTTATTAATGTATATAAATAATTTATAAAGAATAAACTAAAAATAAACAAAAGGTTGAACTTATTATAAGTTAACTAACTAGATAATTTTTGTCAGAGAAAAAAATTACAGAAAACAATTGGCTAGCAGTAGAATCCAGGATACGCGTCTCATCTTATTTGGGACTCGTCAGCTGGATGTACCTGGATCACAGAGTTGATGTTAACTCCGGGACTCAAACTCAGTACCGTTAGCGTTTGAAGCGATATAACATCAAGTGAATTTAATACAGAAAACAATTGTTTCACCATTTAAAAGTAATTTTCAATAAGAGCAAACATTAGTTAGTAGATTATTAAGGAACTCTAGATGTTTTAAATGAACATCAGGTATGTCCTGAAGATTCTAAACATGTAGAACAAGGTACTTGTTTTTGCTTTTGATAGTAAAAATCAGAAATTCCATAATTACTGAGATAAATGATGTTAATAGTGATAATAATGAGTCCCAGAGTGAACATCAAATCTGAGATGCAGCTGCATCCAGCTGACGCGTCCCAAATAAGACGGAATGCGCATTCTGGATTCCACTGCTAGCCACTATCCATCTTTGTTAATAATGATAGTTTACACATATAATCATTTTATTAGTGAATGACTAAAGAAAATATACTTTTCAACTTGTCGGGATAGGTTTTATTTTAACATATTCAACTAATATAGATGTGTAGTTGTTTTAAGCAATCAAACAAATAAACAATTGATGAAATTAATACACTGTTTGTTTACATAGGACTTTATTAGAGAGATTTGTAGATAACAAGACAGTATAGGGATGAGTCTACACTCTCCCACGAGGCAGAACAGGCGTAAGTAAGTACGTAATAGGGTTGAGCAGGTCACGAATAAATTTTAGGTTTTCCTGCCAAATTCAAAAGTCAGTGATGTTCACGTTACATCACATAAAACGAGCAGTAGAAGTGCATTTGTATAAAACACCGAATTCGGTCAATAATTACCAAAAATTATTTCTTGTCATTATAAAGTGAAAAGAATAGTAATAAACGTATCTTTCTGCATACAGTGTTTATGACATGCAAAACAATGCTATTCCTAGATGCAAACCCTGAACTAATAATCTTAACCACACATCCCTAGATGCTAATCCAAAGCTGAACCAATTAACCCTGATGCTTAACTCTAATTCTAACCAGTAACAGTGTGGGGACTACTGTAAATCTATTTATGTCCTTATGCATTTTCGAGAAGACAGACAGTCTATGTTCATATTGACAAATCTGTTCATCTTCGTTTTTTCACGTTACAGAAAGGACATCCTATAGAACATTTAAGTAGATTCAGTAGTTACGTAATATTTCCTTATCTTTTGCAATATTATTATTTATTTTCTACAAAACTTTCATTTATAAAAACTGTTTCTGACTAGTTAACAATTGATTAAAAGTTGTCGTAGTTGTTTCAAACTAGCCCTTATAATATACGCTTATCATTGTCTACGGTATCGTTTGAAACTGTAGACTAAAATCATCAGGGTTTCCTAGCCACTTCCAATAACTACGGGACAAATCTACACAGCAACATAAATACAAGAAAAAATAAGCGAAGTACAAAGAAGACACTTTACTTCAAGGTAAGGTATGCAAAAAAACCATGCGCATTTACACCGATCCACATGATCTTTACTACTCAGAAAGTCCTAAAAGCATACTTAATATACCAGTAAGAAGCTAATTATTCAATCAAAGAAGTGGTGTGTGATCTATTGTTCTTCTTGATGTTTCGAAGGAACTTCTATTCAATATTGACTGGATAAAATGTTTTCAAGCGTTTACTAGTGCTCATACCGACTATTTTTGAGGAGCACTATGGAACTTTCCAACACAAGATCCGAAACTTATCTTCTGCCTCTTGTAAAACCTTGCGTGTACTCAGTTTAAGAGACTAAAACTCGGAAGAAACAGCTGTTTAGTACTACTTGGTTTTCAATAATTCTCTATGTAACATTAGTTCAAGACATCTACAACGATTTGTGCACACATTCTTTTGAAGTAAATCGTAAAAATATGATTTTATGAAAGATTTATTGAAGGCGTTTTGCAATTTTCAAGAGTAATTCTAGAAAATACTATAGGTAACGCTAGGACGTACTGGTGAATCGAATCATTTCAATAAAAGAGAACTATCATGAATTAAAATGACTGAAATCTGTCATTTAAATTTTCCTAAACAAATAAATACTTTCTGTTGATTAATTTTCACTATCAAAAGACAAATAAATTGTATTCCCATATTGAATCACTTGACTTGATTAACTATATCATGTAGTTTAATCGTAGGAGCTGTTTCAGTACTGAACAAGGATTAACTAGTTCGGTTTAACAGTTCATTTAAAACTTTAATATCTTAGGAACATAGATTCATTTGATCCGCCCTTCCATAGGCTTATACTGATTTTACCACAGTTTCAATATAGTTTGATGGTGAGAACACTGATAGGTTTAAATATTGAGTGAAACCATATGAAACATAATTTGTTAGTAACCGGACAAAAAATCTGACGTTCTAATAACTATCAGTATAAGGCTGTGGATATTATTGAGTTTTGATTGAGTTCATGAATCGACCTATGTTAGACCGCAGTTGAAATCCTAGAAGCATTGAACTGCCGTTTTATTCCAATATGAAACTCCCCTTTAGTGCCCATCTGCTGATTATCTGGAGTGGCAATCAAACACTAAGCAGTTTTCATTTCAACCTTTAATTTGTGCTGTCCATACATCATATGAGAGTTATATTCTCATTTACACAATCCAACAAGAAGACGAAGCCTTTTAGAACTTCGTATTGCACTAGATCAGTAGACATTCAAAACTCTATTCACACATCAACTTGTTGAAAAATATGTAATAAATAAATAAATAAGAAACACATCTTCTTAATGCATCACGTGATTCTGGTAGGTTTAGTCCTATTGTAGTGAACGAAAACAAAAGTGAGGACATATAATGTTTCGAATTATTTGAATTATAGCACAAACTAAGAGTCCAAGAAATAACGCAATTGAATTCAGAAGACACAGGTACAAACGAATGTACTGTATTTGGAATTTGAAATCGTACAATCAATCAGTACAATAGTATCATTAGTTCGTTCAAACACCACAGGACAGTCGAATGTATCTGAACACAAAATTACAAAATTTCTTAGTAAAATCTGAGAATCATATAGTATATACTTCATTTGCGAAATTTCAATCGATTGTCTCAGATTTCATTCTTCTTTCGTTTCCACATCAATCATCTTTTGTTCTCATTCTCTTTTCTTTGATCCTCTTAACCTTCTACCTCCAGGCATTTCACTTTCAAATGATGATGCATACTACTTATACCTATTGACATCAATAGCACACAGCACACTATTAATTTTATTGTTGAAATTTATCAAACGAACTAACACTTTAATGAATTCATGCCTTTATGATTAACTTTAAACAAAATTGTCTGTCATCTTATAATTCTATAAAAATAATGAATTAGTTAACATTTATGAATGAATGATATAAATTTGACTCTTATTTACATATTCACAGAACTTTTGATTTCTTCTATGTCAACTCTTATAAAGTATTCCAATCCAATCAAGCCATTCATATATTATTAAATTTAATCAGTAAATGATGATGTTTTATCATTTCAATACATAAGCATACTTTTTAATTTCTTTTTTTAATTTAAGAAAATGAAATATTGTTTGTATCATCTACTTAAATGAGTATACAAACTACTTAATTAAAGTAATATCAACTTACATTAATGTGACAATAATATTGAATTAATTTAAGCAATATCGTATCTAGTTAAATCAAATGAAATAAGAATATTGCTATCAATTAAAAAGGAAAAGAAATGAAGATTATACATTAAATGAGATTAGTTAATAGTTAATCATATTACGTTGTTTATTCTTTTTTAACTGATTGAATTGTATGGATTAAATTACATTATGATGATTAGTAGAATTAATTCTATATTGTGATATCTTTTGTTTTAATGTCAAATAAATAAAAGTAATAAGTAGTCATTGTTGATTCATAAAAAATGTATTTATCATTGAAACAACTACATATGCATAGTTCCATGAAAGTTTTCAAATATTCATACTTACATAATGAACATAATTTTTTTGTAAATTTTTATGAATACTTTCACTGTATAAATTTCAATACAAACAAAAGATAAACTATACATTTATTAAATGGGAAAATTGATAAGTCTTGCGGATTGAACGCTATATTCGTCTCCTAAGGTATTCTGTAACCCCCAAGCTAGAACTATACAGCGACCTGAACACGAGAGAGAAGACTTAAAGTATGCGAGAAGTAGTTTACTTCAAGATTCATTTTAATACAGAAAATACAGGGATTTTATAATATTTTAAATGTTCTTTGGGTTGCTCGAAGATCCTGGAATGCTACTAAGAATAGTAGCAGTGTAGTAGTCAACCAATCAGAGCCTCTGCATGTGACGTTTAGCTTCCTTGATATTTTTAGCCAAGACTCCAAGTGAACACTGATTGGGTGAAACGTTTCTTAGTGTTTCCTGATGCTTGCTTGTCTTTTGCAAGCAATTTTCTGAATCACTCCAACAAAAATAGAATACATTTACAGTATTTTAGTATATAGTTTAATTATTTTCCATAACATGTTATAAATAGAGATGGTTAAGTGAAAAAGAAACATGATTTACATTCATTTGTAAGAGTTTATTAAATCCTAATATTCATATTAAAGACTTCAGTTGATTAGCATCTTTTGGAATAGGTATACCTCATGAGGATTGTCTTGATATGCCACTAAGTCTCATGTATTTTCAAAGAAACTTATACTAGTGTATAATAGTGGTATACATGACATGTACGTCATCCTATTCGAGAACAGCCAGCTAGATATACACTCATCCTAGTGTTGATGTTCATACAGAGACATCAACCCTATATCATTCTTATCAAATGCCCAATATGTTGTACAATTACTCAGTAAATTCAGATAATCACTGGAAAATACCACAAATTTGAGTTTTAATTCACTTATAAAGATTGTTTGAATTTTCCTATTACCCAAATATATTGTTTTTGATTTGATCAATATAATTGAAATTAGTCAAGTTGTTTTCTACTAGAAAAAATAATCTTAAATGTTTCTTATCAAACTTTTTTTATTCACGAAATAAACATTTAAGTAGAGAATTACTGTGGATACTGAATAAACATTATTTTCAAGTGTTTCAATTATTTTTAGAAATGTTTAAAAAAATAAAAATCTCAACAACAAGATTAAAGTTTTAAAAAAATCTCAAATAGAGTTTTCAACCTTTTTTTTGGTTGAGAATTTAAAATACATTTTATTTGGCAGAATATTTTGAAAAAAATTGAGATCATGAGTCAATTGAAACTAGACCACCATGAGACTCCCCAGCGGTGCTCATCCATGATCCTGCCTTGCGAGATTCGAACCCAGGACTTATTGGTTTCGTTTAAACACTACACCACTGAGTCGGTATCCAACGGTGTTAATGTCTAACTTCAACTAATCCATAAAATTGAGAGAAACATCCACCATTGTCCTTGGTGAGTTACTATCTCACAACAGACCTGGTTGAACTCCATTGGTCATGGCTTCTCACTAGAACTCTAGGAAATACCTCTTGAAGCCAGTCACTAGTGAGCATAAGTTGATAAATATCAGAAGGGGTTTTGTGGATATTATAGTAATTTATTATTTGAATTCATGAGTCCATTGTTGTTTACCTTCAACTGACTCATAATCTCAACTATTAAAATTATTTTATTTATTTGAAGCTTATAATTTTTGACAAAGATTGTGAAATATTTAGTAATTTGCCTTATAATAAGTTAAGTTGAAATGCTTAAGTAATAGTTGACTACCAATTTGGCTGAGAGGTTTGCTTACACATTGTTCAATTGCTTTTAATCCGTATAACAGAATGAACACCTAAACAAAAATAGGAAATCAGGAAGTATTTAATCACTTGTTTGTCAGCAATAAAAACTCACAGTCATGCTAAGGATAGAAGGTAGAACTTTAAGGTTTTACAGAGATTATCAAATTTAATACTGATGACTTGAAATCACCAAATGAAGTCGAGTGTGTGCATCATTTTATTTCCATGAATCGAAGGTCCCTTGGTTATACTTATGCTTGAATTATTGGTTTGAACTCTTGAGGATTCCCAAATTAGGATGAAATAACCATCTAGTGCAGCTTGATTTCCAATACCAACCTACCTTACAAGAACTCATCATTTCACATAATTCATCTATTCATATACATGCACTTTGTTGTCACAATTTTACAACTGGCTACTTCTCAGTATAAGAGCAGACCCATATTACTGAATGAAGCATGTAATTAGTTATCATTTAAAATTAATCTGTTTGTATCCCTCTGACTTGATAACCATAACTTTCTCTTGTAAAAGAAACTTGTTGAAATACTTTATGCTTAGAATTCTATGTTGTACCAAATATATAACATTGAATAAAGCCATTAATAATAATAAATGATCCAATCACCTGGAAGGCATTAATGATGCACTTGACTTCAAACACGGTAACGAAATATATGATATTATACTAATTTGATGATGATGAGTTGGAAGATGACATAGAAGTAGATCAATTAAGGACAATAGATGTGAAAAAAAATGTTTACAATCTTTCATAAGAGCAACTATTTATCAATTTGCAAAGGTTTAAGAATTAGAGGTCAATGAAAACGCGGCAACAAGACATTAAAATAAAGAATAACATCAACTATCCAACTTTAACTATAAAAGAAAGATTCACAAATAAAACAAACAAAGCTCAGATAAGCAACAAAAAAAAACGGTTTATCGATTGAGATCATAAAATGTGATGTTAAGTAACAAAATATGAGATTGCGGTTACAAGGTCAAATGAAGAAAAAATTGATAAATTTCTTTTCGTATACATAGTTAAATCACTTTATACACGCTTCAATATGTTTACCTGGTAAATTAAATATCAAGTCAAAATAGAACAATAAAAACCCTATCATAATATCAGTTCTTCATATGAGTTAACGTTAATCATGTGATAATCGCGGTTTCTAATTGTCGGCATATAATATACATTAAAATAGATAAGGTTGAACCGTTGAATACGCTATGCTCATCAGATTTTAAAGAGCCTGCATAGTGCTGAATTCTCCTGAAAATAAGTACAATGAAAAATCAATTTTTTGCAAGTCATATATATATATATATATATATATATATATATATATATATATATATATATATATATATATATATATACTTAAACAAGTTTCCGTCTGTAGAATCGATTATATTGCAGTTATTATCATCATTAACATCATTTTTATCAGTACAAGCATCAATATGCTTTTGAAAAAATGACACTCATAATAATATGTAAATGTATGCCTGCTTTTGTCTCGAAAGAATTCTAATTTACTATTTTTGCTACACTACGAATATTGGGAACTCAATTGTTGAACGCATGGGACTCAAAACAAACGTCAACCAATATCAAAGTCACAACCTCTAATACGAACGTCAGGACATTTCTACTATATGGAGCTGGAATTTCAAGAACTACCACAAACATCATAAAAAATGTACAAGTATTTGTAAACAACTGTCTACTCAAGATACTCAATGCCTTGTGTTGACTGGAAACTATCAGCAACAAACTAATGTAGGAGAGAATAAACCAGCCTTCAACTGGAGAGAAAGTTAGGAAAAGACGTTGGAAGTAGATAAAACATACATTACGAAAATCACCAAAATGCATCACGAGGCGAGCGCCAAAGTGGAATCTTGAAGGGAAACAGAAAAGAGAAAGGCCAAAGAACACACTGCGTTGAAAATTGAAAGCAGACATGAAATGTATGAATAACAACTGGAAAGTAGTAGAAAGCACTGAAAAGATATTCACGTATATCCGTACCTTCTCATAAAGTGTAAATGAGATAGTTTTTAACTTTAAATCGATAATTATGATTAAGCGAGAAAGTGCCATTCGATACAAGGCTACTAGAAGTACATATATATTGCTCAAACTGTAAAATGTGGTCACATCACTAATAAAATAGATTGTGTTCTGTATCATCCACAGATTTTTACCAAATATTATAAGTTTTAAAAAACCTGTTTCCTTACGCATCATATTTTCATGTGCTCATCTCAAAGTTAATCTTTTAAACAATGCTGTACAATCCATATTTTAGTAAAAAGTTAACATCATAGTTAAATGTACGGTTTGATACTGATGATGGATTTATGAACGATCTTTGTTTACGGTTTCTAATAGATCTCATCTAACTAGATTAAACTCTTCTAGTTCTGAGACAAAGCTAGTAATTTTATTTTTCTTTAAAAAAGCCTTATCCCAGAATATGTTACTTTAGATTAAAACTTTAGAGTACTCATATAAGTTACTAATGTATTTTACAGTAAGTGAAATTTACCAAACTAAGTTACAAAATTCAAAAGATTACATGAAGTTAAAACAGCTCGAATGTATTTTTTGTTTAGAGCCTACTGAATTAAAAAAAAATGGTTGTTATCATACAACAGATTGCCATTAAAAATTGATTACAGATCAGTTTATAAGAAATCATTTGATTGAAAGATTAAAGAAAACTCTTGAAAAATATTCAACTAAAAACGACTCAATGAAGACAATAGTGGACAGTCGAGCAGTATCATGGATTGGTTGAAGTTAGACATTAACACAGTAGAACGCCGGCTAAGTAGTCTAGGCGTTCGCGCGCTAGACCGAAGCTTCTGGGCTTGAATCCCGCTTGCAGGATCGTAGATGCGCGCTGCTGACGGCTCCCACACTAGGATGAAACCGCAGTTCATTACCTTCAGGTTTCAAAGGTGGTTTAACATTGACGCATCCGTGATATCGATCTAAATTGAAAAGTACTATCTTAAAACAGAATGAAAAGAATTGCACCTAAGTATTGTGTTCGAAAATTATTTAAACGTAGTTCTTATTTTTATACAGGGTTACAAAGAACATCCTTTTCGTTCTTGTCAACTTCAAATACTCTTGAGAAGACAAATGTACTCACTTAATAAATAAACATACTTCATACAGAATGACAATAACTAACTATTCTACCGGTATATGATATCGTGTTTTTGTGTCAAGTGGATTCAAAGTAGTTAATAGATAAGAAACTTCAGTTTCCTTAGAGTATACATTCTCAAAAAAAAGATTTCTGTTATGAACATTGATAATCTCTAGTCTCCGGATTATATGATAACATGTGTTCTTCTCTGAAAAATGTTTCATTCATACGAACTGTTGAAACGTTTTCTTAATCCTTCCTTTCTGTGTGTAATAACAATAATAATATAATTACTATTATTATTAATGGCACCTATTTACTGTTTTACTTCATATAATTTTTCACATGATTACATAGTTGTTTTCAAGTATGTTTTCTTCCCTTGTATCTTTATAATTACCTAAACTATTTCAAGATATCATTTCCCTTAATCTGTAGATACAAATTAGTTCTACATTAACCAATTAACATTAAATATAGTATACTGTGAAGTTAGATCAGATATTATTGCCATGATTAGATTACAACATAAATCCTTGTATAGTCAATACATATGAATGTATACATTGAATATTCTAATGTTTTTATACTTCATTCTAATACTGTAATCCAACTTGACTATATAAAGAGTTTACATGAAATAAACTATATTTAGTTATTAAATTAAACAGACTTAATCATTTTCCCTACAAAATATTTTGTTCAGTCATTACGAGTTTTTGGAATCATCGAAATCTTTGAAAAATTCAACATAATGGTATTCTGTTGTATTTATCTTTATCTAATTAGGAAAAAAACTACTGTTAGATTATCACAGAAATTGTTCATCTCAGTTTCTTTCTTTTTTTTAAATTTCCCGAGATCATCTCTAATATCTCAAACCAACTATCACGAATTGTTCATATCAAACATAGAAAAAAGTGAAGACAGATTGTATAACTAAATGTATCACATTAAATCGCTTGTTTGATTCATACATTCACTATGGTTACAAAACAGACATATTCATCTAATTGGCAGTTCCACATAACATAAATATTGCTTTCATATTATCATCATCATTATATTTATGTGGATAGTTGAACTTCAAAAAAAACACATGAAGTCAACTCTATTATGATTTATGCTTCGTTTGTCTCAATTATTTTCACTAGCAGAGTAAATGATATTTTACATTTTGTTACTGACTGTCTAGGCATTACAGATTGGAAATCCTGTTGATTTCGTTTGTAGACTCTTTTTTTCCAGTTTTTATCATATTTCAAATAATTGATTATTGTCCATTGATTTTGTTCATTACAACCAAACCTATTTCTTGTAGTCAGCATATTATAAGTTTGCTGTAATCTTTTAATTTTCCGCATTACACTGGAGATAGATTGACAAGTGTACTTACATACTGTTCTCCACACTTTGAACAAGTGAATCACAGCTTACACTTCAAACTGTATTTTGTTTATCATACCACTTTAATAATAATGGCTTGATGTTCAGAAATTTTGAACCGCTCAGTTAGTCCATCAATTATTTTTTAGTATAGCTAACTGTTCTACAGTTTCAAGAATTTCGTTCTTACAGTATTGACTAATATACAATGTGCGCATTAGTAACTAATTTCATGAGGTAACTCCAAATGTCTTATTGGGAACTCGTGAACAATGGAGCTCGAACGTGTTAGACAATGAAAACTAGTTGCACAATATCGTGGGTTGGTTAAAGTTGGGGATGTAAACCACTATTTCCCGACTCGGTGATTTAAAGCTTAAACAGTACTGTAAAAAGTCTGAAGTTCCTAGACTCGATAATAAGCAAGTTTAGGAATGCGTGATCTTATGATTATTTCCACCATAATTTTAGCACAATCTCACCGATGATAATTTATCACTCTATTGGACTTATTCAAATAGACCCTTCCCAACAGTTGTAGGCAAACATGTTTCTACAGTGTGAGGCTGGATCAGTAATAGGTCATTTTAAAACTCATGACTACTTGACTGAATGTTATGATTAGTGTTATGCTTTAATTCATCACATCTTTTCTGACATAAAACTAAAACTGCGACGGGTAATTTTCACTGTTATGAACCATTATAGTTGTGTTCTGATTGCTTATTAACCAGGGAATGCACTAAACTAATAATATTTATATTCTAAATACTTCTTTTCAGTAGTGCATACCTTTTACATAGATGTTAACATTATCTGAGCACTATGTAAACTCAAGAAATTATAATTGTCATGATACCATACTTCTTTCAATTCAATGTAAATATCGCTACACTTATATTAGTTACTTTTTTTACCGTATGATAATGCAAATAATATTTAGTTGTCACTATATTGTAATATTAGATTAATTGCTTACAACTTAAACTCAGAAAGTGCATGTAATATGAAATATTGAGAGCAAACATTTTCTACTTCTCCCATGAATTCATGAATACATCAGAGTAAGTAAGCAACTGTCGTGAATTTGTCTCATTTACGTTAGACTTGTAATTCCAACAATAACCATAATAGTAATAACAATAATTAAAATAATAGATGTGTCGTTTAAATGAAAAAATGAAGATAAATTCTAGATTTAATGTTTTCGGGTCACGGAAACATTAAAAAAATCAATATAGTTTGTCATAATCATAACAAAATAAAAATAGGAAGAAACAATGAAATTCAATTGATTGTTCTCATTTAAGATAAAAAATCAATTATGTGAATATTGATATTATTACTGCCTATGCATTGTCTTTTATAAACTCAATCTATGATGACACATTTTGTGTACGTGTGTGTGTGTGTGTTAAAGAAATACAGTTTCCAAATAGGAAATAGTAGATAATCAAAACATGAGACCAATATAATACCATATTGTTTATTGATGACTGGACAGAGAACACAATGATGAATGAAATAAGCATAAAATATTTAAAGAAAATGATTCACATCAGGTACATTAGTTTTAATGAGTATCCTTGTTGTTTCATTTATTTGTATAAGGGCGTATACTTGATAGATATAAGGAGAATGAGAGATTAATTTGTTAATTTAATTACATAGTTCAGCCAATCATGTGAGAAATAGACAAATAACTTTGTATCTAATAAATTCTGGTTACTCTTAGGTAATTCTAGTTTTTATTATTATTATTAATTGTCATAATCATCAACACCAACCCCATTTTTTCTTTCTCATCAATGTCAATGAAATTCTGTGGGGTTTGTTTTTTGTTATTCATTGAAATATACAACTGAATAAATATTACAATATGTGAATATTTGTGTATGTAAACGCTTATAGATTATGTACAACACATTTTTCTGTTTGTATTAGACATTTTGCCAATATTTCTTTTCAATGATGCTGACGATGATGTAGTTAATGTGACAACTGCAACTTGTTCATCTTCATTCAACTTCATCCCTCTATAATAATAACAGTAAACATTAATGATAACATATTTTGTTATTTACATTTATTGTATATGTAAACAATTGAGTTATTTTAGATAAAAAACAAATAAGTTTAATAAAATAATTGTTATCATGAATAAGCAGTAAAATTCATCCTCACAATGTAAATTAGTAACTATCTAGACTGAGTGACCTAGTGGATAACACGTTGAACTGAGTTCGAGTCTCGAAGTAAACAGTCCAGATACGACTAACTGATGTATTCTAATTCCAATAAAAACATACATTTTAGATTCCACTGCTAACTTTAATCCAATTTCATTGAAATACTTTTGACCTAATGACAATATCAAAACAATCTGCACTGGTGTGTAGAAATGTTAACCAAAAAAATATATATATACTGATCAAAATCCACTCTTTAACATTAACAACGAATAGATTCAAACACTTATAAATAAACAATCGTTATCAAATTATTCAATGATCAATGTAACATAAATTTAATTGACAAGAAACAAAGATGAAAGTGGAGGAAAAAAAAGGAAAATAAAGAAACAACTGTTTATTAATATTTAGTTTACATAGAAATAGTTCCACATGATCCAGGGGTTTAAATTGATGAAATTTTTAAAATAAAATAATAACTTTGTTTCTTTACATTTATAAATGAAATAACAATGCAAGAATTGCTAAACTAATGAAGGTTTTGTTGGCTGAAACATTATTATACACTAGATTTAACATTATTTATTAGAAGGTTATCAAATGGATATTATGAATATGGGGTACTATTCACTTTAATACTCATTAATAAGATTAGACTGACTTATTTTAGTATTTTAAAACTTAAGATTCTTTCTTATTTTCAATTTCCTAACAAAAATTCTTTTGATTCATGAAAAGAATTTATTTTTCTTATATAGCATAATGTAATTCCACATGATTAGAAGAATAGTCATAATGTAAGGTTAAAATAAACTGTTTCAGTGATTTTGCTTTAAATAGGGATTGTTTATAAATCAGCAGATTTTACATGCTATAATTAAATTCAATACATCTAAAATGGAAAAGCAATAAAACAATTAAATTTAACCTAACTCCATCTGTCGCCCTTTTAAGGCTACTGCCGGTCCCAAAAGCGAGTAAAGGAGGAGGGTTGGGCATCAAGTCAGTAACCCCGTAGAAAACAGCCATGCTAAAAGACTCCAAACAGAATAAACAAACTAAACCGTCTAAACTATGAACTACGAGTTGAAGGATCTGCATGCACAAAAATTATGACGCCTCATAGTGAAAAGCCGAGATTCTTCGGAAGTCAAGGGGACGATGACCTTCTAACAATCACAGCAACAATTAATATTGGTACATGCAATGTTCGGACAATGTGGGAGACCGAGAGGACTGATTCATTAGCTACGGAAATGAGGAGATACAACTTGATGGCTCTCAAGATCAGCGAAACCCACTGGACCAAAGCAGGACAGAGAAGGTTAGACACGAGGGAAATGCTGTTATACTCTGGTCACGAAGAGGAAAATGCTCCACACACTCAGGCAGTTGCCTTGATGCTATCCAGTGAAGCACATAATGCACTTATACGATGAGGATCTGATGGATTCAGGATCATCAAAGCATCCTTCAAAACAAAGAAGGAGGAAATCACAATAAATGCTATCCAGTGTTATGCACCTACCAATGATAACAAGGACGACGATAAAGATCAGTTTCATGAGAGACTGAAATTCATCATGACGAAGTGCTGATAAACGATATTACCATCCTGATGAGAGATCTAAATGCCAAAGTTAGAATGGACAACACCGGGGATCAAGATATCATGGGACGACACGGACTGATTGAGAGAAAGGGACGAGAACCGTAACAGATTTGCAAATTTATTTGCTTCCAACAAATCGCTTATAAACACTGCAATATTCCCACACAAACACATAAACAAAGTTACATGGTAATCACCAGGTCACACGAAACACAATGAGATCGAACATATTTGCATCAGTAAAAATTAAGAAGGGAAATGGAAGATGTGAGAACCAGGGGAGAAGCTGACATAGCTTTAGATCATCACCTGATTGTAGTTGCCAAAATGAAACTGAAGCTAAAGAAGCGATGGAAAACTGGGGAAACAGCATTACAAAGGTTCAATGTAGTCTTTTTAAGAGGTCCTAACAAACTCAGCGAATTCAAGATTATTCTCAACATCAGATTCAAGAATGGAAGAGCAAAAAGACAGTGATTAACCACAGTCGAACACGAACAGAGAAAGTCAAGGCAAAACCTGAATTCACAGGAGCAAATGAGAGAGCGAAAAGGGGCATTAGAGCTGACAACCAGAAATATATGGAAGACCTAGCAACGACATCGGAAATAGCTGCAATCGAAGGAAATATCAAACAACCATATGACAAAACGAATAAGCCAGCACACAAATATAGTAAACCAGAGAGATCGGTCATGGACAAAGAAGGCAAGACACTCACTGAGATTTGAGAACAGAGGAACAGATTGGTGAAACACTTTGAGAAACTCTTGAATAGACCAGCTTCATTGAATCCACCGAACATCGAAGCAGCACACACAGACCTTCCCATAGATGTCTATCAGATCATCAAACAAATCAAGAGTGGGAAAGCAGCAGGACCTGAAGATATATCAGCTGAAGCTCTGAAGTAACCACAAACATGATCCACACTCTATTCAAAAAGATTTGGGAGGAAGAACAAATGCCACTGACAGATTGAAAAGAAGGATACCTCATCAAAATACCAAAGAAAGGAGATGAGAACTAAGCTACAGAGGCATCACATTACTGTCGGTGCTAAGGAAAGTTTTCCACAGAGTGTTTCTGAAACTGGTGAAAGATTCAGTAGACACCCAACTTCAACAAACCGGATTCAGTAAGGGCCGGTCGTGCACCGACCGAATAGCGACAACACGGATCATCGTTAAACAATCAGTTGAACGGGACTCGTCACTATACATAAACTTCCTTGACTATGAGACGGTGTTTGGCAGTATGGATAAGAGAACCTTACGGAAACCTCTTCGACACTATGATGTACCTGAGAAGATCGTCAACATCACACGAAATTCATACGACGTACCACACTCCAAAGTCGTATATAGAAGACAGCTGATAAACGCATTCCAAGTGGGGACCAGAGTCAAACAAGACTTCTTACCATCACCCTTTTCCTTTCTACTGATGACTGATTGGATTATGACGATCACAACATCTGAGGGTAAGCACAGAATACAATGGACAGCTCGGAATCAATAAGAAGATTCGGACTTCGCAGATGACTTGGCCCTTCTATCTCATACAAATACAGATGAAGACGACTAATGTATCAGCAGTCTTTGTATCAGTAGGACTCAACATACACAAGAGAAAAAGCAACATTCTCAAATACAGCACGGAGAACACCGACTCAATAACACTTGATGGAGAAGATAGGGAAGAGGTGGAAACTTTCATGTACCATCGATAAACAAGGAGGATCCGATGCAGATGCAATGGCAGGGATTGGCAAAGTAAGGATGGCATTCATACAGTTGAACATCATATGGAACTCGAAATAACTATCAACCATTATCAAAGTCACAATCTTTAATTTCTATGACTTTGAAATTTAATTTTTACCATAATGTACACTTTATTTCAAACTTTATTCGTTAGCTCTATATATCTTTATCTGGATATTACTTTTCAATGTTCATTTATTAATGGTGAATTTATTCAAAATTATATGTTTAGTACAATATAAAATTCTCATTACAAAGTATTTCAACAAAGTTCTTTTATAATACAAGAAAAAACGAAAAAAAACCCACCTATAACTGGATACATACATTAAATAAATAAACTACTTGGAATGTAATGAAATGATTTTTTATGCAGAAGATTTGAATCTGTACAACATTGTTATTAGAAACATCTTTAAGAATACAAGTTAATGACTATTAGGTCAACTCTAACAATCTGTTCGTCAAATGGTATATTTGTTAAATAAACTGTTATACAGCTTACATATCTTTGCTTGCATGTATGAATTCTAATACATGGGCGCCTCGTCTTACCAGAAGATATGCAATTATTTATTTAAAAAGTAAGTAAGATAATAAACAGGTGTATAATCGCATTTTAAAAGAGAATCTTTTATTTTTCATTTAAGATATTGCATATGATTATCATTAAATTGAATAATTCACTAATCTGAATTCAGTGTTTATTGATAATATCATTATTATCCTCATCAATATAAGTGTATTCCTATACTAAATATGATATACTAATAGTATGAAAATTGTATACGGAATTAGTATCTTGAAGTAATTCATAATAGAGATGTACCTTCTTCCTGTCTTCTCGATCCTCTAAGAAGAAAATATTTGGAATTCTAATAGATTGGCCATCAAGGGAGACCAATGATGAGGTATTTCAGATGCCATAAAAACGACTATCTGATAAAATGACGAATTTGGTCAACTCGGATAAAATACTTAGTAATCGTATTATAGAAGAGAATAGTTAATGACTTAAAGTAGTTTCCAACCAAACATTTTATTTCAAAGTGAAACTGAAATAGGATTTCAATACTAGATTTTACCTAGTTTTATTATTCCCATTGTCAAATATGAATCTTTTAGACAATGTGTTGTTATTCTATGCACTAATCTTGATTCGATCAGAATATGTAATTTCCGTGAAAACTAGTTGTGTTATATATTATTGTTTTAGTATTTCATAGAACACGGACACTGTGAAATCGTTTAACACTCGGTTTATTACTTCAATAAATATTCGAATAAAAAACTAGCCTAACTGTTCAAATTTTCAAGAAACATTCTTGTTTGGTTATTTTTATTTTCATATGTTATTTGTAATTTACTACTAATTAACAGCCATTTAACTGATATTGGCTTTATTATCAGTTGTTATACTGTAGGAAAAAAAATCATCAGATATTACTGAGAAGAAAACATTTTTTTGGTCCATTTACATTTATTTCTGAAGAATAAAAACAATAGTTATTTAGTCTATTGCTTTCCTCAAGAGAAAAGTTAAATTATTCACTGAATTCAATATGTCATTTACATGGTTGAAGGGATGATATTTTATGTTATTTGACAAAGTTAGAATTGCTTAAGGTTGAATTCTTAAACGATCGGCATTTAAGTGTCGCAACTCAAATGTCATTTATCAGTCACAATTCTTAATTAAGAGCTTGTTTTTACAATAAATTATATATATAGTTCTTAAATTTAACTTACTCCGTAAGTAGTTCAACAGCTTCTGTGATATTATGCTTGCTTAATACACTTGTTTCAATGAATGAAACATGATGTAACTGAAAAAGAATGAAGCGAAAATGTTCAACACGATCAGTGTTTTTCTGTATGCGGTTATCAGAAAAAATGTTAAATAATTAATACGAATTCGCATTCTACAATATATATTAAAATTATTTAATTATTCAGTATAGTTTGATCATTTAATTAAAAAAATATAAAAAAAATCCTTCGGTATCTAGTTCTTATGAATAGATTGAAAGAAACTTTACGGCAGTCTTTTCGGCAATGTTGATATGGATGTATGATAGAAATGTATCACACTAATCTCATATTATAACCGATAGGCGTTTTTTTAATCGAATATTTTTAGGGGCATTTAAGATGGGAGCAGTAACAGTTTTACACATTAGCTTTCAAAAGAATTTTAGTGAAAACTCAAAAATACAATAAAACTGAATATAAACAAGTAGTACTGGCAAATATATGTCAACAACTTTGATAATCTAATGTTTCTCTGCTAGAAACCATATTCATAAATCATTTTAAGTCAATACATATTCTGTCTTAATGGAGATATATACCATTACATGAAGGGAAATACATCAATACGGTTTATCGATTATTATTATTTATTAAGAGATAGCTCTTCTAAGGTTACTGCCGGTCCCAAACCTGGGTAAAGCAGGAGAGTTGGGCATGAAATCTGTAATCTCATCGCATAGAAAACAAGCTCGCTATAAGACGCTAACCAGAATAAACAGTTTAAGGGAGTAAGAGGTAGACGATTAATTTACAATAATTTTTGAATAAACTGATTATGTTATGCAGAATGAAACATTTCTCACTTACTTTAGCTACATTGGCACCCATTTCATATGTGATGTACTTGTGCGATTCATCTTTTTTCATATTATCATTATTATTATAATTTTCTTTAGTATTGTTACCACTGGTATTGCGTAAATCAACTTTATTACCAACTAGAAGAATTGGAACATTTTCTTCACTTGTTGATTCCTTTTTATCAAACAAAAAGCGGTTTTTGAAAAAAAAGTTGTCAGTAATAAATTTAATGAAGATTGTTTATTGAATTTTTGTAAAGTTACACGTACATATGACTTGAATCATATGATTCCATTTTTTTTGTCTCAATGATTATTAATATGGTATTTAACCACAACTAATATCACTACGTGTGGAATAGTTAATTTACCACATCATATGCTTCAGTAGACACAGTCAGAAAGTTTCACGAACTATATATATATATATATGATACTTAATTTTACTATGCAATATAATCTGTTGAAGATTATTTGCGTTTTGTAGACTGAAATGTAATCTTTACTTATCCTTGATCATTGAGCATATCCAGGTTCGTGATTCACCCCACAAAGATGAAGTATTTAACCAACTAGTGTTTGAATTGGATTTACTTAGATGGTTATTAGAATCACAAATGGTTACTGAATTTGAAATCATTGATTCAAGTTGGTGAATAATAGTTCAAATCTTGATTTCTTTCCAACATGATTATTCCTAGATCCAGTATACACTGATAAGAATATTTAGGTGGTATTGTATCTAATATAAACATCCATAAAATTTTCTACAAGAACTTATTAGCATAAAAATTGATTGTTGAGTAGTAAGTCTCAAATTCACATGAAAGTCTATAAGATGAAATATACGGTGTTTATAAAAAGTTTGGTGATTCCGAATGATATCACTTGTTGAATAACTAGTTAACCCATCAGTAAAGATATATTTTTATCCTCTAATTCAATATGAAATGACTTTGATTATCGCAGTGTTGATATTTCGGCAAAATTTGACCAGCCTGGGTTCTAGTCCCGGAGTGAAGATCAACTATGGCATTCAGGTATGTCAAGCTGACAAGTACCAAATAGGACGAAGTGAGCGTCCTGGATTCCACTGCTAGCCACATTCCATCTTAGTATTCTTCATTTGTGATTAAAAGAAATCGCTAGAGACTTCGTAGGAAAGAAGTAACAACGGCATATGCTATTTAAAATGTAAAGCTTGAAATAGTGTCAGTGGTTAAACAGTTCATGTATGAAATAACGTGTCATTTATTGGCTTACTAACCTCTAGCTAATGGTAGAACAGTGTAATATCATATATGATATATTAAAAATATAAAACAAATGAGAACTCTTATGCAGATGAATTGCGCAATAAAAGAACGAGCTTCCTATAATCTAGGATGGACAAACCTTCATCTGTTAATTAAATCATCAATAATAAACAATGAGAAATAATTGTCTTTGTAACATGACATCTACTTTGAGAACAAAACTTTCCTTCATTAGACTATCTAATTTACAAGACTAGAAGTACCAGTATTTTAACACACATCTAGTTATAATTACGATCGATATTGAAAACCTTTGAATGCTGACTAAGTTGCCCTTGTTTTGAGGTCTGAAGGTCTTGGGTTCGATCTCCGAAAAGGTTTTGAATAAGCACTATTGAGGAGTCATATGCTAGGACAAAGCAGTTATCTAGCTCACTATGTGTTTCAGTGTTGACATGGATAATAATGAACAATATTCACAAATCCTGTATGCTGATGTCAAAAAGTTAGCTATCTAACTATCTAGTTAGTAATCCAGTTACACATTCTGACATTATTCAAACAATCCATGTGACAGTTGCTAACCGACTGGTAAATATTTATAAAAAAAATAGATCTCTATGCTGAAAAATCCGATCTTCACAAAAATCAGCAATATTTACCTAATTCTCTGACAACACTAATCTTTAATCAGAAATATGATAAAATCCACCTACTTTTATCATTTCCATCCAATATTTGATATTTTCAAATGTATCAGGTTGATCAACTGCATACATTAAAATTACACCGTCAATTTTCCGGAAATATGAACGGACAATGCAACGATACCTAATAAAAAGAAACGTATCAAGAATAAAATGTATTTATGCACTGACCATTGACTAAATGATAAAGTAGACGCTTTTTTTCATATTTTCTTAGACATTATTAAACTGGTCAGCAAATAATTAATGAATTGTTAAACACAAGTGTATTCTGAGAGAGAAACTGCTCATAAAGTGAAAGAGATATAAGTTTCAGTTATAATCAATATGGAGCCTGACATAAATATGAATTAGCTTAGATTTTCATCCGACAATACAAAGATAAAACGAGACAAGATAAATACCAAAGGAATCGAGATGATGCAGTACCAATTAATAATGGCTTCATTCAATATTATATGCCGAATATACGATGAAACTCTCAACATAAAATATTTTAGCAAGTTTCTCTTACACTCTTTATATAAAAATATTTTCACGTATATACGTGAAATAAGTAAAGAGGTTATGTAAAAATGAAATATTAGAAAAAAAATGAAGTTCTATACAATTGTGAATACAAGTCTTTGATCAGATTAATTCACACAATCTGTTAGTCTTACAGTGGATGCGCTAGACACGGTACTGCAGAGCTTTCGTACTTTTCTTTTTAATTATGGTCTCTAAGGTATCCACATCTCGTTTTACCAGAAAACATACAAGGAGAAAGATTTGTATGGAGTGGATGATTAATATCTTATAAAATAATACTTTTCACTGGTTTGCAGGATCTAGAATGTCTATCAGGAACCGAATTCATCATTATATCAAAAGATTTACCCCTTACCTTACAAACTCCCTTAAGTATTCTCCACAACACAAAAAAACCTTTTCTCAAAAGCCCAGGAGGGAACAATAGCTAATTTGTCGATCGTAAAAGTAAATGTTTGGTAATTCCAGGAGCATATAGAAAGTTAGGCGAAAAAATACTTATGGTATTAACAAGGTATGATAAGAACAAGAGAGACCAGAAAAAAATACACCAAAACAAATTATGTTTAACAGTTTTGATAGAGATCCCTTAATAACACAAACTTTATGTGATTCTAACATAGTGTTTAAGTGTTTTCTATGCACTAGGCTAAAGTTAGTGGTTCAGAAGTCGGATGTATTAGATCCAAGATCAATAAAAACAGACCTTCGTTCAATGAGTGTAAAAAAATGGTGCATTACGAGTACATTTGAATAGAAGGAAACTGATGTACATACAGTAATGTCATCCGCATACTTAAATTAACTGTTTCTGATGGAAGACCATTCAGAAAAAAAGAGGATGGAAATGGAAAAATAATGGCTCCTTGTTGCGCATCAGCTTGATTTAATAAAGCAGTAGGATACATTCTACCAAGCACAGTATAATACTCTCTTTCAGCAAGTTGGTTATCCACATTTTGATGTTAACATTGTCAAACAAACATAATAATTCTAGTCTTTGAACACAGTCAAAGGTAGGTGTATGACTGGACAATGCACGTCGAATATATTTCCTACCCGTTTTCAAACAGAAAGACGGAACATCAGAAACATGGTTTGAACATACCTGCACAATTCTGAATGATTCTGAGACATGTCGTCTAACACCTGCAACCACTGATCACAATTATTGCACAAACCCCAACCTGATAGTTTATATCTACCTACATACTTCAGGCTTACACTCAATGATTTCATGGATTGACGTCACATTTTGGTTTAAGAGCCACTAGCCTTCTTCCAAACCATTCCAACATCAATAAATATTACTTGTCAAGTTAGATGATAGTTCATTATACATAACACATGTCCTACCCACATCAGTCAGTGAGGATTTACCTCATCAACCGATTTGCCAACCTTTCCAAGTATCATATGTCTAATCACAACATTGTTCGCTCAATCACCATACGATATCATAATTTTATTATTGTTCTCAATTAAGAAGTATTAGCATTGTAATCAAAGAGTAGTTAACAACCGGCACTAAATAATGAGCTAATAACACCATCTTTTTTAGATTGACTATCGTTAAATTATTCTTTTGATGAGCTGTCATTTGTTTAAACAACAGATTAACAAGTCTTTCAAAAAGAACATTTTAATATATGAGGAAAAATGATGTGAAATTTTATTTCATTTTGACAATAAATCACCGAAAGTAGATAAACCATGAAAGTCTGTCATAGTGAATAAGTATCATTGACACTAAGAAAATAGTTGTAACCGTTTGTATCTAAAAAAACAAATCTTTTTGTAAATATACATATATTGAAGATGAAAAATAAAATTAACAGGCTATCAGAATAATCATCTTCAATAATCTCATATCAGTTAGTATATCTATCAGAACATTGAGAATGTATTGAAAAATCTTTTGCTTGAATAAAATTTTAATACCTAAATAATGAAAATTTTCTAGTATTTTCCATTAATCCAATGGAACTTTTCACTATAACTGTCTAGTTAATCTTCATCTCAACAAAAATAATCTTGAATGCAAATGAAGATTTATTTATTTACCAACTATGAATTTCATCATTAATCTCTAACTGATTAAAAAGACATTGAAAATGATGTTATATATGTCGTTTATTTAACAGGTTAATAGTCACGTTTGAATACATTAAAATAGGTAGGAGTTGAAATCGATTAAACAACAACCTGATATGTGTATTTAATTTACAACATCAAAACATCAACTGCTTCAACTAATAAATATAACTACATAAATGAATTACATTTTTTTTCTCACTTCTTCTTAATAGTTTACAACTTACGTCTCTTGTCCAGCAGTATCCCATAATTGAATAGTGTACACTGAATTATTCATTTTAATATTTTTTGTTCGAAAATCAACTCCTTTAATAGAAAAAGAATGATAAACAACTGATTGAAACAAAATAACTTTTAAACATAAATTTTGATATTATCACTAGATTATAGATTTCTGCTATACAATCTAAACTAGTAATTTGAAAAAAAGATGATACAAATTAAGTTGACAGAAATGTTATTTGATAAATTAGTTGATTCATGTGTAAATAATTGAAGGTAGTCGATAGGAAACAATGGATCTAGGTTTCGTGCTATTTAACACCCATCAGAAACACCTAACATTTCAATATAATGGATATGATATCGAGTCACTTAGACTTGTATCTACATTACAACTTGATCGACAGATATTCGACTGGCATAAAAAAAACTAAACAAATATGACCGTAATCATTACCAAGTCATTGACTAGTTGTAATTTGTCTACGGCTGACGAAACTACTGAAAATACTAATCTAAGATGTAAAGCACTTAAAATCTATCGAGAACAGATCAGCTGTTTTGTGTCATAACAAATTTACATGGTTCATTTGTAAATAACTTCTAGATTGAATTAACTGCTTTCTACAATTTATTCTTCAAATTCCACCTTGGAAGTATATTTCACTAACTGAATCATAACCTGGGAGCACTGGACCGCCGTTTCGTCCTAGTATGGAACTCCTCAGCAGTGCACATTCACAATCCCGCACCCCGCGAGATTCGAACCCAGAACCTATCAGTCTCGCGCCAGGCGCTTCAACTGACTCATGATTTTAATCAGTGAAAATTCCTAAAATCTTCACAAAACCCCTTCTGAATCATAATCATTGAGAAACTCAGAATGGTTATTTTTAATGAAATACAAAAACAGTAAATGTTGATGAAAAAATTACTTATTTCTTCTTGAAATTGTTAAAACTATTTATTCAACTTACCTAAAGTAGCTCTAAGTTGTGGATAAAATATTCCATCACAAAATCGATATGAGAAACTAGATTTGCCAACACCTGAATCCCCGACTAAAATCACTTTAAATATACGTGTTGGTGTTAAAGTTTCTGTAGGGTGTTGTTCTTCAGTATTATTTTCGAGAGCTATAAATTCATTCTTATCATAATTGGAACCACTGACACTGCTAATGTTCTCACTAGAGTAATCAGAGCGTCGACATGTGGAATCAAGATGATGATTTTGTTGGCGTTGAAGTGGTAGAATATTTTCCAAACTATCAAATTCGTACGGCTAAAATGTGCGAAATAAATGAAAATTAAGACGCTTTTTTGAGTTCGTTCTCTACTATCAACTAAGTTAAGTTAGCTAGAGACGGTACAGCTACTGTAAAATATCACTCAATTTGGTCAATGTGAAAATCATGGGGAACCTTAGTGTTTGGTAACTAATAAAGAGATGTTTTTTCTATAAAAATAATAGTTGATTTTAAACCTACTTTGATGATGGGATAATAATGTCTCATTGAGGATCATATAACCATATTAATTGGTTCAAGTTATTTACAACATGGTGACTATGATAAACAGGACCTAATCAATTATTAAACTCAAAAGTACCGAAAGTAAACTTATAAGTAGAGTGAAAAAAACATGATTTAAAACCAGCAGTGAACAGTTCCTAGATAATATATATAATATATATATATATATATATATATATATATATATATATATATATATATATATATATATATATATATATATATTTAATCTGACCACCAACAAAATACGGTATTCGACTATTTTTGTTATCTACGTTCAGAATATGATTTGAAAGGTTAGGAGAGTGGTCCATTATACAAACTATATGCTTCACAACTTCCATAAGAATCGTGATATGAAATAATCAAAATGAAATTCAGACATCTCACATATCAGCTGCATTAATTTTATGATACAGATCGATGATCCAATGAAAGATAAGAGACTATTGTTTGACGGTTAAAATACCAAAATTTATCAATAACCCAGTGGGTAGCATTTTTTAATCTTTGCTCAAAATTAGTATCTCTGGGATGATTGTTTGATTGAAAACAGATTATTTATTCACTGGATCCATAAAGAGCGGCCTGCTTGAGCATCTGGGCTACCTGTTCCTGCCATCTAGATATTTCAACAAGTTATCTATTTTTGTTTGTTTTAATATATCATTATGTTTATTAATCTCATTACCTATTCTGCTGAGTTTCTGAAAAATGTACAACCTTTCGTTGTCAAAGATACAAAAAACTCAATAACAGACAATGTGGTTGCTGGCAATATACAGCGAAAAGAATGCACATTATTCAGATGTTCATTTAGTGAACTGCTAACATCTAACTGGCGATCACTCAATATTTACCGCCAGGACCGATCAAGAAGAAAGAAACGGAAACTTGTTGAAATACTTTACGCTGAGAATTCTATATTGTACCAAAAATATAATATTGAATAAAGCTGATGATAATAATAATAATAATCTGTAAATCAACACAATAGATGTACCAATTGGAAACACAACCCATCAATCGTTCACTTTTAGTATAAGATCATTGCTCAGTAGGATAATAATTCAATACATTGATATCTTGAATTGCAGGTTGTAAAGCTTAAAACACTTAGTAGAAAAAATTTATATGTTACATCAGAATTCATCTAAACTTCTGAAGTATTTCAGTCATTCAGCTACAACGTAGGACCAGGCACATATATGCATCGGCCCAAGTTGCCATATCTCATTAACACAAGGTGAATACCGGATTCATAAATGTAGTTACTTCAGAGGTGGTAATATGTAAAAGAAAGATTGCATATATGGATATAGTACAGGGAGAAAGAATTAGTTCGTGGAAAGAAAGATATTGAGCGATCTCAATCTCTTAGTTTAAGGGAAGACAGAAAGTGTATACACCTACTCCATTGTGATCGATTCTGAGCCATGTCAACAAGAGTCTCCAACCATTGATTACGATAGTCACGCGGACCCCAACCAAGTAGTCTGCATTTCCCAACATATCTCAAACTAGAAGTTAGTGACTTCAAGCACTGATGTCACGTTTTGGTTTGGCCGCCCCTAACGTTCTTCCAACCAACTCCAACACCAGTTAGTATTGCACGTCATGGTAATCAATGTTCAGGCATACGTAACACGTGGCCCAACCATCTCAGTCAATGAAGATTCACAGCCTCATCAACTGATTTACCATCATTCCCTAATACCCTGCAGGGTCTAACCTGAAGTATTTACTATTAGTCAAATTATGATTCCATTAATAAAGTACATTGAATAGATATATATTAAACTGCACAAAAACATTAGATACTTAAGAAATATTTCCAATCATCATATATTAATTAAATTAATATTCTAACATTTGCTAAACATCATAACAATAAATATAAAAATGCATAAAACTTGTTCAAAATCCAATTAAACAATTCATTCTATATTATTATTATTATTACCCAATATACGTGCTCGTATATGGTTAAATCAATGTTTGTAAATATTATATTTATTATAAATTAGAAACTGATCTCATATGAGATTTAAAATATTTTTATAAAATAAATATAATCTAGGTATGTACTTATTATTGGACATTAATAATTGTCCTTTATTCAGTGTTATTAACAGGATTTACAAATAATGAATAGATCATTAATATACAATTTAAATACATTAGTCATATGCAAATTCTTAAATAAATAAAGAAAAATAGTTTTATACAATGTCCATCAAATTAATTTTCTTTATTTATTTATATTTATATACTTTTTGATTTAGTAATGATGATATCAATCATGAGATATTTAAATAAATTAGCCGTTTGTGATTGATTTCTCAAAAGTAAAATTTTACTTTAGGTCTTTTAATGGAGAACATATTTTCAAATGATATTTTCTTGTTTGATAAACATAAGTTATTGCTACAAGACACCTTTCTATTAAATAATATTTCTTTTATAGTGGAAAATTACAAAAAACCGGATACAGTGAATGGTAAGTTTATTTATTTGAACACACAAAAACATTGATACAAGAAGACACCGAATACATATGCGCCAGACAATAACAATGAGGTCAGTAGCAGTTTGTGTGTAGGCTGTGGTACTGACGAGAAGGCAGTGAGTAGGATTTCCCTGACAATGGCTGTATACGCATGGCCATGTGAGAATATTTCAAGAGGGACTCTCCCCACCCTTAGCCGTACTACGGCATTTGTGGGCGTGAACCGTTAAACTATGACTTGGTATGCCAATGATACAATCTAGATTCTTGAGTCAATACTCCTATTATGTGGTTGTTCAATCCTTAATTACTAGGATAAAACAATTATTAAGATCCACTCTCTAATATTCAATAAATCACCATCTGATGATAATCTTCAATGAAAATAATTTTTAAGTTGAATGGATCTCCATCATCTCCTTCTGCCTAATTTATACATTTTTCACAGTTTTAAATGTCATCAACTGAATTAGAAACCACCTTATTTTTGTTCGACTTCACAAGTTAACAGTTATACTTGAAATAACAGTCTTCTTAAGAATATTTTTAAGGGTTATTAGGTCATGTAAACATATTTAAAAAACAATGAAATCTAAGCAACATTTACGTTTTCAGTATGCTGTAAAATCAATATCGAAAAATACTGAAAACAATCAGTTACCATTATGATTAGAAACCGATTACAGGTAGACAAGTTAATGCATTGGAATACATAATTTTCTTTGTGGCATATATACTTACTGAAACTTACGATATTATTATGACGTGGCAACGAATGAGTTGATATATGAAACATCCAACCCCTTAAGTAACCAATAGGAAACGTCTGTGATTCAATTTTTAACTTACCGATCTATGAATTGTCTAATTACCCCACTTCAGAAAGAGACATTTTCTATGCATATATTTACAGCAAATTAAACAATGTAGTTATTTATGATAATGAAAATATACTACTTATGGACGATTTGTCCGTTTACAGTAGTATTATTCTTCATACTAAACTTGAGTCAAAAATCTATTCTTTGTTTTGTAAATCACTATCTTAAAAGTGAAAAAAAACTCTAACACTTAGAAACTTTAGAATTTATGATAGAAACTGAACGTGATACTGTCCAGTAAACTGTACGAATTACTACTACTTCCAAACATATTGAACAAAGAATGTTAGTTCTAATATAATCCGATAGAATTCTATATTATAAATTAGACACGTTTTATCGTCCTGAATTTAGGAGGGAAATAGGTAAACAACTAGATCTTTACAAACACAACATAAAAACATATACATATTCATACAACTATACACACAAACAAAAATGAATTCGTACATGTACACATAAAAATGAAAATAAGAGAAATAATCCGTTACAAAAAAGATAAACAACAATTTAGGATGTAAACAACAACCATTAGTTAATACCAAAAAGGAAAACAACTAGTGAGAAAATTCTCATATTAATTTTTGGTTATCACACCAAGTTTATATGAAATTTGAAGACCAGATAAATTGGAAACTGAATTGAATGTATATATATATATATATATATATATATATATATATATATATAAGCCTAGTTAGCTTAGTAGTATGTACCTACTAGTTCAGATATAAACAAATATGAGCTAGAGTGAATGGATAACAGAGCTCATTTAGATCAGTAAATAATTCATGCTCGTAATAACGATACTAAAATAAATAATCAAGATGTTTGTGTTGAACAATTGTTAAAAGTGATCGACGGGTACAATAGGTATTTTCAAAAATGAGAGTTCTACTACTATCAGTAGTCGGTAGTAGATTTTTTAAACGAAATATATATATATATATATATATATATATATATATATATATATATATATATATAGTATCATATTACAAGCAAGTTTAGACCTGTCCAAATAAAACAAAGAAACTCTTCAATCATATTGAATAGGTCAGATAATATGTAAATGATTTAATAGATGGCCTGCTTTTTCCTGTCTTCAAGCTACAACATATTCCTATTCTATAAATTATGAATTAAATTAAAGTGATTATAAAAGATAAACAAATAGTGAATGATTGTTTATAGATTAATTTCTGGGTTATATTGTATTAATTAAGTGTTTCATTAAATTATTAATTCATTTTTCAAGTGTATTAAATGACTTTGTTTAAGAGTTTTACTCTTCTATCCATTCTTTTTTTTTCTTTGCTTCGGTCTCTTACTTTCTTTCAATCTACTTCCTGTAAAAAAAATAGTCATTTAGTTAACGAAATATATTTGGCTTTAATCTTTATATTATCATTAAGATTTATAGATTCAATAACTTCCCATTTACATAGTGACCTTTTTAAGTCATTTTTCCATTATATGTTTTTAAAGAGAGGTTAATATAAATAATTCTGGTTAGCAAACTTTATCGACTTTTGTAATCTAATAGGGGTTTGAATGATGTAAAAATGTTGTGCATTCACGCAAACAACTATTTACTAAAGTGGTTATATACTCAACTGAAAAATTGAAGAAATGTACAATGTTGATCTCATCATATTAAAGCTGGACGACCAAACAGTACTGAGAAGTATGTGACAATCATATTTTTTTCTATTCTACTTCATTTAAGATGAAACATACAACTTTAATTTCTACAACGATAAAAAATAAAAATTATACATATTACTAGGATGCTACTGCATTTATTGTCGAACACAATACACTGTTTAGAAATCTCAAAATGGAATAGGAAAATAATTGCTTTAGTAATCAATCATTCCCAGTTAATGCTTAGTAGACATTTCTTTTGTGTTAAATAAAGTAGAATATTTAACAAATCTTGCCCATAATCACTGTTTTCTCACGTTTTTACTCTAATTAATACTGGATAATGATAACATAGGCTATTATTAGTTATTTCATTTTTATTTTCAGTCCTAAGGCCGTCTAAAACAAATTTATCTCTTTATTGTAAATTTAATCCTTAGTTGTCTATACATTTTATTAACTAATCTAGTTAACAAAAATGTATATCAAGTTAGATCCAATTGAGTTACCGTTGTAGAAATCGTCCCAGATTTTTGAAACAGGAAATTGAATATAAATTATGATATTCTAAATGACAGAGACATGATTAAAGATAAGGTTGTGTAGTATTAATTTAACACTAGAAAAGTGATTAAACATCATGTATCCAAAGACAGAAACTATGTAAGAGTGTTTGTGTTTTTTTTCTTCAAAATACATCCTTTGAAATAAAGATCTTCAAATGATCAGTATAAAACAAGATAATAAGTCAGGATAATCTACTTAGGAACTTGAAACTTTGATTTCATTCTAAGATTACATTGTAAAATATGATAACAACTAATGGTATAAAATAATGTACGTGAATGTTTTATAACTTAACCTATGTAAAATAATAAACACAGTAACTGATATTGAAGATCAATGAATTGAAAGGAAAACAAAGTTACACAAAGCTGATGGTATTTTGATTTACAGTCTAGAATTATTTTTACATATTAATTGAAACTACACTGTTTTTTAGAAAAACGAAACTATTGATGAAGTGACTGACAATCAATTTGAATAATCACAGAAAGTGAATTTTTGTACGTGTACTCATAAATCGGTTATCAAAGAAACGGAGAAAAAGTTTATCTTCTTATGATCAGCTGGGTAAATGTTAGAAACTTCAGGTTGTAGGAAAAAACCACAAGGCATATTTGATAGTTACAGGAAAAAAGTAACAAATCTCGAGAAGTAAAATTTTCAAGCGAGATATTTCTGTTTCAACTAATTAGATTAAAACTGCAAGGCTAAAAATGTACTATTTAAGTTATTAAAATTTAATTTATACCTAAAATGTTTGATTGAAAATTTATCCCTAAATATAGCTCAACAAGAACTGTTTACCGAGGGGAGTATATAAGTTTCCATACTTTATGAGTAATTTTTTTGACAGAGCTTTTTTCTCTAAGATTGATGGTTTGGTCGTGGAGCTTTCATATTTATTCTGAGCTACATCATCAGAACAAACTTCGGGTAGAAGTGAGATGTTTTAGCTGATGATGTCGTTCAGAATAACGATGAAATCTTCACGGCCAAACTATCTAGCTCAGAGAACAAAGATCCATCAAAATCATCCACCTGAGCTACAAATCTTCGCCACCATCTCATTTAATGAGTAAGCTAAAACGCTGAGTTACAGTATAGATGCCTAACTGTGAAAGAGAATATAACCTGTTAAACTTGACAAAGTTTAAATACACAAAAAAAGTAAATGACAATGACACCAACAAATCACTCAGCCGGAAGGAAGTTTTAGCTAAGAATTTATTGCAATGAATATGCTGGAATTCCATTGAAATGTTTTGATCTA
The DNA here is from genome assembly GCA_944470205.2 of Schistosoma margrebowiei. Taxonomy (NCBI): domain Eukaryota; kingdom Metazoa; phylum Platyhelminthes; class Trematoda; order Strigeidida; family Schistosomatidae; genus Schistosoma; species Schistosoma margrebowiei. Next base: position 19,995,452 of record OX104026.1, on the reverse strand, counting down.
AAAGTTAAACCGATTCACTAGACAGGACACTGAATAATGGCCGTACTGAGCTGTAAAATGAATAAAGGTGAGGATTGTGAACTGTTAAATTTTAATTTAGTTGCTGAAAGATACCGTGCTTCCCATATGACCTGAAAGTCTTAAGGTTACATTCTATAGATATGAGCCGGTTGATCAGTTCTAAATGAACTTCCATTTACGCAAATGGTAACAAAAAAAGAGATAAAAGAGCTAGCCGATAAGATGGAAAATGATTTCCAACGAAACGCCTCATATTATTTAGTCAAGACAGTGACTAGAAACATTAATCAGGACTGTAGAAAGTGGAAAGATTTATTCAGTAATTGACATATCAGTGACAACAACAGCAAACATCTCCCAGTAAATAAATTTAACCTAGGAATTAATAAACAGAGATGGTGGCTGTACAAAAGAAAAATGACAAAAGATTAATTCATTAAAAATTTACGTGCAGTTTCTACAAAACTCAAAAAAGCATTACGTTATATTTTTTCCAGTAAAGCCAATTTGCCTTGTCAAAAAAGAAGTGAGTAAGCCCAAAACAAAATGGAAGGGATAAAATACTCGGAAAACTTTATATGCTTTATGGCTAATGATAAATAGTTCTGTATATGATATGGTAAGGAAATGTGAATTTGATTGTAAGGCCCCGAATCTACTGGTCAGTAAATGATCCACAAAATTCGAATCTAATAATCATTCACGTTTCAAATGAATTTATTTTGCGTAAAATAGTTTGACATAGGTATGTGATTTTGTTATCTAAGGCAACTCATATTTTTAAAAATATCACGATCTGATCTAAGTTAGTCATTTATTGAAAACTAAGATGAACCAGGTAGTTGTGTCGTCCTAGTATAAAACCTGAAGATCTTAGGCCCCATTCCTGGTGGAGTTGTGTATGAGCGCTGCTGAGAAGTTCCATGCAATGATCTGCACAAAGTTTTATATTAATAACTTATATTTTTCTGACCACTTATTTTTCCTTCTGATATTCGTTCACTTTTGGTAGAGCATTAATAATTTAAATGTAGGTTCTTGTAATTATCAGTCAATCAATATTTTAAATTCATTTACTAAATAGTAGTTAAATCATATACTTAATATCATCATTCATATACGATTTTCATTGGGTAGAAGTTTTTAATTTATCTGTCTAAAATTCAAACTCAATGTTTAGACGAAAGGGACATATTTCATCTTAAAAGGATTGATTGAAGATAAGATTTACAACCCTCTAGAATAAAATGAAATACATCCTATGAGAATATTATTAAGAATTCCACATTTCAAAAACATTTATAAACCCACACATGTGTGATATATTGTTGTTTAAGATTTTTACTGACAAAGCTATTTCCTCTTCAACTAGTAGGGTTGATAGATTAAATATAATAACAAAAACACCTACACTCAACTATGCTAATATTTACATGTGTTACTTACTTTCATTGGGTTGAATAAATAATTAAGATAAAACGAATTTCAAGTAAACATAATCTGACATTTTATTATAATGATATTTATTTGAGTTTGTTTATAGCGGATCATTTTTGAGCTTTTTAGTAGTTACAAGATTTGGTGCAATATTCAAAGATTTTGTGAGAATTTCGATACTAGGACTTGACATTATAGATTTAACAATACGAGTACAGTTCGAAAATGATGGAGGAAGTGACAGAATTAAATAAGTTAACGTAAAGATGAAGATATTGAATGACTTTAAACAAAAAAATTATAGAATGATTCGAAAATATTAGAAAAACTTTCAAATCACTCACAATCTTTAAGTCATACTGTGGTGTATGCTGCTGATGTCGATAGATATAAGTAGTATGTATCATCAGTCGAAAGTGAAATGCCTGGCGACAGAAGGTTAAGAAGATCGGATAAAAGAGTACGAGGACAGAGAATGATCGATGTGAAAAAAAAGAAAAGAAACAATCAAGTCTGAGACAACTGACTGCAAACGAAGTATATACTGCATAGTTCTCAGATTTTACTGAGAAATTTTGTAATTTTGTGTTCAGATACATTCGACTGTCCTCACTTGTGTTCTCATTCACTACAATACAACTTTATTTTAACACAAATTTTCTTGCAAAATGATTTATATAGGCTGTAGTCAGCTTTGTATTTGTTTAAAACTTATTTCAAAATGTTGCTAGCCATAAATGAAATGAAACTAATTAAATTATAGATCACTTTTGACTATCGTTATTTACCGAACATTTTCTTAATTATCATATCAATAGGAAAACATTAATCTGTCCTCATTTTTATACACAAATAAATTATTGACTGTTTACAAATTGTTTTTAATCTTTGTGTAAATAAACACTGTATAGTTTTAGTTGTAAGGCAGCTAAATTATCTGCTAGTTTTCTCTACTTCTGACTTCTTCAAGTTATCAGTACATTGATAATGTCACAATTTTTCAACTTTCAATACTACATTTCTGAAATAATTTTATTAATATTTTCTTACTTAACAATATCTATGTTGAACAATATTATTCATCAGTCAGTCAACCAGCTACAATGTAAGACCAGGCACATATATGCGTCAGTCCAAGTTGCCACACTTTTATAGTACAACGAGATGAACACCAAATTTACAGAAGTAGTTACTTCAATGGTAGTAATATATAAACAAAAAAACTGTATATCAGGATATCATTCATAGAAAATTTTCAATTATCGTTATTAAGTTTCATTAGTTGTAAACATGAACTAAAATCAAAAGAGCTCTAGTTCGTAGTTTATTAATCAACCTGAATCTTTGACTCTTCTATGAATAAATATATACCTCAGAATAATCACTATATACACATTATTGTTGTTCTGCTTGGTAAAAATATGACTATAAGCATTTTGCAATTTTGACCATTTAACGTTCTTTTATGACTATTTCACAATATGATAAACAAATATCAAACATCATTTCATCGAATTAAATTGTTGCATTACACTAAAACCTTCATCGAAGTCATCAATAGTCAGAAATATTGAAAAAAACAATGTAAATATTAAACTAATTTGAACAAAATTTAATATCACTAACTGAGATTGGTTAAATATTTTTTGAGTTTTTCAGGAATTCACCATGTATTTTAACTAAACTTTAATCAAACTCAATGTTTTCTTAGTTTGTTTTATTCAACTTATTATTGAAATATAATTTAAATTGACTTATGAATAGATAACAACTAGATAAAAGACGTGAAATAAATAAAAAGTGCACAAAGTCAATGAATAATTGAATATTATCTAAGGATAAAACATTCTTCATTTATTTATAGATAATATGATGTTTACTTGTTTATTCATTTAATTTTATTTATATTTTTAACTGTCGCTCAGTTAATTTGTTAGTTGGTTATAAATGAGTCAAACACATTTAGATTGAACTTATTAAAATGAAACAAAGTTAAATAGAATAATGAAAAGAGATTAGTGTTGACATTTGCTTTGGAAATTATTCATTATTTCTTCATTATTTTTTCTTCTATCAGTTCATTTTTCTAGTCCATTTTGTATCTAAGCTTGTGTCGTCTTTGTGTATTTTTTATAAACAGTTACAAAGAATAAACAAAATATCAATAAATGAGGACGTTAAGGATGAATAGACTATGCTACATTTTTATATTTAGAGCAGAAAATATTCCGGAAAAAATGTCAGTAGTTTCAACCACATAATTAATGTTTACATTAGACAACATAAAAGTTACATATCATGCCATAAAGGTGGTCCATTTAATACTAATCCACTGAATATCACCCAACTTTAATGTACATATACGTTAATTATACCAGTGGGTTATCAAAACAAATATACATTGGATGGTTTTGAATAAATAACTAATTGATTAATGAACAAGATTTCAAGATACTGATATAAATATCTCAGAAATATCATCTTTAATGAAATTGCAAGTTTAGATTGAATCTTATGGTATATAACTCCATTAAAGTAATCAATATGAGTTCAAAGTGATTTTTCACTACTCATATTTTTTAAAATACACATTTGGGTATCTAAAAACCAATTCAATCACCTATACTGAATTCAATGAAGAGGTATGCGTCTTATAAAGTCAAATTAGATAATAATATGAGAATAAAATCATAAAGTATGCAAACTGTCTAACTTACTTCTAATGGGAAATTGATTCCTGTTGAAAATCTACATGGCTGTAGATTGGTTTCGTTGTTATCTTATCATATAAAAATAGAAATTTACAATTAAATAAATAGTTAAGATTATATTACTTACAAATGCAGTTTACGGTAGTATAGTTGACTAATTGCATGACAGATATAACTACTTGTAAGTATTTTTGATAGAATTAAGTGATTCTACTTAGTTTAAACCTTAAAAATCAACCAGATGGGATGTTTATAACTATTTTGCTTGACTTTCAGCATTTATACCCAACTCTTCCCGAATTTAACATATATAATGGTTGGACTGCAGCAATAAAGATGTATTAATTAGCTTAAAATAATAGAAAGTCGTCGGTGGCATGAAATAAGCGCAATCGACTAAAATCATCAAACTTTGATTGCTTACTTACCTGCATATAAATGAAAAATCACTTATTACATTTAGGTACCTGGAGCATCTTTTCATACGGTAGTGGATTCTACCCGCTTCTTAGAGTAAATACGTCACAAAAAGTTAAAATTAGATTGAAACTAATTCCTGTGGCAGAAGATTGATCATACTTTGGTTACTACTGCGAATTTTATCAGTTATTACGTTTCAACTAGACTACCGATCACCCATAACTCATTTCAAATGTCTTATTTAGATTCATTTATTATGCTTGGTATAAAACGGCACTAAGAAATCAGTCAAAGTAAAATGTGAATTCTGTGAATATATACCAAGAAGGAAATCATAACCAATAAATAAATAGCGAAAAACAAGAATAACGCACATGAAACAACGAAATTCGAATAAAGGGACAACTATGATGGATTTCATTTTTGAGTTCACTCCTAGCTCCCAGAGAGAGTAAATAATGCAGGATGTGGGGGCAACTAGGAAGATATGCACGAAAAAAACTTTCAAGCCACTGGAACTATTGTTTCAAATATGTTTGAATACTTGATACCGGATCTTGGTACGGTGTTGATGATGCCGATATGGGTTGTATACGTTTTTAAACATATAAAGTGTGCATAAACTTACGCCCTAGAATAATTCTGACCGGAAACAGGTGAATTGTTTATTAAAAACACTTCGTTCAAACACATACTAGGTACAATATAGAGGTAAGATTTGAATGCTATTAAGTCGTTTGAACTAGCTGAAAAGCATCGACCTGAGCTGCAAGTTTTCTCTTTACTGGCAAAGAGTAAGACTAAACCGACTCTGGGGTTCATAATATACGAGAAACTATTCACAAACACTTCAAAATAAAAATGCTGGTAAAGTAATAAATCATAGAAAAAAGTCTAATGTATGAAAACACTTTCTATGCATTATTTTATGCAAATGAACAATTTGACTTTGGATCAAGAGATAGTAGTAATAATAATAATAGTGGTAGTTAACAGTTTCAAATGTTGCTACTGATCGCAGTCCCTAACCAGAATTGATCATGTGTTCGAGAAATGATCTATTAATTGACTTTCATTCACTTTTAGATAATCAAACAGATTAGTGTCTGGATAAAATTTTGGAATGTGCACTGTTTGTGCGGTTCGTATAAACTCGATTTGACGAAAGTAAATAAATCGATTATTTTCACATAAAATTAATAATATGCGTTTAAAACCAATTTTTACAAATAACAGAAACATTAATTATATTTTGATAAAATCATTCAATTTACTCACCACTTTGTTCCTAGCAGGAGAAAAAAAAGATACAAATAATACTACTAATTTATCAAAAATACAAATAAATTGAATTTAGTTACTTTAATGTAGATACGTTTCAGTATGAACTGACGTCAGCAAGAGAAAGATTAAACATTGTGAAGCACTGGAAATTTATTTCGTTACAGTTTAGGATTTCGTAACTTCTCAACACAGTATGAAATTAACTTGCAGAAATTATAGTGTAAAGCCTTTCATCTGCCTATAAAATTAGTCAGAATATACACTTTGTTTCATGTTAAGTTATGAAAATGACCTTTAGGAAACAATAATAAGTGGCGACATATTACAAAATAAGAAGTGATAATGTTATTGTCACAATTTTATTTGTAAACGTCTATCATAGAAAGAGAACAAAAACTTCCTCTGCAATCGTTTTATAGAAAAACAACTAACACTTTTCTCAATAGAACATAGAAAGTTGTGAATAATGAATAAAATTAGCTACTTGACCTCTAAAACCTTATTTCAACGTTTTAGTGGTTTCTAACTTATTTCTAGATAAGTTATAGACCGAGATGCAGTTTTCTGATTATGCTATATATAAGCTTGGAAAACTAAGATAAGTTCATAGTTTATAATACGGACTGATACAACTTAGACGACTACTGAAAACCAAGAATCACTGGACGGCTTTTTCGTCCTAGTATGAGACTACTCAGGAGTACAAACTCACGACCCTAATTGGGGAATGGAACCTAGGAACTTCAAAACTGTTGACAACCTCTTGACCTTTAGGGCACTAAGCCAACATCAAACATTCTACATGTCTGTTATCACAGATTCTTTTAGTAAAGCTTTAAACTGAAACCTTTTTGCGATTTATACTATTTTTAATACAAGTATAGGTAGCCTTAACTGTCTCAGGACTTGAAAACTTCATTTAGATATCCTGTAAACTAGAATGAGTAATGGTTCAAAACTATCTGGAATATATACTTTGTAACTTAGATTAAACTTTACTTACCATAAATTCTGAGAAAGCACTCGATGGTGACGTTCTACTTGGCCTGTGAATTGATTCACGATGCAACGCTGAACATAAGTAGTCGTTTGTTTTATTTAAACGTTCCATTGTAGTTCTAGATTGACGATAAAATAACACATTGGTCAATGAAAAAGTTCCTACTTTTTGGTTGAGTGTAGAACCAGTTATTAAACAGTCAACAAGAAACCATGGAGTTTTTAAAGCTTAGTTTTTCCCATTCCGGAATTCATCAGTAGTTCATATTTAATAATTATAATTCGTCGGTTGCATTCGGATAATACTAACTTTCCGTTTACTGTGATAAACACTTTTCAACAAAGTATATAGTGTTTCCAACTGATAAGTCAAAAATAGGTCTTAAAAAATTGATGATTTAAATAGGACTTCTTGGTCAACTTAATAGCTGATGACTTTCATTTTATCTGACATGTAATACGTCTCAAAGATAGCAAAGAGAACACAAAACAACTAAGTGCCATATTCAATGTTTAGAATTTCCTATTAACCAGGCAATTGTAATATTTATTTCAAAGTGAATGAAAGACTATTCTGTCAAAGTTTGATACAAGTATATTGATTTCCAAACAAGTACCAGGATTTCGATTGGTAAGACTACTTATATCTTTCTCTTACAGTTACAGAAATAGAAAAAAACACAGTGAACAAAGATTTTTCAATATCTAACATTTTCTATTATTACTGATACTGTTACTACTCCTACTGTGGTGTGAGCTACTTATATTGACATAAGTAGTATATAACGTGCGTTAAAAGAACGTAATGCTCGGCAGCAAAAGATGGCGAAGACCAAGAAAGGTGGAGCAAGAACATAATGGAATTTGTAAGAAAACCTATGAACAATGGAATGGGAGACAATGGATTAGTGTTTGCAACTTGAACAGTACAGTTTGATAGGATGTATTGATAATTTGCAAATTGACGATTGACTTTATGGTATTCAGATTTTGTTGAGATAGTCTGTAATTTTCGTGCTAAATACATTCGATTGTCCCCACCCGTGTTCTTGTTCACTACACTACTAATTTGGGATTTGTCTTGAAAAAATGTTATGTCTATGTGCTAACGTGGTGTGTCAACCTGAACAAATGCGCATGTGAGTCAAGTTCTACGTTGCGTATAACTGACTGAACAATATGATAGGTAGGACAAGAGAAATGATTATATCAACTTGCATAGAAAATTAAATATACATGAAACATGGCTTAAAAGAAACAAATGAAACTGAAAAATGAAAGTTATGAAATCGTACTAAACTGAAGACTTAGAGGAAGGAAAAGAATATAATTGAGACTACTTTTCAGTCATGATACTTAAAGCTTCCAAATATAAATTATGACTATTTAACAGATTTCAATTAGAACGTTTAAATTTACCCAAACACTTTGGATCACAAATAAGTACTTCATGGGCTGATGCCATATATTTTTATGATAACTTTTAGTCTTATATAACTTCCTAACTTTTTGACCAGAGTAGAACGTTAGAGTAGAAAAATGACAAAGTGTTTGTAAAATAAACCACTATAACTTAAGTGTATGAAGGTATACAGCCTACACGACAGATTTTCCATTTATACCTAAAACCTCACCTCTAACCTCTGCGTTGCTGAACTAGTATTTCTAACACATTCAAGTAATCTTTTACGTATACCCATCGCTGAATACTAGCTATCTAAAAACGTTTTCAACCCTCAAAGACCATTTTACACAACAATTTAGTAATTCATTATCATATTAACGAAACAGATTTACATTGTCTACTAAGCAGAAGTTGATTATTGAATCTCCAGGCAGGAGATCAGTAATTGGAAACCCAAACAACCAGAACACTAATTAATAAGTCCAGTTTCTGGAATCTGCCTAGACCTCTGACACTAAACCAGAATACCGGACCATCAATCTCAAGCACCTCATCCAGTACCTCGTTATTTTTATAGTAATGGTTATGCATAAGAGAGTTAACAACACAAACAGAGGGAAATTCAGGTAATCAATGACTAGATACTATTTATATGGACATTTGAGAACATTAAAAACAGACACGGATTATTCATCTTATGAATAATTTATTGACTGTTCCAGAAGCTCTTGATTTATGAGATCAATTAAGTTATTCATTGGGACTTATAATTCAACGCTATACACTTATCTTCTTGAATTTACTTAAGATTAACCATACACCATTAAACCATATATATTAAGATATTTTTGGCACTGTTTGCTTATTTATTTTATCAATTACTATGCTTTAGAATACGTTTCTTATATGACTAACAAGACTATAAATCTCCAGTAGCTTAACATCAATTGAAAACAAAAAGTTACATACATAGAATTACATTTATTTGATCATCAACAACAAGAAATGATACTTACCGCATAACATTTAATTGAGAATATAGATTTTGTTTCTCTTCTTCTTGACTAATTAATTCATGTTTATCCCTTGAAATAATAAATAAAAAAAAAACATGAAAACATTTTCAGATTAATTTTTATTATGAAATAATAGCGTATTTATTTATTCTAATCCTAGATCCCTTTGCACTACCTTCATTTCACATATAATTGAACGTAAGATGTTTAATTATCACAATTCGTTGTGTAGTCTACAAAATTAAAGTACTAAATGATTTCTATTTGATAAAACTTCGGTACCTAGATGTTGATTGACTTTAATGAAATACCCAATTAATTATCAACTTCCTACATCTTATTATGTAAGACTTAATTTTTCCTAGGTATATAACAATCGAATGTATATATCATCTGTATATAAGTATGAAACATTATTATCCATTTAAATAAACCTATAGAATAATTAATTAATTAATATATTTGTAATATTCCAATGAATAGAAAAATTAAATTTTCTCTGAAGAAGTGACTTATATTGAGTCATGAAATGTCAGAATCTAATCTAATTTTTTCTACTCATTGAGTTATTATAAAAATATTAATTTATTTATAATAATCTAGCCAATGCTCAATTTATTTGAAATTATCAAATTAAACTTTGGTAATGATATCTATTATATAATAATATATTACAACGGTTAAGATCACGAGTCAGTTGAAGCTAGACCATTGAAATTACTATAATATCCACGAAACCCATCTGATATTAATCAACATATGCTCACTAGTGACTGGCTTCACAAGGTATATCCTTGAGTTCTAGTGATAAATAGTGACCAGTGGAGTTCAACCAGGTCTGTTGTGAGATAATAACTCACTGAAGACAATGGTGGATGTGTCTCTCAATTTCGTGGATTAGTTGAAGTTAAGCATTAACACCGTTGGATGCCGGCTCAGTGGTCTAGTGGTTAAGTGCTCGCACACAAAACCAGTAGGTCCTGGGTTCAAATCTATCGGGGGGAGAGGTCGTGGATGCCCACTGCTGAGGAGTCCCACAATAGAACGAAATGGTCATTCAGTGCTTTCAGGCTTTCTATGGTGGTCTAGCTTCAACTGACGCATGATCTTAACCATTGAAATTACTATAATATCTACAAAAACCATCTGATAATAATAAGTTAATTGTAATACGTATTTGAAAAGAAAAAAGATATAAAATATAAATGATGATTACATTGTTAATTGTGTTTCTTGTTGAATTAATTGATCTTTTAATGTTTTCAATTCAAATTCTCTTTGAGCTAGAATTGATAAAACATTTTGTAATTCAATTTTATAGGAATTTTGTTCTATCGTTTCATTTTGATTAAGATGTTCATAATGTAAAGAAGAAATTAAAGAAGAATTTGATTTATCAAATGAATCAGTGAATTTTTTCAATATAATAGGACTATTCATTGAATCACAACAATTAGAGGAATGATTTTTAATTTTCTATATAAATAAATATAAAATAAAACAAAAAATATCAAGCGGGAATAAATTTTTTTTAAAAAAAACAAAAAAAATCTTGTAAATTATTAAGCATATTCAATGAATTTGTCACTAGATTCATTCTACATATTAGATCAATTCAATAAATACTGATTCAAAGAGGAATTACTTGAATATATTTATATTCAGAATAAATTAAACTGAGAGAGATTGAGGACATATATTTCTTTCTTTAAAAATCATTTCTTTTGTAGATTAAATTAAAATTCCATATTATATTAAGATACATTAAATTTGTTCAGATTCCTACGTAAAAACTGACACATTGGATATTCGTTAAGATTATCCTCATAAGCCAGTCCTTGAATCAGAATTTATATCATCAATCAACTTAATGTTGATTGATTTATTAAAAATGCAAAAATCACTCAGTATATACAAATTAATTAACAATATTCTGAAATATTAAATGATATTAGAAGTTTGAAACTCTTAACCTATCTCTAGAAAACAATATATCATTAGTATGGGGTTCTGAAGATTATTAATTTTCGATTGAGTTAATTATCATGTACTCACTAATGACTAGATTCGTGAGGGACGTCTCGGAGTTCTAGTGAGAAACCGTGACCAGTGGAGCTAATCTGTGTTGAGTAGAGACAAGTATCTACCTCAGTAAAATGGAAGATGGTCGCGCAATTTTGTGGATTGGTTGGGGTTAAACATTAACACCGCTGGATGCCAGCTCAGAGGTCTAGAGGTCAAGCGTTCGCGCGCGAGACCGAAGGCCCTGGGTTCGAGGCCTGCGAGCGGAACCATGGATGCGCACTGCTGGGGAGTCCTGCAATAGGACGAAATGGCCATCCAGTGCTTCTAGGTTTTCAATGGTGGTCTAAAATCAATCGGTTAATGGTTTCGATCGAAAAAAATGATTTGCCATCCACAACCGTTAGATTGATTAACAACCAAATGATAATCCATGAGGATGAAACAAAACGTGATTTTAAACTATATTCAAATTAGCAGATTATAGATAACCGATATAAAGTTATGTAAAGTGAATCAAAAGAGGTTCACTAGCACTGAAACTAGAGTAACTATAAAGTAAGAAAAGGTCTACTAAGTTTATCAATTGTACTACATACGCCATATATTAAGATAAAAGTTTATAGATACAAATAATTGAGTATACAATAATTAAGGCTCAGATAAGTTAATAATAGTCAATTATGAATATTCAAACATCACTGAGTGTTAGTATGTGATGTATGCCACTCATATTGACAGATATAAGTAGCATGTAGCAACATTCGAAAGTGGAATGTCTGTGAGCAGAAGGTTGAAAAGACTGAAATGTAGAGATGAGAGAATGAAACTGAAAGCAATTTAAATAACAACAGGAATTAAGGAATAATGAAGCTTGTAGGAGACAATTCAAAGATGTGCAAATGATGTACTGGATGCATGATATTCACAATTTACCAAACCACTGTATGATTGTGCATTAAACAATAAATTGTTTTCCCCACCAAGTCTTCCTTCATTACAAATAAATGACTTGAGGAAAAAATCGATGAGAAAGCTCTTCCATGAATCAATCATAATAAATAATAAACTCCAGTAATTTAAGATTTTAATCCTATCAAATTCAAGCTGAAACAAATTCAAAGGCAATATTACAATAATTATTACTATTACAGATAATACTCGTACACGTTGTAAACTTTCAACTTGTTCCCGTATTTCTGTGATTTCTTGTTCCTTGTTAGAGACCAGTGTTCTATACTCACTTTGTAACTTTTCATGTACCTAAAAAACACCGTACAGTAAAACGATGTAAAACAAATCCATTTAAAACAATGATATATATATATATATATATATATATATATATATAAATTGGTGCCAACAAAAAGACAGCGATCCAGTGTATGTCCACATCGAATGGTTTCAACTATCAACTTCGCCAGAAATCTACCCTATGAGATTGTTAATTTGATAAAAAATAACCACGTAGCAATGTAGCTTTTGCATCTCAATTCAAAGTAAATAAAGCACATAATTTTAATTCACTAATGTCTAATTTCCGACTTTTGCCCAAGTTACTGTTCGAAGATAGAATAAATTATTTGGAAATTATCTTTCCACTACAAAGCAATATTTATCATGGAATAAATATAAGTAGAAAGCCAATAAAAGACTGATGCACTTTCAGAAAGATAATGAAATAAATTAGAGTGTTCTATGTTCACTTGAAAATTGAACTGACAGACTGTAATAAAAACATCAGATAACTTTCAAGAATTTTGCAACAACTATTACATTGATTATCAACGTATCGTTGAAAAATGTGATAGATTTCAATACACATCACTTTGGTATTTTAGTCGAATTGTTTTATTATTGTTGTTATATATATAAATTGATTGTAGGAAATCCGCCATAATGTCCATAAGCTGTCATTTCACGTATATTAAATCACGGAAATTCAACGTGGTTTACTTTTGTATTTCTAAGTTGACTACTTACTAGTAGTTAACACAATATCTGGTGTTATTATTGCCTACTGATTTAAAAATTTCTGCTGAATATTATGGCTGATATCAGGAATCTGTTTATCCACATTAACAGATTACTAACCTATCACAGTATAGCAAATTTCAAACTCAAATCAAACCACATCTCACTATCGAAGGATAAATTGTTTTTCTAATATAATTGATTTTCGAATCCTAGTATGACCAATAATAATGATAATTCAAATAGGATTTTCTTCATAGAGTTTTTTCATTTATTTTCTATGTATTTCTAACAATAAATAATTGCAAATATTAGTTTGAAGCGTACTAACATAAAAACTAACAAGCACAACTAAGTGATTGTATAATAAGAAGCTTACTTCCGATTTGGCACGTTCCTCTATTGATTTAATCTGTAATTCAAGTTCACCTTCTAATCTAGATAAATCACTTTTACGTTTTTCCTTCTCTCTATCATGATCACATAGAAAAATAAACAAAAATAATAATAAAACAAAATATGTAAACATTTTATTTTTGGTTGAGAACAAAATAATAAATTTAATAAATGAAAGACTAATATGGTGTTTCAAATTTTTTTAGAGAATTAATTAGAGATATTAATCTAAAGAAGTATTAACAATGTTTCAAAATCAGTGGAAACTAACTAGTAGTGAACAATCGGTTCTTCTTTATGATTTACACTAGCACTCAAAATCAATCTAATACACAATCACACTTTATAAATCTATGAAGGTCACATCTTGAAACGATGGAGATTTTACTAAGCCATAATCCTTGAATTCAGTAAATAACAAATTCCAGTTACAATTGATTTTAAGAATGAAGGAATTGTCAACGAGAGCACATGTCCTCATTCTTTAATTCTAGATCTTTATAGATTATTATATTGTATCAGAAATTCTAGATATTTACATCAAATTGAGTCACTAGTAAACATTAAATTCACTCTAATAAAAAATCAATCACAATCCTCGACAATACGTGATTTAACGCTGTATGATATCAGTAGTACTCAGAAAGTAGGATTAAAGAACAATTCCTTTTTTCCGTTTTTCACTGATATTTAAGTCCGTGGTCTAAGCTTATTTAAACTATTCACTTTGATAAGCACTTTCATTACGTCTTACCATCAGAGCATATCAGAGTTTGGTCGTCATTAAGCTATGTGGCCTAAGACCATAAAGATTTATTTTTAATATGAAACAAATTAAGTAAGTTCATAAAATATTATAGACCCTGATGGTATTCATTGATGAAGAACATTTTAAATATCTTGAGTTATAGTAATTAATAACTATGGGTTTAGATTTAAGATGAATTATACATTTTTCCTTCATCGCAGTAATATATTACTGACAAATACTTTCCAAAAACGTTTTTTTAGGTCTTCTTATCTGAGTTAGCATTCAAATTCATACGCATATATACACATATGGCAAATAGATTAAGGTATTATGTATAAACCGGTTAGTTAAGAGAATGAAGCTTAAGAATCATGTTTTTTTTTATCAAATTAAACCGGTACTGATCTATACTAGAAATTTAACAGAAGTATTCACTATATTACTTAAAAACAATAGTTACTTTTCCCAAATGACAATGCTAACTAGATGAACAACTATGAGGTGCCAGAATAATTAATTAAAAGTTAATATGGATAATATTACTTTTATATTTTTTTAAAAAGTGATTTATTACAAGCAAACAAGAATAAACAACATTCTCATATTCAAAACAGAACATAAATGTAAACTCCTGAAATATCTTTTTATGATCAGAAAAGGTATAGAAAACGTGACAGGAATTACAATAAAGAGTAATAAATGTAACATATTAAAAATTAATAATACAATTCGGAAATGTTTGACAGTTTATATAGAATAAATTTATCAAATTTTTCCTATTGAAGATTAGACATACAAGATACAAATAGACATTTGGATAGGAAACAAAAAAACAACAAACCATTTGTCATTGTCATTTATTAAACTAAAAATGAGTAATAAATATAAAGTTTACTCCTGTTATAAACTAATGTCAGTAGAATAACAAACCATTATTTTAAAATTAGTGAGCAGTTACTATACCTTCACGATTACATAATGTTATGAATTCTATCATATTCAGTTATCAGTGACAAAAAAAAACTTTTTGAAATTTGGTTAAAAGTTCAAATGAAGCAATATGTTTTTAATAAAGCGTATCAATTTGGTCTATACCACTTGTAGTACAATCTGTATCATTTAATTCATTAGAACATTAAACCATACTTAGAAAGTTGTATTCGTGTCAAGTGATCATTTTATTGATAAGCATATAAGTATCGTTATCATTAATAAACGTACACTTATCCAGAAATACATCTTACTGTTTAAAATTCATTTTTTCTGATATATGTGGTATCTAGAAGTAGCTATGAAAAATATATAATTATGTTTGTCTATATTTATAATCTACAAATTACATTCCTTACTATTCTCACAAATTCAAGGATTCTAATCTTGAATGGTCTTTTTAAAAGATATGCTAACGAAAAACAGAAATAAATATTTTGTAAGAAATTAGTTAGGTAAAATATTCAGTAAAATGACAAACCATTGTATCAGTTTTACACATAAGTCATATATGCATTATGGTAGAATTACAATATTACAATAGCACAATTGCACAGTATAGTTAAGGGTGAAAACCTAAAAAACAGATCAACTAAGATTTAACATTGATCAAGGAATTAAAATTAGAAACATGTACAAATTCACAACCGATTTCAACAAATCATCTTAAAAATATACACCATATATACTAACAAAATTTATCATTGACATTGACTTTAATAATCAAACATCAATAGTTTTTTCTGTTCCTTGTTTCTTTCTTTTTTTCTCCAAAAAGATACATTAATTCATGTTAAAGAAAAGAATAATTCACAACTAAATTGATTCTCATTTTTATTAATAAGACAACAAAACTAAAATCAAATTTTAAACGGTTTCTTAGAATAACTCCACCATCAGTTTAAGTAAGTAATATAAATTGGGGAAAAAACGAAAAAAACCCAACATAGAACAAATGTTTTAATTCTATTCACAAGGCATTTGGGACAAATTAATCACTGAGAAAAAGAAAATAAATAAAGTGAAATAATAAAGATGTAGACATTTTTTAAGTATCTGATCTTCACTAAAATATTGAAGCTTTTCAAATTTATATTGAATAATGTCTTAGCGACAAAATCATTATTGTATTGCATATTTTAAATAAAACCATATATATATACACAATAGTTTAGTGATTTTATCAAATAAGTGGATAAAGATTTTTCAAAATGTAAAATGTAGTTGCTTATGATTTAGGTTATTTTTTTCATTTTCTTTAAAACCTCTAAAAAATAAAGTTTAATTTATAAGTGGATAAATGAAACTTCGCTTAGTTCCACCTTGTCGTCATCAGTATAAATGTTTACAGATTTATTTCAGTAAATGAATAAATCTATTCAATACTTAATTCATTGATCTGTATAAAATTGTAGAGATTGTTGAATTTTAATTGAGATCATGAACCGATCAATGTTAGAGCACAATTGGAAAGTTGAAATATTTCTATTCATTTTTATTATAACATTAAATGCATTAATTATAGTTATAAACTAAACAAATCTAAGTAGGTTATTAATTCTCTTTATTAAATTATTTATTAATTTCATCAAATCAGTTCATTTGAAACTATTTATCAGCATAGAGTTTTTCAAAATAAATATGCATTGTACATTAAAGGAAGCAATAAAACTGAAAATTGTTCTTTGCCTGATTAGATTTCCTACATGAATGATCTACAACTGGTTTAACAGTATATATATATATATATATATATATATATATATATATATATATATATATATATATATATATATATATATATATATATATGAGAGAGAGAGCAAAAACTAACGTTTATTCACCAAAATAATCAGTAGGATTATAAATGACACATTTAATATTCAAATGACAGTTCAGTGATAAACTAGTTCAGACGACAGCAAGCCTGTTTCGATGTTAAGCTTCTAAAGACCTTTATCATCCCTGTTGCACTTATTTACTGATCAGTTTGGTTTTAAGTTCATCAGCACCACTGGTGTAGACTAGTTAAAATTTTGTTATTGTGACCGAGTGTTTGAAGTTTACTGTTTACTTTGTTTAAACATTGGACAAATTACAATTTGGTGCTTAATACTGTAAGGCTTATGTTATCCTTCATGTTTTAAATGTTCAATAATTGTTAATAATAAATATGTTTTCGTTATATCCCAATGAGTAGAGAAATTGTATTTCTGGAGTATCGTGACTTAATTTAAGCCACTTCGTCAAAGTACATATATATAACCCTTAAAATGTAATAAAAACATCAATAATTATTTTAATCACTGAATAATTTGGCAAAATAATGAGAACAAAGGGAATACATAGATTTATAAGCTGTTTTTATCTTAAGGAAATGCTTAATTTCAACCTAATTTTAATTATTCTTCTGATAATGAAAAATGTATGGACAAAGTTTTCATTATAATACCTCCAACGAAAGTTTACCACAGTCGTACAAATTGAATATATATTCATATAAACCAGTAATTATTTCATTTGTTTCATTTTCTGAAATATGGAGTGTATTACTTGCTAAATATGGGTCGTTTGATGTATTTAAAAGATTTATTTGATATTTTGTTTCAAGCAATGAAGTAACTGGTTAATAAAACAACTAGTGATGATAAAACTAGTGTTGGGGCAAGTCTATGATTTATGAACGAACCACTCAAAATTAAGACAAAGGTACTCGAATTTCGGCCGGAAATTCACTCATCCATATAACTAAATAGTATTTTGTCATTACGAATTATGTTAATTCATGATGAAAACTCTAACTCCTGATTACGATTGCTCACAATAATTAATAATCTAATTATGACACTGGTAAATAGTTGAAGCTTTCTAAGATCACTACAGGATTACTCGAATGTCGTCCATAAATTACAGTCTCAGCAATGTTAGTCTCGGAGTATAGACGTGTTTCTATGGTAAATGTATAGGGTCAGTGAACTCCAGTCCAATTATTCCTCAAAGTGAACACAATCATGCCTTAGAAAACTGATTGCTAAACGATGAACGGTTTTCCGAAGTTTTTAAAATGGATGAACGAATGATGCGAATGCATTATTCAATGAGACATCTCCAGTATATGCGGTAGAGTAGTCCCAGTTTATATACATTAGTACCCGTTAATCTATTCCATTAATAAACGTTTCAATGGTCCTGTGAGTTCTCTAAAAGCCTTAAACAAACATATCTCTACCACAATGTAAGAGTTGTTTGGGCTAGTAAATCGTTACATAGTAGTGCTTCAACGTGAGATTACTTACGTCAAGCAGTCACATCATCACAATCAATTATCGAAGATCGTTAACTGAGTAATATAACTAAGATTCATAATATCGATTTAGCCTTCAAACCTACAAATGCAGCTATATGAAAATATTTCGAATTGCTGGAGAAAAAATGTAAGTTGTGATAATGAATGCCACTGAAAAAGTGATTTTGAGAGTACTTGCAGATTTGCTTTGGAAAAATTGTTTTACTACTTCCAACTACTAAGTAGCACATGTCCCTAACAAAAATCTTTCAGTCCATGATCTGATGGTGTACAAAAGGAACAGAAATTAAAGTCTGTTTGATAAAATTGGTGACACTCTTCAGGTTTCCATCAAACTCATTTATACTCAAAGTTGTTAGATAAGTATTTATTTTTAAATATTCTCTAAAAGTATATATTTCTATTTTTACTGAGATCACGAACAGATCTAAGTTAGACAACTTCTGGAAGCCTGAGAACACTGGATTGTCATTTTGTCTTAAAGTTGGACTCTTCAGCAGTGTGCATACACAACCTCAGAACTGGTGTCAGACTCAAGCCTTCAGTGTCTCGAGCGAAATTCTAATCTCTAGACCACCAAGTCAAACCCAAAGCATACAAGTTTAACTTCAATCACTCGAATATGCTGGGCGACTATGTCTAACTTGGATTGGTTTTTGATCTTAATAAAACTTAAAAATCTCCACAAATCCATAATGAGATATCGTTTTGATAGTGTAGTGATATGATGGAGTTAATCCGAAAAGTGTGATTTGTTTTCGCTAAATATTTCGAAAAATTCGGTTACGCATATACCTGTTAACTTATTTATATACAAAGAAATACTGAGGATAAAGTAAATATATAAAGTGATAAGTGAAAATATAGGAGAGAAGAAAGAAATATAACATGTAAACAATAAGAAGTTGAGATATTTGAAAAGGTTTGTAGCTTAGGTGAATGATTTTGGTGATTTCTGGTGAATAATTTCTATACAACATTTTGAAAGTTGTACTATGAACAATTCTATGCCGTGTTTCAATCGTGCATTCTGTTAATTTCCTTGTGTGAGGGAGTAGTAAGTTACCCTGAATCTTAAGAAAGTAACAGTGTCTGGTTGAAATCTATGATTATAACAATAACTTTCAATTGTAATTATAACATTGGTAAATTAAAAATGATATATTAGCCATCAGGGGATGTGATAATTTCTATCGGAGTTATCTAATAAGCTAACTTTCATTTAAATCATGAATACTTCAAGAAATAAAAAGAGTTTGTGAAACAACCTTATAATAGCTGTCATCACCATGTCATTATGAATATCGTTGATTTTTGAGTATGTATGATCCACTCCATTTGCATACTGTCAATAATTAGAAGTTAATACTCTGTAATAAACACACTATGTCACATATTCAAATCTTATGGTGAATTTTATAGGCATTAACCATACAATTAAATAAAAAAATCAAAAACTTTTACTATTAATAAAGTGTTAATCATAAAAATGTCTGATGATATGTCATTGAAAACAGACATCTTACACAAGTTAATTCAAAATGTATTTGTGAATAAGTAGACTTTATTATCCAGTCCATTACCATTATCAATATTATTGTTATTATTATCACTATGGTTGAGTTTTTGAAAACAGTAACAACAAATATGCTTTGTAATTTGACAAAAATATTAACCATGACTGATATGTATCCATGCCAAAATATGAAAATGTCATACAAACGTTTGCATAACACACAAATGACAAAAAATATACTCAAACGACTCATTGCATATTTTGACAATTATGAAAGAAAACCAAAACACATGGAAAAGATTTTCCACATTGTTTTAAAATGTATTTTAAAATGTAGATAAGTAATTATATGCGCATTAAGCGTATAAACAAATTGATTCAATTTGAAGTTAGGTTTATTCATAAACCGATACTAACTGATGAAATATTGTAAGCTCAAAGATACTAGTTTTCGGTGATACTTTAACTGATATCAGATTACCATAGCGGTTTGTAGAGATTCTTAAATTTTATAGTTTAGATTGCAGACTGATAACTGAAAACTGGGGTGTATTGGTCCACTGCTCCTAGCCAATCATAATTTATATGATCAATGAAATGATTTTATGATATCCTACATCAGTATTTACGGAAATAACTTTTAAATTATTGAATTATAAAACAATATTCAATTAGTATTTTGTTTTCCTCCGTTATGCATGTTTGTTTTTGAAACCTTAGACAGAGATTGATGTGAATATATGTAAGTTGATATTCACATCTAAACTGTTTGATAAGGTTACCAGATTGTTCAGAACAATGAACACATTCTAATAATATTACAGAACAATTAATATTGAATAACTTTTGTTGTCATTCGTTATTTTTCGAGAAATTGAAAAGTATGTCATCGATATAATAAACAGGCATGATGGATATCCAGTTGAATACAAACTCATTATACCCTCTCATTTTCTAAATAATCTCAAATGACACTATACTATGTTAGGAAGTAGTCGAAATAAAAAAACTTCAGAAGAGAAACAATGAAAGCAAAACCTGATGTGTATAAGAAGTAGGATAGATTTCTTATACATCTTTTAATGCAGTAATCTAAACATCAGTAAAATTCTGAGATACCAGATTATTTTGTCCGAGTTTTTGCTTGTTAATGATGAAGAATAAAATCTATCTCATGATAGAATTCTAATCTTCATTTAAGAGTTCACCAATGAAACATTATTACATAACAGTATTACTAATAATTATTCATTTTTATTTAAGGATCAAATTAATATGAATTACTTACTTTATGTATGTTTCTTCCAAATCGATTTTTTCTTTTTTAGTTCGTAAAAGTTCATTTCGAAAATCATTTAGAACGATTTTAAATGGACTTAATAATTCTGGATAATTTTGTGATATTACACTCTCTAATTCACAAACACTACTGTATCTAGAAAAAAACAAACAGAAAACGAAATAGAGTAAAGTAGGATAAGAAATAATTTAGTGGAAACAAAAAGTGACTATTTAATAACTACATTGGTAGAGTTTGTGTCATTAGCAAAATATACCACTAAATTTACACTATAAGTAGAAAGACACTACTGATAATACTAAACAACTCTCAAATGCATTCACTGATCAGACTGTTCAGCCTAATTATCGCCATACAAAATAGCATTGAAATTCACTCTGAATAATGGAAGTTGAGATGCTGGATTTCGATTGGCTAATTTAGTCAAACATACTGAACCCACAGGTTGTAGCCAAACTCCTCATGTTGTTCAGTAGTCAATTAAGATATTGAAAGCACATTTAAAATAAATATTTGTAGGGAAAGGATAATTGACTGATCAGTAATCTGTGTTGTTATCGAATGTAAATGTATAAATTCCGAACCTGTAACCTGCATCTGACCTACAACATTCCATTGAAATTATTGGTGAAACATTACGATTTAGGAAATATCTAGACTACCTCCGCTTTAAAAATACTTACATCAGTGACTGTATCTCACTTCACTAACGAAAAGACAAGGATATTCAGTGTTTGATGTGCTTGAGTGCACTCACTAAACTTCTCTTCACGTTTCTGTTTTTCCTAGCTAACTTTAAATATATCCTCATCGTATCACTGATTGTTTATTGTAGGGATACTTATAGAGCAGTTAATCAATTTAAATAAAAATCTGTCCAAATCAGCAAGCGCATGTATGACGACAGATTTGTAACAGTAATTTTTATTATTGTTCTGTGTTCTCTATTTTTGTTCCGTTTCGTTTTTCTCCCTAATTACAGATGATTATAAGTAACTTATAATGGTACTGGAATCGCTTTGCCAACTTACGTCTCAGATGACCAACTAAAAAAACACTATTTCCCAAATACTTGCTGCACACGTTTATGATAATCATTCCGACAAATGTTCCATCAAAACAATCTCTAAATCACATCTTTTCAAACACTATACTATAACAAGTTCTTTTTATGTTACGATTCTTTATTCAGCAACCTGATCATGCATGTGAGCAGGCATGCATTCTGTAGTTATTTTCACAATATAATTGATGAGCGGTATCAATACCAAAGTTGGAATTGATGGTTTCAAATAAATTGAGCATAGGTATAAAGTTGATAATAATATAATAATGATACTTTCGTGATATAGATATTATTAAGAACATATTAAAACAAAATTATTTATCTATGAATGAAAATTTAAGTGAAAGATCTTGGATTGGTACTGTATTTATACCTTACCGCCAAGGTACAGCAGAATTACAACAGTTCTTGAAATCTTATAGAATCAAAGCCTTCGATGAAACATTCAACACTCTTTAAAACGGTCTAGTTAGAAATGAAGATACGATCTCATTTACATTCACACAATATGGTATCAACAGCTGAAGTTGCGTTGATTGGAGGGTCGACTCGTGTCAAAGAACACTTAACTTACACAAAAAGACCTAAAAATCTTATAGAGCTGGACAATTTCCAAATTAAACCGGCAATAGCAGTATATTCTATTCTCACTAATCCTCAAATTTATATTAAAAATCTTGAAACGACTTCAGAAAGGTTTTTCCAACTACAGAGAGAGGTAACTAACCGAAGTATTTCATACAATGCCAAACCCCTCTGCTCCCAATAGAAGGGAAGGTCTGACTATCCATCCAACTTGAACGTTTTATTTAAACAATTACATTTGACTCTATTCATTTTCAACACAGTCTGTACACAAGGATACTGAAGCTTTAACTGCATTCCAACATTTTGGAAATCATACATTTTTCATACCCACCAACATACAAATAAACACAGTGATGTCTCATACAGAATATTCGGTCATGAAGTCAGAAATATAAATTTCTACTGGTGAGTATATCGCAAATATACAATTATTTTATTATTATTTTAGACGACATAACTGAATTATAATATTTTGACTGAATACTGTAATATATCTCAAGCCTACAAGAGGTCAGTCACGGCCCGGATAGCTCAGTGGTAACGTCTCTGACTGTGACGCTGAGTGGCACGGGAACGAATCCATCAGTGAGCACCAGTTCCCTCAAGATTACAGGTACACTTTGCTGACGAGTGTCAAGTAGCATGAGACCTAGGTCCAGGGTTTCCTGTTGACTACCTCCAACCATCATCTTATCTCAACATAGTGCTTGCAATGTCGAGTCACCTAAACTAGTGGACACATTACAACTTGGTCGACAGGATTCGATCTGCACTAAGAAAAACCTGACGTATATGAAAGTGATTACCACCCAATGATCAATCAATTGAATATTCTACACACAAACAACAGTATTAATTCTTCAATACTCATGCATATAATTATTTAGCAATAATACTATCATTTTAAAATTATTTAGCTAGGATTTGAGAATATACACCATAAGGAAATTATCAACTCAGCTACCTAACTCCAATAATTTTATCAATTAACAGAACTGTTGTTAAAATAATTTATTCGAGTACATAATAAATAAGTGATTTGGAGATTTGTTAGAATAAGTAGAATGATGTAATAACTAAAAAGGTGATCTATTAGTGTTCACATCTTGGAAAGAAAATCATATCCCTAATAGCAAAAAAAAATTGTGAAAAATCATTTAATTTTTTGTTACCATAGTACATCATAGAAGAGTCAGTTGAAAAATTCACTTAATCAAATCATGGTATAACTTATATAATAATCTGATCTTAGTCAGTCATTATAAACCAGGAAAAACTGGACAGCTGTTTTGTCGTAGTGTGTGACTTCTCGGTTAAGATCAGTCCATGACATGAACTATGAAATCCAACAGCTTACACAAACCCTTCCCACAATAATGGTTAAAATAATAAAATTTGGTTAGATAAACATAACTGAAGGAAAAAGACACGCATATTTTACAATAGTTCACTTTTTAAGTAGATCTGCTTCAACCTTTACATTAATAAAACAGGAATATTACTATGAATAAATGAAAATATCAAATCAATCAAAGCAAGGTTACCCAAACTGATTGTATTATTTTTTGTGTGCTACAATAATTTCAGTTTTGAACTACTTTGATCAGTAAGATTTATGTCAGAAAAATAAATGTAGTTCAGCAGAATACCCTGGCAATCGTTTTATATCATAGAATATCTAAAATACAATCAGTAGATCAAATTCAGTTGACGTTTTTTGTATGAGATAACACTCACTAATCAAGTAATTCATCGGCATTGCTTTCATTGGTTTTCCCTACAAAAATTATCAACTACATAGTACCAGTGTGTACAAGCCCATATCGCATCTAAAAAATGGGCGATTTACACATGAATGGCTAAATTACCAACACACATAAACGTCGGTGTGTCTGAACAAAATAAATTTTATTTATGACAAAAGATAATTTTGTCCTAATGGACCCAAAATCAAAATGTCTACTAGTTAGGTCCAAGTTATAATTACTTTGCAAAGTCATTAAACGCTTATTATGTAAGACTGACGTACCGCGTGATATATTGTGCATTGCTCATACTGGACTATTATTTTATATTCATTCATTTTGAAAACAGGTCAGAGAAAAACAACATAGCCTTCATCTCAGTAGTAATGACAGTAATAATAATAATCTGTGAGAAGTTTCGTTACAACAAAATAGATATATTAAAACGGATTCCGTACAGAACAGATAAGAATTACATATTCAATTCGGTGGGTAGATTGTGTCGTGCTTACCACAACGCTTGAGAGTCTTTAGTTCACGATCCGATGCACTGTTGCGTAGTTCAGAAGCCCAAACAACGGTAATGTGTTATTCTAGCTGACATCACTTCATAAGAAAAATTTTCTGACTCTTATACATGTATAACACTTTCGAGGTTAAGTATTTGTAGATTTTGTTACTCGGTTGCAAAATAAATGGTTTCAAGGTCTAAATTTACTTTTGGAAATGATAAAATGATTACTGTGAATACTAGACCATAGCAATTCCTATATAACAGTGAGTACAGAGTAGTATACACTAAATTAATGTAACAGACTAGTAAATAAACACATTCAGAAATTATTCTTGCTTCTAAGGTTTCAAAGTTTGTTGTACATTTGGAAGCACTTTACAAAAGAACTCAATATCATGTTTTCCATTTGCTTTTAAAGTATAGCTAAGAACTAAAGGAAACCCATTACTTTTCCAAGAATTCGAATTCATGTATAACTCAACACCACGGATTAAAATGTGCTACCAGTACATTGCTTAGATCATAATCAGCCTCTGTTATTACTGTGTTATCTAGATAAAGTGAACACCGAAAGTAACTGCAACTAACCGATACATTAACCAATGAAAGAAAACGTGAAAAATGAATATGAACCTTGAAAATTCATGATCGAAAACCAGGAGTCTACGAGTTGGTGCTCGACCAATGTCTGTATTTGATCACTGTTGTTTCTGAAGAATTGCTGACATCTTCATATACCAGCTTCAGAGGCTTAGATATATTTCACGAATGTCATTTCAGAGACTTCCATATTATGCATTATATGCCTACAATGAGACTGGGTAGATAAAGTAAACAGATGATCAGTTTATTACATTGGAACCGTAATATAAAAGTAAGCTATATATGACCGGCGTCTGTTGGTTCATCATGACTTCCTGGTTGGTGCCCTAGAAATGGTGCAACTTAATGGCTTCAGACCTTATAAGTTGTGGCTCATAATAGAAGACAAAAAGCGAACCTAATAGTTTTCCTTTACATGAGATCAACTCGCTTAATTAAAGTTTTTCTAGTTGTACTTTTAAATAAACTGTACCTTCAATTATTATACTATTCCTATTTTGTTTTTGTTCAGTTTCAGTGTACTCCATTTACCTACACACTCTCTATCTCTTCATAATTTCATTTCTTTATTTTTATAACTCATTATTACAATCGATATTAATTTGAGCTCTTTAATTAAACTAAGAATATCAACCAGAAAATCTCAAAATATTCATTAGATATACATTAATAATTCTACTGTCGGTATATTTACATTAATCTTTATTCATTAATTGAATACCTTCAATTAAAATTAATACTATTGTGTGAAATTTGAATTGTCAAATGACACATGGGTTTGAGTTTGTACAACTTAATTCATGTTAATTTATTAAATGTAATATTGAAATCTGAAGTTATTGAAATCTTACATTGTATTCATGTTATCACTTGGATTGTATAGAAACTTCAAAGTAATTGAAGAAAACTTATTGACATAGATTATAACCTCTAAAAGTGACCAGATAATTCAATATTATCATATTGTAACATTACATATTTTCTTATAACATAACACTAAATGAAGTCAAAATGCAATATGTGTTAGTTGCTTGTTAATATTTAGAAAAAAAAACAGTCAATGGTACAGAAATGTAATTCTATAAACGACTAGTCTCAATATATAACTAAAAGTATTTACTTAATTAAAATTGATTAGGCTAATATAATCACGGCTTGTTTACTAATCCTTTTATCTAATCAGTTCATTGTATATTAATGCATAGAGAATATTGTGGTTTTGAAATGATTTATTAGCACTTTTTCACCTTAAAAATGTTCCATCAAAACAATCTTTTTATTAAATCTTAAATTAATGACTAAATGAATAAGAATTGTTCAATCAATTATTTAACGAAATCCTAGATCTAGCACGGTTGGATAGTAGCTGGTAGTAGAATCTAGGATGAGCGCTTTTCTCTATTTGGGACTCGTTGGCTAAGTGTACCTGAAACCTAGTAGTGCTCACACCAAAACTACAATCCAGTACATTTAGCTTCGAACACACAACACTTTAATCACCGAGTTCAAAGATAATCACTAGCTTGCTCAATGAGTATGAAAATCAATAAAGATTTAAACTCTTTTGCATAAAACTTTATAAAGAATTCATTACATGAAATAACAGTGAGATCAAATTAGGCAATTGCATTTTATAGTTTGAATTGTAGAGCACCAGGTAAATAACAAAATAGTTGGAATATTGATTCAATCATCCTTTTAATCAGAAAGTTATACTCTATATATATTTAAACCTGCCATTTCACATACTACACTTAATAGTTATGACTGGTCTTGGAAAGGCTAGAAAAGGGATAATGTTAAAATTCAGTGGCTATAGTTTAATGAATTTATTCAGATATTTTTTAAACTTGTTCCTGCATTATTTACCATCCATAAACTATAGTCAATTAAGTATAGATCTTCCAAAAGTATTTTAATTAGTTACTGAAATTTATTATTCTTAAAATTCATCTAAATACCACTGAAATATTCATACTTGTAATGCCTCATTGCTTTTGAGTGAGAAAATAACGTTGAGATACTTTATTTAGAAACCTTTTTCATAAACTAATAAAACTGATGAACCAGTGAAAATCGCCTAAGTTAAAAGGAAACAGTTTGTTATTGTTATTTGGGTATAATAACGTTATTATTTTGTTATCCATTTAAGTATAATAGCCAAATTAATGATTAAACGTTACTATTGGTTGTGTTTCCCACGAATCGATCTCAGTTGAAATACCAGTGAAAACTAGGAAGCACTGGACAGTTTAAGTGCCCTAATGTGGACATTCTCAGTAGTACATACTAACGATCCTACAAGCGATCGAATCCAAGACCTCTATGCTTCATCCTCACTGCCTAAACATTAGAACCGTTGGTGTACAAATTCAATCAATTTGCCGTATAGAAAGTTGATTATCTAACGCCACTATTGACAACTATCTCACTCCTAAAATGTCTGAACTCCATCAACCGTGGATTCTCAGCCGAACCTCAAGAGCACCATAAAGTAAGTCACTAGTAAGGATTCATATATGGAGATTTGTTTAATTTGTACACTGTATTAGCCAAAGATTGCTTTTAGCTGTAGTACTATCGATTCCTGGGTTTATTGATTTTTTCATTTTTGCATGATAATGGAGTTAAAAGAGTGCAATTTTGTTGATTACAGATATATTCCCGACCGTTGTGGTTACCTTGACTTGGTGGTCGTGATGAATCAATCGAGCTATACTGGCCGGAACAGTCGTTCCTCAAGGTCCTACCATGCCGGACAGGTCGGTTGAAGAGCGGTAAGACTAAAAGCAGAAAATCCAAGGTCTGAGGGCTGACTGTACAGAGGTGTGACAGCAGTAGGGTGTTTCCTTCAGAGAACCAGCATAACAACGATGATGCCTTCCCACAAGGAGGGTTGGGCTTAGAAAAAGGTTGACACTAAAAATGCACACCTCGCCTTATCCCACGGATATCCGTCTCCGGCGGTAAGGTCTCAACAAGTACGGAGCTAACATGAAAATTACCCACAAAAAGGTCGTGTGTAACCAACCTCAAGCAGTTATCCCTTGGGCACTGCGGGCATGCTCTTAAGTCACTAAGACCAATTCTAATCTAATTTTGTTTTCAGGTACCTCCAGAAGAACCCTTCCACGGTGTGGGCAACTGGGAAGTGATAACCACCCTTATACTTCCAACAGCACTCAAAACCACTGAACTGATATTCTCATAGATTCATACCAATTATTTTACATTTTTAATTAAAATATTTAGTTTACTTAAAGATATCTATCGATAAAATATTTGAAAGAGAAAAGATAATGGACATTATTTAAATAAAAAAAGTGATTCTTGTAAAATACAAATTTTCTAACAAAATTATCAAAATAAAACATTTCAGTAATATAACTTAATGGTTAAATTTATCCATAAAAAGTATAATCAAATATTATTAATGGATGATAATTTGTACTAAAATCTATATTCTCGAAGAAATATTGACAATTTATTGATTATTTAATTAAAAATAAAGAATTAACAATGTTAGATAAACCTGAAAAACAGACACTATTAATTATAAGTAGTATTATTTGTTACGAAAACTTCACAAATAAGTAAATAGATTAATGTAGTGCATATATATATAAACACATACACTATTATTCACATATTTGTTTACCATATTAAACAATTCCTCTATCATCTATAGATTTATAACAAATCAGTAAAATCATGAATTTTTTTTATTTCATTAAATCACTTAACTACTCATGTTTTACTCATGCTCAAATGTTGTATATGTTTTTGTATCATCATCATCATCATCATCATCATCATCACTATTCACAATGATTTCATATTTTAACATACTGCCTACAAATGGTATGAATATATAAATATTTACATGGTGACACGTGAGTTAACTATTTTTGATTAGAAACTTTAAGAAATAAAAATCAGTTATAAATTAGTTTGTTTCAGTCAAATGTTTAACTTAAAATAACAGATCATTAATTGGCGTTATATTCGATGTTTACATTTTAATAACAGTCTGTTAGTAGAATCCAATTAAACAATTGTATATTAAATGTTGTAGGAATGTGGATTCTTATCAACCTTTATTTAATAATTGATAACTTTGTCAATAATTTTGTAATCGATATATGCCAGAATAACATAATGCGACACTCAATAAATTTATGGAAACTCGACAATTGGCAAAATAATATCAGTGGCGAATGAAATAAAATAGACTTGTTATGGTTGATTAAAATTACTTAAATTAAATATCCCTCTACAACCGACTGTTGCAACCAAATTGTCCGATATCCTTTGATGTTACAGTTTTATTCACCCTGATCGAACCAAATTTAGCAAAGATTTCTACATCCCTGCTCTTCTCCAATGATAGGAATGACTCCGACGACACTAACCATAAAGTAGGACCTTAAGTGATCCCATATAACAAAATATTTTCAAGTTAACGGCAAAATATAAAAAAAGAACTCGGAGTGGATCATTGATATCCGGATTAATCCCAAAAGTAATTATGTAGAGGCTGGAAACTGCATTCTTACCAGTGATCAATCCGAAAATTCGGATTCATTATCATTAAAAAACACCCATTCGACAGTATTGATACTTTGATCAATATAATCTTCAATGACATAAAATTCATATAAGAAACACAAATAGACGACAAATCACAATTTCTGGACATAATGATCACCAAAACTTAATCAAATACTTAATTATAACAGCAACAATCCAATCAATTGCATGGTAGTTTTTATACAGGCACTATCCGAAAACGCGTTAATCATATCTACCATCAATTATAAACTCAATAGCAAAAATCACCAAACAGATAATTTTATCCCACATGGAGAGTATCTCAGAGACCACAAACAGATTGTTAAAGCTTTTAGGAATAGCTGTAGCTTATAAGCAGACAAATAGTTGCAACCAGTATCAAACAAGCCAAAAGATACAATGACAAACGAAGACAAGCTAAACATCATCTACAAAACAAATTGTAGTAACTGTAAGAAACAATACATAAGACAGAGTAGCCACCTTTTACATCTATGTTTACGAGAACAAGAGTAAGCTATTGAACATCACAACATAGCTTCCCCTATATCAATGCATGAAGATAACTATGGACATAAGTTCGACTAAGATACTGAAATATTGGATAGTGGAAATACAGAGAAAACCAATGAATTTTTAGAAGCCTGATACCCAATAAGCATAATGAAAGCGACCAAATCTACTAGTCAGTAAAAGGAATTAAGAGCTGTGGGATCAGAGTTCAAACTATGAGGGAAAACAATTAAGACGAACACGCAAACAACCAACTAAATTCCAGGTTAATAAGCAATTAATCCATGTAAGAGAAATTTCAACAGCTCACTTTTCATTAAAGTAAATGATCATGTTGTCCAGAAAGGCAATAAAAGCTTCACAACGAAACTATCTGACCTACATAACGCAATGCCTCCAAAATCCACATCCCCAGAAACAAATATTTTCCACTATTTCATAAAATGAAATAGCATCCCACTTTTCATTTGATAGATAACAAAGATCATCTTTGGAGTAAAGGATACTACCCCTAACTCAGGGTCTGAAAAGTCGGAAAAATGAAAATTTCGCAAACGCGATAAAAACGATCTTGGTGGTCTAGTCATAGTATTCCGACACCAGATAGTGGGTCTTAAGCGTTGTTTAAGCCCGAACGCTTTAGGCTGGACTGTTTTACTTACTACCCTACATATGTGTTGTATGCAGTATGAGCTATATGGCTATGTAGAGCTGAAGTTATCATATGCCATTGGTATTGTGGATGGTTTGGCATTGCTTTGGAAGGTTTTGCTGACTGTTCATGCAAAAAGTTGGTTTGCTGGTTAACCGACTTCATTCATACTGGTGGTTGTTTTCAGTGTTCTCGAGGGCCATTGTCATTGGGACATTGTAAGGCATGTCGCCATTGCTAAAATTATTGAGTTTGTCGTGTAAGCGGAATAGGTCGACTTGGGCCTGTTCGTGTTGTGCATAATTGATTCATTGATCTGAATAACTATAGATGTGATGTGAATGTGTATATGAATGGTGCGAATGGTCCACCAGGGTGCTTGGTGGTGGAGAAGATTTGTAGCTCAGGTGGATGATTTTGGTGGAGTTTTGTTCTCTGAGCTGGATGGTTTGGTCGTGGAGCTTTCATCGTTCTTCTGAACGACATCATCAGCACAAACTTCTACTTGAAGTTTGTGCTGATGATGTCGTTCAGAAGAACGATGAAAGCTCCACGACCAAACCATCCAGCTCAGAGAACAAAACTCCACCAAAAAGGGTGCTTGGTACCTGTGTGGTTGCGCCATAGGATTGAGCTGTACTATTCAGATTGTAGCTTTAAAGCCTGGGCGGTGTCTGGCTCTCCTGTTAAAAGGGGTTGAGCTGTACTGTCACGTGAAAGTTCGGATGGTGTCTGGTTCTCCTGAAAACCAATGTAAAATTACCCTGGCCCACAAGGGTATATTATATAACTGTGAACTGTGTGAATGATCTTTGGAGTAACCAGAGTTTCTTTCTACTACATCCAATAAGTATTTAAAAAACGCCTAAGAAACTGAGAAAGACTAGATACACAGTTACAAAATTAATGCTTAGCAGATTGGTCACACACTAAATGTCAAATAATAGTTTTTAAATAACGGCATTTTCAACATATCGGTTGTACTGATCAACAAAATAGATGTATTTGTGGGTCAAACGTAACTAAACTAGGTATTATACTAAGTGTCAGATGGTTATGACAAATAATATTATGTCTACATTTGACCATCCAAACAATATTTCTAGCATTAGATGTCGAATGGATTGCGTCATACTAATTATATGTGAATATTTACTGATAAACTGTCGACCGTTAGTGTTATTATTGACTTACCTGACTTCTAATACAGGTGCCCTACAAAAATGTATCATTAGATTGATTCAAATAAAAAGTATCCCCCAATGGAATTCAGTTCTGTTGCCTTAATTTCAGTGAACTGGTGTACAGCATAGAAACTTTTCAACTGAAATATAGGAAATCTTTACACTATCTAGTAATCCCTAAATAGAACTTTCCTGGTATTCATATTTGATGAATTCAAAATATCTTTTGACGGAACCATACAACAATATTTAAAACATCACTGAAGTAATATAAAATTCGATTCGGTTTATGCTCATAAACTATAACAATCCGTCCAAACAATCAAAGTGAATAATTATTCAGAACTCATTAGTGAACAGTTTAAGAAATGACTATTCCAATATTATTATGTGAAACTGTGACTCACTGTAGTCATTAAGTAAGGGTTGTGTTTTGTTAAAACTGAATGAAGTTGAAAAATATGAACTCTTTTGGATTCGGACACAGTGAAGACCTTCTAACCTCCAGGGCAGAGTTTAAATGGTTTGAAATGTTTTTTTCTGGTTAGTGCTTTGTTAGCGAGTTAGTTTTCTATGAGATGGGTTCGCTAACCCCATGCCGAACCCCCCTTTGTCCGGGCTTGGGACCGGCAGTGGATAAATAAAAGACAGTTCCTGATGAAACTTAAAGGTGCATAATTCAAGTCTAGTTTGAATCACATGTGCCAGACTGTCGAAACAGTTTTATACTGCCTTCAGCTTCTCAGTGATCCCTCAGCTGCTATCAATTGGGGAGAAACTATCTTTGACATAGGTACAAATAATAAGGTCATTTCTTAATAGAAAAACTTCTAATTATAAAGACAATGTTTCAGATGAAATAACAGATTAAAAAACTATTTAAAACTGAGAAAGATCAAACAGCTCGTTCTTTCTAATTCGCTACCAGTTTGTCAGCTTTCAACTAAGTTTTGATTACCTGTCGTTCCTTATCTCATATCAGTTTGTGATTAAAAAAATCCACTTAAATTAATAATGCATGACAATTTAATTGAATGATAGAGATGTGACTGTAAAAATACATAAAAGTCCCTGATAATTCAGTCCACTGTCGAGTTATTTAACATAATTTAATAAGCAGATTACAGCAGTATAGAAAATCAGACGATCATCACTGTTTGACATATAACAACTTATTTTTAGACGAATTAGTATAGAAAACTGTAAGGACAATAAAGAATTTAATGGAGTCGCGTTTTCACAGTTAACACTGAATATTTATTAATTCATTTGAGCTATCTGAATACATCTTTATTCTATACATAAACCTTAGAATTAACCACTTTCATACATAAGTCAGACACTTGACTAATAATGCTCTCACTAAGAAATGTCATCACTATAGACAACTACTCAAAACCAGGAAGCACTAGACAACTGTTTCATGCTAGTGTTTATCCATGACTCCAACAGAGATCGAACACAAGAGCATTTAATCTCTAGACCACTGAGCCGACATCTAATAGTCTATATAATCTAGCTTTAATCAATCTGCTATATTGTCCAACCACCTTCTACTGTCTTTAATGAGTGAAAATCTCGTAAAGTAAAATTCTAACTGTTAAATATGATGCTATGATTTAATGCATAAAGTACTAATAGAAACAAACAGGACTAGGTTTAAGAAAATCTCTCTACGTTAAGAATAATTAATACATTATTTTCACACTATCATCTTCAAGTAAGTAAAAATCTATATTATTGTAAATGTAAAATTATCTCTCGTGATTAGAACTAATTCAAAAGATTCTGTGTTATGTATTGTAATACAATATACGATCAATATACATAGAGATAATGAATAAACATACAAACAACAAAACAAAACATTCTATTGTAGAAATATTCTCTTCACACTATTTATTCATAATAACATTGTATAGAAAATCAAGACAAAGCTATGGTTAAAGTAGACATTGGAAAATAAATCAGTCATTAATCTATTCTTTTGTTAAATAAATATCATAAAAATAGTTTATATATTATTTTGATCAACTTAATTGTGTTTTATTCATCTTTGTATTTTAAATATTTATTTCTATATAGAAATGTATGCAAAGTCACCAAAACATTACAGTCCAACTATTTTAAACGAAGATGAATAATGGCTAGCAATGGAATCCAGTTTGACGCACGTTTCGTCCTATTTGGGACTCGTTAGCTGGATGTAGCGGAATACCAGAGTTGATGCTCACTCCGGGACTCGAATCCAGTACCGCTTGCTTCAAATGCCTTCACGTTATCCACTTAGCTACCGAGTCCTGATAGCCACTTATTTGTGCAATGGAGTGAAGTTTTGAATTCACCTAATTTTGTTTTACTTATATCTTCTCACTGTTATTTAAGACTGTAATTGATCAGTCCCTTGTTGGCAAATGTGCATCCTGCGAGTAAACAACACCAAGTGAATTTAAAACTTCACTCCATTGCACAAGCAGGTAGCCATCAATACTCAGTTCCTAAGTGAATAACGAGATCGCGTTTGAAGCAAACGGTACTGTGTTCGAGTCTTGGGGTGAACATCAACTTTAGTATTCAGCCAAATCCAGCTGACGAGTCGCAAATAAAACTAAACGCGCGTCCTGGATCCCACTGCTAGCCATTATCTATTTTTGCTTAAAAAGCTTGTGACATGAGGCTATATCGAGGCAATCTGCACAGTATGCACATATGCCAACAAGAGAATAATCAATTGCAGTCCTAAATAACAACGGGAAGATACAAGTAAAACAACACCCAGTGAATTATAGTCCAACTGTTTTAAACAACAACAAAAATGAAAACACTACTATTAAAAAAAGGATGCCTTTATAGGATGTGATAATATTTAAGACAGACTGTATTTAGTTGAAATGAAGATTAATGATGCGTGAGTGAATCAAGAATACATTCAATTATTAATATCTATATTAGTTACAATATGCCTAACTTTATATCGTTTCAGTGAAAAATAAAATTCATACTAAAAATACAAACATCACCGAATGATAGAGAAAGGTAGAAATTGTCGAAAAAAATCTTACACTGTAATGTAAGTAGAAATGCGTGTTTATGTTTTAAACGAGTGTGTAACATAAACACTATATATCGTAATCCTACATAAATTAATGTAACACAACATTGGAAAAATGAAATCAAATGAAAGATTGAAGTAAAAGATACAGTATTTAGTGATTGATTCTTATGATCAATCAATAAAATAAAAATACTTTCTTGCAATAGATGAATTATAACCAGAAATAGGATATGGAATGTACATTTCATCGGATACACACTATAATACACTAAGTATGTTTGCTAATTAAAAAATAGCATAAATGTGATCATCTTTGTATGATGAATAATTTAAGTTGAATGTGTTTAGAATAACTTCAACCCTGAAAAAAAAATCATATTCAATAAATAAGTATTTATAATTGAAATCTGTATTTTAACTTTACTACACCTTTCTTTCATTTATTATAAATGATCAAATCATATGTTATCTTTTGTTACATAAATTACTTCATCATATATATTGTCATGTGTTCAAGAAAAAAACTTAACAATTTCCACAACCCCCATACTGATAATTAACATGTGCTCACTAGTGACTAGCTTCGTGAGGGAATTCTCGGAGTTCTAGTGAGAAGTCGTGACCAGTGGAGCTAATCCGTATCGGGTAGAGACAGGTATCTACCTCAGTACAATGGAAGTTAGTCGCGCAATTTCGTGGATTGGTTGATGTTAGACACTAACACCATTGGATGCCGGCTCAGTGGGTAAGTGCTCAGGCGCGAAGCCAGTAGGTCCTGGGTTCGAATCCCGCTCGCGGGATCGTGGATGCGCACTGCTGAGGAGTCCCATACTAGGACGAAACGGCCGTCCAGTGCTTCCAGGTTTCCAACGGTGGTCTAACATCAATTGATTCATTATCTCAACCAAAAAAATTAGAGGTATTTGTAATGATTTAGTATGTTACATAAACAATTTACTAAAACATACCGAAAATCTGAAATCTTGATATGTACCATAATTAAAGCAATTTTCACCATGATTAATATCAATTTCTTTCTGTTTCTTTATAAAATAAAATTTGATGATGTTTGAAACGTAAGATTTTAAAAATACTGTCACATCGCTTCAGTTTGTAAAACCATGATGAATAGTAATGCCAATAATATCAAGAGTTCATATAGGAAATTTTATCAGTAAACTGAAAGTTCGAAGAATGTGGTAGTGGTTTCATGGTTAAAATACTCGGATTTTAACCACAACATCATAGATTCATAATTCATTCCGTCTACTTCATCAAACCTTATATAAAAAGTTGTGCCTAAAATTCTTGTATATAAGCATGGGGATGGTAAATGAGAAATATTGGTTTGATCAATAATTTATCTTCATCTTTTAAGAAGATCGTATTTAAAATTCTCAGCTAAATTATTGTCGTCAAAAATAAGGTGGATGAATGTGATTGGTCATGTTAGAATTCCGACCAAGAAAAGTCTAATATCTTCGCTGTGTGATATAACTCAATATTTCAATGCAATATATATATATCATTCTAGATCACTGAATTCTTTCGGTTATCCAATCTGGAAACATATATATATATATGAATCATGGTTTTAATGAAGCATACTACGCTAGGGAAGATTTTAATCATAAAATAACATCGTTTAAATAGTTATTTTAAACCAGAAAAAATAGTTTAACGTTTATCAAGATTCTATTCTAAGGAAATACATTGCCATCAACGCAGTAAAGATCCAACAGTTTTCCACCCACCGTGTTCCCGAAAAATAGCTTATGTATCAGAAATCTACAATGCATATATTTTTATACTAGTGAGATTGTTTAAATAGTCATATTAATGAAATCGGTGTTTAGATAAATCAACATATCAAGTACAACATGACTGAACCCATGACTGTAAGTGCAGAAAGTGATTTACTTTTCATCATAACTCAACAGAAGAAGAAACTTAGATTCATCTGTACACTTAACAAAACGTGTTCTGTTATCTTCAACGCTAATGCTTCATAATAAGTAGTAATAAAAGTATCTGCACTTCTAGGTTGTTTTGTTCACTGAATTCTTTTTAGACTAATTAGTATTTGTCCGCTATCTACGATTTATTTATTCATCTAAACCGAAGTATAGAGAATGAATAAGTTTAATTAATTAAAAGTAACTTATGTTGAGATGGTGAACTAATTACATATATTCACATACATACACCCAAAATTGTTATCACACTCTTAATGAGATTGGATCGAAATTCAACTGAATGATTGATTAATTGATTGATCGATTGATTGATTATTTGAATGTCCCTTTATATATATACTATAATTATGAAGATGAAGATCAATGACTAGTCATCACATCAGTAATCAATTCAATAATATTGATATTACTAAACCACATCTATTTTATTTTGACAAGAATTTAAAATAATATACAAGACCGATTGAAGTTAGACATGTAAATTATTGAATGCCAACTTAACTATCTAAAAGTCAAGAGTTTACTGCAGGTTTACCAGGTTTGTTCGCCAACTAGATTAGGAATGTGCACTATTGAAGTATCATACTGGGACGAAACAGTTGTTCAATGGTTTCTAGTTTTCAGTGGTTGTCAAATTAAGATCAATGTGTAATGTAAACTTTGAAAAGAAGAATAATTACAACTGCATTTTTTTTCTAATAAAGACGACTGAATTATATTGTTATTTATGATTTAATATCTATAGACTTACAATTCGGTAATATGAGCTTGACAATTAAGAAAATGACTTTAAAATGCGAATTCTTATATAAATAGTGAAGATAATGATGGTATATTTTTAAAAAATTATTTTAACTGCGTTATGGTATATACGGGTTGTAACAATATGCATCATATTGTCAATTCTATTTTGAAAACTATACACTATAATTTTACTTAAAGTTTCATCAAACTCAATAATACTATGTGATGAAAAGATTTATACGTATAGATCACTATATTATTAATAAACTAAGGCACATATTTACAAGTGTTTTATTAATAACTCAAGTTATACTTAACACTCATTGATATATTTCACTCCAAGGAATCTGATCTGATTTCGAAAGTGTTGTATCTTGGATTAGAAAAGAACTGTAAGGAAAGACAGATATCGGCTAGCAGTGGCATCTAGGACACGCGCTTCATTTTATTTGAGACCCGTCTGTTGGATGCATCTCCAAGAATCGAATCTATTACCTCATGCTTCAAACGCCAATGCGTTATCCACTGAACAACTGACTCCAGATAGCCACCGGCTGACGCAACAGGAGATGAGACGCGTGTCCTAGATTCCACTGCTAGCCACTATTCATCGACTTAAAATACTTGTGACTTAAAGACAATATCAAGTCGATTCGCTCAGGGTACATACATGCCAAGAAGGACTGATCAAAATTTAGTCCTTAATATCAATAAAGGGGAGATTCAAGAAATTACAAATCAAATAAGAAAAGAATTTGTTAAAATATAATAGATTGTTAACAGAGCGATTATTATAAGTAATAAACCATTAATCTATCTTTTGATCTCTCCTTATTACCTGTATTTGAAAGAGCTGTATTCTATTTCTTTACAAAATGTATAAAAGCAATCACGAAGAAATCAGTGAACCAATATATTAAATATCTTGTTGGACAATTACAGGAAACCAATATTTAAAATGTTGAACTTAAAGTTGACGCCTAAATCATCGCTTTAGCATAAAAAAAAGAATGTTTGTACGGAAAAAAATTATTTGACAGTAAAGATTATCGTTTATCTTTGAGAAGTAATTACTGTCTCATTCATGCGACTTATCTGATTTTGTAGATAGAGTAAGTAGTTATGGCTGAAAGAGATGAACGTCAATGTTTTAGTG
This sequence comes from Schistosoma margrebowiei, assembly GCA_944470205.2. Taxonomy (NCBI): domain Eukaryota; kingdom Metazoa; phylum Platyhelminthes; class Trematoda; order Strigeidida; family Schistosomatidae; genus Schistosoma; species Schistosoma margrebowiei. Next base: position 19,955,535 of record OX104026.1, on the reverse strand, counting down.
CTTTGTTTGAATAATACACTATGCAGAAGTTTCTTAATCTATCGAACTTAAGGTTCCCAAGTATGTACACTTTATGTTGATATACTATTGTAACATCAAGTTCAAACATAAAAAAGCATATTTAAGACAGTAAAATCAAGTGAAATTTAATCTATATGTTAACCGTCAAGCACTAAATATAAAGTGTCTATCAGTGAATAATCTAGAAATACTTACACTTTACAAAGTCAATATGTATATTCAGATTAAATTATATTGGATTACATACCTTGGAGTTTTGACTATAGGTGTAGTTGTAAAAACTTCTGATCCATCTGGATTAATTTCCTTTTTAGGCATCCATTGATCGCTTCCTTCATTTGGTATGATTATTTCCGATGGAATTATTGGATATCGTTTTTTACGTCTTTCTAAGATAACTGGATCTTGAAGAGGAAGAAAAAAAAAGGAAACGAAGTTAAAAACCATTAAAATTCAATTCATTAAAATAAAATGTTCATACTTGTTTTTATATTGGATCTGGATATTATTCTTGATAATTGATCTGTTTGATGTTTACCAAAAACACCATTACCTTGTTCTAATATTAATTCCTCACTTTTATATTCATTCCCATATTGATTATTATCAATTTTATCAAAATGATTCAAATTACAATTTGATTGATTTGATGCTTTCCATATTTCTAATTCTTGTAATATATCTGATATTTTAATTAATCCATCATTATCTGTATCAAGTTCATTGAATAATGTTAATGATAATTCACTAGATATATTAATTGTTGAATTAGAACATAATTTTATCCATTCTATTTTGTTTAAATCACCGGAATTTTCAAAATCATAACTTTGTAAAAATTTCTTTAAATTATCAATTGACATATTATGAATTTATTCTTTCTGATAGATAATATTATATATTCTTTCTTTAATCATAATATTATATATCTAAAGTATAGTTTACTCCATAGATATAATAAAAATCCAAAAATCTCATTTAGAAATTATAAGAAATTCTTCAATTGAACTGAATTGATAAAATTGTATAACAACTCAATTCTTTACAAAATAAATTCATTTATCTATTTTATTTTTTACCAGTCTTATTGTCTTTTTTTACATACTTTTATTAATCACATTATTATGTGTGCATTTTATGTAATAAAAACAATCATAATTCTGCACAAAGTGAAGGTCATCTACTCAATTCACCATACAAACAACTTCTAACTCTAATTTGATTGGTTAATTACTTATATAAGTATTATATTATATTAGTAGACTTAATTTGATAGTATATTAACTTTGACAAACAACAAAATAGCAAAAGCCAAAAATCACTTTTGTTAAATACAAATTGAAGTTAAGTGGTGAATGAAATTTATGCAATTAGTGAAACAACTTATTTTAAGAATGGGGTTAAGATCATGAGTCTGTTGAAGCTAGACCACCATGGAAAACCTGGAAGCACTGGACGACTGTTTCGTCCTAGTATGGGACTCCTCAACAGTGCTCATCCACGACATCGCCCGCTGCGGGATTCGGACCCAGGACCTACTGGTTTCGCGCGCGAGCACTTAGTATTAATCTCTTATAAATTGTGACTTTTATATCATAAACACCAGTGGCAATGATTACTAAAGTACTGGAAAAAAAAGAAAATTTCAACCATAATATAAATCAGTAACAAACATTTTGAAACTAGAAATAAGAGTAAAAGACAAAACACGTTATATAATAACAAAAGAAAAGACATTTCACCAATAAAATCAAACGAAGATATTACAATATAGTAAAAAACATGTCGTTAAATTTAATTTTCCATTTTTAACCAAAATTCAAACTAGCATGTTTTCTTAAAAAGATTCAAATGAAGCAGTGATATTATTATCGTCATCATCATCCTCCTCAAAAACTAAGTATTTCCGTTCCTAACGAAGATTATTTGTTTATGAATGAATAATAGAAACGCCTAAGAAATAACTTGACACAATAAGTATGATATATGTTGAAGAGAGGATATATTGGAAAAAAATGTTCGTCTACTGTAATCACCCACTGACGAGTCTAGGAACTAAAATGTAACATTAGTAATCACCTTAAAAATCGTTTTCATATACCTGACAGTCATTACTTTCCCTTATCTTCATTGTCCATTTAACTGACATAGAGAACAGTTTAACTACGGTAATTGACAGCTGTTCGACCTTACAACCAGAGAGATTAACAATCCTCTATCGATATTTTAGGAGACTATAGTAGCCGGTCATTGGCCATAATTAAAATAGTATCTAATCTCATTATAATGAATTATTTGGTACTGTGAAGAATAGATAACATGTCTCATTGTACTCCTAATTTATTTATCATCTGTTAGAAAATGCTTTCTTTATGCGTATACTACTATATTACAAACAAGAACATTCTAGTTATAGGTAATAATAACTGTTATGAAAAGGCGAGATTTATATCTTATCTTCATCAAAGTTAGCCAGATGAAAAGTGTATCTCAAAATCAATTGATCGCTCCATAGAAAAGTAAAAATTTGAACCCAAAAACGTTGGCTCTAAATTTGCATGATGATCACTGTGGAGTGTAATTGCAGTGGTGATGTCTAATCATTCGTACAGAAGTCTATTTACTCGTAGATGTTCATCAATTCAGCCGGTTAGAGTAAGTTTATGCATCAAAAGGCATGTCCCAACTTGGAATCCTCAAAGCAGAAAGAAGAAAGGTAAACCTAAGAACATGTGGCGCCAGAAACTGGAGGTAAATCATCTAGTGAATGCATAGTACCTAGCAACAACTCGAAGGGAAAACCCAGTATAGAGCCAGTTGAGGATTCCTGGTCGATGTCCTATGCCCCATGACGGGTAACAGGCTAACTTAAGTAAGGTTCAGTTCTAATGGTAACTAAGATAGCCACTTCGCAGAAAGTGGTCCATTCACTTTTAAGTCAAGCTGATCCAAACTATCGTCAATAAAGAAGTTAAACATTGGACAGTATGATATTTAGTGAAATTATTGGTCATTCGGTGTACTCTTCACCCATCTCTCATAACAATTTTTCTTAATGGTTGAATATAACACTGGGTTTATATTTGAAAATAAATAGGTCTGCATTCGCACATCAATCTTAAGTACCACATTTTCATATATTTTGTTTATTGAATTATACTTTTTGTATTTTCCGGAAACTATAGTGAGTACTAATAAGTAATCTATCAACATTCTTGTTTCAGTAAAAATGCACACTTAGTGAATGCATTGCAAAACTCAAATATCTGTCTTAATTCCCATGATATATGTTGGAGTATGTATTCATCACAAGATGTAGTTAACCTCTAAGTGGGATGGTTAGTGGCCTTCAACAGTAAACACTTAGTTACCACAACGTAAAAGGCACGAGGTTTTAAGTGATTTTTCAGAATACCTTATTTATCAGTCCAACCAACCACCAAACAACATTCAAAATATTAACGTAGTTTCGTGTGTATAAATAGTATACAACTAACTTGACCATAACTGACCACTTTAAAAAACCTACTTTAATTTTAATGTTTTAAGAAATAAAAATTAGCATGAAATCATGTGGCCGATGTTTTATAGTATATATGAGGAAAACCAGTGAATGTTGACTGTATTTTCTATAATTTTCTTTAAAAATGTATGAAGCGATGAGGTTATCAAACATGTCTTATTTATTAATGACAAGACATCTATGTTGTTTTTGACCTCTAATGAGCCTCTCCAAGTGACATCAACATCTTAGATACTTATTTCCTTCATTCTGCTTACAAAAATTCTAGCGTTTCACTTGATATTGGTAAAATTGACCATGGTACGATGTAGCTTTCTTATTATACTCACTGATTGTATTAGAAATATTCCTAAATTTAAGCTGTTTTTTCTAATCGATTATTATTTCGCCCCAGATTCCCTAGTACGGCCGAGAGTGGCAACCTAGTATGACGCCTATTCTAGAACCAAAATAATTAAGATTACTGACAAGATTATTCATACACCTTACTGGCTAATGACGATAGATAAAAAATCAAAACCCTGAAAGTACCCAAACAATTAAACAAGTTGGTGGCCATCTGGAGTTATCAACGAAGTAAATAATGCATTGGGGTTGAAAGCGAAATGTGTTAGATTCAAGTTCCCGTATGAACATTAACAAGAGGATGTACGTACTTTCGATTTACAAGTACTAAATAGGACGAAGTGAGCGTCAGGGACTCCACTGCTAGTAACAATCCATCTATCCAGTGAAACATTGTTTATTTAAGTACTTGTATCACCAAATAAACGTGTAGTTCTTATTGTTTACAGAACGTTGTTCAAGTAATCTCCGGGAAAAAATCCCTTGAGATATGTTAGCACTTCCACCCACATTGTTACCAAGAGCTTGTTTTATTGAATAGGTCAAGGAGAACTAACATAGTATTTCTCTTCACAAGTAGACTACTAGCCGGTAGCTAATGTTCTATATAACATTGACTTTTAGTGGAGCGAAAACGTCACTTCCTACCTTGACTAAGGTACTTTCGAATGATCATAACTCATAGCATTTCCAGTTTCTAACACAAAAATTCTAAATAAACATTCCACCAGATGAATTTATGATTGACTCTTGATCTCATACATCATAACTCTTAAAAAGCTCCTATGTTATTGATTAATTACCACGAAGTTTCTTTCTTACTTGTATCTAACACCAGTTACTGTATCTTTCTTAATCTGAGAAGGTATACATAGACTATCCTTCGATTAGGCATTTTTAATGATAGACTTTGATACCGTATTTTTAATCAAAATTATGTGTCAAGTGTTTACTGACATACATCGTCAATATGTATTAAGTTACCATCGGAAAGGTGGAACATTTGAGCATCATACATTTTTAAACACAATCCGTCTCGAGATACGAAAAGAATAGGAATTGAGTTCGGTTTACCACTTCGTAACAGTTATCTTTTGAGATAGCTTACTGACTGGTCGTCGTCATAAAACACTACCTGTTCATTTGGTTTTTCAATCGATAATTACCAATACAATTACATAAATAATCCGTATAAAAATATTGGTGTTAAAATACTTTTTTTTAAAGTGATCATTTAGTCAAGAGCAAGTTATAAAGTGATTAACTGAGTTCCGTTATTTTTAATTAAGAGAGAAGCACAACTACTTTTTAATTAAGTGGAATGAATGAGTTGAAAATATTATCAAAATCTAACAGTGACGAAGTAAACAGTAATCACTTATCTTAATAACCAAAGGTGCCCCACCGAACTAACGTGGGAATGAACGGAATAAGCAACCATTACCAAAAGATGCTCATTACAAAGGGTTCAAAGAGATGGGTAACTACATAACAGAATAATACAACAACCAGTAGTTTGATGGAGATTAATGTCACATTCTGATTATCAGTCGTGATGGAGACCTAAGTGTTGACATCAAAATAAACTCTGGACCGTTGGTTTCAATGCTTTCAATGAATTGCTCAGGATTATTTTCAGAGAAACTTCAGTGTGACAAACACACACAATTTTGGTCATCACTTTTAACCATGGCATGATGTTATTACCCATGTAAGATCTGGGCGTACGTCAAGTCAGCTGCAACATGAACGAATAGACTTTGATGGCTAATAACAGAGGTTTCGATTACATAAGTAAAACTGTCCCACAAGTTACATACTTGCAGAGGAAATATAGAATCTTGGTGTCCAAAGACCTATATTGATTTACAAACATTTAGTTTTAACGAAATAATAATAAGTACTCAATAAACCAACCACGACTAATGCGATTTAGAGTTTAAATGAAACAGTGAAAACAATAACTCCAAACGTTAGGAATGCTATTTGTCGCAGATAGAAAATACTAACAAATATTTGTATTCAGACAAATGTAACAGAGATTACCCGATGAGTGTGTTTAACAAGCGATTGGTCTATAAGTTGACAAAACACCATAAAAGACAGGTTATATAAGAATAAGAGTTTTAAAAGATTAGTAACAGATAGTAATGTACAAAGTAATATTTTCTCATCAGTAATATCACAATAGATGTTGCTGAACAGAAGTATACAATATTAGAAAAATTGCAAAATCAGATGAAGATCATAATCTCGAAAAATTACGTAACTGATATTACAAGCCATGAAAGAAATACATAAAATAAAACTATTGGATATACAGATAGAGCAACACGATTTTTTGGCAATGCAGGATGGACAAAAATAAAGGATGCATAAGATGAATAAACCAACCCACAAATAACAGTGAATAATCGTATGATAAAAACAAACACAGAATTAGAACTTGCAAGCAACAGTAATCGACATATAACCAAACCAATAACAAGAGGCAAAATACAATACCCCAAAACGCATACGGTTTGTAGGAATGACCTTTTAAAAGAAAACAATAGAATAATTTTAACAAAGATATTTGTTTTTAAATATGAAGTTCATGTACTAGTCAGAAAATGAATTACATCAGACTTTGAATATATTTTTTAGTCATCATACATCGACAGTAAAGTTAAAGCTACGTTTTTAATACAAAAGTTTAGGTTATATAGAATCCGTATTATCCCTAGAAAATATCCTTTAACAAGGTTTTTGCATTCACTTGGGAAAAAATGATATTTTTGATAAATTACAACCTTCTAAGGGAGGAACAATAATGAAGCACTTTAAAAACGTTCTGATTATTGGTATTCAACACCGAGATAATTAATGATGGTTCAATTAAACAATAGATTAGTTTAACAGTTAATCTTATTTGTTTATTGGTCAGTCACCATCCACACAACTTCCAAAAGTAAACTATATAAAAAGAAGTACTGATTAATCCAGTCTGCCGCTTAAGTGAGTAGTTTTCGATTAAAGGAGAAAAGAAAGAACTTCTTTACTCAATAAAAACCGAGGTAAAAGTCAACAATGACATAGTAGTTACGGAGCTTGACTTCCAGCTGTTAGACTATGGGTTTTTACTTTCACCATCTGTTTCATTTTGAGAAATGTGATAGTATCACTGATTACCAAAAATACGACTCAAAGTGAAATCATACTCGGTTACTGAGTTGCACTAGTTAAAAGTATGCACGACTTTGTATTGAGTCAATCCCCCTAATAACCTGGTACGACCGAGGGTGGGGGAAGACAGCTCTCCTTCTCGAAATGCTTTCACATGGTCACGCGTAGACAGCCACTGCCAAGGAAGTCCTACTCACTCGAGAAGGGAGTGTTGTTTACGAAATTGAGAGGACATGAAGTGAATATCCGACGCTTCTACCGGGTTGATGGGTATGGAGGGTTCACCTAGGAAAGTTGGAAAACCCTGACTCCAAACCAATGGTGCACAAGGGCTCCAGTATACGAAAGGGAAAAAAGGTGGATGGACCTATTGTTGGTCACCATCTGCCACGGGACTGAATCTCCTCATGTTGCTCCACTGCCTTTTGGATTAAACCTGTAAGTCGAAGGCTCAAGATGTGACCCCCTAAGAAAACCACTTGCTTCGGTTCGATCACTCGGGTATGGCGCATATGTATTTGGTGCCTTGTAGTACTAATGTTTGTGTTTAAATAAATAAACAAATAAAATAAGATAATTCGTATAGAACTATTCTACTATAATTTACTATTGAAGTTTCCAAACTGAACTCCTATGTTTCTTGGTAAACAATACAAAAACAACTAAAAAATCTAAAGTCAATCAACCTAATCAAAAATGACCACTTACACTGCACCACCGAGTAATTTAGAATTCAAAGTCACAACTGCTGAACCCAGCCAGAAAATAATGAAGACCTGGGCAAACTCCGGTCCGCCATGTCCGGAACTTTCTGAGTTTGAGCTACTATGCAAGAGCCTAAAAACAATAAAAAGAAATAAACGGCGTTCCAAACGAAAGTATTGTGATTGGTTTTGCACTCAAGATTTTAACAAAATATGATCCATTAGATACTATGACTTCAATATGTATCAGTTAGAGGAAAAAACATGGCGTTGAATGAACTAATAGATTTTTGACAAAAGTGAATAGAAAAGCTTAGCTTCCAAAACTAATAGAAAAGGATAAGAAGTAGGGAGGGGTAAAGTTGTGTTTGCCAAATAGTGATGTGATGAAAAATTGAGAATACCATAAAAACCTACTTTTTCTGTCATACTATTGAATACTGTTGAATAATGGTTACACCCACACCTACGTTTATTGACCAACAGGTCAAGTCCCATGACTATCGTCTAGTCTCTTTGATAATCTTTCAGTTAAGTGAGATTCATCACCAAAGAACAGATCACTTTACTCAAGTAAAAACGTACGTATGGTTTCGGCAGCGATGATCTAGTGATGCTAGAAGAAATCAATGTTACAGATAACTGTATCAAACCACAAGCGTTTGATACGACTGACTGACATAAAACCAACTGTTAACATTACTTGTGAAAGTATTAGTCGACAAACCTCTTGGATCTCACAAGTCCTTAGCAGGCCACAACCGACAGCTCGCTTTTCTCAAAAACATCTTTTTATATAGAGAATGGAATAGTGATAAAGCTTAACGGACGTCAATACTTATGTGAAACCCAGATCCACAGGTTTCAATGCCGGGGTTGGATCACTGGAAAATAAAGAGCAACAAGCCTAAAGGATATCCTATTCAATTAATCCGAAAGATCATACCTTACAGAACTGTCAGACGTGTGAATCGTACATAGACAAAAAGACAGGTGTCCCACCTTTTTGCTTTCTCCCATTTTGTTTACCGCTATACATAAATTTTCCGCCAGTGTAATATACATACAGAGACCAGCCACGGTCTCTGAAAGTCAAGCGTCAGATTGCAGGCAGAAAAACTCCGGGTTTAAATAATGTGGAAACCGATGATACATTTCGACAACACAAACTTAGATTCTAACAAATGGTCCATCATGTAAAAAATGACAATCATTGAATGCTGGAGTTATGACTCGACAAAGACTTTTTGTAGTTTAAATCAGGAACAGATCATGGCTAGACCAGCAATGAAAAACTCGAAGCACTGGATAGCTGTTTTGTTCCAGTGTAGGGACCATCAGCAGTGCGTGTCTACCACCCAGCCACAGGGCAGGAAGACTTTCAATGTATACTTAGAGGTTCTAACCTAATACACGTTGAATCACGAAGAGCTAACAACAGATGGTCAAACTCATGACATGTTAAGTTTGTGTGGCAGTTATGAATCGCTCTTAACAAGATATGGCGTTATTTTACAAGGTCATCCCAGTCTTAATGTCATGTTGACTGAAGAAAATGACTACAAAATTAGAGTTCCCTATCCTTAATCATTTAGTACCAAGACACGTGAACTCGCAGAGCTTACAGCATGTAATTTATATCAGCCTTGTGAAATAATTATTCTAAAAACTTATGACACGTTGAGGAAGTCGACTTTAACATAAGCAGTGTGCAAATATATGTTCACAGATTTCAGTAAAAATTATAGATATTAACTTTATGTAATATATAATTCAGTCTTTGAAATTAAGTCGATAAAACAAACTGTTACTGATGTGTTTATATAACTAGTTTGTATTTATAGATGGGTCTCAAGTGCAACCTTTGGTTCGGGTCGATTACATTGAGTTCAATAAACTCCGTCTTCAAAGATATTTAAATCATATTACTTCGAACGTTAGCAAAAAGTCGTAAATGGGTCTATATGTAAACTTACGCTGACATGATAAGACACAACACTAACGGACCCCACAAATCCCCTGAAATAAAGAATTAATATCAGAAAATTATCTACATTCTTTCAACAACCCCTGTCCTTGTCGTGGAACTAAGACGTAAGAAAACTTTTGACCAACAGCGCGAGCTGATCTAAACTGTTCAGAACATTATAAATACAACTATTTTTTACAATTGTATCACGAATTGGTTCGTCAAGTAACGTCAAATTGTCTCCAGTACATTGTCCATTATCAGAGATATGACCTTCTAAGAGGACAGATCCCATATGCTAAACATTAAAGCAACTCAAATAAGACCTACGTGTCCTGAAGACTGAAACTCTAGCATGGGGCCAAAAATCCCAATACTACGTTTACTTGACCTACAAGTCAACTTGACCTTGAAGTCCAACAACGTTCAATAACTGCAAAGGTGTATGAATTCAATTGCTTATAAGGCACCTATGATCTGATGTATGAACATGGTTCCGAGAGTTTGCTGCTTTCTTTCAGTGCTTGCTTGAATTTAATTAGGCCACTTAGTTACCATAATCTTGGTATATTTAAGGGTCAACAGTAAATGTTTAATCTCACCTAAATATGTACGAAAATACCTACAAGTATGTATTCCAGATGAAAATAAATGCTCATCTGCCATAAATTCAAAAGCACTCTCATAAATCTCTTTTTTATGCTTTTCATGTTTATGTTCGTTTTACATAGGAACATAACTACTCTTTTTTGTCTACGATTTCTGTTTTTAACTATATAGGGTCAGTTGTAATGTTAATCCCATATAGCTTATTCTATCTTATGGACAAGCCAGTTTATCCATTCGTCTCGAGCTACACTTTAACTTTATTAGTTACTCGCTTATCAACTTTGATTGTTTTTATGTGAATGTATGTGTGTTCATTTCCTAACTTACTCATCAAATGCCTGTAAATTACTTTTGTTCGACTGCATTCTAGTGCACCAGATCACGTCGGGCTCACCAATGAAGATGCCACAGGTATTTGAAGTTTGATAGCGATTTAACCACTAGCACCTATTATGAATAGTACTCACCAAGTGAAGTCAAAAGACAGAAGCGAGGCAGTTCGAAGATATATTTGATAAGCTATCAATATACCGAGGATAGTCTGATCTAATCTGGTGAGCGATTACAGTGGTAGTTGAGCGCGGCGTTACCACTCGTGGTCTTGTGCGGATGCGTGATTGAGCGCCTTCAGCTAGGTGAGTCCATTAAAGCTAATGTTGTCAGCATCCAATGTCAAAGACTTGCAGAAATATTTATTTTGAGGATATATTTGCAGCGAGGACACAAATACAAGGGAACGCGTGTCAGGATATCCATAAAATCCATCGGAAGCCAAATATCAGAAGGCAGTTAATGAATCAAGTCGAGATATATTTGCTGGCGATCTCGTGGTATCGAAAGAATACCGAGATCGTGCCAGGATACAGGCTTGATTACTGAGCGTAACCGTATTCGCGCGCGGTCACAATCGAAGTAACTATAATGGATGCTTTTAGCACAGTTAAACAAAGAGCACATTCAGACAGTTACTGGTACAATTGGTTATAATAATGATTGTTTTCATTAAACTAATCGTGTTCTCGTCATAAAAGTAAATCATTACTTATTTACGGCTGCACTATCTTACTCATCACATGTCGCAAATTATTTTTATCCGACCGTAAATATCGATTAATTTCCGATTACATTGAAATGGCTAGCGTGCCTTCTCCATTGAGCGTCAATTAGTTTTCCTTCGCTCTCTTCTCTACGTCTTTCTGAATGTCTGATCCGACCAACGCTTGTGCAAAATATACCTACTCAAAATCCAAACTCATATTTGTTTTATTTAACTCCGTCATTCACTAACGCGGTTTTAGTCGATGATTTATGCGAGTATGGACGATTTGTATACTTCAATAACAATCATTGATACGTGTTATAACTGAACGGCAGCAGATTTGAGGGTAGTGAATTATCGATCGAACACAAAGACGCGCAAACACATAGAACGACCTAGGGTTCTGATTGGCCCCGCTTCCCTGTCTAGCCCAGCAGTTGAGTTCAGAACGCAAGTCACAGCCTCGGATGTATGAATCATTATATTTCAAACATACTTTGTTTATATACCAGTCAATCAGACCACAACGCACCATAAAATAGAAAATAACATTGTACAATATTGACCAGTAGGAAAATAACACGTGAAATAAGTACTGATCAATAAGAAAATCATACCATGTCCAAGTCCAAGACTTAATAGGATAATTTCTGGGATATTTTCCTGAATATCCCAACAATACGATTAATCCGTAGTCAGATACAGGGCCACTAACTAATTATTTGCGGTTCAGCAACATTTGGCTGTCCAACTTAGTTTTTGTTTTGCTAACCTATACACACTTTGGCGGCTGTACTACTAATTCATTATGAATAACCGTTGCGTTATGTTAGCCGGATTGTTTGGTCACTCACGTACAGAATGATGTTCCTTGCTAGGTAGGAATATGCTTGCTGTCAAAAAAGTAACTAGTACGGTGTGCTTAAATAATCTCTTTACATGACGTTTTTGTACTTTTTTACCCCAAGTTTAACTTGGAAGAGAAACAGTCCAGTTGTCGACAGTAGGTGAATCTAACAGTGTAATTAGTATGTCACTCGGGGCAAACCTAGTCGCAGCAGTGAGGGTATGCTGTTGGATACAATAGTACAGCAAGTTGTGAAAAAACATGAAGTTTTAGGAATTCACTTCAGTAGGTGGATGACTTTTCCTTTGAGGAACATGACTCGAGAAGTGATGTCACGAATCAAAGTCAGTTACAATGTATTCGTTGTTCCCGTAAGAGTTCATTCCATAACCTGCCTATAGTTATCATAAACGTGCCGTCATCAGAGAAGACGCACTTCATATATTTAGGTGTAGCCAAAAAACTTATTTCTTAATGTAATGATCTAGTCAGCCTACCACCAAACTGAGTGGACCCATGTTTTTTTCTCACCAACAAATATATCCTTAAGATGTTGTAGACAACATTTACCTTGTGGCTTCCGAAGGAAATGTCGTTCACTCTATGAAGTTTCTGTCAAGAAGACGACGAAACGTAGGTCGTTCTGTTTATTTTTAAGTCATGTAGTTTGCGCGATAGTTTAACATTCAAACTCTACGAAATTTTTCCCATCTATCCTTACCTATTTGCTTAACTTCTCATTCTAAGTTCCGCATTGTGTTCTCGAACAAGGTGCGCATTATTCTTAGTAAATTTTCATTAAGATACGTAATTTATTTAAAGCAGATATTTGATAAATCACTCAACAAGGATGCTAAGATTCATCCTTTGATTTTCCTTTTGAGTCATATATGAGAAAAATAAAACGTTCATGACAATGCGGATCAGCGTCGACTGTACAGCGAAATGTGGTAGTTTACTTTCAAAGTCTACTGAATCAGAAAATACAACTAAATGTGACTGAGTAGACAGTGAGTTATGTTTTCCCAAAAAATCGTTTATTACAACAATTCGATATTCGTTAATGGAAAGCCTGGGTTCATCACAAATATTGTAGATAGTGGTAGAATTCAGTTTCAGCCTTGTACTGTCCTTTCATATCTATTTAGTGACACGATTTCTAGCATTACGATAAGTATACGTAAGTGCTCCTTAGTTAGTGGCCAGTGTACGTGGATTACTATGACATATACTTTGCATCCTAATCCCGACACAAAATTCTGAATTTTTCTTTCATTTTATACACATCACTTCTAAAGACCCATACCATGCATAATATTTTGGTTCGGTTAGCCAGATGACACACAGTTTAGGAATGAAAAGGACAGATAGACGACTGAAAAATATGAAATAAAAAATTTAGGACCGTGTAATCTATGAGTAAGGAGATAAGAAGATATAAAAGTTAACATAGAAATGCTACTTAATTCAAGATATCTTACTTTTTGAAATGGCTGGAGATAAACAAGAAGAGACTCATAGTAACTCGGAATTATGTAAGTTCCTCATAATTGTCCATATTTGATCAGCATCCACAGGTTTAGAGAGCCATCTGTTCACTTAAATTCTGAAATAAAAAGGAATATGAAATGTCATCAAAAAAAGATGCAACATTATAGTAAGGACACTCTGAATATGAATGTGTGATTTAGGAACATCGTTTGTTAGGGAGAAAGGATCATGTGGTTTGTCATTTTATAATACAAACGTGATAGAATAGTGGTTTCTTATCTTAAGTCTAGATGGTTGGTTGTCCAGAGAAAGTGTATCGAAGTTGTGTGGGAGATGTGCTTATGGTTCATAAGGCTATTTCAAATTCAAAAGCTGTGTGATTAGTTTTTAACTTGGTTTTGATGTCTCAGTCATGAACAGGTAATGACAGCCTGTTACACAATAAGCTAGAACATACTTTAAAAAAACAAATCGCTTGTTTATGGTGTTTTGCAGTTTCTAGTGTAAATGAGTTATTTCTATATCTGTAAAAAGGATGGTGACTCAAGAGATGTTAGAATCGTGACTTTCTTACGCTCGTTATCTCACGCAGAGGAGCTAACGTCGACCACCATCATTCTCCATCCAACTCTGTCCCGGGCAATCCCTTCATTTGCTTCTAGTTGCTCCTCATTCTTTTCATGTCTGCTTCCAATTCCCGCTGCAGTGTTCTTTGCCCTTCCTCTTTCCCGTTTCCTTTCAGGATTCCAAGCAAGCGCTTTCCTCGTCGTGCAGTTGGGTGATTTCTGTAATGCATATCCCATCCACTTCCAGAGTATCTCCCCAATTTCCTCTTCAGTTGGAAGCTGGTTTATTCTTTCCCATAGTAGGCTGTTGCTGGTGGTATCCGGTCAAACGACATTCAGTATCTTGAGTAGACAATTGTTTATAAATACTTGTATCTTTTTGATGATGGTTGTAGTAGTAGTCCAAGTTTTATCTCTGTATAGTGGAAATGTCTCGACGTTCGTATTGAAGATTCTGAATTTTATATTGCTTTACAAGTGTTCTGAGTTTCATGTGTTGAAAAAGGGTGCGACCACATTTAGTAAAATGTATTTATTTGTTCTCTGGCTGATGACGCCATAAAATTTCCTGGGAGATATGTTTACATCTACATAATCCCAAATCCACAATGAGGTTGAAGAACTGAGCTTCAGTTCAGTTTTCACCTCCAGTATACGTATGTTCCGCGAAATTTATTCTAGAAAGGTTGAAGTCCCCTAGAATCAGGATATGAGTGGATCCGAGAAGCGTAGAGCGTGATAGTCCTTCCAGCATACGACTGTCATACTCAATATTGGCAGTGAGCTTCCTAAAGATGACCCAGAATAGGCACCTCGAAGTAGTAGACAATCTTACAGTGCATCATACAGCTTCATCAAGATTGTTAAACCAATGATTGTGAATTCAGTGTACCTACAAGCAGGATCGTGTATATATGGCTTGTTTGCTCACAATTCCTGTTTTTTTGTCGTTGCGAAACGAAGATATCCCAGGTATTGCTAGCTCCTGGTCCGTAAACAGAGAAGATATCCAAGTTTCAGATATTCCTATTAGGTGAGCCTTGTTAGCATTGCCAAGTTCACGTAACTCATCCACTTTGTTTGGTAGACTCGCGGCGTTCATGTATAAGCAGTTTATGCCTTACATTTGAAACGTGTGAACTTCTTCCTGTTAGCTTGTATGAGCCTTAAGTGAAAGGTAGCCTACCTATAAAAGTTTTGCCAAGTTGGAAAACTCTGTCCTTTACACGCTTTTTTTATGGTCAAGACAGTCCACAAGTGGAATGGTCAGCTCCAACTTGCCTTTGTGCTTGGTCCTGTCGTCATGTGGCCTATCCGGGTGCATATGTATTCCAGTTGGCAACCGACGTTATATTATATTACATAACACTTGTCCCGCTGAAAAACTTCTCGCGAGATTCTCTAGGGATGTTCCGGATGAGATTGCGCCCAGAATACCTTATTTCGGGCAATATCCTTACGTTCCCATCGGATTTCAGTAGATGACTAGCTAGCGGGAAATGCTTTACGCCGAAAGCATTTTCAAGTGTTACACGAAGTAGCCTCGGGTGATTTTAATGCTTAGATTCCTTTCCCTGCGTGAACCGTGTGATCGTCAAGTGTTCTATCTTAGAATGTTCAAGCTTTTTGTTCAATTCTCGCCAAAGCGTCCTGTCACATTTGTCCTGCAAACCAAGAGGAAGGTCAGGGTTGTCTTTGAGGTTCATGATTATCAGAGAGTCATCACCGACCGTTACTGTTTTCCCGGGTCTTCCAGGGAGTTCAGGTTCAGCACATTGTTGTTTGGTGGTCGAAGCACGTTTATGAATCCTAGGCACTTTGATGACCGATTGGACATTCTTGGGGGCAGATTGTGTGACCAAATCACCAATTGATTTCCTTATAACACCTGGGATATTCAACTTAGACGGTGACGCCTGGTCCTTTTTAACTCTTTTAAAGTGAGTCCAATCACCTACGGAGATTTTAGGAAACACTGTTGCATTCAAAGACCCTGGGCTGGGAAACCACAGTTTGCTGAGGGAGTATATTACCGTCAACGTAATGATGGTGCTGAGTTCCAGCAAGTCATCACTAGTGCTATTGCGTGCTTCATCGATAGTAGACCTGTTGACAACCCTATTCTTGTTTTCGTTGCTCGCTCTTCTTTGTCTACCCGTTTTATGACCGTCTTTTTTCAAGTTTATTGACAACTTACTCTGCAGACCTGTCAGTAGGATAATGATGTTACTCAGGAAGATTACAGCGTCCATGTTGCACGTAACACATACTAACTTATGATCTGTTTTGCTGAGACTGTTGTAAGCAGTTGCTGTGAGATCTGCACACGCTTCATGAAATCAACTTTTATAATTGACTCATTGCATGCTAGATGTAACAGCAAAGCGGCATCCAGGTCGTTTGCATTAATTACTCATAACTATGTTGACGTAAACTGTATTATATGTGCTAGCAAAAGCTCAAGACCGTTAAAAAATACACTAAAAAGCACACTAAAAACGGGCAATAAACGGATAAAAACTGATGAGAAAAACTGAACTAGCCTGTACGTGAAAAACTGAAAAAAATTGAATAGTAAGCTGAGGCAAAAACACAGTTAACTATTAAATTTGGTGAAACTCGAAAAAAAGTTATCTACCAAACGTATAATTCAGAATAGATTCGTTAGATCGGAAATGGTACTTTTGTTGCGGAAGAACACAGCGAACGTTTGAAGAATGCAAATCACATAAGGACTAAACTTCCCGTTCGAAAAGCGCGCAGTTAGATGGGTTGTCGAGGTTACTTTGAATCTGGGATATACTCCCATTTAAATCTTCATGCCTAAATCTGTATATCATTTTAAGATCATCAGTATTTAGTTCTGGTCTCTCAAATGTTATGGTTTTGCACTGATTATGTACATGCGATATAAGAGTGGATCAAATACATTCCCATAGAAAAGTCCACAAGGATCCCGAATGCCCTGGTACGGCCGAGAGTGGGGAGAGTTCGCTCTCCCTCTCAAAATGCTCTCACATGGTCACGCGTATATAGCCTCTGCCAGGGAAGTCCTACTCACTGCCTTCTCGTGGCAGGGGTGTTGTTTACGAAAATGAGAGGACGAAAAGCCAATGTCCGGCGCTTTAACCGGATTTCAAATCAATGGTGAACATGGGCTCCAGTATCCTGCGGGAACAAATGGCGTATGAAACGATCGTTGGTCACCAGCTTCTATGGGACTGCATCTCCTCACGATGCTCCACTGCCTTGTGGATCAGACCTTCAGGTCGAAGGCTCGAGGAGTGGCCTCCTAAGAAAACCACCTTCTTCGATTTGGGCACCCGGGTAGTATCTCAGCTCTCACACATATCGAATGAGATTTGTGTGGCGCATATGTATTTGGTGCCTGATTGTACTAATATTTATGTGTTAAAATAAAATAAATAAATAATGAGATAAAGTTGTTGTTATCTACCATTTGTTTAAGTTCGGTAACGTTCTAAAAACCGAAATTTGGTTCATCTTCTCTAAATGTTCTCGAAACTCTAAATACACTTGCCATCACCAACGAGGATTAGCTGTACGTATTTTAATGTATATCAAGACTTTTACAGTGTCGGAATATAAGCCTAATAAGATGAGCTCTCATATCATCTGGAAATCAGATAAACGCAAAATGAAGTTGATGTGCAACCCAAAATTCTACAAAGTTCAATGAACCAGCGCTATTATCCGGACTTGAGTGGTGGTCCTACAACAAAAATGTCAGACAATCAAAACACAAACCCACATACACCCCTCCATGGAACGGTCAGAGTTTACACAATTACACCTACCATTCCTCTACTTTCTCAGGCTTTTATGATACATCTCTATACCCTGGCTCTGTAGCATAACTTCCTATGATACAATTCTACTTTTTTACAATGGCCAGGTTACATTACAGAGTGTCCATCTGATGCTTACTTTATTTGATATATCCAAAGGTATCTGTGATATTTAATCTATGTTACCATGTCGGGCCATATTAACCTGTGCACCCAATACTCGCATTCACTGACCTAGAGCTCGACTGTAGTTCGCCCTCATGCGTTGTACCTGCTGTCGATATTCCATCTGTATCCTTCCACATAGCACCCAAGAGTTAAGAAACGCTATGCTAACATTCAATGTTCATCCCTCCTCTCAACTTCTCTGTCCTTATATACTAGACAGATGCTAACATAAATTGTACACACTAGACCTTTGTCTGTAGACGAAATTGGTCGTAGGTTACTTTCAATCCAAAATTATGTTTAATCCCAATAATCCTTCTACATAATACCTAAACGAACTCCTTGAGAAGATATGTTCTCACTGATCGCAGTATTTACACTATTAGGATAATTAGAAAAACCATCATGTGCTTTAAAAAGGATGACATGATGTGGTTTTTGTACAAACTACTTATTCCTTTGTACTTGACTACACACTATGAATTTAAAATACAATACGTTCGTCTAAGCTCATCTGGCGTGTTTTGGTGATTCCCAGTCAGTACATTAATTCGGATACTTTTAATCATTATTCATGATCCTTTTTATATTCCAGTTAAATCCTAGAAGAATCTATTACTTCAAGGCAAAATAATTGTTTCAAACGTCTGTAAATCAACCAATAGATTAATAACACATAAACGTTCCATGAACAAATCTTGCTTCCCAATTAATTGCTATCCATGTTTGCGTAAGATCTGCAAACAGTGAATCCATCAAGACTCAAATTCACCAATGCTCTTCATTATCATACTTCTCTATATTTCGGTAATATATGCCACCATGGGATTCTAATGAAAGTTTCAGATAATTAGTTATGTCGCTGATAATGGCCACCGATACCGCAAATACAGTATAAATAATGTCTATTATATTCAAACATACTAACGATATTTGTATGATTGATTTGGGAGAAAAATGCACCCTCACTGGCTCTAATAGATGTGACTAGTGCGTCCGAGGAATCTGTTTTTTTTATTAAGGGATATGATATTGACTTGAGAAATGTCCAACCTTGACAAAACAGTGGCCCTGTGTTCATCTAGATAATTAAATAATCACACCACTTGTACTACTACTGCTGTGGTGTGCTACTTATATTGACATAAGTAGTATATGATGTTAGTCGTGAACAGAAGGTCTGGCATCAGAGAGACTAGAGGATCAAACAGAGTGAAATATATGTGAAAACGCAAGAACAATGAAGTCTGAGTCATTTTGAGACGATTGGTGGACATTTTGCAAATTAAGCATTTGCATTATGACTGTTAGATTTTATTAACAAGTCCTGTAATTTTGTTTTAAATACATTCGATTGTCCCCTCTAATGTTCCTATTCACTACACTACTACTACCATAATCAGTGTACTAACTTTGGTTAACTAAAGCATTGATTTTAGTTTGTTTAAAGGGAAAAAATAAGGATTATTTGCCTTGGTTGTGAATGGGAATTCAACCTGTAAAAGATATTCGACAACAGTAAAAATTATGTTAGTTTAATAATCATATATACAGTGCTAAAATTAAATGAATTTCCGTCAGCTTCATCAAGTGATAAAGAGTAACCAAAATGAGATTGCAAATCAGAAACCAATCTACCTGTCATTTTCTTCACCTTTGGTTTATCTCGAACTAACATCTGAAGAAACTAAATATTTTTCATCTATATAACTGGCACAAGAATTTAGTAAAGATGACAAAGCCATTTTTATCGTAACGTGATTTTGTGAAATAACATCGACTCCGCCCAAATTAATTGCTGGTCTAAATACACAGCTTTGCAGTGATCAGGAAATCTAGTCACTTTAAACTACTGGTACTGTCAACATCTTTTAAATCAACCAACTCGTCTGAATTATTCCTCCAACAGCTGTTGATTTTCATTAAAATACCTATTATTGACTTTCAACAGCGGATGGTTTCTGGTAATCTTCAACTCTTACATACTTGACAGCATTCCAAACATTTGGGATGTAGGTGATATTTCCTTGCTAACTCCAGCTTTTGACGCAAAGCAACCTTCATAAATCTACCACATTCCTTCAGCTGGTGTTCTTATAAGGCACATTCTTCTGGATCAGTTATATATATAGTAGGAAAGAAGCTGATATCATCTACAGGAAATTAACCTTTTGCCCTGATATTAGTTGTTAGTCGTAATAACTGTTCAGTAAGGTGTCACACAATATGCCGAATTAAGAAAGTATTTATGACAATAAATCATCACAAGCTTTCACAACAAGTCAAATTACATTACTACCTGGTAATTTGAATATTTGTGGAATTTGAGTAAATATCAGTATTTGCATTAACTGCTTTGTTTATATACTGAATTCTTATCTCTTGTCATCATACGAAAACTTCTTTCTAACAGGCAACACTCACCTACATAAATAGAAAATTGAACAACAGTACGGGGTACGACAGAGTGAATACTTAATCATTACTATTAGGTCATAGGTTCGCACTATATCTTACTGTAAATTCCTTTTTACTGTTAATTCTTCTCTCAAGCAAAATTAACCTTCACTATCCTGTTTGGTTGATAGCAAAGGAGTGAGAAAATAATCTCCGGAAATTGGCACCGTGTTCTTTGAAGGTGGTAAATTACACGTGATATTGAAAACTTGTATAATGTAAGAGCAAATATTTCTGATGAATTCAGAATATAGACTAACATAAAAGTAATTTACAAGTTTACAGCAAAATAAATCCACTGATGAGGAATCTGTGTTCAATCATCAATAACGTACTTAAAAAAGTAGGCATATTCCACCATGAAATCCGGAAAAATTACAAACGTGATATAAAGTGAGAGAGATATCCAGAAAGACGAATATAATAACAAACAATTGGAGAATGTAGCGTGAGGAGGATCTGAGAGGTAGTAGTATTGAAGAACCAAGTTATCTTAACTCGAGATGTTTATCTCTAACAACACTGCTTGATACATTTAAAGTAGCTTCATAGGATATGTAAAACTGCCAACGCTGGCGAAGTTGTGACGTCATTTGGTTAAGCCTTCACAGAAATGTCAGTGCAACTTGAAATTTGATGCATCACAGCTGAGTGGGAGACGTCATTTTACCAACTTATTGTCTTCCTTTTGGCCCTGAACTCAACTGATTGGACAAATATTTACGAACTGTGCAGACATTTATTCATACGATTTATATCTAGTTTCTAAATCCTATCAGTATAATCAGTGTCACTCATACAGCGTTTTCATCCACTCAAAACTGTTATAGACGTTCAGTATCACAACAATTATTGTTGTTGTTATAATCCCTAATCCACTTTTACCGCAATCACTGATCGTAATTTGGATATTCTATCTCATTTAACAAGTGTATTTGGTATTCTTTGAACCAATATGACTTCCACTGTTTGTATTTTATGCTATGTTTAATAACATTACAAGAATCCCAAGTAATCTGGTAATTTGCTATGTTGAAGATAAAACCGAAGCATGATAACTTTTCATTTGTTAATTACCATACGCTAATGCTAAAGATCACGAAAAACATAAGATCACTGTCATACTCATGACAAATGAGATATTACTAAAATTAAAGCTTAAAATATCCAAAATGTCAGCTTATCCAATAATAGTAAAATTGATTAGTCCCAATATATAAGTGGGAAAGAAATCTAATGAGCGACAGTCCATTTACAAAATATCTTGCGATTGTAAGGCGAAAACTTATTTTCAACGACCAACATTGAATCACCAATCTAAATGATTTCAATAAACCAAATGAATGGAAATTTTATTGACACATCGAATCTCCAGTGAAATTATAAGATTACAGAACTAAATAGATTTTCAGGTTAAATATCAGTACCTCATTAAACCAATGATCTGGGAAGACATCTAAAAGCGCCTGATGATAAAATTTTAGCTATACACAATAACACAAAAAAGCAAGGAAATGAGGAATATAGTCAGTAGTATATGTCATTTGCATTGAAAAAAATACCTCCCACAAGCTAAATAGGCAAATGTCTAATATATATGTGATTGGAAACATAAGTAAAATAGAATTTTAAAAATTTCCAGACTGATTCACTGTAAATATAAGCGAGAAAATTATTTAAACTTAAATTAACATATCACATAGAATTTCTCCTTTCAGTCTAAATGTGTTTTACGTTTGACACTGGAAGGCAGTGTAATTGGATATAACGACAGGTTGTAACAGATAATACTCTTATAGTAGTAATAACATGATGATGAATATTGAGTGAAATCCAACTGAACCAAAAGAGCGCATAAAACATTAAAAATTTAACACATAATAATATAATGATGAACAAAAAACAACTGAAGTATACATAAGGAAACAAAGGATGCAAAACTGATCAAATACATGTACAAAAGAACTTAAAATGTTTTTTTGTTTTAAATCTGAAAATGGACGTGAAGGAAAACAAAAATAATAATCATAACAAAAAAAAAACAACCGGTCAGCCATAATTTGGTTGTAAAAATGAATGTACTTTATAATATCTATGTATATTGATAGTGACAGAAGCGTGAACTGAACACAAAACATATTTGGTTGAGATTCTGAGTTATAGTTGACTGAGAATAATAATAATATGTTAGTGTGGAGATATAAATCCTAAATACAAATCAACTTCTGCGTTTGCTTAAAAGAAGAGGTGAATTTCCATAGATTAGGACGTCAATTGAAAAATTCAAGAGCCCAATAAACCACAAGAACACATACATATAAGTAGATCAACATTACGCACTTCGTGTTTTGCCTATTTCAATGAATACAAAAAAATTAATGCATTTCATAGTAATGATTGTTTATCGACAATCCCATATATGAATTGTTTGATCGACACTACCCGTTACAGCATAGGGAGCTAAACGGTTAACATCTGTCATAATAAAATAAAAGAGAATTAGATAAACGCATAGAAAAAAAATACTACTAAATAATTATGATAATATCAATAAAACAATTAAAATAATTACATAGAAACATGTGTATTCTTCAGAAAGGAGACATTAATAACACAAATAGTCTATAATATTGAATTAAAACTAATGTAATTGAGTTTGTGTGACTTAAAATTATACGAGTAATTCTGCTGATATTAGTGAATTGATCAGTGATTCCTTACTATTTATCATTACATGTCACAAGATTTTTGAAACATTTTTTGATGGTATAATAAGTTCTGTATTTTATCAAAGTTCCAAGTTTATGGTTTTTATTTCATCAACTCATTGTTTTTTCGAATCGTCTCTTGGATGTTTAATCCTTCCTATTACCACTGATTCTGTTACTACTTGTACTATTCTATATTCGTCTTTTCATTGCACTATCGAAATTTGTCAAAGGGACTAGTTGTTTTAAAATAAAAACAAATGAACGAATGTTTTTATTTTGCTGTTGCAGTTAATTGTTCACCAAATATTCAGATAAACCAACTGATTAAAACAGATGAGTGAAACTGTTGTTGTCCAGATAACAAGTGATCGATTAGCTTGAAATAGAGTTCAAGTTTATTTATTAATTATTAGTTACTTAAGGACAGCTAATTGCATTCCAACTTCCCTATTAATAATATTTGGACTTAAGCAAAGTTTGTGTTCGTTCACCGCGAGAACTGAATGTTTTTAAATCACAACTCGGCTCCAAAATGCTGTGAAACTATTCGTCCAAATTTAGATGAAAGTTCTTACATGTATCACATAAATTATCATAAACCGAATGAGATATAAAATACTTTCATTGTAGAAAGAATAAGATGTCTAGCCAGACATATCATCAGGCAACGTCTAAACAGTCATTAGATTCATTACTTGACTCACAAACAATTATTGATAACTTATGGGAGAATTATAGTAAAAATTGAAGACTATGTACATCAGAATTTACAAAACAATATAACATTGCTTTCAATGATGAAAATTCAAAAGAATTACAATTAAAATTTATAGCATATTCTCTGAATTGTATTTATTGATTAAATTTCCATTATAATCCTCATAAAATGCACACTACAACTAATTACTATTACTTTTTAAATCAGTATTACAAAGGTATTCTGTAAACACTTATTGTTCATTGAAAGTCGACATTTAAGCATTTTATTAATAGCTATAGTGGATATTTAACTCCGCCTGGAGTCCCTCCGTGGGCTACTGCCGGTCCCAAGCCCGGATAAAGGAGGAGGGTTGGGCATGGGGTTAGCGTCTCCATCCCGTAGAAAACTAACTCGCTAAAAAAACGCTAACCAGAAAAAATTATTCAAACCTTTTAGCCTCTGCCCTGGGAGTCAGAAGGTCTTCATTTAGAAGAACTATGACGCCTCATGATGAAAGCCGAATTCCTTCAGAAGTTACGAGGCCCCTTCTGACAACCAGAGCGACCATTTATTTAGGTACATGGAATGTTCGTACAATGTGGGACACCGAGAGAGCCTTCCAAATTGCTGCAGAAATGAGGAGATACAACATAGAGGTACTTGGGATCAGTGAAACACATCGGACGCAAGTTGGACAACAACGACTAACTTCAGGAGAGCTTCTGTTATACTCCGGTCACGAAGAAGATAATGCCCCACATACACAAGGAGTTGCATTGATGCTGTCCAAACAAGCGCAAAATGCGCTTATAGGATGGGAATCTCATGGACCAAGGATCATCAAAGCCTCGTTCAAAACAAAAAAGAAGGGCATTACAATGAATATCATCCAATGCTATGCGCCTATCAACGACTACAATGAAGACGCTAAAGATCAATTCTACAATAGGATGCAGTCAATCGTCGAGAAGTGCCAAACAAAGAACCTGACCATTCTGATGGGAGATTTCAACGCCAAGGTTGGAACGGACAACACTGGGTATGAAGACATCATGGGACGACATGGACTGGGAGAAAGAAACAAAAATGGTGAGAGATTTGCAAACCTATGTGCCTTCAATAAACTAGTCATAGGCGGCACCATATTCCCACATAAACGCATACACAAAACCACATGGACTTCACCGGATCACACCACGCAAAACCAAATCGACCATATTTGCATCAACAAAACGTTCAGGAGGACTATAGAGGACGTGAGAACCAAGAGAGGAGCTGATCTAGCATCAGATCATCACTTGCTGGTCGCCAAGATGAAAATGAAACTCAAGAAGCACTGGACAATGGGGCGGACAATATCACAAAAGTTCAATACGGCCTTTCTTCAGGATACTAACAAACTCAACAAATTCAAGATAGTCCTCTGCAACAAGTTCCAGGCCTTTCATGATCTACCCAATGGAGAAGGAACTACTGTGGAGAGCAACTGGAAAGGGATCAAAGAGGCAGTCACTTCAACATGTCATGAGGTCCTGGGTCACAAGAAGCACCATCACAAGGAATGGATCACTGTTGATACACTGGATAAGATTCAAGAAAGAAGGAACAAGAAGGCTGCAATCAATACCAGTCGAACAAGAGCAGAAAAAGCCAAGGCACAAGCTGAATACACAGTAGTAAACAAACAAGTGAAGAAGAGCATCAGAACCGACAAACGTAAATATGTGGAAGATCTAGCAAAGACGGCGGAAAAGGCTGCAAGAGAAGGGAACATGAGACAACCGTATGACATAACAAAGAAACTCTCTGGAAATCGCCGCAAACCAGAACGAATAGTGAAAAGCAAGGAAGGCGAGGTAATCACCAACATTGAAGAGCAACAAAACAGGTGGGTAGAACACTTCAAAGAACTCTTGAATCGACCAGCTCCACTGAACCCACCCAACATCGAAGCAGCACCCACGGACCTCCCAATCAACGTTGGCCCACCAACAATTGAAGAAATCAGCATGGCCATCAGACAAATCAAGAGTGGCAAAACAGCAGGATGAAACAACATTCCAGCAGAAGCACTAAAAGCAGACGTAGCGGCAACTGCAAGGATACTCTACATTCTCTTCAATAAGATTTGGGATGAGGAACAAGTACCAACAGATTGGAAAGAAGGATTTCTGATCAAAATACCGAAGAAAGGCGATCTCAGCAAGTGTGATAACTACAGGGGCATCACTCTTCTCTCAATACCGGGAAAAGTCTTCAACAGAGTATTGTCAAACAGGATGCAGGACTACGTAGACGCCCAACTTCGTGACCAACAGGCAGGATTCCGTAAGGATAGATCGTGTACAGACCAAATCGCAACTCTACGGATCATTGTGGAACAATCGATTGAATGGAATTCATCAATCTACATCAACTTCATTGACTACGAAAAAGCATTTGACAGCGTGGACAGGACAACACTATGGAAGCTTCTCCGACACTACGGCGTGCCTCAGAAGATAGTCAATATCATACAGAATTCATATGATGGATTACACTGCAAAATCGTGCATGGAGGACAGTTGACAAAGTCGTTCGAAGTGAAGACCGGTGTTAGGCAAGGTTGCTTACTCTCACCCTTTCTCTTTCTCCTGGTGATCGACTGGATCATGAAGACTTCAACATCTGGAGGGAAGCACGGGATACAATGGACATCTAGGATGCAGTTGGACGATCTGGACTTCGCAGATGATCTGGCCCTTCTATCCCAAACGCAACAACAAATGCAGGAGAAGACGAACAGTGTAGCAGCAGCCTCAGCAGCAGTAGGTCTCAATATACACAAAGGGAAGAGCAAGATTCTCCGATGCAACACACCACGCACCAATCCAATCACAATTGACGGAGAAGATTTGGAAGATGTAAAAACCTTTACATATTTGGGCAGCATCATTGATGGACAGGGTGGATCTGATGCAGATGTGAAGGCGCGGATCGGCAAAGCAAGAGCAGCATATTTACAACTGAGGAATATCTGGAACTCAAAGCAACTGTCAACCAACACCAAGGTCAGGATTTTCAATACAAATGTCAAGACGGTTCTACTGTATGGGGTGGAAACCTGGAGAACTACGAAAGACATCATCCAGAAGATACAGGTGTTTATTAACAGTTGTCTACGCAAAATACTTCAGATCCGTTGGCCGGACACTATTAGCAACAACGTACTGTGGGAGAGAACAAACCAGATCCCAGCGGAGGAAGAAATCAGGAAGAAGCGCTGGAAGTGGATAGGACACACATTGAGGAAAGCACCCAACTGCGTCACAAGACAAGCCCTCACATGGAATCCTCAAGGCCAAAGGAAAAGAGGAAGACCAAAGAACACATTACGCCGAGAAATGGAAATAGACATGAAAAAGATGAACAAGAATTGGATGGAATTAGAAAAGGAGGCCCAGGACAGAGTGGGTTGGAGAATGCTGGTCGGCGGCCTATGCTCCATTGGGAGTAACAGGCGTAAGTAAGTAAGTAAGTAATAGTGGATATTTCCTTTTAGCATTTAAATAAAGTTTGTATGTATTATTAAAAAATATTGAACTATGAAACGACGTAGAGCTTTAAAAAAATAAGTATTTCAGATCATACTTAAAGTGGTAAAACCACGAACAACATTCAATTACCTGATATCTAGATTTTAACTTTAATCTACAAAATATTCGTTCATTTGAAATGCCTCACATGACAAAAAGTGAAATCGATTTTTAACCATTTAAATTATTGGTTAACTCACCTAAAGAGGTAACGAAATGTGAATGGGCATTTAATGTTTTGTGACATCGCCGATTTTTCAAATCCCAAACTCTAATTGTTTTGTCGTCAGAGGCAGACAATAAAAGTCTACCGTGAGGGTGAAATACAAGTTGTCTAACCCAATTATCATGACCGATCTAAAAAGATTATTGATGTATATGGAATAATAAATTGGGTTACTACAAAAAAGCTCAAGTCATCGTAAAATAAAATTACATTATCAGGTAGTATAGCTGAGTACCTATGATAATATTTAAAAAATGGCTATCAGTTATATAAATTTTCAACCATCAACAGTTGTTTAAATTTTAAAACTTATGGCATTAAAAGGTATGAAAAAAACCAGCGTGAACAGAGAAGATATTGGATTTAATTAACCATTTACGCATAACAAGTCAACCAAAGATATAAAAAAACTTTCATCTCATCAAAATGGGTCTGTTATGAACTCGACTAATATTATTACTGGTATTCTTCGGACGCTACTTAACTCGACGCGCACACAAAATCAGAACACAGCTGAACATGAACGTAATTAGATTCCGAATAAACAGGTTGAGTTAAAGTAGAAACCAAAATACGAAAAACATTAGTATATTTATAATTTTTACATAGGAAGATTCTAGAGTCTTCTCTAAATATTCGATAGCGATGATTAGCTAAGAAACGGCCAGCATACTTACTTAATTACGCCTGTTACCACTCATACAGGACAATGGCCGTCAACCAGCATTCCCTATCTAACTGTCTCCAGGGCAATCATTCACAGTAACTATTCCTTCTTTTTCATTATTATTTATTTGAAAATATGAAAATTGGTACAAGAGGACACAGAACCACAAGAACCACTAAAATAACAATGAGGCCAGTAGCAATGATCATTGATATGACTGAGGGCTGGAATACTGCCCGAGTACCCAGACCGAAACAGGCAGTATTCTTATGGGACCACACTCGGAGCCTCCGATCTACAGGTCTAATTCACAAGGCAGTGGAGCAACATTAGGAGATGCAGTCCCGTGGTAGCCGGTGACCAACAATTGGTTCATACACCAAATTTTCCCTCAGGATACTGGAGCTCATCTACACCAAAGGTTTGGAATCAGGGTTTTCCAACTCCCCTAGGTGGACTCTCCGTGTCCACCAACCCGGTTAAAGCGCCGGACATTCGCTTTTCGTCCTCTCAATTTCGTAACCAACACTCCCTTCTCGAGAAGGTAATGAGTAGGACTTCCCTGGCAGTGGCTATCTACGCGTGAACATATAAGAGCATTACCAGCAGGAGAGCTGCCTCCTCTCACCCTCGGCCGTACCAGGGCATTTGGAAGCCATTTTTCATATCTGTTTCCAATTCCCGCTGCAGTGTTCTTTGCCCTTCCTCTTTCCCGTTTCCTTTCAGGATTCCAAGCAAGCGCTTTCCTCGTCGTGCAGTTGGGTGATTTCTGTAATGCATATCCCATCCACTTCCAGAGTATCTCCCCAATTTCCTCTTCAGTTGGAAGCTGGTTTATTCTTTCCCATAGTAGGCTGTTGCTGGTGGTATCCGGTCAAACGACATTCAGTATCTTGAGTAGACAATTGTTTATAAATACTTGTATCTTTTTGATGATGGTTGTAGTAGTAGTCCAAGTTTTATCTCCGTATAGTGGAAATGTCTCGACGTTCGTATTGAAGATTCTGAATTTTATATTGGTTGGCAGTTGTTTCGAGTTCCTTTCCTTTACGTCTGCATCCAATCCTCCTCGTTCACTGATGAGGCTGCTGACCAAGTACATAAAAGTCTCCACCTGTTCCAGAGCTTCTCCATCAAGTGCGGTTGAGTTAGTGTTCTCTGTGTTGTATTCAATGATGTTGCCTTTCCCTTGTGTACGTTGAGGCTTCTGCCACAGTAGTTGTCTTGACCTGCATTTGTCTATGTGTACGGGATAGAAAAGCTAGGTCATCTGCCAAGTTCAAATTGTCTAGTTGCATCCAATCTGTCCATCGTATTCCATGCTTTCCCTCAAATGTCAAGGTCTTCATAATCTAGTCGACCGCCAGAAGAAAGAGGAAAGACGATAGTACGAAGCTTTGTCTGACATCAGTCCTTAATTGAAATGCATCTGTCAGGTGTCCTCCATGCACTACTTTGCAGTGTAGTCCGTCGTATGGATTCCAAATGATGTCGACGATTTTCTCAAGTTCACCGTAGTGTCGGAGAAGTTTCCATAAGGTTCTCCTATCCACTCTGTCAAACGACTTCTCATAGTCAAGGAAGTTGATGTATGGTGACGAGTTCCATTCAATTGATTGTTCAACGATGATGCGTAGTGTCGCGATTGGGTCTGTGCACAACCGGTCCGTACGGAATACGGCCTGCAGATCTTGAAGCTGGATGTTTACTGAATCTTTCATTCGGTTCAGCAACACTCTGTGAAAAACGTTTTCTGGTACTGATAGTAGTGTGATGCTTCTGTAACTGAGTTCTCATCTTTGCTCAGATCTCCTTTCTTCGATATCTTGATGAGAAATCCTTCTTTCGAGTGGAAATGGCCAGAGTATGCCAACGTAATTCTACACGGAACACACTTGAATATATCCCGCTAACAACGACAATTAACCTAATGTCATACTACTTGTATGTAACAACCACAAGTCATTAAGTGTATCGAACCACATCTTTTCGTCAAACAAATATTAACTTTATTTAGGCTAAAATAAATTTGAGACACGGCGCTGTATATCATGGCATACATTTCAGTGGAAAATTAGTGTAATGATAATAGGATTTATCTAGGTTTAATGCTGTAATATATCACTGGGTTATGGGATTGGACTCAGTGAGTTCAGACATGATTATAATTTTCTTTAGCAGAATGAGTTTATTATTATGCTTAGAAAACGCTAGTGCTTGTGTTTGTTTTTTCTACCACAATACATGTTGGTTGTACTTGTGAAGACTTTTGGATTGTTAAAATTCAATAACATCAAAGTGGTAAAAAGCGCTCCAAATGCTGTAAATCAAAATGCAAAGATCAACAAGACCATTTCGGAGAACGCAAAAACAGATATGTGAGCAAATGAACTTGCATCGTTATTAAAGGAGTCTAAATAGTGTGACAACGATTTTAATCTAATGTTGCAATGAGTACTTCGAAGTTAATCACTACATATTAATGATAAAACAAATCCCTATAATATGATAAATCTCTTTAGAAATTCAATTTATAATCTAGCTACTACTCCTAGAAAGTCATCGAAATAATATTGGATTGTAGTCTGGTTACAGTGGTTAGAATATTCAGGTGTTTAAGATTAATGAACTTAACATCGTTTTCAAGGAAATATTGAATTAGAAATACTATGCAACAACTGGTATATTTTCTTCAAGAATGATTAGGAATGGAAAGTCACACATAGTTATGAATAACAGAAATATAACAAATTTGACAAATTCCAGTGAGTGATGATGCGTTGGTTACAATCAGTGAATCACCAGTTAGGACGCAGTATACAAAACAAAAGTATCAGAAAACAGTATAAAAACTACTTACAAGAACAAACAAGCAAATACCAATATTTACATCCCAAAAACGAATAGTCCTATCGCGTGAACCAGATACAAGTAACAAAGATGAGTTCATACTAGAAGGTAAATAATTTAAATCTACAGGAATTCCATTGGTTGTGGCGTTGATAGATCCATCATTAGTAAAATTAGTAGAATCGCCACCTTCGGACGCAGAACTAGTTATTGCTAATATACTTTGTGGATGAGAAGCCCAAGTAATGCATTCAACTACGTGTTCATGACCACGTAGTACAACTTGACATTCGCGCGATTCTACAGACCATATTCGAATAGTATGATCATTGGAACAGCTGGCTAATAGATTCCCCTCTGGACTTGGACGAACTGATCGAATCCACTCGGTATGACCGATGAAAGTCTTCGTACAATATCTACAGATTCAAGACAAGGTAGTTGTTTGGCAAAAATACAAATTTAAATAAGGCGAAAAGTAATCGATAGGCAACTACTGAAAAAATCCATGACAAAAACGCTTTAAAAAATGTTCAACATTCCTTTAACAGTTAATAAGGTAGAAGAGCTAAACTGATTAACTCTAGGCTGTTTTAGCATTGTATGTGTTGTGACTTTTAGCCCGGCTAATTATCACGCGACTTATTCGCCGATCGAAATATGACTTATGCGATCTTAGCACTGTGTCAAACCACTGATGTTCGACCAGTATGAGCAGCCTAGTATCCGTATTGGTTTTTTGTGGTGTGTGCTACTTATATTGTCAGTCAGTCAGTAACAACGTAGAACTTAGTACGTACGTACATCAGTTCGAGTTGCCATACCACATTAGCACAGAGATGCAGTGGTCGATTCAAATCCCGTAGTGGTAGAGGTAGCAAGAGTATAAGCAGTAATCGGGAAGATTAGGGTTTGGAGATGTTATTTAACGAGTATAATCCAGTGAAATAAATTTGGAAAGAGGAAAAAAGGGGCATGAAGAATTCAGATAATTAGAATTTGGGAGAACATAGAGAGTGGATGCACCTGCGCCATTGCAAACGATTTTGAGCCATGTCATTCAGGGTCTCTAACCATCGGTTGCTGTCATCTCGCGGTCCCCAACCAGGTAGTCTACACCTACCAACATGACTCAGTCCACTTGTCAGTGACTTCATGGATTTGTGCCATAAGTATATGATGTTAGTCGTGAACAGAAGGTCTGGCAGCAGAGAGATTAGAGGATCAAACAGTAAAGAATCGAGACAGAGTGAAATATATGTGAAAACGCAAGAACAATGAAGTCTGAGTCATTTTGAGACAATTGATGGACATTTTGCAAATTAAGCATTTGCATTATGATTCTTAGGTTTTATTAACAAGTCCTGTAATTTTGTGTTAAATACATTCGATTGTCCCTTCTAGTGTTCTTGTTCACTACACTTTTTTCTCCTAGCCCTGCCAGTTGAGTTCAGAACACTAATGTCAGCTTCCACCATACGAATCATTTATTTCAAACATACTTGGTTTATATACCAGGCAAACTGACCGCATCACACCATAAAATAGATAAGATTTATACAAGATCAAGCTCAAAAGTGGCTGTGAATGTGGGAAACTGTAATCAATAAAATGAGCGTAATTCAAGGATAATAAATCGTATCATAATATTCTATAGGTCAAATAAAAGCTTATAATAAAATATAGATATACACAATCTAGTTACTGAATGGTTATACAATAAGAATAGATATATGTAATATTAGTCCATTAATAGTTCACAGAGGTTACCAGTAATTTAATTTTCCCTAGGACATAACAGTATGAATAAGTAAGATTAAACACTATAGGGTTTAACGGTCTACATATTCAAAGGCAATTCCGTCGATTTTAATCGGATAATCAATATTTGTAGCTGCTAACCTCCACTCCCCAATGGACGTTAGTTACTCATATGATTTAGATAAGGAATCGGTGAATTCATAGATTAGTGATATGCTTTAATTATGACTCCTCTGAAGAATCTACTTAATAATTCATCTAACGTCAGACATTGAAATAGACCGAACTTTGACTTGTGTACTGTTGACTTAACAAAATTAAACTTCTGAGTGTCGATAGCAAACCATGTCATATTCTCCAAAAAGATCATCTTTATCATAACTTAGTAGTTTCTGTTGCTATTTCTGGTTAACCATTTCTAAACTAAATGGTTATGACGAGAAAATCTATTTTAGAAAGTGTTAAGTGTAGTACGCATTAATAGCATTTTCCATGAAAAATAGAAAGGTTTATACAAATATATACACCGTTGAACGACTACAATAAGATGTCCAAGTTCAATAAAAAACAAGTGTTAATCAGTGTTGAGTAGCATCAAATTAACACTCAGTACTGAAATGGTGGAGGATAATTTGTAGCTCAGATTGATAATTTAGGCGGAGCTTTGTTCTATGAGTTGGATGGTTTGGTTGTGGAGCATTCATCGTTCTTCTGAACAACATCATAAGAACAAATCTCAAGTAGAAGTGAAGTGTTCGAATTTCTCCAAATATGACTAAAATCTTGAAATGTCGTCCTCGATCTTCATTGTATCTCCCTTTGATCTGATTAGTTGTCCTATGTTTGTACATGATTTTTCCGACTGGTTGATACATTGAATTCATTTCGATGCGTTTGTTAGTTACTGATTGACCTGAGTGACAAGCTTCTTAAAATTCTCCAGTGTTTTTAATATTCTCTCTATCCAAAATTTAAACATTTTTCTATTCAAATGTGTTCGTAGTTATCCACATGCATTCATCTATGCAAAGATGTGTCACAGCCTTTGACCGCGTCCATTTTGTTTGGTAGACGCACCCTTCAACTTCGCCTGTATGAATATGAATTAGCGGTCAAATGCCAAGACATATAATCGCTTATATCCATGCATGTGAACAACTGAGAACACAAATTCGACTAGAAAAATATTTCAATCTTGGATAGAGGGAATTTATTTATTTAAACACACAAACATTGGTACAAGACACCAAATATATATACGCCACACAAATAATTCTATGTGTCAGAGCTGTGATACTGCCCGAGTACCCAGACCGAAACAGGCAGTATTCTTATGGGACCACACTCGGAGCCTCCGATCTACAGGTCTAATTCACAAGGCAGTGGAGCAACATTAGGAGATGCAGTCCCGTGGTAGCCGGTGACCAACGATTGGTTCATACACCAAATTTTCCCTCAGGATACTGGAGCTCATCTACACCAAAGGTTTGGAATCAGGGTTTTCCAACTCCCCTAGGTGGACTCTCCGTGTCCACCAACCCGGTTAAAGCGCCGGACATTCGCTTTTCGTCCTCTCGATTTTGTAACCAACACTCCCTTCTCGAGAAGGTAATGAGTAGGACTTCCCTGGCAGTGGTTGTCTACGCGTGACCATGTGAGGGCATTTTGAAAGGGAGAGTTGACTCTAACCATCCTCAACCGTAGAAGGAGCATTTGGGAACAATACTAAAAACACTACAGAATTTTTAGAAGCTTGTCACCCAGGTAAATCATTAATCAACAAACGCATCAAAATAGATCCAATCTATTAACTAATCAGTAGTATTGGTAGTAGTAATGATGATATAGCTTTATTCCCATATATTGTGCGAACTTGAATCAAAGAACATGTACTAGTTTTTGTTCTGATGACAGCTTTCGAGTGTAGCTTTCTAGTTTCGTATATGCTAGTGAAATCTATTCATTGACTTGAAGAAGAACCATTCTTAAACCTAACCAACTGCCTGATTGAGAAAATTTAAAGACTGTACAATAACCTACATTTATGCAAAGAAACGCTAAATTTCGAATTTACACTTCGAAAATAATAAAAATTTTGTTGATGCAGCTATTTCAAGAAATTATTTCTTGAATTAAAACCAAGAAATAAGACTTTTTAAATATTGAACTAGAATGATACGGTTTTCGAAATATGTATAGATTAACGTTGGTGATCTTACTTAGATCTTGTGATCTAAAGGAAATCTAGTGATCATACGACATTCGTTGATGCAGGCCGAAAATCGATCAAAAAAAGAACATTCAATAATTGTATGGATTCGGAATATATGACCTTCATATTCTGATTAGTGTATATGTACTTTCAATGATAATATACTACAACTTAAAGAATCAAATAATCGATTGCAAGATCGAGTGCTTTAATTTCTGCAGCACAATTATTCACGTGACAAGTAAAATACTCAAGGTGTTTTAGATCACTAACACAAAATATTTGAGTCATACAGATTTCTGGGAAGACAGCAAACCTCTTCTTACTAAAGTAAAAAGCGTGTTTTTACTAACATAATACAAAATAAACTACATGGGAACACTGAGAAAATCGGTCATCATACCCTGTAGATACTTCCCACATTTTAATCGTTTTATCTCTACTTGCACTGACTAAGAAGTCGCCAGAAGGTAGAAACGCTACACTGGATACATTATGATCATGACCAGTCAGAGTTTTGATGCACTGATAGATTGTAAAATCCCATAATTTAACTTGCATGTCGGCGGAGCATGAAGCCAAAAACTTTCCTGACGGATCAAAGGCTACATCTTGCACGGAATCTGTATGGCCTTTTAAGGTATGCTCAAACTCTCCAGTTTCATAATCCCAAACCTAAAAAAGAATTCTATGTTTAGAAATGAACCATTACAAAGACTCTTGATCTATTTGAAAATAAATACAACGATAAATCTAGAAGATATCACTGTTTTCAAAAGCAATCCTAATTTCAAAGTACACACGGGGTCAAAACTCATATTGTCTAGTTCATCAAAACGCAAAACATTGCGTTGGAAATTTACGTGCGAAATTTCGGTGATGTTAAACTCGTATAAAATGAGAATCAAGCACTATTTATATAATTTTGATTATTGTGCTCTCGTCCGTCGTTACTCCATGAAGGCTAAATATGTACGTGGAAGAAAATATTGACCTACATATACAATCAGCTTATGGAAATATGGGTAAATAGGCTGATAATAAAGCCTGTTTAGCATACATAGGAGAAAAAGTAAACAAGACATATTGTAAGTTGACTAGTTACAATACTCAGATTCAGATATAGCACGCCCCTTAATAATCCCTTGCATTAAGAAGACGATACAATAAGTTTACACAGAAAACCAATTATTAACATACAATGACTTTTGAAGATCGATTCGCACTTCGATGAGCTATGTGAAAGAGCAAACATGACATGTTATAAGCCAATAGAATAGTAGAATGACTTAAGGAATATCCTTAGTGTACCAACACGGAATCGCTACTGTTAACAAAGTAGAGTTCTGACTATTCCATGCTCACCTCAAGCTAAAAGAGGAATACGTTGATTCGTTCATTTCCCAACCAAGCAAAGTCAGTGAATGAATCGAGAAGATACCAGAATATCTTCATGTACATTCTGTATAAATCCTTATGCTTTCATAACTACCTTCGATGTCCCAGTTTATTTAAAGATGTATTGTTCCAACTCAATTCTGACTTGAAACGAGTAGAGTGAAGTGGAGTCTAGATATTACTGGGCGGTGGAGAACATAATATACACTAATAATTTTAAAGGATAGTTTGGACAAGATGAAAACCCTACAAAAACGAATTTACATAAAAATGAAGGGAAATTTAGAGAAATTGCTTGTAAAGATCTCAGCGATTGAAATTAAAAGAGATTCGTTTTTCTCGACAGTGCAGCCCAGGGTTTTTGAGGGAAGTAATCAAATATCAATATGATCGAACATAAACACATTATTCACAGGTCAGATGTATACTAAACAAACCGTCCAATCATGTTAGATTATTTCCCTTAAAAAGATCTGAACCATACTACCAAGCGGAACTTCAATCGCTGAGATTGGTACCAATATAAATCTATCCTTAATATCTTACATGGTTTTCAACTACTATCAAAACTATTCATTCAAATTTAGACTACGGTTTTTATAAGCAGTGGAATTCGGTTGCTAAGAAGCTCAATATATTTGATAACTAATCCCTGAAGATTACCGAAATAAACATTTCACCAATCCTGAAAAACCAGAAAGTTATGCTGAACAGAATCAACTAGTATTCTAACCTGATAAAAACTATCATTTTAAGACATACTGTAAACCACTTCCTAAAGAATGGTAACCAATTTTAATTCGGAAATATATGCCACTCAACAAAAGTAAATTTAAAACAGAATGGACTAACTTTGATTGAGGCATCTTCACTTGCTGATACAAAAACATTGTAATGTGGATGAAACAGTACACGAGTTATCGGAGAACGATGACCTGTAAGTGTGAACTTGGCTGGAGGTCTCGGAATAGCATCAACATCACGTCGATCACCCCTGTCTAAAAGACCACTTCCAGGCGCAGCACCTACTATACCAAAACCAACGGCATTTTGCATGGACTGAAACTCCTTCTCAGCCTCGTTAAGCTTAGCTTCTAAATCCATGACCTAGAACAAAATAAAAAGTCTAGCAAGACCATAAAACTAAAATCTGAAAGCTGATTTACTGCTTAGTAATAGGATATTTTATACACATTTTGTAAATCAAACCTCCCTACCAAAGTTATTCAACGACAACCAAAACCGATCATACGAATGTTATTTCTTCTGAGATTTAAAATTAACCCACGATGTTCGGAAAAACAGATGACTGGGATACATTGATACCCAGACACATAAACAGTAAACCACAAAACTAAATTTCTTGTAAATTTCTGATTTTGCATTAAATAGTATACTACACCATAACTTAATAGTCGAAGGCCGTGTTCGAACCAATATCCTATGCTCGATTGCTTATCATCAAATGTAAAAACAATTAAGTTCATAAGTGATAAAAAAATACCACACAAATTAATGACTTGTATGTTTTGACTTCGCAACGTTCGATTCCGCTTAGACTGATCTTTTGGTTCTTAGTGAACAGATTTGAAAATTTTATGAATGAAACACTACAGCAGATACATTACTTTTATTTGCAAAGATTTTGGGCTGAATTCCACTACTACTTGTAGCCCCCAAATGCTCTGGCACGGCTGAGGATGAGTACAGTCAACTCTCCCTTTCAAAATGCCCTCACATGGTCACGCGTAGACAACCACTGCCAGGGAAGTCCTACTCATTACCTTCTCGAGAAGGGAGTGTTGGTTACGAAATCGAGAGGACGAAAAGCAAATGTCCGGCGCTTTAACCGGGTTGGTGGACACGGAGAGTCCACCTAGGGGAGTTGGAAAACCCTGATTCCAAACCTTTTGTGTAGATGAGCTCCAGTATCCTGAGGGAAAATTTGGTGTATGAACCAATTGTTGGTCACCGGCTACCACGGGACTGCATCTCCTAATGTTGCTCCACTGCCTTGTGAATTAGACCTGTAGATCGGAGGCTCCGAGTGTGGTCCCATAAGAATACTGCCTGTTTCGGTCTGGGTACTCGGGCAGTATTCCAGCCCACACACAAATCAAGTGACTTGTGTGGCGCATATATATTCAGTACCTTTTTTATTAATATTTGTGTTAAAATAAATACATAAAACTACTCGCAGGCAATAGTGCACAGGTCCCAATAGTTGGTTGCTTTTACAAACGATTTCAAAACGACTCCGGAAGTTATGACAACTGGGTCTGAGATTGCGGTCAAATATCTGTCACGTTATACCTCTCAGTCAGAGCTATGATTTTAGAACTAAGATTAACTGTGCAACCATATATCTAAAGATATACTTTATATTCACTTTGCTTTCTACTTAGTAACCCAACATTGTTTGGTCCCTGCATGTCCAGTTTTAACATGACTGAAGATTTATTCGCATAGGACAACCAAGACCTCAGTCAGTTACAACCTAAAACCCGGTATGTATTTATATCTGTTCAAGTTTCCACACCCCATTAGCACAGATAGAATTGTCCGGTTAAATCTCAGAATAGAAGTAGTAACAGTACCGATGGTAATGGAAAAAAATAGACATAGAAGATAGGATTCAGTGGTAAAATATAAATTGGTGAAATAATAGCAGAGTTATGACGAATTTTGAGTCTCAAAATTTAGGGGAGGTCAAGAAATGGATGAACCTACGCCACTGCAGACGCTTTTGAGCCATGTCATTCAAAGCCTCTAATTATTGATTATAAGTACACGCGCTCCAACCAGGTGGTTTACATTAATTAAAATGGCTAATTCCAAAAGCCAGTGACATCATGTGCTGATACAACGTTTTCGCCTGGCCGCCCTTAGCTTTCTTCCAGACTACTCCTATACTAGATAGCATCTCCCGTTGAGGTAGATAATGGCTGCTGCTTTTAGTCTTACCGTTCTCAAATCGACTTGTCTGGCATGATAGGACCTAAAAAGAACATCTTTTCCAGCCTAAACAGTTCGGTTGAGTCATCAGAACAGGCAAGCACGACCACCACGTCAAGGTAGCAGCTACGGTCAGGTAGCGAGACCTCATTTGATGTGTTTTTTTTTGTCATTTCATTATCATTCACGCCATACATTTACGTGGTTGTTAATATTTGGAGTTCGAACATTCTCATAGGTCTGGAGGTAATTGAATCAACTCTAGTCTGGAGTTAAAAGCTCTGAGATGACCCAGTTGTCCTTGGATGTCAAGTAGGCTTACTTGTCTACGCAGTCAGTTCGTAGCATCAAAAATTTAATCAGCACTTAGATCCGAACCCAAGCTACTACACAACCAATAGCAGTCTTGATTGTCAGTATAATAGCACGTGGTTAGGAATCTTCATGCCCCCCATATGATGAGCCAAAGCAAACATAAAATAGGAAATGAAAGAGCTTTCAGATGTCGAAGTAATTCCTTATGAAGATAGTGTAAATAATGCACCAAGTTTTTCAGATGAGGATAACCCAAAACATGTAAGTTAAAATACACTTTTAGTCAAACTAATCAAGCAGACGAAACCTAACGTGAAGAAAGCTAAATGCACTCAAATCGAACCTTTTTTTGAAGTCTGATGACGGAAGTCCACTTTTTCTCTAGTAGGCCATCATATTTTCGGTCATTTTCCCCTGCCTACAAATCATTAAGGGCATACTGTTGAAATTACCAGTTGTGACTCTTCTCTGAAGGCATTCAGAGCTTTGACGTATCCATTAGCAAACAAATAATCGGCAATAGCTCTGTTGCTACATGTGTAAATGAGTTTTAAGGTACACTTACAGCTCCTCTTTTTGACGCTGAGCTAAAACCATCAGAGAAGTTACTAGAAATACAAGTAATTCTAAATATGTAGATTTCCGGGATGAGTGACTCTCTTCAGTTATGAAGCCAATCCACAACTCCTACCGCGAATATGACCAATCACAGTACGAAGACACCAAAATCAAAAACAACCAGCTTACAAAGCCCGCTCGATTTGTTTTAACACTTATGATCAGTATTTCATTTCTCGGAATTGGGACGAATATTATATACCATTATGTCTTCATGTTTGCTTTCAGTAGGCTGTACTACGGAGTATACATATATGACTTTGCCTTTTTGTTGTCCAGCATACAGTTCGAAGTACTAATTGTCTACCACTTACTGTTCCTAGATTAAAGCAAATCCTTCCATATATGCATTCAGGAGTATGTCAGTGAGGGCCATTTCATGTTTCTTGTAATTAAGTGAGACATTAAATGATGAGCTGTCAGTTGTTACGACATTAAAATGCCACAAGTATTCGGAGTTTGATAACACTGTAGCGGTAAATAAATCCACAAAATAAATAGCTCTGTAAGTTTTCGACATTGGATGCTGACCATATGTTTTAGTGGACTCGCCTAGCTTAAGGTGCTCGGTCATGCATCCGCATCAGATCACGTGTGGTAACGCTGTGCTCAACATCTACCGCAATCACTACCCAGATTAGATCAGAGAATTCCGATATATTGGTTATCTCCAAATACACTATTTCCGATCTTCTCGACTCTGTCTTTTGATATCTCTTGGTGGATTATATTAGAAAATGTTGCTGGTAAAAGCGTTGTCAAACACTGAATATCTGTGCCATCCTCAACATTTTTATC
The DNA here is from genome assembly GCA_944470205.2 of Schistosoma margrebowiei. NCBI lineage: Eukaryota > Metazoa > Platyhelminthes > Trematoda > Strigeidida > Schistosomatidae > Schistosoma > Schistosoma margrebowiei. The sequence continues at coordinate 19,914,036 of OX104026.1, read as the reverse complement.
AGTAGTGCCTTTTGTGATCGAAGTATGACAGTTATTCATATTCGAAGTTAGAAGTTAAGAGTTTGAAGTTATATTTGAAAGGCTATCGATGCCTTGAGGAACGTTTGATCTAAGCTGGCTAACGGTTGTAGGGGATGTGTAGCACGACATATCCACTCGTGATCTGGTGAGGATGCGTGACCGAGAGCATTCAGTTAAGTGCAACTATTAACGCTGATGAGTTCAGCTTAAAATGCCGAAGACTTAGAGAACAATTTATTTTTGGGATTTATTTACCGCTTCTAGATAGAAAAAAGCAGTAATCCTGCATGACGTATCAATGAAGTCAAAATGTCCGGAATGTAAATTTCACATTTTGAGTCCATATTGACTGATCATACCCATTCTATCAAGCAATGAACACACTTGAATTTTCACCGTTATGCGTCCAATGGGTTTAGTCACGTTCCAAATTTTTTTAAGGATATTGATGTTCAAGTTAGCAGTTCTCATTACTTGTTTCAATGCATCCTCTCATATTATGTACTTATGTGCTTGATATTTTATTGATAGAAATGACTGATTAGTGCTCGTAAATAACAGAACTTTGCGCGAGTTCTTAATTTTGCTGTTTTCCCCCAGTTGCTTGAAACATCTGATATCCGTACTGGTAGACCTAAAGAGTGTGTACATATCTACGGCTTGTTAGGGCTCGATAACAATGCATGTTGGTTAAATTTGTACCGATATACTGGCCAGATAGAAACCTCAAATATGAGACGTTTTCATATTCACAATCAATACTTTAATTGCATAGCGTTCCCTATTAGTATAAGGGTTAACAGTGAAGGTACTAAATGAAGCTCACTAGCTAAATTTACTAAAGTATGTAAGAATAAAAGTGTACAAGTGAATCTTGTAGTTAATTGAAAAAGCTTGAGCTTGCAGCGTACTTTCTACCAGCATCAAGTTAAAATTTGTTTCCTCTCTGATCCTTAAATCAAAATATAGGTCTTTATGACCACTCATTTAAAGTTTCGGGCTGATTCATTTACAAAACAATGATAAAAATGTTTTTCAGTTCATAAGAATTACTCTTGTTTCCATTGTCAATGCTATTATATGATTACCTCACCTTTGAGGTCTCATCTATGGGTATATACAGTTGCTCAAATCTTTGCGTTCTTTCACAACGTGTGGTCATTCCTGAGCGTGAATTGGTTCAAGCATAAAAAATCTAAATTAATAGTCGATCAGCAAAGCCTTCCAGATCAAGTTTTTTATTATTAAGAGAACAACTCGTAAACTCGCCCAAAGTTTTGTTGTTTTCTGGTTAACTAGTTCTGGTGTTGAACATTAGGAATCAGCGTTGTTAATGAAAGATACTTACAATATACATTGATGGGTCTCATAACCTTGATAAACGTTTGGACAACACAAATTAGGTTGAGCTTCTCCATAAAGTTGCTACTGTAAGAAGTTAGCTAAGGCTGAAGTAGTACTACCTCGAAATGACACAGCCGGAGTTTGAATCCACATAAATTAGGTAACTGAGTCTCATATATTCTACTTTCTTTCAGTTCTTTACACAGTGACATCAACACCAAATATATCACATACAAGTGAGTATAAGATAAGGAACGGGGGCCAAATGTGTTATCGCTGGTTATTTATGTGTCAATCATAAAAACAAACTTCATTTTAAAAATCTCTAATCGCTAAAGCTTCACCTTAAATTAACAACACGATAAAATAACACCTCTGAAGAACGCTCAACATAAAACAAGCCTACTAGCAACTACTATAATTCAAAAGGTAACTCCGGAAAACTGGATTAGAGCTTGCTAAAATGAGAATTTAAAAGCCTTACCAGCGCTTTTATGAATAGCCTACGACCTTTCGCTGCACAAGTTACAAAAAAGTACTATCAAAGACACCGTGGTGGTTGGCAATATGCGTTAAAGAGAATGAACATTAATCATATGTCGATTCCCGAGCTGCTAATTTCTAACTGCCGATCACTATTCAACGAAGTGGACTATCTGCAATTCCTACTAAGTCAAAATAAGTATCGTAATTGTGGTGTCATCACAATTCAAGAAACTTGGTTAAATGATTTACAGGACGATTGCACAGTATCACTACGTGATTTCAAAATTTATCGTCAAGATCGATCAAACAATAAAAAGAGGTGTGGCGGCGGTGTAGCTACGTTTGTAAACATACACTGGTGTTGATCTTCGTTTGTGTTTTAAGTTTTCAAATGACTTTATCGACTGTCAAACTCTAAAATGTCGTCCAAAACATCTAAATAAATACAAATATGTTTATGTTACCAAAATCTACGTGACTCCAGACTGCACGTCATCTGCGCTATCAGTTTTTGTTGATGAATTTTTCGTGCCTATAGGTAACCCTCGTGTTATTGATAGAAGAAGTCAGACACTAATTGAATGAAATCTTTATTTCGATCTTAGCGCAGTCACAGTGGAGCGTGGGATTATCTGTTCAGACAAACAAAGGCTTCCAGCATTCAATATAAGATAATAAGGAATATAACGCTTATACAAAATAAGGAAGTGAATGAATACTTGAACAATACTGTTTTGGCATATGCTTGGTTGTTTGGGGTCAACTCTTAACCAACCAACCTATGCTGTTACATTAGCTTCCCCCTAGAATCGACTTCCGTAGGAACGTCGGTTCGATTAACCTATCTATCAAAAACACCTTAGTTCTATTTCTCATTCCAAGGGAAACTTATCAACTCACTCAATGTTTGACTTACAATAAGTGGCAACTAACGCTGACAACGGTAGTCCATGGATGTCTCTTCATTTACTAGCTTGTCATCTTATTTAGTAGCATGTGATTTCTTCTACAACTATAGCTGACGGTTTACTGAGTGCTTTCATGAGAAAGAGTGTTAAACTGTGGAATAAGAATATCTGAGGAAGTGCCGCGAGCGGGCTACCCAACACCATGTTGGTGAGGTACGATTTTTCCATGCTCAGACCGGCTATCAGGTGTTTACTCACCTGCCTCTTGAGTCGCCCTCAAGTAAAAAGTAAAGAAGAATCTACTTCAAAGGTAATGGTGAAAACCAATCAAACCTAAAGAACCGCTCCACTGCCTGCATCAAAATAATAAGATACAAAATGGAAATACATAAACATAATTGATAATTGTTCGGTTCCACGTAAGTGATTGGCCTCCAGAACGGATTGGTATTCTGGAAGAAAATAGACATAGTGTAGCCATCTTGTGTACGAAAAGGTATGAAAATAAATAAAATCCTTTTTTATAATGTATAAATGTAAAAGTGTAAACTTGCTAGAAGTTGGACTCATTGTCAAACCCGTTCAAATGTGTGACCTTGGGAATGTGACAACCGCCTTTTCTAACCAGGTACGTAACCAAGGGTGCATAATTTTACTCCATAAAACGGAAGAGAATATACGGTTAAAGAGGAGAGAAAATTGTGTAGAGTATGAGGATCAAGTACAGTTGTGTCAAATACTCTTTTCTGGTTTGATTTAAATATGTATGATATACTGAGGCAATATTTCGTCAATTAATCAAAGTAACGAACTTGTCTGCACCTTAGAAGTGTGTAAGTCCTATTACTCATTAGTATTATGAATGAATAATTGGTAAAAGGAAAGATTGCAGTCACCCCTCGTGGTCTGATGTGGCCTAATGGCTAGGTACGCGGTCTAGCATTCAGAAGGGCTGAGGTTCGAGTGCGTGTGGGTCATGCGTTTTTGTTCATCGAAACCCCCTTCAATACGATGTTTGTTGGCCATAAGTTGCTCAGATATGAGAGAAAAATAACAGGAGGACTGGTTGATATATCAGAATGCCATATTGGAACAGTACACGTTCTTTGTTTGGATTACTAATAATACTATAGAGAAAAAAAAATCTACAAGTTTTGTGATTTCCATTTTACGTTATACTTAAACCGAGAGAAAAAGTATATATATATATAAAAGTTACTGACATAACATGTCTTTTTTATAACGCTAGTGTTGAGTTCCAGGGTTTTGTCAGGACCACTAATAATAATTGGTTTAACGTTAACATAGCTATGATAGTCATATCGTTAGTTCAATGTTATGATTACTTAAGAGTTCCTTTATAAGTTGTGTTTAAAATTAGGTATGCGGAATCAATGCGGCTAACATAGTAACCTTACAGTAACGCACTGTACTATATTTCCACGGTTATTGATTCTTAAATGTCAGAATTTTAAAAAAAAATCTGAATATTGCCAATAAAGATGGGTTATATGATCACACTAAAAAGCATGCTGCAGGAAAACTGGTTAAGTCATTACATAAGTTTCCTAAACATGAAAAAAAATGATGAGAACTTTAATAAGTACTTGGCCATGGTTTAATCCAAAATGTTTTGTCTAGAAAACCACTTATTAATAGTAGTATTAATCGTATCAAGCTACTAAACATATCTTCGACCGAAAACTTTTAGAAGTAGTTCATATGGTATATATGTATAGCCAGTCTGCGTGAAAAATGTATATAGATATATAATAAGTACAGCCAACATAGTTAATTAACCAGAAAAGAAATTATAAAACTCGCCTGGGTTGCTTTTTGATATCGTTGTATTTGCCAGTGTTAGTTGTATGAGTTTGATTAAAATCCTCAGCCATCGTTTCGGAATACCTAGCTTATGTGTCCAGTATTAAAAAAAAATATTTAACATAATACTTATATATTAAAGGTAAAAGGTCTGGGGAGTTGTAGGTGAGGCGGAATGAGGAAAAATAATTATTTCTAAGTAGATGCAGGGTCTGATTAGCTACGTGGTTAGATTTTATCCTGCAGCCGAAACTGTCAACATCCTTGACTGACTAATTGGATGTGCCCAGCGGACCGTTTTAGTCATTTGTAAAGATTTATCATCTTTACATTTCGATTCCGTAATGGATTTGTCAGTTATACGATCTAACAATACGTATGGTGGTTCATGATCTAGATAAGCCGGTTTTAGCCTATCAATACTTATTGTGTCGATGTTTCCATGTTTTTCTATCACGAAATATTTAGATTTTCTTGAGACGACTTTGAAAGGACCTTCAAATGGAGGACTGAGTGGTGATTTTATTTTATCACATCTTATCCAGACGTGCGTGCAATTGCTTAGGTCTTTAGGTACATATACGGCGCGCGATTGTTCGCGAGTATTAATTGGTTTAAGTTTGGACATATGGTCCCGTAGTTGATCTACGTAATTTTCTAAATTAAGTTTTTGACTGTTAGTATTAGGGTTAATAAATTCACCTGGTAGTCTCAGAGTTGTTCCGAAAACCAGTTCCGCAGCTGAACATTGTGCGTCAGTTTTGACAGATGTTCGTATTCCCAACATAACTAAAGGTAGGAATTCTGTCCACTGATTGGGGTTTGAGTGAGATATAAGGGCGGTTTTTAGCTGACGGTGAAAACGTTCTACCATCCCATTAGCCTGAGGATGATATGCAGTGCAGCGTATCCTATTAGAGCCTAGAAGTTTAGCCAAGTTATTAAATAGTTCGGATTCGAATTGCGCTCCTCTATCCGTCGTTATTGTTATGGGTGTACCAAAAATGGTTACCCAGTTCTGCATGAAAGCTTTGGCTACTGTTTCCGCTGTGATGTCCGCTATCGGGATGGCTATAGGGAATCTGGTAAATCGATCTATGCATGTAAAAAGATAATTAAAACCATTTGAACGGGGTAAAGGACCTACCAAGTCGATATGCACATGTGCAAAACGTGCATCTGGTTGCGAGAAAACACCTATGGGTGAATTTGTGTGACGATTAATCTTTGATTGTTGGCATGCTGAACACTCTCTAACCCATTTGTGTACATCCTTCTGTAAATTCGGCCATATATATCTGGCATTGATTAGTTTAGTTGAAGCTTTTGCTCCAGGATGAGACAAAGAATGAAAGTTATTATATATCAACTTTCGCATATTTTTGGGAACGAAAGGTCGCGGCATTGCCTTAGTCGTGTCACAGTAAATTAGAATACCATCGATAGGTGATGGGAACTGTTTTAAATTAAGACTTGAATTGTTTGTTTTGAGTAGGTTTTGTAATTCTAGGTCCTGCTCTTGTTCGTGTCTCAACGTCTCGAAGTTTACTGTAGACTGCTGTACCACGTTCATTTCTAGTCTGGATAAAGCATCTGCCGCCTGATTGTCCTGACCTTTGACATGTCGGATATCGCTTGTGAACTGTGATATATAGTCAAGGTGTCGGACTTCTCGAGGTGAGTACTTATCGGCTCTCGCTTTTAATGCATTCGTCAGTGGTTTGTGATCCGTAAAGACTATAAATTCCCTACCTTCTAACATGTGTCGGAAGTGTTTAATAGTCAGGTAGATTGCAAGAAGTTCTCGCCCGAAGGTAGAATACCTTGTCTCAGCTGGAGCGAGTCTTTTCGAGAAGAAAGCAATTGGTTTCCAGGCGTTTTTAACCAGTTGGTTAAGGGTACCGCCTACTGCTTTATCTGAAGCATCCACCATCAAAGCAAGTGGGGAAAGAGAATTCGGATATATCAACGTAGTTGCTTGAGCCAGTTTATCTTTAAGCTGTTTAATAGCTTCGACGGCGTCAGAAGACAGTTTGAATTCTTTTGGTTTTCCTTTAAGTAAATCTGTTAAAGGTTGCATTAATTGTGCACAACCTGGTATGAATCTGCGATAAAAGTTAATTAGACCTAGAAAACTTCTCATCTGTGTTAGAGAGCTAGGTATCGGGTATTGTTTGATGGTATCCACTTCTTTTTTTATAGGTTTAATCCCTTCTGGGCTTATTGTGTGACCAAGAAATTCTAAAGTTTGAACACCGAAAACACACTTACTTTGATGTATGTTTATTCCATGTTCATTCAATCTTGTCAACACTGCTCGTACATGCTCTTCGTGTGATTGCAAATCGGGGCTGGCAATTAACAAGTCGTCTATATACCCCTGCGCAAATGGCATATCTCGAAGTAGGTTATCTATGAATCTTTGAAATGTCTGTGCCGCATTTCTCAGGCCGAATGGCATGCGTACAAACTCGAATAAGCCAAAGGGTGTTGTAATAGCTGTCTTAGGGATATCTTCATCAGCCACCGGGATATTGTGATATGCCCTGACTAAGTCAATTTTAGTGAATATGTTCATACCCTGTAAACCGTTTGTGAAATCTTGGATATGCGGTATTGGGTACCTATCTGGTACGGTTTGACGGTTGAGGGCTCTGTAATCCCCGCACGGTCGCCAGTCACCTTCATTCTTCTTTGGGACCATATGCAAAGGGGATGCCCATTGACTATCAGAGGGACGGATAATACCCAGTTGTAGCATATAATCAAACTCGGCTCTGGCGATTTTGAGCTTATCTGGTGCTAGTCTCCTGGGTTTTGCAAACACCGGTGCACCTTCGGTTTTGATAGTGTGACTTACTTTTAGTTTGTCTTTGGAAGGCTGTGGGTTTGGTTTGGTTAAGTTTGGAAATTCCGCGAGTATATCTTGGAATTTCGCTGTTGTTATTGGAGGGGTTTGAATCAAGTTAAGAGAGCTGATGTGACTTTCTTTGCCTTTTGTGTAAAACGAAGTTTCTTTTAGTGTTAATCGCCGTTTCTTGGTGTCAACAAGAAATTCGTATCTCTCTAGAAAGTCCATCCCCAGTATTGCCAGATCTAAGTCGGCTACCGTGAAAACCCAAGGGAATTGCCTTCTGAACCCCAAATCTAGGGTTAACGTTTTCTGCCCAAATGTCGCGATTGTAGTTTTATTTGCAGCTTGAAGTGTAATCGGGGATGTTTCTCGACTAATCTCAGTTTTATTTCGAGGGATGATGCTAAGAGCAGCGCCAGTGTCCACCAAGAAATTCAAGCCCGAGTTTCTGTCTCTGACATAAAACAAGCGACTGTTTAGGCGCCCCTCCTCAGTTGTCGCGACCTGGGGAGGGGTTACTCGTTTCCCGCTGTCTTGGAATTATGCTTAGGCCAGGCGCATGGTTGCCTGCACTTGGTTGAGTTGACACCAAACTTCCAGTGGTACCAACAAAACTGCCCAGATTGTCTGGACATTTGTGACCTATTTTGTGACTTGGATCGTGATCGTTGTGGTGACCTGTTCCTGTTTGTATGACCCATTTGCATTCTGGTGACAGCCTCAGTGAGACTCTTAACACTCGCAATGAGTCCTTCTATGACGGGGTCTTTTGCTGATTCTACTTTCTGTGTGTGATTTATTGTGCCTGATCCAGTTGGAGGACCTCTTTCCATTATTCTATCAGCTATACGCGCTAAATGAGATAATGAGGTTTCAGGATCTTGTGCATCCAAACAATGTTGGACGTAGCATGGGAGAGCTTGTATCCATCCTTGTTTTAGGACTGCTTCACCCACTGTGTTATCACCCACTAAGACTTGGAGGTGACGTAGAAACTGTGACGGCGACCGATCACCTAGTGTTTCACCTTGAAAAAATCTTTGGATTCTTTGACTATCTGATAATGATAAACGGTTCATTATCTCTCGTCTTAAGACGGTGTACGGTTGTGGTGATGGTGGATCTAAAATCAAGTCACGGACTTCTTTGGCGACTGAAGGAGGAAGGATAGAACACAAATCTCTATAGCGAATCCCTTCAGATTTGATATTGTGTCTCGTGAAATAATGCTCGAGTTGAGCAAACCACAACTCAGGATCACTACGATCAAATTCTGGAAGTCGAGATTTCGTAGTCATAACAGTGTCTATCTCCACTGGTGACAAATCCTCCAGATTATGGGTTTCTTTTAAGTCTGACATGAGGTATGTGACAAATATAGCAACAAAATTAGCACGAAAAAAAAATGGTTTCTATGACACGAATAACTTAAGATAATAAAAAAAATAAACTATTTATATACCCAACTTAGTTTACGGATTATCAGGTCTACTTTTACGATTGAGTAAAAAAAAATAATATTAATAACAAAAATGAGGTTAATTTGTGTTCAAAAAGGGCTCACCAGTTTCGTGCCTATAGGTAACCCTCGTGTTATTGATAGAAGAAGTCAGACACTAATTGAATGAAATCTTTATTTCGATCTTAGCGCAGTCACAGTGGAGCGTGGGATTATCTGTTCAGACAAACAAAGGCTTCCAGCATTCAATATAAGATAATAAGGAATATAACGCTTATACAAAATAAGGAAGTGAATGAATACTTGAACAATACTGTTTTGGCATATGCTTGGTTGTTTGGGGTCAACTCTTAACCAACCAACCTATGCTGTTACAAATTCACTGAGTTCCCTGTTACTGCCTTCAGTTATTTACTTTCAGTTGTATGTGATGATTTCAATCCATGTGAATGTAGCTTTCTTACGTCACTAGGTCACCAAAATGTAAGAAATTTTCCTACTCGTTTGGATGCTCATATAGACTTCGTTTTCATTAATGATGTGGGTATATATACGACTCGTAAACGTGCTACATTGTCTAGCTCGGATCACTGTATAATTCGTGTCTTACCTAAAGTATATGGAAAGCATGGGAAGAGTACACTCTTACATCAAACCAAGGAAGTCAAATATATGAATTACTCAGAAGAAAATATCCAAAATCTGGAAAACATGTTTCATATGACTAACTGGAAATCACTACTGATGTTATCACTTGTTACCTTAAGTTCTGTTTTGGAATTTGTTGTCCGACTGGAACTCTTTTTGGAAGTTTTGATCGACTTACATCTTCACAACTAAAATGACCACGGAGGGTGAAAGAAAAAATGTACAAGGAGAAAATCTCCAATGAAGTTCGTAAGCTAAATGGTTTGATAAACATAGAAATTAGACGTACCAACTCCATGTTTACTCAAAAACATTTGTCTTGCGGAAACTCTCTAAGTATGTGACAGACAGTTTAGAAGCGATAACCAGCTGAACGTTTGTGACTTAAGTAAGTCTTGTAAGTCAGTCATCTGATGTAATGCTCCTTTCATCCACAGGTTTAATGAATAGCTGTGTCCCTAGTTTCACTGAAACTGATGTCAGAAGGTGTTTCCATTCACTTAACTCATCCTGATGTTTAGGACCTGATGTTATCCAAAATCTCCTCGTTAAAAAATGTGCTGACGTTCTATGTTATCCATTCACGACTACCTTTAACATGTCCTTCACATCTTATACCGAAAATGTGGAGAAAGATGAAGATAATCCCTGTAGCCTTATTAACAAGTCAATCAGCATCAACACTTACGGCTGGATAACCAACTGGCTATATTCCTACCTCTCTGTAAGGAAACAGTTTACTGTGTTTAGAGGAAAGTGTTCAGAGTCTCTACTGTCTCATCAAGGTGTACCACAAGGAGCCGTTCTTTCACCTCTTCTTTTCTCTTTTTTATGCATGATTTGCCATCTTCCACAGAAAACACTTTTGTGAAATATGCGGACGTTCTCACTGTATGTATGCCTATCTCTTCCTCTTTACAACAGATAGAAATGAATGAGTTTTTTTCTCGTATTGATTGTTGGTCTGTTGGTAATGGTCTCATACTTAATTCGTCTAAATGTCAAACTGTTTACTTTAGCATGAGACATGAACGGAATCTAAACATTTTGAGATCCCATAATGCTTGTAACATTGGAGACTCTTTGATAAACACAGTGTCGAAGGTCAGTTATCTTGGTGTTAACTTTTCCTCTGATCTCTCTTGGTCTTCCCACGTTTTACTGTTATCGAAGGTTTTCCATCTGACTTACTACATAAAGAGATTGCATGCTCTTGAGATTACTCGTCATTTAGTCTTACAATTTGTCAATTCTTTCGTATTACCTATTATTCTTTATTGTTCAACATTATTCTTTTCTGGGTTTTTGAGAAAAGACTTTGTTGTATTGCAGAGAGTGCTTAAGGCATTTAGTAAGGTGTGTGATGAATCTTTCGAGGTCATAAATAATATGGTTGTGGATAGACATCTAAGGTCACACAAACTCCTGGCAGGCGTTATTTTATCAGATACTAACCATCCCATTCACTCTAATCTTTCTCCTTGTATGTCTTCTGATAGAACGAGACGTAATTACATTAAAATCCATGCACTCAAGCAAAAGTATAAAAGTTCTATAATACCTTACCTAGCAAATATACTCTGTGACGAACAGGTTGTTAGAATTAACCTAGTCAATAACCAGCATTCCTAACACGTCTCTAAGTTAAAAAGTTGTACAGTCTTTCGGTTTTTTTTAAAACCTTTTTGTCTCTGTTAATGTTTTTTTGCGTAACTTGTTGAAATACCCTGTGCTGAGAATTCTATATTGTACAAAAATATAATATTGAATAAAGCCATTAATAATAATAACAATAATGATAATAAGGTTCAAGTCATTACCTTAGACGTGAGTTGAGAGTGTTCTCTTTCTCTTGGTTACAACTTATGTTCTCCCTGATAATCATCGTGTAAAGATTTATCCAGTTTTAAGGATCGCGCAACACCACACCAGGGTTGTCTTTTGCACATGGGCTTGGTCGATTTCAACAGTTCTCAATCACTATATTTGTAAATACCTTATGTGAGGCTCGATACTTGCAACTTAATTGTATGCACCGTTAGTCGGTAGATATGAACATAAATAACACTGATTCTAGAGCGTGTCTTTCACGATTACACTAATATCTGTCCAAAATGCACACAATTAACACTATTTTCACTTAAATGGATTTTTGGTAACCACTCATATGTATTAGTCGTATTACTAAATTCTATCACGGTTAAGTAATAATGAGGTCGTGCAAATCTCCCCGTAACTAAATAAGCCGTATCAAACTTAACAAACTAACCGGAGCACTGGTTAGGATTCTTCTTTCCCACGGTTACACTATTATCCATTCAGTAAGCCTTGTAATGTAGACAAAATTGGAAATCAACTCATACGGACAGATTGCCGGGATAAACGTTAACTGACTTTGCTACATAAACCAAAGGTAATTCCGATATCGACACAAAATTGATTGCTTTTTTTTCTAAACACTAAGTAATTGTACTGCCTATAAGTTGAGTTGCTAATCAACGTCATTATTACGAATCTTACGGAGATCTATTAAAATATCTCTACACAGAATCTTTCTAAATTGTTACAATCTCATTTTGTTCAACTGCTAGATTTCCATATTTTGCATGCTATTAATTAAACGAAACATTTTGAAATTACTATATTTATTTCTCCATCAGCTGCCGCCGCTTTCTTTATGGTTTACCTTTCAGCTTATCACTATTTGGAGGATTATTGATACTCTAGGTAACCTCCGGTGATCAACAATAACGCTCAATTCGGTATCGAACTAACATGAAGTTGATTCTGATGGGAGAGTAATATAGCGGCATTTAGGCCTAACTATACAATCCTCAACGCTGAAACTACACAACTGGGAAGAAGGCTATTCAACATTTAACGCGAAGAAAAAACTAAAAATGGGGAAGGCGGAAAGAAGGAATTTAATTGGATCCAACCGAGTGGCATGGCTCATCTTTGCAGGTGTGTTGGCTTTGTATAACCTATTTTTAAAAATATTGTACCATCTCCAGCCTGAATATGTTCTACATCATATATTGGTAATTGTTACGACACAACCTACCCGCGCTATTTAAAAAGGACAGTGGTATTTTTCCTCGCTGAGTAAATTTGTTTGTTTTGATCGTTTATTACGTATCAAGACTACTGTTTTCACTTTAATTGAATTTATTTCAGTTAAAGAATTTGACTAAAGTATCGTTTTTACTGTTTTGTCGTTCGTACTCTTGAGTACCTCTTATTCAACTGTATCTGTTAGTACTTTTGGTCCTAGCAATCTACAGCTCTTCACTTTTGGTCATTGATAATTGTTTTTTTTGTTTCTGAGTATCCTCACAGTTTAAAAAAAGGACCCCTCTTAAATGACCGGACAGTGTAAAAAAAGTAGTTGTCAACGTCCGGGTTGTCGCTATCCTGTTGAAAGCGGGATGCAGTGCGACGAGTGCAAAGGCTGGTACCACGAAGTCTGCACGAACTTAACGCCTGCTGCTTTCAAACGGTACAGTAAAAAGGGTTGTGTGTGGCTTTGTCAACAGTGCTGCTCGGATGCAAACAGCTTGCTAACCGAGGCTATCTCACTGGTTGATGCTGCAAAGAAGTGCTTTAGCAAGCATAGTCGGAACGCGTCAAGCAGCACTCGATCTGTCGACACGCAAATCAACGTGAAGGAAACTAAGGTTAGTCCGGTGGTAGATGACTCAAGCCTGTCAAAGAAGGAAAAGCAGTCTCCAAAGAGGCCTGCCTTAGACAAAAGCTCAAGAAAAGTAGGGTCTTCTGTTGCTCGTCTCCCAGATAGGATCCAACAGGAAACACCTAGAAGCCGCAATCGCAAGGCTCGATCGGTTTCAAACGGTAAACATAACACGACCCCTCAGGTCGTCGGCAACCCCCCAAAACCCAACACTGAGTTTGACGCAACTGTTATTGCTTCTACCAGCACCGTTGAGGAATGGGTAAAGGTTGTGAGGAAGAGAAGTAGGGATATAAAAGGGAAACCTGCTCCCGTAAAAGTGGTTGAAAAATCGAAAGCTGATCATAGCGACAGATCAGCTATTTTTCATAGAATCAAGGAGAGCGATAGCTCTGAACCTAAAGCTCGTTTTGAGCATGACATTGTACTGATTAGGCAGCTGCTTAATCAACTCATGCCTCAAAATATGACCGGGGTCACCTTGCTAAAGGTGCACAGACTAGGGAGCCAAACGGACTCGAAACCAAATCATTCCAGACTGCTTAAAGTAGTATTCGGCTCTTCGAACGAACGTGACCAAATTTTACAAAATGGGCACAAATTGAAGGGTTCAGGAGTCTTTATTCGAAAGGACCTACCGTTGGCAGACCGTGTTAAAAGACGGGAAGCCGAGAAAGAACTACAACATAGGTTAGACGCTGGCGAAAAGGACCTGAAAATTGTAAATTTTCGGGTTGTAAGACTTCGACAGAGAATGTTGCCGAAGCCACTCTGGGTGAAACACGAAGGCACTTAAACAGGCTTCGGATCTGTTACACCAATGCACGAAGCTTACTTAATAAGCGATCGGAACAAGGTGTACAGATTGACTCTACAAAGCCAGACATAATCGCAGTAACAGAAACCTGGCTCACACAGGCTATAGATAGTATAGAACTTGATTTCGAGGGCTTTACGTTAGTAAGGGCCGACAGAACACAAAAGCGCAAAGGAGGGGGAGTAGCTCTATTCATTAGGAATGCTATCCCATTTACCATTGTCGACAGTGTATCTCATGAGAGTGGGACGTGTGAATTAGTTAGTCTTCGCCTAAAATGCAAGGGACAAGAGCTCCTGATTGGTTTGGTCTATCGCAGTCCAAGCTGTGAGGCAAATGAGATCCTGTTAAGCAGTCTCAATACTTGGTCCCAAAGTGGTCGATGTCTAATCCTAGGGGACTTTAAAGCACCTATGGTAGACTGGAAAAATCTGCGAATTAAATCGTCGGAGAATTCTTTCGAGCAGGAACTAGTTGATGGGATTATCACATGTGCTCTAGTACAACATGTGAAAGAAGCGACAAGGTACGATCCGGACACTGAATCATCCTTATTAGATCTTATACTGACTCACTATGAGGATGATGTTGCGAACCTCCAACATATGCCACCCTTAGGTAAAAGTGAACACGCAGTTTTAACTTTCGACTTCCATATAACTGTCAGTCATGAGGACGCATCAGTCCAGTCCAGACCCAACGTCTGGAAAGCAAACATACCAGCCATCATGCACTCAGCATCGTTAATAGATTGGACAATAGACCCAGAGTCCTCCATTGAAACGGCCTGGGACGCATTTCGAAATTCATACTTAAAAGTTACCACACCCCACATCCCTTGGACTATACCAAAGGGACCGAAAAACTCTCCACCATGGTTCAGTAGGGAGGTCCGTATTCTTCTCCGTAAGAAAAGGAAGATGTGGGATAGATTTAGATTACTGGGGACTGATGAGGCAAAATCTCAGTATCGAAAGGCTCGGAACACTTGTGCCTCGACCCTCCGTAAGTCTAGAAAATTGTACGAAGAAAAACTTGTAAAGGAATCCATAGAATGTCCTAAACGCTTGTATTCCTATATAAACCAAAGGACAAGGAGAAAAGGAAATATTCCTGCTCTATGGGGAGACAGTACTGATTCATCATTAGTGGAGGACGACTTTGGTAAGGCTCAAGCGTTCTCGAACTACTTTAGCAACGTGTATACCATAGAAGCGCCCTTCTCGTCAGTGTATACAGATCCCCCACACATACACTGGATAGCGTGACCATTAAAGAACTCGATGTCTTTGGTCTGCTAAATAAGCTTGATATAGGTAAATCCACGGGGCCCGATGAATTACATCCTAGGCTACTAAAGGAATTATCTAACTTCGTTGCAAGCCCTTTAAGTACATGCTTTAACCTATCCGTTACGCAGAGTCGCTTACCGAAAGATTGGAAAAACGCCATAGTAAGTCCTGTCTTCAAAACAGGTACGAAACACAAACCTGAAAACTACCGCCCCGTTAGCCTAACTAGTGTGGTTGTTAAAATATTAGAAAAGATTATTAGGGAAGAGCTGTTTAAGTATCTCGATAAAAACCGGATCCTCTCGGAGAAGCAGCACGGCTTCAGAATAGGTTATTCTTGTCTCACTAACTTATTAGTGGCTCGTGAAAGCTGGTGCGCTCTTAAGGACCAAAAGCTACCTGTAGACGTCGCCTTCATTGATTTCAGTAAAGCTTTTGATAAAGTTCCGCACAACCGGCTGTTATATAAGTTAAGAAAAGTCGGGATTGGAGGCAATTTATTGATGTGGATAAAAGACTTCTTAGTTGGGCGTCAACAAAGAGTTCGGGTGAACTCAAAATTATCTAGCTGGGAAACTGTGCTTAGTGGAGTGCCCCAGGGTACAGTTTTGGGGCCAGTGCTATTCCTCTTGTATGTAAATGACCTTCCTTGTCTCCTATCATCATCGGTCTTGCTATATGCTGACGATGTCAAGATATGGAAAGCGATACGATGTAAGAGTGATAGCTTAGAACTTCAAAATGACCTGAAGAAGTTATCTGAATGGTCTCAAACCTGGCAGTTGCCGATAAATACTTCCAAGTGTGTTGTGATGCATATCGGTCATCAAGGCACAAATACATACATGATGGATAACACTGAGCTACCTGTCGTCCAGACATATAATGACTTAGGCGTTATCGTTAGTCAAGACTTAAAGACTACTGCACACTGCCGTGCAATAGTCGCCAAAAGTTTTAGATCGTTATGGTCAATACGTAGGGCTTTTAGTCATGTCGACGCTAAGACGTTTTTGACTTTGTATACAGTGTTCGTTCGTCCTAAACTTGAGTACTGCATACAAGCGGCTAGCCCCTGCTTAAAAAAAGACAGTGAGCTTCTGGAAAAGGTTCAGAGAACGGCGACTAAGCTGGTTCCCGGAATAGCAAAGCTTCCGTATGAATCTCGACTGGCCAAGCTGAACCTTTTCCCGTTATCTTATCGCAGAACTAGAGGTGACTTGATTACAGTCTACAAATTGCTTAGTGATGAATTTGCACCTAACATGCCCTCATTTTTCTTGTCTTCCAAAACAGAGAATTTACGAGGACACTCCAAAAAAGTTCACAAGCCGAGAACAAATTACTTGTCAGCTGACTATCGACTTTCCCATCGAATAATCAACGAGTGGAATTCACTACCTCAGCACGTGGTTGAGGCTCCATCCGTCGACTCTTTCAAAAGAAAGTTGGATCAACTGAGAGACCACCATTGCCAGGACTAACATAGGCCGTCGAGCCTCCTGTCCTTCCCAAACTGAAACGGGTCAGTGTAGATAACGATGTGAATTCTACGAAAGATTCTAGATAAATCAGTCACAACATGACAAATCCACAACCATGGGATTAGGTCTATTATTAGAGCGGTACTGATACTGAAGCAGACCTTAATTCTACGTATTCAACTAAGATTATTTGACACATGTTTTCATAACTGCTATTCACACTTAAAATTTTGTATTTCTCGTCAGATAACGATTAAATACGTCATATTGATGAGAATGGTTTAAGTATTATTCATCCCACAAACAGCAAGCAGATGATACTTCTGCCAACGTTCTCCACCCAAATCTGTGCTCGATACTCTTACCAAGTTCTTTCAAGTTGGTCCTCATTCTTTTCATGTCTGCTTCCGATTCCCGGTGCAGTGTTCTTTGCCCTTCCTCTTTCTCGTTTCCTTTCAGGGTTCCAAGCCAGCGCTCGAAGCTGGATTTTTACTGAAACTTTCATTTGATTCAGCAACACTCCTTTCCCTTTTGACCTTCGGCTAGCCATTGATTTCAACTTATTTTTCTCATTTCAACTTGTTGTTTTGGTGGTTAAATATTAAATGTATCACATAATAATTTCACTGGTAAAAGTTTGTGTTCAGATGACTCATAGACATTTTTGCTATTTCTCAGTTGATTTGTGTGTCTCATAAATAGTCTATTTTCAACAATCACTTCATACAGTACCGTCTCACATCTTTTTTCTACACTCTCAAATATCCATTTTGGCTTGCTAGGCTGGAAATCGCGTGCAAAGACTAAGTCACCTGTCTTGAAGCCACAAATTTTCGAGCAATTCTCTTACTCATTCTTTGTAGTCTGTTCATTCTGTCTTTCGATTTCAAGACATCGAAATAACGTCCTTGTTTGTTGGCCAAATATTATTTCAGCTGGTGAATTTCTGTCTTGACAGTTTGGACAAGGTGTTTTGGATAAGGATTCGAAAACTGTTGCAGAACCTCTTCTACATTATCTTCTCTCATCTCTAAAAGAGATCGCTTAAGAATATCAATAAAATTTTCTGCTTGCCCACTCGACTGAGGGTGTGCAGTGGAGTTCTAATACGTTTAATTCCATCTTGTTTGCAGAATTCCACAAGCTTTGACGATGTAAATTGAGCTCCTCTTTCTTAAACCTAATCATTAGGAGTTCCAAACCTACCAAATAGTTGTCTGAGATGTAATAGTGTTACAAATGTAGACGGTCGTTATACGGCATAGATTTCAGACCATTTAGGGTATGAATCTACTTTTACCAAAACATATCATCCGTTTATTGGTCCAGCATAATCTATGTGTACTGGGACCCAAGGCTTGTTCGTTTCTGGCCATGACTGGGATTCTACTTTCAGTGTATTCAACAGCAGATTCAAAAAACCAAATTTGTCTATCCAATCAATGCCCAATAAATTGTCATGACAGTCCCCAGGAATATAACGTTCTCTGATTATAGTCTTGTCACACAATGTGAGAGGTAGCTGCATTTCTCCAGGAAGAGTAATATTAGTTCCTGACTGACTCTTAAGGTTATAAAAGTTAGGTTGATAATGCGGTCGATCATGTTTTATCCAAGTCTCTAGAAATTAATGTCATGTCAGACCCTGTATCATTTTGCAGCTTAACAGGTTTGCCATTAAAAAAGGTAGTTTCGTACTTTATTTTAGATGAAGACTGAACACTTTCTGTGGCTACAACAACATTTAAATAGTCTGCGTCTTATTTCCTTTACGGAACTTATGCTGGTGTTTGGCAGTCTATGGCCTACTTTTACAACATACTTGAGCATGACCATATTCACCTCAAAGCAAGTAAACTCCTTTTCAAAGTAGCAAACACTAGCAGAGTGACGCTTACCGAATCGCCAACAAGACGTTTTGAGTTTCATTTGATTTAGGATTCGCTGGGAGTAAAAATCCATATTTCCGTTAGAAGATTTCCGCAAAGCATTGATATACACCCGTTCATTGCTTCTTTCTACAAGATTTGTGTCATGTTTCAAATTAACCATTCATTGACATTCTTCAGCTACTGATTGCAGACTAATATTAGAATCTTTTTCTATGAACCGCGTTACATGATTCACCGCTGATTGCTTCATAAATATGCTCAGGAATTCGTGATGGCGAACCACCCATATAAACAGCTGTATTCAATGTCAAGCTCGCACTAAAATTGCCGTACGATCCATCAAGCGAGTAGACCTACTATGCCAGAAGAATCAGAAACCATAACTATGACAACCTTTTTGTACGTCCTTGTGTCAATCTGTTTCAAAGTCCCTCGACTTTACGATTACCCGGTGTCTTTGTTCATATGTAGGGTAAACATCTTTTGATGCCTTTATTTATCAATTGACTACATATTATGCTCTACATGGAGTTGAAATAACTTAATTTTGTTCACAGTTCTGGCTTTTAATCGCCGTTACGTAGTTTATCAAATAGTTTAGCAAATCATCAGTCAGCCAGGAAATAACGTGATGATGATGCAGTCGGAATAACACAAATTCGAGTAAACAAAAAAGGTTTTTAATGAACCAAGAACCATACATGGAAAAATGGATTGGAAGGGTATACTCAAGGAATAATAACAATTTAACATCATGTTTCAGATAGCAACCCCACACATATACGAAAACACAAAATATCCTACGATTTCGAGATACATGATGCCAACATTTACGGGCAGTAGTAACTAATTAGGTAAGCGACTAAAATTTTTTAATGAATCTGAGCATTCGTATGCCTGATCTTTCTTCTGTCTTTTTTAAATTCTTCGAAATTTGTACTAGATCGTCAAATAATTTTCATTTCTGCCCAAGATATTGCATTAGCAGCACTATTTAACTTACATTTGATACGTCGTATATAACTACATGACTATGATGTAGAGTTAGAGTGAAGAATTTCTCATGTATAGTACACATCACGTCTGCTGTTTTCAGATTTCGTTAGTGCTTTGTAGTCTATGTCAGCCAACGGTGCATTGCTTTTAAACCGTCCTTTGAAAACATAACTGGTTACGAAACACTGATTGAATCACATATTGTGTTGTCTATAGCGTTCACCATTAAAGCAGGTGTATAATTAAACCTGTATATTTGATTTAAGACGGCCAGATTAGTTTATTATCAAGGTTTTAATAATAAAATACTCTCAGGAGTCAGGTAAAAATACTTCCTCGATATCCACCCCGTCACACACTATGGTATCCAAGAACGTGTAGTGGCATTGGACCATAACCACACAATCCTCAAAGCTAAATACGAGATTACTCGGGAAATAGATATTCAATATTTAACGCGAAGAAATACCTAGCGATGGAGAAGGCGCGAATAATGAACTGAATGAATTAGAGTTGGTCGAATGGCATGGCTCGGCCATGCAGGCGTGGTCCTTGTTGCATGTTACTTTATATCTTCTATTCATACTAAATATATTGTTCCTTCTCTAGCCTAACCTTGTTCTACATCATGTAATGGTAGTTGATACGATACAGTGAGTTTGTGTAGTCGATGTTGTGACTTCCACGTAAGATCTTATAGATTAGGCAGTTATATCATGACAAATCTACAAATTTAGGATTAGGTCTATTATTAGAGCAGCACTTATATTATAGTAGACCATAATTCTACAAATGTACACAAACTGACTTTAGAATTTTCTCCTATTACAACCTGGTTCATAAGTCCCCTTGATGATTTTTTTTCTGAAAGTGGATTGTGTCACCTATTGAAAATCAATGTGTTTGATAATGATTTATACAAACAAGGTCCATCATCTATCTAATTGACTGTAGGGCAAAGTGTAACACTAGAAACCTTTGCTGTCTGTTTTAGTTTATTTTTATTCATCTTAATATATAAAATCTGCTTATGTTCGTATTCATACTTATTACTGGTCGCTCGACACATAAGATATTCTTGTCATCTCTTTTTGTCCTTCTAAACATATATTATTTTTAAACATCCAAAGTCTATAAAGAAAATAAAGAAAAATTATCCTATGTTACACTTAAACAAAATAAATTCTCAGATTCATTTAATCTTCACCATATATATATATAACACATAAAAATTTGTATTTGATTATCTTTTGCAATTAACTGTGACTATCATAACACCATTCTAAATTATTATTGCACAAATGTCTGTATTAATATCCGGTTTCACTCTGTATACTATTACATAGATCTACATGTATTTAACCGAATGCAGAAAAGAATATTTTGTCTTATTTTATTTTATTATTTTTTTAAAGTGTTGGTTTACTTCAAAGTTCGATATTCACGACACAATTATTGTTATTATTGTCATGGTTTAACTCTTTCACTAGATGTTTATTTCTTTTCTCTCTCTTTTTTCCTTCTAAATAAATATTATTCTTAAGATTACGAAGATTGTAATTAAGACAATAATTTGTGTTACACGTAAATTAACTTCTCAAACTCGTTTTATCTTCACTTTCTATAAATGACACATACATATTGATATTACCAAGTAATGAAAATATAAAGTAGACAGTAATTCGAATCTGGATTATACGCGAGGTGCTGTTGATCATACCCTCGGATTAACACATCGTTGTAGACTGAAGTTGTATAAGCTAAATACGCAACATTGCCTGACAAACATTCTAAACGACATCTAAAATTGCAGAAAATGATTATTTCAAACTCGCCGCAAATTTCTAGCATTCGTATCCTCTGTTTGATCATGGAACTCAGTAATTGGAAACTGGGGAGGCAGTGGTCAAGTAAAACATTCTAGTGGATAGTTTCTGACGGAAGATAGTTGATAGTGATCAAGAATAATAATTATCTTATGATAAATAGTTTGTCTCGCTTATACAAATGGATGAATTACAAATAGATGTGCAGTCGTGTCGACTTGTGGCTATATTTACGAGTGGTTGATATTTAAAAAGATATATTATACAGTCGCATTTACAGGCTGCTAATGTTAGTTAAAGAACAACGATAGTCAATTGCAATCGTAGTTGATTAGTTAGTTCTATCGATTCAACTAATTATTTAAGTTTAAATAGAAATCAACATTGATATGAAGCAACGAATGTTCACAGTGATTGATTAATATAGGAGACGATGAAAAAGAATACAATGATAAAGATTATAATGAAATGGTGCGTTGCTCGACGTCTTGTTCACCAACATGGATCACCAACGTAATGTCTTAACCACTAGACCACAGCAACATTTTACTAGCCCCACAGTTCAATCCAGAATTCATGCCTGAACCGTAGAACAAGCAACTCTTTAGTTATTTATTCTCAGTTGTACAAACATGTGAAACAATTTTCTTGGTATCTGTGAAGATGGGAGGCATGGTTGACTGTACCTAGTTGGGGTGCAATTAAACGCAACTCAATTTCGTAAATGTGCTTCTCAGCTTAGCAACCAATCAGAATGTGGCGGGAATTATTATATCAGCCATCTTTGTACGTAATGGCGGCCGGCTATCTTCGTTCTGTGCTTCTTTTAGCTATTTCTTTTGTGTAGCTATGTAATTAATGTTTCAATGTGCTAAGATGCTGCAGTTAGTGTAATGTTCTACATGTTGGTGTGAAATTTACTTCGAATCAGCATTGTTTTTTGCTGCTTCTACTCTAGTCAATATATTTCTTCATTCAAGCTGGTTAGTGTTATGTTTTAAAATGGAAATCGGTTTTGTTTTGACTTGTTTTCTAGATATCCAAAGCCGAAGTTCGTTTTTTTCTTAGCTGAAATAACTGTTGCTGCCTCCTGTGACTAACTGTCCACATGTTCATTCCTAACTGTCCTTTATGATGTTATCGGCAAAATGAAAGGAAACAATTTCCGGTTTTTAATTTTCTTCAGTATTGCGGAACACAATATCCCACCAACGAGTCAAACTAATACTTAGTGCCTAGAAGTAGGGGATGCCAGTATTGATTTAGAAAGTACCCAGGCTTCCGACAACCACAGATGCTACCAATCTATTACAGAGGGTTTGTTATGAGAAAATATGCCACATAGCAGTAATGGAGAGGTTGTACGCATAACGTAGTGCGTTAAAGCAAGCTTAATATTGAAAAGCCGGAAATCTGCTATCAGTGTGTAGTGTATGTTTGGTGTTTTGGACACAAAAGGAAGCCGAAGGGTCATGATCGGGGAGTAAAAAGGTAACTAACTGTTATTAAGCTCACCTTTTTATAGACCATAACTCACCACTCGCAAATTTGTGTTTTTTTACGGTATGATGTCAACCGTTATGTAACATGTTCACCTTTACGATGAAAAGTACCTGCAAATTCTCACCTTCATATTCGAATTATTTTGGGACAACTGTCTTCCAGTTTGAGTGCTTCGTACGCCCTGGGAGACTAGATCCCTACATTATTCACAGTTCCAGTATAACTTTCCCAGGCTCCCAACTTTGGGGAAAATTGAGTCCATTTTGGGGAAGCCGCTATAATAAATTTTGGGGAAATCCCCAAAGTGAACTGAAGATTTTGGTAATATAACTGACTACTGAATTTTAGTAAGTAGTATAAAATAATATGCGAAAGAACAACTAAGCAACGGTTACGTCTGTTATAGCCTGCGAAGCCGGGTGAGAGGGGAACGGACACGATAGTTATATCATTTTGGGGAAGCTTCCCCAAACCTTTGGGTTTTCCTCGAAAACTGTTTTAACGCAAAAGCTTCTCGAAAGCCTATCGACATCACGGAAGACCTAGGAGAATGCTTACGTACATTTCTTACTGCGACGTTTTATTACTTTTCGTCAATCGCGCATTGCTAATGAAACATAATGTTAACCGATTTGTCACGATTGTCAAAAGACTGATTTATGAATTATATAAATGTTTATTACAGTTAATAAAATTACAAATGAATCATTTATACAAAGTTTTTCATTGCGTTGTAACAGCAACACGTAACGTCGACGTAGAAGTGTCATTGATAATGTTCTAAAAAATAAATAAATCATTTTTAGTGTATAATAACGCGTCGAGATATGTGAAAGGTTGGTAATGTATCAATAGTATGACAATGTTCTTATTAATGCGAACAAAGAACTTACAGTAACGTCTGATAAAGCATGCGAAGCCAGCTGAAAGGGAAACAGACAAGAGACAAGTTATATCACTTTGAGTATTGATCACAAAGTAATAAGCTGTTACAGTAATTAAAGTACAGTGATTATAGTGATAAATACAATGACGATTAACATCCTCTGAATTTTGGGGAAAACCCCAAAGTGAAATAGCCTTCCCCAAAGATTGGGGAAATTTTGGGGAAATCCCCAAAATTTTCGTAGCGCATTTTTGCACACTAACATTTCGTCGAGATAATATAAATAAGCCTCACAGTAGTAAATTTGAATAGAGAAATTTACATTTCAATTCAATACAGACTTTTGATGAGGGATAATCTATCGAATTCCAGGTCTTGTTTTAATACATCAACAATCAGACAGTAGACAAAGCGTTGTCGGTTTTAAAGCACTTTTTCAAAATTTGAAAGCTATGCAGGTGAGTTGTCAGCAGTGCAGGTCGGAAAATTTGGTTGCTGTCTATGTTCAGTTTTACTTAAGTGAATTATATCTTTCAGAATAATAATAGACAGCTCGATAAAATTGCGAAAAGGCGGGCAGCAGACACGAAATACCCTAGGTTGTTTGGCTGTTCCCGATCAACCTATTACAGAAGGTTGAGGAAAATAAAAGGACAGTTTATAAAGAAGTGTCATTACCATTATCAATGTACAGAAACTTGCAGTCACTCTCCTTGTCCATTTATTTATTATCGCACCCTAAGTTTCATAGCATATTCGCTAACAGTGTTAGGGTTTACATTAATAACTTTTTATTAGGTTACGAAAGGTGTTACGGTACCGAACACTTAATCTACAATGTGCATAGTTTAAAGCACATTGCAGACGACGTTATGGAACATGGTACTTTAGAATCGTTCGCAGCATTTCCTTTTGAGTCCTACATGAGAAAAATTAGGCGTTCAGTACACTGTGGATTTGCTGTGGCTAAACAAGCCGCACAGCGATATGCCGAAGAAGTTTACTTTCAAAGTATACTGAATCAGGATATGGCTGACAATGTCACTGAACCTGAGGTAACTGATAATTCTTCCAAGCTAATGGTCAGTTACAGGAACTCAAAGCTATCTACTACAAGGCCGGACAATGTAGTTATTGCCAAAGGTAGACCAGGGTTCGTAACAGAAATCCGTGATGAAGGTCTTATTAGGTTCCGGCCATTCCACAATCCTTCCGATTTATATACCGACCCTTTTCCATCCAGTAATATTGGTATGTTTAAGTGTTCTACCTTAAGCCACGAATGTACGTGGATAACAGTAACAGACATACTTTGTAAGTGCATGTGCTTGCGCACACAACATTATGAGGTAATTATCCCTCTTTTGCATACATTCTAGTAGCAGATGTGACATCATTTCTCAAGGACTGTTGCAAATATAGCACTTTAGCCAGTAAGAGTCTGTTGGTTAGTGATTTTGCGTTCTCCATCAGGAAGTGTTAGTGAATTTTCACCAATGCAATAAATGTACAGTTTTTCACGCATGCGCATTTATTTACAGCATCAAAGTGGGAAATACATCTTAGTTGACGATAAGGAAAACAAGCAAGTGGTCTGTATTCCGAAAAAATGGCTCCTGACCAACGATCATTACCTTTATCGTGATGATATCAGTGAGCACGAAATCGTTGAGGGTATTGATGTTGACAGTCGATTCAACGTGAGAAAATGTGCCGTTATGCATCGTTGTGGTAAGTTGTAACCCATTAACATTTATTGTTTTCAGACGACTACAATGTAGCTCAGGAATTAAAAGTGTGTTTAGCAACAGTACTGGGCTACAATACTAACATCACGACTAACGATGAGACGCAGCCTTGTGACGCTAAAAAACCAAAAAGGTAAATTGTTCAACTTATTATATCATTTGTGTTAGAACTGTCAAACGAAAGCACAATGATTATCTATGCACCTCGGAAGAACTAGAGGTTGTTGAGGTTGAGGCTGGATTTGCCCCGGTGGAATTTCCAGTTGTCAACATTTCAACAGGAACGTTTTCTCCTATTGCGAGGTTTGTACCTACTTTATCAATACTCATATAGCAGTTCATCGACAGCTGACGTATCATCACCACCACTTCCACGTACGTCGACGGAAGTTGATAAACCGTAAGTTGCATTTACTGTATTCCTTATAACAAGTTTGTGCGATGATACAAACAAAATGTTAAGAACGCTCCTGAAATCGGTCAGTGAGCTGTCTACGAAAATAGACAAACTCCTATTTTTGTGTCAACGCTTAGCCATGGGTGTGATCGATAGGCGTACAGAGGAAATGGATAGTGATGCTATACATTTCCCATTAAGAACGCATGAGGAGTTGCGTTCCTTAGAGGCAGCTTTAGAAAACCAAAAATACCGAGATCATTTCGTAAGTTGTAAAAGGTGTTTGGATAAATTTTAGGTGGCAAGGTTGCGCAACCTAATGTGTGACAATACTCGGAAATCAGCTAAAGCTTGTCTTCAATACATCCTGTCGCCGGAACTCGCGAACATTTACACTTTGCACGGAACCAGAAGTAAATTTGGTATAAGTAAGTACAAATTTTACTCGACGGTTCAAAGTAAGTCAACTTTACTGTATTAACATATTTGTAGGTGCTTTGTGTTCACATTTCCGAAGTGCAAGCTGCCCGGAAAAAGAAATATTACACGCCATGGCTACAGCAAGCCAGGCCTTCTTGCATGACGCAAGAGATAAAGTACATAAACGTGGATGGCGATCCAAAGAAAGGGTGAGCTAAAACTACTTAATATGTTTGTTATAATACATATGTTAACTTTGTCACACATTGTTCCTACTCATTCCCCTTCCTACTCTTTTCTATATTGTTTAATACCACTTAATAAAATGCATTATTCTGTTGTATTCCCAATAACTGAAGTTCACTTTGGGGTTTTCCCCAAAATTCAGAGGATGTTAATCGTCATTGTATTTATCACTATAATCACTGTACTTTAATTACTGTAACAGCTTATTACTTTGTGATCAATACTCAAAGTGATATAACTTGTCTCTTGTCTGTTTCCCTTTCAGCTGGCTTCGCATGCTTTATCAGACGTTACTGTAAGTTCTTTGTTCGCATTAATAAGAACATTGTCATACTATTGATACATTACCAACCTTTCACATATCTCGACGCGTTATTATACACTAAAAATGATTTATTTATTTTTTAGAACATTATCAATGACACTTCTACGTCGACGTTACGTGTTGCTGTTACAACGCAATGAAAAACTTTGTATAAATGATTCATTTGTAATTTTATTAACTGTAATAAACATTTATATAATTCATAAATCAGTCTTTTGACAATCGTGACAAATCGGTTAACATTATGTTTCATTAGCAATGCGCGATTGACGAAAAGTAATAAAACGTCGCAGTAAGAAATGTACGTAAGCATTCTCCTAGGTCTTCCGTGATGTCGATAGGCTTTCGAGAAGCTTTTGCGTTAAAACAGTTTTCGAGGAAAACCCAAAGGTTTGGGGAAGCTTCCCCAAAATGATATAACTATCGTGTCCGTTCCCCTCTCACCCGGCTTCGCAGGCTATAACAGACGTAACCGTTGCTTAGTTGTTCTTTCGCATATTATTTTATACTACTTACTAAAATTCAGTAGTCAGTTATATTACCAAAATCTTCAGTTCACTTTGGGGATTTCCCCAATGTTTTCCAAAAGGTTGGGGAAATTTTGGGTTTTTTTTCTCATTTCCCCAAAATTTATTATAGCGGCTTCCCCAAAATGAACTAAATTTTCCCCAAAGTTGGGAGCCTGAGATTAAGTGTTACTAAACAATATAGAAAAGAGTAGGAAGGGGAATGAGTAGGAACAATGTGTGACAAAGTTAACATTTGTATTATAACAAACATATTAAGTAGTTTTAGCTCACCCTTTCTTTGGATCGCCATCCACGTTTATGTACTTTATCTCTTGCGTCATGCAAGAAGGCCTGGCTTGCTGTAGTCATGGCGTGTAATATTTCTTTTTCCGGGCAGCTTGCACTTCGGAAATGTGAACACAAAGCACCTACAAATATGTTAATACAGTAAAGTTGACTTACTTTGAACCGTCGAGTAAAATTTGTACTTACTAATACCAAATTTACTTCTGGTTCCGTGCAAAGTGTAAATGTTCGCGAGTTCCGGCGACAGGATGTATTGAAGACAAGCTTTAGCTGATTTCCGAGTATTGTCACACATTAGGTTGCGCAACCTTGCCACCTAAAATTTATCCAAACACCTTTTACAACTTACGAAATGATCTCGGTATTTTTGGCTTTCTAAAGCTGCCTCTAAAGAACGCAACTCCTCATGCGTTCTTAATGGGAAATGTATAGCATCACTATCCATTTCCTCTGTACGCCTATCGATCACACCCATGGCTAAGCGTTGACACAAAAATAGGAGTTTGTCTATTTTCGTAGACAGCTCACTGACCGATTTCAGGAGCGTTCTTAACATTTTGTTTGTATCATCGCACAAACTTGTTATAAGGAATACAGTAAATGCAACTTACGGTTTATCAACTTCCGTCGACGTACGTGGAAGTGGTGGTGATGATACGTCAGCTGTCTATGAACTGCTATATGAGTATTGATAAAGTAGGTACAAACCTCGCAATAGGAGAAAACATTCCTGTTGAAATGTTGACCACTGGAAATTCCACCGGGGCAAATCCAGCCTCAACCTCAACAACCTCTAGTTCTTCCGAGGTGCATAGATAATCATTGTGCTTTCGTGTGACAGTTCTAACACAAATGATATAATAAGTTGAACAATTTACCTTTTTGGTTTTTTAGCGTCACAAGGCTGCGTCTCATCGTTAGTCGTGATGTTAGTATTGTAGCCCAGTACTGTTGCTAAACACACTTTTAATTCCTGAGCTACATTGTAGTCGTCTGAAAACAATAAATGTTAATGGGTTACAACTTACCACAACGATGCATAACGGCACATTTTCTCACGTTGAATCGACTGTCAACATCAATACCCTCAACGATTTCGTGCTCACTGATATCATCACGATAAAGGTAATGATCGTTGGTCAGGAGCCATTTTTTCGGAATACAGACCACTTGCTTGTTTTCCTTATCGTCAACTAAGATGTATTTCCCACTTTGATGCTGTAAATAAATGCGCATGCGTGAAAAACTGTACATTTATTGCATTGGTGAAAATTCACTAACACTTCCTGATGGAGAACGCAAAATCACTAACCAACAGACTCTTACTGGCTAAAGTGCTATATTTGCAACAGTCCTTGAGAAATGATGTCACATCTGCTACTAGAATGTATGCAAAAGAGGGATAATTACCTCATAATGTTGTGTGCGCAAGCACATGCACTTACAAAGTATGTCTGTTACTGTTATCCACGTACATTCGTGGCTTAAGGTAGAACACTTAAACATACCAATATTACTGGATGGAAAAGGGTCGGTATATAAATCGGAAGGATTGTGGAATGGCCGGAACCTAATAAGACCTTCATCACGGATTTCTGTTACGAACCCTGGTCTACCTTTGGCAATAACTACATTGTCCGGCCTTGTAGTAGATAGCTTTGAGTTCCTGTAACTGACCATTAGCTTGGAAGAATTATCAGTTACCTCAGGTTCAGTGACATTGTCAGCCATATCCTGATTCAGTATACTTTGAAAGTAAACTTCTTCGGCATATCGCTGTGCGGCTTGTTTAGCCACAGCAAATCCACAGTGTACTGAACGCCTAATTTTTCTCATGTAGGACTCAAAAGGAAATGCTGCGAACGATTCTAAAGTACCATGTTCCATAACGTCGTCTGCAATGTGCTTTAAACTATGCACATTGTAGATTAAGTGTTCGGTACCGTAACACCTTTCGTAACCTAATAAAAAGTTATTAATGTAAACCCTAACACTGTTAGCGAATATGCTATGAAACTTAGGGTGCGATAATAAATAAATGGACAAGGAGTGACTGGAAGTTTCTGTACATTGATAATGGTAACCTATTATGAAGAACTACAGGTCCTAAGTATAATAAGAACAACCGACATTCAGTTGCTTTCCGTACAGAAACTTCATTAAGTGAACGACATTTCCGTTGAAAATCGCATGTCGTGTGTTGTCTACATAAGTCTAGTGCATCATTTATTGATGCGATAATTGATTGATCCATCCTATTCAGTCGCTGAATAGCTAGCTCCTTCTATAATGAAACAATTTTTTTGGTAACACCTAAATATATCATATACATGGGTTCACAGGGGAAACATTTAATCATATACACTGGCAAATTTTCAAATGAACTTGTGCCACGATGATGGATAGATTGGGACCTACGACGAAAACTGACATCATTTCTTAAGTTGTGTTCACCATTGGGGAAAGTCATTCGACCACCCATTCGCGTCCATAAAACCTGACATTTGTCACAGCCAGCGACACCATTGTGTCCCTTAATGTACTTGACGTTGCTGCGAGCTGGAGCGTCACAAATAACACCTACTAATTTAACTGTTAAATGTAGATGATACTTATCTACATTAAAACCTACTGTCAGCAACTCCTGTAACTCTGTTATAAGTGTTGCTGACATGTTGAAATCAGATGGTTTTACTTCACCACCGTAGATCCCAACTACGAAAACACTACTAACTAGTGGAGCTACTATACGACCTAGGATCGGCCACAGCTGTTGGTTAGAGCTTTTGAACAAACATAAACCATCGTAGTTTAACTGCAACTGTAATTCGTTGAAATGGATTCGCCGTAGCCAGTGTCCTGAAATTCTCAAAAGACTGGATTTCAATCCTAAATGCTAATACGTTCCAGAATCTAGGATCTTAGGCTCCACGTCGTTGCATCGACGTAGAACACTTCGGACGGACGTTGGAAGTTCTGGATACCGCGCACGAAAAATGTCCAGTATTTGATCAGCCTTCTTTATGCTTATATAACCCCCTTTCATCACTTCAATGACCATTTTGTCTAACTCGTCTTTCACCGAAAGATGAATGTCTAGGGACATTTCTGAAACCACACAACCTATAAAATTTTAATAATTAAACAGATACTACCGTTGATTTTGTTGTCTGAACACTGGACGTGACTACATGAAGCAGTAGCTGAATCTGTGACAATATTAGCCCACTGCTTTGTAGCTACGGTAGTACGCGATTCTGTGACGACAAGTGGATTGCCTGTCTCTTCGTCACAGCTCGGTAACTGACACTTCTTTATAAACTGTCCTTTTATTTTCCTCAACCTTCTGTAATAGGTTGATCGGGAACAGCCAAACAACCTAGGGTATTTCGTGTCTGCTGCCCGCCTTTTCGCAATTTTATCGAGCTGTCTATTATTATTCTGAAAGATATAATTCACTTAAGTAAAACTGAACATAGACAGCAACCAAATTTTCCGACCTGCACTGCTGACAACTCACCTGCATAGCTTTCAAATTTTGAAAAAGTGCTTTAAAACCGACAACGCTTTGTCTACTGTCTGATTGTTGATGTATTAAAACAAGACCTGGAATTCGATAGATTATCCCTCATCAAAAGTCTGTATTGAATTGAAATGTAAATTTCTCTATTCAAATTTACTACTGTGAGGCTTATTTATATTATCTCGACGAAATGTTAGTGTGCAAAAATGCGCTACGAAAATTTTGGGGATTTCCCCTAAATTTCCCCAAACATTGGGGAAGGTTTTTCACTTTGGGGATTTCCCCAAAATTTCCCCAAAGCTGGCAGATTGGGTTCTCACGCAGTAAGTTCAAAGTAAACACTAGTCTTTCTAAATAAGCTTGTTAAGCTAATATTCGTATTCTCTATTTCAGTTGATCGATGAAGACATGTACCACGTGCATCTGTTGTATATTGTTATTTTACTCCAATTCTAACTGTTATATCTTCTGAAAAATAAAATTTCTATATGCAGCAAATACAGACGTATTGTTTTGATGGTGGTGGTGGGGGTTCGTGGGTTTTTTAGCAGGACTGTAGTAATATTCTCACTAAAAAGCTAAGTGAGTGCGGAGACCAATGTAAAGTACCATACAGAGTGCCTTTGAATTACTCGTGTTCCATTAGTGTCGGTAGAAGCATTACTTGCTTATCATATGACATTTGGATAAGAAGCTATGAGATTAGACGCTGGGACGGTTAGGATGAGTAACGCGTGTCCATCCATCAGTTTTCGTGGCAACTCATGGTGGCTAGAATAAGTTGTGAGAGGACCCGAGCCTGTAGGTTTCCTAAGAAAGTGACGGATATATGCACCAAATCACCTTATGAAGAGCTCCTCCAATCACTTAACCTCTACTCATTAAATTATAGACGTCTTAGAGGTGATCTATTTACTTACAGGATCCCTAACACTTCTGGACATTCTCTTAAACACCTATTTGAGCTTAGTCCCAGAAATTAGAGACACGACATAGCAGAATGGACTGTAGACGCAACTTCTACTCCTTAAGAGTTGTCGAATGCTGGAATTCACTGCCCGCCGAACTAGTCCAAGCGACTTCCCAGGAGTCCTTTGGGAGGCGAATGGATCTTTTATTGTTAACATACCTAGGTTCCTGCTTGGAGGTTTCGGTGATCCCCTGTTACTTGACACGGAAGCCTGAACACATGAATTAGGTGATGAGAGGCTCGATTATCACAAGTTTCTTGCAACGATTAAGTAGATAAGACAGTAGCATTAGGTTCAAAAATCTATTCGAGAACTTTCATTAAGAATCGAATATGAAACAAAGGTTTAAACCAAGTTCCAGTCTAAAAGTTGAATTTGTAGTGTTAAGCTGCAGTTTTTGTTGTTTTTTCCAAACGAAAGGGTATGTAGAACTTATGGTCTACTATGATATTAGTACTGCTCTAATAATAGACCTAATCCTAAATTTGTAGATTTGTCATGATATAACTGCCTAATCTATAAGATCTTACGTGGAAGTCACACCATCGACTACATCAACTCACTGTATCGTATCAATTACCAATACATGATGTAGAACAAGGTCAGGTTAGAGAAAGAACAATATATTTAATATGAAAAGAAGATATAAGGTAACATTCAGCAGAGACCACGCCTGCATGGCCGAGCCATGCCGTTCGATCAACTCTAGTCCATTCAATTCATTATTCGCGCCTTCTCCATCATTAGGTATTTCTTCGCGTTAAATATTGAATATCTATTTTCTGAGTAATCTCGTATTCAGCTTTGAGGATTGTGTGGTTATGGTCCAATGCCACTACACTACTCTCCCACCAGAATCAACGTGGTGTTGGTTCGATACCAAATTGGATGGGACTTTAGTGTCCCGAAGGTTACCAAGACTAGTAATAATCCTCCGGGTGATGACAAGCTGAAAGATAAATCAAAAAGAAGACGGCAGCATCTGGTCGGGAAATACATGTAATAATTTTAAAATATTTGCCTTCATGCTTACAATAAAAATTTGAGTGATTATTTGAGCTATAAAAAAATGGGATTATAATAATAATAATAATAAAAACGATGCGTGTTAATAGTCGTTGGTTAATAACTTAACGTATAGGTAGTAAGTATTTTGTGTTTAGAATTATTAAAGTTATGAATATTGTAGAAATGTTAATATTAGTAATACTTTTAGTCTAACTTATGAAATCAAATAACGATTATGCCGGTAAGTTGTCCATATGAGTCGATTTCCAATTGCATCTGTATTAGTAGGCTAACTGAAGGAACAAAAGTATTACCGTGGAGAAGAATTCCAACTAGTGTTCCAGTTAGTTTGATACGGTTTATTTAGTTACGGGGAGATTTTCTCAACCCCATGTTTACCTGACCGTGATAGAATTTAGTATTACTACTAATACAAATGAATGGTTATCAAAACAAAATTTAAATACGTGAGTGATAATTATGTGAATTTTGGACAGATAACTAGAAACAAATCGTTAAACATGAGTGTATTCGTAAGAGACATGCTCTAGACTCAATGTTCTGATCTGCGACAGACTATTTATTTATATTTATACTTGCCGGCTGATGATACATACAAGTTAGTTGCAAATACGCAGTTTATCATAAGGCGAAATACGATTTAATTGAGATATAATGGTTATACGTTATTGAAATTAGTTAAACCTATGTGTCATATTACTAAGTGATGTAGTGCTGCAGGATGTATTTGGCTGAATAAGTTTTTACAAGATGATTAAATAGTGAGTGATGCTCATGTGATTATCAGGGAGGACATAAGTTGTAACCAAGGGGAGTGCACTCCCAACTCATGCCTATGATAATAGCTTGAACCTTAGTCAGTGTTGGGGTAAATTCGACATTGATGTTTTCAGTTTGCAGGATATTTGCTCGACTGCTTATACTGATTATTTGCATGCATGATTGTGTCGCTAAACCATCAATTATACTGACAAAGTTTCGAGATATTTACTGAATGAGCAACTGATAGAGAAACATACTGTAATCATCCGTAGTGAATGAAGAAAAACAACACTAGTGATAATTATAAGTCAATTTGCTGACCGATTTTGTTAATAGTTTCATTAATTTTATCAATCATATTACGTGATTGTCAAGTCATGACAATGCTTTATGAAGATATCCTGAAACTATTATGTTTAATTAGTTATAGTGTTGATTGAAGATTGGCCAGTGGAAAGATAGGCATTGTTGTTTTAGGTGATTCAAAATTATCAGAAATTCCTAACGTTAAAGAATCCGAGACGCCTAATTTAATTATAAATTTCAATTCAGAAATATTTGCTTAATGTTAATTCTAGTAGGCTACGGAGTTTAGATTTTAAAAGTTTGTTCAACCAACAACTACCTAAGGATTTAGTAATTTTATTAGTGCAGTTGATAGTACCTAAATTTTTAATCTTATTATCTAAATTATGTTTGCATTTTAGACTGCTAATATGATAAACCAATCCATAAATCCAAATACGATTAGCAACAATGACTATGATGAGTTTATTAATAAATGTTAGAGGCGATCCAGATGATTTCTAAATTTAGAAGACATGGAGATATAGTGTAACGTATGTATGAACCAGGCTAACATGCAGGTTGTTGACGTATATGACGATTTAAAAATAATGAACATGACCAGACAAGTAATTTTAAAGTTTAGACGGCTTGTGAAACTTTAGGCAGGAATATGATGCGTTATAAACATTCTATAAGAAGTTACTGCATTTAGCCTAAAGATACTTATAAATATGTGGCAAACGCAACTGGAAAACATATACATGTTAAGTACAGAAAAATCATCCAGTAAAATAGTTGAACTCGCCTGGATTATTTTTGAAAATTAGATTATTCAGTGGACGACATATATAACGCCATTCGTGAGGAGTAATGATCCAAAAGTATCCACAATAAAAAACATGCAGTATGGCAATTAATTCCAGGTTGCTTGATGCTGTTGCCACTCGCTCAGATCAAAACAATCGAATGAATCCAGATAATTGTGTCAGCCATTGAACGAGCCATCTAAAATGACCTTATGATTGCAGGAAACTTATGGCTGAAACTCACCGTATGTTTTTAGAGAAATGTCATCCTTGTTGTTTGGCAATGGAACTCGAGAATATGAAATTAGGCAGGCAGTGGTCGGAAGAAAAGATTTTACAGGATAGTGCATAGTTTAAAACAGGATGAGGTGTTAAGCGAAGAAACATTAAGAATTAGATCCAGATAACTATTCAATCCTTGATTGCATTGTTAGCCAATGTATATTTACGCTATTTACAGGTCATATTTGCTAGAGCTTGATGTTTAAACAAGTTTATGTCGCTGAAGCAGGTAAATGCTATTAAAGCTTGTTAACGAACCATCAAAGTTAAATAGTTGATATAGATGATCAACTTTTATTATCGATTGAGCTAGTAAGTTATGTGAACTAATAGATATAACATAACGATAATATATGTGACCATTAATCAAAGGACTATTAGAATACTGGGTTTCCAAAAATAAAAACCGATTGAGAAGGTTAAGGTGGAAATAAGGATTAACAATAATAGGTTGCGTTTCTTTAGTCGGGCTTACCAATGTAGAACTTATGGTCTACTATGATATTAGTACTGCTCTAATAATAGACCTAATCCTAAATTTGTAGATTTGTCATGATATAACTGCCTAATCTATAAGATCTTACGTGGAAGTCACACCATCGACTACATCAACTCACTGTATCGTATCAATTACCAATACATGATGTAGAACAAGGTCAGGTTAGAGAAAGAACAATATATTTAATATGAAAAGAAGATATAAGGTAACATTCAGCAGAGACCACGCCTGCATGGCCGAGCCATGCCGTTCGATCAACTCTAGTCCATTCAATTCATTATTCGCGCCTTCTCCATCATTAGGTATTTCTTCGCGTTAAATATTGAATATCTATTTTCTGAGTAATCTCGTATTCAGCTTTGAGGATTGTGTGGTTATGGTCCAATGCCACTACAGGTAAAAGAAGTAACTCAAAAAGTACTGGAAGTGGTTGTGAGATTAAAATGGACATCCAGCATCCTTTTTATAATCTGCTGTTGGTTGGGTCTCCGGTAAACAGATCCATAGGGCCGTAGTTCTAAGGGCGAAACAGTTTTAGGATCTGTGAACTCACTCCTGTTGCATTCTAAATTAGAAAATAGTAATGAATTTAGAAATGTGAAATAGACAAATAAACAAATTACATGTTTTTTAGCAAAGAATTTATGCAGTTGTGATTTACCTTTAGTTCATGAATATTAGGTCAGGTCAGCTATTTATTGTGCAAAGTATAACATAGACTTAATACCTTATCTCAATGCTTTTATTATTTTGCTCTCATTTAAGTATTACCATGTATCTGCATCTAGTTTAAAAGGGAGCAAACAAGCAGAGTTAGTGTTTGATGAACTGAAAGTCCCGATTGCCAAAAAGATTCTTAACATTTGTCCACAGCCAACTGCATTTAATTGAAATACAGAACAACCATCTTCTAAGACTGTATACTGCTCTTCTGCGGGCAAATAAAAGCTGACACACTGAGCTATCCTGCTGCCGATGTTATTGCTGGGAAAATTGTTTAATGACAGTGATCATGAAATATGGTCAGTGATAGATGTACAATCTAGAAATAAACACTAAACATACTTATCGCTATCTTAGAATGTATGACAGCAACAGTACCAAAAGCACTTTTTTCCTATTTTTAATCAGACTGTTTTGAATCAGTATATTCATCAGAAACAGGCAACTCTACTTACTAGACTGATCTGTTTCGTTACAGACTTAAAGCACTATACTTAAGTATACCATAATTCTTTCAACTAAACTGAATTGTACGACAACCAAGAATACTAAACTAGGCAAGTGTCATAGTTACTGTTTCATTTGCACAGGCATATTGCTTAAAGTATTTAAATGGACATAATTAAGACGATAAAACGAAATATAGGTCAACTGAACTTATCGAACACAAGACAAAGAATATATATTTTGCTTTCCGACTGAAAACAACAGGCAGTTGTTCATAAAAACATAGTTTATAGTACAATAAACCTTTCTACAGTAAAATCATGCACTGACAGTCTATCTGGAAACAATCAACTATGTGAATAAACTCACTATGACTTGAGATATCATCCCAGCATGCAATGGACGTGCAGTGTAACGCAGTCGAACGTGGCGAATAAAAATATAAAAAAAGATAAAAATTAGCTATATAATTTAGTTATTTAATTAAAAATACATTATGAAATGACAAAATCTGTGGTTAATTGAACGCACAGATGACCGATACATTAAGTTTACATGGTTGCGTTGCGGATAAGATCACCCCCTAGTTGATCTGGTATGGACCTCATGACCTTACAAGCAAATTCTTTCAAAGTGCTTGAAATGTAGAGCTTTTCTTTGTAAGTGAAACTATCTTGAGTAAGAATACCTGATCCGTTTCCCTTTATATGCATGCGACTGAACAACAGTTTGTATGCAGTTTTAGCGTCCGCGATGCACTCAGCTAAAATTAGGAATCTCCAAAACTTGACGCTTATTATTCGATGCATTATGAGCGATCTAACTGGAGACCTGTTACCTTCTATAGAGGCTTTTAACTACAGAATTAAGTGACATGCAAAAACAGGAACAAAACGCGAAGTTTGCGTGAAACATGACATTATTGCAACACAAACGGATCGAATATCACAAATGATCTTTGTTAATCAATGACAATCTGTAAAAACCTACTAACATAAAACCGACGTAACCAGTTAGTGTACATCATCTGAAATCCGAATTGCACATTATTGGACATATAATTCATAGGCGTCGGTTTTGAAGTTTTCTGTTTAATGGTCGTTGGGACATGTCAGGTGACAATATACCAGATTCAGCGTTCACTGGTTGGAAATATTATTTTAATTCATACACCGTAAAAGGCCGTTCTAATGTAAGTTGCGTATTATTTCGAGAGTAAGAATGCTAAATGCTGTGTAATTAACTAGGAAAATACTTTTTAACAATTAAGCGAATTATATTCATTCCAGTGACATGACGTAAAGTAGGAATGTATTATATCACGATAGCAGTCAACAAACGAGTCTGTCTGACGCATCTCATCTGTATCCATATTTTCTTACGAAATATCCCCTTCATTTTCCTCCTTTTTTCTCGTTTGCTTTGGATGAACATATCGTTGTTTCACAACCGACATTTGATCTGAGTGAACCTTAATGAACAAGCCTGTGAAAAGTGTCATAAGTGTGAAGTACTACCTTAATGTGGTTTGTCTATTATCACAAATTAAAGGTTTCAGTTGGTTTGGTTACAAAAGTGAGATGAAAATACTTGTCAGTTCATCACGACCATATTTGTTTTCATCAATAATTTTATAGCTCATCTACGAAGTCGGGGGTATCGCACCCACTTTAAAGCCCAGGAAATTAATGATAATGGGATAAATCCAGTTCATGTATTGTGAAGACTAGTTAATAGCATGTTTTATTTATTTGCAGATAGTAATGGCCAATTACGCAGTCTTGTTCGTCGGCTACGCAATTTGGCGAATGAGGTCAAAGAAGAAAAAAGCTTTGGAGGAAGATAAGACCCAATAATATTTTAAAATAGTATAAAACGTTTTCGTAAATTACCATTCGTGTAACCAGTTGCGTCTTGTCCTACTGAAATAGAAATTCTTTAGAGATACAACTAAAGTGTTCTCGATGATTCGGAGACCGATCTTTTTATTGTTTTCTTCGAGCTTGCGTACCATCCGTTCAGACATTCATTTAGTTGGTTGCAACACCTGTCTCTTGCTTAAACAAATGGTTCATCCATGAACATTTCTGCCAGTTTCATGTTGAAACAAAAATTAGTTATACCACTAAGATAAACTTCATATTTGTTCTCGAATATATCCATGTTCCAGAAGTTACGGGTTATGGCGATTGATATAAGTGCTTGCCTCTGTTTGTTAGTTGTAACAGGAGATTTTGTGGGCAAGCTAAAATAGATACTAATTACTAGGCATCTGCAACGATCTAACGATTTAGTTTGGGCCACGGTGTTGTTAAGTACTGTCTCTAAATAGTGGTAGAACGTTTTGTATGCCAGTAAATCTCACGGGGATTTTATTTCTAGACATGCTGCGTGAAAATCACATTGTCTAGGTATTCTATCCATATATATATGCATCTATAGACTTACCTTTGTGAGGGATTCAGTGTCTCGCCTATACCTGACCCTTAAGTGGCCCCCAAATACCGTAGTACGGCCGAGGAGAATCCGCTCACCCTCTCGTGGCTACTGCCAGGGAAGTCCTACTCAACGCCTTCTCGCGAGGGGGTGTTCTTTAGGAAATTGAGAGGAAGAAGAGCAAATGACGGACGCTTTTCCAGGTTCGTGGACCCACCTAGGTGAGCTGGAAAACCCTGATTTCAAACAAATGATCCACATGGACTCCAGGATTCAAAACGTGTATGAACCTGTTGTTCGTCACCGGCTACTATAGGACTGCATCACCTGATGTTGTTCCACTGCCTTGTGGATTGTACTTTTAGGTCGAAGACTCCGGGTGTGACCTTCTAAGAAAACCACTTGCTTCGGTTCGGGCACTCGGACAGCGTCCCAGCCCTCACACATACCATTAACAACTGCTGCTGACCCCATTGTTATCGTGTAAAGCATATGTATCTAGTGTTTATTCATCTATTTATTTCAACACATAAATATCGGTACAAGAGGGCACCAAATACATATGCGCCACTCTATATTTGTGTGTGTGTGGGCTGTGATACTGCCCAGATGCCCAAACTGAAGCAAGTGGTTTTCTTATGGGGTCACACCCGAGCCTTTGACCTGAAGGTTTGTTCCACAAGGCGGTGGAGCATCGTGAGGAGATGCAGTCCCATGGAAGCCGGTGACCATCGATCGGTTCACACACCATTTGTTCCGGCAGGATACTGGAGCCCATGTGCACCATTGGTTTGGGATCTGGTTAAAGCGCCGGACATTCGCTTTTCGTCCTCTCATTTTCGTAAACAACACCCCGGCCACGAGAAGGCAGTGAGTAGGACTTCCCTGGCGGAGGCTGTATACGCGCGGCCGTTTGAAAGTACTTCGAGAGGGAGGGCAAACCCACCCCACTCTTGGCCATACCAGGGCGTTTGGGGCCCCTTACTAATATCCCCCTTTTACTAATGTGTATTCAAATGGTACTCCACAGAACATCTCATTGCACCATCAAAATTTCATCCCCTATTTAGTTTGTCAATCAAGCGATGAATCCACTTCAGAAGATACCAGACCGAGACTCGCTACGCTGCTGGACATTTGTAGCCTCTCATACGATACTAGTAGAAAGGGATTTCTCAGAGATGCAATTACTAAACAACTCACTAAATTTAAACTGATTATAAACAACTAATCCAACTTGATGTGTAATTATATGCTCTGTAGTATGCCATATCTGATTCTGATTTCTTCCATATTCCAATTACATCATGATAAGTTATAAGGTCAATCAATGACATGAAGTTATCTTCAAACAATTCGCAAACTCGTCAGTCAGCTACAACGTAGGACTGGGCACTTATATGCATCGGCCCAAGTTGCCATACATCATTAACACAAGATGAACACCGGATTCATAAAAGTAGTTAATTCAGAGGTGGTAATATGTAAAAGAAAGATTGCATACATGGATATAGTACAGGGAGAAAGAAAGATATGAAGCGATCTCAATCTCTTAGTTTAAGGGAAGACAGAAAGTTTATACACTGACGCCATTGTGATTGATTCTGAGCCATGTCACCAACCATTGATTACGATAGTCACGCAGACACCAACCAAGTAGTCTGCATCTACCAACATGGATCAGACTAGAAGTTAGTGATTTCAAGCACAGATCCCGTTTTGGTTTGGCCGCCCCTAACTTTCTTCCAACCATCTCCAACACCGGTTAGCATTGCACGTCGTGGTAATCGGTGTTCAGGCATACG
Source organism: Schistosoma margrebowiei (assembly GCA_944470205.2). Classification (NCBI taxonomy): domain Eukaryota; kingdom Metazoa; phylum Platyhelminthes; class Trematoda; order Strigeidida; family Schistosomatidae; genus Schistosoma; species Schistosoma margrebowiei. The sequence goes on along the minus strand of OX104026.1, from coordinate 19,872,583 downwards.
TAACACGTGGCTCAACTGTCTTAGTCGATAAAGATTCACCTCATCAACTGATTTACCATCATACCCTGGGTCTTACCTCACTATTACTTACCCGGTGATCCCAGCAATATTTCTAAGGCATATGTGGTCAAATACTAGTAGCTTACGAGTGTCTTCCACTCTTAATGGCCATGTTTCGCTGCCGTAAATTAAAACAGAACGGACTGACGCGTAGCATACTCATCCCTTAATTGGTAGATGGATATCTCACCTTCGCCAAAGGTGACGTAAGTTGGCAAAAGCCAAACGAGCTTTTCAATTCCGTGTTGAAATTTCGTCAAACACCAACCCACTAGGGCTGATCAAACTTCCAAGATGAGTGTTGTCAACGCGTTCGACTACTTCACTCCCTATCTTTAATTCAAGTGTTGACGCAGACCAGTCCTGAAGAACAACTTGCATTTAGAGACAGAGAAGCGCATTCCAAACATTCTGGCATTGTTGCTTAGTGCTACCAGAATACTCTGCATTTTATCAGCGTCTTCACTAAACAGGACTGTCATCTGCGTATTCTAAGTCGATAAGTGGACATCCTGGAAGGAGATCAATACTCGAGAATGTTATTTCCATCAATAGGTCTATGATGAAGTTAAACAAAAATGGAGAGAGTGGACAGCCTTGACGGACACCACTTGAGGTTGCAAAATTAGATGACAGTTCGTCATAAGCTCTGACTCGACTAGTAGTGTTCGAGTAAAGAGCCTTCACAAGGTTTATGTACTTTTGAGGTACGCCTTTCAATGACAGACATTTCCACAGAATCTCGCGGTCTACGGAGTCGAATGCTGCTTTTAAGTCAAGAAAACCACCACCACCATTCACAAACTTCATACTATAAATTCCTAAACCTATATTTGTATGCGGAAATCTACTCTTAAATTTTTACTGTTATCTCCAGTATCATCTGTTAAACTGGTTTTATAAATAACGTCAGTAGAATCCATCATCAATAAACAATATGCGGCGATCCACGACACCACAAAGCTAGTAGACCCTACCACCGTCCAGTGGTTACTATGATAGTTCTGTAACGCACTCAGAAGAAATATCCAAAAGACGACATAATCTTACATTTTTAGAAATTTGGCTCATCAGTATACCTTGAATTATCTTCTTACTGATATTCCTAGCTCCTCTCATAAGACTTCTTTACAGCCATTAGCGTTTGCGAATGCTTTGTCTATTTTCAAACGCTGTACCTGTTTTGTAAATCAGAACGTTTTGCAACTGTACTCTTATCTACTCAAAAGAGTATAATTCCCTCTTGGCGGTATAATCTAACTTTCACGTAGGTGGTTTTCCGGAAATTTGTTCAATTCTCAAGTTGGTTTCACATGAGCTGCGAAATTATTACAAATATTATTTTGACTAGAAGAAATCGTACTCACCGTGAGACCCGAATGCTTCTGGCCCGATCTCATGAACTACTGCAGAGTCCTAAGCTGAGATGGGACAGCTATTCAGTAACCCCGGTTTTACGGTTTAGATCATTTGGTGTCAGAAAAGTATGTGTAAATCGTGTAGCTAACAACCTACATACTTCGCGATTAGATTTGTAGGTTTATACTGTTCCCTAAACTACTACCGTACTTTTAGACAGATTTCATTCTTTTTCTTTCGGGATTTTATAGTTAACTCGATTTTCAAGTTAGAAACCTTGCGTAGCTTCGATGATTTGTACGTAAAACAAGTCATAGATATGTATGCAGCCGAGGGACTACTCCGATTCTTGTAAATATCTTAGATTATGAAATAATAAGAATAACCACAAATTCTTATTATAAGGTTGCGGTTTCTGAATTATTTGGGGCCATTGAATTACGCTCAGAAAAACTATCTTATAACGTATTTCGGAATGTTTTAATCCATAAAACTTTTTAATTCACCAATGAGATGTATTGTTTGTTAATAAAGATGTATAATAACTGATATAGTATAGATTTATGGTAATGAATATAACACAGTTTATACGAAAGAAAGCGAGACAAATATAAAAGTTTATTTAATTGAAGATACAATTAACTTCAAGATAAGTGAGGATTACACTCCTATTTTTCGAAATCTTGTGTAGAAAACCAAATTTTTACGAACCAATATACACTAGAGTAGGAAATTTGACTCATTGTGCAATACAAATGCCCCCACATTCAAACCAGCATACAATTTTCATTGAGAATGGAATATACATAACTCTATCTATGGTTACATATAAGGAGCAAAGTGTGTTAATCAAATATATATATATATATATATATATATATATATATAAAGAATCTATAAGTTCTCGACAGTATTAAAGTCATTAAAACAACCTGTTTAAACATAAGGTCATTTAACTATGATCAAATCGTTGACAGTCAATATCTTACACGGAGAACGATTGCCTTATACAGTACGTCGCATTCCCAGGAAGAATTTGAGTAGTATAAGATTATTAAAACGACATAAGTAATAGGTAATCACTAAAGTACTCATAATAGACAATATTCAGAAGGTCGATGGAAGACGTGAGAATCAGGAGAAGAGCTGACATAGCTCCAATTACCACTAAGAGGTGGTTTCCAAGATGAAACTGAAGGTAAAGAAACAGTGTAAAACTGGGGAAACAGCATTAAAAAGGTCCAATACACTCTTCCTTCAACATATTGTCAAACTCAACCAATTCCACAGAACCTTCAACAACAGCTATCACGCCTAACAAGATCTACTCAAAGCAGAAGAAACTACTATGGAGGACAGCTCGAAAGGGATCAGAGAAGCACCATCAAGTCAACAGTGGGAAAGCAGCATGACCTGACAATACATCAGCCGAAGCACTAAAGTCACACAAAGGTAACTACATATGCTTTACGTTCTATTTAGGAAGATTTGTGAGGAAGAACAAACGCCGACAAACTTGGAAAAAAGACACGTCATCAATATATCAAAATAAAGAGATCTGAGCATATGTGAGAGCTCAGCTAGAAGCATCACACTACTATCGGTACCAGAAAACGTTTCTTACAGAGTGTTGCTGAACCGAATGAAAGTTTCAGTAAACATCCAGCTTCAAGATCTACAGGCCGGATTCCGTACGGACCGGTTGTGCACAGACCCAATTGCGACACTACGCATCATCGTTGAACAATCAATTGAATGGAACTCGTCACCATGCATCAACTTCCTTGACTATGAGAAGGAGTTTGACAGAGTGGATAGGAGAACCTTATGGAAACTTCTCCGACACTACGGTGAACTTGAGAAAATCGTCGACATCATTTGGAATCCATACGACGGACTACACTGCAAAGTAGTGCATGGAGGACACCTGACAGATGCATTTCAATTAAGGACTGATGTCAGACAAAGCTTCGTACTATCGTCTTTCCTCTTTCTTCTGGCGGTCGACTAGATTATGAAGACCTTGACATTTGAGGGAAAGCATGGAATACGATGGACAGATTGGATGCAACTAGACAATTTGAACTTGGCAGATGACCTAGCTTTTCTATCCCGTACACATAGACAAATGCAGGTCAAGACAACTACTGTGGCAGAAGCCTCAACGTACACAAGGGAAAGGCAACATCATTGAATACAACACAGAGAACACTAACTCAACCGCACTTGATGGAGAAGCTCTGGAACAGGTGGAGACTTTTATGTACTTGGTCAGCAGCCTCATCAGTGAACGAGGAGGATTGGATGCAGACGTAAAGGAAAGGAACTCGAAACAACTGCCAACCAATATAAAATTCAGAATCTTCAATACGAACGTCGAGACATTTCCACTATACGGAGATAAAACTTGGACTACTACTACAACCATCATCAAAAAGATACAAGTATTTATAAACAATTGTCTACTCAAGATACTGAATGTCGTTTGACCGGATACCACCAGCAACAGCCTACTATGGGAAAGAATAAATCAGCTTCCAACTGAAGAGGAAATTGGGGAGATACTCTGGAAGTGGATGGGATATGCATTACAGAAATCACCCAACTGCACGACGAGGAAAGCGCTTGCTTGGAATCCTGAAAGGAAATGGGAAAAAGGAAGGGCAAAGAACACTGCAGCGGGAATTGGAAGCAGACATGAAAAGAATGAGGATCAACGTGAAAGAACTTGGTAGGAGTATCTTGCACAGATTTGGGTGGAGAATGTTGGTAGGTGGCTAATATGATGGAAGGAAAAGTCAATTTTCGATTGATTTACTCATTATGAGTTTTGTTCAAAATTACTTCCGTTTTGATTCAATGTAGTGATTACTCACTACAGTATTTGTTTTCTTTTCTCGTATAATATTTTATACTGTATAATATGCGATATTTTTGTATTCCATTGACATGAACTATACTCGGTCTGTGATTTGTTATAAATGGAATTATTTTTCATATATGTGATTTCATCCTAATTATTAATCAAAATGGGTGTACAAGCAATATATAAATGAGTGTATTTTTTACTAGAATCGTCGTCGTCGTGTTTTGGGGTCAATAAATCATCACTTATATCAGTCTTTGTGTTCTTACTTTCACGTCGTGGGAATTGCAGAGGTCCCTCGTTCCGAGTATAAGTGATAAACGTTTCCGACATAATAATCAGCGACGACCAGATAGAAAATGTAGCATTAAAAGAACCAAGACTATAAGCATTCAAACGACAAGTTATAACAGTGGACTATGCTCTTCTATGAGGGGGTTGGAGTCCAAAAGTGATCAACAAGTCTGAGATGCAGGTGTACATATAAATGATGAGTTCAAAGTATGAAGAAATGCGCATCCTAGATTCCACTGCATTCCATTTGTTCTCTATACACTTGTTTCATAATGGCAATATCGAAGCAGTCCGCACAGAATGCACATATCCCAATGAAGAATAATCACATTTCAGTTAAAATATCAATACCGGGGTCATCTGAATCATTACAAAATATATTAGATTAAGTTGTAAACTTTGCAACGGTTGTGTCAATCACGTGCTCGCAGAGATAATGAAATAAAAATAGATACAACCGTGTTTATATAGATTTACAGACACAATAATCTAAAGAGATATATGTATCAATGAAACCAGATCTATACAAGATTTATATACGAGAACAATATGGATAAAGAATTAGATTAGTCTTAGGGAAAGAATCTTGAATTTTATCCCAAAATATTTTTAGAATATCTTTCATAAGATGAGCATATTTTTCGTAGTTGCATGGTATCGATCATAACAGTGGTAGTAGTGAATTTTCTTGTCTGTTTATCATCAGAAAAAATCATTATTGATTAACTCCACAAAAGAAGGGAATTTACAAGATGCACAATTAATTATAGGATGCAACCAGTTCATATTTTAAAACTACAATTTACGCATAACAGATTAATACATGGGTATTTCTGTAACAAGCTGAATAGCTTATCAAGCACATTGGGTGACTAATTTGTAGTAAAATCAATCTCAGGTATATGTAAATTTGTAGAAAAAACTTGGGAAAAACGAATAGAAATCTGTCAATAAAATCTCGATATATATATATATATATATATATATATATATATATATATATATATATATATATATATATATATATATAAAACTCAATTAATTAAAAGGATACTACCCTAAGTCCACGTTCTGATGGGTCAATCATAAGTAATCCATTCGGTAAAAATAATTTCTCATTTAAATCCGCAACAGCTAAAGTCACTTTATGCAATACCTGGAACAGTTACAGACAAAAATAAACCATCACGAATCATTATGAATTATCGGTATTATATTGTATATTGAAGAATGATTATGAAGAACACGATAAATAATACGTAATAAGATAAATCTATAAGAAACAATAACAATATAAACGAAAATTCATCATTGCCAAATTACTTTGTGTTACGTTCATTATGATTAGTTTAAGAATTAGCAGCATAACCCACGATTGATCGAAAAAAAATGCTTACGAAGTAATTAGTAATTTCAAAAAAATGAATATCTTTATATTGGCTATGACTTCACTATATTCTACTCTGCATTTTATGGTTTGTGAACAGATTATATTTGTGTCTGTAACTTACTTTTGGATTTTCGGTAGGATATTGTGTAACATATGACCTAATCTAATGGTCTAGTTATCTGGTATATCGACCGATTCTCCAAACTAATGATTGGTTAATTATTCTACCACAAACTAGTTGTATTATCTCGTGGCAAACGGTAAATCATTGATTTCCTCCGTAATATCAATTACATAGAGTAAGAATTTGCCAAAGTCATAATGAGAATGATGTTTAAACTGTCATTCCATTATGGAGTCGATAAAATGAAAGTGAATATGAATACTTATCAAACTTATTAGACGTTGGTCATAAATTAGCTGAAATCAGAAAATAATAACCAATAAAAACAGATGTTTACTATGAAAACGTAATATCTGGAAATATATTCGTTCAGTGATCAAGTAGTTTCTTAGCTCCACAACGTTTTACTAGTCGTCATTTGAATCGGAATCATTTTAAAATTTGAGTCGTTTTTCTAAATCATCATGGTCTTAAATCCATAAAAGAGGTAATATAAAACAGAAGAGAGAGAGAGAGGAGAACACATCACAGCATCCTAAAAAGAGATTGTTTCAAACAAACCACCAAATGCTTTTGTTGTTTAGTTTTCAGTTCGTCGGAAGTTTATTTCCTAAATAAACTAATCAATAGTAGTTAAATCAGAAAAAAATTATCATATACCCTTTAATTTGATCGCTTAATTTAGCACGTCAGTTATTCAATAATAATCAAAGTAGAAACCGACAAAGATATGTATTGACCCAAGTTCCCTCACCTGATTAATGTGGCAAGATGAGTTGCGAAAGAGATCGAAATAATGTAGTAGCAATAATCATAAGGAGGACTAAACCTTAAAAATATGGTGCTAAAAGACTGAATCAGAAAGAAAGTATGGAGAAATGCAGGAACTCAAAATCGAAAGGATGATAAACAACAAATTTATCTCTACCGCTGCGACTGATTTTAAATTATTATAACTCAACGTCTATCATGACTGATCGTGGTTAACATACATACCCCAACCAATCAGTCTGAATATATTTACTTGTTTCAGTTCAATAGTCTATGAGATCATGTACTGGTGCTAAGTTTCAATTTGGTCGCACCTACTTTTTTTCTTACTTACTCCTACGTCAGTTGAGGTAGACGTTGATTAGGGACACGTAACATGTCTCAATTATCTCTGATTAATATTCACATTTTTAAATACCATCACCAAGCAATGCGAGAGATTATTAATAATAATAATAATAATCACATTTTCATGTTAATTTCCAAGTCTTTTTACATGTCAAAAAATAACAATGTGAATCGAACTTAGTGTGATTTCGAATCAGTTTTAAGGTTTTTAAAAAGTCATTTGAATTTCTACTCGTGACTTAATGAATAGTTAATGGATTACATATAGTGATTGGTTTATAATGGACCATTCCTTAACATTACCAATATATGTACATATATCTCACGTTATACAGACTTATCATGCACACAGTTGTGGAGTACACGTCTAGAACGTTTTAGTAAATAATAATTAAGATAAATTCATATAATCAAAAAACTTTTCGTAAATTTTAACATTTCATTTTTCTAATGAATTATTATCTATCCACTCTACATATTCAACGTTTACAAAACTAGAATTACGCTTGAAACTAACTAGGGGTGTATACTAAATTATTCATCAGATATTTCATCAGCAGATAAATAAATCCTAATCAGTTAGTCAGTTGTAACCTGATTACAAATTGAGACAAATTTGTATCAACTCAAGTTGACATATTTCACATCAATAAAGAGATAAAATGAAAAATAACGACATGGTTTAGAAATAGAGACCTTTAATTTACGATGTTCATGAGACGGTTAAAATTAGTAGTTGATTCTTAACTGACACGAATAAAAATATACAACGAAATAAATTTACTCATTTTTTTTATAAATAAAGAACGAATTTCTAGCATTTAGTAAAGTGTATACGACAGTTATATTTACAGAGTAAAAAATTTCTGTGCCTAATACTGATTAAACTTCGGTACCAAAAAATTAAATTGCTAGAATATTAACATGTGGTTATAAGACTTCCAAAACACTTAAAAATCATCTTACCTTGTCATAATGTGTCTTCATGCATAAGAATATCAGATATGCTGTTAAACAACCAAATAAGTTCTCTAGACAAACAGAAGAATTAATTGTTTCAGCTTCATCGAATAATTTATTCAAACGAGCTATTGCATCAGCGTATCGATTAGGAGGAATCTATACGTAAAACAATAAATGATCGTAAACATTAGTGAATAGTAGTATAAGTAATGAGGAAAAATCTGCTTTTACCAACTAATTTAAATCAACTTCAACACAACAACTTACACGTCCACGAAGTTGTAAAGGCATTGGTAAAGTTTGAAATCGTACTGCTGTACCAGATGAATAATCACGTTGAATGAAAATACGTTCACAAGGCACCGTAGAGTTATTAGGCCGTTCTTCACTACCCATAACTATGATAATAAATGTCTATTTACCCTAAAATGTATAATGTTTAAATAAAGGACAGATTGGAATTTATATATATAGTCTTATTGTTTGTAAAGTTTACGAAAGTAAAAATTTTGAAGGCGAACCTATGTGAGTTTATGTGTTAATATACACAGATTCAGAATAAAAGTATATGTAAACTATGGTTTCACTTGGTTAATATTGAGTTGAACAAAAGTGAGCGGGATCCACCAACCAACAAGAACACGAAACTATTTCAATCTGTTAGGCTTCAAAGTAAACTGGTCCGTTCAACTATACTTTACACATTTATGTGATTATGTCTCTTTGAGGGAGGCGGGATTATGCTGTGAATTTTTGTAACAAACAAAAATAATTAATGCTAGGAACATAAAAAACTGAACATATCATGTAAGTAATAAAAGATACACTACTATACTAAGTTCTGGATTAAACTACTTGTTACTTATTTAATCGTGATCAGAATCTGACCTTTGATTTGTAAGTTGAATCAATACCACTTCAATAACTTCTTAAACAATAACCTATGTAAACTAGAAGGTATAAGGCAGAAATGTCAAAAATCAACTGACCATTTGTCAAATATAAGATAATGACCCTGAACGAACTTAACACAATTATTGCAGATGTGTTCATAGTGGAAATTTCAATTACAACCATAGTATAAAATAAACTTCATTAAATCAGAAGCGAAATGTTTGAATTTGATTTAAGTTGATAATTGGGAATCACGCTAAGTAACTTTCCAGTGAAATTTAAATCCAACCGATAATCAGTTTTCCAAAATCAATCAGGTGAATTGATATACTCAGAAGTTTATAGTTTACATGTACCAATAAACTACATACTTCAACCATGAATTCATACAAATCAGAGAATAAATATGGGCTTCAAAACATATTTGTTGTGAGGGAAAGACACACTATGCAATTACTTGAACATAAGTAAGTGAAGCGCCTTTTAAACCTATATTATGATAGATGATATTTAAGTGCTAAAATCATTATCAGAAGGGGTTTTGTGGAGATTTCAGAAATTTCAATAGTTGAAATTGAGTCAATTGAAGCTAGACCACCATGGAAAGCCTGGAAGCACTGGACGGCCGATTCGTCCTAGTATGGGACTCCTCAGCAGTGCGCATCCACTATCCCTCCCCCACGAGTCTCGAACCCAGGATATTAGTCTCGCGCGCGCGACATATATTACATATCCCCAACCACCGCATACGATGACCATCAATGCTGTCTGTAGATGTTGGTTGGCAGATAACTAGGGGTGGCCAAATCGAAACGTAACTTCAGTCATTGAAATCACTGACTATTGATTTGAATCAAGTAAGTGGATTCAGACTGGCTGATTGGTGTATGTATGTTAACAGCGATCAGTTGTCGTAAGTGTTGGGTAAGACGGTTCAGAAGTGTTTACAATGACACAGGTGCATTAATTTTTAATCTTCCCATGAATGCTGAATTCTATTATATAATGGGATAGTCATTTTAATTGGTTTTAATGTTTATAGTTTCTAGATTACATCTCCAGTACATTACTTTCGATATTCACTTAGTCATGTTCATGAGTTGTTGCTACTTTGGTTAACTCATATTTGACCGTAACTAACTGATTATAATTTAAAAGGAAAATAACTTAACTGAAAGGGGAGAGAGTGAACGCACGCAACTAACAAGTGCATGTAACCCACAGCTGTATTTCGAGTCGAAAAGTTTTTAAAGTTCGAGAGTTAAAAGTTGTTAATTAAAAAAAAACGCTAACAACATTATAAACCTTCATTCTTCAATCAAAACAAATATCAAAGTGTATAAAATTGAAAATGAAACAATAGGAAGAACAATCATATGATCTAATCTAGTTTTATTATATTTTTGATTGTATTTTTATCAAATACAATTACATATAAAAATTATAAATGAATAGATTTTTTCATTCTTTTGTTTTTTACTTTTAAAATCAACAACAAAATATTCCAATAGAGGAAGAAGAAAAAGGAATGGCACTTGCTTTCCACACGATTTTTATTGAACTGTATTGTTGTTTTTATTCATGAGATGAGTAAGCAACCCCTAAAATAAGGCAAGAACATCAATTCATATAACAAAACCTGGAATCACGAGAAAGATAGTTCAAAGTTGTTATTGCTAAACACATGTCTCCACAGCGATTGCAATTCCCATTCCACCACCTATACATAAAGCAGCTACACCTCGTCGAACTACAGTTGAATGATCACCGCCATTGACATTATGATCTTTACAAAGCCGTTGTAATGTATGCACTAATGTGACCAATATACGAGCACCACTACATCCAACTGGATGACCTAATGCAATTGCACCACCGGATATATTCAACTTCTCTGGTAATATACACAATTCAGTAGCAATCTGAAAACGTATATAACGAAATAGAAAAGGAAATCTTTTTTTCTTCTGATGAATTAGTAAAAAAAAACGAAAAAATGATATACATAGTTATAGAATTCTAACTAGTGAGAGCTCAATTATCCTACTGTTGAAATTCAGTACTGGATTTCGATAAGCTTTTGTTAGTAAATATGGGCGCCCTGTGAGTATTGTCTCGATGTAGTTAGTTTATCACGTTCTTCTCCACGGTAGAATAAATTGACTGTAGTTTGTAATGGAACTTAGTAGCCTAATTAGTGGATGTGCTGGAGTTTGAAGCGAAAGGTAGTGGGTTCCAGTTCTAATGTAAACAACAGCATTGATATATAGACAAATCTATCTGATAAATCGGCCCCCAAATGCCCTGGTACGGCCGAGAGTGGGGAGAGTTCGCTCTCCCTCTCAAAATGCTCTCACATGGTCACGCGTATATAGCCTCTGCCAGGGAAGTCCTACTCATTGCCTTCTCGTGGCGTGGGTGTTGTTTGTTTACGAAAATGAGAGGACGAAAAGCGAATGTCCGGCGCTTTAACCGGATTTCAAATCAATGGTGAACATGGGCTCTAGTATCCTGCGGGAACAAATGGCGAATGAACCAATTGTTGGTCACCGGTTTCCATGGGACTGCATCTCCTTACGATGCTCCAATGCCTTGTGCATCAGACCTTCAGGTCGAAGGCTCGGGGTGTGGCCCCCTAAGAAAACCACCTGTTTCGGTTTGGGCACCCGGGCAGTATCACAGCCCTCACACATATCGAATGAGATTTGTGTGGCGCATATGTATTTGATGCCTCTTTGTACAAATATCTATGTGTTGAAATAAAATAATAATGAAATAAAAAAATCTGATAAATCCCGAAAAGGATGGAACGCTTGTCCTGAATTCCATCACTGGGAATAGTCCATCGATCCTAAAGAAATATATGATATTGCTTTTACGTTTACACGGTCTATTCAATAGTCAGCATTGAAGGCCACACCAGAAATCGGACGCAAAACCTTCAGTCTTTTCAGGGAACACTTAACTTTTAAACGACTAAGCCAGAATCCAACGGTTTAGTTTACATTTCTAGCTTCAATTAATTCATGATATTGAGCAACCATCTTCCAGTGAAATTGATAGGTAATGTCCTAACGCCCAACTTAGTTGAACTCCACTGGCCACAGCCTTTATTTAAGAATTACTTTTCCAAATTACTTATTAAAAGTACATTATACCTGCCATAGAATTGTGGAAATCAATCTGTGATGAAAACTATGAAATCCAACAATCTTTGCAAACCCATTATGGTAATGAGACTTAGATAAACAATTATTAACCTATAAATCGACTTCATTCTGTTTAACTTGACATTCATCAAACATTTATATACGAATTCAAGTGATTGATTACCTACTTAACATAATTCACAATATTACCACCTTGTTGAATTTTTGTAAGATTAGGGTCGTTGGTGTCCACATCCGTTTGTATATCTTAGATTGTAGAACTATATGGTAAAACAAATCTTCGATAAATTGAATCATGGATTCAATAAAAAACAAAGGTATTAATTCTACACAAAATAAGCTAGGGCCTAAACTTAAAAAAAAAAGAACATTTACAGCAATACACTGAGAAGCAAAAGCCTCATTGATTTCAAATATATCAACGGATTCTATCTTCCAGCCAATTTTAGATAACAGTCCCCGAATAGCGTAAATAGGACCAAGGCCCATCAGTTCCGGTTCGAGACCAGCTTGATGCCAACCTACAATACGAGCCAGAGGACGACGAGAACCTGTGAAACAAAGTGAAGAGAGACACAAACAGGACAATTAATTTGAACAGGTGAAATTGAAATGTTACATACAGTCACTCGGTAGAGATCGGCTTCGAAAAAGTAATTGTGAGGACAACGTAATAGGTTCAAGTTCACCAGATGCTATCGTGACACACCGACCGTGGTTCACACTAGAAAAAGTCTATAATCGGAAGTAGATTGATTAGTGATCTATGTCTAGTCTCAATGATAATAAAAACATAAACGGGTTTGGTACTAATAACAAAGTTGGGTTTATTTGAAAATATATTTTTCAGCAAATTAGCATTTTTGAAAATGATGAATGAAGGAAGTTCCATATTAAATAAACCCAAGTTCAAACAGTACAAAGGAACAAAACAAAAATATTTCGTACGATCAATCAAAAAACAGTTGTGACCAAGCCAAGGTCGTGTGACCCCGGTCAAGTGATTTAGGTGATACATATTTGTTTACTGCTGTCTGTCGATGGATGAAAAATGTGACATTTGTAGTGTGAAATGATAGAGTTGAATTTGCATGTATGATAATAGTGTGAGACGTTAACAGAATCAGACAAGGTAGCTAGAATAGATAGTCCAAGTCGGATGGATAGTAAGGCCCTTTTTTCTATTGAGGACAATAGAATTTAAAAATACATGGAAAGCTTCAGCTAAATTAAAGTCGGCATAATGGTTCGAGTGTGTTGGTGGTTTTCGGTAGATAGTTAGATTTAGAACTACGTTTAGTTTTCTTTTAACTAAGATATCTAGAAATAACAGCTCACTGTGTTTATTTTCATCTTCATAAGTAAATAAAATGTGCGACGAGAGCATGTTGATCAGTTTTAAAAAGTTTGCAAGAAAGTATATTTCATAACGATAAAAGTATCATCCACGTCACGGATAACTTATAGACCTCTAGTCTTTCGAAATTGACCATATTTTTTATTCGCTAATATATATATTTTTTCTATAACAATGACAAGATAACTCCCGAATTCTAGTTAAAAATTCAAAACACCAAATTAAACAACATATGATGAAATATATATGAAAGAGATCATGATAGTCTGGTTTATATTCGATATACTTAATAATATTTCAGATTATCTACATGTAAATTTGATAACATTTATTATTTAACCTTAAAAATTTCCATAATAATAATAAGCTATGTCTTAACAAGGATTATCTGAGATAGATCTATATGTATCAAGAATAAAATCATACGGTAGGTTGGATTCGTTTATTAGGAAGTAGCATATAAGTGATAACGCTAATTCTTAAAATGTTATGATAATACAATAACTGAGTGAATTTATTTCAATGGATGCTTATGAATTGATATTTGTACTACAATTAATAAATTTATGTGTACTTTATGAACAATTCAAAGATAATAAGTTGTAATAATTATTAAACTTGTTTAAATGAACACTTTGAAAAGTTAATTTACCAAGTTTTGATAGTTGATCACCACGACAGAGTAATAAAATCGCTGCACCATCATTTACTCCACTGGCATTACCTGCTGTAACTGTCCCATGATTTGTATCTTCATGAAATGCTGGTCGTAATTTTGACAATTTAACTAAAGTAGTATCTGGACGTGGATGTTCATCTGTAGTAATAATTTTTGGTGCTTCTTTACCAATGGCTGGGACCTAACAAATATATATATATATATATATATATATATATATATATATATATATATATATATATATATATATATATATATATAAAATCAATAACTAAACATTTTGATAACAGTGATGAAATGAAAATAACAAATTAAAGGTGATGCAGTTAATGAAATATCGATTCAAGGTTCACACATAACAGTTCACAGAACGTTCAATGAAGGGACACTATGGCCAGTGTTTTTACGAGCTAAATGGTGACACCAAGACTAAAAGATGATTTAACCAGACATTAGTTATCTCTTTTTGAATTTTTCAATCAATTCAACAGATAAATTTATATTGGCCGATATTCTAAGAATTTATATTTTCATGCTTATGAGCAGATTCCAACGGGGTCAAGTAAAAGTCTGGTGTCAAGACAGTACATAGCACAAATTTTTATCAAATTAGTTGTAACTGGTCATAATCTCGGCATAAATCAGTCATTTACACTAGTGTGTCATTTTAGTAGCTTTCCGCTATAATCTCTTAAATTCCAAGTCCTCCAAAAAAGAGAGGCGATAGGTATTAGGAGTTATTTGTATAAAAGAATTGTATTTAACCTCTTCTCTTACCTTTGTTAGTATCAAAGCCAATAAGCCAATATTCATCTTGATTATAGGATGACCTCATTTGACTAAAATACATACAACCTTCCCCTTTGTAACTTTATAACCATTATACACAATGTAGAACCCGATAATTATAACCTCCGGTTCAAGTTTCCACAATCACTAACACAATGATATGAATTCCAGAGTTGTTGAAGTGGTATCAGTAGAAGTTATAAAAACTAGTTATAGGAAAAGAAAGGTAGTATAACGAGATTGCAAGACTCAGGTTCTAGAGAGAAACAACTGTTGTTCACTACGCAACGAGTAAATCGACCTCAGACATTGCGAATGACTCTGAGACATGCTACCCGATGTCTCTAACCATTAGTTACGATGAGCATGCAGAACCCAATTGAAATTTATGCCATTGAAATACTAAAACCATTTAGCCCCCAATGGCCCTGGTAAGGTCGAAGATAGGGAGAGTCCACTCACCCTGTCGAAATGATCTCACATGACCATGCGTATAGTGGCCGTACACTATTATTCTCATCATTCACGCAGCTACGAAGATGCACGAACTTCTCGACTACACTTAGGAGGTGCAAAGTACATACCATATCTACGAACACTAGTCGCCAACTCATTAAGTGAGGATTTCATGGCTTGAGTATCACCGCACAGTAAGAAAATATGATCGAAAAGTCTTTCTCCAGGCAACAGATCCACACCACCATTCTCTACATCCATATGAGCTGTTTCCAGAACGTCCTCGATAGCAAAGTTGAAGAGGAATATTCAGATTGGGAAACTCTGCCTAACCTCACTACTTGAATGTAACAATGGAGAGAGGTGGTTGTATGCCCTCACTCTACCTGAGGTGTTTGTATGTAGGGCTTTAAAGATGTTAATAAACTTCTCAGGCACACCCTTCTGCAACAGACAATCCCAGAGAACAGTCCTGTCCAACGAATCGAATGCGGCTCTAATGTCAAGAAACACTACGATCATTAGCTCGTGATAAGTATGACGGGGTTCTAACATTTGGTGGGGGGTGAAGATGTGATCAATACATCCTCGACCAGAACGAAAACCAGCCTGCTCCTCGTGAGTCAATCTTTCTCGGGTTTTGAACAACCTACGAAGTACGACGGAAGCAAATAGTTTGGACGCAAAAGGAAGTAGACTTATCTCCCGATAGTTATTACGGGAACGATGTGAACACTTTTTAAAGGTATGAACAACTATCAACTCCTCTCATGATGCTGGAACATTCTCTAACTGTCAAACCTTTGTAAACAACCCAGTCAGTTCTTTGACCAGGAAGTCACAACCATCTTTAAAAGTGGCCGGAGGTAAGTCATCTGGACTGGTGATTTGTAGCACCTCAAGAATTGGAGTTCTTTGCGGACTTCCGCCTCGTTAGGTGGATCAGTCGTCACAGGCCACGGAGAACAGGATAGTATGGTCGATGTTTCCAGGGCAGCAGACCAGTTGAACGTCTCATCGAAAAACTTTACCTATCGTTCAAGACGTCGATAGATGTTAGTGATTGGCATTTCTTTATCTTCACAGATTGTTTCACTTACACTAGATTTCTTGCTGCCAGTGGCTCAGATGAGTTGGAAGAGTATAGTGTCAGTTATTATATTAACCCCATATACCTTATTCTAGCTTTCGGACATCCTATTTTATTCATTCTACTCGAGCCATACTTTTACCTTGTTATTTATTCGCTTATCAATCTAGACTGTTTTTATATGAGTGTATATGCGTGTGCCCTTCTTATCCCATTAATCACATGTATGTAGCTTTATTTTGTCTGACTATAAATATTGAGTAACGCTTGGTTAAAATGGAGCTGGCTTCCCAGCCATCTTCCCTGCGTGTCGTTTTGCTTTGCTCTGTTTCATTCGCTTCATATACAAAATATATGTATGCACAGATCAATTCTCGTTATTTGACTTGTTTAATTCCGTTATTGACTAATGTGATTAAAGTCGACGATGATATACGAGAATAGGCGATAACAAATATTCGTACGATCTAAATAGGAGTCAGATTCACGGGCCACTAAAAGAGCTTCCGGTAGTTACCACATGCAGCTACTGCTTCCAGCTCATTAGCACGCTCCGACCACCAGGCTTCTCGGTTCTTAAGCAAGCTTTGCCCAAGTTCATTACGCAATATTCGTCGTTTGTGATCAAACTCAAGGTCACCCAGTGTAGACCGACGGGCTTCAATAAGTTGTAAGGAGCCTGAAGACACACAGTGCTTATAAGCAGGACGTTTCGCGAAGCCGCAAGTGACTTTACTCGCCATTTTCATGGAGTCATTCAATTACAACCAACGCCCATCTATACTTTTAGGTGAGATGTTAGCTATCCTTGAACCTAGCTCGGTTCGATATTTAGTTGCAACAGGAGCTGCAACCAATTTACTGGCATCGGTCCATTCAGGACTATTAATAGGTACTCCGAAAGGAGTGGCAGTCTTGTGCACAACCACGCCAACGATATTTGATCACCATGTGATCAATCTGAGTTCAAGCTTGAGATTCAGAGGGAAGAATAGTATTTCCAGTAGCAATTGTCATTTCATTTGATTTGTGTGTGGGCTGTGATATTGCCTGAGTGCCTAAACTGAAGTAAATGGTTTTCTTAAGAGGCCACACCCGGAGCCTTCGACCTAAAAGTCTGATCTATGAGGCAATGGAGCAACGTCATCAGATGCAGTCCCACGGTAGCCAATGACCAACAACAGGTTCATACGCCTATTGTTCCCTCAGGATCCTGGAGTCCATCTGGGGATCGCAAAGTGGATGTGCTTGCATCCCAGGGTTGAGAGACTCAGAACCAAAAGATATTGCTTCAAAACTCAACGTGTTAAACACTGAGCTATTGTGTCCAGATATCCACTAGCTCATACAATGGAAATGGATTTAATTATTTATTCGTAAGTGTTCAAGTTTTCCCGTTGTCGATGTTAAGGACTGGATTTTTGCCAGTAGTCTGATTCGTAATTACTTCAATATTTCTCTCAGCTTGGTATCTCTATCGATTTTAATTTCATGATTTCGACTGACGTATAAGCCAATAAAAGTTAGTATTACATACTAAACAGTTGAACAGTTAGAATGTTATTTTACTTCAAATCTTAAATTCATATCCCATAATTTTAAAAATGTAGTTGCTTTGAATATGATCTTTCGTTTATATCACTGATTTGAATGCATAATTAACCGTAGAACGTGAAGAAAATCTATAAAAAACAGTATTCTTCATTCATATATGTATATTATAATTTTATATTTATTAGGCTCACTTTAATTGGTGTTATTTCATTGAGAAAATGACCAGCTTTCAGAGCGGCTGCATATTTTTCTTGTGATCTTAAAGCGAATAAATCTTGTTCTTCTCGGCTAATTCCAAATCTTTCATAATCATTGATAAATTCAATAAAAGTTATAATGAAGAAGGGAAAAATCAATGAATACATAAAATATATTTTAGTCTCAGCACGTGTATGATTTCCAGAAACCTTCAGAAAGTTAAGTCATTTGAACTAGACAAGATACGTGAAAAGTGAACGTATTATTTAATCTTTTGTCAGTAGTGGCAGTAGTAGTAGTAATAGTAATACTGACAGTGCAAATTCATCTCATTAACAGAATGACGATATTACGATGAAGTAAGATTTTTAGATTTATCACAAAATAGACATTCACTCCACTATGAAAAGAATTCTCTGTGTTCAACAAGTTTTGCTTTCGACAATAAAAAAATTGAGTAAGGAGACGGACAAAAAAGTCAAAGGAATTAAGTATTTCAAGAAGAGATGTATTCAGGCAATTAACATTTAAATAGCGATTAAATTAGGATGTACGAATAAAATCAGCCCACTAGGATAGTGCAAACAATTGTTTGTATACATACGATTTACAGAGTTGATAAGAAAACTTCAGTTTATTACGTTTGAAATGAACGAGAAAGCAATGATATACTAAGTAGAGTAAACGATTCTTAACACAACAGCATAGTAATCAATCAATCAAAAGAATTCACTATTCTCAAGAAGCATAGACATTTTGACGTTAGCTAATATTTAGTGATTAATTGAAGTACTTAATTCAATCACACAAATATGCTGTTCTTAGGTTTGACGAAAGTCAAAGGTAGTCAAACCACAATGTGATGTTAGACCAGTCAGTCAGCTACAACGTAGGGCCAGGCACATATATGCATCGGTCCAGGTTGCCATACCTCATTAGCACAGCAAGATGAACACCGGATTCATAACAGTGGTTAGGTTAAAGGTGGTAATATATAGGAGAAAGATTGCATATACGGATACAGTACCGGAATATAGAATTAGTTCGTAGAAAGAAAGATATGAAGCGATTTTATTCTCTTAGTTTAAGGGAAGACAGAAAGTGATACACCGACGCCATTGTGACCGATTCTGAGCCATGTCACCAAGAGTCTCCAACCATTGGTTACGAAAGTCACGCGGACCCCAACCAAGTAGTCTGCATCTGCCAACATGGCTCAGACTAGGGGTTAGTGTCTTCAAGCACTGATGCCACGTTTTGGTTTGGCCGCCCCTAATTCTCTTCCAACCATCTCTAACACCTGTTAGTATTGCACGACGTGGTAATCGGTGTTCAGGCATACGTAACACGTGGCCCAACCATCTCAGCCGATGAAGATTAACAACTTCATCAACTGATTTACCATCATTACCTAATACCCTGAGTCTAACCTCACTATTACTTACCCGGTGATCCCAGCAATATTTCTAAGGCATATGTGGTCAAATACTAGTAGCTTACGAGTATCTTCTACTCTTAAAGGCCATGTTTCGCTGCCGTAAATTAAAACAGAACGGACTGCCGCGCAGTATATTCGTCCTTTTATTGATAGACGGATATCTCGCCTTCTCCATAAGTGACGTAAGTTGGCAAAAGCCAAACGAGCTTTTCGAATCCGTGCTGAGATTTCGTCCGATACCAACCCATTAGGGCTGATCAGACTTCATTCCCTATCCTTAGTTCAGGTGTTGACGCAGGCCAGTCCTAAAGCAACAACTTGCATTTAGAGGCAGAGAAGCGCATTCCAAACATTCTGGCATTGTTGCTTAGTGCTACCAAAAGACTCTGCATTTTATCAGCGTCTTCACTGAACAGGACTATATCATCTGCGTATTCTAAGTCGATAAGTGGACCTCCTGGAAGGAGATCAATACCCGAGAATTCAGTTGACGAGAATGTTATTTCCATCAGCAGGTCTATGATGAAGTTAAACAGAAATGGAGAAAGTGGACAGCCTTGACGGACACCACTTGAGGTTGCAAAAGTAGATGACAGTTCGCCATAAGCTCGGACTCGACTAGTAGTGTTCGAGTAAAGAGCCTTCACAAGGTTTATGTATTTCTGAGGTACGCCTTTCAATGACAGACACTGCCACAGAATCTCGCGGTCTACCGAGTCAAATGCTGCTTTTAAGTCAAGAAAGACCACCATTGTCGGACGTCGATAAGTATGCCTGTGTTCTAGAACCTGACGAATGGTGAATATGTGGTCGATGCAACCACGACCAGGTCTAAAGCCAGCTTGGTTTTCTCGTGTTTGCAGTTCACGAGTCTTAGTTAGGCGTCTAATTATTATTGAGGCTAGTATTTTAGATACTATATTTGTTAAACTAATCCCTCTGTGGTTGTCACAAGATGATTTTGATCCTTTCTTGTATATTGGAACGATAAGTGATTGCGACCAGTCAGATGGAATAACATCTGACTCCCAGATATTAGTCAACCTAACCGCTAAAATTGGACCACCGTCCTTAAAGACTTCTGGAGCCAATCCATCTGGACCAGCTGCTCTTCCTCGTTTCAGATTAACTATAGCCTTTTGAACTTCTGCTAGAGTTGGGGGACCTACTTAGACCATGATAAAACTGACTGTTAACCTGAATAGTGTAAAGGAATAGCAGAGGATCGGATTGAGGTCCATAGAATAACCGTGATTAGAAATTGGAAACACAGGATGATTTGATTTAAAATATGGTGAAAGGTACAAATTCATTCATTCTTTATTATCTCTTAGATTCTAAGTTTTAGTATAATTTCATAAATTTCTTTACTTTATGAATTACATTCACAATGTTTAGTTTCTCACAGCATCAATGAAACTGGTATTGTTTCGACTCTTTTACTATTCCTCCGGTTAATTTTATCTCTGTGCAGGTACGGTATAACAACCTGAGCAAATGAAAAATCGTTGCAGATCCTACATTGATTCTAACTGATATCTATAACCAGTGAATACCACAAGCTAGTGTACCGAAACTATAAAGGCTTGGTTTTCATTGAAAACAAGATAGTTGATAAGCCGAGTTAAATGATTGCTGGTAGTTGAATCTAGGATCAGCGGTTCTCTCTATTCGGGACTCGTCAGCTGATGCACCTGGATACCAGAGTTGATGTTCACTTCTGGAATCGGACCCAGTTGCGTCCGCTTCAAACTCCAAGGAGTTATCCACTTACCGTCTGAGTTCAGATAGTTATTGGCTTAGCAATGGCGTGAATTTTAATTCATTTATATTAGCTTTTTAGATTTTCCTATTGATGACTAAATGACAATACAAGGGTAATCTACACAAGATCTTAAAAGAGACATATTAAATGCAGTCATGAACATCTATAGAAAGATTCAAACAACCGATATCAAAGATATCTGAAGTTATAAATATATTTTACTGATAAACGCCAAAAAAACAGCATAAAAACAGTGTGGTTTACAATCGGATAAGATACAAACATTTATATAATCACTAAGTTACATGAATTAACATAGTTGTTATTAATTAAACAACTCATTTATCCATAACTCAAAATATGCTACATCAAGCTAAAATATTCCTTACCTTTT
The DNA here is from genome assembly GCA_944470205.2 of Schistosoma margrebowiei. Classification (NCBI taxonomy): domain Eukaryota; kingdom Metazoa; phylum Platyhelminthes; class Trematoda; order Strigeidida; family Schistosomatidae; genus Schistosoma; species Schistosoma margrebowiei. The sequence continues at coordinate 19,850,624 of OX104026.1, read as the reverse complement.
TGCAACATTTTCAGCTGTCCCACCCATAGGGAGATTACAGAATGCATCCATTAAAGCATCATTCATAATTGTATCTAGTAAGCTGAAACTACCATAATTTGGAAGTTCTGAAGTATTTTGACCCCCTGCACGACGTAGACATGCTCTAGGGGGAGTCGCATGTGGCGCTTGACTCATTGATTCTTGTCCACCAGCTATTATCCAACCCCCATCCACCGAGGAAGGAAGACTTAACCGATCAAAACCTAAACATACAGATTTCAAACCTGATCCACACATCATATTTACACTCCAGGCAGGCACACAATAAGGAATTCCTACAAGGTGTTTAAAAAATACATATTACTCAACATTATTTACTTACATACAATCCAAAAATATCAGATATTATCAATTGAGAGATATTTATTTATTTATTTTTGTTATGATTTATTTGTTTATTTATTTATTTATTATTATTAGCTTTATTCAATATTATATTTTTGGTACAATATAGAATTCTCAGTACAAAATATTTCAACAAGTTTAGCTTCCTTATTGCTTGACTGATCCTGACGATAAATATTGAAATCTTTCAGTGATACTGAAGAATCATCTTATAAATCATTTAATCAGGATTCTTGAATTGTGATCATACCACAATTACGATACATGCTTAGACTTATTAGGAATTGAAGACAGTCTACCTTTCTAATTAGTGATCGCCAGTTAGACATAATATGAAGCAGGAAGGGAATGAGTTAACTATCAGTCAACAAATAAGCAAATATATGGTGTGAATAATGCCAAAACAATAGAAGTAGAATGAAATCATACTATTTAACCATAACTTTTGTTTTGGCTTTATTCAAACATAAATTTTCAAAAGTAAATTAAAATGTTAAAATAAACAAAAAAAGAATTCAACAGAATTTTAATAGGTATATCAATCTATTTTCGTTCATCATTCTGGAAAATAACCGAATTTCTCTAGTGTGAGAATTTTTAGAGGCTTAACCACTCAAGTAAATCAGCAATCAACAAACATCAAAATCAATCCAATCCATCAACTACTCGGAAAAATCATGAACAAATATAGAGGACCAAGAATCAGATCAGAGGGAGATATAATCAAAAATAAAGAGGTAGATCAAGATCGACAGGACAAGCTGTTAGTCATATGTGGAGAAATTTGAATGCTTTACTTCTACTTGAAGTATGTGCTGATGATGTTCAGAAGAACGATGAAAGCTTCACGACTAAACCGTCCAGTTCAGAGAATGAAGCTCCATCAAAATTACCCACTTGTGCTACAAATGTTCGCTATGACAGAACTTTATCACTAGACGAGGAGTTGTCTACTTACTTAAAGCTGAAATACAACCATATATCTGAAAATAGTGATATATAAATACCTGCTAATATAGCAGCTTGTCTAGCAGGATTCTGTCCAGTAGATGTTGTCAACACTTGACCAAGAATCACTTCTTCCAAATGTTCCATAATGTGATTTTTTAATTCTTTTGGATTAGTTGAATTTTCCACAACATTATCTAATACAGATGAAATTACTTGACTGCCCAATTGATGAGCTGATAAACCGGATAAACAACCAGACATTCGACCAATAGGACTACGTAATGCGCTAACAATGAAAACACCGGAACCATTCATCTAAAATAATATACATATTGCACACATTGAATAAGTATAGGATTTAATTTTGACTATTAAAGACAGTAAAACTTTGTGATATAGACATAAATATTAGAATACAAAAACAGAGATAGATGGAATATATTTGTATATTATAATGTATAAATGATGAAACATTTGATAACAAAGAAATGATGAACAAAGATATCGTATTTACAAGCAAAAATGTTATGATTATTAGTTCAAAAAAACAAACATCCATTATGCTGATAATCCAATATCCTTATGATGATTCATCTTTTGAGGTAGCTTTTACATCCGTAAGAGAAGTTGTACTGGTACAAACTGATTTAATGGTAGAATGGTACATACAACGAATGAAAGGATTCCATGCAATGACCGGTTCTGAACAATTCTGAGATGACCCACCACCACAACGACGAAATAAATACTAAATAAACAAGAAAACACAGGCGGATAAGAAAAGTAAAACAAGATATATTAGCAAATAAAATTATATATATATATATATATATATATATATATATATATATATATATATATATATATATATATATATAGAGCATTTGGCCGGTGCTATTAGGTAAGACAAATTATTAAAAACTAGGTGAAACTATGTATTTAAATTTCAACCAAGTTCCACGTAAAATATCCATAAAAAGATAAAAACCTTCACTCACTTGTGGTGGAATTTGCAAAGTTGGAGAAATAGGATTACTTACACAGGGTTGATCAGAATGTCCTTTGCTACTACGATTTGAACGTGAAGATTGGGATTTAGTGATATGATCATCAAATCTCATTGGTTTATTAAAATTTGATGTGGAAAATTCACCGTATAATGAAGGATTACAAATACGATTATTTGAAATGGTTGTATTAGGTGAAATATTTGATGATTTGACATCAACTGTAGTATTATCACTATTTACATGACATTCGATGATTGGATTTTCAGATTTAACATTAACATGTTCGCTGTAGCCATTTGAATTCGACTTATCAATTGATAGTTTTTGTTCATTTGATGAATTTTGATCGTAGTCTGGTGCAGGTCTTATTTGCACTAAATGATGAGAGCATACAGGTAATAGAGGGACACATGCATTTGTACAACGTTTTTCCCAAGTTGTTGTTGTAGGATCACGAAAACGACATTGCTGACTTGCATTAGGTGGCCTACACCATTTTGCTATACGATTACTAACTATAGCAAATTTAGATACACAAGCTAAATGTCTCTGATTCGCAGTCTACAAAAGAAATGAAAAGAATGTAAAAACAATGCGCTGATTAGACAAAATCCGTGATATATTAAACATTTCATTATTTTTATAACGCCACAACATAAACTAAATAGATTTATGTATTTGTTTACCGAAGTATGAAATGCATCCAGTCTTTGATTGGATGATATTAAATGCTAATATATTATCGTTTAAAATTTTACACAGTCTATGTATATTTAAAAACTAATTATTAAAACCTTTTGTCATTTATAGTAATATTAACTGTTAATTAATGTTTTACTCAATTTTATCTGTAGCTAGTCGATTACAATACCTAAAATTTATATCGTTTATTTAGATCCTAATTCATATACATTCGTTGTTCAAATCTTCCCATTGTCGTTTAGGACTGTAATTGATCAGTCTCTTTTGGCATATGTACAATCTGTGTGGATTGCCTCGTTGTTGTCACTGAATCACAAGAGACTGATTAATTGCAGTCCTAAGCAACAACGGGAAGATACAAACAACCAATATAAATGAATTAAAATTCACCCCATCGCACAAGGTAATAGCTAAGTGAAAAACGCGATGGTATTCGAAGTGAACGGTACTGAGTTCCAGCCTCGGAGTGGACGTCAACTTTGGTACGCAGGTACATCGAGCTGAGTCTCAAACAGGTCGAAATGTGCATTCTGGATTCTACTGCTAGCCACTACATATCTTTACTTTATTTGAATTCACCTGTAAACTACTTACCATATAAAGTGGAAATAGTTGGAAGCTATTAAATAGAAATTTCCGTCTCTAATATCGTTAGTATTTATCAACAAATATCGAATAAGAAGTGCTTTAAATATTATATCACCAAATCTATTGAGCACATAACACTCCAAAAATATTGATACGTGTCAGTTGGTATTTCTGACAACAGCTTGTAGTGTCTGGTAATATTTCAAGTTCGCATAAGTTATTTTAGCCTTTGTACAGAACAATCTATTCATGCTTCTCAAGCCATTTTTCTACTCTGTCACTTGTCCGCTTATTAACCCTGACTGCTTTTTATATGATCGTATGTGTCAAATACTTACCCTACTCATCATGTATCTGTAACTTATTTTAATTTGATTATAAATATTGAGTCACGTTTGATCAAATCGAGTTGGGTCATATGCCCGTTTCGTTTGGTTTAACTCTCCTCTCTTTCGCTTCATTTCCCTGCTTGTCTGTCCAGATCGACGATTGTGTGAAACATAAGTATTCGAAATTCATTCTCGTATTTGACTTATTTAATCACCTTATTCCCTAACACGAGCTAAGTCGATGATTATATACGAGAGCAGCCCGGATGTATATTTCGATGACAATCAGCATACGATCTAACCAGAGTCAGATACAAGGCCACCAAAATCTAACTGATGAATTTTTAATTTATAGAAAGATATTCAAAAAAACTAGACACCTAACATTGATGTAAAATAGGAATATAGACTGGGATAACAACAAACGACCCCATCTATTTCGTAGGTGATTTCGAATTATTGTAGTATGAACGAGGTGATAAAAGTGATTATGACAATTATCTCAAATAATTTCTTATCGAGTTCCAAGTGAAAAACAGATTATAATTAGTTTCAACAGTAACAGGAAAATTCCAAATTAAGACTATTATGGAGAAATAAGGAAATAAGGGGAGGCTAGCAATGAAATCCATGATGCGCGATCCGTCCCACTTAAGGCTCATCAGCTGAGTGTACCTGTATTCCACAGTTGATGTTGACTCTAGGATCCCAACTTAAAACCTTTCGCTTTAAACGCCAACGCGTTGTCCGCTTGGCTCCTGAGTTTAAATAGCTATTGGTTTGTGCCGAAGTGTCCCGAAGTTAAAATCAACCCTGAAATGTGGTACACCCAGCTGACGTGTATCATTAAATAGAAAGAAACGCATGTTCTGGTTTGCACTGTTAGCCACAGTCTATCTATGCTTAAAATGCTTGTGACGTAATGGTAATATCGAGACAATTAGCCCAGGATGCACGTTAACTAAAGGAAATTAATCAATTTTGATCCTAAACATCGATGGGAAGATTGAAACAACCGATTGTAAATGAATTAAACTAAGGGAATGCTACTAACAGTAGAAGTCCCTACCATAACTATATCTTATATCAGCGAATATATTGAAAAATCTGTGATTTCTATGATTTATTGTATATTTCAGTATGCATTCATTGAAAATAGGAACAAATTGAAAATTACCTTAACAGAGTGACGCAACATTTTCTGAGCAGCACGTTGTCTAAGTTGACTACGACCTGGTAAAGTAGATATTGTATCTAAATGAGAACAAATTATTATTATCATTATTACTGATAAATTATGGAGTTAGATAATATCTACTCAATGCACAAAAAGTATATCAGACAAATTTAAGTTAAAAATTGTCATGAACTCTATTGATGTAAAATCACGAAAGATACACTCATTCAAATTTAGAAATGAGGCGTTTTCTATTTACTGACGATAAACAACTATATAACAAGATACAACTATTGACAAAGTAATTAGGAAGGGAAAAGAAAGAATAGCTCAATTCAACTGTGTATTCGGAACAAATCGAATACATGTCTTTGTTTATTGAACTGAAAATAAATCAAATATTTATTAATAACACTGTTATGACTTATGGCCCTGTCAATTACCACGTAACAAAGTCTCCAATCAAAATGCCGACTTATATGACCTTCTCCCCGTGCTAAACGAATGGTGTGTTAGCCATCACGAGCAGTCTTGAGTTAACAGTGAGTCCTTATTGGTCTTCCGTATAGCAACTTCTCGCCTAACAGCCGGTTCAGGACATAGTACTAGCCTCCACTGTGTGAATCGTATATTTCAGACATACGTGGTTTATATATAAGCAGATCAAACCGCATCACATTACAAAATGAGAAGTGAAAAGTGTACAAGATCAAGCCAAAAGTGGTTCTGAGTATTAGATAATGTAACTAATAAATTGGGCATATGCTAAAGATGGTAAATCGTATAACAGTATCCAGTAGATTAAATGAAAGTTTATGAATACACATATAATCTAGTTACTTAATAAGTATCTAATAAGAATACATGTAATAATAGTCCATAAATAATACCAAACAGTTAATATTCATTTATTTTTCATTCCGATGTAACAAGTACTGATACTAGTGAAAACTAATATAAACTCTTGGATCGTATTTTATTTTGATGAAGACTTTTTAAACAGCCTATAACACAGATAGAAGCTGACTCACAGGTTTAGTTCGTTATTAAATGATTTTAGTGTTCTTTTTCTTGTTGACAAGCAAATATCATCAACATGGACTAGGACTGACAGACAAACAACTAAAAGCCAGAGAGCACTGGGTAAATTGTTTCTGGTATAATTTGAAGCTTTCCATCGACTGTCACCCATGACTCAACACATATTTAATAAGTCTTGAGGCAAAAGGTACACCAACTACACAGTAAGTCAGAACCCAGTATTCCGAATGGTGAAGTTTAACTATAAGATAAAGTTAGCTAAAGCAAAATTACTTTTCGACTGTTCGGAAAGAAAATGAGTATATGAACATTTTTGTATTAGTATCTACAGCTTAGGTAAATGATTTCGTCGAAAAGAAAATTTTCATCGCTAAATTCTATTTTTCTAAAAAGCAATTTGTTCAAACAAATGCCTTTAAATTATGTCCTTACACGAAGTTAATACGAGAGTGTCTATTATCTTCACGCTTTAAAAGTGGGCAAAATGAAGCGATAATGTGTTGAAGAAATGAAATGAAAATATATGAACAGAAATCGAAAGGTGAATAACTACTAAAGGAAATTCTTTCGTAGAATCCATAAAAATCTCATGAGACAATAAATGTTATCTAAATTAATGAGTCAATATAGTAAACAGCTTGCTCAAGAATACGTCAGCTGAGAATAGAAAAGTACTCAATAAGCGAGACACCCCTATATCAATGACCTTTAAGATGTTTCAGATGATAAAGGTTCATGTGAAAGATAGGATGCCTCTAATTTCTAGTTTAAGAAAATTTGATAAACAGAATGTATGGTATGATACGGTGTATATGCAGAAAGCTATTAGCGAAATTCATACCAAAATAGACAAGAAAGGCAATACTCAGAGCTTCTAGTTTGTCAAACCTCTACACACACGCTACCACAAACCTTATTCGTCTTCAGTGAAGATTATATCAGAAACACATTTAGGAACACCAACATATGATGTCTTCACTTGCAGACTCTGCTTAGAGTTACTTGCACCCTGGTTCATCAGCTTTAAAATTTTCCTCAACTAGTAATTAAATATAATGTAACCAGTCTCTACAAGGAAGTTCTAATATTGACCAAAGTTTTGTAAATAACATTCTAGTCATTTAAACTCAGGCACTATCATTTATTTACCTTTCAGTATTGCCTTGGTTACAAAGTTTCTGTGCATTTAGATAGACGGGAACACGTAGAAAACATCAAAAACCACAAATAACTTCTCAACACTTAATTGCAGTAATTCACTAGTTATGTGAATTGGTACATAGAATACAGATAATTCTGTATTTCATAAACTCTTATTTGTCATACTAAAACCCACTTGCATGTATATGATAATATATCTTAGATCTGGTTATGACTATTCTAGTCTGGTAACAGGTTGTTTATAGTTTGCATAAATGCTATTCCCAGAGCTACTCAGGAAGTTCATAGTTTGCAGTTAATAAACGCTTTCATTCTACCTTCAACTATAAAGAAACGACAAGATTTATAGATAATAACAACGAAGTAGTGAGAGGTGAGAAAATTGTTCGGTAAAGTCATATGGTCTATTTTAAATATAATATGAATGACCGGGATAGATTAGCTTTCTTTCGGCACATGAATAGTTACATTACTTTGATAAGAAAACACTAAGAATTGACAATGAAAAGGAATGAAAATGACGCCATAATAAAAGCAATATGTGAACGTTGAAACAAAAGTTGTCTGATATGTAAAGTACAACAGAGCCGCCAAAATACTCGAAAAAAGCCTAAGATACAAATAACTGTTATCTTACAGACCAAGTACAGAAAATTTCATTGAGATCACGAATAAATCCAAGTGAGACAACCATTGAAAACCTAGAAGCACTGTAAGGTCGTTTAGTTTCAGTATGGGTCCTCTCGGCAGTGCGCATCCACGACCCCGCAGTCGACAACTTTGGAATCGCGCACGAACGCTTAACCTTTAGACAACTGAGACGGGGTCCAATGAAGTACATGAAGTACTTGGATCGATTCGTGAATTCAATGGGATTCAACAATTTCATAATAATAAATACATGAAAGTTGGATATTCATGCAAAACTTTGGTTAACAACAGATGATTTTATACTTTGACATCTGATCCATCAATAAACATTCTAAAATACTACACTCTTTCAGTCAGTCAGTCAGTAACAACGTAGAACTTCGTACGTACGTACATCATTTCGAGTTGCCACACCACTTTAACACAGAGATGCAGTTGTCGATCCAAATCCCGTAGTGGTAGAGGTAGCAAGAGTGTAAGCAGTGTTCGGGAAGATTAGGGTTTGGAGATGTTATTTAAAGAGCATAATTCAGTGAAATAAATTTGGAAACAGGAAAAAAGGGACATGAAGAATTCAGAAGATTAGAATTTGGGAGAACACAAAGAGTGGATGCACCTGCGCCATTGCAAACGATTTTGAGCCATGTCATTCAGGGTCTCTAACCATCGGTTGCTATCATCTCGCGGTCCCCAACCAGGTAGTCTACACCTATCAACATGACTCAGACCACCTGTCAGTGACTTCATGGACTTGTGCCATGTTTTGGTCTGGCCGCCCCTAGCTTTCTTCCAACCTACTCCTATACCACTGAACATGGCACGTCGAGGCAGTCGATCGTTGGGCATACGTAACATGTGTCCCAGCCATCTCAACTGATGAAGTTTCACTACTTCATCAATCGATTTGCCATCCTTACCTAGTACCCGTTTCCTAACAACTGTGTTACTTACTTGATGGTCCCAGGATATACGAGCAATGTTTCGAAGACACCTATGATCGAATACTAGTAACCTACGAATATCCTCTACTCTTACCGGCCACGTTTTACTGCCATAAAGTAGGACGGAACGAACTGCTGCGCAGTAAACACGTCCTTCGGTCGATAGACAGATATCTCGCCTACGCCATAAATGACGCAAGTTGGCAAAAGCTAGTCGAGCCTTCTGTATCCGTGCTGAGATTTCGTCACACACCAGACCATAAGGGCTGATGAGACTTCCAAGATAGGTGAAGCGATCGACACGCTCAATTACTTCAATCCCTATCATTAGTTCGAGTGTCAATGCCACCCAATCCTGAAGCAACATTTTGCATTTCGAGGGGAGAACCGCATCCCGAACATGCTTGCATTGTTGCTTAGAGTGGTCAGAAGACTCTGCATTTTGTCAGCGTCTTCGCCAAATAAAACTATGTCATCAGCATATTCTAAGTCAACAAGTGGACCTCCTAGTAGAAGTTCAACTCCTGTAAATTTAGATGAGGAAAGTGTTATCTCTAAAAGTACGTCAATGACAAAGTTAAACACGAATGGAGAGTGGGCAGCCCTGACGAACAACACTTGAGGTAATCAATTCTGATGACAGTTCGCCATAAGCTCTCACTCTACCAGTTGTGTTCGAGTAGAGATACTGTATAAGGTTAATGTACTTCTTTGGTACTCCTTTCAGTGACAAACACTGCCATAGAACCTTACGATCAACAGAGTCGAATGCCGCCTTAAGGTCGAGAAATACTACCATTGTGGGGCGCCTAAACGTGTGTCTGTGTTCTAGAACTTGACGTAGTGTGAATATCTGATCTATACAACCACGTCCCCAAATGCCCTGGTACGGCCGAGAGTGGGGAGAGTCCGCTTTCCCTCTCGAAATACTCTCACACGGCCACGCGTATATAGCCTCTGCCAGGGAAGTCCTACTCACTGCCTTCTCGTGGCGGGGGTGTTGTTTACGAAAATGAGAGGACGAAAAGCGAATGTCCGGCGCTATAACCGGATCACAAACCAATGGTGCACATGGGCTCCAGTATCCTGCGGGAACAAATGGCGAATGAACCAATTGTTGGTCACCGGCTTCCATGGGACTGCATCTCCTTACGATGCTCCACTGCCTTGTGGATCAGACCTTTAGGTCGAAGGCTCGGGGTGTGGCCCCCTAAGAAAACCACCTGCTTCGGTTTGGGCACCCGGGCAGTATCACAGCCCTCACACATATCGGATGAGATTTGTGTGGCGCATATGTATTTGGTGCCTCTTTGTACCGTTATCTATGTGTTGAAATAAATAAAAAAAAATACAACCACGTCCAGGTCGAAAACCGGCCTGGTTTTCTCTAATCTGCTCTTCACGAGCTTTGGTTAGGCGTCGAAGTATTATTGAGGCTAATATTTTAGACACTATATTAGTCAAACTGATTCCTCAATGATTGTCACAAGAGGACTTTTGTCCTTTCTTATAGACTGGCACAATCAGTGATTGAGACCAGTCAGATGGGATTACGTCCAGTTCCCAAATTCTACCTAAGACCTCGGTTAATCTCATTGCTAATACTGGACCACCATCCTTAAAAATCTCAGGAGTAAACCTGTCAGAGCCTGCTGCTCTCCCTCGTTTCAGATTTCCTATGGCTTTTTCAACTTCGTAAAGAGACGGAAGACCTACATTAACTTGCCATTCAGGTTGACTGGGGATCGTGTGAAACCGAAGTGTGGCACTACACTACAGCCCCCGAACGCCCTGATACGGCCGAGAGCAGGGAGAGTCCGCTCTCCCTCTCGAAATACTCTCACACGGCCGCGCGTATACAGCTTCTGCCAGGGAAGTCCTACTCATTGCCTTCTCGTGGCAGGGGTGTTGTTTACGAAAATGAGAGGACGAAAAGCGAACGTCCGGCGCTTTAACCGGATCACAAACCAATGGTGCACATGGGCTCCAGTATCCTACGGGAACAAATGGCGAATGAACCAATCGTTGGTCACCGGATACCATGGGATTGCATCTCCTCACGATGCTCCACTGCCTTGTGGGTTAGACCATTAGGTCAAAGGCTCGGAGTGTGGCCCCCTAAGATAACCACCTGCTTCGGTTTGGGCACCCGGGCAGTATCACAGCCCACACACAAACGATGAACTCTATGTCTATGGCAACTACTTTTCTCGATCCGATAAACAATCAATCGATTCAAATAATTATCATTACTATTATTGTCGTTATTAATACTATTATTATTATTACCATTATTGTCATTATTATTATTATTATTATTATTATTATTATTATTATTATTATTATTATTATTTTCCACATTGTTCACCCTCTTTTATACTTATACAGCGGCTCGTCTTTGGTGGAAATTCGACTGTATCTAAACGTTCTCGAGTCACTGTCCGGTTGAAAATTGTATGTTACCACCGAATACGAGAACTGAAGCAGTTTTTCTGAAACCACGTGCACCATTCAAACTGGCTGCCTTCAACGTTCGCACACTAGTGCAGGTCGGACAACAGATAGGGCTGGCTATGTCTTTGGAAAGTCTTAATATTGATGTTTGTTGTCTATCCGAGACCCGTATTCAAGACTCTGGCGAAGTACTACAAATTCGATCTCCATCTGTCGCTTCGAAAAGCTTGTTTTACGTGCGCTTATCCGGGGACCCTGTGGCATCTTCGTCTGGTCTTGCTGGCGTTGGTGTCGTACTAAGCGCTAGAGCTGAGGCAGCACTAGTCGATCGGATCCCCATTAACAGTCGGCTATGTGCTGTTAGATTAGAAAGTTCCATCAAAGTGAGAAGAAATCGGTGTGCGAAACGATGTCTTTTCGTCATCTCCACCTATGCCCCGACAGATTGCAGCCCGGATGCAATCAAGGATGAGTTTTATCACCAGTTGTCTGTTCTTCTCCAGAAAGTGCGCTCGACAGATATTGTAGACTTGAATGCTCAGGTCGGGCGTCTAGGCACAGAAGAGAGTCGTTTAGGTGGCCGATGTGGACTCGTTGGTCGCAGGTCAGATAACGGGGACCGTCTACTGCAACTTTGCACAGACCACAACCTGTTTCTGGCTAGCACTAACTTTCGGCACAGACATCGCCGATGTGCCACCTGGCGTCCTCCCTCTGCATCCCAAGCCTGGACTCAGATTGATCACATCGCGATCACCTTCCGCTGGCGTGATTGTGTAAAGGACTGCCGCTCCTTTTGGAGTACCTATCTGGACTCTGACCATGCCTTGGTCTACGCCAATCTTGCCTTACTTTTCAGTGGACAACGAAGTGACCGCCATCAAAGGATTGATATTAGCAAGCTGGTTGCAACTTCTGTTGCAAATAAGTATCGAACCGAGCTAGCCTCTAGGCTAGCTACCACTCCACCGAAAAGTATAGATGAACATTGGTTGCAATTGCATGACACCATGAAAATGGCGGGAACAGTCAGTTGTGGGTTTGCGAAACGTCCCGCTTTTAAGCACTGGGTTTCTTCTGGTTCCTTACAACTTATTGAAGCCCATCGGTCGACTCCGGGTGACCGTGAGTTTGACCACAGACGACGACTGCTACTTAATGAAATCGGGCAAATCTTGCGTAAGGACCGAGAAGCCTGGTGGTCGGAGCGTGCTGATGAGCTGGAAGCAGCAGCTGTATCTGGTAACTACTGGAAGCTCTTCCAGCTCATCCGAGCCACTGGCAGCAAGAAGTCTGGTGTGAGTGAAACAATCTGCGAGGATGATGGGATGCGAGTCACTAACATCCATCGACGTCTTGGACGATGGGCAGAATTTTTCGAAGGGCAGTTCAACTGGCCTGCTGCTCCGGCAACATCGGTCAGACTGTCCTGCCCTCCATGGCCGGTGACGACTGATCCACCAAACGAGGAGGAAGTCCGCAAGGAACTCCAACTCTTGAAGCGTTACAAATCACCTGGCCCAGATGACTTACCTCCGGCTCTTTTTAAAGATGGTGGTGACTTTTTGACTAAGGAATTGACGACGTTGTTTACAAAGGTTTGGGAATTAGAGAGTGTACCAACGTCATGGAATGAGTCGATAGTTGTCCCTATCTTTAAAAAGGGTTCACGTCGTTCCTGCAACAACTATCGGGGGATAAGTCTACTTCCGATTGCGTCCAAGCTATTGGCTTCCGTCATACTTCGTAGGTTGTTCAAAACCCGAGAAAGATTGACTCGCGAGGAGCAGGCTGGGCTTCGTTCTGGTCGAGGATGTATTGATCATATCTTCACCCTCCGCCAAATGTTAGAACACCGCCATACTTATCAAAGGCCAACAATCGTAGTGTTTCTTGACATCAGGGCTGCCTTCGATTCGTTGGACAGGACTGTTCTCTGGGATTGTCTATTGAAGAAGGGTGTGCCTGAGAAGTTTATTAACATCCTAAAAGCCCTATATAAAAACACCTCAGGCAGAGTGAGGGCATACAACCACCTCTCTCCATTGTTACATTCAAGTAGTGAGGTTAGGCAGAGTTTCCCAATCTGAATATTCCTCTTCAACTTTGCCATCGATGACATTCTGGAAACAGCTCTGATGAATGTAAGTAATGGTGGTGTGGATCTGTTGCCTGGAGAAAGACTTCTCGACCTTGAGTATGCGGACGATATTGTCTTACTGTGCGATAATGCCCAAGGCATGCAATCCGCACTTAATCAGTTGACAATCAGTGTCCGTAGGTATGGTATGTGCTTTGCACCTTCGAAGTGCAAAGTACTCCTACAAGACTGGCACGATTCAAATCCTGTACTCACCCTGGATGGTGAGCAGATAGAAGTAGTCGAGAAGTTCGTGTATCTGGGTAGCTGCATAAGTGCTGGTGGGGGTGTGAGTGATGAGATCAATGCACGTATAGTGAAAGCCAGAGTGGCTTATGCCAATCTGGGCCATCTTTGGCGCCTTCGTGATGTTAGTCTGGCTGTAAAAGGTCGGATCTACAACGCGTCGGTGAGAGCAGTTTTGCTCTATGCTTGTGAAACCTGGCCTCTCCGAGTTGAGGACGTTAGACGACTCTCTGTGTTCGATCATCGCTGTCTCCGAAGGATTGCTGACATTCAGTGGCAACACCATGTCAGTAATGCAGAGGTTCGTCATCGTTTGTTTGGGCACAGAGATGATAATTCAATTAGTGTCACCATCTTGAAACACTGACTTCGGTGGCTTGGACATGTTCTACGAATGTCGTCCCAGAGAATTCCACGTCGTGCATTATTTGCCGACTCTGGGACTGGTTGGAAAAAGCGGAGAGGTGGTCAGTGCATGGCATGGTGTCGTGGTATGAAAGAAAGCTGCAAAGGACTGGCTTCTGTCGGTCCTTCACGACTCCCTGGTTGGGGTCTGAGAGATGGTGCTACACAGTGGCTAGAGACGTTATCAGATATGGCTCAGAATAGAAGCCAGTGGCGATCCTTCTGTAACCTTCTTTTACTTTCTTCATAAAAAGTGGTTGTGTCTCCCTTACTTGAAAGATTTCTTCTGATTGTACCTTTCCGTTCCATCGTTACGACCACACTACCTTACACCAATCTCTTCGTTATCGTTCTCTTTTTTCTTTTGTGCTCCTTAGTTTTTTTTTCTATCTCTCTTCGAATTTTCATTGTTTTGTGTGGCGCATATATATTGGCGCTCTCTTGTACCAATATTTATGTGTTCAAATAAATAAATAAATAAACTACACTCTTTCATTTAACATTGATGTAGAAGCCTTGTAGTAAATGAAACATTCATTCTTCGAATCAAAGTTAAGTCAGTTTCCCAGACCGATTAATCTAGTTGCATTGAATTCCTTGCTCGATTTTTTCATTACAAACTATCAACTCGCCGAAGACAATATTGATCAAATGCATCCGTACTGAGTACTTTTAATATAAATGTTTTATGGCTGTAAGAAGTAACGGACAGTGTTTTTAATTTTTAGCTGGTTACTTTGATTTTAAATAGAAAGCAAATGAAGTTAAACATCAACGTACTTGCTTTGTTTAATACTGGTTTGGTTGAACTAGCTTTACTCTCCTCTATGGCATAAGGAATATAAGCATCAACAAGTTGTTGCCTTAAAACGTATAGAGCATGTTGACATAGGTTCTTATACGACTCCCAACGATCGATAGCCAGGTCAATAACTTCCTTACCAGTGTAAACACCAGCCGATCTGTTCCAAGAAAAAATATCCATAAAATGAGCATTTAATTAATGAAGCGAATGATTTACATCTAATTTGGTCAATCTCTATCAAAAAAGACTATTTGCCTGCATATTCGTTTGTCAACTACCAATAAACATATATATTTCTTAAAACCATATAACTATTTCACTACATGAATTGTAAACAAGCCAAAACTTTATTGGTACTGTAGTGAACAAGAACACCAGTGGGAACAACTGATTTCTTTGAACACTAAGTTACAGAATCTCTTAGTAAAATCTGAGAACCATAAAGTAAATAATTCATTTGCGAAATGTCAACCAATTGTCTCAAACTTAATTGTTCCTTCGTCTCCTCACCAATCATTCTCTGTTCTCGTTCTCTTTTATTCGATCTCCTTAACTTCCTGCCACCCAAATTAGTCAACTGGATACATTTTAGCCTCAAAAATAAGATATACGTAAGCAGTTTGAGAATGATTAGTAAAGTTAGAGTTTGGAAGCTGTCATTGATTGGATAGCTTGCATATATTTTGAGATCAAAATGAAGGTGATTATACTTCCATCCTACCTCACTTAGTGTATTTTACATTTTAAAAAGTGCTGTGAAAATATCGAGTGATGTTTTGATGAAAGCAATAAATAATAGAGTTCTGCAACAATCCCCTTCATACAATGACATAAATACTGGTCATAACTTGTGCTTAAAATGAAATGTAGTTCACAAGTTAATATGTAAATTACAAAACTTATTGTAACCAACAGAAAAACAAATTACAAGTGCTAAAAACTTAGCTCACAGTGCAAGCATATTTTTATTTTTTAAGCATTACTTACAAATTTATCAGGAAGGAGAACT
The DNA here is from genome assembly GCA_944470205.2 of Schistosoma margrebowiei. Lineage (NCBI taxonomy): Eukaryota > Metazoa > Platyhelminthes > Trematoda > Strigeidida > Schistosomatidae > Schistosoma > Schistosoma margrebowiei. Next base: position 19,834,627 of record OX104026.1, on the reverse strand, counting down.
CTCAGAAATTACTAAACCACAATTTAACATCATTATATGAGGTAGATAAGCGAAAAAAGCCAGATGTTTGCTTTTGTCAATAAATGAAGTTGAAATACCACCAAGGAAGTGAGTAAGATTGATGGTACAATGCACGAGGAACTTCATATTGTCCGATATAAGAAAATGATGAACGACAAAAACTGCCTAGTATTTAAGCTTGGTTTTGAGTAAAATATTACAAAACTATTACAATCTGATAATAATTCTCGGTAGTAGTGAAAGACCAATCCGTCAAACTCGCTTCCGGTAACTCCTGTCAATAACAAGAATATACTTAGTCATTGTTGTGTCTTTTCCCTCAGAAGTTGTGGTTTTCCACGACTGTTGATGTCTACTTTTTAATGACATTCCTCTTCTTGTTTTAGTTCGAGTCGGACCGAATACTATTTACGCAAGTTTGCTTTTTGGATTTCTCAGATCGTGTCATCACATTCTCGGAAGCATCTGCTTGGGGTCGCATTTTTCAAATACTTGATTTTGTTGTTTTCGATAGTTTTTTAAAGACATTTTTCACCGTCTTAAGAAGCATGGGCAGTAAGGTAGGGTGAACTTATTTAAGGATCTTTCAAAATATCCCAAGACAGTATTGCTGGTAATTTTGGTTACCTGAGATGAAGAGCCAGTTAATTAACCCATGCTCTGCTTTAAGTTGTGACGCTTCTCATCTTTTTGTAATACAAAAGGGCCACAGAAGTGAGATTTTTGTTTAAAAGCCTGGATATATTAGTATGATGATTAATTATTTATTTATTTCAACACATAGATAATGGTACAAAGAGGCACCAAATAAATACGCGCCACACAAATCTCATTCGATATGTGTGAGGGCTGTGATACTGCCCGGGTGCCCAAACCAAAGCAGGTGGTTATCTTAGGGGGCCACACCCCGAGCCTTCGACCTGAAGGTCTGATCCACAAGGCAGTGGAGCATCGTAAGGAGATGCAGTCCCATGGAAGCCGGTGACCAACAATTGGTTCATTCGCCATTTGTTCCCGCAGGATACTGGAGCCCATGTTCACCATTGATTTGAAATCCGGTTAAAGCGCCGGACATTCGCTTTCCGTCCTCTCATTTTCGTAAACAACACCCACGCCACGAGAAGGCAGTGAGTAGGACTTCCCTGGCGGGGAAGTCCTACTCACCTGACCACCAGACCAAGTGAGTATTCACGAATCAACATGATATGATTCAAAAACAAGGCACGAAAAGACCTTGAGGTTTTGTTGATCAGTTAGTTTTTAGTGGTTTTTGTGTATAAAATGTCAGTATATATGATTACTCACTGAACAAACCATTTTGTCGATAAGTGGATATAATTCAAGAAATTCTAGCATTTTTGCTAACGTAACATTATTATGTCGGTAAGCTGTAATTTAAAATACAGTAGTTCGAACCAGAATCTAAGTAATATGATTTGAACCACACGGTGAAAGTCAGTGGTACAATCTGGCTGGTCAACGCAACATATTTTTCTCAAAGCTGCGGTTTATGTAATTCTTTGTCAGCTAAAGTGAACATTCTGTTGCAACACAAAAACAATTTACAGTTATCATAATGGGCACTGGTTTTAAGGCAAGACCAAACAAGATAAATGTACGTACTTAAGGTAATGAAGCGGATACTTTTGAGGATGTGAAAATCTGGGTGTATCCTTAATAGAATTAAGGTCCTTTTCTTCTGCTGGTTCACATAAAGGTGTAGAGGATAAAGTAGGATTCTCGGGATCCATACAGTGATCATCAGAAAGGCAAGAGGAAGATGAAGAAATGCTACCACCATCTGAAGACCAAGCATCTAACATATCCAAATGAGGATTAGTTAAGTGAACATCCTGTTGACGTTCCCAGGTTTGAATTATAGATTGCTCAGCAGGATAAATTTGAGAAGCCTCACTTTTTCCATCATCAAGAGACATGAGTTTATTTGTAAGTTTAATGTCAAGATTTTCACAAAAAATCACTGGAATAGAGTGAAATATTATTCAATTTTAATGACTACAGAATAATAATTAGATATAGAACATCTAAAGTTTTTATTTTCAAATCAAACAAAAAATCAAAATATAAAATAGGATCCTGGGACCTAGTCGCATAACTGCGGTATAAAGAGCAGTTATTATAAGGATAACAGACTAAAGATAATAGCTCCCAAGGTACAGGAGAAGTGAACGACAATACAAATCAAGAGACAGAAATATTAGGGATTTTTTACTACTCTGAGATACCAAGCCATGTTTATTCTGGGATTCATTCGTTGCATTGCCACACGGGCTCATAGGTATTTGTGTCGGAACCCACCTTATGACTAGTCCAATAATACAAAATACATCTACCAGCTAAAATGCATCTAAAACTTTTTCGCACCTTGATGTAGATTGAAAAACACAAATCACTTGTATCACCGCTGAGATTTTGCTAGCAAGCAACTTATTAAAGCTGATGAAATTCCTGAAGTGAAGAGGCCAGTCAATTCAACCATTTTATTTTTAGATGTCAAACTGAGTTCATATAAATTCAAAAGCGAAACTTTAGACCAAGGGAGGGAATTGTATGATAATGTTAACACTTCAGATTATTAGTTCCTCTCAGAAATGTAAACAAGATAAGGAAAGCATTATTTGCAGAATATGACGAATTTTTTACTTTCTCTTTAGCAAAATACAAACTAGTTGTTTTTGACTGTCGATATGTTGAGTTGGGGACGTGAATTGTCCATTAATAGCAAAAACGCTATCTGGGATGTTAATGGAGTCGGCAATCAAGGTTTCAATGAGGTTCTAATAAATCCTTGGGGTGACAAATTCAGAATATTTAAGTATTGGAAAAAATATCTAGACTTGGGAAAAAAGTTTATGTTAAAATCATTGGACTGCAATCGGTTACAGGAAGGAATAAGACCGAAACACCTAGTTCGCTTTTATTATAAACGGAACTGAGGGCTAATCACCAAACCATTTTAAACACAAAATTCGAATTTAAAACATTTAACTGCTAATGAGGCATTATTAGATCTTTTAGAAAACATTGAAAGTATTTGCTGAATCCACTTTACGCTTCGCCTCTAGCAGATGACGCGCCATCAAACTATGAAGCCGTTTTGTTACAGTGAACGTAAGTTCTTGGGAATATCCTGAATACATGTGAAAGCTTGCTGTCCTGCCTTCCAGTGCACGTTCCTTTGTATATGTTGTATTTTTATCACCTAATGTTTCCTACAAGATTTATGACGTCATAATACTATAGTATTCAGCAACAGAGTTCATCATAATCTCTAGAGATGCCACTTTTTTAAGGCAATAATTTATTACTGCGTACGTCACTTTGGGATTCGTTTGTGAGCACAACTTTCTGGCTCAGTGATAAAGTGTTCTCAGTATATCATATTTGCAACTTCGATTCAATTATTTAGAAAGCTGTGCGTTGTCTGTCTTTGATCAACAAGACTGCTATCTACACATTCTAGTCATCTGGTTAATTGGTAGAAAAGGTCGTGGGAATTTATGGGAAGGAAATTTAATCGCAAGTACTTCAATTACAAATTTCAATGGCGCAGATATAGTGAACAACCTCAACATCCCAACTTTTGTACAGCATTGGTCAAGTTAGGGTAATTTTGTTACAGTCCCATTGAAAATGTTGGGTGAGTCTTTTGAAAACGTGACAAGATTTACCCCGAAGTACGATTTTTCACATAATTAACACGACCGGAGTATTTTCAAAAACTTATCCAGGCCTGAATTTTTCCCCGAAATTCGCCCCAAACCACGTAGAAAACGAGCAGGTTTATTAGCTTGGAACACACGAAAAGCTAGTCGTAACTACTTCATATATTAGTTTAAGCAAACTTCTGAAGAATAACATATGATCAACGCAAACTTCGCAAACAACTCGCTTCCCAAATGTTTATTTTCATAACTGTAATGACAAAGTATTTACCGTTTAAAAGTCACCGGGAAAACAACGAAAAGGTATGCTACAGCTAGTTCAGTGTTTTGAAGCCCTGAAGGCTCTGAATAAAATCTATATTATTCGACTAACAGGAAATGGCTTTTTGTAAGAAACTAAAAAACAAGTTGTTAGAAGCTTTTTGTAATTCACTTTAGAGTGAGTGGATAGAATATGCTAATCACCATATGGTGATTAAGCAAGTCGTAGTTACAAAACCTTCGCCAAAATTCGATACTAAAGACATTGAAATTTAATAGAAAAGATGAGACGGACTACTTTGGGCTAACCAAGTTAATGAAATAATGACTCACAAACCTTCTAACCACCTTTAAGTTACGAGCACAATGGAACATCGCGCCGTGCAATATCAAGCTTAGAGGAAATCCAGATTTAACATGCTGTAGCTGAACACAAAAGTAATTTGTTTCTTTGAATCTGTCTCTAAGTAGTTGTGACGATGTATGGTCACTGGTATACTCATCGTTTAAACTGACAGGTAACTCAGTTTTATTTAGTGATAGATATTTTCTGCCAATTACACTTAGAGTGACACCGCCTGTAGCTCTTCTAGAGCTACTACCGGTTCCATGTCCATAAAGTAGGAGGGTTTGGGACAGAGTCGATAACGCTATGCCGTAGAAAACAATCTTACTTAAAACAAAGCCAGTCAGATTAAACTATTTAAATTATGTACTTAGAGTCGAAGGAAGAATTATGACACCTCATGATGAAAGCCGATATTCTTCGAAAGTCACGAGGCCAATGCTCCTTCTAACAATCTGAGCAACCATTTTTATGGGTACATGAAACGTCCGGACAATGTGGGAGACAGGAAGGACTAGTTAAATAGCAACAGAAATGAGGAGATACAACTTGGCAGTGCTCGAAATCAGTAAAACCCATTGGACAAAAGCTGGACAGCAAGGGCTAGATGCAGGAGAGATGCTACTGTACTCCGATCACGAAGAGTAAAATTCTCCATACACTCAGAGTGTTTCTCTGATGCTGTCCAAAGAAGCACGGAATGCACTCACAGGATGGGAATCTCATGGATCCAGGATCATCAAAGGATCCTTCAAAATAAATAGGGAAGAATTCACTATGAGTGTTATCCAATGTTTTTTACCCACCAGTGATAGCAACGACGACAATAAGGAATAGTTTTATGAACGGCTACAATAATTCATAGAGAAATACTCAGGAAAGGACGTAACAATCCCAATGTTAGATCTAAACGCTAAAGTCGGACTGGACATCATCGGGTTTCAAGATATCGTGGGACAACGTGGACGGAAGGGGAGAAAGGAAGAGAAATGGCGGGAGATTTTCGAACCTACGTGCATTCAACAAAATGGTAATAAGTGGTGCGATATCCCCGCAAAAACATATAAACCAAGCTACATAGGTCTCATTGAATCACACTACAGTGAATCAGATTGATCATATTTGCATCACTAAAGTATTAAGAAGGCCAATGAAATACTTGTGAATACAATAAAATACACCCTTCCTTCAACATATTGACAAACTCAAACAATTCCACAGAACTTTCAACTACAGCTTCCATGCCTTACAAGATCTACTCAAAGTAGAAGAAACTACTATTGAGGACAACTCAAAAGGAATCAGAGAAGCACTAACTTCAACATGTCAGGAGATAGTGGGTCACATAAACATCATCATAAGGGATAAATCTCTATGGAATCCCTGCACAAGACTTAAAAAGGAAGAACAAGAAGACAGTAATTAACAACATCTGAACAAGAACAGAGAAAGTTAAGACACAAGCTGAATACTACAAAGCAAACAAATGAGTTGAGAAGAGCATTAGGGCTGACAAGTAGAAATATGTGGAAGACTTATCAGCGACAGCTTAGAGGGAAATCGGAAATAACTAAATGACACGATGAAGAAACTGACAGAGAACTCTAATAAACCAAAGTGTTCAGTCAAGGACAAGGAGGGTAAGCTAATCACTAAGATTCAATAACAGAGAAAGAGATGGGTGGAACACTTTGAAAATGCCTTGAATGTACCAGCCACATTGAACTTAATGGACATCGAAACAACAAACACAGACACTCCTACAGATGTCACTCCACCAACGATCGAAGAGATCAGAATGGCCGTCGGACAAATCAACAGTGGGAAATCAGAATGACCTGACAATATATCAGCCGAAGCACTAAAGTCACACAAAGGTAACTTCACATGCTTCACGTTCTATTTAGGAAGATTTGTGAGGACGAACAACCGCCGACAAACTTGGAAAAAAGACACGTCATCAATATATCAAAATAAAGAGATCTGAGCATATGTGAGAGCTCAGCTAGAAGCATCACACTACTATCGGTACCAGAAAACGTTTCTCACAGAGTGTTGCTGAACCGAATGAAAGTTTCAGTAAACATCCAGCTTCAAGATCTACAGGCCGGATTCCGTACGGACCGGTTGTGCACAGACCCAATTGCGACACTACGCATCATCGTTGAACAATCAATTGAATGGAACTCGTCACCATGCATCAACTTCCTTGACTATGAGAAGGAGTTTGACAGAGTGGATAGGAGAACCTTATGGAAACTTCTCCGACACTACGGTGAACTTGAGAAAATCGTCGACATCATTTGGAATTCGTACGACGGACTACACTGCAAAGTAGTGCATGGAGGACACCTGACAGATGCATTTCAATTAAGGACTGATGTCAGACAAGGCTTCGTACTATCGTCTTTCCTCTTTCTTCTGGCGGTCGACTAGATTATGAAGACCTTGACATTTGAGGGAAAGCATGGAATACAATGGACAGATTGGATGCAACTAGACGATTTGAACTTGGCAGATGACCTGGCTTTTCTAAACCGTACACATAAACAAATATGGGTCAAGGCATCCACTGTGGCAGAAGCCTCTGCGTCAGTAGGCCTCAACATACACAAGAGAAAAGCGACATCGTCGAATACAACACGGAGAACACCAACCTAATCACACTTGATGGAGATGATCTGGAACTAATGGAAACTTTCATGTACTTGGTCAGCAGCGTCATCGATGGACGAGGAGGATCGGATGCAGACGTAAAAGCCTAGGTTGGCAAAACAAAAAGTCGTTCCTCGAGTTGAAAAACATATGGAACTCAAAACAACTGTCAACCAATACCAAAGTCAAAATCTCCAGTGTTGACGTCATGATGGTCTTTTTGTACGGAGCCAAAACTTGTAGGACAACTGCAACCATCATTAAAAATGTACAAGTATTTATTAACAGCTTTCTGCTCAAGGTACTGAATGTCCGTTGGCCGGATGCCATCATCAACAGCCTAGTGTGGGAGAGAATATACCAGCTTCCAACTGAGGAGGAAACTATGCGAAGGCGCTGAAAGATGACATGACATACGTTGAGGAAGTCATCACGCTGCCCACGAGACAGGCTCTAACTTGGAATCCTGAAGTAAAAGGGAAAAGAGCGAGGCCAAAGAACACTCTGAGACAAGAATTGGGAGCCGACATGGACAGCAACTTGAACGGACTGCCCAAAACCGAGTGGGACAGAAAGTGCTGTTAAACAACCTTTCTCCTTCGTGAATAGTAATGGGAATAAGTAAGTAATTAAGTGCACTTGAAGTATTTTCTTCCAGCCTTTATAGGCGTAAAGAAATAATAATAATATATTTCTGCATGAGCAGGAGGATCTGTTTAAGTACCTCTATGAAAACCGAATCCCTTCGGATAAACGGCACAGTTTCAGAATAGGTTATTCCTGTCTCACTAACTATTAGTCGCTTGTGAAATCTGGTGCGCTCTTAAGGCCCAAACGTTACCTGTAAACGTAACCTACATTGATTTCAGCAAAGCTTTTGACAAAGTACCGCACAACCGGCTGTTATATAAGATAAAAATGTCGGAATTGTTGGCAACCTATTGATGTGGATAAAAGACTTCTTAGTTGGGCGTCAACAAAGAGCAAGGGTGAACTCAAAGTTATCTAGCTGGGAAACTGTGCTTAATGGAGTGCCCCAGGGTACAGTTTTGGAGCCAGTGCTACTCCTCTTGTATGTAAATGACCTTCCTTGTCTCCTATCATCATCGGCCTTGCTATATGCTAACGATGTCAAGATATGAAGAACGATACGATGTAAGGTTGATAACTTAGAATTCCAAAATGAACTGAAGAAATTATTTGAATGGTCTCAAACCTGGCAGTTGCTGATAAATACTTCCAAGTGTGTTGAAGTGCATATCGGTCATCAAGGTACAGATGCATACACGATGAATAACACTGAGCTACCTGTCGTTCAGATACATAATGACTTAGAAGTCATCGTTAGCCAAAACTTAAGGACTACTGCACACTGCCGTGCAATAGCCTCCAAAGGTTTAAAAACGTTATGGTCAATAAGTAGGGCTTTTAGTCATTTTGACGCTAAGACGTTTTTGAGTTCGTATACAGTTTTCGTACGTTCTAAACTTGAGTACTGCATACAAGTGGCCAGCCAAACCTTTTCCCGTTGTCATATCTTAGAACTGGAGGCAACTTGATTTCAGTTCTCGAATTGCTTATTGATAAATTTGCACCTGATTTGCCCTCATTTTTCTTGCCTTCCGAAACAGATAATTTACGAGGACATTCTGAGAAATTTCACAAGCCCAGAACAAATTACTTGTCAGCTGACAATCGACTTTCCCATCGAATCATTAACGAGTGGAATTCATTACCTCAGTACGTGATTGAGGCTCCATCCGTCGACTCTTTCAAAAAAAAGTTGAATCAACTGAGACCACCATTGCCAGGACTCATACAGGCAATGAAGCCTCCTGTCACTTCCAAACTGAAACTGAAAGAAGACTCGTAGGGCGCTTGCTGTGAACTACAACCTTGAGGAGACGCGTACATCAAAAAATCCATAGTTGTGTCTTCAGTGCAAGATTCTGAAGAAGGAGAAAATAGAAACAATAGTGCAGCAAGGCACTTGGATATGGACGCCAAACGTTGCCAAGTGTTTTGTACTAAAACAGACAGAGGTATAATAAATAAGCTTAAATTCATATAATCTCTTGTTACAGTGAAATGAAGTCAGAGGCTCCATATAAGAGAAAGTAGTAATAAAAAACAATCAGTTGTGATGTTTAACAAGTTGGAGTAAGCTCACATGAAGGAAGAGAAGTCAAGGTTGGTACAAGGAAAGCGGTTTATTAGAAAGGAATGTGCATATGGGAGTGAAGTGTTAAGAATACTAATAACCATATCTTTTATTGTCTGATTTTTTCTCCCTTTCTTTCTTTCTTTCTTTTGTTCATCGGCTGCCAGCCACACAACCCTAATGTGAAAGTCCGAGTTAGCATGTTATAGATTGTCTTATTAGAATAGCTAATTCAGCATAAAATTGGAAACATGAGTTTGATTGGTGAGTGTGAGTAGACAATTTATATCTTAGATTGATTGACTTACTCTCAATTATAACGAGCCTGATATATACAAAATATTCTACCCCACAAACATGGGTGGATTGAAGTCATCGCCCTCACCATCGGTGCTTTCTGGTCAGCAAATCCACCCTCCCTTCTTTCGTGATGTTAGGCTCATTTAAGCTTATTTTTGGATATATGTCATACCTCACACAGTTTTCTGTGTTTCACATCCTGTTGGAAAACACTATTTCTATCAGTACCATTTTACAAGCTTAGCAGGCAGTTATAAATTATGGACTGTGGGTAAGGCATCTATGCGGTGCTTTTGTCGACTATAGTATAAAGTATAGTTTGCCAATCAGACTATAAGCATTAAGAAGGGTATATTGTAGGATAGTTATTTAATAAGGCAGGCGGAAAAGTATAGAAGTATATGAGTTGTAGATAAGGTAACGAGTGGAGAAATAATAATAATTGCTAGTCAACATAGTGTGCAAAAGGGTAAAACGTTAATACAGGATAAACAGGAAGAAACTCACAGTAACTTGGTGCTGATGTTATTTTTTGTTGTTTTAACCAGTTGATTGGTAACAGGCTCCATAGATGCAAGATCACTGGTATTAGGCAGTCGATTGTGCCTTCCTCTTAACTTTTTAGGGTGGTAGTGAGTGTCCCTTAGCGACCGAGTTTAGTTGAACAGTATCGACATGTCAAGTGAGTTACCTGTCTACTTCAAGTGAGGAAATAGGGTGGGAAAAGTAACTAATACAACTGAAATGTAGAAAAAATAGAGCAAACGGAACTTGAAGTACATTTTGGTCTAGACACATAGAGAGCCCATGATTTCTAAGTAGGGCACAGATATTTTCGTACGCGCTAGATCAGTGCAAGTGAGGGCTTGATCAACCAGTTTTACAAACGTATGTAATTTATCTGTTATGAGTATTTCGAAAGGAAGACTATTCCATAATATTGCATACTTGATAAGGAAGACGTTTCACCGAGTTTTTTATCTGTATTTCCCAACTTTGACCGTAGATACTTTGTTTCGAAGTTCGTATTCATGTGAAACTCAGGCAAGAACTAAATTATATGTTGAATAAGTAAAGTTTTTGAGTAGTTTGAAGTAGAGAACCAAATTAGACCTAGGCTTTCTTTTCCAAAGCGGTTCTATTCCTAAGATTTGACATCGGGAACTGTAGTCAATGACCGATTCAGTCTTAAGTATTTTGCGTGTGAAGTCTCGTTGTATTCCTTCCACTCTTAGTATATCAGGTAGACGTAGGCTGGAAAATAAAACGTTTTTTCGAAAGATTTCTTAAAGTGTACCATCCCCATAGTTCTCAGTATGTAGTTTCATATCAGAAGAAAAAATGCATGTGTTTTTTCGTTTTTCGTCTTGAGCGAATGCCTTTTTGGGTGCTATTTGTAAATGAAGTGTATCAGAGGTCTAATCGAGTAAAGAGTATGTTATAACTTGCGGCCTGTGTACCCTGTTAATGCATAACGTAACAATACCGACACTTAGAGAGCAGTGAATTATGGAAAAGACCAATGACGCGTAAAACCCACACTAGCAGTCTAGAATCCTGATTGGTCCTAGCCCAGTCAGTTATGTCTAGAACACCAATCTCAACCTCTGCAGTGTGAACCATTTATTTAAAACACACTAGGTTTATATATCAACCAGACAGGCCACAACGTACCATAAAATAGAAAACAACATTTGTACAAGATATTGTAGTGGCTGTGCTTCAATAACTAATCACCCTCGAACTTATTAAGTTTATAGTTGTTATAAAGTGAAATCGTAGAGTGCTTGCTGTAAACTATGACCTTGAGAGGACGCGTACATCAAGTTTGTTCCAATCGTCAGAAGTTTCATAGCTGTGCTCTCAGAGCAAGATTCTGAAGAAAAAAAAGAGAAACAGAAGAGCAGCAAGGCACTTGGATATGAACGCCAAACGTTGCTTAACATAGTGTAGTAGAACGGACAGAGGTATAATAAATTAGAATAAATTCATATTATGTCTTGTTAGTGAAATGAAGTCAGAGGCTCCATATTAGAGAATGTACTAATAAAGAACAATGAGTTGTGATGTTTAATAAGTTGGAGTAAGCTCACACGAAGGAAAGGAAGTCAAGGCTGGTACAAGGAAAGCGCTTTATTAGAATGGTGTGTATGTAGAGGGTGAAGTGTTAAGAATACTAATGACTACATCTTTTGTTGTCTAACTTTTATTTCTTTTTTTGTTTGTCCGATGCCAGCCACACAATCGTAGTGTAAAAGTCCGAGTTAGAATGTTATAGGTTGTCTTAGTAGAATAGCTAATCCAGCATAATATTGGAAACATGAGTTTGAGTGGTGAGCGTAGGAAAACAATCTATCATGATTAGTAAGAACGTAGCTCAGCTTAAAGGCAGGTCCGTTTAATCCCTATGGGATTCACTAACATTTTTGGCAGGATAAAAGTTATGGAAGAAACTCAAAAATATCCTGAAACTTTGGTCTAATCGATCATGAGTTGGAATTAGCGAAATCGTCAAATAGGTGTTCTTCAAAAATTCGTCGGTAGCAATATTCAACACAATGCTTGAGTTATCATTTATTCCCCTAATATCGAAATTAGTTCAGACTTATTGTCTTGAGAGAAGAACTAAGTAACATTGAAGTTACTCACCAGCATAGTTAGAGAGAAGTTAATTTCTGGAGCTCTTTTGATTACTTGCAGAAATATGTTGATCAGAAGCCAATGATCTAGGAATAGCACCCCTTTGGAAGAGAAGGCTTAGGTCTAATTTGATTCTCTACTTCAAACTACTCAAAAACCTTACTTATTCAACGTGTAAGATAATTCTTGCCCGAGATTCACATGAATACGGACTTCGAAACAAAGTATCTACGGTCAAAGTTGAGAAATACAGATCAAAAACTCGGGAAAACTTCTTCCTCACCAAGTATGCAATAATATGGAACAGTCTTCCCTCCGAAACTCGCATGGCAGATGAATTACATACGTTTGTAAAACTGCTTGATCAAGCCCTCACTTGCACTAATCTTGCACGTACGAACACATCTGCACCCCACTCAGACATCATAGGCTCTCTCCATGTCTAGACCAAAATGGACTTCAAGTTCAGTTTGCCTTATTTTTCCTACTTTGCAGTTGTATTAATTACTTTTTCCACCCCATTTCTTCACTTGAAGTAGACAGGTAACTCAATGGACCTATCATTACTGTTAAAATAAACTCGGTCGATAAGGGACACTCACTACCACCCTAAAGCGTCAAGAGGACCGCACAATCGGCTGCCTACTTCCAGTGGTCTTGCATCTATGGAGCCTGTTACCAATCAACTGGTTAGGACAACAGAAAATAACATCAGCACTAAGTCACTGTGAGTCCCCTCCTGTTTATCCTGTATTAACTTTTTACTCTTCAGTACACTATGTTGACTAGCAATTAGTATTATTTCTCCACTCGTTCTCATATCCACAACTCATATACTTCTATACTTTTTCCGCCTGCTTAAATAAACAACTATCCTACAATATACCCTTCTTAACGCTTATACTCTGATTGGCAAACTATACTTTATACTATAGTCAACAGAGGCACTGCATCGATGCTTTACCCACAGTCCATAGCTTGTAACTGTCTGATAAGCTTGTAAAATGGTACTTATAGAAATAGTGCTTTCCAACAGTTTTTGGAACAGAGGATTGTGCGAGGAATGACGTATATACAAAAATAATGCTAAATGAGCCTAACATCACAAAAGGAGGGAGGGTGGAGTTACTGACCAGCAAGCATTGATGGTGAGGGCGATAACTTCAATCCACCCATGCTTGTGGGGACAGAACATTTTGTATGTATCAGGCTCCTCATGACTGAGAATAATTCAATCAATCTGTGATATAGATTGTTTTCCTACGCTCACCACTCAAACTCATGTTTCCAATATTATGCTGGATTAGCTATTCTACTAAGACAACCCATAACATGCTAACTCGGATTTTTACACTAGGATTATGTGGCTGGCATCGGAAAAACAAAAAAATGAAAAAAAAGTTAAACAATAAAAGATGTAATAATTAATATTCTTAACACTTCACCCTCTATATACACACCCTTCTTATAAACCGCTTTCCTAGTAACAGCCTTGACTTCCTTTCCTTCATGTGAGCTTACTCCAACTTGTTAAACATCACAACTCATTGTTCTTTATTAGTACATTCTATAATATGGAGCCTCTGACTTCATTTCACTAACAAGATATAATATGAATTTATTCTAATTTATTATACCTCTGTCCGTTCTACTACACTATGTTAAGCAACGTTTTGCGTTCATATCCAAGTGCCTTGCTGCTCTTCTGTTTCTCTTTTTTCTTCAGAATCTTGCTCTGAGAGCACGGCTATGAAACCTCTGACGTTTGGAACAAACTTGATGTATGCGTCCTCTCAAGGTCATAGTTTACAGCAAGCGCTCTACGATTTCACTTTATAACAACTATAAACTTAATAAGTTGGGAAACATTCTGTGAACCAACAAATGTTGTAATTTATAGATCATGCCTGTAAAAACGGTGTGTACCTGCACATGCAGAAATATATTATTATTATTATTATTATTCTGAGTTTGCCGGTTTGACTGCATAGTAACAATGCATTTAATTATCTAATTTCCTTCAGGTGTTGATGTGGAGGTATTGGCTCATGACAACACGGTTCTCAAAGCTGAACATATAATTTATCAACGCTCAATATTTAAAACTCGAAGGTCAAAAATACTGAACACGGAAACAACAATTCGATATAACATGACTCGGCTATTCAAGCACGGTCATTCAATATAACTTACTGTTTTATGTATTGAATATACTACTCTATATACAGCCCGAAATGTGTTCTCCGTACGTGCCAAACATCATATTACCGATTGTCATGATAACAGGTCAGTGTAGAAAATGATGGGACTTCCATATAAGATTTCATAGATTTGGCAGTCACTTTATGGCAAATCGACAACGTTTGGATGAAGTCTATTATTATAGCGACAAAGATAAATGTAGCAGTGCCGAATCAGTCAATAATTCCATACTGACTACACTATGATTCGCCTAAATGCACAATTGTAAAAAAATAATAGTGTCAAATTGTGTAACGTCATGTGCTATTCTAAACCCACATTGTTTATTCCAACTTCCGGACAAGTCAGTCTATCTATTCTTCTTAAACTACATTTCAACATTTCCACTTATTGGCTTATTTATTCTGACTGCTTTCTGATGAGCGTATGTATGTGCACATCTTATCCTACTGATCACATATATGTAGTCTATTTTTAACCGGCTATAAACATTGATTAACGTTTGGTTAGGTCGAGTTGGCTCACTTCTCTTTTCTAATTTGCTTCTCTTTTCCCATTTGTCCAGTCTCTCTGCTTGCCTGTTCAAATCACTGAGTGCATGAATGATATATATTAAAAATCCGTCCTCGTATTTGGTTTCTTTAGTTCCGTTATTCACTAACGTGAGTTAAGTCGGTAATTATACGCGAGTAATAATAATAATAATAATAATAACAATAATAATTACGATACCTCTTTAGTTTAAGGTAATTGGTTGTTATATAATTCACTTGATTTTGTAGAATTATGGTTTACTTCGTTATCATGGTAATAGACCTAATCCTAAAATTGTAGATATGTACTAATCTGACTGCCTGATCGATAAGATCTTGCTTCAAGGTCACATCATTATCTATTCTAACTCGTCGTATCGTAGAAATCAGCAATATGACGTAAAGAACAAAATTGTGTTAAAGAGAGAATAATACATTTAACTTGAGTAAGGACAAGTTATGCGTACTGACTACACTTGTGAGGATGGACCATTGTTATGACTTTATGTCCAGCTTTTTATCACGAGGTTTATCTACCAATCAAAATACGACTTATACAAACTTAACACTATGCCAAACCAATGACGTTCAAGCGGTATGAGCAGTCTAGCGTCCTTATTAGTCCTGTCTTCCTAGCCCGTCCACTTTAGTCCAGAATTCAATACCAGCTTCTGCAATATGAATCGAATCGCTTATTTCAGACTCACTCGGTTTATATATCAACCAAACAGATCACAACCCGCCATTAAATAGAAAATAACATGTGTACACAATACTTGGCCAAGTGTGGCTGTGAGCGTGAGAGGCAGTAGTCAATAAAATGAACATAGCTTAGGAACCGTAATACGTACAATGATGAATCAAAAGGTCAAAATAAAGCTTATAATAAGAGGAATATAAATTTATGCAATCTAATTGTTGAATAGTTACACCATAAGAATATATAGATAATATTAGTAAATTAATGTTACTCGTGATTAATCTACGCTCGGATATCAAAGCCATGACTTCTGATTTATTGAATTAATGTTTCCAAGTTCTCCATTGTTAACTTTTTCTTTGCGTTGGTTGTTGGATATAAATCTTTTCTGCAATTATATGCTCCGCTTCAAAGGTCGGGTGGTTAAAAGCCGATCCCTTTACGGGTTTACAGAATCGATAGAGCTTTATTCGTAACGGGGGAAATACTCGGGAAGTTTCTCTGAAATGTTGAATGAAGCACTATTTTTTATCCCACTTTTCTGTGTGTTTCAACTTTTACCCAAGTCTCTTACAATGTTTCTCAATCACCTTTTTCTGCACTTTTATTATTTAATATTGATTAAGTATTTGAATTTAATACTCTTGCATGCTCTTAGGCTATCAACAATTCAGCTGTGTCTAAGTAAATTCAAGAGTGAGGAGTTACTGATCGATGACCTTTGATTGTCTGCCACATATGTTTGCTCGTATCCTTGTGGATAGACGTTTGATTCAGAGCTGCTGAGCATGTCGTTATTGATTATCAGGTACTGTGTGCTTGTTTGTTTACTATTTCTATAGCTGTTCAGCACGCTGTTTTATCACAAAGAAGCCTTTGATCATATAGTACGGGATATATCATCTGAGGTATTTTGTACTTTGGTATAATTTGTTTTTACCTCAAATTAGGATAATTTCAGTTGAGCACAGAGTTTGTATTTTGATACAATTTGATGAGTCACTCAAAACTTCTTCGCACTCCTTACAAAATTTTAACATGGCTTAATCAAACAAATTTTGTTTAGTTAGCTCTGCGTTTAGATTAAATAATGGAATCACGAGTATCACGGTTCTCACACTAAGTGTAATCATTTGACAAATATTTGAAACGCATGGTAAGTACACCAAGAAGTTCGTTGTAAACTTAGTGTTAAACCACGAAGAAAATGGAGACAGACATACCTCCAGATATTTGCAAATCCCTTTTGATACACTTTTATGTCACGGATCCTGAATTAGTGAGGATAGTCGACATACTAAAGTTAGTTGGCTGAATTGAAACGCAATTAACGGACAGATACATGTAAAAGTTTGAAAGTTCAGTTACAAACAGGGAAAACAACTACTGCGCCTTCAGAAAGAGTTTTGGTCTTTAAAGCTAGAAAAAGATGCGAAAGCTGAAGCAACTTCTGCTTTGCATTGCGATAATATACGACTGAAACATATTCGCCGTTTCGTTAGCCATTCTCATTATAACTACAGAGTTAAGCTAACAACATTTGAAACAACAGATTATGAATTACTCAGGAAAATGGAAGGGAAAAGTTACACGGTCATCTCTTAATGAGAGGCTTCAGCTTTCTAAGCCAGAACTATGTAGTTCTGATGCCCAGCCAGCAGAGTACTGTAAGTTTATGAGACAGTTTGAGATGCATATTGTGTCCAGCATTGAAAATTATGATCAGCAGCTCCTATTCTTGATACCTTGTTGTACGCGAAGGCTTGAGAGACTATGGAGGATTTAGTAGTTCTTCCACCATCGTTTAGTTTTCATAGGGCATGCGACATAATGAAGCGGTTATTTGGCAGAACACATCAAGTTAGCCGAGCGTTGTTAAAAGATTTGATTGAAGGCTCTAGTACAGAATGTAGTGACACGTAAACCTTGTATAAACCAGCAATGAAATGGAAAGTTATTCTATAACCCCGAAACAAATGGATTATTCGATTTGCCTAAACTCTCTTGGAACTCTAAAGAGCACAGTAAAGAAGTCGCTTTCAGCGTTACAGATGAAATGAGCCAAGATATTCAGAAGGGTGATAGTGAATGTCCGAGATCCCACATTTACTAAGTTAACAGAATTCGTATCGTCTAGTTTAAGAATGTTACCCAGTAGATTTGGACAGATTTCAATGGGTAGTGCATGGACCTTGAACAAGAAAGTTTGCTCCACGTGACAGCAGTCGTGAAATACAATCGATATAAAGCCAAAATGCGTAATATGTGTGGAGAACCATTCAAGAGAAAACTATTTTCGGTCCTTGGATTTATCAGTTAGTGATAGGTAGTGTAGCGAAATAGATAAGGCCATTTGTTTTCCTTGTCTTCAGGAGGATCACAGACAAGGACATTGTGAAGTTCGTTTAATGTGTAATATTGAGTGTTTTTTTAGGATTGGTATCATTGATTGTTGCATAAATTCATGAGATTTCAGTGTGTTTTCATTGAGCAGTTAGGTAAAAGTCGTTATGAATTCATGAATTCGTCAATGCGAAAGATGTTTGTGGGTCTAATACTCAAATGTCTTAAGACTGGAAAATGGAATTTTGTGGATATGCCCTTTTATACAATGTTTCAGATATGCCTGTAGTCAAGTAAGATGCCTTATAACTCTTAGGTTTATCATCGAAAACTATGACGACTGTCGTTAAACATGGAAACAGAAGTGGGTTGGCCAGACTTTGAAGTCTACTTTTCAGACAGGAACGAGTGTGTACACGTTCAGCCAACGAATTTACTACTTATGGGTCATGGCTTTTAGAACCGGTTCATAGGTGCAAGATGAATGGAGATCGCCTAGTAAGAACACTAATAGAATGTACGAAAGAAGTTGTTATAACAGGAGATGTGATTAGGCTTTATCTTTTGTAGAGAACGGAATAACAGCTGATTGTTGATTGCGCTTATGTGTGTACAGGTGTATTGCTGTAAATCCTGCATTTCTAATTGGCATCCGCTGAGGTGCTCATAACATGACGAAACGCCCGTCCAGTATTTTCAGGTTTTCAATGTTGGTCCAGCATTGAAAAGTCCATGATCTTAATTAAATCCAACAACCTCTGCAACCTCAAATTAAAACTTACTACAGCGTTTTTGATTTCTTAGTTATGGCCAAGTTTTTATGGCCGTTGCAGTTATTGACAACTGCCACACTTTCGTTGTGCTTCACCTTTTGACTTTGGTTGCTGTTATATTGAGCGACAATATCCTCAGTCATTGTTACTCGATTATCTAGTGTTAGATCCAGAAATAACAACGGTTACAACTGTCTTGTTCAAAGAACTAGTTAGTCACACATCCCAATTCGAGTGTTTAGGAGACAAGATTGACCAATGTGTTCGGTAAAATAAAGCACAAATCCGTATAAAATTGGTATCGTGTATGGCGATGGACAGTGTTTTCTTCGACGAAAATGTCCACGAAATACGAGAAATGTAATACGTTGGTTTTATAATCGAATTAGGTTCATTACGAGTGAGAAGCAAGGTTCTGTCTAAAAAATGATAAGCCTGAAACCAGTCAATCATTTTTCAAGGACGGGCAGTCCCGATTCGAAATAATACCCTTTCTTTGCAATAAATAAAATACTTTTGTTTCACCGAGGATTCTAACAAATTAAAGGTCGAATAGGATCGATCAATCACAAGCTTCTTAACATTGTCACCGCTTAGATTGTAAAAGACATCAGTCATCAGAGATTAGGTGTTAAAATCATTGATCTTAGTTGATCGTGCTAATATTCTGTTTTCTGGCACCGGAAGCTCCATGCTTTTGCTTATTCCTGGCTGGCCGTGTTTGGGACTTGTAGTCTGTGGTTGGACCTTAGAGTCAATAAGAGTATCTAACGAAAGTAAAAAAGAGAACTATTCTTAATACTGTTTCTTAAACAATTGTTAGTGACATCATGCCGACATTGTATTAATGGACAAATCCACTGTAATTGCTAAATAAATTGATCATTGTGCCATTTTTTGACCAGTTTTGATTTGAAATTTCATGATAGTTAGTGACGCCGAATTCCAACATTTATGAGGACGTTGATTTTCCAACCATGGCAATGTTATAAGAGACAGATAGAGTAAATAATGATCAGTACACTTCTGATCTCAAATATATTGACTTAAATTGATAATCCCAAACTATCCTAAAGTTGACTGAAGATCTTTACAGTAAACTGAATTTATCCGTCCCTATTTTAGAGTACCTATAAACTGTATAGAACTTAGAGAACCAGTCTGGTATTTATTTGTACTTATTATTTTATTTTTATCACAGGGTTGCCGAATCCTTGTGTTAATAAGGTTGCACTTTTTCTCACATCAGATTGCTCCTAAAGATGCCACAGGCGTTCGGAGTTTGACAACGTCTTTAAATGTGACCTTTCCATAATAGAAGTATACCGATTCAATCAAATCAAAAATCGGAAATGGAGTGGTTCGAGGTTATATTCGAGAGGTTATCGATATCTCGAGAAGCACTTGATCTAAGCTGGATAACGGTTTCGAGATGTGGGTAGCCTCTCGTGATCTAGTGCAGATGCGTCACCGAGCGCCTTCAGTTAGGTTTGTTCATTAAAACTAATCAGGTCGGCACAAAATGTCGAAGACTTACAGAACTGTTTGTTTTAATGATTTATTTACAGAGACATTCCTTTAAGGATACTCTCTCAGCTGATGTGACTATTATCACTCGGTGGGTATTCACGAAGGTAAACTCGATACCACTGTACCGCATGAGGTTTATCCCTATGCATATAGATCATTAGTATATTACTGGTTAACTAGATACGGTCACATGTAGTTATTTCCAGCTTGTTTATAATCCCCACTTTATATCTCGAAATAAACCCATTATTACTCTTATTCGTAATAAAACGTTGTGCCAACTTCGCGTCTGATAATTGCTATTTACCTTATGTTATTGCTTAATGTATGTCAACCATTTTTACCTTAATAGTCCAATTTTTTATAATATAATATAATATAATAATAATATATTTCTGCATGTGCAGGTACACACCGTTTTTACAGGCATGATCTATTAATTACAACATTTGTTGGTTCACAAAATGTTTCCCAACTTATTAAGTTTATAGTTGTTATAAAGTGAAATCGTAGAGCGCTTGCTGTAAACTATGACCTTGAGAGGACGCGTACATCAAGTTTGTTCCAATCGTCAGAAGTTTCATAGCTGTGCTCTCAGAGCAAGATTCTGAAGAAAAAAAAGAGAAACAGAAGAGCAGCAAGGCACTTGGATATGAACGCCAAACGTTGCTTAACATAGTGTAGTAGAACGGACAGAGGTATAATAAATTAGAATAAATTCATATTATGTCTTGTTAGTGAAATGAAGTCAGAGGCTCCATATTAGAGAATGTACTAATAAAGAACAATGAGTTGTGATGTTTAACAAGTTGGAGTAAGCTCACATGAAGGAAAGGAAGTCAAGGCTGTTACTAGGAAAGCGGTTTATAAGAAGGGTGTGTATATAGAGGGTGAAGTGTTAAGAATATTAATGACTACATCTTTTATTGTTTAACTTTTTTTTTCACTTTTTTGTTTGTCCGATGCCAGCCACACAATCCTAGTGTAGAAATCCGAGTTAGCATGTTATGGGTTGTCTTAGTAGAATAGCTAATCCAGCATAATATTGGAAACATGAGTTTGAGTGGTGAGCGTAGGAAAACAATCTATATCACAGATTGGTTGAATTGTTCTCAATCATGAGGAGCCTGATACATACAAAATGTTCTGTCCCCACAAACATGGGTGGATTGAAGTTATCGCCCTCACCATCAATGCTTGCTGGTCAGTAACTCCACCCTCCCTCCTTTTGTGATGTTAGGCTCATTTAGCATTATTTTTGTATATACGTCATACCTCGCACAATCCTCTGTTTCACAAACTGTTGGAAAGCACTATTTCTATAAGTACCATTTTACAAGCTTATCAGACAGTTACAAGCTATGAACTGTGGGTAAAGCATCGATGCAGTGCCTCTGTTGACTATAGTATAAAGTATAGTTTGCCAATCAGAGTATAAGCGTTAAGGGTATATTGTAGGATAGTTGTTTATTAAAGCAGGCGGAAAAAGTATAGAAGTATATGAGTTGTGGATATGAGAACGAGTTGAGAAATAATATTAATTGCTAGTCAACATAGTGTACTGAAGAGTAAAAAGTTAATACAGGATAAACAGGGAGGGACTCACAGTAACTTGGTGCTGATGTTATTTTCTGTTGTCCTAACCAGTTGATTGGTAACAGGCTCCATAGATGCAAGACCACTGGTAGTAGGCAGCCGATTGTGCGGTCCTCTTGACGTTTTAGGGTGGTAGTGAGTGTCCCTTGTCGACCGAGTTTATTTTAACAGTAATGATAGGTCCATTAAGTTGCCTGTCAACTTCAGGTGAAGAAATGGGGTGGAAAAAGTAATTAATACAACTGCAAAGTAGGAAAAATAAGGCAAACTGAACTTGAAGTCCATTTTGGTCTAGACATGGAGAGAGCCTATGATGTCTGAGTGGGGCGCAGATGTGTTCGTACGTGCAAGATCAGTGCAGGTGAGGGCTTGATCAAGCAGTTTTACAAACGTATGTAATTCATCTGCCATGAGAGTTTCGGAGGGAAGACTTGACATATGTCCTCTATCCATGCCATGACATTCAAACTTTATAATTAAACAACACAGTCAATCAGTTTCCTGACTTTTGATATAATAGGTACTAGATCTAGTGATCTTATTAATTCGGGACGAACACAGTTACATAAAAAACTAAGTTTTTCAACTATAATAACTTTCAAATTTGAAAGGACTGATGAAAAGTTGCCAGGCTGTCGTAAACATAGCGTGCCAGTGTTACACAGAGCACTTAAAAGCTGATAAGTGAGCTCAGACAAACCTAGTGATTTACACAAGATTGTTTGAATGATTCTAGATATCGGATAACGCCCTATCAACATGGGTTTCGTGACAATTGTTCATGCTTGAATAGATTACTTATTGCGAGAGAAAATTGGACAGAAGTCCTAGATAACAGTCTGTCTGTCGATGTGATACTCATATATTTTAGCAAAGCATTTGACAAGGTTTCCCAATTAGATCTTTTGCAGAAGCTCTTGGGCTTCGGAATAACAGGTGATGTACAGGAATGGATAGGAATATTCTCATGTGACCGCAGACAGAGAGTGAGAAACAGTGGAACGCTATCCAAATGGAAATCGGTCAGAAGTGGTGTACCCCAAGGCACCGTCTTAGGCCTTCTAATCTTCCTTCTCTACGTTAATCAATTACCGCTGTTGCTTAAGTCGTCGACATTATTGATTGCGGATAATGCAAAAATCTGGAGAACAATAATAATTGAGGCTGATAGTTTTGATCTCCAAGCTGAATTAGATGAGCTCAAGGTTGAGGCTTGGAAGTTAATTCTATGAAGAGTGTTGTCATGCACATTGGACATGGTAATACTTACTATCATAATATTGATGGTAAATCTCTTCCACACGTTCAAGAACATAAAGGCTTTAGAGTAATAATAAGTCATAACTTGAAGACAACTGCATATTGCTGCATAGCCTCTGTCAAAGGTTTTCGTGCGTTATGCTCGCTTTGCCGAGCGTTCAAATGCTTTGACGAGGAAATGTTTCGACTTGTATATCCCATCGATGTAAGACCACATTAAGAGTATTGTATCCAAGCACCTAGTCCATGTCTGATAAAAGATACCAACTCAAATGAACGTGTTCAGCGCACGGGAACAAAATTAGTGAAGAGCCTTTTTAAACTTCCGTAAGATGAGCGTTTAAAACGCCTAAACATTTTCCCCTTGTCGTATGGCAAGACGTAAGGTGGCATTATATGGCTGCAATTAAACGCAAATCAATTTCGTAAATGTGCCCTTCAGCTTAGCAACCAATCAGAATGAGGCGGGAATTATTATATATGCCATCTTTGTAAGCAATGGCGGTCGGCTTTCTTCGTACTGTGCTTCTTTCAGATATTTCTTTTGTGTAGCTATGTAATTTAATGTTTCAGTGTGCTAAAATGCAGAAGATAATGTAATACTCTAAATGTTGGAGCGAAATTTTCTTCTGATTTAGCTTTGTTTTCTGGGTTTTTGCTGCTGCTACTCAAGTCAATGTATTTCTTCAGCCAAGCTGGCTAGTCTTATGTTTTAAAATGGTAATCAGTTTTGTTTTGACTTGTTTTTTAGATATCTTAGCTAAAATATTTGTTGCTGCTGCCTGTGACTAACTGTCTGCGTGTTCGTTTCTAGGCGTCCTCTATGATGTTATCGGCAAAATGAAAGGAAACAATCTCTGGTTTTTAATTTTTTTCAGTATTATGGACAACACTATCCCGCCAACGAGTCAAACTAATACGGAGTGCCGAGCAGTAGTTGATATCAGCACTGTTTTCGAAAGGACCCAGACTTTTGACAACCGTAGACGAAGTCACAGATACTACCAATCTATAGAAGAGGGTTTGTTATTAAAAATATGTCATATAGCAGTAATAGAGGGGTTGTAATCGTTACGTAATGCGTTAAAGCAAGCCTAACATTGAAAAGCCGGAAATCTCCTATCAGTGTACAGTGTATGTTTGCTGTTTCGGCCATAAAAGGAGCCCGAAGGGTCTTGATCAGGGAGTTAAAAGGTAATTAACTGTTATTGAGCTCACTTTTTTATAGGTCATATTTCACCACTCGCAAATTTGTGTTTTTTCACGGTATGATGTCAACCGGTTTTTAATATGTTCACCCTTACGATGAAAAATACCTGGAAATTCTCACCTTTATATCCGAATTATTTTTGGACAACTGTCTTCCAGTTTGATTGCTTCGTAGGCCCTGGGATACCAGATTCCTACATTATTCGTAGTTCAAGTATAACTTTCTCACGCAGTAAGTTCAAAGTAGACACTAGTCTTTCTAAATAAGCCTGATAAGCTCATATCCGTATATTCTATTTCAGTTAATCGATGAAGACATGTATCACGTGCATCTGCTGTATATTGCCATTTCACTCCAATTCTAACTGTTATATCTTACTTTTGAAAAGTAAAATTTCTATATGCAACAAATATAGATTTATTTGTTTTGATGGACATAGGGGGGATCACGGGATTTTTAGCAGGACTAGTAATATTCTCACTAAAGAGCTAAGCGAGTGCGTATACCAATGTAAGGTACCATACATGGTGCCTTTGAATTACTCGTGTTCTATTAATTTCGGTAGAGGAATTATTTGCTTATCATATGACATTTGAATAAGAAGCTATGAGATTAAACACAGGGATCGTTAAGATGTGTGAGGCGTGTCCACCCATCAGCTGCCGTGGCAAATCATGGTGGCTAGAATAAATTGTGAAGGGACCCGAGTCTGTAGGTTTCCCAAGAAAATGACGACGATATGCACCAAATCACCTTATGAAGAGCGCCTCTAATCACTTAACCTCTACCCATTAGAGTATAGACGTCTTAGAGGTGACCTAATGGCTTACAGTATCCATAACACTTCTGGACATCCTCTCAAACATCTACTTAAGCTTAGTTCCAACACTAACCTAAGTAACATCCAGAAACTGGAGACACAACATAGGGGAATGTTTTGTAGACACATCTTTTCACGTCTATTTTGTTTTATTTCTCTTTGTCTTAATATATGAAGTCTGCTTATGTTCGTGTTTATTAATATTATCGTTATTAATATAATAATTAGTTCCCCGACACATTAGGTATTCTTTTTATCTCTTTTTATCCTTCTAAACATATTTAACTCCAGATCGTTCTTTGAAATCAATTTTGACTTTCATAGCATCAATCTTAATTATTATTGCACAAATATTTATACTAATATCTGGTTTCATTCTTTATACTATTACATAAATCTAAATGTATTCATCCGAGTGCTTTAAAGGATTTTTTTTTTCAATTGCTGGTTTCCTTCTCAGGTTGATATTCATTACACAATTATTATTCTTATCATGAATGAACCTTTTCACTAGGTGTTCACTTCTTTCTCTTCTTTCCCTCTGAATAAATATTATTCTTAAGATTACGAAGTTTGTAATTAAAACAATAACTTGTGTAAAACATAACTTCTCACACTTGTTTTATCTTCACTATGCATATATGACTCATACATAGTGATATTTTATTATCCTTTTCACTTAATTGTGACTTTCATAGCATCACTCTAAACTATAACTGCACAAACATTTATTCTAGCGTCATATCTTACTACAATGATAAATTATTTTTTTTTACTAATTTAACGATATACACATAGTCGTTTATTCCTTCTTTAAACTCAATTCAATATTCTTCTCAATTGCACAGACCCGATTTATTATTATTAATATTCTACTATTATTATTCTAATTTTTTTTAAATATGGCAAGTATAATGCTAACATTATTGAAAATTGTGTATTATTGCATTTTCTGAAGAAACCCGAAATCGTTTCTTCACAACACTTATGTACCCAAAAGATGTTTGTGAATAATAATAATAAAAACGTCTACTCCTTGGGAGTTGTCAAATGATGGAATTCGCTGACCTCCTAGCTAGTCCAAGCGACTTCCCAGGTGTCCTTTGAGAGGCAACTGGATCTATTCTTAAGAACAGTATCGTACTATGATTTACTAATTTCTGTTTCCTCTTTTATTGTTAATATACCTAGGTTCCTGCCTGGAGGTTTTGGTGATCGCCTGTTACTAGACACGGAAGCCTGTTGAGCGAAAGCATCTACTCAGTCCACAAACATTTGAATACATGAACTAGGTGCTGAGAGGATCGTTTATCACAAGTTTCTTGCAACGATTAAGTAGATAAAACAAAGTAGCATTAGATTCAAAAATTTATTCAAGAACTTTTATTAGGAATCGAATATCAAACAAAGGTTTAAATCAAGTTTCCGTCTAAAAGTTGTGTTGGTAATGTTGAACTGCAATTTTTGTTGTTTTTTTCCAAACGAAAGAGTAAAAGAAGTAAGTCAAAAAATACTGGACGTGATTGTGTGACTAAAATGGACATTCAGCATCCTTTTTATAATCTGCTGTTAGTTGGGTCTCCCGTAAACAGCTCTATGAGGCTGTAGCGGTAAATAGTTTGAGATTTATTTACCGCTACTGGGCCATAGTTCTAAGGGCGAAACAGTTTTGGGATCTGTGAACTCACTCCTGTTGCATTCTAAATTAGAAAATAGTAATGAATTTAGAAATGTGAAATAGACAAATAAACAAATTACATGTTTTTTAGCAAAGAATTTATGCATTTGTGATTTACCTTGAGCTCATGAATATTAGATAAGGTCAGCTACCATTACTTGTGCAAAGCATAACATGGGCTTAGTACCGTATCACAATGCTTTTATTATTTTGCTCCCATTTAAGTATTACCATGCATCTGCGTCTAGTTTAACAGGAAAACATACAAACACAGTTAGTGTCTGATAAACTTAAAGTCCCAGTTGTCAAAAAGATTCTTAAAATTTGTCCACAGCCAGCTGCATTTAATTGAGACACAGAACACTTATCTTCTAAGACTGTATACTGCTCTTCTGCGGGCAACTAAAAGCTCAGACGCTTAGATATCTTGCTACCGATGTTATTGCTGGGGAAATTGTTTAATGACAGTGATCATGAAATATGGTCAGTCATAGATGTACAGTCCAGAAATAAACAACAAACATACTTATCACTATCTTATAATGTATGACAGCAAAGGCACATTTTTTCCTATTTTTAATCAGACTGATCTGAATCAGTATATTCATTAGAAACAGGCAACTCTACTTACTAAACTGATCTGTTTTGTTACAGGCTTCAAGCACTTCACTTAAGAATACCATAATCCTTTCAACCAAACTGAACTATGTGACAACCAAAAATACTAAACTAAACAAGTGTCATAATTATTTTTCCATTTGCACAGACATGTTGCTTAAAGTAGTTAAATGGACATAATTAAGACGATAAAACCAAAACACGAAATATAGACCAGTTGAACTTACCTAACAGAAGACAAAGGAAATATATATATATATATATATATTGTTTTGATACTGAAGAATACAGGCAGTTGTTCATAAAAACATAGTTTACAGTACAACAAACCTTTCTTCAGTAAAATCATGCACCGACAGTCTATCTGGAAACAATCAACTATGTGAATAAACTCACTGTGATTTGAGATGTCATCCTAGCGTGCAATGGACGTCCAGTGTAACGCAGACAGACGTGGCGGATAAAAATTGAAAAAAGAGCAAGATTAGCTACATAATATAGTTATTTAATTAAAAATACATTGCGAAATAACAAAATCTGTGGTTACTTGAACGCACAGATGACCCTGTGCGATACATTAAGTTTACATGGTTGCGTTGCAGATAAGATCACCCACATTATACTGGCATTTGGTACCTTTAGCTATGGTTTCGGTGTTAATATGTCTTTTCTTTTCGCTCCTTCCGGCCATAATAATCTCAGAGGTCATAGCAAACCGCGATCTAATAAACTTGAAATGAGATCCCATTTTCCTCATCTAGTGATTGAAACGACTTACACGAACAAGTGGTATCAGCACTACCAGTGAATATTTTCAAGGGGAAGCTGGACTCTCAACCGAAGGCAATCTGTCAAGGTTAACACAGGTTCATCAACCTAATATCCTTATAACTGACTACTGAAGACAGATTCTACGCGGAGGCTTTTGTGACTTCAAGGTCATGATTGAAATATTTGGATCTTGAGTATACTAAAATATTACACTCCGAATGTAAGAATCATATCAGTTGTAATTCATAATCAGTCGACTTGAAAAACTGTTTCATGTTATAACCAACGAAACAGGATGTCCGTCGTAAAAGAGAGCTCATATCTATCCAACACGGTACGAATTTTCGCCACACTACTTACATACTACTGTTAAAGAAATCTTCGTGTCATCGATTTAGGAATACGGCGGTCTTTTCGTGATAAGAAACTCTAGAATCATAAAATTGTGTTTGGTTAAAATCACCCAATCTCTCAATTTTTGGGACCCATCCTACTTTCGAGTATAGTTAGTTTTTCAGAGAAAGGTGGCGAAAATCCCATACCTTCAAATACTAGTTATGTGGGTTGAATCTAGTTACCAATTTATGCGTAATTTCAGAGCGAATTTGCTAGATATAACTCCTCATCATTAGTTTTGTCATTCCATAACTGGGGCACAGGTTTTCCAATCAGTTCTCACACATTCCATGTGCTGATTTGTTACCATTCTATAGGTTCTGCAGTCATACTGTTACAAGAGTATGAGTGATGATGTAGTTCAAAATGCCTATATCGTTAGACTTCTGGAATCAGTGATATTTATGTACTGAAACTCCTTTTTTTGTCTTGACGTCCTACCTATCTTTCACCGTGTCTAATATCTGCTCTCTTTCATTCTTTTACTGTCTTCCACCTCTGTGTTGATTGCCTACTGCTGACATTCATTCTCCGTTCTCTAGTTTGCCATGCAAAGTTCGTGCTCATGTTTATTTTAGTACCAATTACAAATTTTTAAATATAGTAATCAAACTAGTGATCATGGTAAATTCTGTATTTCTTTGAAACGAACTACGTCAGTATGGTGCAAAATTAATACTTACAGTGTCTACTATTATCATTTTCGATTTCTCAACTCGAACTTCTTAAAATAACTTTCACTAGTTGGAATATCTGTTGCTAACCGAGTTCACTACATACTATTTGCCTAATCACAGTCTTCAGACTGATCATATAAAATAAATGAGAATCTAGTCTTTACTTATCTGGATATTTGAATGTTTCTAGAGAACAGATCTGACTTAAAGATGATTAAGAAAACAATTCTTAGTACTACTTTGCTAATACCTAAATACTAGGAAAAGTAAGTTGGGGACGTGTAGTCCCACCTTACCTTCTGCTGACCGCTTCTCCGATTGTTTATCCTCTGCCAACCGTCATTTTTTATCGACTCGACAACAACACCAAATGACCTTTTTGAGGCGCATATATAAGGCTTACAAAACCATTTCCATGGTAATATTAGGTAAATAAATGTTACACAGTTTTGTTGGTTAATACATAGGTCCCACTGTTCGAGTAAATATTCTTATCTTATTATAGTGTTTCGAAGTAATCCTAAGTTTCAGTGCCCACAAATATGTCATCTTATCATATGAACCACACATTAACATGAGTTAAATCTCAATGAAGTTCTTATACTACCGAAAAGTATAGTTGACTGTGTTAAAAAGCTGCCATTGATATGGTGGTAGTATTTTATTGTGGTTTCGGGAAACGCCTTGCTCATAAAAACTAGATTTTAGTCTGAAGACTTCGTGTATGAGAGATCTCTTAAGCCATATGTCCCTCTGTTTTGATAGATAAACAATTAAACCGTCTCCCACATCGTAGAAGTGCCATGTGGCACAAAATCTAGGTCCAAGGTTTCCAGTTGACTACCTCCAACTACCATGCTTTTTGCAAAATGTCGGTGCGAAAGTAAACAGTAAGAATAAATAGGTTGTGTGTCTTTATTCCATCTAGGGCACATATTGGATAAACCCTTTTGAAAAAATCACCACCATCTCTCCACTGAAGAATTGTGCGACATATTTTCTGTCCCGTTTTGTAATTTGCTATTCGCCAAATTTATGACATACGACATTTTAATTGAAATATAAATGGAGCAAGCTTTTCAGTAAAACGGTTTTTTGGCGTATCTCACTTTTACACGTACGTTTGGAATGATCAGCACACTGTGGTTGGCAAATCAGCAAATTACCCGTAGGTAGCTTCTGAGCTATTTTTCTTACGTATCAGTGCTTGTAAAAAACAGGTACTTTGTGTATGCACAACAATATGTGTGCCAGTTAGCAATAAGTCGGATTGTTTAAAAAAGATTAATCACTGGGTGGTAATCAATGTCATGTATGTCAGGTCCCTCTTAGTGCATATCGAATCCTATCGACCAGTTTAGGTGAATCGGCATTGCTTGCGCTATATTGAGATAGGATGGTAGTCGAAGGTAGTCAACTGGGAACCCTGGACCTACGTTTTGTGCCACATGGCACTTGTCAGCAAAATATACCTTGAGGGAACTGATGCTCCCTGATGGATTCGATCCCGTGTCACCTAGCTTCACAGTCAGAGACGTTACCACTGAGTTGTCTAAGCCGTGACTAACCTCAGTCTGACTTATTTGAAAAAAATACCTTTTAACCCTCATAAAGTCATGCTATTGTTTCTCACTAAGCCAGGCTGTCGTTGATTGTGTGATATAGTAGTTTTAATTTTACTGACATCGTATAGCTGAATCTTTACACGCAGATCAACTTCACAATGGCAACAAAAAGGATCTAGAAAAGTTTAACTCTCTCTGGCTTTCTTTAATTAGAGATTGATCATAAATAAGCACCCCACCACCAGCAATCACAAGCTACCCAGATGCACACAAAGTTTTAGAATAGCTTGCACAACAAATGATAGTCACCAATAAGAAAATGAAGGTCATTATTTTCTGAAAGTAATGGTGGCTAGTTGACACACCATACTTTGAGTTAACCAAAAGCTTCAAGAGTTCAAAAAATATCAATGAATTAGCCAGATGTAGAGTCTTTGGCATAAAAATTTTCACTTGGTTAGGTAACAAAGTATAATATACTGAAGTGGCTAGACTACAGGTTACACGTTGTGATTTGCAACTTACTGATTCTCACAATGTTGGCTAAATTGTAGTTTGAAAAAGAAAGATTAAAAAAAGGACGTGACAGTATTCTTCAAAATAACTAAGATTGGGTCTTAGTCTATTAAAGAAATTGAAGCTTCTTGGTAGTGTTGCAGAAAAATTAAAAACCTCTGGTTAAGAACTGTGCGAAACATTCTTTGAAATTGGTAAAAATGATGCTAATACACTTATTCTTTTTCTACGCTTATGTTGAATGTTCTTGTGGATTCTACAATTTTTCACGCAAGTTAATTCCATTTGCAAAGTTCAGTATTTCTACCCATGTTTTAGTCAGAGAAGTTAACCATCAATTCTCATGTTCCTTGTTTTTTAGGAATCATCAAAATGGCCAACTCACATTAATAGCATATAAAGATGCTATTCAAACCTTAAAAAACAATTTAATGTGTGATAGTGATAGTGATGATGAATGGTTTATTGATGAGTTTGTTGGATATCCGGACGAATTGGAAATGGTCTACAGAAAGCCAATACTACTTGGCAAATCAAATACCAGCTGTTTATTAACAAGTGAATCTTTATTGTCGGGTGAAATTTTAGCAGAGTATCGTATAGTTTTCAGCCATAGTTATCAAGTGCCTGTTCTTTTAATGCGTTTCCAGACAAAAAGTGGCCGTTCATTACATCATGACAAACTGTGGAGTGAAAATTTTCGTTCATCTGTGTTTCCTCTTTC
Source organism: Schistosoma margrebowiei (assembly GCA_944470205.2). Classification (NCBI taxonomy): domain Eukaryota; kingdom Metazoa; phylum Platyhelminthes; class Trematoda; order Strigeidida; family Schistosomatidae; genus Schistosoma; species Schistosoma margrebowiei. Next base: position 19,802,645 of record OX104026.1, on the reverse strand, counting down.
TGATGTACCACTACCCCTACATGCCCTTAGTGAAATCGAACATCCACACCTCGGAATTCCGTTTTATGAGTTCCATCCCTGTAAAACTGCTGATCTCATGAAGGAAGTATTTTATTCGCGGCCTACTCAACTTAATGATCCGGTGAAATACATGATTATGTGGTTAAGTTTAATCGCTTCTCCATTTGGACTTCATCTTCCACAAAAATCGTTACTAACTTAAAACTTTGAAAGGATCTCTAACACTTGCGGAAATTTATATATAATTAATAAGCTTCTTTTTACATTCATATTTTGTAAATTAATCTGTTTTCAGTTATTTAATTAAAATATTGCCTTCATACTGCTTTTGTCATTAGTTATTTTGACGATTGAATCGGTCTATAGTGCAAATTTTTCATTTCATTTTATCTGTTAGCGAAACAATAACAATAAATCCTTTCACTTTTATTGTTGACCTTAATTTGCATTTAGGTTTTTAAACGTAGATCGATGAAGTATATGGACTTTAAACATTCAATTTAACAGAATATTAGCAAAGTAGTACAATGACTGGTGATCAAACAGTGATATTCTGAGTTACATGTACTCTTCACACTGAGTAGCTTTAAACTTTATACGGTGAGGAGTGGTTCCGATTGTTGCGATTTTCAACAATGCAGTAAGAACAAACTGGCTGTTCACACAAAGACTGAAGAATACGTAATTTCTTTTTAAAAGGAAAAAATCTCAATCAATTCTAGGCTCACTAGTCGTATCAGCAGTCGATTAACGTACGAATCAAATGACTTCCCTACAGAAAAGCTATGACAGAACAGGCGGCTTATAAAATTTCAGAACTTCACTCTTCTACTCATTAAAACTATGTCATTGTTTCCTTATTGCATAATTTATTCTGTCGTTAGGTTGACTTCCAGTTTTCGACTAAATGTTAGACGGGAATTTTTATTAGTCTATCACTACGGAATACTAAATGGTTCGATTAACTGTTTTAGAAAACCAGGATTATTATGACTTAAGAGTTTTATCAAAACGAAGCTGGATTACCTTCACATTTTCTATTTCACTAGATTTTTGAATAGAAAATTTCTAGCTTTATCTCATTTTACCTGTTCGTTTTGAAAGTTTCGCGATACTTCTGGTTTTATATTTTCGATATCTTGATTCCGTCTAATTGTCTAAAAACTTTTGTTTCATTTCATTAACAGCAGATTTTTAGGGAATACGTGCTGTTATCCTCATCGTGTTGATTTTCAGGTTCTGGAAATTCATATTAAATTATTGTGTCATGCAGAGTAAGTTCCAGTTTGACTCGTTGATGTTACTCATCTATGCGGAATACTGTGAACTAAGAATAAGGAAATTAGTGAAGTTCAGCACTGTGTTATGTTACATATTTCAATTATTCAACTGTCAGGTGCTTGAAAAAGCAATCATACCATCTTCGATTTATCAACAGAAATCAGATTTTTTTCGTACAACTGAACTAATTGAATAGTATGCTTTGGACAACCTACGTATGCTCAGTCTATAATTCATTCTTTGTTTGCTTTTGAAACAAAATACACCATGATCACTTTTGTCGAAATAGTGAATAGAATTTAATTGAATATCATTTACTCTACTAAGATTTAGCATTCGGTCTAGAGTTATATCATTTAACTAGGTGATTCATAAATCAATATTTGGATTATTTCTATCTTGGTGAAGATAATACTCATTTTAAACTTTTCATGATTGCTAGTCCGGCTGTGTGCATGTTTTTGACTAAAAATATTAGTACCCCTGGATATTCAAGTTTGTAGGTTTAAAAGCCTTTATCTGGTTTTTTGCAATTGTCAAAAAGTATAAATTGGTTTAAGTAACAATTTTATTTGCACATGCTATGGAAAAAGCTATGAAATAAATATCATAAACAACAGAAATTATCTGTGAACATAAATAAATAAGTAAATAAATAATGGATAACATCTCAGTGGAAGCATCTTGTATGGTGTTTAGTGATACGTCAAGTTAGTTATTTTTTCCTCTTCTTTCTCCCTTTCCGCTTACCCTTACCTTGTTTTGGCTTTAACCTTGACCAACGAAAACCACGAAACATCAGTGCACACGGTGCATTGTGCGCGATGTAGTACAAGTTTTCCATGGCACATAGGCTCATAATATCAATCTCATGTTTAGGCTTTTTCTGCCGAGATGACCGACCTTTGCGTTTAGCCTTCCCAGATTTTCTCTTGGTTCCCTTCTTCAGTTTTTGTTTTCCTTTCGTTTTTGGCTGAAATTCAATTTTAACCAGGTTTATCGTTAGGTAACGTCTGACTTTTTAAATGCATGATCAAGCTTTATACACTTGCCTAACTCTAATTCAACTAAATAAACATGATGCTTTTCCTCTTTTTTCTATAAATGACGTTTATTCTTAAATATAAGACAAGTCAACTTATAAATTCTAGTTCTATCCCATTGCAAAAGTCTAGATGATTTTTAGTGTCTTCAGTTCCCGAAAAATAGACTATCTTATACACTCACTTATATGCAGTCATTGTGTTCTATTATTTAACTATTTAGTTTAAAAAAACTCGAGAAATGTAACTGACTTTTATAGTGTATTGTTGTCATTTACTTGAACTGAATAGCATTTAAAGCTACATACACTAATCATGCAGTTACAATCATCTTTCTCTATTTTTTAATCACAATTGTACATGGCTTTGATCACATGTTTAAAAGAAGCTGGTAATTGAAGACTTATCATGAAATATGTGAACAGTAACTATGTCAGTCTAATTAAATTTACAGATGTGATGTAGTATTCTGTAAACATTTTTGAAATTGAACGGAAAGGGTAATTGGATTTAGTTTTTGCTTCATCCACTAGTTCTGAAGGCAACCCTTTACTGATGATGACACATAAATCGTATCGTTTAAAACATTTTCTAATCGAAAATAAATTAACATTACGAAACCTCAATCCTTATCATTAATTTTAATGAGACAATACTCTATTCATTGTAAAAGGTCATGAAACATAGTATAGTAATTGACTGGTCTAATTATTTCTGTCCAACAATTGTTGATGAAAATTTTCACAAATACATTTGTTTGATGAAGATAGTTCAAATTTGATTATTGTTAACCAATGAACCCTATTATGTGTATTTGGCTCACTACGAACTAAAATTATTACGAGTAGTCTAGTATGTCCAGTTAATAATAAATCCTATCCTAACCTTTTAATTTCAATCTCCAGGATTTTACCTGAGCACCTGAACTTCACTCATTTAACAAGCTAGAAGTTTTGTCGTGAAAAATTGAGGATATTGGTGTTTCTGAAAACTGCTTGATATTGTACTATCACTTTAGAACAAAGTATTTTGTCTTAGATTTTACTCTAATCACGTACTACGAATGTCTTTTAAACATGTGGTGTAAATAATTTTGAGTAACATATTCACTAGTCAATGTTGATCAAGTAAGGGGGTCATCTCGTAGGATGATGTTACACAACCAGTTATTACACAAGTATTGCATCAGTCAATTTTGGTGGCCTTGGTTTTTTATTGGTTGTTTTTGTTCGTCTCCGGATTAATGTTCACTTTCTCGCTCCTCTGATGAGGCTTCTGATTGGCCTTCTCACTGGTTGACAGACATAGTCCATCTCTATTTTCTGTTGAGTTTTGATTAAGATGAATCCTACGTTTCTAGAATTCCTTTTATTTAGAGTTTCGAAATTTTCCTAGTCAGGTTTATACCCGTGGTCAACAACGTGATTTGAAGTCGGTGACATCATATTATATTGTGTCACTGACGACTAGCATTCTGCATGTGTAGGTGAAGAGGATCTACACTTCATCTAGCGTATGTTTATTACATTCGGTACTATTTTATTTGTAGACGACATTGCATTTGTCTTTCAATTTTTTATTTTGGTTGACATAAATTGGAGTGAAACAATCGCTCTGCTTTGTGGCTAGCGGTGATTTGAAAAAGTTCTAAAATACTTGTGATGCCTTCCGAGATGTTGTAAGAATACGATAAAGCTATCAGTTTCTGAAGTTGACTTTGTGATGCCTGTTCAATCTGTTATACAATTTTAAGGAAGTTACTGAGGCGATTATTTTTATGGAACATTAGTTTCTACGACTTTTCGTTTCCTAATAGTGGTGCAGCGCTCATAGGTTAGTTTGAATAGTGTAATGTTGGTTTGCGATTGTTATAATTCAGCACTTAATCAGTATGATTCGACTTCCTAAACTTTTATGTTTATTCTGTTTTGTAAGAAATCCGAGATTGGGATTTTGTTTAGTGATTCTTGCCTTGTAATTTTGATGTCATTCGCGATGTTTTCAATAATTTTATGACTTTTCGAATTGGTCTATCTTTAGAATAATAAGCGTTTCTTCTACGTGACAGGAAACCTATCCACAGAATACCGTCTGTATGTTACTGACCTGTGTCAACTTATATTGTGATAAATTAATTTATTAGATTTGACTGCGTTTCAGTTTACCTCTAAAATTTAAATAAACTGAGAGGCTATTTTTCGTATCTTGTACATCCATTTGTTCTAAGTATATTTATTAATAGATAACTAGCCTTCTTTTATATTTGTGATGAACCTAACTTTATTTTCGCATAGTAGTTTGATCTTTACTTCAGGAAATAAGACTTCTTGTCAAGAGTCATAATGTTAAAGCACATTAAGAAAATTCAAAAGAAAATTTCTTCACCTCTTATTTGGTTAATTTTTCAAAATTAGATGTGTACAAAATCATCCATAGTGCGTTTGACGGAAAAAGCTTTTATGGTGGTTGGATTTTAAAGCACATTACGAAATACTGATTTTCACCACTTTTTAAGGACTCAAAGTAGTTATTTAGTTGTTATGAGTACTGCTTGAAAATACATTAGTAATATATATGGGCCTTCCTTGCTTCTTTCAAACCATTACTAGAGCTAGTATTGACCTGATATATAAATGGAGTGGATTGGCTTCTGTATATCAGTTAGATTCCAAACATTTTATCTAAAAGCAATATGTGTGTATATGCTTGTACATTCTGTGATATAACTCTATTATTGTGGTAGTTTTTTAAACAAGTTTATCGTCATGATGTTTTTGTTCTACATACCTAAAGATTCTACAAGTATTCGGATTCCGAAAGCGCCTTAACCAGTAACACCTTTTCTAATCAAAATGTGTCAATCCAGTCAAATTAAAAGTCATAAGTGACGAGGTTCGAAGATATATATGATAGACTATCGATATATCAATAAGTAATCAATCTAAGCTGGCTAGCGGTTGTATGAGATGTGAAGCACGACGTAACCACTCGTGATCTGGTATGGATGCGCGACCGAGCGCCTTCAGCTAGGTGAGTTCAGTGAAACTAACAAGGTCAGCATCAGATGTCGAAAATTTACAGAGCTATTTATTTTGACGGTTTATTTACAGCTATACACTTATAGCATATCATTTGATATTTTCATGCGAATATATAAGAAAAGACCATGAAAATAACGTCTGTTGGAGAAACTCGAATTTCTTTGTAGTTTCTCTGGGTCATTTTAGTGAATACCATTTGTTTCTACAAAGAAAACCTATGCTTTCACAGACTTACTCACTGTTTGATACAGTCCGGTAAGAAAATCAAAGCCTTACGGTCTTACTTTTCCAAGCTCCCAACTTTGGAGAAAATTCGACCCATTTTGGGGAAGCCGCTGTAGTAAACTTTGGGGAAGTGGCACAAAAACCCCAAAACTTCCCCAAAGTTGGAAGCTTGGGTTCCTGTGTTGTTTTTACGACGTCACTTATAGTTTCAAACACCTGTTAAAATTGATATTGAAAAATATCAGCCATTTTCTTAAGAGACATCACTGTTAAACTTTAATACCACAGTGAAGTATCTACACAATGTAGTTGACAGGCAATGAGCCGTGAAACATCTGTGAAAAGGACTTGTTTGTGAGCAGCGGGTCCAGCACTTCTCAAGGACGTACAAAGGATCTTGGAAGATTATTATTCATACTGAGAATGTGATGCGAGTTTGTACCGACTTTCACATAATACAACACCTAATAATCTCCGAGGTCATAGCAAAAATGTTCATAAACTGCGACCTAATAAACTTAAAGTAAGGTTCCGTTTTTCTCATCGAGTATTCAATGATCGGAACGCCTTACCCGAACAAGTGGTATCAGTCCATCAGTAAATACTTTCAAGGGGGAGCTGGACCTTCACTGGAAAGCGATTTGTCAGGATTTATACAGGCTCACCAATTTACTATCCTTATTACTGAAGACTGACGTAGTTAGGCTTGCTTTAATGTATAGGTGAAGTTAATACCTTTTATCGCATTTAGTTATATCACTTTCCCGAGCTCCCGATTTCGGGGACAATCTGACCACTTTAGTAAAACTTAAGGAAATGGCACTAAACTCCCAAAATTTCCACAAAGTTGGGAGCTTGGGTTCTTTTTTCTTAACTCCCCAATTTTTTCAGATTCAGATTCAATGGTTTCAAAATCAAACTTACAAACTGCTAAATAAAAAAATATGAACTAATTTGCTTAATTAAATGAGGTAGAGGTTTGACTTGTGGTATATGTTTGATGACTTACCATTTTATCTTAGTTTTCAACAAACATAATGGCGATTTGTATTCCCACCGACACTGAAGTCGTGGTAACTGCATTCGTGAAAATAACAAACAAATTTTTATGCTATCCTACTGTGAACATAAGATATTCAATTGTGTTTTGTACCAGTGTTTTGAATGTAATAAGTTTGATCATTGATGAATCTGAACAGTTAGTTTTAATCTTCTTCAGTGCTAATGAAAGGGGTTTCTGATTTCAGTAAGTTACTCATAAAGATTACTTTGTCGTAAGGCCATATACCAAATGTCAGTCAATCTCGAGTATTGAGACTCAGTTTCCTAAAACCTTACTAACGTGCAGGTTTTCTACATTTTTTATAACGACATTTTGATTTCTAGAGTCCTTTGTATTGAGTGACCTTATCCTCGGTTGATGTCATTTGGCTTGATTGGCTTAACCTATTTTTATTGGGAGAAATATTTTGTTTCTTAATCGCCAAGAACATCCATTGTTATGTGCAGTCAAATTCTTGCTTTGGGGCCATTTGACAAGTAATTCCTGAGTCGCTAGGTATCATTTAACTGATGGAGAATAAAAATTCCTTATTTTAGTTACTCTTTATTTTATAGTTGATCTTACAAGCTTGCTGTTGTCATGAGAACTATACTTAGCGGAAAAACACTGTTCATGTAAGTTCAGCTTAGCTTGTACATACCTTTAATGTATTCAATACCACTCCTTCACATTATTTCGCAAAGATTTCTCTATCACTATTCATAATTTGCCGGGCAGTGTTGAATTTCGATTTGCTTAAACCAGAATGTTTCACAGAAATATTCTCCACTCCAGGTCTACTAATATCTCTGCGAACTAAAGGTTTACGTCAGATGCTTCTATAGCGATAATCTGCGATAACTGTCGTGGGTAACAATAAAGAAGCTTTTGATATAAACTACGACCTTGACTAATACGTACTTCGTGCTTGCGATCAAGGCGCGATAGTAATTTTTTGGTTGTATTGCGAATGTGATGCTGAAGAATGAAAAAAAAACAATGAAGCAACAAGGCACTTGGATGCAAATAAAGATCAATGCTTAACCGGTCGTAGAGGACGAGACAAAGCTGTAGTAAATAAGTGGATAAAATTTGTGACATCTGCTACTACCTGAATGGTGTTCTGCAGAAGTCTTCAGATAGGAAAGTATGGTAATGAAGAACAGTTAATCATAATGTGAAACAATGTGTAATGAGTGGAAAGTTGGAATTAGAATCAAGCAGGCTTTTCAGTGAAATCAAAAATGAGGTGAAGAAATTAAGGTGTTTGGAGACGCTAATCACTATATCCTCTATTGCTCATTATTTTTCTTTATTATTCTAGGTCATAACGTCAAACCCTAAGTTTGCATGGGTTATATGTTATCACATTCGAGTAGCGAAGCCAGGATAAAAGTGGAAATATGAATCTGGACAGCGGTGTATGAAAAAACTTCAACATCATTGACTGATTATCACATTCTTAATCATAAAGAGCTTCAAAAAAACAAAGCGTTCTACCCCACAAATATGATTGGACTGAAGTAATCTTTCTCAACATAAATGCTTGCTGATCAGAAACTACACTCTCTTTTCTTTTGTGATGTGAAACTTTAAAGGTTACTTTTAGAGAGGATTGAGGGTAGAGTTACTGACTAGCAAACGTTGATGGTTAGGGCGATAATTTCAATACATCTACGTTTGTGTAGCAGATTATTTTAGTTCACTTCGCTCTTTATGAATGGAACAACCGTTCGAAAATACTGTGCTATGCTTGCTGCTTCTTTGATTTACGTTTTCTACCTTTTATCGGTTTACCTATTCTGCCAAGTTAACATATCACACACATTTTCAGACACCAAAACACAGACCTGACAATTGTCATCCAACGATAACAATAAAAACGGGTAATCAATAAACAAAGATTATTGTGATGAAGTCATATGGATATTCATATAATTTACACCACTGTTTGTTTTCCAGGATCAATAAATATTTGTCTAACCTTGCTCTTCAACCTTCCGTTAACTAAGGCCTGTTTTACCTTTGAAACTTTTTACACTCTTCGTTTAATTCATATGATTTATCTGAAGTTCCTTAATCGACCAGCTTGTGTTCTGCCTGCCAGTAGTCATATTTTAACCCCTCCCATTTCAAAAACTTATAAACACTGAGCTTATCGACTGTATTTTGTTTCTTGTTTTGCTGCTTATTTTCCTTTCCTTCTTTTCGGTGTCAAGAATGAAACACGTAAAAATGGAATTTGTGGTGCATGAGTTTTTTTTAGTTCGTACAATGAGCCATTTTTAAACAAATTATAACAACTATTGACTCTTGATGCTGTGCCAATATCAAACCTGTATATTAACTTGCTTGTTTATCTGCATCAATATTCTGTCAAAATTTCTCATTTCACCTCTCTGTTTAGTATCATTTCTTTGGCAATATTTATCTATCAATCCACGTAGCAAATTATTGTTTCCGCCCTTAACAATGACTCGTGCATGCTATTTATTATGATTACTCATAAAATTATTCATATTCTTATGTAGCGAAATCTACCCCCCTGTTTCTATGTCATATCACGTATCAACCTAACTGAGTGGCTTATTATGATGAACCCTGCAACGTTTGTGGCATTTTGAACTTGAACTCAAACTGGATGCCTTCTGCTGCACGTTACATGGAAAAATTACTATTACTACTATGTCATACTCTATGCCCTATGTTTTGTGTTCTGTCAGATGACACTAGTTCTACGAGTACCTTGTTACAAGCCTAATAGACGTTTTCGAATTTGGACTGTGTGTAAGGCTTAGATGCAATGCTTTAAATTACTGTGGTATATTGCGTCTTTTTTCAAAACATTTATTACATTTGGAAAGGTATAACGGCAGACAGATATTTGTCGATGTAGTGGGGAGAAAGTGGTAAGATATCAGGCAACGGGTAATGTGTCAAAATTAACGGTGGTACAGTAAAGTGTATGTGAAAGTAATTAGCTGATGAAAAATTGACTAGAAAAAATCAATATAAGGTTGTGTTCACTTTGTATTGTGTTATCACAAATGGGTGATGACTTACAAGCTCTATAGACCCAAGACTACTCAAAGTACGGAAGAGATTTGTGTTGTTCAAGCGATCCCTTTTTAGGACAGTAGAGAGCATCCCTTGCATCTAACCGTAGTTCGGTGGTATCGTAAGATTCGTTGAGTTTATTTTTGCTTCAGTTAAAAATTAATGATATCCATAAAGCTACGGTATTTCCACACAAGCGTATACACAAGGCTACATGGATCTCACCGGACCACACTACAGAGAACCAGATAGACCATATTTGCATCAACAAAAAATTCCGAAGAACAATGGAAGATGTGAGAACCAGGAGAGGAGCTGACATAGCTTCAAATCACCACCTAGTTGTAGCCAATTTAAAACTGAAGCTAAAAAAGAACTGGACAACTGGACAAACAGCAATACAAAGGTTCAATACAGCCTTCCTTCGAGATACTGACAGACTCAATGAATTCAAAATAGCTCTCAACAACAGGTTCCAAGTCTTACCAGATCTACTGAAGGGAGAAACTAATATGGAGGATAACTGGAAAAGTATCAAAGAAGCATAAACTTCAGTGTCAAGAGGTTCTAGGCCTAAAGAAACACTATCATAAGGAGTGGATCTCTATAGAAACACTGTAAAATGTGATCGATAAAAGAAACCAACAATAATAAAGGGAAACGCCCACCACCACATTAACTTCCTTTGACCTTGTACGACTGTATCTCTTTATTAACCAATCACAGTTTAATGTTCATTGTAAAACAATATTTGCTTGTTGACTCATTTTTCCTATTCTCTGGCTACTGTTCGGTATGTTATTGTCTCTTTTTCCCTGTATTAATAGACTGTACTGTTCGTTTGCACACTAACGATGTTAATTTATGTTTTAGAAACAGATAAAGTTTATCTAGCCAAATAGCTTGCTTTTTCTGACTTTGCCTAAACCAAGACTCTGTATTCGACAGTCTAGAGATTAACTTAGAGTTGAATCTGTAGGAAATTGCTTCCTACAAAGTTTCGAACAGTAATTTCGATATACCTATTGCAATGACGTCCAATAAGTGCTACAATTCTGATGAGATTCCAGAGTTATCACCCCATAATTTGGGAGTTTATGACGAAGACCAACCTGAAAAGAACGAACTCGAAAACAATAGCATGATAGAACTAGAGTTAGCTAGGTTGCGCATAACCCAGTTGGAAAAGGAAATTGAACTAGAAAGGTTACGCCTCCAGAAACGTGAAGGTTCCGGCCAATTAGTAAGTAACAGTGAGAATACAATATTAAAAAATCTGTATTTACCAAAAAGAGAAGTCTTAAGATTCGATGGTACACCGACAAATTATTGGAATTTCATTAAAAATTTCGAAGAATGCATTGGGAGTGAGAATATTGGATTCAGAGCAAAGCTAAATTACGTGATTCAATATTGTGACGGAGAAGCGAAAGCCGCTATCCTTCATTGTACTATACTAGAACCAGAGATAGGTTACTATCAAGCCCTAAAGCTTTTAGAAGAAATGTTTGGCCAAAAACACGTCGTAGCACGCACGTTTATCGATAACTTGTTAAACTTTCCCAATATAAGGAGAAATCAACCAGATGGTTTGAGAAGACTATCTCGAGAAATGCAAGCTTGTAGTTTGACTCTCGAACAGATGAATTACGTTTCTGAATTGAACTCTTCTAGAACTATTGAAACTATGGTTCTGAAATTACCAACCCACATTAAACAAGAGTGGCTAAAGGTAGCTTATAAGATTATCAGAGGAGGCAGAGAGCCTCTGTTCACTGATCTTGTTGAGTTTGTAAAGAAGCAAGCTGATATAGCTAATACTAGATACGGCCTGCTCGTCAACCGCGGTAGTAATAGTGACAATAGAGATGTTGGCGTTTTAAAAGGAAAAATTAGTGCAGATTACAATACAGCAAAGATATCTTATGTGCGTACTAGTGATGATAATGCTCCCTTACGCAGTTCATCTTGTTTGGAGTGCTTCAGTAATCATTCCTTAGATCAACGTCAGAAATTTAAAGACAAGAATGTTAGAGAAAAAAAGGAATTCGTTCTTAGACACAAGTTGTGTAATGTGTGTCTGAAGGCAAACCACGTAGCAAAATACTGTCGATCGCCGAGGTCGTGTGCTGTCGAAGGGCGTGGCTGGAGACACCATACTCTGTTACACAAGTTGCGGGAAGAACAAAGGAATAATAATATTGATGCCTACATCAACGCTCGGCTATGTACGGAGAAAAGTGTTGAGCGTGTACAGAAACAAGCAGCATTCGCAATAGTGCCTGTACTGGTAAGAAATGGAGAAAAAGTAGCACAGACTTGTGCCTTCTTAGATAGTGGGTCGGATGCCTCACTCATTACAGAAGATCTAGCTAAAAGGTTGAATTTAGAAGGAGAGCCTAAGATGATTTCGTTGAAAACGTTGTATAACCATTTCACAATTCAGTGTAAAGTGGTTCAACTAGAGGTTTCCTCCTTAGACTCGTTTTCGTCATTTAGAATCCCAAACGTATGGACAGTCGAGAGATTACCTATGTTGCGCTGGACAGTACCAACGATGTCTCAAATTAAATCCTGGACGCATTTAAAAGACATAAGTTTTCCTGGAGTAGAGGATGAGAATGTTAAACTTTTGATAGGGTGCAACGCACCGAGTGTACACGAAATGAAAGAGATATGAACTGGAAAGCCGAATGAACCATTTGCCGTGAAGACTCCGTTAGGTTGGACGCTGTTCGGTTCCTATAGGGAAACTTGTAAAAGCAATTGTGCACTCAACCACCTCTCAACTAAAGAGGAATTAGAGGATAAGTTCGAACAGTTGTACTCGACTGAATTCAAAGATCCATTTAGTCGTACTATATCGATGTCTGTAGAAGATCGTATAGCACTCAGTGCTATATCAAATTCAGTACAAAGGTTGAACGGGCACTATCAAATAGCTCTACCTTGGAGGCACAACCACAAGTTACCTAATAACAGAGAATTAGCAGAGCGTAGTCTTAGCTGTTTGAAAGGTAGACTTATTCGGGATAAGAAGTTGTTCCAAGACTATGTAGACTCCATGACTCGGTATGTAGAACGAGATTACGCTGAAAGGGTAAACGATAACCACTCTGATGAGCGAATTTGGTGTCTTCCTCATCATCCAGTCTTCCACCCCAAGAAACCTAACAAGCTAAGAATAGTGTTCGATTGTGCAGCTCAGTATGCTGGAACGTCTTTAAATAAGAGCCTTTATTCTGGGCCTGATTTAGTCAATAACCTAGTAGACGTTTTCACCAGGTTCCGGCAACGACCAGTAGGTCTTACGGCGGACAATGAAGCCATGTTCTATCAAGTAATAGTTCCGCCGCATGATCGAGACGTTCTTAGATATTTGTGGTGGCCAGGTGGAGATTTAGAAAAGGAACCCGGGATTTATAGAATGAAAGTTCATCTGTTCGGGGCAACTTCATCGCCACGTCGCGCCACCTTTGCTTTACAGAAAACGATTTCTGATAATGAAGATAAATTTCCCAGGGCTGTTACGCAAGCAGCTAAAGAACAGTATTATGTGGATGATTTATTGATAAGTGTGGATACCAAACGGACATATTCGCACATTAAAAGACTCCTAAGTTTGGGAGGATTTAACTTAACTAAATGGACTAGTAATAGCGTTGAAGTGCTGGAGTTCATTCCATAAGAAGTCCGTGCTGAAGGAACCATTATTGTCTGTGAGTCCAATGAGACAAGTAAACGAACTCTGGGAATAGATTGGAACGTCCGAACAGACGAGTTATGTTTCAAAGTTCACGAATTTCATGGAAACCCCACCAGAAGGAATGTTTTATCGTATGTAGCATCTATCTTTGATCCAATTGGGTTTGTAGCCCCAATAATATTACCAGCTAAAGTGATCTTACAAGATACTTGTCGTCAGAAACTAGACTGGGATACCGAGTTACCCATAGATTGTCAAGCAAAGTGGAATAATTGGTGTAGACATATAAAAGGGTTAGACCATTTGAGAATACCAAGGTGTTTGAAACCAGGGTTTGAACCATCATCTGCGCAAATTCATTGTTTTGCCGACGCCCCCGAGCTTGCGTATGGTGTTGTTGCGTATATTCGTTATGAAAGTGTTTCTGGTCAGATCCATTGTTCATTCCTGCTAGCTAGTTCTAGGGTTGCTCCTCTAAAATTTGTTACTATACCCAGAATGGAATTAACGGCCTGTGTTCTGTGTGCTAAGGTTGGAAGGCACGTAAGGGAACAGTTAAGTATCCCCATTTCGTCAGTCATTTATTGGACCGATTCGACAGTTGTGCTTCATTGCATAAAACATACGACTAAAAGGTTTGAAAGGTTTGTGAGTAACAGGTTAGAAACTAAACACTAGTTGTCTACGCCGAGCCAATGGAGATATGTGAAAGGTAAATTGAATCCTGCAGATCACGCGTCTCTTGGATCATCACTTAATGATAAGGCTAAGGTAAGAGAGTGGTTACAAAGGCCGAGATTCTTATGGGAGGAAGAAAATAAGTGGCCTAATCTAGAAAAGATTGAGAACACTATAGCCCATGTATCGACAGAAGATTTCGAACTCCCAAGACACGATAATGAGTTCCTAGATCGATTTCGTACGTGCAAGTCGTGGTCCAGACTTCTAAGGGTATTTTCATACTGCAGACGGCTTATCAATAATATGTTAAACAAGAGGAACGGAAATCGTCTAACCTTAGGTGCGCTAAGTGCTCAGGATATCGAAAATTCGAAGAATGACATAATTAAATTAGTCCAAAGTATCGCGTACCCGGCCGAAAAAAGAATTCTAAACAGTTCACCGTTGACACTCGGAGAAAACGCTTTTAGACTGCAAAAAGGTCAAGAAGCAATGGACGAAGTGAACAGAAAAAAAAATATTCGTCAAAGTTCTATAAGAAATCTTAACCCATTTATGTTTGAAGACAAAATCCGCGTGGGAGGACGTTTGCAGTTATCATGTTTACTCTTTGAAACCAAATATCCGATTATTCTTCCTAATAATCATTTTGTTACAGATATGATTATAATGCGTTGTCATGTGATTAACGCACATGTTGGAGTTACTCAAACTCTGAGTAGTATTCGTGAGGAGTATTGGATTGTGAGAGGATATTCTACTGTTCGGAAGGTTCTAAAACGATCCTTTTTATGTAGAAGAATTTATCCTAAACCACGTTCCCAATTAATGGCACCGTTGCCGGAATACCGAGTACAGACTCATTCGCCACCCTTTAGTCAAGTAGGTGTGGATTACTTCGGACCGTTCTACGTCAAACGTGGTAGAGTTGTCGAGAAACGTTATGGCTGTTTATTCACCTGCTTATCTATTAGAGCCGTTCACATCGAAATGGCCTACTCTTCAGATACGGATTCATTTCTATGCGCGTTATCAAGATTTAATGCCAGAAGAGGATGTCCAAAGCGTATATTTAGTGATAACGGCACAAACTTCCGAGGTGCAGATGCCAGTTTGAGACAGATTATACTTTCCTGGAATACTAATAAAATAGAAAACCACCTTAAAGAACGAGAATGTGAATGGCGTTTTAACCCATCTAGAGCAAGTCATCGAGGTGGTGTGTGGGAACGCATCATAAGATCAATTAGAAGAATCTTAAGAGTGCTTTTATTCCAAAACGTGTTGATCGATGAAACTCTGCAAACCTTTTCAACTGAGGCGGAACGGATACTGAATGACAGACCTCTGGTTAAGATGACAGATGACCCTGGTACCCTAGAAGCTCTTGCTCCGAACAAGTTGTTGTTGATTCATAAAAAATTATCTTTCGACGATGCTTCGGTGGAAAAGACGTTATTATACAACAAAAGATGGAAAGAAGCTCAAAGACTAACCGCCGCATTCTGGAATAGATGGATAAAAGAATATTTACCGACTCTCCAAGCAAGAGACAAATGGTTGGACGTACACAAGAACTTACAACCGGGTGACTTAGATCTCGTTAGTAACGTCGAAATGAATAGAGGTCTATGGCCTAAGGCTATAGTCGAGCAAGTAAGCTACGGCCCGGACGGACGAGTCCGCACGGCAAAGTTGAGAACTTCAAACGAAGAAATCGTCAGAGATGTGCGAAGCCTATGCCTGCTGGAAGAAGCCGGTTGTCTGACGGCGACGACGGCCCTGGAAAATGGACGTGGTGCGCGTTTCCTGGGGAGTGTAAAATGTGATCGATAAACGAACCCACCAATAATAAAGGGAAACGCCCACCACCACATTAACTTCCTTTGACCTTGTACGACTGTATCTCTTTATTAACCAATCACAGTTTAATGTTCATTGTAAAACAATATTTGCTTGTTGACTCATTTTTCCTATTCTCTGGCTACTGTTCGGTATGTTATTGTCTCTTTTTCCCTGTATTAATAGACTGTACTGTTCGTTTGCACACTAACGATGTTAATTTATGTTTTAGAAACAGATAAAGTTTATCTAGCCAAATAGCTTGCTTTTTCTGACTTTGCCTAAACCAAGACTCTGTATTCGACAGTCTAGAGATTAACTTAGAGTTGAATCTGTAGGAAATCGCTTCCTACAAACACTGAACAAGATCAAAGAAAGGAAGAACAAGAAGGCAGCAATTAACAACAGCCGAACACAAGCGGAGAAAGTCCAAGCACAAGCTGAATACATAAAAGCAATCAAGCAATGAAGCGGAGCATTAGAGCCGACAAGAAGAAATACGTGGAAAAACTAGCAACGACGGCAGAAAAAGCTGCTAGAGAAGGAAATATGAAAAAGCTTCAAGATAAAACGAAGAAACTAGCAGGGAAATACAGTAAACCAGAGAGACCGGTCAAAGACAAAGAAGGCAAGCCAATCACCGAAATTCAACAACAGCGGAACAGATGGGTAGAATACTTCGAGGAACTCCTGAATAGGCCGACTCCAATGAACCCACCGGGCATCGAAGCGGCTCATACAGATCTTCCATTAGACGCCAACTCACCAACGAAGGAAGAAATCAGAATGACCGTCCGACAAATCAAGAACGGGAAAACAGCGGGACCAGACAACATACCAGCTGAGGCACTGAAGTCAGACATCGAAGCAACTACAAACATGCTTCACCTTCTATTCAAAAAGATTTGGGAAGAGGAACAAGTGCCGATGGACTGGAAAGAAGGGCACCTCGTCAAGATTCCAAAGAAAGGAGATCTGAGCAAATGTGAAAACTATAGAGGCATTACACTGCTGTCAATACCAGGGAAGGTCTTCAACAGAGTGTTGCTGAACCGGATGAAGGATGCAGTAGACGCCCAACTTCGAGATCAACAAGCTGGATTCCGCAAGGATCGATCATGCACAGACCAAATCGCAACACTACGGATCATCGTCGAACAATCAGTTGAGTGAAACTCATCACTATACATCAACTTCATTGATTACGAAAAGGCATTTGACAGTGTGGATAGGTGGACGTTATGGAAATTCCTACGACACTACGGAGTTCCTGAGAAGATTGTCAATATTAGACGGAACTCATACGACGGACTACAATGCAAAGTAGTGCATGGAGGACAGCTGACAGATGCATTCCAAGTAAGGACCGGAGTAAGACATTGCTGTCGTCTACCTTATATGACCCTGCTAAATGTTTCATATGCCGGAGTAATTGCGAGGGTCTCTTGTCCATCAATTCACAAGACGTTAGCAATTGATGCAGTCTTCTCTCGTCTGAAACCAAGGTGCGTTGGATTACGGCTGTCTTTATTTTATCATAAGGTTCAGATTCTGGCACGTGGTCGATTAAATCCCCGACTTCAGTGGCAATCTCAATAGGGAGTGCTCCAACTACATAAGCATAATTTGTTACCTGAGATCTTATGCCTCTAGCCATGAACAAAGCTTCAATTTGTGCGAACCAGACTCTTGGGTTATTAACACCGTACGTTGGTAGTCTTCACTCTGGAATTGCGTTGATCGAGCTTAAGGCATTATCTTCTGATTGTTAAGAGTTCAAGGGGTTGATCAGTGGACTATCTATATCAATGAGTTTACCAGGAGAGTTCATGATGGCAAAAACAAAAAAATATGGTGTGTCGCGCCAAGTAATAATAATTATAAAAAATATGTAGATATATATAGTAAATGTCTATAAAAAAACGAGGCTCACCAAATAATTGTGGTGGACCAGACAGATATGAACATGAAAAATATCAACAAAGTTACTAAAGATCAATAGTAATATTAATATATACCAGTTACTTGTTACAAATACAATAAAAATTTGGAACGTTACTTAAATTGACCAAATGTTGCGTGTTCTGATTGGGTCCAGTATTATAAATCCGCAATTATAAATGCTTGGTGATTCTGATCGAATTGACGAACTCTCCAATGATATAATCCAAATTAGGATGTGATATATTCCGATTACAGTCTATAAATGTAGATAGTATTCGATTTGGCTTCAATTAACTCAATCACAAACGAAGATAGAACTAGGAATGTGTGAGAAGCAGTGTATTTGTTAGCCAGCAGCGATATGTCACACTATGTAGTAGCACAACGGAAAAGTGTGTACAAGGTCATTAACTAAAAAAACAGTTACAATCACTTAATGATAAAATATACAGACAGTGAAAGATTGACAAAATAAGTACAAATAATATTAAAAACTATTTACAGAATAAGCTTGTCAGGCCTATCTCCATAAGAGCAGCTCCAGTATCCACCAAGAAACTCAAGCCAGAGTTTCTGTCTCTAACATAAAACAAGCGACTGCTTAGGTGTTCCTCCTCGGTCATCGCGACCGGAGGAGGGGTTACTCGTTTCACGCTGTCTTGGAACTATGCTAAGGCCAGGCGCATGGTTGCATGCACTTGGTTGAGTTTACACCAAACTTCCAGTGGTACCAACAAAACTGCCCAGATTGTGACTTAGATCGTGGTCGTTGTGGTGACCTGCTCCTGTTTCTATGACCCATTTGCATTCCGGTGACAGCTTCAGTGAGACTCTTAACACTCGCAATGAGTCCTTTTATGACCGGATCTTTTGCTGATTTTACTTTTTGTGTGTGATTTTTTGCGCCTGATCCAGTTGGAGGACCTCTTTTCATTATTCTATCGGCTATACGCGCTAAATGAGATAATGAGGTTTCAGGATCTTGTGCATCCAAACAGTGTTGGACGTAGCATGGGAGAGCTTGTATCCATCCTTGTTTTAGGACTGCTTCACCCACCGTGTTATCACCCACTAAGACTTGGAGGTGACGTAAAAACTGTGACGGCGACCAATCACCTAGTCTTTCTCCTTGGAAAAGTCTTTGGATTCTTTGACTGTCTGATAATGATGAACGGTTCATTATCTCTCGCCTTAAGATGGTGTATGGTTGTGGTGATGGTGGATCTAAAATCAAGTCACGGACTTCTTTGGCGACTGAAGGAGGAAGGATAGAACACAAATCTCTATAGCGAATCCCTTCAGATTTGATATTGTGTCTCATGAAATAATGCTCTATTTGAGCAAACCACAACTCAGGGTCACTACAATCAAATTTTGGAAGTCGAGATTACGTATTCATAACAGTGTTTATCTCCACTGGTGACAAATCCTCCAGATTGTGGGTTTCTATTGAGTCTGACATGAGGTATGTGACAAATATAGCAATAAAATTAGCACGAAAAAATGGTTACTATAACACGAACAACTTAAGATAATAAAAAAATAAATTATTTGTATACCCAACTTAGTTTACGGGTAATCAGGTCTACTTATACGATTGAGTAAAAAATAATATTGATAACAGAAATGAGGTTAAATTTGTGTTCAAAAGGGTTCACCAGTTTTGTGCCTTAAGGTAATCCTCGTGCTATTGATAGAAGAAACCAGACAAGTAGTGAATACGTCTTCATTTCGATCTTAGCGCAGTCACGGTGGAGCGTGGCATTATTTGTTCAGACAAACAAAACCTCTCAATATTCAATATAAGATAACAGGAAATATAACGCCTATGCAAAATAAGGAAGTGGATGAATACTTGAACAATACTGTTTTGGCATATGCTTGGTTGTTTGGGGTCAACTCTTAACCAACCAACCTAAGCTGATACAAGTGCTTCAATTCACAATCAAAAATGCAAAGTTCAAGTCAATACAAGCAACACAATTAAAAGGAGGAACAAACCAATATGGCTGCCGCTAAGACTTAGTAACAAGTAAAACGGCATAAATGCAGTTCATGAAGAAACATGGGAACTTAGTAAAGGCGTAAGAAAAATAAAAACTGTAATAAAATACAAATATTATGAACTCAAATGGAATCGAAAAGACTAACAAAATGTGCAACTAAAGGAATCAATAGGAATAAACCGCAGGTGTATAGATAGAAGGATTTTCACACACAATATATTCAAAATGGATCCTACAAAGATTAATTTTTAAATATGAATGAGTCCGTGAAAGACATGCTCTGAACTCAGTGCTTTGATGTATTGCAAACAAGTTAATTATATTCACACTTACAAGTTAGTTATATGTATGAAATTCAACATAAAGTAGAAATAGACTTATTTTAAATAAAGCGACTATTGGTTCTTGAAAATGACAAATATTTTAGGTCATACATATAGGTGACATGATGTTGCATGGTGCTTACGTTAAAATAGATCTTTACAAGATGTTGAATAGTGAATGCTGCTTATGCGGTTATCAAGGAGTGCATAAGTTTTAACCATAGAGAGTACAACTCCCGTCTCATGTCTATGATAATGATATGAAATTCTATGTATTGAGATATATTTGACAGTGATGTCTCAGACTGCTTATATTGATGTGTTGCGTGAATGATTGTGTTAATAAACCTCCAATCGAACTGACAAGATATTATTATTGAATGAGCAACTGGTATAAAAATATCCTGAGATTTCCTATAATAGACAAAGATAACCATGGTAAAACAACACTATTTAGTGACACCATAAGTCAATCTATCCACCGAGTTTCCCAATATTTTCATTAATTTTATCAATCATATTAAGTGGTTGTCAAGTCGTGAAAATACTTCGTGGTGATATCCAGAAACCATTTTGAATAACTGGTTGTAGTGCTGATTGAGGGATAGTTAGTGGGAAATAGGTATTGTTGTTTTAAATGATCCTGAAATACCAGACGTCTGCAGCATTAACGGATGCGAACTGATTTGTTGTAGTACGAATTACGATCCATAAATATCCGTTAATTTTATCAGTATGTAAAAGTTTTTGTTTCGAATGTTTGCTTGACTAATAACTACATTACAGTTTAGTTGTAATAATAATGCAGTGCGATAATATCATACTGCATTGACTTTACTGTCATAATCATGTTGAAAGTCTTTTAAGGCGTTTAATATGATAGCACAATTTATAAGCCCAATTACGTGTAGAGATAACTACTTTATTCAGCTTCGTGGAGAAGGTTAAGAGCAGTTCAAATATTTGCTTATACATGTAGTGCAGGGATAATATTAGGTATGTGTAATTTATATCTACATTTAAGTTGATATAGTGTATAAAAAACTGAAAAGTCTAGCAATATAATTCGACTTTCAGACATGGCTTATGACGGTACAGTCAGGAACATGGTGGTGACAATATAGTCTTTTCATAAAAGGTTACTGTATTTAGCTTACTGACATTTATAAATATGTGGCAGTGTTTACTAGAAATAACAAATGTCAGAATAATGTTGAATCTCATATGCTTCGCCTGAAAACAGCACATGTTTTACAATAGTTTATAGTTGTCAAATATATTTAATGCCGAAAACGGTTTTGAGAGTGGTTCACTATGAAGTATATACGACTAGTCTAAGTGAAAATATATACATGTTAGAAAGTATCACAAAGATAGTATATCATCCAGCAAAATGATAAAACTCTCCTCGAGTTCTTCCAATACTTAGATTTTCCAAAACATTTGACGCATTAAAAACAGATATGACAAACATCATAGAATCAAAATGATTCAGATTAAACACACAGTATCACAACCGATTGATAAATGTGTAAGACATTGTTGATTCGGTCATTCAACTAATCCGAGGGTTCAGGTGAATACGTAACCAGCAATATAAAATGATATTAAGATTGTAGAAAATTCGTAGCTTAAACTCACCATACTTTCCTGGAATACTGTCTTCGTTGTTTGGCAATGGAACACAAAAGTTGGAAATTGGGCAGTTGATGGTTAGAAAAAAGGTGTTGTGGGATAGCTCATAGGATAGAACGCAATGCTTGATGAATAAACAAGATGAAGAATTAGATCCACATAACTATCCAGTCCTTGCTTATATTCATAGACAACATCTATTTACGTCGGCTAATAACTAAATTTGCCAGTGTTTGATGTTTTTTATAAATCATTTTCACTGAGGTATGTAATTGCCACTAAGAATTGCTAATGAATCATCATTGAAAATCATAAATATAGATGATCAGTTATTAGCATTTATTGAGCTAGCAAGCTTAGTACCAATCAGTGGTACAAAAATATAATGCATGAGTTCATTGACCACCAGACTAATAGAAAAGTGGGTTAACATAAGTAACAATCAGTCAATGACAGATATCCCTATGGTTCAGAACATGGACGACAGCATTACAGAGATCTGCAGTTTTCCTTCAGAAAATATAAGGTATCTCCTTGAAGAAATAAGCCTCAGTACTGGTCGATTTTATATAATCAGACCTTAACAGCATATGTTGCAAGTTCGGGGAATTATTGATTGTCAGATGAGCTTGTGTGTTAAGTCACTCATAACCCAGAAATAATTATGTATGAGTCACAAATAAGTTTAAAAACCTTGTTTCTCAGTTACTTTGGCCAAAATGATCTTAAAGTCAATCAAGGAAAGAAGATAAAAACTATTACGAGGTAATGTGCTGAGTGTCTTCTATTGTATTTAGTTATAGGAGATATATCCGGTATTAAGCTTAAATGTCACTAATGGGGGATATTTATTTTGTGTCCAGAAATACTCATATTGTCATAATTATCGTAGAATGCTTGCAAAACTGATTATCTTAGGGAATTTTTCACCCCGAAAACAAGCTTCAGTTTTTAGCAACGACTAATTCAAATGACCGAAATTCTCATATCATTCGAATTTCTGACGAGCTAAATATTTCACACGTCACATATTCGATAACAGAAGCCCAATAGAGAAATTTAACCCTTGTTTAGATAGGCATGGCACGGAACTGGCAGCAGGTCTTCATTTAGACGATTTATGACGCCTCATGATGAAAGCCGAGTTCCTTCAAATGTCACGAGGCTGATACCCCTTCTGACAATCAGAGCAACTACTTATTTAGGTACATGGAATGCCCGTACATTGTGAGAGACTGGGAGAGTCTTCCAAATTGCTGAAGAAATGAGGAGATACAACCTAGAGGTGCTTGGGATCAGTGAAACACATTGGACGCAAGTTGGACAACAACGGCTAGCTTCAGGGGAGCTTCTGTTTTACTCCGTTCATGAAGAAGAAATTGCCCAACATACACAAGGAGTTACATTAATGCTGTCCAAACGTGCACAAAATTCACTTATAAGATGAGAATCTCATGCACCAAGGATCATCAAAGGCTCCTGCTAAACAAAGAAAAAGGGCATTTCAATGAACGTCATCCAACGTCTCGGACGATCTAAATTTTCTATCGCACATCCAACGAAAAATGCAGCAGAAGACGACCAGTGTAACAGCAGCCTCAGCAGCAGTGGGTTTCAATATAAACAAAGAGAAAAGTAAGATTCTCCGATACAACACAGTATGCACCAATGCAACCACAATTGACAGAGAAGATTTGGAAGATGTAAAAACCTTTACATATTTGGGTAGCATCATTGATGATCTGATGCAGATGTGAAGGCGCGGATCAGCATAGCAAGAGCAGCATATTTACAAATAAAGAACATCTGGAACTCAAATCAGCCCTCCGTCAACCAACACTATTAGCAACAACCTACTGTGGGAGAGAACGAACCAAATCACAATGGAGGAAGAAATCAGGAAGAAGCGCTGGAAGTGGATAGGACATACGTTTAGGAAAGCATCAAAACATGCCACAAGACAAATCCTCACATGGAATCCTCAACTCCAAAGGAAAAGAGGAAGACCAAAGAACACATTACGGCGGGAAATGAAAACAGACATGAGAAAAATGAACAAGAATTGGATGGAATTATAGAGGAAGGCCCAGGAAAAAATGGGTTGGAGAATACTGGTCAGCGGCTTATGCTTCATTAAGAGTAACAGGAGTAAGTAAGTAATAGCAACGTGAATAATTAATAATAATAATTAATAATAATAATAAGAAGTAATCAAGAACTTGGATTTTATATGTCTGTGAAGATAGTAATATAAGCTCGAGTTGCAAAAAACATTATTTCAGTTCTTCATGAGGATTATAAATACCGAAAAGCTAATTGTTCCAAGCTCACTATACTTGATGAAATTATCCCTGAAGGTAATGCCACAGAGCGGGAAGTTCTCAAGTAGACGGTACTTTAAGGTCGTATACTTGTTTCAGTTTTTAGTGTGGATTCTGCCGCATAGTCTTTTTTAGACAGAGCCTCATGTAAAACACTTGTTTTCTTGACTGACAATAAATTTTAAAATATCATTTGACGTGTCAATGACTTGCTAGGCATACAAACAACCCACTGTATTTAAAAAGCTCGTTTTCATCACAAACTGACAATATCTACATAATGAACTTGGCACCTAAATCTGTTCAGTCCGCCCGTTTGTTTTGCTCTTACTGTTTCTAAAACATTACTGCTGAATGTTTTTTCTGATTGTGTGTGTGTACTAGTACATAGATTCAAACACAGTACGTTACGTATAATTGTCAAAAAATTTCCTCCAAATACACGACTTAAGGGGGAAGAGTCGGATTTCCTCTAAATAACGAACGCGAAGTCGAAAAAGCGACAGTTCCCTTTTATTAACGCCTTCGTCCTCTTTGTTCACACTTATTTTCCCTTTATTTGTTGCTTGGGCTGTTCATCCTCAAATTTACTGTGCTGGAATATTTAAAAACTTGAAATGTAATATCGCAGAAGTATTTGCACACCGAATATTCCATCGTTTACTGGCACGAGAAAAAGCATCTAAGGTTTTCCGAGCTCACTAGCGAAAGCCGCTTCAGGGTGTTATCGGGAGCAGAGCATAACGATCTAATTGTTACGTCGCCATGTACCTTGTTTTGGCGTAGCTTCGTTCTTTAGCCAGATGCTAAGACCTATGCGGATATTTTTTATGGTTTTTGTTGGTTAGTAAAATTGCACTGGTTAACATTAACTACTAGTCATGGAACTTTAGTCCTTGGTATATCACAATTGGAAGGCATCTATAAATGTAGCTTTGCATATCCAATGAATCCACATAAACTCCCACAGTTGAGTAATACAATCGTTACAACAGAATAAGCGTTTCAGCAGCAAGTTTGTTTCTACAACACATTTTATGAGTTTGGATTATATAAAGCTTTGTTCTGTCACTGTATCACCTTATCCCACTGTGCAGATATGATGTAAAAATTGGATCATGCGTATGTGTGCTAATTCCTACGATGCATATAATCAGTTGACTAACATCTGTAGTTCTCATTGTAATTTCATGTAACCATGAATACCTTGATTTATTTTGGTTTGTTGTTAAAGTTGCAAATATGGAAGCTGGCTTATGTGAACGTCCGGCTAAACCTTCACTGGGAAATTAGATGTGTTCTTCGGTGCCGCCTATTATTAAGCATATATGTCTAGTACAAACCAATTAGTCTACAAAGTCGCTTGATATGAATCTATTTGAAAACAAATTCAGCAGTGATCATAGATTAAGTGATATTATTTTCCTGAATTTTTCTTTCTGTCAAGTAAAACCCGAGCAAATTATTCCGACTGAAGTGGGTTACTTTTCCAAAAATGGTGAGATCTTTCATTTGCAAGAAAAAATAAGATAATTAAAAAAGCTTATCATATATTGCAGCAAGAAACATGAGATGTGAGCAGTTTTATAGTACGAAGAACAATACATTATCACATATTTGAATCAATTAGCCCCTTTCTTAAATATCTATCGAAGTTTACATTGGGGTCAAAATACTTGTAAGACATTAGATTTTTGCAAGATGCGATTGTGTCTATTTGGACGGGTCACTTTTGCAGTCTATGGTGTCCTTAGCCACATTCCAACATTAAAAGTGTATCAAATATTGGTTAACTTCTTTCTATAAAGCTTTATGTTTGTAATTTCAAGTTTACACTTGTATTTCATACTTGAGTTATTTTATTCCTACAAATTTCTTACTAGGTCCTCTTGTGTTATGATGGTTTCTCAGAATTAGGTGAAAATACTAAAGTGACTACATGGAAAACCTGAGTCCAACTTCTGTATTCTGCTGTACCTATAAATTTTATTTACAAGATACAAATCAGCCGTATATTAAATGTAAGTGCTTTCCATAAGTTTATGTAATCCTTGTATTTTCAGTAATGTAAGATTTAAAAAAGAGACCGTAAGTTGATGTTTTCAATTATCTGTGATTCATTCATGGTTTAAATGACATCAAGCGATTGTTGAAAGTTTTAAGATTACACTTAACTAGTATATGCAGTAGTTTCCATAAATGTCAAAACATCGCTTTGAAGTTTTCTGATTATTTCAAATGTTATTACATTCTGTTTTTACAGAATCATCACTGTTTTCCTCGACTACTGAGAATTTTTAAAGACGATAATTTTCATTTATCGTTAACCTCGTAACTAAAAACTTGATCTCGTCAGGTGGTGGGAAACCCGCATTTTCATCAACGTACTTGTAGATAGATAGATAGAAATATCGCTAAATCTTACAGAAATGTACTAATCGATGCCGGTTACGTGAATCTATACTTAATCACTGATATGGAGCAATATTTTCCCCACTTACTTTCAGTTTTTGTGCTGATTGGAGAGTAGTTTTTCTTTCATAGGCTTCTTAGCGAACGTGTGATATAAGCATAACGTAGAGGAACCATGAGAAGTCCATTCTGTTTCCTGTTGTAAAAGAAGTACCCATCCCACAAACTCAATGCGATGCATAGCTTACTATTCACAACTGTGAATTAGTCGGTGTTAATATTTGTGCGATTTTGGTATTCAAATCTTTTCATAAACAAACCAACTATTCACTTACATCTATTTTAGCTAAGAAGTTGACTGATGCCATTCATTTATATGTCTTCTAGGTCCAGTTCCTCCATGTAATATCATAAGTTATACAGCTTTCCTCCAGAAATGAACCAAACTCCCCAAGAACGTCTGGATGCTCTTCTTAAGTCTGCTGAAGATTTCACTATCATTCAGAATATAGACATTTCCCACTATGCACGGTTTATCCGGTCGATGTTTCGCTTATCTGTCCAGTTCTCAGAAGCAGGCCAAAAAGAAAGAGCGTACATATTGTCCATAAGAGCTGTTTTGTGTATCCGAGAGCTACCTAACCATAATGGTTACCAGAGACTGGATCCACGTGTTCAAAACGAACTCAAAAGTCTTGGTAAATTACTTCCAAAATCTGCTGAGTTCTTGAAGGATGATTTGAAAAAGAAGTACACAGAGGAATATGAGCTGTATAAAAAGTCACTTAGTATAACTGAATGGAAAGTGAATACTAATGGACCAGTGATACCCTTTCTTGATCATAGTTCAAAGCCGTATGATGACTATCCAGTTGATCCCAACTCTTATAGACTCTCTTTGTCTAACTTATCTTCAGTCAACGGAACGTTATATCCTGCTTTTAATAAAGCCTTCAACTATACTCTGGATGAGCTCCCAAAATCTTTGTACAGTAACTACGCAGGAAATTATGGTTTGACGAAAACATATTTATCCAGACATCTGATAAGTGACTTTTTGAACCTAGCTAGTAAAAATACTAAAGGAAATCGAGAAACTTGTGGGACCTTGTGTGGGAAATTAATTAGTGGCAATTTTTATATTACAAACCTTCTAATTCCGAAGCAAAGCGGTACTCCAGACTCTTGTGTTACATATAAAGAAGAGGAAATATTTGAGTACTTAGACAGGAGGCAGCTGATCACATTGGGTTGGATTCATACACATCCTACTCAAACTGCTTTCTTATCGGCTGTTGATCTACACTGTCAGCTTTCTTATCAGACTATGCTTCCGGAAGCGATTGCAATTGTATGCGCTCCTAAGTTCGATGATATTAAATGTTTTTCATTAACTCCTGATCACGGCATTTCATTCCTGTCAAAATGTAAAAAGACGGGTTTCCATCCACATGCCACAGATCTTCCATTATATGAACAAAGTCAACATGTAATATTTGACGATACTGTTGAACATTCTTCTGATGATCTCCGATAATCTGAAAGTCCACAATGTTTGTACAGTGAGTTCTGAATGTGCAAAATATTCTTTATGCTTTATCTACTTCACTTCCTACTGATGTTAATTTGAGAAACTATAAATGGTTTGCAGTATTTTCGTAATGAGACCCGTATTTATTTTTCTTGATTGTCTAATGCTCCTTGTAAATGATTCTACTGTTGATCAACAATCATAGAAGTTTATCTTTTGTAAAAAAGATAGAAGCCTATGTTTGCTAAAGTTATGAATGAATTGTCAACTTAGTTTAAGACTAGAAAAAGAGTGAGACGTTGAGAAACTTCGTTGTTGCTGGACATCTATCTACAGGTAAAGCGTTTCATTAACCCAATAGTTTTAAGCCGAAACAACATGACTGTATAAGAATTTCATGGCCATAAGTCTTATTGACCTCTCCTAAAAGTCTTTAGAGAGATTTGTCTAAAACTGGTTCAAAAATCTTATTATCAGATGTAAGGGAAACGTAAATTAGTTAGTAAGCACGAATATCGTTCTCTATAGATGTAGCAATACATTTAATTTCATATGAATCTAAAATGTGTCAACAGATATCCTTTTGAAACCAGTTAACATAAGGATGTATAACTTTGAGCCTCTCAACTATAGATACATTTCCAATTTTTCTCTGGCTTCACTGTGAAGATTTATGGAATGAGAGGACTAACGTTACACTGCTTACAGCATTCTTAAAACCAACCCGGTGGGTTTTTTTTTTGAGGTACAGATAGACGTGACTACGACATTTATCAGACTGATATATAAGCGTATCACTGGCTTAATCTGAGAAGTGTTAGTTACTTGCAAAACAGATGTCAGATTGCTCCTTGGAACTATTGACAGATTATTAATCAGTATGTAAAAGATTTATACAGGATGACTAATTTTGAAAAAAAATTATAAGTTTGGAAAATTGTTATCATATTATGTTGTTAAGTTTTAGAGGCAGTATTTAGTCTTACTAACGCACGCGAAAAAGCTGCGCTCCATAGGCTCTTCTCTTGCAACCTGGTACTTTAATTAGTTGAATAAGCAATTATATTTGGAACATTGAGGATTGTTTTTGTCGCATCAACTTACCTTGTATTCAATTAGCATTCCTGCATCCCGCATAGTTTGGTCACCTTTATGATTGAAGTACACCCCCAAACTTACTCGTACTCTATAATATACTCGGTTTTAAGAGAAGTAACTAATGTCTCACTTAAGTTTGATTTATTTAAAAATACGCACTGATACTAATGAGATGCGGAGCAAACTGCATGAAAACTTATTAAGAGGACTTACACTAAAATATTGATTGGTAGATATATTGGCATTACAATGATATAACTTAGATTAAGAGTGAAAATAGTATATTTACCCTCAATAGCCTAATAATGTCGATTTTCTTATACGGTTAAAAATTAATCAGTTAAGTAATTATTCCAGCCCTTAATTCATATTTTCACATCAGACCATGTAGTACAGATAAAAAAACTTACATCTCCTTGTTTTTAAAGCGTACAGCCTTACATCTAACATCAAAAGAGCAAAGTAGGTGATCCTGTCGAAAAAGACTACAACTGTATGCGTTATTCAAGGTCGGAAACAGTTATCTCTTTAAAAGAAACAGGAAGCAGTGTTTCACAACACGTTCTTAATTCTTTCTGGTTCGAAAGACAAATAAATATCCACTGTACGAGGCGTCTATTGCTAAAAATTTATTATCACATCTCCAACAAAAATGAATCCACGTATTTTCATAAATAATCTTGTTGTATATACTAAAATGAAACATTTGTGTACAACATGTACTGGATATACTGACAAGCTTTAGAAAATCTCTTCAAGAGGACCTGACGTAGTATGCCAAAAAACTTCGTGTGAGTAGGCAGTCAGTATCATTATGGTGCACGAAAAATTGGTTTCCTAAAATAGTATATATATATATATATATATATATATATATATATATATATATATATATATATATATATATATATAGAGAGAGAGAGAGAGAGAGAGAGAGAGAGAGAATGTGTAAAAGATGAGAATTTCAAGATTTACCCAGTTAGGATCGAAAATATATGAAACAAACGATTGTTAGATCTGAGAGTTTAAAAGTGAAAAATTATATATATAAACTCATGCCCACGAAATAGTGGTCTGCGTCAAATCAAGAACTTTATTCATTTTGCCTTTTGCATCTGTAACATTAAGTACTATACGCGGTGGGGAAGATATTGTTGGATCCAAGTTTTCATTTGATTTTTTCGATGACCAAGCTTCATCTTTAACGCTTTTATGACTAACACTGATGTTGACACGACTGCCAGGATTTAGATGTCCTTGTTCATCAGCTAAAGCGAGAAGGCTTATTATCCTACGTTCAATCTAAAAAATTGATCAAACATAAATCCAATGTAAAGTATCATTCAATATGTAAAGACAAAATGTGATTTATAGTTTCGCCCTGATGTTAACGACTATTTACTTACCAAGTGTTTGGGGCTTTGAACCATAGTATAAATTTAAAGGCTAGTTAATATCACCTGGTTGCTCAAACTAAAGTAGGCAGAATGGGGTTTAAAACTGCAACTTGGTGGTTGGAGTTAGAATGTCTTAACCATTAAGTTATCACATTGTTGTTCAATTATGTCATTCGTAATAATAGTTTATCAATGATTATATGAGAAAAAAAGGTATCCATTATTCTTCTATTAGCGAAATTGCAAATCCGACTATCTGCACAATATAATAATTCCCAGAAAAATGAAGGCGTTTTTATCTCTTTATTTGAAGTTATTGTCTTGAAATTAACAAATTATGTATTGCAGAAAAATTTTACAATAAGGAAAACGTTTCACTCTCCGGCTAGGTGGTATAGGATAGTAGTAAGTCAATGGCCACACCTACATTCATCGATCGAAAACGATAATTGACTACAGTTTCCAGTGTAAAATTATTTAATGAAGTAGTTACTTTTATCTGTACCAAGATCGGTTAAGTCGATGGAATTACTAAAACTAACACTTCTACTCATCTAAAAGTCATGGAGGATTGATTTAGAATCCGTAGTAGTATGATCTATGAAAACGCGATGAAATCTGCCAGTCTTACCTCGTAATTAATTGATCTTGCTCCATAATACACATCATATCCATCAACAATAAGATCTACTACTTCACGATTCCATGTTACTGTGAGAGAATGCCTTTTCAATGCCTACAACAAAAATTACTCCAGGTTATATATCAAATTTTACATAAAAAACTGATAGTTTATAAAATTAAGCATATATAAAATCTAGCAAGCAAGTTGTGTAACAGACCATAGTGAAAAAATTCAACAAGATACTAGGCGTAAATAGGATTTACATATAGTTTTTTTAAAGTTAACTTATGCCGTAGCACACATGAGTTCACCTAAAAAATGAAATCACTAAAACTACAACATCCCCTAACTTGACCTAAAAAAATCTATTATTTCACATATATGAAAATCAGAGATATAGTGAAACTAGCATAAGTGAGATGTGATTGCCACAATACAATTGATATGATAATAAGTTCATACATCCTCCATTACTTTTCGTAACTTATTTCTTAAAATCTCATTTTTATACATCTAAACTCATTGACAGTAGGCTAAATCTTTCTGAAGAATTCACAGTTGTACTAAATGTTAACTTTTCCATAAAAATGTATCACCGACATCAAATGCGAATTTCAAGCATATTTACTTGTGACCTCTAACAAATCATTTTAAAGAGACTTATTTAAGGGAATCAGTCTGGAAAATTGTTTAATAAATCTTTCAACAAATATCAGTCATTAATTGGTTAACACATATAGGCCAACCATGAATAATTGATTCCAACTATCTGTGTTATTCTAAAACCCTTTCCCATAAGGCGAAATAGTCAGTTTTTCACATTTAAGATTGGTGAAATTATAATTATCTAGTATCAGATTCTTTTCAGCTAAAAGCATCATTCATTTTCTTAATTTTTCGACGTTGTTTCATACATACTTAGTTCTTGTTTCACAGGAATTAAATTTTTTTAAAACCTAATAGCAGAAGAAAATCTGACCTTTTCACTCCAACTTTTTAAACTACGATTCACTAGTTCGGTAAGTTCAGATGTTGAAAATGGTAAAAAGTAAACCATTTCATTAATACGACCAAGAAATTCATCACGAAGAAAATGTCTCTGTAATATTTATGGGAAAAAATTAGCAAATTATTAGGATTATTACAAGTGAATCCATGACAATTAGAAATATATAAAAATGTAACTAATGTTAACGGTTGCAAAATACTTGAATTACGGACGTACTAATTGAAGTATATGAAAATGTAGGTTAAAAAGTTGATGCTTTAAACGGATGACCTACGGTGGTACGTAACTATCAATCAGATTTCGATAACAGTTAATACATGAAGGATCGTAATTGACTGTCGTTGCATTATGTTGTGATAAACAATTTACGCGACAGTAAATTAAGGTGAATCTTTAAACTATAAAATCTAGTTGCTTGTTCGCTACTATTTATGTCCAAAATTCAATGAATAGTTGTGTGAATCGATCACTATCTGAGATATAATGCGTAGCAAGTGAACATTCATTTGCGTTTGAAATTAAAATATTTTCCAACAAAAAATAAATTGATATCTCGAATCAAATAACACGACCAAATTAAAAAGGATATAAAACATCTTTCTCAAAGTTCCATTGAATCAATAACGGCTAGATAGTCAGTAAAGGAAGTGTTAACGAAGCAATAAAACTCAAAAATGGTCTGATCTACTTCCTTTGTAATAAGAAAATGACATCGGTCTTATCACAATGTACCCAAGACCTCACGTAGAAAAGCTATCAACCTTTAAATCTAGCAACAAGTAAGATATTGTCGAGGCTTCACGAATTAAGTCAATTTAGGGCTAGTATTTGATTTTACAAACGTTGATGTCTGTCTTACCTTATACTTAATTTACTATACATGTTAATAGCCTTGAACCAGGACTTCTGAAAATGCACCTGGATCGTAATCACTGGTGAGCGGATTCGATTATTACTACTCGGGCAAACCGCATATAAGTTTTCAAAAAAAGGAGAACGGAATTAGGAATTGAGAAGTAAGAAAACAACAAAACTGGCATCGGTGAATAACACAATCATTGATTCAGTCAGTCCCACTTAATCGAAGAGCTATGATGAAACTGTCTATAAGCAATACAGGACCTGGCATAAAGCTATACTGGTTGTGACAGCTTATATCAACAATGGAAATTTGAGTGAAAAACGTTTTGTTCAAAAAGAATAAAGGGAATATAAGTTTATGACTTACAGTAAAACAAAAAAATGAATGCAAATCAGTCACTGTGATCAATTTTGAATCATAATACTTAAGGGGACTATTTACTGGAACCCAATTTAAATGTGCCAGTCCTACATTCGAACTCAATGATATATCCATAAGATGCAATGAGATTTTAAGACACTGTTTTATATAAGAATATATCTAAATAAGCTTATGGTTGACACAAAATAAATGAAAAAGAACACTAAAATAATGGATAACAGTCTATTAGTCATCATTGTTACTGACCTACTCTACTTACCCTTAATATCGGACGCATAACTTTTTCTTTAAAGTCTCGAGATATTTCAATGTCAGCTTCTGAAATAAATTTAGATAGGAAAATAGACATTTGATTCGAAATGTGAAAATAATGCTACGTAAACATTTCTTGTCGTATATTGTCAACTTATAAATGCCATCTACAACATTAGAAATTTCGCACTCGTAAAGTAACAGGATGAGAAAATTGAGCTTACATGATTTTTGATACATAGTCAACCGTCTCGTCTGTGTCACAGGTAAGAAAAATCCAGACAAATATTTGGTATAGGATACCGAGATCTTATGAACACAACAACCTGTTAAGGCTTTAACGATGATGAATTGTCTCCATTCGTAATTAGCACCAAGACAGATTAAGTCAGAAGCTGTGACCTGTGAAACCAACCAAGATGTAGTTAAATACCAACTGTTCTATATCACGAATTAACTAGTTTGGAAATATGGATCGACATGAACGCTGTGACTTGAATATCTAATGATTGTTAAGGAGTCTGGTGCCATGTAGGGTGTTCCTTAACGAGGAAAAGACAACTGTCAGGGATTGATCTCCATCCTAGAAACTCACTAATCGACGTGGAGTACGCAGACGAAATAGTCCTTTTTGATGGAGATGCTGGGAAAGCAGTCTTCTAATTGGCTTGAATAATACATCTTTAAGATGTGTTTCTCTCCCCCACATATAAAATTTTGCTTCAGCACTAATCTACATCAACCCCTAAAGTAATAACGAGGAGGGAAATAGTTCCATGCATTGACTAACTGAATTATCTTGGATGTTTCATTAGCCCTAATGGGTTGATGTTTGACAAGTCAGTCATAATGGTTCAAATTTTTCCACTCTTTGTGTTCCTCTTGATCTTTAATCCCAGTATTCATTCATACATACCTTTTCATTGCCTTTTCGAAACATATTGTCAATCCCTAGTCTTTAATCAAAATTGCTACAAAAATATTTCGATTCGTGTTACAATGAGTATCATTAATTTTATCACATCGTACATATGTAGTATGAAAACTTAGGCCGATGAACTTTTGTGTTAGACTATATGTTGTACTATTAAATGACAAACTAAACAGTGATAATAAATAAGTAACGATAACAACAAACCATCATTTCCGGAAACGTATCGTAGTTCTTGCGCATGTTCAGCTATAACTTGACTTCCAACATTCGATGTCATAATGAATATAGCGTCTTTACAGTTAATTGTAGTGCCACGCCCATCTGTTAACCGTCCCTAATAAGAGTAGGATGTTTAGTAATAAGTAGCTAATAATATAATGATTACTAAAACGAATTTAGTTTATTAACCTCATTACCTACTCAAATATAGTTTAATTGACATAGTTATTAATTTTACATAAAACAGAATATTTATCATTCCTCACTTTTGAGATTGGTTACTACTTATGTACAACTAACTTTGTTTTTACTTGGTAACACTAATCTAATAATACATATTAACACATATTACCCCTTGTGGAGCATAAATCGCCAACTGGAAATCTCCAACTTGGACTTTCTTTACAGTTGTTGCCAAGTGCTATTCATTCTTTTGATGTCTGCCAAATAAGTATGAGTAAATATAACGGTCTTTTTTATTTGAAAGCTATCACACTGGAACTGCTAGAATAACAGTTATAACCAGTTTATTTTTTTAAAAATACATCTGTTATATAAAGTGAAGGGAACTTCAAACTGTTAAACACAACTGAGTAAATATGAAATCTATAAACCAACCACCATATCACCCAATGAGTTAAGACATGCCTACAAATTACATATTGAATGTATGCAACTACATAATGCAATAATCAAATTTATCTCGATTCATTTATCTAGTCTCAACAAATTGTTCATATGTTTAGGATGTATATTCTTATAGTTTAAAATATTATTTGATAGAGATCATAAAGTGCTTCAAATGAATTTGTTTCTTCACCTCAAATCATTAATCCAATCTTAAAACTTTTCGCTTTGTATAGTGACTAACTGGATATGCATTAGAATTCTAGTAAAACGGTAAAAATGATTAGAGAAGCAATTTCCCTTTATATTTCTTATTCATATCGTAGAGACAAAAATAAATTACAGAGCTTTAAGTGTTTATGTATCCCTGTTAAATAATAATGATCTTTCTTCAAGTTACTGATATACACATCTTTAAATTACCGCCCCATATGATGGAGCCATCTAATAACTGTACGCTGATATTAAATATAGATATAATAAAGTTAATAAGTCAACAAAACTTCTTGATCGTGTATGTTAACAAGACATGGAGTAGAAATTGTCACAAAACCAAACATATTTATTCAATGTCTTACCACCACAAACTTCAAACACATTATTACTATGGATAGTTTATTTCATATTGATGATCTGTTATTACTTGTTCTCCAGTTCATTTGTTACTGTTAGTGTATCAGTATTTTCATTTATTTGGTATTTTGCATTTTATGGAATTTCTCTATAGCTATGATAATCCAACCTGATATTCAAGTGTGTGAAGTATGTTTGTTTTGTTTCTTTGTGGCTTCTTTGCCCTATTTTCAGCAAACATGTTTTCAAGTATACTTATATGCTTTCAGCAGAAGGGAAAATATATTGATTTACTTAATCAACATTTGATAATCAAATTTCACGATAACTGTTAATCTATATGATGATATAATCAATGAAATAACGTTATGTTATATAAAATTACAAATTTTACAATGGGAAACATATGATACACATAACGTTCAAGTTTCGTAACGAAATCATATGACTGAAACAATGAATTTCTCATATGTATAATCATAGATAGATCTGTTGTGGAAACACACTCGTGATAATCAATAAAACTTAAAGTACATATAAACAACAAATGGTTATATTCTTTAAGAGAACTCATTTATTTTCTATCTAATATACATCCACTAGTTAGCATTTACACATGATTTTGAATCTATGATTTCAAACATAAAAAACTAAAATAATGAAACCATCAATGAAGATAAATCAGTATTTCGCTTATGGAATAATAATTAGGTGGAACAATGTAAACTATTTTAATGATATTCACTTTTTAATTAAATAGTTTCTAATATATTCTTAGATATAGACAATTACCTTCAAACAAACAAACAAACAAAACTTATTGTTTATTACTAAATGAAATTCATATTTAATATAGAATACAAATAAAAAATAAACTGGTTTAACTATTTATTGATTTGATTGGATATTGATTAAAAAAATTTATTTTATAAAAACATAACTATAATACAACACATAAATAAATATCGACAAGTGTATATGAAAAGTTTAATATAAACGTTTAGTCTTAATTAATGCTGTTCTACATGTTGACAAACAAATATATATAAATATGGACAAAGACACTATAAACAGTAAATAAAATTAAAATATGAAATTTAATAAAATTTATTTATTGTCTGTGCTACATAAACAATAAAGTTGTGAATAAATAAATTTCTATAATGTGGTAAATGCACATAGTTATAGTATTGTCATATTTAAAATAAGAAACTACCCACATCATTTTAAGAATCTATACAGAAAAAGATACCAATAATTATCATATTAAGTCTAATGGTGTCCTTGGACTTTAAATGGACATTCTCTATTGGTCAATATTTATTTCACTTGTTAAATATTGTACAAATGTTGTTCTCTATTTTATGGTACGATGTGGTCTGTCTGATTGGTATATAAACAGAGTATGTTTGAAATATAATGATTCATATCTCAGAGGCTGAGACTTGCGTTCTGGACTCAACTGGTTGGGCTAGATAGGGAAGAAGGGCCAATCGGGACTCTAGGTCGTCTCTTACGTGTCATTGATCCGATCGATAAGTGGCTGTGCATCTAATCTGCAGTCCATAAGACACAACAAATTTAGATGAAAACCTTTACTACATTCGTTAGTTTTTTTTCTTCAGTTTTTGAGGATTTATTTATTGGTTTATTTAATACATATTAATACTGGAACAGCTGGGCATCAAAATAAAGTATATACTATACTAATAAAGAGACCAAATTATGAAGAATTATTGAAGGGAGATGACTTGAAATACGTAAACGACAACAATATACAAAAAGAGATACAGAACGGTTAAGTATACAATCAAGAAAACTTCTTTCATGCGCTTCTATGAAAAGTGTTAAAAAAACTAAAGCAGTATTGTTACTAGCTTCTATTCTGAGTCATATCTGACAACATCTCAAGGAAATGAGTCGCACCACCTAATCAGGGAGTTATGATGAATTAACAGCTGCCCATTTCCTTTGATTTTTTCTCCTAATCCCTGTGAGTTTTCTGGAATAGATTTCTCATGTAGATAAATTGCTGTAGCTTACCAAATAAATCCAAAGAGTATAGATAGAATGACTTCCTATCTGAAAATCAGTCAGTCACAATGTACAACCTGGTGCATATGTTGATCGTTCCAAGTTGCTATACCTCATTAACACAGAGAGATGAAGTCTTCAGGCCAAATCGCAAAGTAGTAGTGGTAGTAACAGTATGAGTGGTGGTTGGAAATTCTGGACATCGAAGATATGATTCAAGAAAATATAAATTAATGAAATCATAACAAAAAAAGCTATGAAGGATTCAAAAGCTCAGAAGTTGGGGAAAGACATAGAAAGGATGCACGTGGACCACTGCAAACGATTTTGAGCCATGTTACTCAAGGTCTCTATTCTTTGGTTACGATAATTACACGGACCCCAACAAGGTAGTCTACACCTATTAGAGCGGCTCTAAAAATCTGTCGAGCGAACAAAATATTATATTTATCCATACTTCTCCAAATTTGTAAAGGCTAATGTACCAGCCTATTATGATAAATCAATTAGTTGATAAAATTAATAGAATAGATATTATGATTTAAATTATAATTGTATTCACAGAATCAATTCCTCGAATTCTAACTAGATGAGTTTTGAAAAATAAAATTGGTAACCGACTGAATGAGTATGTGAGTTCATATTAAAGATTTAAAACTTGTTAGTTTTATCTACAAAAAAAAGTTAGATATAGAAAAAGATATGAATTAAAATAATAGGGATTACTAACGAACTTTCACTTCCGTCTATTAGTTCAACATTTAACTGACGAAATACTTATAAGTACAATATTTTCAATCTGAGTTTATTAATAAAACATACACCATATAATTGTATAGATTAAATGTGACCTACTTCATCAAATAACTGTAACAAAGCTGTCAAAACATCTGGATGAGCTTTCTCTGTTTCATCAAACAAAACAACTGCATTAGGACAAGCAGCTAAAGCTCGTGTAAGCTGACCACCTTCTTCATGACCAACATAACCCGGTGGTGATCCGATGAATTTGGACACCTATAAAATAATAATGGAAAATTTCAAACTAATCACATGCACAATGTAATACAGAGACTGAAAAAGATAGAGGAAAAAACTTATACACCCACTTACTAACGCACATATGAAGACAAAAAAATAAGAATTTTTGAGAGAGATGATATCCCAGGAAACCAAATAGATCATGTGTTGTTGAGAAGAGAATGCAAGATAATTGTGAAGTGCAAATGTAGGTAACATAATTTTGATGAGTTATTCCTCTGCTCAAGGTCGCTGGCCACATAGGTTTATAAGCCAGTCTAGTAGTAGTATTATTTATTCGGCCTTCCGTAGTAAATGTTCTTGCGTACAATTGATTTTTTTACTCTTCATAGCTGGTTTCCCAAACAGCATAAAACGTGAACTGTTAATCGAAAAGGACGGCAGAACATAGCAGAATCATACTCTGCCACCATTTAGTTCCACAGCATCTCAACAGACAAATGTCTATATAGCTGCTAATAAGATGGTGTTCAATCTCTACGATAATCTTAACGAAATGACAGTGGTATTGAGTAGTTTGCCAAAATCTTAGGGCATCATGTAACAGAATAGCACAGAGCTGACAGAATATTATCGATTAATTTCAATCTATATTTAATTAATTAACTATTAATTCAATAAAGTAATTAGCCGATATTAACAGAGTAACACAAATATGGAAATCATTATTGATACATATTACACGTATTATTCTCTAAATGGAAAGGTATCGGAATGCAGAAACAATATAAGGTATGAGCAATTACATTAATTTGAAATAGATTTCGGTCAATTTGTATGTTGTCAAATTAATGGGGTGTTTAAAAATAAATAAAAAACACAAATAAATGATGCTAGGGTGAAGAGAACAAAGGAGACTATGAAAAGCTCTCGTTTATTCTTTGATGAATAAATTGATGTTTCCAATGAGTTTTTATAATACTTGTTGAATTAGTTCATGGCTATCTTAACTCTATTCACTTGGGGAATCAAAAGTTGACGTTTAAAACGATAGATGCCAAGTTCGAGTTTCAGTTTGCAGAATGACATTGAGATGAAGATATATTCAACTGACAAGTCCTAAATAGGTCGTAATGCGTATGCTGCATAATGTTTCTGTCATGTACTTATTGAGATTTATAAATTATGACATTTTGATTTTACATTTGTGCGTTTAAATAATAAAGATAAAATAACGATACACGAAACCGTTGAAATACTTCGAAGGAATATTCTTGATTATTTTGCAGCACAACCCAAACTTGGTGATTTACTTGTGTAGTTCACTTATTTTTTAAGAATTTTTATGTTGAAACCAATGGTATTGTAGTGAAAAAGACTTGGTGGGGAAAACCAGTTTATTATTTAATACAAAATCACAGAGTGCTTTCGTAAAATATGAAAACCATAGATCAAATACATAATTTGCACATCTCCCTTAACATATTTTACGACATTTTCAATCCCGTTGTTATTACAATTACTTTCTGTTTTCTTCAAAAAAATCTTACCAATCTTCTGCAGTCATGAATTTCACTTCCAAGTCGTGCTACATACTACTTATATCTGTCGACATAAGCAGTATATGTACATTTAACTAAAACCTAAGAAGTTAAGACGTGCCTCAGTGGTTAGGCCTTTCGGCTTTGAGACACCACTTCATCTACTCCCGTTTGGGGACCTAGGTAGTGTCATTTGCTCTCACGCTTAAAACTAAGTACACAAATATGTATCAGGTACACGAGCTAGTAAGCTATTTTAACAAAGAACTTGGAAAATACATACTTCATGTTTTTCTTGGTATTCCGACATATCAATACGTATAAAGCCCTTTTTAATATCTTTATGTAAGTATGCTGCTACTTGTTTAGCCAACTCCGTTTTGCCTATACCGGATGAACCGAGAAACAGAAATACAAGTGGATGATCTTCATCATACCAACCATTTTCTTTACGTCTTATAGCTAAATGAAAAAAAAATAAGCGGAAAAAATGTTGAAAATATGTTTTAAAACAACCACTTTACATTTGAATTATGATAAGTTAATTTATGGAATTTTGAAAAATTTCAAACCGATTCATGTCACAAGCAGTTATTTTACATAATCCTGTATAATCGAGATATACATAAAATGTGCTTATGATTTATTCTA
Source organism: Schistosoma margrebowiei (assembly GCA_944470205.2). Lineage (NCBI taxonomy): Eukaryota > Metazoa > Platyhelminthes > Trematoda > Strigeidida > Schistosomatidae > Schistosoma > Schistosoma margrebowiei. Next base: position 19,761,350 of record OX104026.1, on the reverse strand, counting down.
GGCTAACTAAATAATGAGCAATACATCATTAAAATGACTCATACGTTGATTTAATGAAATTACACACACTGACTAATTTGGCTAATAGGTCACAATACTATATAATTCCTAGTTCATGTATACATAATGTATGTGACAAGTAAATTACAAAATCATTTTCTTCCACAATTTTCTTTAAAAAGTTACATAAGATTTTCTAACGAAGTCATCTAAACTTTTAAAGAGATAAACAGCGCTGAAAACACTTGATTTAAATAGTAATACTGAGAGTATAGCAAAGCGACTTTCAACCTGAAGTTCATACATCTGACAATCTATCACAGAGATTCATACAATAAAAATCCATAGATGAAATAGGAGTTTGTAAATTAATGGAAATGTTGACATTTTAACCCAAAAAAATACCATAACTACGCGAACGCTGATAAAATCACGATTTATTCAAAACAGCAGAATCTTAACCAGTGAGTCACAGGTTCGAAATTCGGTTCGCTTCATTTGCCTCCGGTAGTTTTTTTAGCGCCATCACCGCATGCACAAAAACTGAAGCTCAAAGTCGACTACAGGGTTCAAATATGCAACCATTTTAACTACGCATGAAAATATTGAAGTGCTTTTTGTACTACTAGTTTTATCTACAGTAGCTAAGTATTGTTAACCCAAAGTAAATGACTACGGAATGTATCTACTTGATTTATTTATTATTTGAACACATAAATATTGGTAAAAGAGAGCGCCAATATATATGCGCCACACAAAACAATGAAAATTCTAAGAGATAGAAAAAAAAAAAACTAAGGAGCACAAAAGAAAAAGAGAACGATAACGAAGAGATTGGTGTAAGGTAGTGTGGTCGTAACGATGGAACGGAAAGGTACAATCAGAAGAAATCTTTCAAGTAAGGGAGACACAACCACTTTTTATGAAGAAAGTAAAAGAAGGTTACAGCAGGATCGCCACTGGCTTCTATTCTGAGCCATATCTGATAACGTCTCTAGCCACTGTGTAGCACCATCTCTCAGACCCCAACCAGGGAGTCGTGAAGGACCGACAGAAGCCAGTCCTTTGCAGCTTTCTTTCATACCACGACACCATGTCATGCACTGACCACCTCTTCGCTTTTTCCAACCAGTCCCAGAGTCGGCAAATAATGCACGACGTGGAATTCTCTGGGACGACATTCGTAGAACATGTCCAAGCCACCGAAGTCGGTGTTTCAAGATGGTGACACCAATTGAATTATCATCTCTGTGCCCGAACACACGATGCCGAACCTCTGCATTACTAACATGGTGTTGCCACTGAATGTCAGCGATCCTTCGGAGACAGCGATGATCGAACACAGAGAGTCGTCTAACGTCCTCAACTCGGAGAGGCCAGGTTTCCCAAGCATAGAGCAAAACTGCTCTCACCGACGCGTTGTAGATCCGACCTTTTACAGCCAGACTAACATCACGAAGGCGCCAAAGATGGCCCAGATTGGCATAAGCCGCTCTGGCTTTCACTATACGTGCATTGATCTCATCACTCACACCCCCACCAGCACTTATACAGCTACCCAGATACACGAACTTCTCGACTACTTCTATCTGCTCACCATCCAGGGTGAGTACAGGATTGGAATCCTGCCAGTCTTGTAGAAGTACTTTGCACTTCGAAGGTGCAAAGCACATACCATACCTACGGACACTGATTGCCAACTGATTAAGTGCGGATTGCATGCCTTGGGCATTATCGCACAGTAAGACAATATCGTCCGCATACTCAAGGTCGAGAAGTCTTTCTCCAGCCAACAGATCCACACCACCATTACTTACATCCATCAGAGCTGTTTCCAGAATGTCATCGATGGCAAAGTTGAAGAGGAATGGTGAGATTGGGCAACCCTGCCTAACTCCACTACTCGAATAGAACAATGGAGAGAGGTGGTTGTATGCCCTCACTCTGCCTGAGGTGTTTTTATATAGGGCCTTTAGGATGTTAATAAACTTCTCAGGCACACCCTTCTTCAATAGACAATCCCAGAGAACAGTCCTGTCCAACGAATCGAAGGCAGCCCTGATGTCAAGAAACACTACGATTGTTGGCCTTTGATAAGTATGGCGATGTTCTAACATTTGGCGGAGGGTGAAGATATGATCAATACAACCTCGACCAGAACGAAACCCAGCCTGCTCCTCGCGAGTCAATCTTTCTCGGGTTTTGAACAACCTACGAAGTATGACGGAAGCCAATAGCTTGGACGCAATCGGAAGTAGACTTATCCCCCGATAGTTGTTGCAGGAACGACGTGAACCCTTTTTAAAGATAGGGACAACTATCGACTCATTCCATGACGTTGGTACACTCTCTAATTCCCAAACCTTTGTAAACAACGTCGTCAATTCCTTAGTCGAAAAGTCACCACCATCTTTAAAAAGAGCCGGAGGTAAGTCATCTGGGCCAGGTGATTTGTAACGCTTCAAGAGTTGGAGTTCCTTGCGGACTTCCTCCTCGTTTGGTGGATCAGTCGTCACCGGCCATGGAGGGCAGGACAGTCTGACCGATGTTGCCGGAGCAGCAGGCCAGTTGAACTGCCCTTCGAAAAATTCTGCCCATCGTCCAAGACGTCGATGGATGTTAGTGATTGGCATCCCATCATCCTCGCAGATTGTTTCACTCACACCAGACTTCTTGCTGCCAGTGGCTCGGATGAGCTGGAAGAGCTTCCGGTAGTTACCACATGCAGCTGCTGCTTCCAGCTCATTAGCACGCTCCGACCACCAGGCTTCTCGGTCCTTACGCAAGCTTTGCCCAATTTCCCTACGTAACATCCTTCGTTTATGGTCAAACTCACGGTCACCCGGAGTAGACCGACGGGCTTCAATGAGTTGTAAGGAACCAGAAGAAACCCAGTGCTTAAAAGCGGGACGTTTCGCAAACCCACAACTGACTGTTCCCGCCATTTTCATGGCGTCAAGCAATTGCGACCAATGCTCATCTATACTTTTCGGTGGAGTGGTAGCTAGCCTAGAGGCTAACTCGGTTCGATACTTATTTGCAACAGAAGTTGCAACCAGCTTGCTAATATCAATCCTTTGTTGGCGGTCACTTCGTTGTCCACTGAAAAGTAAGGCAAGATTGGCGCAGACCAAGGCATGGTCAGAGTCCAGATAGGTACTCCAAAAGGAGCGGCAGTCTTTTACACAACCACGCCAGCGGAAGCTGATCACGATGTGATCAATCTGAGTCCAGGCTTGGGATGCAGAGGGAGGACGCCAGGTGGCACATCGGCGATGACTGTGCCGAAAGTTAGTGCTAGCCAGAAACAGGTTGTGGTCTGTGCAAAGTTGCAGTAGACGATCCCCGTTATCTGACCTGCGACCAACGAGTCCCCATCGGCCACTTAAACGACTCTCTTCTGTGCCTAGACGCCCGACCTGAGCATTCAAGTCTACAATATCTGTCGAGCGCACTTTCTGGAGAACAGACAACTGGTGGTAAAACTCATCCTTGATTGCATCCGGGCTGCAATCTGTCGGGGCATAGGCGGATATGACGAAAAGACATCGTTTCTCACGCCGATTTCTTCTCACTTTGATGGAACTTTCTAATCTAACAGCACATAGCCGACTGTTAATGGGGATCCAATCAACTAGTGCTGCCTCAGCTCTAGCGCTTAGCGCGACACCAACGCCAGCAAGACCAGACGAAGATGCCACAGGGTCCCCGGATAAGCGCACGTAAAACAAGCTTTCCGAAGCGACAGATGGAGAGCGAATTTGTAGTACTTCGCCAGAGTCTTGAACACGGGTCTCAGATAGACAACAAACATCAATATTAAGACTTTCCAAAGACATAGCCAGCCCTATCTGTTGTCCGACCTGCACTAGTGTGCGAACGTTGAAGGCAGCCAGTTTGAATGGTGCACGTGGTTTCAGAAAAACTGCTTCAGTTCTCGTAATCGGTGGTAACATACAATTTTCAACCGGACAGTGACTCGAGAACGTTTAGATACAGTCGAATTTCCACCAAAGACGAGCCGCTGTATGAGTATAAAAGAGGGTGAATAATGTGGAAAATAATAATAATAATAATGATAATAATAATAATAATGACAATAATGGTAATAATAATAATAGTATTAATAACGACAATAATAGTAATGATAATTATTTGAATCGATTGATTGTTTATCGGATCGAGAAAAGTAGTTGCCATAGACATAGAGTTCATCGTTTGTGTGTGGGCTGTGATACTGCCCGGGTGCCCAAACCGAAGCAGGTGTTTATCTTAGGGGGCCACACCCCGAGCCTTTGACCTAATGGTCTAACCCACAAGGCAGTGGAGCATCGTGAGGAGATGCAGTCCCATGGTAGCCGGTGACCAACGATTGGTTCATACGCCATTTGTTCCCGCAGGATACTGGAGCCCATGTGCACCATTGGTTTGTGATCCGGTTAAAGCGCCGGACGTTCGCTTTTCGTCCTCTCATTTTCGTAAACAACACCCCCGCCACGAGAAGGCAATGAGTAGGACTTCCCTGGCAGAGGCTGTATACGCGCGGCCGTGTGAGAGTATTTCGAGAGGGAGAGCGGACTCTCCCCACTCTCGGCCGTACCAGGGCGTTCGGGGGAAGTACGAAATAGTAACTAAATATGTACACTTCTAAATTACTTTAGGCATGACATATAAATATGATATTTTACACTACGTTACATTTAAAAGGAAGCGTTTTTATATGCCTAAAATATTATTTAGAAACATTCCTCATAAGTCCTGTAACCACAAAAATGTTTATTAATAAATTATTTGCATTATGGGGACTCGTGAAGATTGTAGTATTTTAACGGTTGAATTCACGAATCTATCTAAGCCGCCCACTACTTCCAGGTTTTTAATGGTGGTCTAGCTTAGATCGACTCGTGAATTCAACTGTTAAAATAAATTATTTTTCTATGTATCATAAGTCACAATGGCTTTATAGCTTCAAAAATTATGAACATTCGCTGATTCAAAAAACATCGCGAATTCAAGATTATGGGGAACTACATATCTCTAATATTATAACTAACAAGCTTTTAAAACTTCCCAACTAATTAACAAAATACTAGAATGCTCACCGTCTTTAACATTTCAATAATATGTAGCTTATTTTTGAACTATTTGGACTTTCTTTACCTTAGATCAATGGAGCAACTCACGATATTCATGTCATCTTAAAAGTCCCAACAGTAGGCTAACTGATCAGTGATGCAGAATAAATCTGATTTGCTTTTGATTTATTCAACAAAAGGTTAGACCACTTTGTTAGGAATTCGATACACTGATTATCGATCTACAGACATATATTTAGCTATTATTCACATTCTAAATGGTTTTTAACCATACACAACTTAGTATCAAGCGTTCTGGACAAAATAGTGCTGTTTGCTAATAATAAATTTTGCTGGTCATCGGATTTCGATTTTTCATATTTGTTTATTCTGAAGTTTTATGTTGTTAATACGACCAAAAGAAATATATAAACCGATTTCTGTGGATTGTACTGGAGTCTGCATGATCGAGTTATAATCATGTGAGATCAGTAGCATGGTTTAGTACGGGTATTGATCATTCTGCCTTGATCGTTTATATAGTACCAATTATACGATGGTAGTTAGATGGCAGACGAAAATAACATCTAGAAACTATTGGTCTAGAACACAGTTCTTCCACGCTCACTCGACCGATATTCAGTAATTATACAACAAAAATACAAATAATAACTTCAGCTAGAACAGTTTTGAAGGTTCCACTTTACTTAATATTTGCCGCGTTATAGCAGTTATCAATTTCGGTTTTGATTAATAGTCATCACTTGACTACATCACATCAGTTAACACAAATGAACACTCACTTTTAAAAACAATACCAATTCTCTCAGTTATACTACTTTGTGTCAATATGCTGCACCTTAGATTCTTAATAAATGTCTCAATAGTAAACAATTGTAAAATGACCAGTAATATACTAAAAAATCTTCGTACAACTTCCAGTGCTTTTGGAGCACTATTTTTGATAAAAACATCTGGTAGATAGTGTAAAGCATGAAATCCATTATTATGAAAGGCGAACCAGCTAAAATAATACTTTATTTTCGTTGATCAAGATAGCTGGAAGAATTGTGATTAGAACGAGCCACCTATTGTCTAAAGAGTGTCAAAAGATAAGAGATTCAGTTTTTTTCAAACCACGATTATTTTATGATGCCAAACCCGAAATCAAACGATACAATTAAAAGTTGTCACCACTATGTAGAAGTATGTTGTAAGTATTCATTTATGGAGCAAGCAAAGGAATTATTTCGCTCCATATAAGTTATGTTTGCATACCTATCATTTGGTCGCAACATATATCTTCAAGAGGACTGAAACAACAATGGTTTTGAAAATCTACCAATTACTAGGAATTTTTCCAACCAAATACAATGAAATAAATTATTAATCAGCCTTAGGGAATACAAAAACCCTAAATATTTCATAAAATATAGAATAAATTGATTTGAAATTGTAATGTGTAGAAGTCGTCATACATGGTCCATTCCATTAAGTAATACAACCGAATATTAACATGAATTATTAGTATGGAACTCAGTGGTACAGATCAAGAAATTGTAAAATACTAGATACATATTTGATACCCAACTAATCCACGATTATATTTTTTGTATTTATTAAATAGAATAATACTGGACTGTCATATATATAGAATCAGCTATAGTGGGTGCTTCTCTGGCTGTGTGAATCACTGATTGTGTGAATACATATCTACTACCATAAAAACTCTCGTTCTCATTTTGTTAATGAGTACAGAATGATTGATGATGTGCAAAAGTGAGAATTAATTAACACCTGTCAGTGTAAACAGTACAGATCCCTATCATAGTAAGAAGGAAAATCTAGTGTTTTTCTTTACTATACTAAAATCTACGAGATAATTTTTTAAAGTTATCAAGAGACAGAAGACCTCAGATTTGAGCTTACGGTTATAAAATAAGTAATAATACACCAGGATTCTGTAAACAACTTTTTCAATCACAGGTTTTACGAAAACTTATAGAATAACTTAGAGAAGCATGACAAAAAGTATTTAAAAGCATTACGGTGTAGTGTATTCTACTTACACTGACAGATATGTAGCAGCAATCAGAAATAGGATGCCTGTTAACAGAAGATTGAATTGAAGAGAAGAAAAAGGGAAACAGAATAATTGTAATAATAACAGAATTGGAGGGATCATGAAGCATGTAAAGGAAAACCGAAGGAAAATGTGCAAATAATGTATTCAGTGTATGGTTTTCATATTCTACCAAAAAAACTGTATAATTTTGCACGAAATAATAAACTGGTTTTCCAAACCTAAGTCTTTGGTCATTACAACAGTAATACAAATGATGAAAACAGAAAGGTGTATAATAAACCAACCTGCACTAACAGTGCGAATAGCAGCTTCTTGACCAACAATTACTTTACGTAAACGATTTTCTAGTGGTTGAAGGCGTCTTTCCTCTCGCTCTTTGGCAGCCACTTCTTCTGCCTTCTACAAAAGCCGATTATTATAGGGAGTGAATACTTTAAACGCTTAAGATAAAATATGTGTTCATATTATTTAACCCAGAAGCTATGGTTTGCTTTGCATATTGTGAGATACAAATATAAAACATCGTAGCGAATGTAGCAGAAGCAAACGATCCTTAGTATGACAGCCACTAATACATAGTGGGTTAAACGTATTTAAGTCACCTTAGCTGATATTTCAAGTTGATATCATCAATCGAATAATGACCCTCTAGTACATTTAAACATGAACAGATCTCAGGATTATTTATTGCTGTGATTAGATTTGATGGATCTTCTGGAAACAACGATAACCAGCAACAGAAGGTTGTTAAACATATTTAACCTTGAGAATCAGTTTAACAAGCGTAAAACCTGTACTAATGCATTATAAACCCAACGTTTAACAGCTATAACAATGTCACGATGGCCTCAAAGGATAAAGATTTCTCAATTATTTTAAATCGTTCATCACTAGGAAGGAGTGAATGTAAGAATATATCCCTCCCAATATTATGAACCCGTTCTAAACCTCAGTGGTGTTAAATACCTATGACACCTATCTATGTCGGTTTGTAGAGCTTTTAAGGTACCGACAGGATTCACAAGCACCTCTCTCAGTTAAAGAACAGTCGTGTTTAACGAATTAAAAGTAAGTCTCCTGTTAGGAAACACAATGAATGTTGGACAGAAATAAGTACGATAGTGTATGAGGGTCTAGAGAAGGTTGAAGACATCCATATATCTACATACTGATACACTCTGACACCTCTTGCTATGCATTTTATGTACTCTATATAATCTCCCCATTGCGTTGGTATCCAATATTTTACTGACTTCCGATTTAAATTAAGATTACATAAACAAAAGTGATCATGAAGCTATGCATTATAATATAGTAGTAATATTAAGTATACTTGATAACTTTGCAAACTTTCTCGAATCGTCTGCATTAAAGAGCTTTCAAACTGCAACGGCAAATTTAAATGCTGATTGAAACTTCGATTCCATTTTGAATGCTTTTTAAATGAAGATACATTAACACTACAACTGTCTAAAATGTTCCCTCAAACCTTGTAAAGTTTTTAATCAATTAAGTTGGCTGATATTTATCAGCCATGAAACAAGGAAAACTTACTCCAAATAGCGTGACCTGCCTCTTCAAGAATTTCGAATATCTGTTAAGGTTGTCATTAGGTGCACTACCCACCTCAGAAATTATCTAGCTGATACCAAACCTTTTACCGCTACTGACATAGATAATTTGGAACATTCCAGTAACCATCACTACCAAGGTACAGGGTTCTGACCAGTTATCACAGTGATCGTGGATCACGCATACGCTGGCACTCACAGTTTGCCATAACAAAGTTGTGGACTTATAAAATTAGTATAAAACCCTCTGAACCTCATGCCTCCAAAAAAAATATTTTTCGAAGCTTCGAACGAACATAAAACCATAATTTTTGAGTTTAAGCTCGAACGGTAGGAAGACAACAGTTATCATATTAATGAAATCTACGGTAGAAGTTTGAACTACTAGGATAGACTTAATTTACGCGTGCTCATACTTTTATACACACAAAATATCTTGAAGGAGAGTTTTGGCTGAGAGCTTTCAGTATAACTAACTCAGAAGTCAGTTGTTCCCCACAAAAAAGTCGCATATTTTTCGTTGATGCAAACACAGAAATTAAATTCAATGACAAGGTTTCTTCAATCCAGTTTAATTTAGGAGGGAGACGGTTGAGATATGTGTCCCCCATGCTCAGATATTGATGACTGTTTGTAAAGAGACTAAGAACACTCATATAAACAAATAGCATAAGTGGATGGAAAAACTGATAGCCGTTCTAAACTCTATTAGGAAGTGAATAATTTGCGTCCAGGAACCGTGAGATAGTCTATGGTTGGAGACCTTTAAGCGCGATTCAAAGTGCAGATATGTTTACTTTCCTTCCACTCTTATTTTCCAAGTTTCGTCCCAGAACTTCTATTCTTCGACTACAGTCAGTCACAGTTCACTACTATGATTTAAATTATTGATTCCACTTACGTTAGTTCGACTTTGTTAATTTCGTATATCCAAAAAGAACATGGCAGTTCAAACCGAGCATAGTACTAAGTTGCTTACCTTTGAATGACTCTAGTAGAAATGTGTGAAAACCTATTTACGCAATACATTTCGAACAATCCGATCACACATATACTTGTTAAGAACATATGTGATCAGCTTGTTCAAAATGTATTGCGCAAATATATCACATAATTTTGATTTTAAAAAAAACTTATTTAATTTGGGTGTGAAAATTAATTACGTTCCGTAATATTTGACTTATCTTTTACTTCATGTAGATCTGAGTAAGGTTTAAAACGATAATTGAACATGTATATTCCAAGTTATAACTATTTAAAAAGGGAAGTTAGCGATTTGAGACTGGTCTGTTTTCACTCAGACTGACACAGCAGTTATGTAGCGAAGTATCTTAACCCATTTTACTGGAAATTACAATCTCATACTATTTGGTTTCTTCCGTTGAGAAATGTAAGTGATATTACGACAGAGTATACGATCATGAAAACATACCTTCGACTCAGCCTCAGCTAGCAAATCCTTGATAGAGGAGTCTTTAGCATACATGGCTGGACGGTGACCACGTTCATTCACTATAGTCGGATCAGCCCCTATAGACATTAAAATGACAGTAAATTAGTAACGTGAAATCAAAATTGTGTCTTGTCACATGGTCACATCGTCTAAGTATTGTCAGAACTCATCTATTAACTGCGAGGTCCTACACAGTGAAAACAAAGAATATTAAGCATCTGACTAACGTGAAAAATCTAGATAACACAAAACCTTAGCTGGAAGTAACTAAAGGCAGCATACCACAACAACGCTTCGAATAACCGACAAATATTTACCTAAGATTATAAACGGGAACAGTAAACTTAAAGGCAAACACCCTGTTATTCAGAAAGATACGTGTCATAAGATTCGACATCGAAAGTAACTAAAGCCCTCTAGCTAATAAAATGACATTACAAATGAAACCGTTTCGGAAAATTTGGGAGGCGAACAATTCTCTAGATGAATGATCTATGAAGAAATGAACGGTGAATAATGTTTGATGTCATGCTTTGATACTTAGTGCCCACCAAATATACAATGATAACAGCTACTTCGTCCAAGTTCTTGGTAAAACATTAGTTGACATTTTAGTAATCGACATACCTCACACTGGATGACTAGACGGAATAAGTACTTCCACAAAATTAAGTAGCGCTCCGAAATGATGTAATCGTTTCGAGTTAGAAGACCTCAATATTTGTTCAGCTGCGACTTAGTTATGTAGGCACTAGGATCTGAACAACTGAATTTTCGAATAATCCCACCCTATTTGTTCTGGTTAAGAAATTCAAGTAGCTTTATCGGCCTCAACAAAATAAATGTGGCTCAGAACCAAGTATAGAATAATGCACTGAATCGCTGAGTTACGTTTCCGATAGACTATGTGGAATTGTAGAAATTCGAAGACCAAATGGCCAGATAAATGTCTTCAGAGTGAAGTCTGATGATTGTGCTAAACCGGAGCAGAAGGACAAGAAGTTGCAAAACCTTGGATTATTTCAATGTCAATTATCTAATTTTAGGTAGTTTATTTCCTTATTATAATTCTTGGAAATATATTTTTACAGAACGAATCTCTTTGCATTTGACTTAAAGACATAAAATTCTGATTTTTAGGTTTCAGTCACGTTTTTTTACTCCAAATAACTTACGAATGTACCTCTAAGGCATTTGCTTTGAACATACCTAAAATCATTGCCGAACTAACACATTTGTTTATTTATTTAAACACATAAACATTGGTACAAGGCGATATCAAATATATATACACCGTACTTTATCAATCGATTTGCGTGAGGGCTGGAATACTGCCCAGGCGCACAAACTGAAGCAGGGGACTGAAATATGTAAGTATATGAAGTTAGAAAAACTATGATCTAAAGCTAATACACTCAATGATTTGTTGATATTTACTACACACGTCTTTTTGATGTTATTTAAATACTAAGTTATAAAGATTTTACATAGGACTGGTGAGGTTTAACGCAGAAACAATTTACAAAATTATGTGTATTCATCACGGAGTAATTGGTTTGGTGTAAGCTCCCACAATCCCAAAGTTTAATCTGTATTATACATCTTATCATTGATACGCGTACTGTCCGGCGTCCATTGACGCAGTCAATTGAGGTGATTTTATAGTACTAAATGAAAAAAAGAACAGGACAACTTACCAAATTCCAGCAATAAACGAACCAATTTGGAGTCATTTATTAACACAGCATAGTGAAGTGCAGAACAACCACGAAAATCAGCCGATGGATTCAGAAAGTCGCTAAACTGTGTGAGCCGTATCCACTCAACTAAGCGTAGTTGAGAAGCACAAACAAATTACCTTCTGAAGACATCATTCTCAAATCATGTGCAGTTCTTACGATACCAGCATAATTGTCAACGTCATTAGGATTTGAGCCAGACTTCAACAATTCTTTTACTGCCCTTCAGTTCATTAAACGATAATGAGAAAAAGCTACTCGTAATTCCTGGTAACCACTGCAAGCATTAGTGGAGTCCATCCTAAAGAATGTCTATCTTTCACAGCCTCCTTACTACCCTTCAAAATGCTGTAGAAAATCATTAACGAAAACCAAGTAAACCTAGAGAGAGACTTGCTGTTCATAGATAGAATGCATTCGAATATATCAGGGTTTTTGAAGCCTTTAAGGTCCAAACCAATCGTATTGGGCTGAATAGTAGGGAATGCCAGAGCAAACAACGGGAGCTTCATCAACCCCGAAGACGGAGGATAAGCGAAATTCGAGATGAATCGCTTGTATCTGGAAACAACGGAACAAAGTAGAACGTTTCTCCCGATCAAGAGGAACTTGCGTAAGCTGCACGCCCAAATAGTCATTAGGTCTGTCCTTGAGAATCTTAATTATCGGTGACCTTCAGAATCAGATTTGTATAATGAAAACAGAAGGCCTACGGCTTATGTTAGTCCTTTTCTAGGAAGCTAATATGAGTGCCTAGGCTTTTTTGAATGAATCAATTGAATGTGCGGACACAATAGGTTCGGATAACAGGTAGCAGGAAATGATTACTCGGTATGACAACTTTTATGCCACTGGTACTTTGTTCGTCCTTGACTTTCCTACCCGCCTACTATGTCCTCTGAGGACACATCAAGTACAAAATCATTTTTAGTATTTTATACATCAAAATCAAACCACATAATCTGAGGTAGAACAGAATAAAAAGTCTAGGTTTTCAAGCCGCTCTTTGTATGGTGAACTTCGGAGTTCTGAAATTGCACAGCTGAATATCTTGGTCTGCTTGGAGTGCTCGCGCATCTGCACCCTCTGTCGTTTCTCGCCATATTTTCACACCATCAGCATAAAGTAGCATCGGGGACTCAACTATACTCTGGAGTTCATTCACACACAGTATAGAAAGTAAAGGACCTAGGACAGAGCCTTGCGGTACTCCTTTAAGTGCTGGCTTCCAGACAAAACACTTGGAATTTGTTCTTACTTTCTGTCTACGACCTACCAGGAAATCTTGAAGTCATTTAAGGAGAGGTCACTTCTTGGAAGGAATCGATGGAAATCAGGGATAGCTGCTCAAAGATTGGGAAGAGTTTTATCTGGAGTCTGAGGAGCTTTCGAGATGTATATGAGAGATACGAGCCAAATCCGCAAAGATAAAAAATGATGCACTCTGGAAGCAACCAGGTTAATCTTCCTTTATAGTTACTCACATATACGTCAACGACACATACATCCAAGGATATCGGAAGGGACATACGGTTGATTGTTTGGACAAGAAAGACAACGAAAAATGGGACCCGTCGCAGGCCAGTTCTCGGGCTACAAGTGGACCTAATGAGAAGATCTTATTCCAGGGAGGTATTTGAAAAGTTTTCGAGAACCACGACGGAGCCTTCAATAGCACTAAAGGAGTCAAAGGGTTTTGACTCAATCAGAACCTGACGGAGCTTTCGAGAATATCAACGTGACATGCTACGACTGGATGGTAGCATAACTTGCCTTCTTGCGCATTGGCCGAATTATAATAAATTTATGGCAAACACTAACATCTAAAAATACATTTTTGATTATCACCGAACAATTACATCTCCTGCTTCTTCTGTCTTCCGACTTGCCACTGTATGGGCTCTATACGCACGAGTGTCCTTAGCTGTATATCGTCTTCTTCGTTAATCAATTAGCGAACTCACCAGTTCCATAGCAATAATAGGTGGTTAAGAGTTTAACGTACAAGTAATACGCTTTGCGCCTAGACTAATAAACATCAAGTGACAAACCAGTCAGTGCGTCGAAAATGTTAAATATGAAGTATTCTTTGCATGGGGTCCTATTCATATGTAATGATTGTCAACTACATTTGTGTAAGCACTTTAACTGAAGAAGGAGAATAAGAGAAGGATTCCAATTATTGTTCTGGTTAGTCTAGTAAATTAGGTGTGGTTTATTAAGTTGAGAGACTTATTTGGGATTTACTAATAATAATTTGTTCTTAAATAACAGTCTTATATGAGACATTCCAGTTTACAGGCAAGATCAAATTGTTACAGAATATACAATCCTCACTATGGTGGGTTACTCAGTTTGGTAATTTATGAAGTGCACTGATCATAAAAGTATGGGGGATAATACTTCTCAAATACTGATGCAAATAAAATTTGTAAGATCCGAATTGTCAATATGACAGTTGGAGCGCTTTATGGAGATGGAGTTTCGACGTGCAGCTAATATTTGGAAGCAAATCCAATTAAATTTGAGATCTTCCGTAAACTGTGACCTCATATACCTCTGAAACATCTGTGGCATTAATGATGTCGCAGGACGAAGTCGCCCGTTCCACATGCGTAATCGGTGGCATATCTTAAGAGGGCTGAAAAAGAGGGTAAGAGAAATAAAAGATGAGAAGCAAAGCATGCAGTGTTCATGCATATTGATTGTAAGATTTAAACTAAGCCCTGAGCTGAAGAATAGCTGTCTAGGTGGGTTAGATAGGCATGCTTGACCGGTTGAAACCAAAACAAAGTGATTGGGAAAATTGACTGTTCTGAAATTCATTATAAATTTAAAAATACATTGTTATCTAAACAAATATAACCACCCAGCTATCCAACCAATAATTGTTCAACTAATCAGATCTAAATTACAATAAATAAGGAAGTTGATGAAGGATGCGACAAAATTACCAATCACAACAAATAAATGTTATATTATCCTGTCTGGATAGATCATGCACAGATTCGTTCAAAATATAATATTTAGTTGCTTTATGACACAGTGTTTCAATTCTGGTAGAGTGCTTCAATTCACAATCAACAATGCAAAGTTCAAGTCAATACAAAAAACACAATTAGAAGGAGGAACAAACCAATATGGCTGCCGCCAAGACTAAGTACCAAGTAAAACGGCATAAATGCAGTTCATGAAGAAACATGGAAACTTAGTAAAGACGTAAGAAAAATAAAAACTGTAATAAAATACAAATATTATGAACTCAAATGGAATCGAAAAGACTAACGAAATGTGCAACTAAAGGAATCAATAGGAACAAACTGCAGGTGTATAAATGGAAGGATTTTAACACACAAAACATTCGATATAGATCTTACATTGATATTGAGTCCTTTACGGTGAAATGGTAAAGACACAATTACTCTGTCCAATTTTCTATTGCTAAGGTGTTTTTCAAGCAAGAGCATTACAGTAAGTTAAAGAAAACTAGAATAAATATGGTATGAACGGACAAAGAACTAAATAAATTGAGGCGGTTAAAAAAACTGGAAACATGGGATTATATGGAGTTCTATAATATGATACTGAAAATAGTATTCTGATACACAAATGGCTATCTCACTTTTTTTGTCGAAGCTATTTCAGCCCATGTTTTATTTATTTTATAGTGTCATGAGCAGGTTTCGTTCTTAGTAAACTGTCTAGTATTGCTTGTAATAGAATTACTTGTAAGATCCGTTTTGAATGTTTTGTGTGTGAAAATCCCTCCATGTATATACTTGTACTTTGTTCCTATTTATCTCCTTAATTGTACATTGCTAGTTTTTTATTGCATTTGAATTGTTAATATTTGTATTTATATTATAGTTTTTGTTTTTCTTAAGCCTTCACTAATTTTTTGTGTTTCTTCCCAAACTGCATCTATGTTGTTTTGCTTGACACTTGTTCTTGGCGGCAGCCATATTGATTTGCTCCTCCTTTTGTGTGTGTTCTATCCAGTCAGGATAGAATGGTGTTCATTTATTGTTATTGGTAATTTTCCCGCATCTTTTGACAACTTCTTTATTTATTGTAATTTAGATTTGATTGATTGAACAAATATTGATTGAATAGCCAGGTGGTAATATTTGTTTAAGTAACGATTTACACTTAAATTTATGATGAATTATACAACTGCTATTTACTCGATTACTTGTTTTTATTTTGACGGACAAGAGCGCGTGTCTAACGTACCTGGAAGACTATTCAGCAGTCCGAACCGTAGTTTTGATCCTACATTACTCGATAGCAAGTGAAACCAATTCAGCATTACGAACGGGATTTAAAGAGGTACTTTACACAACAAATTAGCATCAACAACATTGGTTCGTGACATCTCACGTGACCATAAAAAGCCTTAAATTAACAAAATGCTGTGCCCTACTTACATGGGTGAATCGAAGTTATTTCCCCACCACCATGTTTGCTGACCGGTGACGCCACGTTCACTCCTTTTGTGACGTTATGGTTTCCTATGTTTGTGGTGCGTAAGAATATTTATTTAATCTTAGCTACTTGTTGGAATACACTGTCTCTACTAGTTCCATGTTACGAGCAAGTCAAATGGCTAAAGTTTCTGTATTGTGTGTTAGATGTCGGTTTAGTATATCTCACTGGTTTGTAGATAACTAATGGTAAAAGTTATATGTGGTTTAGAGGTGGTAAGGATAGATAGTGAATCAAAGAATATGCAAGAGTTTATAATTTGAGTATTTTCGGGGTAAGAAAACAAAACATTGAATGACTCACAATATTTAGGACACTATTAGCCCCTTATGACCGGCCATAGTTGATCAGCTTCCACGAGACTAGTGAGTTATCTGTCTACTTGTAATGGAAAAAAGGACATGACATCTACGAAGAATAACACAATTTCAACCGTTAGAGAGATTCGGAATCTGAAAGCGAGGAGTACGAGCGTAAAGGCATAACTAATAGTCAATAAATAATGGGAAACGGTAAACCATGTGTTCTATCATTTGATTGTATTCATATTAATAACATATGGGGTCCGTTTTATTCATAATCGGTCTAAATATTCTAGATATTCTAGGACACACTATTGATGCTCAAGGCATCTGCTCTCTGAAAAGCGAAATGGCGGCAGTTCTTGATTGCCTGAAATCAACTAGTCAAGCAAATATGTACGTTTCGCGGTCTGGTATTTTTTATTGACTGTTCGTGCAGATGTGCACGTCTCTCATGGGACCCTTAACAGACAAACATCATAGAAATGCGTAACTTATCAATTTGGACTACGATTCAGAGAAAGATCTTCACAGTTAAGGAACTTATCGCAAAAGCAAATATGCTCCTAATCCAGGGCAAAAATTGGTAAATAACAACTGATCGCCTCTGAAATTCTTCTCGAGACGGCTGCAATACGCCGAATTGAGGTACAGTATATTCGGTAGAGAACTCGTAGCCATAAATTGTGCTGTACAAAACCTTTGGTATCCTATGGAAGGTCAAGAACCCACTCCATTTACTGACCACAAATCTCTCATCTCTCCAAGCTCGTCTTCGGAAAAGTACTCCTCTTGAGATTCTCGACAACTCTAATATATTCCTCAGGTCACCTCATATGTATACCACATCTCCGAGGCAAACAATGTGGTTTCAGACACCTTGTCTGATGTGACATCCTTGAAAGGTTTCCAAGGAATCAAACTTCTTGAACATTTCCAGCTCCAAAATGAAGACACTGATCTTTAGCATGAGTTATCTTCAAAAACCCTGAAACTATGTACTAAACAAACGATAACAGGTCAGGAAACGTTTCTATATGACAAATCTATAGGTGTGAATTGTCCAATCGTATCGGCTCAACGGCTTCAGTACTCTGAGTAGGCTTTCTTGTGCAGGTGTTAGAACAACTATCAAGCTCATACTGTAACGATTTTGTTGGTCTGTTATGAATAAAGATATGAAGGAGTGGGTATCCTTCTGTGTAAACTGCCAGAAATCTTAGGTAGTTAGACACGATGAATGTCCCTTGGGCTCCTCCAAAATTTCCGACGCTCGTTTTGATCTTGTTCGTTTGGATTTGGTAGGACTCTTACCGGATTCGAATAAATACTTACCTTTCAACGAGTGTGAATCGCTTAACATCATGGCCGGAGGCAGTGCCCATCAGGGACATTACTGCCAAAACGGTGGCCCGCGTCGTCGTCGAACGATGGGTAGCGAACTTCAGACGCCCTTCAACTATCACTACGGACTTTGGGCATCAATTTGGATCTGAGCTTTGCTACACCACTAGAAATAACACGGTTACGAACGACCGCCAACAACATACAAGTTAACAGGTTGGTAGGACGCTTTCGCAAACATTGGAAAGCTTCACTATCAGTTGCAAGCGTTTCCCACTGGAATGACGCTCTTTCACTCGTGTTACTCGGTGTTCGCAACGCAGTAAAAGCTTAAGTCGGATACGTTGCAGCAAAACTCGTTTACAGAACGATACTACGACACTTCGGGAGAATTCATGCATCATTCGTCTTCTTCTATGAATATGGATCAAAACTATTACACGAGCAGGCATGTGCAATTATGATGTATTATGATATTAGTACTGCTCTAATAATAAACCTGATCCTAAAATTGTGGATTTTACATGTTGTAACTGCCTAATCTATAAGATCTTACGTGGAAGTCACATCGTTGTCCACACCAACTCATCGCATAGTAACGACTACCAGTATATGATGCAGTAAACGCTTAGTCTAGAGATGGAACAATATGTTTAATATGAATAAAAGATTATTTTACAACACTTAATGGTGACCACGCCTGCAAGGCTGAGCCATGCCGTCTAACAAAATTAAAATAACTCCATTCATTCTTCCCACCTTCTCCATCGTTGCGTTTTCCTCTGCGTTAAATATTGGACATCCGTTTTCCCAGTTGTCTTGTTTTCAGCTTTGAGGATTGTGTGGTTAGAGCTCAATGCCACTACAGGCTTACGAAACGGCCGTCCAGTGCTTCCAGGTTGTCCATGGTGGTCTAGCTCTGATCAACTAATTAATTTGACTATTAAATTACTATAATCCGCGGAAACCTCCATCTTTATAGCTGTCTCGTCCAAGTTTTTGCTCGTTCCCTTTATTGAAGTACGGTATGTCGATCTATTGGCAATTCACGAAACCAAATTAACAGTAGAACCAAATTCCAATTAGCTGTCAAAGTTTATTCGCGATTTACAACTAGTCGACCCAAATGTCGTTCTTGAATTTTGTAGGTTTCCGGAGCAAAAACCCCCAAATACCAAACGAGTGACAAAGGGAAACCAAAATGTCCGAAATAAGTGATATAAACAAACAAGTTCAAAGGTCAATTAAAACAAATACTTCCAAAAACACAGTAAAATTATTGATGTATAATAAAAAGGTTTTGATCAGTCAAATGTCTTCAGTTCTCCCGTAACAATAACTATTAGATGAGTGTTTACTGGTGGTAAGCTCATTGTGTTTAAACGTCTCTCTGGCTACATCTTGGGGTCATCAATACTGCACTAGGAGGAAGGGAGCTGTAGTGGCCGGCAAATACCAAAAGTGAATGGTCCTTTATGTAACAACCGAACCGCCAATATTCGGTTTCAAAGCCGAACTATCAAACTAAAATTTATTCGATTAAACCAGACTACGTCCTTCTTTATAGCGTGCTAAGCGTCTTAGAGTTACTCGTACAAAATTTTATCGAAAGAAAAACTATGTACTCAATTTAGACCGTTCTCAAATGATACAGTATGTTCAATACAGACAGGGGTTTCTGTAACACAAATTGGAGTGCCGTTAATCAGTATAAATCTCCCCTACAGGATAGGATTCTGGAAATCGTTCCGAGCAAAATATAAAAACTATTAAACATCATTTTCGCATGTTTTAGTGGTGGTATCTTGCTTAGTTCAAAACTAGATTGCTTGGCTGGCAGTAAGATTTTTAATTCCCTATTTTCTCACTGGTTTTCTCTTAAATCTCTGAAATTTATAGTTCGTTGTTGAATAGTTTTCAGTTCCAATAGAGATGATCCATGGAATTTCCGATTGTTCTTACTTTCCACTTGTAGTGTAGCACTGATGAAATATGATATAGAAGTCAATGTGTTGGAACACTCGAGGCAATTATAAACGTTAGCTTTCAATTCACTAATCGGTGGTTTATGAAGCTCTTGCTTCAAATGCCAGGTAAATTGGGAAACGTTTTGACCCTAACGTCGGACGTTTTGCCTTTACAACACTTAAAAGGTTGTGGTGATCTCAGCCTTAGAGGTGCCTTCCTCAGAGTCGGGTGATTCTGTCGTACGATCCGGCGGTGGCCCTTTGACCTCCACATGGTCACCAGTCATCTTCATTTTTCCGTTGGACCGCTTTCACAGGTGCCAATTGTCTACCAAAGAGAGGGGTAATGCCAACTATAGTATCTAGTTAAGAGTATATGAGTTATTCATAGCTTACTTTTGGATAGTTAAGGGTTCCGTTTGGTTGAGTTTGGAAATTCCGTGGGTATATTCCGAGACTTTACCGTTGCTACTGATAAAGTTCGTGCTAAATTTAGGGAAATGGCATAATTGTGAAACCTGAAGTAATTTTAGGTGTCATATGTCGTTCTGAGTGTCAACTAGAGGTCCACCTCCCTCTAAAACGTCCATTGACAGTACTGACAGACCAAAATTAGCGAAGAGGAAGACCCAGGTGAATTTTTATTTATACTTCGAATCTAGTGCCTAGGTTCGATACACAAAAGTCACTATTTCAGGTTTATTATCCAATTAAGGTCTAACTGAACAAGCTTTGTTCTGAGAAATGATACTATTATCACACAAAAATGTCCAAGCCTGAATTTGAGGCTGCGTCTTTTGGTGGGTTATTTGCACATGGTGTTTCGTACATTATTTGACCAGGGGCTCTCTCCACATTATCATCTCCTTTACATGCAGAATATAGGGTTGAAAAGTCTTTGCCGCGTGCATCTAAACAGCGTTGGACGTATCATAGAAGAGCTTGTATCCATTCTTGTTTTAGGACCACTTTAGCCACCAAAGAAGGGAGTGTAATAGCTTAGGTTGATTGGTTAAGAGTTGACCTCAGACAGCTAAGTATATATCGAAACAATAGAGTTCAAGTATTCATTCACCACCTTATTTTGTATAGGCTTTGGATTTCCTATTATCTTATAGAGAATGTTGAGAGGCTTTTTTGTTTTCATACTGTTTCGTACATAAGGATTGTCTGATCTAATCCGGCTAGTGATTGCAGGGGTTGTTGAGCACGGTGTTCCCACTTGTAATCTGGTGCGGATGCATGACGCATGACGCGTGCATGCGCCTTCAGCTAGGTGAGTCTATTAAAATTGATGTGGTCAGCATCCAATGTCGAAGATTTATAGAGCTATTGATTTTGAGGATTTATTTACTGCTACATATTAAATGAAGAGACATCTGTGGACTATCGTCGATTGCTGACGGAATTAGTCGTCGTTGATTGGAAGTCAAACAGTCAGCGAGTTGTCGAATCTCCCTTGGGCTGTGGAAGCAGAACCAAAGTGTTTTTGATAGATAGGTTAATCGAACCGACGTTCCTATGGAAATCAATTCTAGGGAGAAGCTAATGTAACAGTTTAGGTTGATTGGTTAAGAGTTGACGTCAAACAACTAAGTATATGTCGAAACAATATTGTCCAAATATTCATTCACCACCTTATTTTGTATAGGCATTCTATTTTCTATTATCTTATAAAGAATGTTGAGAGGCTTTGTTTGCCTAAACAAATAATCCCACGCTCGACTGTGACTGCGCGAAAATCTAAATAAAGACCTACCTATAGCTCGAGGGTTACCTACAGGCGCGAAAGGAGCACAGAACATAAATTTCCTCATCAAATTCCCTCAGACCTTACATTGTGGTTCATTTAATATAGTTTCG
Source organism: Schistosoma margrebowiei (assembly GCA_944470205.2). NCBI lineage: Eukaryota > Metazoa > Platyhelminthes > Trematoda > Strigeidida > Schistosomatidae > Schistosoma > Schistosoma margrebowiei. The sequence continues at coordinate 19,739,465 of OX104026.1, read as the reverse complement.
ACTGAGTTAAGCACAACTTATAGTCACTGTGATCAATTTCTAAAAGTTAGAATTACTTAGTCACAACATTGTCTATCTCTATAAGTAACAGTTTGTGCTTATCTTCCTGGTTGTCATCACTCATTCAGTTTAACCCTTTATGGTATACAATAAATATCTTAACAAAATATATGCGGGGGAAAAATTCAGTATCAAAAAGAAAGGAAAAATATAGGTAGATATTTTGTATTTATTTCGGAGAAAAAATATACCAGCTTAAGTTATCTGTACAAGAGAATGTTAGTGTGCACATAAAACAGAACTTTTGTGTTCGAAGAACAAGCTCACTAGTTGTTGTACCCCCTTTTGAGTAGATATATAGAAGAGTTTGAGATGACCGTGGTAGGTTTGTTACACAATGTGTGGAACATATAAAACGCGACACCTTAATCTGAACGGACAAACCTCTCACCATCCAATTTCCAAACAAGAAATGTAGTGCCAGCATACAATAATCAGTTAAACAACTGGTTTGCTAATAATGACTTAATCCTTATAGGAGTTTGTCGAAAAACTCTTAACCACCTAACTTAGGTAGTTAAACTTTTTCATCAGTCAAGAGAATCGTTCATACTTTTGGGCTCACGAGTATGATAAGTGGCCAACAAATAGAGTAGAGAGATTATGTATAGAACACCCCAACGTTATGCTACGACCTGGGTAAATGGTAACGAAATGCATTCCAACAGCAAAAACAACCGTCGACAACAGTTAATTGTCAAATCATGTGACACGACTCTCATCAAAAACGGTCACACAGTGTCCGAGTAATGAGAAGGTAATCAATGGAAAATTCACTCTGACTAGTATAAATCCCACACTTCTCTCCTAGTTTGCCACATTCAATGCTTGAGCGCCAATAAAGTACAAGTGTTCAAGTCTCAACAAAAGCCAACGTATCAGCACCCATAGAAGGTAACTCGAAACAAATAAATAAGGACCAATTGTTTCGGTACGTTATGTCCTTTGGCAGATTTAGTTATCTAACAGCAACCTTTATTACGCAACATGGAGAGGAAGTGAAGTTAGTTGACCCTAGTCAAACACACATAAGAAAATCACCATCCAATAGAGTACAATGAAGAACATGTTGTGGTGAAGGAGAACACAGGTGAGGACAACCGAATTATATTTAGCACAACATTACAGAGTTAGCTGGTAAAATAGAAAAACCATACTACAATACTTAATGTGCAAAATGTTCAATAATTGTTTCGAACTTCATTGTTATTGCATTTCCATACTGATTACTTTCTATTCCCGCTCTTTCTTTCTTGATCTTCCCCATCTTCTGCTGCCAAACATTACATTCTTGACTCGCATTATGTGCTACTTACATTAATATAAGTAGCACGCACCATAATGTTACTGTCGTAAAATAAGATAGTAACGGATTTTGAATACGTTTACCAATACTTTTATTCTAGCATCAGGCACGGTTGGTACTTAGCTCCCTACCTTTTGCAGCCAAAATGGTTCTTAATAAACGATGCAAAACCTGTTAGTTATATGGATAAATGTTAAATTCGTAAGTGCGCATAATATGTATGTGTTGTCACTTAAATCCTAATTTATTTCTCCTTATCAGATTCACACAACACACTGCATAATAGACGACTACACCCAAGAGAATACTTACTATTTATCCAAGTAGGTCAATTACAAGCATGACCAGATTGCTTCTTACAGGGTTCCTATCTATAGTTGGTTTATGAGTATTTTTTCTTGTACATGTTAGCCAAAATGAATAGTGAAAATCACTTCCAAATAAATTTGAGTTGAGTAACCCATTTTATTTCACCCACATTTTCATGCTCCTTTAACAGTGAAATTTTATTTGCTGAAACAATCTCATAAAAAATCTCATGCAAAATGATTTTTTAAGTACTTCTTTTACCCACTAAACGAACGGGATTATACATTATATGACACCGTTTGCATGGCAACATGATTATTAAAGATAAAATAACCCAACCTACACATTTTTAACGACTAACGTGATTTTAAGTCCTTAGCGGGTTGATTTTAGCTTGAATTTAGGTTGCGTCATGAGGCACTGTGAAGAATAGTGGTTGTGAGAAAATGTGAACGATAAAATAGTGAGAAAAAAGTAGTACAACGACTGAGCAAGCACAAAAATTCGCTTAACTTCTATGATGGTTCAAATGGTTCAAATGATTGTGGACGGAATTGAAGAAGCTTTCGCTTAACAGGCTTCCATGTCTAGTAACAGGGGACCACCAAATCCTCCAGACAGGAACCTAGGTGTACCAACAATAAAAGAGGAAAAAGATATTGGTAAATCATAGTGTGTTACTATTCTTAATCCTTAAGAATAGATCAAGTTGCCTCTTAAAGGAATCCTAGAAAGTCGCTTGGACTAGCTCGGCTGGCTGCGAATTCCAGCATTTGACAACTCTTAAGGAGTAGAAGTTGTGTCTACAGTCCTTTTTGATATATTGTGTCTCCAGTTTTTGGGTGTTACCCCTTAGGTTAGTGTTGGAACTTAGCTTAACCAGGTGTTTGAGAGCGTGTCCAGAAGTGTTAAGGATACTGTAAGCCATATGAAGGTCACCTCTAAGACGCCTTTACTTCAACGGATAAAGGCTGTGATTGGAGGCGCTGTTCATAAGGTTTAAATCTGAGTCCTCGAACTGATTTCGTGGCTCGCCGTTGGATATGCTACAAAGTGTCCTTATCCTTATGGAGTGAGGGAGGAAATATTATGTTTCCGTACTCTAAATGGGGACGAATAAAACTATTGAAGTTCTTCCGTCAAACTGGCCAAAAATGCGCTTCAGTGTTACCAGTGCAAGGTTTGCTCGGAAGGCATTTGTGTCACAGTTAACGTAATAATTTAAATCGCAGGGCACCAGGACTCCTAAATCTTTTTCGACTCGGGATACTACTACAGAGGAGTTTCCCAAGTTATAACTGTAGTCTTCGACATATCACAGATGGACTACTTTACACTATGAAGTGTTAAAGGTAAGACCGTTATCGTCTGCCCAAATTTGAAGTCGAGTCAGATCCTCTTGAAGTGCCTGTATATCGTCTTGGTTGCGTATCTCTCTCCGAAGTTCCACGTCATCGGCAAGAAGTAATAAGTCTGACGTTTCCTGTTGGGGAAGATCACTTATTTAGATCAAGAAGAGAAGAGGTTCTAGTACTGAGCCCTGGGGGACCCCACTAGGACATTCCATAGCCTGAGATAAAGTGAAATTAACCCTGACCTTAAAATGTTGATTTTTCAGGTATGAAGTTAGCCAATCGATTAGAGCGATCGACGAAAATCAGCATTGACATCAGTATCATATTCGGACGATCTGATTATCAAGACTAGGTAGCGTTCAGTCTTTTTGCGCTACAGTTGAAGGTCGCTCAAAAGACTACTACTATCTAATGGGCCAATCAGACTACCGGCCGTTATAGTTTAGACGCGCTACCTATAAGTGGTCGGAAACAAGGGGTTTGTGTGGATAAACACAGCAGAATCAAACTACATCTAAGGTTCCGAAAAAAATTCTTCGAAAATAATCATGAGGTTTGATAAACTCTTTTCATAGTTTCTGTTCAACACTAAATACAACTCTTTACAGATGGAAAGCTATGCTGCAAAACAATCTTATCCTTCTGTCCACTTTCCTAGGAATTGCAGTAGGGATCATCCTGGGTGTTGTGCTAAATTTCTTTACTGTCCCAGAACATGTTTTATTGTGGATAGGTAGTTATATATAAACTGTTAATAAATAATAGGTCTACCTGGGGAACTTTTTATCAGATCATTAAATTTTGCTGTTATCCCTCTGATAACCACGAATATAATGTCAAGTAATCTCAGTGTTTTGTATAATTCCCGAACATCTAATATGTGTAGTGTCGTCTAAGCTGAAGCCTTCAGTGCAAGGGAAAATGGCGTTACTTGCTCTAGGATACTGTGTTTTGATGAATATTTGTGGGGCTTTTCTTGGTCTCGGTATTACCGCACTTATCGACCCAGGTCCATAAAATTTTTTCCATAATCGTTTATTTTAGGTGGTAGATTCACTACAAGTGTTGAAAAGTCGAATGGATTGTCAAAAGTCTCCAGGAAAGTCGAAATCTCGGACGTATTTCTAGACTTCTTCAGGTCAGTTTAAGCATTGCATTTAAAGTCCATGTAATTGGTTTCGTGTGTGAAACCCCTTAAATTCACGGCACTAAGCTATCTGTAGACGCACATGCCTTGTGGGCAAACATTGACAGCTTATTTCATTGATAACTGTATAATTCTAGGAAACTTACTACTGTACATTGACTTCTTATCAACCACTCTACTCAGGAGCTAGAAGTGATCTTTAAAAAAGCTACTTCATAGTTTCTGAATGAATTTTTAATCTCCTGCGTTTATTCACTCAATATACATTGTAACTCTCTTCCCTTATAAGAATTTTTCAAATATCATTGTCGTTAAAACGTTCCAAACTCTATTATGTGGTTTTCGTAACATATCACCTATTATTTCGTAAATTAATATTGTTTGAATGTAATGTAATATACACCATGTCATCATTTCAAGTGTACTTGACTTGGTGAATGCGATCCCGAATTCTCATGTGAAAAGCACAATTTCGTTACTCTTAATGACTTCAGTTTCCCAAAGTGTTTTGAAATTGTTCAGGCCCGTGACTTTGATGTCACCAGTTTCTCCCCCCTCTCTCTGGCTATCTTATTACTTACATTCAATACATTTTATATCGAATAAAACACATGTACTTACTGTTTTTTTATACAACTTATAGTGATGACTTTCTGTATTAATAAATAATAGGATTATGGCTATTTCATTCCAAAGTTATCTGTCATTTTAGTGTTTTTTACTTCGGCTATTTAACTTAGCCTTATATCCTCATACTGCTTAACCTGTTTGGCTATGTTCCAAGTCTGAATATTTTGTAACAAACAACCTGTCAGATTTCTACTACTACAGACATCATTTTGCGTTTTGTATTTTCATTTGTAATCTTTATGAAATCAGTTATAATAGCTGTTGATTGCCTTATTTTTTGTGTCAACGTATCTATAAATCCACGGAGTAGAATATGTAATGTCAACTGGTATTTCTTTTTAGGTACGGAAATAAATTTGTTCCAATCTATGCTTCGCCCCATCAGAATGTAAAATAACTTGTAAAGATTAACTTACAACGACATTTTGTTTCATCTTGTATAATAGGGATTGTGTGAATGACACTTACGTATTTCGTGAATAGCTTCAGTTCATGTGTACTGATGGGGTACAAAACTTGTAGGTACAAAAAATTTAAAGAAGATTTATTAGCTTGTTCAAAATATGAAGTTGATAATGTATATATAGGTCCATTAATGAACAGAAAGATAAGTAACTATACCTAAAAATTGACGAAGTACTAACCCGACTCTTATGTTTAGAGGAGCGACCTTATCAGGGTTTGAGATACTACTAATCAGCGATTTGCAGAAACAATCAAGTTCCTCTGAACCGTTTAGTTTGCTGAAATAATGATGAAAACATTACAGAGATCATTTTACTTATTCGGAATAGGTTGATAATGGTTACCTAGAAGGTAGACTTGGAGTTTTGTAAGTTATCACATAACTTTCCTTCTTTCACAGGAACATTTATATGCATTTTCATGGTTGTTTCATGAATTATAGTTTGCATCAGCACAAATTATAGTTTTAATTATCAGTGAACATTTAATACAACCTATGGATTCTAACAATTCTTAAAAATAAATTCTTTTTTATTCTGATTGCATTTTCAGTGTAAACTATATGATCTGCACTTAAATAAAAATAAATTTTTTCACTTAAATGTTTTTAGAAATATGATTCCTGATAACATTGTTAGGATGTTTTTGTTTTCGGTAAGTTTTCAGTAGGCAATTACTAATGATAATGTCATTATTTAAATATTTGTAAACGAAATTGTGCGATTTTTTCCTTTCAGTCTTTCAAAATCCATGTAACTCCTTTGTAGCTTATGCGTATAATTTAAGGGTTATTTATCCCATTCGAATGGATAATAAAATTAAAATTCTAATGTTCAATTAAAAGTTTGCATGATTAATAAAGTGATATTTAGAGGATAATTTCACCATATATTTACGCGGACGACTACTGTAGTTAAAATCGTAAGATAATGGTAGTATTATAAGCAACCGTTTCTATTGTGCCTCCACAGTACTCATTTAACTTATGGTAGCATTTTATTTTCATTTCTATCATCGAATGTTACAAACGTACATACGGCAATTTTAGACGATGAAATTTGATTAGCATTAACTTACAACTACTGTGAACATTTTATAATTAGCTGTCACATTGGTGACCATAATGAATCAGCAGCTTAATGGACCACATGCGTTATGAGTTCACCTACCACCCACCATTCGAAGTGTATTTAATTTGGAAAATTCAGGCATTGTCGAGATATTAGTTCAGTCAACCCACATGATAGTATAAAAAGTGAGAATTAAAAATCCCTACAAATAATCAACTTGAATTTATTGTGTATAAGATATCTACCTGTTCGAAATGTATTCTACGTTGTGTTTAAGTAGTCAGTCTACACAAAACTGAGAAGTTATTATAATTTAATAAGCCTCATCGTAAAGATTTTTGTTATGATCAACAATGCAGACGATTATTTTCCATATTCTTTTGTAATTAACTACAGTGATGTGTATTATTGCTATTCAAAATATGATACTACTTGAATATTTGCCTCATCATGTATACGGTGTCTAGTCTAAGTAGTCAAAATAATACTTGATACCAGATATTAATGAATATATATATAGTAGGCGAAATTAAAATACTAGTATATGTACGAAGAATATTTTTTACAATAAATTCTATTCATGTTCCACAGTTTGACAATTTAAATTAAAATCTCGTTGATATTTTGGTCTGATTTCTCAGTTTTCCTTTTATCTTTGAATCCGTTAGGATTTTTGATTGGCTAGTTCAGATAGACATAATTACAGTAAAGGTCCTTCTACAAACCTTTGTTTATAATTTCTGTCGATTAGATAAATGTACCTTGAGAAAAAGTTGTGACTGTTATTTTTACAATATTTTGGTTATGATTCAAGTAATTAGGCATTAGAATTTCAACCACTAGGTTATAGATATCAACGTTCTTTTATCACCATGCAAGTAATATCCTCACCCCTAACATAGCATGTGTTACTTAAAATCTGCTGTTTTATATTATTTGGATATTCAATAAATTGTTTTTAAAATCCACCTTTTATCATTCCGTCAGTTTTATTTCACTGTTATCATCATTCTTTGCTTTCATTTATGTTAAAGATCGTCACAACATACGAGCCAGTTGAATCTCTTCCTAACTCAAATGGTAATTCATCTTCAACTATAACATACAAACGAGTAATTGAGCATGCGGCACAAACAAATATCCTAGGTGAGATATATTTTCTCTGTTTGTCTTTAGTAAGATGCTAGTATTTTGTCAATCTTTCACTACTTGGATGAACAACGTTTAAAAAAGTACTTAGCACCGATTATTATTTCTGATTTAGTTTTTTAGTAAATTTTTTTAGCGTGTTTCTACTTAAAGGTGTTTATATATGAATGATCTTGTTTTGGTGAACAAATTATACCAATTATGAGACTTCGTTTTTGTTCTGTATTTAAAATTTCCCTGAACCTTTTAATAAATTTATAGTTGTAAACTCATTTTATTCGTGTATGTCCCACATTATCTTTGGTTTTTCATTCATTTTCGTATTGGTTGTTGGTACATCCATCTGGCGAGTTCCAAGTGAAACAAAAAGTGCGTCCTGGATTCTACTGATCGCTTTAGACTTGGTCGTGGCTGTATCGACTACATATTCACCATTCGTCAGATCTTAGAACTCAGGCATGCTTATCGGCACTTGACAATGATAGTTTTTCTCAAAAGCAGCATTTGACTCTGTAGACCGCGAGGTTCTTGGGCAGTGTCTTTCATTGAAAGATGTACCTCTGAAGTACACAAACCTGGTGAAGGCTCTTTACTGAAATTAAATAGAGCAAGAACAAACATTGATGCAGAATAGTATGAATTTATATTATTTCGAGGTTTCTCGTCAGCTGCTTACAAACCAAAATTGTGATAGAATTTTTTACATGGAGATAGTGTGAAAACAATTGACATAAATGAGTGTAAATAACTGGATTACAATAATAACTATATATATATATATATATATATATATATATATATATATATATGCTAGAAACAGGTCAGAGGTAAAAAGAGGGGGGTTAATCCAGGGTGGGTGGTGTAATAATTTAGTGAAGTTCATAAATTGTGTGATAATTGTAGAGATTAATGGAATTAAATAATGATAAGGTAGATTACGTAATAATAATTAAATAGAATTTGGAAAGTTAAGATAATTTAAGAGGATCAAGTGGTGGAAATGTGTGAATAAAATTTATTTTAAGAATTAGCTAATAGGAGGGGGTATAAAATATCTTAGAATAAGTAAATGAATAAAATAACCAAAACACAAAACAAACAGAAACAAAAAGATTACCAGGGTAATGATAAGTTTATTAAAGTCTCTTTTTGGATGCATAAGTCCGGTTTCAGTTTCTTAATTGCAATGGCTTCAGCAAAGCGGAGAGTGGTAGTAGTTCTTTGTCTATTGATAATTTTAAACACGCGTATAATATCGACGGTATGCCCGGTGTCAAGTATATGCCGAGCTATTGCACTGTTAAAAGCTTAAGTCCCTCGCAGCGTCAAGTTCTTCGGAATATGCTCAGAAATGCGAACCTGTACTCTTCTCTCAGTTCTTCCAATGTATGTGCTACGGCACGTACATGTGAATTGGTAAATGCAGTTGGAGCAACTGAGGGGAGAGGACTTGTCGATCTTCGTTTGTTTCAGTGAGCAGTATGTTTTCATAACGTAGTCAGTTTGGCTGCCGGGTAGGTCACTTTTAAAGCGGAATTAATTCTGTGATTGATAATTCCGGCGACTTCATCTCCTTTGAAGCGCAAGGATAGGAAGCAGGTTTTCTTTTCAACTGTATCATGCTTAATCGGAGGGTTTGTATTAGCATATTTGTGGATGAATTTATCCAGATATGCATTTTCACGTAGGCATTTGGTGATTGTAGTAATTTCTTCTTCGAGGCATTCTTTTGAGCAGATTTTTCGTGCGCAGTCAAAAAGGTTTCGCACAATACCCTTTTTACAACTCATTGGACAGAAGCTGTTAAAATTGAGATAAACTCCGCTCCACGTATTTTTGCGGTGAATGTGTCTTTGTAGTGTGCCATCTGATGTTCGCCTAATTCCAATATCTAGGAAATGGAATTTATCATCAACTTCATGTTCCACGGTAAATTCTATATCTTTGTGTACTTTACTGAACAGACTAAGTAGGTATATGGAGTGTTGGTGATTTTTGCAGACAAGGAACGTGTCATCCATATATCTGCAGTAGAGTGTGGTACTGTCAATTGTGTACTTCAGTTTCCTTTGTTCCAGATGTCCCATAAATATGTCGGCAAGAATTGGGACTAGAGGGCTGTCCATTGCTATTCAATCAATCTGTCGGTACAGAACATTGTTAAATTTAAATTGTGTTTTTTGTACACAAAAACAGGAGCTGTTTAAATTCCTGGGGTGGTAAAGGCAGGAGTTCTGGATATTCACATATGATCTATGCCGTTTCTTCCAAGGGGATATTTGTGAAAAGCGAAGAGACATCAAATGAAACCATGAATTTGTCAGAGACATTAAGGTTACCAAGTTTTTGTATAAATTCAAAGCTATCTTTCGAACTGTAGGCTGCTAGTTTTTTGCGGATTGGTTCCAAGCATCTAGTAAGCCAGCGGGCAAGTTTATGGAAGGGTGATTTGGCCATCGATAATATTGGTGTCGGGTTTATGTGTTTTGGGTAGCCCATATAAATATGGCGATTGTGACCCTTTTGGTTTAAGTTCGTTGTACGTATGATTATCTATTAGATTTTTCTTAACAAGTTCTCTCAACTTTCTTAAGACACGTTTCTCTGTCGCATCTGTTAAGTCTTTCTGGGTATTGTCGATGATAAATCTGGTGGAGTTATTTAAAATGGACATTACCTTATTGATATATTCATCTCTGTTGAGAATGACTACACTGGAACCCTTATCCGGACGAAGTAGCATTATTGTTTCATCTTTAATAAGTTTTTCCAGTGCTTGATGGTGATCTTCGGTGAAAACCCTTGAGTGTGGGATTGGTGTCGTAACATACTCGTTTATGGTATCCACTAATTTAGATTTAAACCAACTATACTTTTCGTCGTTCATGGGTTTAAGGTCTGACAATTGTTGATATAAGTATTCAAACTGGGTCTCAGTGTCTATTCTGTTGCATTTTCTTGGGATATGAAATTTGAATCCAAGGCAGAGTGCTTCAGTTTCAATTCGACTTAGTTTTTTATTACATAAGTTCTGTATGTATTTTCGTGGATTGGTAGGAAATGCCACGTGGTTTTGTTCTTTAACAAGTGTTTTGGTTAAGGTCTTCATGAATTTGTGACTGGTTTTCGACTGGACATCACGAATGAAGTTAATAAGTTTAATACGACATACAAAATTTAAATCCATAACAATTTTGTCATAACCAAAAGATTCTATTTTAAGTTTAGAGATAAGATCCTTAGTGCATTCAATTTGGGATTTGGTGACTCGTCGAAGATTTTTTAACGAAGGAGGTATTTTATAGGCGCGGACAGCCTTAATCATGTGGCGAGGAAAACAGCCATCATTAAGGCAACGTGACAAAAACTTTAATCTTGTTGTTTCTCTCGATATCCTGCAACGAATTTTCACCAACTTGTTGAGTGACTTGAAAATGTGAACAGAGAGACGGCTTTTCAGAAATTTCATACAATTGGTTCCCTTTATGAATTTAAATAGAGCAAGAACAAACATTGATGCAGAATAGTATGAATTCATATTATTTCGAGGTTTCTCGTCAGCTGATTACAAACCAAAATTGTGATAGAATTTTTTACTGAAACACTATCAGTCGAGTTAGAACTTATAGAGAACTGTCATCTGATTTCGCAACCTCAAGTAATGTCTGTCAAGGTTGTCCACTATCTTCATTTTTGTTTAATTTCATCATAGACCTACAGCTGGAAATAAAACTCTCGTCAACTGAATTTTCAGGAATTGATCTCTTTCCAGAAGGTCCACTTATCAACTTAGAATACCCAAATGACATAGTTCTTTTTGGTTAAGACGCTGATAAAATGCAATCTTTTGGTAGCATTGAGCAACGATACCAGGCTGTTTGGGATGTATTTCTCCCCCTCTAAATTCAGATTGTTGCTTCATGACTGACCTGTGTCAACACCTGGACCAAGGATAGGGAATGAGGTAGTCGAACGCGTTGACAACTTCACTTATCTTGGAAGTCTGATCAACCTTAATGGGTTGGTTTCTGACGAAACCTCTGCGCAGATTCAGAAAGCTCATTTGGCTTTTTGCCAAATTACGTCACTTATAGTGAAGGCGAGATACTCGTCTGTTAATTAAGGGACGAATATACTGCGCAGCAGTTCGTTCTGTTCTACTTTATGGCTGAGAAACGTGGTCATTAATTGTAGAAGATACTCTTAAGCTACTAGTATTTGACCACAGATGCCTTAGAAATATTGCTGGCGTCTGCTGTGATCACCGGGTATGCAATAGTGAGATTAGACGCAGTGTATTAGGGAATGACGGTAAATCAGTTTATGAGGTTGTGAATCTTCATCGACTGAGATGGTTAAGATACGTGTTACGTATGCCTGAATACCGATTACCACGACGCGCAATGGTCATTAGTGTTGGGGATGGAACCAGTCCTTGAGGTCACCAACTTCTGGTCTGATCCATATCGGTAGATGTAGACTACTTGGTTGGGGTCCGCCCGACTGTCGTAACGAGTGGTTGGAGACTCTGGGTGACATAGCTCATAATCGACCACAATGGCATATGTGTATACACTCTTTGTCTTTCCTTAAACAGTAAAATTAGAACTACTTTATACCTTTATTTCTACGAACCGATTCTTTCTTCCTGTATCATATGCAATTTTTATTATATATATTACTACAATTCAAATAAGTACTTCTATGAATTTGGTGTTCACCTTGTTATGCTAATGAGTTGTGGCAACTTGAACCGATGCATGTGTGTACCTGTTCCTAAGTTGTAGCTGATAGACTGACTAGAATGCGACCAAAGAAGAGCCACTCATGAATTACGCATACCATTTAAGCACTAGTGTGATGTATGCTACTTATGTCTGTCGACGTTAGTAGTATGTTACACGAGTCGGAAGTTGGAAACCTGGCATCAGAAGTCTAAGAAGATCGAGCTAAAGATAATAGAAATAGAAACAGAAAGGAATTGTGAACTGGAAGAACTATACAGAATGTGAAGGACAAATGACGGAAATCTCCAATAAACTATTTAGTGTATGATTCTTATATTTTAATAAGATATTCTGTAATTTCGTATTAATTAGAACTTGGTTGTCCTGACGTGAGTGTTCGTCCACAACAATCGAAGTTAACCCAATAAAACGTTATAGAAACGTAGTAAAACAGCAAATCCCTTACTCATTAAGGCATTGTTTGAAGTGAATAACAATGTTGAACAACCTCACATAATTCATGCATATACAATACATTGGTTACTTGACTGTATCTACTCTTCTATTTTTTTATTATTGTTATTGGTAATGCTCTAAAGTCTTTCTGTTCTTATTTAATTTTTTTTCTTTATAGGATTGTTTACCACTAGCCTTGTTATTGGTTTAGTTGCTGGGTCTCGAAGGGAAAAATTGCGCCCACTAATTGCATTATTTGAATGCATTTCCGAAGTAATGACTATTATTATTGAGTTTATTATCAAGTGAGAATTTTACTCTTGATCCTATATATTTGACTTTTTAACAAAACATTTTTCAGTTTTTACTGAAGAGATTCGTAGTTTTAGTCGAAATTTGAAATCATTTGTAAAATGATTCGCAAACAGAATACTGGATTTACTGTCGTCAATTTTTTTCCAAATCTCATGAAACTGCCCATGTATAACCTGTTCGTAAACTGTCCATGTAGTTTTTTATATTAGCAACAATATGTAAGTAATTATCCATTGTTAAGTTGTCAGCTAATTCATGTTTTCCTCCCAGGATTCAGGCTAGATAGCTCTCGAAAATCAATTTGAAAAAATGTATTCTGTATGTCATGGTAACAATTCCCATTAGCGTGAATTAGCTGGTTGATATACATTGATATTACATACAACGATAGCTTATCTTTAACACATCTTCAATTTAGATGTCAGTTAATGAAAATAATACTAAGTGTAGTACAAAAAAATCTAAATATGTACACAGTCAATTGGTCAAAGCTCCACTGGAACATAATGTTTGGAATTAGTATTATTCTACTTAGTTAACAAAAGTACATTGCTAATCACTTGATGAAGTAATGACTAAACATTTGAAACACTATTTGTAACCACAGAATGGTATACTTGCAAACCAATCCTGCTGTCCAAGGAGTCAAGTAGTACCGCTAGATGCTTCACAAAACCTATATAAATCCGAAATCAAGTGCAAGAAATTCTACTGAATCCCAATTGATGTATTCAATTGTTAATTAAGATTTGTTTTATTTAAGAATTTTTAATATCTATTTGAAGTTAAAACTGTTACTTAACCCTTTATTTAGATTGCTCCCAATCGCCATGATTAGTTTAATCGCATATGCAATTGCACGAATGGAAAGAATCGGAGATAATTTTATCGCTTTAATTCTGTTCGTTGCATCGTCAATTACATTTCTTTCAATCATTGTACTTGTGATCATGCCAGTATTTTTCTTCATAGCAGTAAGGCGAAATTTATTTCGCTTCTATTACTATTTATCTGAGCCTGTATTGACTGCTTTCAGTTCGACCAGTTCGTAAGTTTGTTGTTCGACTTTTTATTCTGATCGGTTATTTTTTTAGATCTATTGGAATTTATTATATTTTTATAGGACAAAGGAGTTAAAGTTACAAGCAGTCTCTTCAGATTCTCGACAAGTTACTCTATGAAACTCAACTATTTACTATGTATTAACTTCACATTTTATTGATCCGTCTAGTGGAACATCTTGTATAGTTTCATAGAAGCTTGTATATAAACTTAACATGTGTAATTTTCAATCATTAACATGTAACTATCTTTATAAGACTAGTTTATGGTATATTCTTAAGATTTCACCTGAAAAGCTAAACATAAGGCATGTTTTAAGTCACGTCATACATGAGACAGATTCCTATAATACCAGGTAATCAAAGTGGATTTATATTTCACTTTTTCGTTTATGGTCTTTCGGAGTGATCTTAACGCTTTTTACCTCCCCTAGACAGGATGTTTGCATACACACCAACCTGGTTAAATTCTTGGAATTCCGATTTCGCTCACTCACTTTTGTTAAATCGTTCCATCTACAGAAATTAAGCGAAGATGACTTCTCTAAAACGAGCTATAAATACATGTTCAACTGAATGACTACAAATTTTTGAAATATTTGTTGTTTGCAAGATTAAGGGAGTTATACAATAATCCCACTGTGATTGATTTTAAATCATATCACTCACTTTGCAACCATCAATTTTATTCGTTTCTTGGAAATTGATTTGATAGCTGACAGTTATACTCCATAAATCAGCTGTTAAACGTTTAAGCTAGTACAATAATTTGATAAAAATACACTAAATCTCTCATCCAGCTCTTTACCCTAGCTGTTTCAGAGCTTTTGAAAGTAAAGTATGTCTCATTCGCCGAAGTCGATAAAAATACACAAACTTTGTCTTTCATTGTCCAACTCCAAAATTTCCATTTCCCATCTTTTCCTTTACTTCCTGACTACTGTTAGTATCGTTTTTTCCAGTTCTTTGATTTCTTTTTTATTGATTTACTCTTACTTCGTTTATGGAAATCATGACTACTAGCCCTTAAACACTCATACTATATACTATACTTTTTATGTATCTATCCTATCATTCCAAGCTTAACTACATCATTCATCCACTGGGTTTTTCATATGGCTGATTTTTATCTGTGTTTAAAATCCCAAACCACATTCTCTTTTAATTGCATACTAAAGCGGTACATATTGTTATTCAAGTGCTTTTTGTATTCAACTAGGAGCATAAGTAACGTACTGTGGCGAATGTAGAATGAATATTTCTTTACTTGTATTTCATCAGTAAAGTGAATGGACAGGTTTATTCAGACACCTTACTTCGGATCATTGGAATAAACATTAATGCACAACTTCACAACCTAGCATACATGAAGTATTTTTGTCTTCAGTTTCCAAATAACAGTCTCCCAGTATGTTTAAACGATAGGAGTACCGTGTTACGAAACGTTGTCATAATGACAGAGACAGGTATGAGTGAGTACGGACATATCAAATAGTTTCTGCCTAAATCTACTTAAACATTCATTTAAATGACGTGATTAAATTTCCAGTATAGGGGTTGTGGAGATTATTAAGTTTTTGATTGAGATCATGAACCAATTGATGTAAAACCACCGTTGGAAACCTGGAAGCACTGGACGGCCGGCTCAGTGGTCCAATGAGTTAAGCTTTCGCGCGCGAGACTGAAGGCCCTGGGTTCAAATCCCGCGGGAAGGATCGTGGATGCGCACTGCTGAGTTCCACAATAGGACGAAACGACCGTCCAGTGCTTCCAAGTTTCCAACGGTGGTCTAACATAAATCGGTTCATGATCCCAATCAAAAACTTAATGATTAAATTTATCAACATTTGAATATATCTTCTACACTCAACTTGCCAGATCGTGCTTTATCGTTCAGTCTTTGTCAGGTTTGCATTTAGCCTTAAGTTACATTTTGTGCTTGGGGATTGTGAGAAGCAATATGTGATAGAACCTGTAAGAGAATAAAATAAGTGAAAAAAGTGGGCCAACAACTCAATGGGTTTATAGAATGCACTTAAATTTAATAATGAAATTGATCTATATTAATCAGCATTAACACAAATATGAAATTAAAACAATCTGATAATCGAACCTAAAAGTTGATTGCCTACAGTTTCCAATGCATTACAGTACAACATATCAATGTAACCGCTTCTAATAAATTCAAATCATGTTTTTTTCCATTAAAAAATATCTTCTAGTTTAATTGCTCTTCCACAACTTTTTCAAGTTTGTGATCTTTATGGAATTGAGTCAGATTTAGTACGAACTGTAGCACCATTTCTCACAAGCTTCAATGCGAATGGATCTGCTGCATTTATTGCATCTGCTGTTTGCTTTGTAGCCCAATTAACTAAACAACGTTTAAATGCTGGTCAGTTTATTGCAATTGGGTAAGTTTAAATATTTTTTATTTTATTGTTGTTAAAATTACTTTCATTATAAAAAACAAACGAACAAACACATGCATAAATATGATAACTGCACACTAACGGTCATCGTTAAAGTTACATTTTAATAAAACAATGACTTATTTCGTTTGTTGTATTTCCAAAATTTCTTGAATGTAACTTCAGTATAAAGATTGAGAAGCAGCTCTCGACTTTATGTCTCATGTTTCTTCGTTTTTTGTTAGTCCAAGACTGCATATATAAAATATGTAGTAATAAATGTTTTGGTTTTAAAATAATTATGGTCATTTCAAATCTCTACACTGTCAATTACGTTTCAGTAATATCAATGTACATCTATTATTAATTACCTACTAACTGAATGATTGAATCACTGTTAAATTACATGAAGTAACACATTCTTTCGATGTTACAACATAAATAAAAGTACTAAATAAAGGATAAAAACTAGAAAAAATGTACATCAGGAAACAATGGATGAATGAAAGCTGTGAAACCTGTATTTGTATATTGTAGAATTAGTTTCATAGCCTAATTGTATCGTGACTTCTTCCACTATCCCTCTCTCCCTCTCTGTAGGCAATATGGAAAGAGTCGGGATATATATCAACTATACTGACTCAATACATAATGCAGTTTTACCAGTTAATACACACTTACAACAAATTTAGTCTCCTTACTCAAACCCCATTTACTTACTGTGTACACTAACTGTCACACGAAAGTATTGAGAAATACCTACTTTTGTATACGTAATTTTCTATCCAAGCGAAATAAAAAGGTTTTCTGACCATCTGTTCTGTTTTTTTGATATTTTCTTATTGGGCTTGTACGCAATTATTAGTTGGCTACCATTATATTTGACAGATGAGCTTTAGTAATTTTATTCAGTATTTTCGCTATCACAATACAATTATTTACAACTGAGTAGTGCTTTTCTCGCCCTACCTAATTGTTTTCTTATTTACAAGATCCGATTTCTGTTATTCACTTCAACTCACCTAAGAATTTTAGCGAGTTTATGTCTCAACTTTCTAGTCATAACAAAGCAATCAGTCAGTTAGCCATAAACGATGAACGTACCATATATAGGCCCAGTTGGCACATCACATCAGCATAGCATGATAAAACCATCAAAACGTATTCCAAAACTATAGAATTAGTAGTGATAGTAGCAGTAGCACCAGTGATGATAAAAAAAGACGGCATAGAGAAGAAAGAATGAGGTCAAGTAATAAAATGAATAAAACGATTTTGAACTCAGAATCTAAGGGAAGTTAGTGAGTGAATGGATCTAAATTTTCGAGATTTCTTCAGACAATCAAACCACTAGGACTAGTAAAGTTTCTAAAATAAGTGAAGTAGTGGATGCGTCCAACAATCTGACTCGCAACCATTAGTTTAGGGGTTGACACAAATATTTTACAGTTATGAGAGAAACGCATAGTAAACACTCTTGGATTGTTGCTCAGTGCAATCAGAAGACAATTTGTCAGTTTTCAATCAACTAAACTGTCATCTTTATCTTCTAAATCCATAAGTGGACTTCCTGTCAGTCCACTTCCTAAAACGGTAAGATAAAAAAATCTTTATCTGTGAAACTCTTCTTATGACAAAGTTGAATAAAAATGTAAGAAACTATGATAAACACCACTTGAGATTGACAATTCCGATGACAGTTTGACATAAGCTCTAACTTGACCGAATATTGTTCGAGTAAAAATGAACCCTCACAAGATATATGTACTCCTTCAGTATATTATTTAATGACATATATTAAGAGGTCAGTACGTCTCAAACAAACAATGTCATATTTAATATATGATATTCATAATCATCTCTCTATTTTATTGAAATTTGTCTTATTGTTCTGGTTTATATTTGTCATATTTAATTGTGTTTTGTTTCGCCCTCCTCTGAATTCAGATTTTTATCCGGTGTCAATGTGATGGCACTGCCTGCAATTCCAAGTGCAAGTATTATAACTGTTATTTTAATAACACGCGCATTTGACATTTCTGAATCTACCTCCGTATCTTTACTTTTTGTTACTGAGTTTATTGCGTAAGTATTGGAATTCTGTGTGTGTATGTATTTGTGTTCAATTTCAGTTTTATTTTGCCACATACTACCACCGCTGTCTTCAATGTAGTGGTTAAGGTTTTCAATTTTAGTAGTTATAACTCTTAGTTAATTGTTGTAGTGTTCCAGATATATATGACAAATGATCTATAAAGCATATCTTTATTTCAAATTAATGCGTAATAACCATTTTATATTAATCAAAACTATTAAAATCAACTTTTTGTAAAAAAAAACTAGACATAATGTCCATCGAAAATTGGGGAAAGAAACCTAACTCCGGGTATTGTCATTCTTGAACAAAGAAATGCTTATGAAAATACATGGAGCTGTGGCTCAATGATCAAGGTGTTTGACATTCAGCCAATAAGTTGCTTATTTAAACCCCACTTTACCTACTTCGGTTTGATCAATCGGCTAATATCACCAGCACTCGTGCTTAAAGTGTGGCTTTAAAATTAAATACATAAAGCAATGAGTATGTGTAAATATACATCATCTTGAACTAAAACTCTTAAATCAGTGTAAACGGTCAACTTAAAATAATTTGTACAATTCATTAAAAGTAAGTTTACTGGACAAAATCTAAGATATCTCTTTTGCACTTTTTAATTTCTATCACTGTCTTTTATTTCTGTTTGTCTTCATTGCTATAATTACATACAAGTAAAAGAACTTGTGTATTTCTTCTCTTTTTTTTGCGAAAAATATTATTGATTGTTTACAAAATAAAATCTAACATTTAGACAAATAGAAGTAAACGCTATGTATGTATTATTATACTCTCTGGTATTGTTACGATCAATATCTTTTTAATAGGTGAATAAAGAAAGCACGAGGATGCCAATGACTTTTGCATTCTATAAAATGCGTTTTTTTTTAATGAAAACTTTACTCTGATTGACGACAGCTCCACCATCATAGCTTGTAATTATAAATAAAGTGTCAAGTGGTTTCTGTTACATAATGATTATAATTGCAATAATTTACTAATTTTATGATTGAAATATTCTTTTGAATGATCAGTCACAGACAATAAGATTAAAATTACTATATCATTAGTTCGCTTTACTTCAACTCAATTTATAATCTGACACAAATGTATGGTGCGTTATTGTCTTTCACGATTACATTACTAAGATCCTTTCCTACAGTAAAATTTTAGGATGATTACTACTCATCTACGAATCCTTGCTAATTGATAGACTTCTATTATGACAACATAGGTAACTGATAGGGATTCTGGTATGAGATGGCCAAACTACAAATGCACTGACAGGATCAATCTTTTAAATGATGACCGAATGGATTCCAGAGTATATAACCATTGACTAGCTAATTTATCAGCCAAAATGTGTTATTTATGACAATATTTAGCCAAACTGGTATAATTAAGTTAGAAATAACTAATCAAGGATAAAAATAGAACTTCATGATGTAATTGATAATTTTTCACTACTGTCTATCTTACCATGTTGGTGCGGCACCTTATATTTTCCTGTTTGTGTTAATGATATAATGCATTGTTGTGTTGTTGTTTCTGTTCGATCTTCCGATATCTTCCAAATTACTCGAACTTTTAAGTATCACTCAATATATAAAATACAGAACGTGATTTAAGCACGCTAATTAATCTTTCTTAAAACTTGTCTTGTGGTTTTAATAAAAAACTACTAACAATCCCAACATATCAGTAATTAATTGTTGACCGTTTCCTCACTTACTATGTCTCAAGTGACATCGTCTCATTTGTATAGAATAACAATGATGATGAATTTAAGCACAACCAGTTTTTTTTTAATGTCAAACGATATTTGGTTATCGTATAACATTGTGCTATATACACTTGAAATGTATTTTTTATCACAAACTGATCTCATTCGGAAAAAATACTGAAGAAAAAGCACAAATTAGAAACAGAATCATTAAAATACAGATGAATGACCAGCGACCAAATAGTTAATAAATAGAGGAATTTAAGATACAAAAGAAGAATATATGGAAAACGTTGGATACGTATATGTCACTGCTAACAATCTAATTTATCATCATGTATAATCATTAACTGTTAAACTCTAACATATTCACTTAAAGCAAACAATTGACAGATATCATAGCTACGATTTGGTCTTGATGAAGCTGCTCAATCTTTTATTCTACTAACTACTTAATTTTATCTGAGATATGGTTTTATTTCGTTGGTTGCTTTATAATAACTTCACATTACGTATCACAGCACTTCACCGTACATTTCCAATTTTTTTCCGATGTTGTAACCGTTCACAATAAGAAAAATCAATTCCGTTGTTACTTTTTACCCATTCCACTTCTATTCCAATGAGGCATAAATAATGTAACCTTTAATGTTGTTCATTACCTTTAACTATATATTATGTATTGTTTTGGACTCTAATCAAATACTTTATTTTTGAACCAATGTATACTAATTAATTTTATAAACAATCACACAATGATTACAGTTGATTGATCGTAATTTCAAAAACCTGGAAGCACTGGACGGTCGTTTCGTCCTAGTATGGGACTCTTTCACCATGTGCTCACTAATGACTGATTTCAAGAGACATTTCCTGGAGTTCTGGTGAGAAGCCGTGACCAGTGGAGTTCAACCAGGTCTGTTGTGAGATATCAGCTCACTGAAGACAATGGTGTACGGCGGCACAATTTCGTGAATTAGTTGAAGTTAGACATTAACATCGTCGGATGTCGGCCAGATCAGTGGTCTATTGGTTAAGCGCTCGCGCGCGATACTGATAGGTCCTGGGTTTAAATCTCGCGAGGGGCCGGGTCGTGGATGCACACTACTGAGGAGTTTCATACTAGAACGAAACGACCGTCCAGTGCTTCCAGGTTTTCCATGGTGGTCTAGCTTCAATTCACTCATGATTTCAACTATTGCGATTACTAAAATCTCCACAAAACCCCTTTTGATAATGATCGTAATTTATTTAGATATTTTTGTATGTTTTTAGTCACTTGCAACTGTACTGAATACCTAATTAAATCATTTTAAAACGAAATGGCGGCTATTTTTCGTTTATTCTCTTTGAATAATCATCTTTATCTATGTGCGTCTTTTACGCTAACTCTTTTGTATTAGGTCTTTTCAGGGTAAAACACGGTAGACAGAAACTCTAAAAGTCTGCACTTCTCTATACAGATTGAACTTTTTGCTACTTAGTGTAATACCTTCATCCGATTAAATTATTCAGTAAAAAAGTGTGTTAGTTTATTCTAATCCACCAGTTTTTGTAATTATCCGATATGCTAATTTAATAACAGCTGATTGATCCATAATTTGGATCTATTTGTTCTCAATTATTTAAATATCTTAACAACATACATTTTTAATTTTTAAAAAAAACTAAAATAAATACCGTGACTTGTTTTTACATTTAAATGAATAAACCACCACATGTTTCTAATAAATGAAATGCAATTTAGTTTGTCCTAAAATTAATTAATATGTGTTAAATATATTTGTGATAATTAAATTAATAATATGGTTATATTGCTCTGGTAGAATAACTAATTGCCTGTACATAAACACATTATTTAATATGCTTTTCAAAATGTAGAACTTTTATTTATCTTCGTATTCGAATAATACCATTCAAGATGCTACGTAAAAAGTTGTATTAAGCGTTTAATTAAGTAGTGTATTTCTATAATATTCATTGATATTCAAAATGAGGTAGTCAATATTGTAGTTAAACTAAATCATGTTGTATTTCAATTATCATTTATTCTTAACTGATTACCTCAATAAATTTCTAATTTAGTTTGGTTCAATTTCACAGATTTTAATCCCTTGGTAAATTTAAATAAACAAGGTTGGCAGAATAACGTAAATTTGTTATATACTTCAAGTCTTCTCATCAGTTGTAAACGACCTAAATTTATAATTATTTATTTTATTATAAAGAAATAGGCTGGTATCCCTTAATCAACAAAATAAAGTTGGGAAAATGTCAGAAACGGAATGAGAAATATTTAACACTGTGGTTAAGAATGACTAGTATTTATATGTTGATAGCAGTCAAATGAAGAAGGAAATAATATAATAAATAATAATTGAGCGATGAAGTGCGAAAAAAAAATAATTCTTTTCGACAAATAGTTTATAATATAACCCAATCACCTAGTTGATATAAAATTGAAGTTAACATTGTTAGTGAATATTATATATCCAGCAACATTCAAATTTACTCTATTTCTGGATTCACTACTTCCTAAACTCCCAATATTCTTTTGTACATTGCGATGTTAAATTCATTGAAAAGAGATCCCTTTGCTGAACTTCGTGCTTTTAAACAACTTCTGTTGACTGTTGATAATTGTCTGTCAAACTAATTTAGATATTTTTCTTGGTTTTATAAATCTTTTGCAGTAGTTTTGATACATTTGTTGAATTGTTCATTAAATAGTTTCCTGTCACCTGTGAACAACTGTACCATTTAATATTTTCTTCATACTTTTTTGTTTTAGTGATCGATTACGTACCGTTGTAAATGTTATGAGTCATGGTACTTGTGTTCTATTCATTCATATGAAGTTACACAAGGTGAGTTCTACGTCGAATATTCAAAATCATTTGATTCAAACCACAGAAGTTGTCAAGGATTCAGCATCATCCAACAATGTATTATAGCTGCTGTTAAACAATTCATTGGTTAAAGGAAAATAGTGTTCGGTTGTTGTTGTTTTTCTTGCCTGTGTTTTATTGTTTGTTTTTTCTGTTCACCAAAGTACACCCTTGTATTATTTTTGTTTTACCTATTGGTCTTTTCACTGTGATAACTAATTTGTTTAATTTATGTTGAATAATACCTACCCTTTCGTATTGATATGATGTAAAGAAAAGTCAATTTTTGATTGTGTTACTCATTATGAGTTTTGTTCAAAATTACTTCCGTTTTGATTCAATGTAATGATTACCCAATGTAGTATTTGTTTACTTTTCTCGTATGATATTTTATTCTGTATACTATACGATATTCTTGTATTCCATTGACATGAACTATACTCAGTCTGTGATTTGTTATAACTCGAAGTATTTTTTATATATGTGATTTCCTCCCTAATTATTAATCAAAATGGGCGTGCAATCAATATATAAATGAGTGTATTTTTTTACTAGAATGGTCGTCGTCGTCAGTGTTTTGGGGTTAGTAAATCATCACTTATACCAGTCTTGTGTTCTTACTTTCGTGTTGTGGGAATTGCAGAAGTCCATCATTCCGAGTATAAGTGATAAGTGTTTCCGACATAACAATCAACGACGACCAGATACAAAAATTAGCATTAAAAGAGCCAAGACTATAAGCATTTAAACGACAAATTATAACAGTTATGTTTACCAAAGATGTATTTTTATTTCAAGTCTGTGATATTTTCATCAAAAAGGACAATTTTTCTAGATCATATTATACGATGAATAAATTCGAATAAAACTTGATGAAACTTCGACTAGTTTTTACAGGGTACGAACTAACCAGTGACTTCATTACATAAACTTCTAGCCAGGTTTACTTTTCATTTTATTTACAGACTGTCATAAAGTGTGTTAAAAGTCTACTTTTTTTGTTCTGCATATTTTTTGTCATATATTTTCTTTAATTTTCAAGAATAAACATACTTAGTTCATTATTCTATTATTTTTGTTTGATAAATACATGTATTTATCGTTTTCATATGATCAAATGATTTTTGTTGAATGTAGAACAAATCATTAGAATTCTTAACTTCAATGTAACATTAGTCTTATTCAATAAAATATAAACATTTGTAAGCAGAGTATTATAGATAAGTCTTTCGTTTTAAGGTCAGTATAACAATGTAATACTTCTTTTTTTAAATAGTATTCTATTCGAATTAACTAGTTAAATGGGAAGGGTCCAATATATTTATCCATTGTTATATTAGTTTACAATTTTGAAATGCTTCAGCGAGTATTCGCGAAATTTAATAGAACACAATAGGATGAAACGGCCGTTCAGTGCTTCCAACTTTTCCATGGTGGTCTAATTTCAATTGACTCATAATCTCAACTATTGAAATTACTACAATCTCCACAAAATCCGTTTTGATAATAGAATATTGGTTAAAATAATAAGTCGAAAGAAAAAACAACACTAAATTGTGCTAAATTTTTTTTATCATCATCATCATCAAAGTTATCAGTGTTAAGAAATATAAACTCATTATGTCACTTATTCACTATACAATATAAAAATCACATAATGATTGTCAATTAAATTTTACAGATTGAATGATATAAACGATGCATAGAATAAGAGTTTATTGTGATTTTGTTTTAAATATTTAACAATCAATTTCGCCAACAAAAAAGAGAGACGGGCATTATTTATAAATTTCTTTTTCAATGCAAAAATCATATTTGATATTTTGTCCTCTGTATGGCATAAAATAGATTAATTGAAAAAAATCATCCATAAAATTATTGAAAATAATTTTCATGAAAAAAACGAAGTCCAGCGGAGGGATCTCTTTTCAACGAATTTATTACCAAGCTGTACAATCGTGTATATATATGAAAATTTCTTTTTTGTAAAAGTACTAATTCCGTGAGGAAATGTAAACACGAATAACCAAGATGACGTAATAGAAAGATTATAATACTAGATTACGTAATACGAATAATAACCATAGACTTAGTGAATATAATAAGATGATTAAAATGTTTTTATTACAATAGTTAAAGGTCGTAGAGGTGTAAAAATAAATAAATAAGGTGATATGATGAGTATTTATGAATAAAATAATGAGAATATAATACATAAGTAAAGGGAAATACAGTAATAATAATTAAGGCCAAGGTAACGATAAGACGTAGTTCTTTTGTACGCACAGTTCTGGTTTAAGCTCATAGGTGGTAAGAGCTTCGACTATTTTTTTAAGAGTTGGATACGAAGAAATCTAGTTAGATTTGAACAGATCATAAAAACAAATTAAAAATCAAACTGTGAATCCGTAGAATGATTACAGTCGATTAGGTGTTCAAGTATAGAACTCCTAACTGCTTTTCTTTCACCCTTGTAGAACCAAACTGGGATATGTTCCCGTATCCGAGTTGAAAGCGAGTGCTGACTACGGCCAATGTACCTTGCTCCACAAGAGCAGGTGAACTGGTAGATGCACATGGAGGCGATCAGATGCGGAAGCTTATCTTCTATGGATACAGAAAATAAATTCTTACTAGTGAAGGTTATTCGCAGTTTAGCCGCATTAAATGTTCTTTTAATCGCTGTTGTTAGACGATTTTTGATTACGTCTGATGTCCGACCACCTTTAGATTCCAGACTTATATAATGGTTTTTCTTTGGGACGGAACAACTACGTTTCCTGTCGCAACTACTTCTATTCTTATTCTTCTCTATGGAACGGTATGGGTAGCCATTTTTCGTTAAGGTTTTCTTGAGGAATAAGGGTTCTCTTTAATTCATTCCGTACTGCATATCCAATGTATTCGATGACGTAAAGTTTGTCGCTTGTGACGATACTATTGATTTAGAGGATATCTTACACACCTTTAACTCATGCCACCCTTCTACAAACTTCACGTTAAAAAGGGAGCGAGGCCAATCAATCCCTTTTCTCGATTTACGTCTGATGAGAAGTAATGGTTTCTTAAAAAGATACGTCTTTAGAAAACAAACGTGGAATGGCCAGCTAACCAACTTCTATAGCTGGGTTCCGTTAAGTAGAAAGAGAAACTTTACTTATTCATGCAAAATGTTGCTTCAGGATTGGGTCGCATCGACACCCGAACTAGTAGTAGGGAGTGAAGTAGTTGAGCATGTCGATTGCTTCAATTATCTTGGAAGTCTCATCAGCCCTTGTGGTCTGGTGTGTGACGAAATCTCAGCACGGATACAGGAGGCTCGACTAGCTTTTGCCAACTTGCGTCATTTATGGCGTAGGCGAGATATCCATCTACCAACCAAAGGACGGGTTTACTGTGCAGCAGTTCGTTCCGTTCTTCTTTATGGCAGTGAAACATGGCCGGTAAGAGTAGAGGATATTCGTAGGTTACTAGTATTCGATAATAGATGTCTTCGGAACATTGCTCGTATATCCTGGGACCACCGAGTAACACAATTGTTAGGAAACGGGTACTAGGTAAGGATGGCAAATCAATTGATGAAGTAGTGAAACTTCATCAGTTGAGATGGCTGGGACACGTGTTACGTATGCCCAACCACCGGCTGCCCCGACGTGTGACGTCTTCTGGTGTAGGAGTAGGTTGGAAGAAAGCTAAGGGCGGCCAGACCAAGATATGGCACAAGTCCATGAAGTCACTGACAAGTGGACTGAGCCATGTTAGTAGGTGTAGACTACCTGGTTGGATTCCGCGAGACGATAGCAACCGAAGGTTAGAAACCTTGAATGACATGGCTCAAAATCGTTTGCGATGGCGCAGGTGCATCCACTCTTTGTGTTCTCCCGAATTCTAATCTTGTGAATTCTTCATGTCCTTTATTTTATTTCCAAATTTATTTCACTGGATTACACTCATTGAATAATATCTTCAAACCCTAATCTTTCGGATTACTTCTTATACTCTTACTACCTCTACCACTATGTGATTTGAATCGATAACTGCATCTCTGTGCTAGTGTGGTAATGGCAACTCGAACTGATGTACTTACGTACGGAGTCCCACGTTGTTACTGACTGACTGATTTAGTATAATATCAAAATACTATTTAGTTTTACATATGCTGTACAATATTGGCGTCACTTATTGAAAAACGTTAAGTTAGCTCTTAATTCGTGAATTAGGTGTCAACCCAACCTCCCTATAGTTATCACATCGGACTTAAGACCAAGTTCTGGCAATATCTGTAGTATTTGTCTAAGTACTACATAATTCTAGTAGCTATGACGTTTTTGAATTTTATTCAAGTGACGAGCTACCGACCTATTATTACTTTCAGCTGATTATAAACGTTGTTTCGATCCAGAATGTCGTACTACTTACTAATTAAGCTTTATGCCGCTTAGAGCCTATTGTGAACTATATTTACAATAAACACTATCGTGCTGTTTGTAAATATTTAGTAGTATAAAAAATACTATGTGACAACAAAATACTTTTTATTATTTCAATTTGAAACCGTTTAGATTATCCCGTCGTTAATCATTTTGACTGAAATTTGATTAATCATGGTTGACATATGGGCATCCTGTGCTGACTGCCTCTATACTAGCTATTATGGCACAAGATGATAGACAATAGATTGTATTTGGACGCCCATTTCATCCACTGCTAACCACATCCCATCTATTCTATAGTTTTATTATGTTGATAGGGCCTATAAAAATTATGTAAAAATACTTACAGCTTTTCTAAGTTTTGCTTAATAAATCTTTAGTTTTAAGCAAAAATAAAACGAATTCCCTGGGGCTTTGTTTCAAAAAAAATATTTTTCTTAACTGTACATAGACTTTATTTCTAATAGAAAAAAAAGAAAATTGAATGTAATTACTTACAAAGAAGGGATCATGTGAAATCATTTGAAAACAAAAAAGAGAAAACAGAAACAAAAGGAAGAGTAAAACAGTAAGTTTGTCTAGTTTCCAACAAATTTTGTTTATAATAAACAAAAAAAAATGAGACAATCTATTAAAAAATGGGGATGTAGAAGGAAAGGATGATATATATAAGCAAAAAGTCATGGATACGCGCATATAAAGTTACTGAAATCAATTATGATACTAAAATTTTGTTGATGTTTTCAAAGTTCTATAATAAAATAAATAAAGTCAAGAATGAGTGGGATCGGATAAAGATGTGAATAAACGTTAGTCTACAGGCTTATTTGTTTATTTAATGGATTCAACCATTAATTAAAACAAAGAAAATGAATATAAAGAAAGACTTGAAATTTAAATTATTTTTATAAGTTTAGTGTATGTAAATGAAAAGAATATCGTGAATATCTATTTAACAAACTGATAAACAAAAGAAAAAAAAAGCAACTGAAAAATTCTTTTATTTAATAAGAGATTCAACTTGTATTCACTGGAATATAAAATAGACGATCTGTTGTAGTTAAAGAGTTTGAATTATTATTATTCCTCCGATGATGATGTTCCTGAGTGTCAACAGTATAATGATGCTGTTGATGTGACTGTTGTAATTGATGCTCCTGATGAGGAAGATGAGGATAGTTATGTTGTTGATTGAAAGCTTCATCTTCATAATAACCACTAGTAGTATTATTACTATTATTACAATTATTTAATCTATTTATCATTTGACATGATGATGTTGATACTGAGGCAAGAAATGAATTATTATCAAGGCACATTGAATCTTTATGATGTTGAGATAAATTGAATTCAGATGATTTTTGTTGTTGTACAACATTATTACATTCAATTGTTGCAGATGATACTACGATACCTGATCTGGAAGAACATGAAGGTTCTAGTAATAATTCTCCTGATGTTGACAAAGAATTTGATGAAGTAACAGCAGACGCAGCTGCTGCTGCCGCCGCAACAGCGGCTATACTTGCTGCACGTATAATTTCAAGTGCTGGTTGACAATGTTGTCTTGGTCCAGATTCTGGATGATAAGTAAATGTTAAACCACTCGCATAGATAATACCATCTTGTCGGACCAAACTAATTGGCACCTGGGATAGATAGTAAATTGTACAGAAAAAAATAATATACATAATATAAAATTAGGTTGTTCATTCAAAAAAGATTGAAGAAATCTTACTTAACATAATCTGTAGAATGTTTCACTTTGTTACTATTTATTGTCATTAAGCTAAGATTAAATAAAGTTCGAATAATACCGTAAAAATCTATTTGTTAAAGAGTGGATGTAAACGAAGTAGATTATTCGGATATACTAATGAAATGTTATTAGCTATTAATGGTAGAAATAATTGTTGACGCTCACTGTACAAACTTGAAAGATAATCGATTATTTTTTGCGTCTGACTTAACGAAGCTGCTCTGACGTGCATTACCTGCACTGGAAGACGAGTTGAAAGGGTAGTCGTCAAGTTATTAACCCCGAGACACTTGATGATCTGGGATACCAGCAACTGTTCTTTCAACTCATCTATCCAGAAAGTCCCCATACAGCATGTGACGCAGAGCTTCGAACTGGTGTAACGCTGCCTGCCAATCAGCTGGGTCTTCTAACTCCGTCGGCAGTCGGGAAACCAGGACGTCCCGTGTCTCCTCTCCTATTCCGTCAAGTCCCACTCTCGCCGAGCCCCGAAGCGGCGTCCCTAGAGTCGTCGACTCCAGCTCCAGCTCCCGTACTTCTATCAGCTCTGCTCCAAGAAACTCCTAACGTCTCCATCCTCAAACGGCCGAGGTCAGGGCACCCTCATCTTGTCCTTGGGCAGCGACACCACTGGCTAAAAGAATATCTTCTATCGGTCTTTTGATTTCCAAAGTATTCTGCATATCCCGTGCTTTTTGACCTCCTAAAACCCTTCTCCTGCTACGACCACAGCAACTTCCACTCGACGTTCTGCTAAATACTGTTTATAACCAATCTTATGAGTAGCGTTCACCACACTAGTAGTACAGCAGGAAACAAAGTAATTTCGAAATTCATATTTTATTCGCTAAAGCATAAGGATCACACGTACACTATATAAGTCTGTTAAGCTAGGACGAAATATTTTTTCTTACATTAATTCTTAGTCAACGACCATAGAGTTACAGATGTTGCATTCTTCTTCAAGAACATGAAAAAAATTAGAAATGAAACTGAACTGTAATCACTTTTGTAATCAAATTTACACAACAATACAACAAACAAGCTTATAAATAACTTTGAAATAAAACATGCTTGTTTCTAACTCATAAACTCATTTCTATATTTTGATAATTATAAAAAAACGAAGGTGAATTTCGACGTAGATTTTCAAAATGAGTCGGATGATAGTAGGCGACGATAGATATAATCAGCGATGTTAAATATATTAGATTATATAGTATTGAAAAGTCACTGTAATTTGGTTTTCATCATGTTGAACGCTTGCACTATCTGACTTCAATGCGATTTTCAATTATTGGTTGGATAGTGTGTGACACTATCTAGTGTATCATCTAGTAATTTTAATGACTATTATTTAGCATACCAAGTATTATTCATTATTTAATTAATGACAGAGAAAGAAAGTTTTATCAACGTTATTAATACAATGATAATCTTTTGATATCCTTTAGTCATTTACTCATGTCAGAAATTAATAATATTACGATCTATACTTAAATTTGTCTTAAATGTTATTTAAATCATGCTTCAATAATGTGTCATGAAAATGAGTGAACGTTAGAAGATTTAAGTTCCTATGTTAAATATAACCCAAGACGGATTTCATCAAGGATCTGATAGACTAAACAACTTTTTGCTTCAAATTCATACAATCAGAAAATGCATAGTCAGATAATCATAGCAAGTATGGTATTTAACTATAAGGTCTACGTCAATGCCGGTTAAACCATATTGACATCTTCACTAATTACATTTCAAGTTCGTCAAACAAGTCAAATCAATTATATCATGCATCATTATTATGGGCGAATTGAAAAATAAAACAGTCACTTCAAATAGCTTCAATTTTTAAACCTTTATTGTTAAGCAAGGTATCCGTTTTCTTTGTCATCAACGGTTCGAATGTGGTGCTATGACCTGATATAAATAATGTTTTCAGAATACTAGTGGCAGGACACTTTATATACATATATATCAGACTGTTTGCATGTATAGAGATAGAGGCGAAATGATTTGGAGACTAGTCTATAGTGATTGATTAATTTTGTTAATAATTGAGGAAATAAATTACGTTTATCTAGCTTACCTCTAAAGTTTTTTGAATATATGTCCAATCTCTGTGAAATTCTGATATATCTGGAACAAAACATAATATCAGTTCTTCACAACGATAAAATGTTTGAGCTGGAACATCACCAAACCATACTTGATGCCTAGGACTGAAATTTTCACCAATTATTTCAAGCATTGCAACATCTCCACCACCATTCACTCGCATATCTCGTACAATTGGTACAGGTGTAACTGGTGTCAGACATGATGTAGGAGGTGTGATTGATTTAATTTGGCCATCTTTTGTTCTGTATGTACTTGGTAAATGGCTAGGTTCAAACCAACGATATTCCGCTCTATCTGTACTAATAATAGTCCATGCTGCGGCATCATTTATTTTCTCACGCAAAGGATTTTCATCACATGGTGTAGATGGTAATTGGACAATTTTATCTTGTGAAAGACATAAATACATTCTATCTGTATCTTTTAAATGAAATGCACATTTATGAAGTTGACTAACTGGATCGTCAGCATCCAATAGAACAGTTGTTTTGTCTACTTTTCGTACAATCTTTAAAGAAAACAAAATAAATTATATATATATATGGAAAGAGAAGAAATAATCTAATGGGATAAATATTAGTCTGATATTTCTTACTCTCTTTGGGTTGTGAATACATTTACTTAATTGGTCATTGTAAAATAGTTTTGTCGTGTATTGTGGTTTGATTTAGTTACTATATATACTTCTTACGGTATATCGAACTTAATCAGCAAATGTTAAAAATTAAAATGAGTAGGAGGGTATAATTGCCAAAACCAAATTCTAATATGCACAGATGATAGGTATGCGTACATTTATCCTTCTGACCTAAGCAAGGACATGTAGGCTAATAGTTTGAGTAGATGCATAACTGACTCCGTTCAATACTGTGACTCATCAGTACATTAAAATGTAATTATTGACTCGGAAATGTTAT
Source organism: Schistosoma margrebowiei (assembly GCA_944470205.2). Taxonomy (NCBI): domain Eukaryota; kingdom Metazoa; phylum Platyhelminthes; class Trematoda; order Strigeidida; family Schistosomatidae; genus Schistosoma; species Schistosoma margrebowiei. The sequence continues at coordinate 19,707,068 of OX104026.1, read as the reverse complement.
GTAAGCCATCCGACGTTTGTAAAGGTAAGTAATATGTCTAGACTGAAATCAGCCAGTCAAGTTTACAATTTTGGTAATCGGTAAAAAATAAATGGATGGAAGTCAATAAGTATAACTCTGATTTTTTATAACCCACTATTGATTATTTTACATACCTTTCAAAGTATATTCTTTCAGAATTACAGCGAAAGGTTAATGGTCACGTACATAGCAAACATATTTCATTTTAAATAAATCTGTTGGTCACGTTACACACTAAAAGTACCTAACATTGGATAATATACAATGAACTGTGAATAAAATATTAATTAGTATCCAGTAAACAATGAATATCATATTTAATAAATTAACATAGTACTTAAATCCTATTTTCATATAAAGATGACTACATCGAATCAGAGAATTTAATATTTACCACGTGGTTTCACTAAAAATAAGAGAATATGATTTGTACAGTAGGAATGTTCATTAAATGCATAGAAACCAACATTTCATATGTGATTGATATATTGCTAAGGTGACTTCATGTTACATAGTTCGTGTCAATAAATATTAGCTATTTTTGGTAGGGATAACTGGTATAACCATTTTCATATATCTTCTCACTGAACTTTACTGTAATTCAGCTGATTATTGTCACTTTTACTCCGTTAATTTCACCATTTTTAAAAGTCAAGTCTTGTTACAACAGACACTCAGTTATTTGACTTTGAAATTGTCTTTACTAAAAATCAAGATTTTAATGAGTTATTCACTTCTTCCTGCCTTCCATCGTTTTGGATATAATAGTCAATCACCTAGTCTCTCGTGTTCGCACTAGATCCCATTCGTATGAAAACCCCAACAGTTCGTAATTAAAAATTACCGTAGGCTAATACGGAAAACTTTAATTATATATATAACTTACCAAACGAGGAAGTGCCATACCAGTTTCTGAACAAACTAATTTCACTGTATGACCGTAATGTATATAACCATCTTGTACAGTGAACTGTTCAGCTTCATCTTGATCATCAGCTAATAGATTGATTGTAAATGAGCCCCAACGACTTGAACTTGCATGGAAACTAGCATCTTCAACATGTAAATACCGTGTACTAACGGTTTGTGAACGTAATCTATTGAATAAGGCTATTTTTGTACCAGATGCAATACATACTATAACATTGAAAGTAAAATATTTTTAAAATATTATTAATATTACTCAATGAATCAATTAACACACTTTAGTAAACTCTTTACTAGTATCGTCAAATACAGTATGCCACCAAAATAATTCCTTATATATGCCTAATAGTGATTAATACGTATAGCTTGATTGAAAAAATTTAGTTACCGATAGATATAGAAAGAAAAATGTTCATAATGCAATAACCGATTTGCATAGAAATACATTCAGTATTGAAATAGATGGTGAAGTTAAATACTACTCGTACTGTGACAGGTCTTGCCGAAATTACAGAATTTAGACCAATGAATTCACTTCACTAACTTACTGGTAAACCTAGAAGTTTTAAATTTAGTCACATGGGGAGTTGTAAATATTAGCTTTACAGGAGTTTTAAATTAGTATGAAACAGCCTAATAATTAAACACTTCCTGGCATCATTTGAGACATAAGTACATTATGAAAACAATCTTTCTAAAAAAATAATGAATATTTTCAAAATGATAAGTACTATTATTTCTCTTACGAAAAATACTTGTTTTAATTGTGCTAGGATTTCAACAGATCTTATTCATACAAAATGAACCTTGAATGAATTTCAGACAAAAAATTCTCCCTACTTGGCAAATTATAAACATTAACAATTATATGTACGATTAAAGATATCCAAGGGCAGTGGTCAAGCTTCTATATATTGTCCAACTAAAACATGAAACTAACCTCTGAAAGATTAAGCAAGTGACCTAACGGAATGAATAAAAACTCACTAGTGAGCTTTGGAATATATATGAGATTTATATATGTGCAAAGATGTTTTATGAGTATCTGCAATGCTTAGTCAATACAGCATTCATTTATGAATATGAAACTTATTCTACCAATAACATTAATATGCATTTAATCTAGTATTTCAATCACAGATATAACTATTGAGGTATGGGACAAATGACAGAAATTATATAAGATTTCATTATGTACATAAAATAATCAGTTCTTTCCATAATATAAATTCTTTAAAAATAATTACAAATCGAACATATTTAACTAGTTTGTAAGTTGTATTTGCCACAGGATGTTCTCAGTAAGGTACCATTGAAAAGTGGGTAGCACTGGAAAGTTGTTTAGTCCTAGTATGAGACTTGTCAGAAACGTGCATACACAGCCTTGCCAGGGATCGAAATTAGATTCTCAAGGTCACATGACAAGCGCTAACCGCTAGAATTGTTTGTTTGGGATTCAGTTGTATTATTCCACCTTTGATACATCTGTGATACACCTTGACCTACATTCAATTATTTCACTTTCGACATATCTGGGCTCCACTAATCACGAATTCTTACAAGAACTTCAGGAACATCTTAAATTAAGTTACTAGTAATCTGATTATTATAATTTAGTTGAAGGAGTTTTGTTGAGATCATTCTGTAATCAATACAACTTAGAAATTAAATCAATCTTCACAAACATCCTTCAAACTAAATATTTAATAATTATTAAATGAAATTTAATTATTGAACAACTATTCAATCACTACTATGAACAATGAAGTATAAAGCAAAATGATTACTTACAATCAGTATTTTTTAATGATTGTTTCTTTTTACTTGGTTTTGAAATAACTTTAATACGTCTTGAATGAAATTGACCTAAATCTTTACCATTTTTATAAAACATTTTTAATGTTAACATAAAATATTTTCGTTTATCTGAATCTGAAATAAATAATGTTTTAGCATTTGAATAATCTCTTCCATCATCTAAATTTAATTGAATCATTTCAACTGGAGTAGTTGATCCACCAATACCCATAAAAGCAAGTACCTATAGAAAAGAGAAAATAACAACTCAAAATGATGTCATTATTACTATTATTATTTTTGTAATAAAATGATATTGTGAATATTGGAATTAAGTAGTTAGAAGACTAAATAAATAAAATATCAATAAATTTCATTGAATCATATTGATAATGATCTACATGAACTGTCCCAGTTGACTATGTTCATCAGTAATCTTCGCTCTTCTAGAGCTTTTACACTTTGATGAATTTTTTTTTTAGATATTCTTTATCAAATAGTATATGTCTTATATCTCGTTCTATTGTCATTACCTTCCTTGCTTACATTTTAATGAGTTTCAAAACACTTTAATCATAACTACAATAGTAATGTTATTTCCCATTTTTATATTCTCTTGAAGTAATACAATGATTTATCAGTTAGATGTTTATCTGTTTCTTTTGTTAATTTCAGTTGTATAGATATAGCAGCGCTTATCATTTTCTTTTGTTTGCTTAACAAATTTTGTCTCCCAAAGTAACTATGATGTTATACTAAATGTTAGATGTACAGTTTAATAAATATTAAAAATATCACGTGTTATTATCTGGATTAATCGATTGAAAAAAGGGAAACAGTTAGGTAGAGAATATCTTGAAGCTACAATACCATAAATTTCTCAGTGATCCATTTAATAATGGGATTAAGGATAGAAAATTATTTTTCAACTGAATATGTTATTTATGTTACTTCTAATGAGCTTTAAACATTTTATTGGCTTTACTAATAGCTTTTACCAAACTATGAATGAATATACTTCCCATACAGTTCTTATATTTATGCTATACTTCATAACAATCACTGATTGTTAAAATAGAATACAAGGATTTGATTTGAAGTTTTTTTTCACATGAGTTTGTAAGTTTTCGTTGTTTATATTCAGGACTGAGTTTGAAGTGAAAGGTACTTGGGTCCAGAGTTTTAGTGTGAACACATACATTGAGATGTAAGTTTATCCAGCTGAGTACCTAATCGAACGAAACGAGCTTTCCAGATCCCATTGCTGGTCACATACTAAATATACCTAAAATATTTCACAATAAGTCACGTATTTCTTATAATAGCGTAATCATTTTTTTAAATGAACACTTAATCTTTTTTATATTTGATGAGTTTTGTGTAAATCACAAGCAGTCTTGTATCGTATACTTCTCAATTGTTTTCATCACCTTTAATCTCAAACTTTTTAAAAATCTTTCACATAACTTCATTTAAAATAAAATTTGTAAAGTTCATCAAGCATACCGTTGATCGTTATGTATGGTTGGTTGGCAGTTTCTAGACTAATAATATCATCCAACTACAAGCAGAACATCCTACACTATTAAAGAATTCATATTTTAACTACCCACTTGGATATTTTTGACTTTTCGGACTGAAATGTCTGATAGTTAATACTAATCAACACTTAAGCTTATATACATTCTTTTAGCTGTGTTAGAATAAGATGGAAAGTAAACTCTTTTCTTCCATATCTCTCTTTATTGGATACCTTAACAACACTATCGAATATACAGCTGCTTTTAAGCTATATTACTAGTTAGACAAAATGTCGTCATCCACCGTTTTGATTGCAACATTGTAAAAATTCTTCATCTCCTATTACTATTAAATATACTGCATCAAAATTCTACATTCTAGATATTAAATATATTTTCAAACCACATCGTTAGATGTCTCTTTCACATGCATCACTACTTAATTCATTAACCTAAACCATAAATCTAATAATTAAATGTCAATGATCAAAGACATTTAAATTTTTCACATTCCTTCACAGCATCCTAAACAAGATCCCTTTTAATTGTTAATGAGATTTTAATGTAAGGATATAATAGTATTTTCCGGGAATAACTTTAGATCAAAATTCTCAACTGTAATAACATGATTTCTTTAGGTCTATGATTTATCTTTTTTGAAGATAAACAATTAACTACTTACTAAAACTGTCACTAACTATTGAAATTCTAATCAACTTATAGAAATAATCATTCTAATTTTCTATACATAAATGAAAGCGAAATCAAGATGAGCATACTTAAATTGTTAGTCTCTTTATTTATTTTAATAAGAAATAAGATTCATTACTTACTTGAGATTGTTCTCCTGTAAATGAAGACGATAAATGTGAAGGTCCTGGAGTAGGGGTAGCAGTTAAATACGATGTATTATTATTTTGTAGAGAATATGTTCGAACATTACTTGTGGAATAACTCACTAAATCCGTTTGATCAACATGTTCATGACTAGAGCTCAATTTTGATTCATCATGTGATGTTTGACCATACTGTAATCCCCATCCTTCACCACGAAGATATACACAAGGTGGAGGGCAGAAAAAACTGTTAAGTAAACAAATAACATTTTTTTAAATGATGAATTTCAAGAGAAACAGTGTAGAGAAAATAGTTTTCTGAAGTTTAATAGAAAAGAAAACTACGTTATTGATGAACTGAAAACTACGAGTTGTTTGACACTTTTCCAATATATGAACTTATTAAAGGTCAATGCAAAAATCAAATAAATATCTAGATGAACTGCTATCAGCTGTTGGTAAGATGTATACCAGATAGTTGCTATCGTTTTAGTTTTGTTAACCATTAGAAAGTGTCAACTTTTAACTATTCTACTATATTGCACATTTGACGATTTTTAATCATATATATTAATTATTAATGCTATTTGATAAATGGGAATATTTTTGTTAAATAAATTATAACTTTTTTAAAAGACTAGTTGAGGAAAAATTGTGTTTTTTATTGAGCAAAACAAAAAACAAGCAACGACTTCCAACACTATTCTATTAGTAGAGGGGTAAGAAGATTGAAAAGACCCGTTTATCAAAATAGATGAACTTTAGATTAACAGATAAGTAACATGATATATGATGGGCTTACATATATTTATTGGTTATGTGGTATGTGCTACTTATATAGGCATAAGTAGTATATGATGTGAGTCAGAATATTATGTCTGACAGCAGAAGATTAAGAGAATCAAGAAGGGAAAAACGGGAACAGATAGCGATTGGTACGGAAATGCAGAAACAGTGAAGTCTGAGACGATTGGTTAACATTTTGCAAGTATTCACTGTATGGTTCTCAGATTTTACTAAGACCTTCTGTAATTTTGTGTTCAAATACATTCGATTGTCCCCACTCGTGTTCTTATTCACTACAGTTAGATTATATTTATATTTCTTAAACATTTGTATGTTTTTAGTGTCCTTAATCATATCGTTTGACAGGTATATGCAGGAGGTATATAATATAATGTAATATATTGATGTGTTAATCCTCATTGTCTAATGCTATGTGAGTCAGTTGAATTAGGTCAAATGAATTGGGTGGTTTATTCAAAAAATGTGTTCTTGTTTTTACCCATTCAAGTCACTTTTATTTACCACGTGAAACCGACATTGTACCACAACCTATATTTTAATAAATTTGAAGGTAAATCTCCTCCGAAGTTATGCAAAATCGGGGTACAACTCAACTATACTGTTGATCTGATAAGGATCAAGAAAATGAATTTTAGTGTTTTGTACGAAGGTTGAAAAGCATCTTAGAAAATAACCTTTACATAAAGCCTGTATTTCTTAGAATTGACAAGAGATTGTGCTTAGTCCTGTTATATTATTGGAAAATAATACAGCCCAACAACTAAATCATACGTGATCGCTTGCATCGTCAGATGTAAACTTTATAAATTAATTTGTTCCCTTTTCATTTACTCAAAGTAAACACTTAACTAATGCATTTTAATACACAGGTACTGGAAAATAGACAACCATGATCACACAATTATAGACCGCATAAATCTCAAGGAATTTATGATAGAATTGTTTCCTTTCTTATTACATACAATTATTCTGTTTAATTTGAGTTTATTTAATCCATCACTCACTCATTTTCATTATTTTAAGTTTGCTTACTTATAACATTTTGAGTAATATGTATTGATACTAAAAATGTAGTAGGCTAGTGGTTTTTACGGAAGTAAAGCGGGTGAAGTGTCTACAACTTTTTCTCGAATTCTTAAGAAAATCAGCTTAGTGACACAAAACAATCTCGCTGAACGATTCATTAAACAAACAGTGTTCTTAATTGACTCAGATAAATCTACAATCAAACAGCTATGCAAATACTCTATCATGAACAGGTGAATTTTCTCTAAGAAAACGTAACTAAATCTTAACAAAATCTTAATGGATATAAAAAACAATACAATACTGAAGTCACAAATACCCGCTCCTTACTGCTTTTTTTCCATGGAAATATGAAAATATATACATCAACTTCTAAACAAATATTGGTGAAAAATGAAAGTTTACACGCTCAAAACCACCAGACATTCTCTATGTGGCATAAAATGGACAATAACAATCCAAAAAAAGGACAAAGCAGAGAAAAGACGTGTTTTACAATAGTATTAACTTTACTGGGATTATCATATTATTATAAAGGCTTTGTATCTTCCTATTGTTGACGTGCTAAGGACTATCATTGACCAGTAGTTTTTGACAAATAAGCACTTCGTGAGGATCGCCTCAAAGTTTACCATTTAGTTGAACGTTTTTATTAAAGTTGGATATTGGCTAACTATAAGATTTAGTGTATGTGTTTCATTCTGTTTTGGACTCGTCGGCTGGACGTACCCTTCATCCCGATGTTGATGTTGGGACTCAAAACCACTATCATTCGCTCCAAAAGTCCAAACTGTTATCTGCTGAGCTTCTGAGTCCAGACAGCAAATAGCTTTGTAATTATATTATTATTACAATCTCTGATCATGATATTATCTAATAATAATACGGTCACTTGTGATGTAAATATATTAGACGATGGAATAACTTGTCCAATTTATCATACATAGTTCTAAAGACTTTAATCCTGTGGTTTCCTTCAATTTAGAAAATTACTATTACCAAGTATATGTATTTATTTCTTTTTTTTACTGATCAGAGCATCTTCAAAAGTTACATTAAATTTTCTTGAATGAAATTCACAAAATATTGAGCATTCACATTTATTTTCAACGGAAAATTTAATGAAAAATATATAGATGAATCTAGAGTTGATTATGATATAAAAGTAGGATTTTACGGATGAACATTCCATTAAACATACATTATTTACTATACCTATTGTTTCATTATAACTTTACTAGATAGATATTTCATGAATGAAGCTACAGATTAAAAGTTGATTTAAAATATTATGGAGTTATTCATTAAATTACAAAGTAGTTGCATTAACTGTATTCATATAGATAGATATACACTTATCTTAGTTTAGCAGTAACTCATGTTTCAACTAATTCACAAAACTGTTCTACACAGAACTAATAATACATATTTTACAAATTTAGTTATAAATTGTTAAATAAATATACACATATTAGGAAGAATATTTACTTCAGTAAAATTCGGTGGCGGTTAATAACTGATATAGATACATCCACTTGATGAGTCACAAATAAGAGACGAGCATTTTGGAGGTCATTGACAGAGATAATCAAACTTTACTACAACTGCTTCGAATGACAACGATAAATTTCAGTCTTAGAACACCAACAACTGAATAGTACAAACCGTTATAAATACAGTGCTTACTTGTCCATCACTTACATTGTCATTGTAAAGTTTTAATTCACACATATCACCGAGGCTTATAACACATCAAATAATATCCTATATACATATGAAAGTGTGTACATTCTGTATTCGGAAATGTTTTGTATTTAGTTCAAAACATTTTTTACCTTGATTTCTTACACACTACTTAAAGTAGACTATGTCATATTAGGAAACTTCTAGTATGATGCATTAAGCAGTTTATTAGAAAACTGTTAACCGGAAGGACGGGGGGTTAGGAAACTTTGTTAAAAACTGTACCTCCAGACTACATGCATATGGCTTTACATGTTGTGACGATATTCCACCAGTAGTATGCATATATAAATCATTTTAATGTAGATTTAATCATTAATATATATTATATATGTAAATAGATTAAATATAATTCATGTCTCATACAATCAAATATTAAGCAAACGGTTACATGGTAAATTTCTTGACGATTGGTCAAAATAGGATTTATGTTTTTAGAAATAACTAATAATGTTGTTCATATTTCATGTATTCAATCTTTTTTACATTTTATTTTCTTGAGATTATCATGATAAGGCGGGGTTCATATGTTTCAGAATTTATTGGTGAAGTTAGTTTAGTAAAATGAATGCTTATACACATACAGAAATCCTTGATAAAAGATAATTAAAGCTTTGCAATATATATATATATATATATATATATATATATATATATATATATATATATATATATATATATATATATATATATATATATATCATTAAAGGTGCCATAAAAAAGTGATTCTCATGACAAACTGCTTTTTTTGTGATCGAGAGAAATAAAGATTCTGTATTTAATCCTAATCTGGGTTGTGGGTTCGCACTACCGAAGAATCTTATATTATGAATGAAATAGCTATCCAGTATGCTACCTGGTACTTCAACTGATGTAAATTTGTAATAATAACCACCTTTAATTTGTTTTTCTTTAGCTTTAATAATACCAATTGTTAAATGTTGAACTTTTTTTAAAAAACATTTTGATTTGTTGATACATTTTCTCTTTTACCCACTCAGTACTTATAGAGATGAAATCTTAGGTGTACAATTTCTAGTAAACGTATATGATGTACTTTACAAGAATACTTACTTTTAAACAATTACACATTTTTGTGTCTTATCTGCATTAATTACTATTTAAATTATTTTAACTCATTATTCCTAAGTTGAATGTGTTGTATTAAGGTAATTGACAAGAAAAAAAAGAAGGGATTACTGTCATTTCAAATTAAGACATGTAACTATAACTTAACTGAAATACTTCCAACATACTTTAGTCTAGATACTCAGATAAGTTCATAATTATTAAGCTTAATCAATAATAAAGATGTACATGTAGTACTGAATTATCATTCAATTGACATTATTGGTTCACACAAAATATTGAAGTTTGACTAAACGTTCGTTGTATTCTTTTTGGTTTTAACAACTGTAAAACAAAATATCGAATGGTAATTGGTTAAATGGAGGCGGAACAGATCAATTTAAAGGTTATTTTCAATTTATATTGATATTAAATGAGATGTTAGTTTTAAAATATTGTAAATCCCTATATTTAATAATGACTTGTAGGCTGTAAACAGTTTGACAACTAGTTCTTATTCAGTTTCATTCATTATTACAAAAACCTCGAGAGAATGAATGCCAGTATAGAAGAACAATTGAATTAATTCAATTGAAAATCATCTACTACTTAGTAACCAAGTAAAGTGATAGTTCTAAAATTAAACTCGCATGACATAAAGTTACCGAACAGGTATTTGTAAAAATAGTCAACTACTGAACGTTAGAAGATATCAGTAGGACTTAAAAAAACACTGGACTTCACCAACAGTTTTTGCTGAAGAAAGGGGGATAATATCACTTTAAAACATGGTACCAACTATGCACTAACTACTCACACTTATTTATTATGTAGCATACTAGTAAGTTTTGAAAAATTACTCATCTGTGTGATCAGTCAGTTGATAAAATGTCATTCAGTCATGATAAAATACAATCAGGTAAATACATAAGTTAGCTTAAATTTCCATACTACATCAGTATAACGAGATGAAGTTAAAAAGATCAATGACAAAGGAATCGAAAATAATGTAACAACAAAAATAATCAGAATGACTGAAATTTGAGTCTACAGTTTGAAAAGGGAGTAGAGAATTATGCATGAAGGAATATTGGAACATAAAATTTAGTTCAAGATAGAGACTGAATAAATCTGCAACACTATGACTGATTCCCGCCAATATCACTCAATGTTTACAATTAACTGATAAAAACTAGATATTTGATTATGGGAAATTAAATAGTCTACTACTGTTTTTCATGTGAATCTATTTCTCAAAGTATGACACGATTGGTCATTACACTTATCATGAAATGATTGTTTGTATACATTGGTATTTTGAACAAAAACTAAGCATAATAATCGAATGATAAAAAACTGAAAAAAACTAGTTAACGTTTATGATATATATATGCGTTTGAAAACTATATAACAAGTAAACCTCTAGTCCTTCCTTTGTTTTAGCAAATCTCAATGTTCATTTAAGTACAGAATACAAAACACGACTACAATTTCTATGTGATAATATTATCTATACTGAATGAAACCTGCTGAGATACCGCTTTACTCTAGATTTTTATGTATTCTCACCTAGTTCTCTCCTACCATATTTACTAGCTGCCATATATTTATAGATATATGAATGTAACATACAAACTCTGCATGGGGCATAACGCGGTAGGACAGAAAATATATAACAATTTTTTTTGATCTAAATATACATGTTACCCAAGATAGAAAGTTGTTTTTAAAAATTCTTAACTAAATAAAATATTTGCATAGTTTCCGTCCATATAACAATAATAAACTATTCATACAAAAATTAATTGTGTCAAATATTGGGAAATCTTTTATCGAAAACCTTGATCAGTTCATAAATAAATTGTGAGGGAAACGAATTCTCTTTGTGGTACTATTAGAACTGCTTTTTTGGATGAATGTTAATCTTAATGAATATCTTCGGTAAATTGTTGTTGATTTCATCTGAATAAATTTATCTTGCGCAATGATAACAGAAAATCATCATTCCCCACCTCCAACATACTGCTGTTTTACCAATTTTAATTATATAAAACCTTTGATATATGATAAATATATATATTTCTCTGCCCATATTAGTAAATATGCTTACGCGTATCCATATGTAATCAACCACCCAATTGTTTACATTATTTACTTAGGGGTTTTAAATAGATTACGTTAATCAGTAAGTTGTATTTCTTCACTCAGTTAATGTTTAAATAACTTCAAAATGTAGTTATCTTTGTGTGTGTGTGAATGAATCATATCCCCACCTTAGAGAGGGAGGGTGAGAATAAATAATCAACATAAAACAAACAATTCATAACTTTACGTTGACCATTAAAGCTGAAAAGTCTAATAATAAAAAATATATAAAGACCGAGAAGAACTAGACTAAGGTTTTGACCTGACATGTGATGCCTCAGCAGCGAGCATCCATAATGTTACTGAGGATCGAACCCAGGTTTTTTCAGATTTCGTGATGAGAGCTTAACCGTACGAGTTGGTGTCCAACAGCGAGGTGGTTACTAACCGAATATGATGAAAGATGTTTGTATAATACCACGAACTGATTGAATATAAACATATATCCTATTAGATGTTGGCTCAACAGTCTAATGATTAAACTCTAGCCGGGATAACTGACAGTCCCAGGTTTAATCCCCAATGAGATCGTGAACGCCCAGTGCTGAGAAGTTCCATAGTAGAACGAAATAACAATCTAGTTCTTCCTTAAAAGTACAAATCAAAACTGATACATTACAAAATATGTTGTCTATAATAACCTATCGATATATATTAATGCAATTTCATTTCACCTAATAGATTGCTATTGAAGTTGAAAAACTTTGGTATTACCGGACATCTTTTAAAATGGATTAAGGATTTCCTAGTAGGTCGTAGACAGAAAGTAAGAGTAAATTCCAAGTGCCCCATCTGGAGACCAGTACTTAGTGGGGTACCTCAACGTTCCGTCCTAGGTCCTTTACTTTTTATAATGTATGTTAATGATCTTTCACATATAGTACAGTATCCAATGTTATTATACGCTGACGATGTAAAAATCTGGCGAGTAATAACTGAAGACAAAAACGCATGTGCTCTTCAGGCAGACTTAAATAACATGATAAACTGGTCTAAAGAGTGGCTGATGCCTATCAACTCGGGAAAGTGTGTCTACATGCACTTTGGCGATTCAAAGGGTAATAGTTACAACATAGATGTGCCAGTACCTGTAGTCCGGTCTCATAAGGATCTAGGGGTGACAGTGAGTCATGATCTTAAGACGACGGCCCATTGCCGGGAGGTCGCAGCTAAGGGGTTTTGAACCCCCTGGGCTTTAAAACGGACATTCACTAAGTTAGACACTACCATGTTCACCACAGTATACACATCCTTAGTGAAGACTAAGCTCGAGAACTGCGTTCAGGCTGCAAGCCCCTGTTTAAAAGGTGACTCAGATATCCTAGAAAAAGTGCAGAGGGCAGCTACTCGTGCAATTCCAGAACTCCGGAGTTTATCATACAAAGAGCGGCTTGAAAAACTGGACCTCTTTACTCTGTCCTATCGCAGACTAAGGGGAGATCTAATTTTGATGTACAGAATACTGAGAAATGATTCCGGACCTAACTTATTCTCTCTTTTTCTTCCCACTAGATCGGGACATCTCAGAGGGCATAGCAGGCGAGTAAAAAAAAGCCAAGAACGAACAAAATACCCGCGGCATACAGGTTTTCACACCGAGTCATCAATACTTGGAACCTGCTGCCTGAAGCAGTGGTGTCCGCACCTTCAATCGACTTTTTCAAGAGAAGACTGGATACTCACAGAAGCATACTAGAAAAGAATATAAAATAGGCCTTAGGCCTTCTGTCCTTACTACACAAATCTGAATCTGAATATGTATTTTATTATAGTTTATTATGATTTGTATATGTGTAATGATATTTATCAAAGAAAAGTTTGGAATATTACATTGTATACACTTTCTAAAATTATAAAAATATATATTCTTTGTTCAAACTTGTTTCATTCAAGTAATTATCATCTTTTCATTTTGATGAAAAACAACAAAATATATACTTTTAAGTTAATAATAATAAAATGTACAATGAATCCATGAATAACATTGAAGAGATGGTCATTTTACTGCTCATATAAAATTTGAAGTTTTAGAAAATCAATAAAAATGTATCATTGGGAATGTCATTGTCACTAACCAGTTTCACAAATGATATTAAGTGTATGAACATACAATTCTTGATTATTAAGTTGTATTATTCACTCTTTATCATCAGAAAAATATGACTAATGATGAAAGAAATAGAAAAAGTAAACTGAAAATGGTTGACTTCATGCAGTATTTAGTTAACACAGTGATAACGTATCAGATGGAGCAGCTGAGCAACTTGGATTCTAATTCACCAAGGAGCGTTAGTTCCCTCCAAGATTATAAATACACTTTGTTGATTAGTGAAAACGAGTACAAAACCCAAGTCAAGAAACGTTTCCTATTGATGACTTAACATTTAAACATAATGCATATTATTTTTAGTCACTTGAACAAATGGACACATCTCAACTTCACTGATAGAATTTGATGAGGGTTTCGATTAGTACCATTAGAACAAAAATCAGATAGTAAGCTCAATTTCACACGACTTACTTTTATTAATCATGTACTGTGTGCTAAGCCAACAATTTTTCCCACAGTTAAAAATAATAATTTATAGGTCAGTAACTTTCTAGTAACTTCACCTGAAGCCGCCTCTGGAGCTACTACTATAGTTCTCGAGCCCGAGTAACAGATGAAGGTTGAATGTAAGATTAAAAAATATACTGCCTCATAAACAAAGAACTCCGTTATAGTATCGTGAATCGTTAGCTTTCAATTACTGTAATTTGTTTTTCATTTCTAACGGTTCATGAATAACAACATCTGATGAGAATAATTCAGTCGATACTGACAATACGTAGCAATACATTTTTTGATAGTAGATGTAGCTTATTTTCAACCTGGATACACTATTTTGAAAAAATAAGTCTTGTACTTTTTCATTAAGTATAAGAGATATAAATTACTTACCGTTTTTCTGTTCCATATGATTTTTGAGCAACTTTTGCATGAAGTATGATTAGAATTTGATCCCGTCGATCAACGAGATAGGCTCTCATCATATCTCTTGTCAATATACTTAATGATTCACAACAACCGGTCTTTGTGGGAACAGAAATAATACCTCCACCACTTTCACCACTACTCATAGTGGCTATATTTGAACTATCAGCTTCTTTTGATCGATTAGATAATAATGTTGATGATGAAGAGCTTGATGGGAAATTCATTAAATTCTCTTCAGTTTTAAGTAGTAATGATGTTGTTGACTGTAAAATATCTAATTGAATATTGTTTGTATTTTCATTTTGATCTATTCTACTCTTGTTGATTTGATCATAATTTTCATCAAATATTGGCAAATTCAAAGAATTTAGTGATTCTCTATATAATTTATTATTATTTGTATTATTAGTAGTACTAGTAGTAGTAGTGGTAGTAGTATTGATAGTACCATTGTTAAGAGTGGTTTTGATAGTAGATTGACAATTATTATTGTTGATTAGTAAATGATTGGAAAGATTGAATAATCGGTTTTGATCGAGTTGAAATTCTTTTAATGATGTTAAAATAAGTGGATTATTATGATTAGTATTGCCGGATTCACATGTATTCAACTGGAATGTTTTATTAAATTGTGTAAAATCATTAGTTAATTTTTTACTACTATTGTGTTCATTAGAATTTCTGTCTATTTGTTGTAAAGAAGAATTCATATAAGTCTCTGAACATGATGATGATGTTGATGATGATGATGATTCCGATGATAATGATGATCTTGGAGCAAATTGATTATCCAAAGATAAATGATTCACTAAATTTTCTGAAGGTTGAATTCGTGTATTGAAAAAATCAATATGATCTGAATTGTTAGCCCGATCTTGTTGCTGAAGTATTTGTTCTTCTTTGTCGATTATCTTAGACAACTGTCGATCAAGTAATAAACTGTCAGGAACAGATTGATTTTCCAATTTATTACTGAAAAATAAACAAATTCCCTTTCAATACCTGAAAAATTATTTGATCACAATTATAATTTCTGATTTATGTAAATACCATTCACTACTCACGCAGGCTAATAAACTTTTAAAGCATTACGTTTTGAATTAGGTTTTACGGGGGAAAACAGTTTTACACTTAAATATAAGTCAGTTATAATTATGAGACATTACTTTTGTAATAATGAATTATCAAGGTGACCTGACGATATGTACACAAATATGTATCACCGTTTATTCTTCGGAGGTCACGAGGCCGATGACCCTTCTAACAACCAGAGCAACAACTTTTATAGGTGCATGGAACATCTGATCAATGTGGGAGATCGGGAGGACCAGACAACTTGGCAGTACTCGTAATCAGCAAAACCCATTTGTCTCAGGCTGGACAGGAAAGGTTAGATACGAAAGAGATGCTGCTGTACTCCGGTCACGATGAGGAAAATGCTCCACAAACTCGAGGAGTTGCTCTGATATTGTCCGAAGAAGCACGTAAAGCACATATACGATGGGAATCTCATGGAACCAAGAACATCAAAGTATCCTTGAAAACAAAGGAGGAAATCACTATGATTGTGATCCAATATTATGCACCCACCAATGATAGCAACAAAGACAATAAGAATCAGTTCTATGAGAGGTTGCAATCGATCATAGTGAAGTTCCAAAGAAAGGATCCCACCATCCTGACGGTAGACCCAAACGCCAAAGTTGGAATGGATAGCACCGGATATGAAGATATCATAGGACGACACGGAGTGGGAGAGAGAAATAAAAATGGGGAGAGACTTGTGAACCTATGTGCATTCAACAAACTGGTTATAGACGGCACAATATTTCCACACAAACTCATGCACAAAGCTTCGTTGATCTCACCAGATCACAGCCCGAAGAACCAGATAGGTCATATTCGCATCAATAAAAAATTCATAAGGTCAATGGAAGACGTGAGAACCAGAAGAGGTGCTGACATAGCTTCAGATCGCAACCAACTGGTGGTTGCCAAGATGAAACTGAAGGTGAAGAAACACTCTAGAACTGGGAAAACAGCATTACAAAGGTTCAATATACCCTTCCTTTGACATACTGTCAAACT
Organism: Schistosoma margrebowiei; assembly: GCA_944470205.2. Lineage (NCBI taxonomy): Eukaryota > Metazoa > Platyhelminthes > Trematoda > Strigeidida > Schistosomatidae > Schistosoma > Schistosoma margrebowiei. The sequence continues at coordinate 19,690,113 of OX104026.1, read as the reverse complement.
CAGCCAATTCATCATAGCTCTCAACAACAGGTTTCAGGCCTTGCAGGATATGCGGGAAGAAGAAGAAACTACTATGGAGGACAACTGGAAAGTGATCAAGGAAACACTGACTTCAACGTGTTAAGAGATTCTGGGCGGCAACAAGCATCATCATAAGGAATGGATCTCTATCGAAACCCTGGACGAGATTTAAGATAGGAAGAACAAGAAGACAGCAAATGACAAAAGCGGAACAAGAGCAGAGAAATTCAAGGTACAAGTTGAATACATCAAAGCAAACAAGCAAGTGAAGATAGGTATTAGAGCCGACAAGCAGAAATACATGGGAAAGCTAACAACGACAGTGGAAAAAGCTGCAAGAGAAGGAAATAGGAAGTAACTAAATGACACGACGAAGAAACTGACAGGGAAATATAATAAACCATAGTGATCAATCAAGGACAAAGAAGGCAAGCTAATTACTGAGACTAAATAACAGAGAAAAAGATGGGTGGAACACTTTGAAAATCTCTTGAGTAGACCAGCCACATTGAACCTATCGGACATCAAAACAACACACACAAACCTTCCTACAGATGTCACTCCACCAACGATTGAAGAGATGAGGGCGGCCATCACACAAATCAACAGTGGGAAAACAGCATGACCTAACAATTTACCAGCTGAAGAACTAAAGTCACATAGAAGTAACTACACATGCTTCACCTATTTAAGAAGATTTGGACTGGGAAGAAGGACATCTTATCAAGATACCAAAGAAAGGAGATCTGAGCACATGTGAGAACTACAGAGGAATCACATTGCTGTCAGTACCAGGAAAGGTTTTTTAAGAGTGTTGCTGAACGGGATAAAAGATTGACTAAACGTCCAACTTCGAGATCAACAGATTGGATTCCGTAAGGATCGGTCGTGCATAGACCAAATCGAGTCACTACAGATCATTGTTGAACAATCAATTGACTGGAACTCGTCACTAAACATCAACTTCATTGACCATGAGAAGGCTTTTGACAGTGTAGATAGGAGAACATTATTGTTACTTCTTCGACATTGTAGAGTACCAACTGAGATCGTCGAGATTATCCGGTATTCATACGACTGACTACAGTGTAAAGTGGTGCGTAGAGGACAGTTGATAGATGCATTTCAAGTGAGGACCGGTGTCATAAAAGGCTTCTTACGCCCCCTTCCTCTTTCTTCTGGTGGTCGACTGGATTATGAAGACTTCCACATCTGAGGGAAAACACGGAATACAATGTACAGCTCGGAATCAATCAGAAAATTTGGACCTCGCGGATGACCAGGCCCTTCTATTACACATACGAACAAATGCAGATGAAGACAACTATAGTAGCAGAAGCCTATGCATCAGTAAGCCTCAACATACACATAGGAAAAAGCAAGATCCTCAAATACAACGCGGAAAATACCAACCCAATCATACTTGATGGAGAAACTCTAGAAAATGATGAGAAATTTCACGTGTCTGGGTAGCATCATCGATGAACGTGGAGGATCTAATGTAGACGTAAAGGCAAGGACTGGCAGAGTAAGGACAGCATTCCCACAATTGAAGAACACATGGAACTCAAAACAACTGTCAATCAATATCGAATTCAGAATCTTCAATATGAACATCAATACAGTTCTGCTGTACGGAGCTGGAACCTGGAGAACTACTACAATCATCATCAAACATGTAAAAGTATTTATAAATAGTTGTCTACTCAAGATACTCAATATCCGTTGGTTGGATGCAATCAGCAATAGCCTAATGTGGGAGAGAACAAACCAGCTTACAACTGTAGAGGAAATTAGAAAAAAACAATGGACGTACTCTGGACACACACTGAGGAAATCATCAAAATTCATCACAAGGCAAGCACTAACTTGAAATCCTGAAGGGAAGTGGAAAAGTGGTAGGCCGAAGAACCCACTACGTTGGGAATCTGAAGCAGACATGAAAAGGATGGTTCACAACTGGGAAGAACTCGAAACGATTGCCCAGGACAGAGTTGGATGGAGAATGCTGGTAAGCGACATACGCTTTTCCGTAAGGGGTAACAGGCGTAAGTAATATTGATACCAATCTGTTTATGATAAGTAAGAGGTGACAATGCTGTTCAGTTAATAGTCCTAAAACTGTTCCAGCACTAAGTCGCCAATATGACAGATATGCTATGTAGTAAAATACTGGAATGTGTACGTTTTCCTTTTTTCACTTTAAATCACGAACTGATTTTAGGTAGACTTCCATCGAAAAACAGAGAACACTTGACATATGTTTCATCACAGTATGTGAGTCCTCATAAGTGTATATTCCCGAACCCATCGTCAGGAATCGAACCAAGGACATTCGGTCTGGTGCCCACACGCTTAAATTCTAAATTATTGAACTGTCACCCATCGGTTTATTTGCCTTAATTCAATTAATTCACGATATCTAGTTACCATCTTTCATTGTCTGAGGAAGATCAATGTTTCACATCTGAGATGATTAAACTCTACTGGTCACGGTTACTCGCTAGAATCCTAACAATTACATCTTGAAGTTAGTCACTCGTGAAAATATGATTATTATCACTAAGGTATTGTGGAGATTGTAGAATTTTCATAGTTCAAGTCACGAACTAAATCACCATATATATAGAAATTTATTTGAAAAGTTTCAAAAACACGAGCAAAGTTTGACGTGAACAATCTCTTGCTACCCATTTATTTATTTTCTGTATTGTTATGTCTAAAACAGTACATAAAATGTGATGCCCAACTAGATCACTAAAATGAATCAACTTTAAAACACACACACACACATATATATGTGCATAGACAACCAATACCTGGATTACTTATTGACTAAAATAAATTTCTCACACTATGTATATAAGCCAAATTTATTGAATGATTTTTTTGTATATAGTTTTTATATGATATAACTGGATTAGTCATGAACATAATTAACTAGAAAAACAATAACCAAAATACTACGTTCAATAACCTAAATACTAACGTACTGACTAATTGTGTTATCTATGTACTACAGAATAGCTAAAAACAAATCACATATATTCACTATGTATATACGCATAAATTTGGTAAAGTAATTTGGCTAGTTTACAAATTAATTCACTTTTTTTAATAGTGAATATATATGCTTAGTCAATGTTTTAAAATGCTAAGGTATTGCAGAGAAAAATGTATCTAAGTAATTCGCAATATACACTAAAATCTACCTTCAATAAGTAGAACCCATAGAATATAGTCTAAAAAATCTTAATAAAACTCTTATCTGTAAGACATGAAGAAAGACAATGTAGTTTGAGAGAAAATTGGGTCAACAGTAAGTAAATACAACTAATCAAGGAACTTTAGGTCTAGAACTTGACAAAAGTCGAGAAAGTTGTGGTTATCTGTAACGTCTTAAATTCTCAATACGTGTTTTTGCACAGCACTTTCGGTAACGTTTCTTCTCATTTAGCAGGTATATGCTACATATAGAGGTGTAATTTCCACTGAAGATATCATTTCAAGGCTCTGAAAGTATGCGCAGCTGTCTGAAATGAATATGTCAGTGTAGAGCAGACCAACATACCGGATGAAAATTTAGGGCTTCAAACAAAATCCCCAATGAAAATCACACTTTAATATGCAGAACTTATCCAGTAAATAGTGTTGGACAGAGGACTTGTACTGAACAATGAAAACGTCGCGGATAACGTTAGTTGACGAGATTCGAAACCGAATTTAGACAAATAACATTTTATAAATAAAAATAATATATTTGTAACAATCAACCCAATGCTCAATTTATTCGAAATTATCAAATCAAACCTTGGTAATGACACCTACAAATAACATTTCAGTTTCACTTGGGTTGAAACTAAATTAGTTAGATAATCCAGTCTACCGAAAAGACCATTGTTACTAATGATTTTTGAAAGGATCTATTCAATTGGAACTTTGTATTCAAGCTTTATGAATTATCCTTTATGTATATGATCTACTATATTTGTTTAAATTACATTTCAAAAATCACTACAGTACATAAACTACATTTTCCCCGTCGTATTTCACTCGAGAGTTCGGAAAGATGTCAAAGAGTAGGTGTTTTATCTGGATAATTTATAGGCTGAAATTATATATGCACAATCTGACAAGAGAAAAGATGGAAATCTAACATACTACAATAAAATTATCCAATTACTGGAAAGTGATCTTTCTAAAACATTATTAAATCAGTCAGTCACAAAGTACAAGCTGGTACGTATGTACATCGGTTCAAGTTGCTATACTCCATTGACACAGAGAGATGAAGTTATCAGGCTCAATCCCAATATAGTAGAGGTAGTAACAGTATCATTGGTAATGAGAATTATTAGGCATCAAAGACACTTATTCCGTGGTCCCAAAATACACGAGCAATACTTCAAAGCTACCTATGATCGGATACCAGCAACTTCCAAACATCCTCTCCTTAATGGCCATGTTTCACATCCATAAGATGAGACGGAGCGAACTGTTACACAGTAAACTCGACCTTTGGTTGGAAGATGCATGTCTCGCCTAAGCCACAAGTGACGCAAGTTGGCAAAAACCAGTCGAGTTTTCTGAATATGTGCCGAGAAATCATCAGACACTAAGTCATCATGACTGATGAGACTTCCAAGGTAAGTGAAGCAGTCGATGTGTCCAACTACTTCACTTCCAATCACTAATTTAGGTGATGATGCAAGTCAATCGCGAAGTAATATTTTACATTTGGAAGGAAAGAACTGCATTCCAAACATGCTTGCATTATTACTTATAGTGGTCAGGCGACTGCATGTTATCAGCATTTTCACCAAAGCAGAACTATGTCATCTATTTATTCTAGGTCAACAAGTAAATCTTCTAGTAGAAGACCAACTTCGAAAAGTAAGAGGATGAAAGTTTCTTCTCTAAAAACATGTCGATGACGAAGTTAAATAGGAATGGGGGAAGCGGATAACCCTGACAAAAACCAATTAAGGAAATCAACTCCGATGATTCGCCATAGGCACTGACTCTACCAGTAGTGTTCGAGTAGAAAGCCTGTACAAGGTTAATGTGCTTTTTGGTCTGCCCTTTAGTGACAGACACCGACACAGAAACTCACGATTAACAGAGTCGAACGCCGCCTCAAGGTCAAGGAATAAAACTACAACCGGAGGTTGGAAGGTATGTCTGTGTTCAGAACCTGCCGAAAGGCGAATATTTGGTCTAAATATCCACGTCCAGGTCTAAAACCAGCCTGATTCTCTCGTGTTTTCTCTTCAAGAGCTCTAGTTAGACGTCGAAGTATTACTGAAGCTAATATTTTAGACATTATATTAGTTAAACTGATTCGTCAGTAATTATCACAAGACGGTTTCTGTCCTTTTTTATAACCTGGGACGACCAGCTATCGAAACCAGTCAGATAGGATTACTTCCAGTCCTCAGATTTTAGTTTATCTAACTGCTAAAACTGGACTACCATCCTTAAAAATCTCGAGTTACTCCATCAGGCCCTGTTGCTCTCTCTCGCTTTAGATTACTCATAGTTTTTTCAGCCTCACTAAAAGTTAGTGGACCTACATCAGTTTACCAACCAGGTTGCTCGGACATAGTAAGTAAATGACGTGTTGCTGAAAGGTAGTTGAAGTGTTACGTAAAGTGTTCTTCCCAACGGTCCAATCTCTTGGATTAAGAGTAAATAATACTCTAACCTATTTCCAAGATAGTTTCATTAACATCCGGATTTTTAATTTCCGTTTCCTTGATAATTCTGAACAGTGGTCTACTGTTACCTATCCCTCTGTTGCCTTTTCCATCTCTTCTGCTTTCGCCAGCCACGACTGCTCACGACAATTACGTAGACTTTTGAACAGCTTACTTCTAAGCTGCCTAAGCTCCCCATTGTGTTTGGAGCCAGACGGGATGAGTTCCCGATCATCTTTCAGTCCTGTAGACGCCACCGAAATCCACTGATTCTTCCTAAAAGTTTGGTTTGAGTTACTAGTAGATATCACCACTATTTCCACTACATTTCGGATATCATATCAAGCTACCTCAGGGTAGATATCACTCTCATGGTTGACTAACTCCTTTTATAGTTACTTCTGAAATATTTTCTTAAGTTTTCGTCAGGAAGTTGAACTCTGATGGGTATTTTCTTGCTGTGGCTTTTCCCGTAAAAAGCAGACAAATACGTGCTCGAACTAGAGCATGACATGAGTCTAAATATGTGTTCTAGAATGAGCGACGATTTTCCATCGAGCTCCTTCAATGATGGCTAGTGGCAGTAAGATCTATTTGAGTCCATCCGAGTCGATTGTGGAAAGACAACATCGCTGTAGATGATGGTTGTCCGAGGAAAACAGTTTACTTCTATCACAACCCTCTACAGTCAGCAGTACGACTTCGCTCTCGGGCCTTAAGTTGCTATTTTTAGTCTTACCGTTCTTCAGCCGAACCGCCTCGCATGGTAGGACCTAAAGGAACATGTGTTCCAGCCAACATAGCTCTTTTGAGTCATCACAATAGGAAAACCCAACCACGTCAGGAGGCATTATTAAACTTACAATGTTTCAAGAACTACAGCAACATATAGACTGCGGACCATTATCATTTAACAAAATAATAAAATGGAAACTATAAATTACTTTGCACAAACAAAATTTAAAAAAGGTGATTAACATTTAAATAAACTGAAACCTTTCGCTTACTCAGTACTATAAGATGAAGTAAGAAATGAAGTCTGACGCTGTTGATGAAGTAAATGAGTAGACATTAAAGGATATGTTGTTCGTGTAATATCAGAATAACCAGTTAAGTTCGGATTTCTATAAGATGAAGAAATCGATTCATTTTGAGCTGAATCTTCCGCCTGTTGTGAAGTACAATGAGAGTTATAATTATGAGTAAGATGTTGATGCATATTCGTACCACTATTATTATTAACAGTTGTTAGATTATTTGATGATATTGCCGAGTAAAATTGATCATAAACAGATGATGAAAGGGATTGAAAAGAAGCAGCAGCTACGGCGGCAGCGGCAGCAGCAACAGGATAAACACCAGAAGCAGTAGGATTTATTGTATGATTGGAAGACATAAAAATATTCCCAGAATTTGTAATAACTGGTGGTGGTGGTGGAGGGAAAATAGGAGATGCTGGATTGGAAACCGATGGTGTAAGTAGTAAAGAAGGATATGTCATATTTGAATGAAATAAATGACTAAAATCTGATTGTGAATTCGTCGTTTGATGATGCTGATAATGAGGAGGAGGATAATAATTAGCATAAGATCCATTTGTGTTGTTTACAGTCATAAAATTCGTTTGATCTGTAGAAGCCATTGATGATGGCTGAGGCACTAAATAATTAGAAATGATTGTATATTTTATTTTGTTTTATGATTAAACTGACATTTTTCAGATTTAAAAATATGAATGATTATATTAGAAACTACGTAAAAAACAGTAATCACATCTGGATGACTACTGACTGAATTATCAGTATGTCAGCAACATATATATTTCATAATATTCAACAGTAAAACTAAGGTGTCTATACTGAAAAAGGTTGGACAAATTTGAGTGCAATAATAATTGGTTAAATGCTGAATACCGTATCCTCTACATGGAGAAACGAAATGTTTGTTAATTATTTTATATTTTAAATATTATGAAAATTAATTTAATAATATAAGCCCACTAAAATACAAATAGGTGATACCAGAAAAAGAATTTACAAAATATTCAGCTACTGTCCAAATAAGTAATTGATGAAAGCAGGAAGATTTTAATAGTTCTTACTTTATAAATATTTAAAACAGAAAGGTTATCTATGACTAGATATAATCAATCATTTAAGACCAGAACATCACTTAAATCAACTGAGAATTGATCAATTCATATAAATCATTACTGACGAGGATCTTGCACAGATTGGGTAGGTCAATGTGGATGATTTTAACTGGAACGCTGGGTTTAATCATAAAATGCTTGTGAATTTCTTTAAAATTTTTATGTGTAAGTCAATGATTGGTACATTGTTCCAGTTCCTTCTACTGTTTATATACAAACGTAAAGGATTAAAACTATAATTAAAAACCCTTCATCCTAAACAGATCAGGATTATGCCTATATTAGTTATCACATACTTTTCTTCTTATCAAATGTTTCAAGGTTAATGGCAGTAACCTATGGTTTCATTGAAGAATTAAAGACATATCAGGGAAGAAAATCTCAAAATTAAATTACATATATTCCTGGTATAATAACGCATGAAAACATGTGCACTTACTAGAGTAAAATCGGAGTCCAAATATGTGTCTCATAAGGAACGTTAGCTCTATGAAGAACATCTTCAAATATGGTTGATAACGGTATAATCTGTTTCTGCCCATCGTTGGGCAACGACCTTAGAATGGAACAAAGGAGCCTGAGGGATAACTGCTCATAGTTATCCGTACACAACCTAATCATAAGTTTCTTTCTTATTGGCTCTTTACATTCTAATACTTATCGCCACCACAGGAATTTTGAGGGGTAAAGGAGGTGATTGATGAACTGAGTTTGTCAGAAACATCGGTTCAAGTCCCAGTGACAAGTGAGGGATGCTGGTAGGTGCGCACAACTGGTCTAGGTTTGGCTTATTTATCCGAGGAGCATATATCTATATTTCTGATTGAGTTTGTGCACCTACTTCCATTCATTTTTTCTAATACAGGTTCCCGTTTATCCTTTGTATTCTCCCTTAAGTAGTTGGTTGAAATAGAGTACTGGGAGCGCGTATATCAGTACCAGAATTGAACGACCGCCCAAATTGAATGTGTTAATTCTACGATTAGCCTTTTCTGACCAGTTGTGAAAAGCCAGAATAGTTAGGAATTCTTATTATCCACGGTATATATCCTATCGCATTTACTTCCCAGTACAGCTGATAATGCGAACTTACCCTCGGACGTTAGATCTACTGCTCTTCAAACGACCTGTTTGGCATGACAACAACAGAAAGAACAAGTATTCTAGACAATATAACTCAATTCGGCTGTAACGGAAATAAGCTTGACCACCACATCAAGGTAGCAGCTATGGTAGGAAGTTAATAATATAACCTAAACCCTAGTTCCAAATTTGTCACTCATGAGTAATGGTTATATACAGCCACAAGAATTCTCATACTCTTTCAGTGACTGGAATTTGTATCATTCAGAAGTGTAGCTGGGTAATTTTACTGACAGGATACTTAGGGATTAATCCTTTGTAGGATTGTATTTGATAAACTTATTGGTTATTGAGAGGTAATCAAATTTATGAAGTCCAGTCAACAAACATTGTTATATTTGACAGTTAAAAATGTACAGCGTGAACACGAGCTTAAGTCAGGGTGAACTAGTATTACTTGGTTGAAGACGGTCAAAAAGAACCAATCTAAACTAAGTATATCTATAAGTTAACCAACTTCTACTTGTTTACTCATTATGCCAGTTTAGTATAATAAAGTTGAACATTTTTCACTGAAAAATTACTTGAATAATAATTCAGGAATTATTTCAAATTGATAAATCCATACAAGGAAAAAGAATCTATAAAAATGAATTCTAGAAAAAGGCAAAAAGTATTCGAGTAACAGTAGGGAAACTAATTTAAAGATAAAGTTTCTATAAGATCACTAACACTAGCTAAAACTCTATATATTAGCACCCTCGATGACAAATGATGATAATCCAGCTATTATTGGAAAGTATGAAGAGATGGATTCTCTGCACAACTATTATTCAACAAGGCTAATGATCTGGAGTTTCTGACTACTCTCCCAAATAGTCTTGACGTTACATAATGTTGAAGAAGAAATATTCATTCAATCTCTCCTACTTTTCAAAGTCTCTATAAATAGATCTTCGAACTCATTAAATCGTATGCAAAACTATCTGTTCAAGAAATAAAATGAATATTTCTGTACATTATCAATTTATACTACGGACTAAAGGTTGTACCTTTAGTTAGTCAACAATATTAGGTCAATGAAATATTCACAAAATTAATGAACCATAAGAATTAAAAAGGTTTGTGAATTCAACAATTTACTCAAATAACTAGAGTAAGTAGGAATCTATATGCATCTACATGATTGGAAATAACTGCATTGTTCTAGCCTTTTTTTAATAAATGATGCAATTTACTGAGAACATATATATATATATATATATATATATATATATATATATATATATATATATATATATATATAAATGTATGTGTACAACATATCACCAGTGTGTTATCACCCCGAACAAGCACAAAACATACATTTCATCAGAAATGCATAAAGTCTAGTGATTCAAACAAATCCTGTCATTCGTCGTGGATATAAAATTATGCTTAGTCAGCGTATTGTAAAAGTAATATTTATAGGTTATTTCAGTGACATATATGCCACACTCTTCACGTGTAATATTGCATACACACAAATGATATAGTACCGACCAGAGGACGACTACTAATGTAAAGAAAATGTATGGGAAGTAAGCAAATAAATATTTATAACGTAAGCGGATTTATGTAGAAAAAAGTGGGTATACAGTGGAATGTTAATTTTTTCGTTTAAAAAAAGACGAGAAAAAAAAAGTTAAGAATCGAAGGGCTTTGTGAAAAAAAAGAAGGCGACTATTCCCCCAAAAGGTCATCCTCTTTCATTACTTGTAATGAAATATGGGTTGACTGGAACAAGAAGTAATAAAATATAACTGTAACAACGACAACAACAGACAAAACAATTGGAATAGAAAAAGATTATTTTCTCTTTTGTACTATGTATATGCTAGGAAAGAAAATGATTGTAAAGAAATACCCACATGTTCTTTTCACATATATATCCATCGAAATAGTAGTACTAGGAAGAGAAGTAGTACTACTAGTCGAACTTTATCCAATAGATATGCACACATACAGACACATGGGACAAATATAATGATGGTTGCTACCACTATAAAAATAGTAATTTTAATGATGAAAATGATCTGTAAAATTATTTAGCCGAAAACGTTTTACATCTATTAATGGGAAAACTTGAGTGTATACGTGTTTTTTCTCATAGTTAACATTTTATAAAGCTATTTATACTATGAGACAAAATCAATTCAGAGTAAGTAAAATAGATGACCATTATTTGAGACAATCTAGCGTAAATGTGAAATGCATATAATCGTACTTATAATTGCTCTATATTCTCTCTATGCAATGATATGGATTGGTAGGGAGGGGTAGTTAAAAGTAGATTTTCACCATTGTTGACAGTTTGGAAATAACTAGTATACTGGATACAGAAACTTGTAATATACGAACTAATATTTAACACTTATTGTATGAAATTTAGAAGCTTGATTGTGATCTTACTAGTTATCAACTAATGATGTGAACAGCAAAACAAAATGAATTGAACAGTATAATTCTGTAAACATCCAAGCAACTCCTAGGTATTGTAAAAAACATAGATCATCTGTATTTAAAAGGTTGCTAATAAAGAACAAACAGTTTCCCCGTATAGATCTGCAGTTCAAATGTGAATATTTACACTAATAACAGGTTTTGCATGCCAGTCTTACAAATCCTGAATGTTTATATCAGGTGTGATAAACTGGAAAGATGCACCACATCACAGACATAGTTATCTGTGATGCCGACAGTATCTTATAACAGATATATACATTACATTTAGTCAAACCATTATATTCAGTAACTTACTACACATTAGTAATTATGATGATAGGTAATTCATGTACCTGAGAATTAGTAATAAGTTCAATTGAAGCACTTTGAAATACATGAATCTTCAAGAACACGCTCTTGATGAATAAAGAATTACACTGTCACTTAAATTCAAATATATAATAGTTTACAACCTCGTCACAACTTTTGGCGAACGTTGAGTAACAGATATTTAACTTAGTATTTTAATGGTATAACTCCGCCTGGAGTCCCTCCGGGGGCTACTGCCGGTCCCAAGCCCGGATAAAGGAGGGTTGGGCATGGGGTTAGCGATCCCATCCTGTAGAAAACCAACTTGCTAAAAAAAGCTAACCAGAAAAATTATTCAAACCATTTAAACTCTGCCCTGGGAGTCAGAAGGTCTTCAGTGAAAAGCAAGGAAGGCAAAGTAATCATCAACATCGAAAAAAAACGAAACAGGTGTGTAGAACACTTAAAAGAACTCTTGAATCGACCAGCCCCACTGAACCCATCCAACATCGAAGTAGCACCCACGGACCTCCCAATCGATGTTGGCCCACCAACAATTGAAGAAATCAGCATGGCCACCAGACGAATCAAGAGTGGCAAAGCAGCAGGACCAGACAACATTCCAGCAGAGGCACTGAAAGCAGACGTAGCGGCACCTGCAAGGATACTCCACATCCTCGTCAATAAGAATTGGGATGGGGATTAAGTACCAACAGACTAAAAAGAAGGACTTCTGATCAAAATACCAAAGATAAGCGATCTCAGCAAGTGTGATAACTACAGGGGCATCACTCTTCTCTCAATACCAGGAAACGTCTTCAACAGGGTATTGTTAAACAGGATGAAGGACTGCGTAGACGCCCAAATTCGTGACCAACAGGCAGGATTCCGTAAAGATTGATCGGATACAGAACAAATCGCAACACTACGGATCATTGTGGAACAATCAATTGAATGGAATTTATCATTCTACATCAACTTCATTGACTACGAAAAAGCATTTGACAGCGTGGACAGGACAACACTATGGAAGCTTCTCCGACACTACGGCGTGCCTCAGAAGATAGTCAATATCATACAGAACTCATATGATGGATTAAACTGCAAAATCGTGCTTGGAGGACAATTGACAAACTCGTTCGAAGTAAAGACCGGTGTCAGACAAGGTTGCTTACTCTCACCCTCTTTCTTTCTCCTGGTGATCGACTGGATCATGAAGGCGTCAACATCTGTGGAATGCAGTGGACATCTAGGATGCAGCTGAACGGTCTAGACTTCGCAGATGATCTGGCTCTTATATCGCACACGTAACAACAAATGCAGGAGAAGATGACCAGTGTAGCAGCAGCCTCGGCAGCAGTAAATCTCAATATAAACAAAGGGAAAAGTAAGATTCTCCGATACAATATAGCATGCACCAATCCAATCACAATTGACGGAGAGGCTTTGGAAGATGTAAAAGCCTTTACATATCTGGGCAGCATCATTGGTGAACATGGTGGATCTGATGTAGATGTGAAGGCGAGGATCGGCAAAGCAAGAGCAGCATATTTACAACTGAGGAACATCTGGAACTCAAAGCAACTGTCAACCAACATCAAGTTTTGGATTTTCAATACAAATGTCAAAACAGTCCTACTGTATGGGGATGAAACCTGGAGAACTACGAAAGCCATCATCCAAACGATATAGATGTTTATTAACAGAGGTCTATAAAAAGTACTACGGATCCGTTGGCCGGACATTATTAGCAACAACCTACTGTGAGAGAGAACAAACCAAATCCCAGCGGAGTAAAAAATCAGGAAGAAGCGCTGGAAGTGGATAGGACACACATTGAGGAAAGCACCCAACTGTGTCACAAGACAAGCCCTCACATAGAATACTCAAGGCCAAATGAAAAGAGGAAGACCAAAGAACACATTACGACGGGAAATGGAGATAAAAATGAAAAAATGAACAAGAATTGGATGGAACTAGAAAAGAAGGCTCAGGACAAAGTGGGTTGGAGAATGCTGGTCGGAGGCCTTTGCTCCATTAGGATTAACAGCAGTAAGTAAGTAAGTAATTTTAATGTTGTAATCGTGAGGAAGTGATTACTAGCAAGTGTAGTGATTAAAAACCAAGCAAATCAGACATCCATCAGTTGATCAGTTAGAAAAACCTAGGCCAACGACACAATCTTATTCATTCAGATAGAAAATATTCCGATGTATACACATGATTGGTATGCTAACTAGTTTTTTTTTAAAAAGGTTGAAACTAGATTGATATTGGTTCTTATTTGCGTAAATCTCGAATTCACATATCAACAAACTTCAAATTAAGAATAATATAGTCGGAATATATAATGACTGTTCGTAAATCAATGATCCATTTTTACATAGCAAACAGATTCCATAAATCTAATATTGTGCAAAACGTTAACAGAATTGGATGGACTGGAAACAAATTGAATATTATTATTTTTGAATTTCATTTGTGCACCCGGAATGACAGCAAGATCAGAATTCTCTTAGTATATGATATACATATATTGGCACTGACATGATAACTACTCAGGTCTATTTAATCTTACGTCACTGCAAAACAATTGATACCAATAACTGCTTACAGTCTAAGAAAACTAAGTTAATATTGTTGATAAGTAATATTATCATTAAATAAGGGCTTTGAAATTTGAAGTTATACACTGTGATAAATAGTTAGAAGTGAAAGATTAAACAATTAAACTGAGGAACTCGTGTTAAACCTTATAGCGGTGTCATATTCGTACATTACAATAAATTTAAGCTAAATCAAAGATACGTAAAATATTGGAAAAAAATAGTTAAATATAGAGTAAACTTCATATATCACTGCACAAACTTATGTGATAAGCGTATGTTTTCCTAGTTATTTCACAAACGTTTTTACTGGTTTATAGTCACAATGAACAATTTCAGAAAAAGTAACATTTAGTTAGTTTTTATCTTCCTTTTGTAAAATGTTGTCAAGTTCTCAATACTACAACTTCGATCTCATTGATATTAGCTCTAAAAATTTTCCCTTTTAGATGATTTCCGTTTGCCTATTTAAATTCTCGTGTAATTTTTGACCAACGAATGAATCCATTGATGTAAGAAAATGAAGTATGAATAAATGATACATGAACCCACTAATTTAGATGAAGGCAAGCTTCTCTACTGTAAAATAGCTTAAAATCAAATCTAAAAAATTTTAATATTGAATATCTATTTAATCAAGAAGTTAAAGGGAGTTGTATTGTGTATGTGTGATAGCGCACATAAGTTGGACATCCGAAACTATGAGGTTATTTATCCATACTCGATTTCTGAAACTTATCCAGTTACCAAACAGAAGTGTTCTCTTTGTATGTCTTTGTTAACCTACAACTTTGATGCAGTCATAATAATATTGACTTTCTTGTCAACGATATTTTTCCAACTGATTATTTACTTTAAACATTAAAATTCATAAAAATCAATGTAAACTAGGTGATAGTAACACTTGTTAGAACACAAGT
The DNA here is from genome assembly GCA_944470205.2 of Schistosoma margrebowiei. Classification (NCBI taxonomy): domain Eukaryota; kingdom Metazoa; phylum Platyhelminthes; class Trematoda; order Strigeidida; family Schistosomatidae; genus Schistosoma; species Schistosoma margrebowiei. Next base: position 19,674,842 of record OX104026.1, on the reverse strand, counting down.
TTTCTTGGATAACGGTATTACTTCTACATAACATATAATCAATCTTCATCTTAACTTATGAAGTTGGATATTTTACATTTTAACAAACCTAATTTATTTAGAACTTGACCATCTTTCTCATATAAGCATATAATTATCTGTAGTACCTTGTCATAACATTGCTTTTAGTCGACTTCAGATATCCTATATATTACCAAAATATTTGATCATAACAAAAATCCACGCGGACTTGAATTAAAACATTCTCGTTTTAAAACAGTTGAAGTGATTAGCAAAACGTTGTCTAACCTAACATTTTTTAGTTTCATTCTATAGATATAAATAAATGCAGGGTTTATGGATGTTATAAATAATACGCAATGTTACCGGGACAGTGAATTCACCATCCTCAGTTCCATTTACTGATAATCTGAGGGGCAAACTTATTTCTAAATTATACATGATGTTCGTTGACACCACCAAAACTTTTAAATCTATGGAAAGGTCCTCATTTGTAAGTTTTTAGGTGACAGAAGGAACGATTTCTTTGTCTGACTAAAAGAGACTAAAACTGACTGTATCAATCATTGATAGCGGAGATAAACTCGAAACTAATATGCAGTCCATAACTTTCTTTATGGAAATAAAAATATGTTTTCAGAAAGCTATGACAATCCATTGAGACAAAACTTAAGCAACAATCAACTTGTTCCTTAATGATTCATTCGAGAGTACTTACTCTTTCTAAACATGGATTGAAATAACAAATTTATCAGTCACAATCTGAGGTACCATTACGAATTCAGGTTTACCAATTGAGTATTCTAATCACATTATAGTGTAAACTCACCTGTGGAAAGTAAGTAATACCACACCTCGGTATGAACTGGTGTGCCTTTAATGTACTTCATTTTTAGAAGTCATTCACATAGATGACAGTTCAAGTTAATATATAGTTTCAATAGCAGAGTGATTTTTTAGGCAAAATTTGATTCGCACACTCAATGGTTGTGTATTTTGTATCAAATATTAGGCATAAGCCTCCACCAACGCATTAATCAATAAGATGTGACTCCTAATTACAAGGTCAACGGAATAGCCAACCACAGCTGAGACTTTGTTAAAGTAGTTTTACCCAGCGATAACGGATGCGTCATTTCAGCATTTTTAATTTTGACCTAGAGACCAAATGACATTAGGACGATTGTATCCAGAATTTGGTTTACTCAAATATACTTAAGTGTCTTACCAGCAAGTTATTTTTCGACCATTATCAAATTTTTACAAGCCACCAAGACATTGTAGATTATCCTAGAATGTATCTGCAATCTTTTTTACAATAGACTCAGTTGAAATAATCTATTAGTTTTGCTTATTAGTCAAGATTATTTCAAACCAATTAAATGCTTGTCAATTGAATTAAAATTATTATTCTACATTTTTTCCAGCATAAGTGGGTTTTACTTGGTCCTTCTCTTTCCTAAATTTAAATTCATAACTACTGCAAAATCCAAGACACTGTCAAGTGTACTTTTTTTAATCAGCCTCCGAACAAATCCTATGAAACGAACGTTGGTAAGTTGAATAATGAGTAAGCCCTGACGTAACTAAGATTATATAAGGAAATATCAAAGATATCCAGCGATTTCCCAGTTCGTCAGCTGATGCCAGTCTGTGATGTGAAACTTTTTTCTTCTCCCTTTTAACCACAAAGCACTCGCCTAAAATAGATGATTCTCCTGTCTAACTATAGAAAGAAATGTTTACTATAATGAAATGATATTTAGTCATTTAGTTGTCATTTAGAAAAATAAATAGTACTTCAAATTAACGAGAAAAGTAGAGATAAATATGATCACGTCCATTTAATGAAGCACCATAAACTGTGACAAATGTAAACTACTTAGTATGCTTATGTGATGCAATCAATAAATTTTTATCAGTATAAATTATTTTTATGGTGTATTTTGGATTTTAAACACTAAAGGAAGTTAGATTGAAGCTGTCATTGACTAATAACAAAGTAAATTTTTCTATCCGTCTTTCGTTCTTCAACAAGTTTGCTGTATGCAGCATTTTCAGGTATTTTTCCATTCATTTGCATTCATATTCAGTACACATCTACTAAAAAATAGGGAAAATGTCCGGAAATGTTCGATACGGTATGCGTATCGGGAATTGATAGAATGTGTAGATTAACATAGTTCGATCTACAATTTATAATATTCACTTCCAACTGAGAGTAGCCAAATAATCTAAAGTACGAACTAGTCTAATCTACTTAGATTTATAACTAAGTTTTAAAATTTTACAAAAAGCAAAACATAAATTGGTTACTCTGATGAAGGTATCATAGAATAGTCTTTAAAGAAGCCATAAAGTTTATGAATTATTACTTACTTGAATTTGATCACATTACAAATGAAAATTTCCACAAGGTGCACTCTTTAAGACCACCAATCATATAGCGGATAATCACTTACTGCAGAATATAGATTAATATGTCTGAAATAAATCGATATGTTTTACCATTCGTTCGAATACACAGTGAAATTCATGGATAGTTAATGTTTACATAGTGTTATCCATCATATTAGACCAGATATCTTTTAGAGTTAATCACCAATTCAATGATATAATTGTACTAATCGTTAGTATACTTGTTATCATGAATAAATCTTAAAGAAATATAATCCTACTATAATGATATCTTAGTACTTTCACTAAAATATATTTCTGTTGTCTACTAATTTTACAGTACTATTTGTATCACATCTACATTCTCTCTACATTCATGTTCATTAATTTTAATTGTATCTATTCATGTTCGCTTACACATATACATATGGATATATGTGAATGGTATAAAAGGTGTATCTCTGTTATTCAAGCACATTATTGATATGCATGCCAGTTATAATCATGTATGTGCATAAATACACCATTAGTCGAAAAAAAAACATCCTGTCGGACTGAAATATATATTTTCACACAAAACGTGGGAACTAATAGGCTGAGGTTTACTTATGTGTAATACAGAATGGCGATTCAGTCTGTCATATATATAGGAAAAAGAGGAATTTAGTGATATATGATTGGGAACCTTAAGTAATGGTAGTAATACAAACATATGGTACAAATATTTATTTACAGAGCTTGTACAATAGTCTCAAATACTATTGAACTTACAGTATTAAATGAGTTTTGTTTTTGAAAAATCATCTATACTTGCTTTGTATATGTTTTGTCACTAACACTATATTCTACAAATTTTTCTAACATTGGTAAACTGTTGATAGTACATTGTACATAATTCAATTTTGTTGTTTAATATTAAAATACTGATTTTTCTTTTCCCCTTAGATCAAGGTAAGTTAATCGACAGTGCAATATTAGGTGAGGAACAGAATGGTCACTTACAAATTGGAGACATTTTCATTATGAAATGTAACTTTAAGTAAACACAATACAAATTAGAAGAAACAATCTTTATAATCATGTTCAAATACTTCTTCATGATAATCTTCATTATGATGAAACTTAGACTCTTCAACTTTGTAAAAGTGATGATTAATCAATAAATGAACTTTCTACTATTAATTCACTAAAGTTTATTGATAATTGAATAGTAGTGAATCACTTATTCAAAGTATTGTTTTGTTTTGTTATATAAATATAGAAAATATCATCATGACCTTTATTATTAAGTGTACAATATGTTAAAAATTGATAATTATTTCATTTTCGTTACTTAATTAAAATGTCATTTATTGGAATAATATTCAGTAATATATTTCCAGATGTCAGGTTTACAAGTTTAAAACAAAAGAACAATAAATACCAAACAAAAACACTAACTAGATAAAGATGAGAAGGAATAACAGATAAACAAGGAAGTTTAATAATAATAATAATAATAATAATAATAATAATAATAATAATAATAATAATATCTCCACATATATACATACTAATGAAAGAACCTGGTTTTAATCCCTATTATTCTCTAGTAAATTCTCACTATATTTAATAAAGATTAAAACTCGTCCCGGGGACCCTCTAAGGTTATTGCCTATCCTAAGCAGGCTAAAAATGAAGGGTTGGAAGTGGGGTAATCAATTCTAGATGGTAACGAAAAAAACCTTGCCAAAAAAGGTTAACCAGAAACCCTGGTTAATAGCCTATTCTGTTAAAGGGATAACACGCTTTAGTAAGTAAAATGAATAACAGTTTCTATAATCTTATTAGTTCACACTTTACAAATAACTTGATTTGTGGAACTTAAAAGCAAAATAAAAAGACATTTTAAACCAGTCAACAGTAATTTTCAAAGATACTGTTAAGAATAATGGTGAGCCTTGCACTATACCTCAGTTATTCATTGAATGGCCTCAGGGGAATTGAAAACGTACTACATTTTAAGTTTTAAAATCCCCATAGAATAGTCAGAAACAATGAATATTAAGGAGAATAATAATTTTTGATAGCTTCTTCATAATGCTTTACAACTATTACATCAAAATTACTATTACATTAGACAATATATAAAACTTGAATTAATCCATGTTATAAATTAAAAAATTTTACATTGATTAAGTCCTGAATACTAAGAGATATTAACAAAATACGTTATAAAGGATTTCATTTATAATTGTCCTTCTATTCAATGTTATTGTAAACAATATTGCGAATGTATCTTTCTTTTTCACTTGTGTGACCTGTAATTAGAAGTCACATAGTGCCAGCAACCGATCAAATTTTGACGCTTCAATTAGGGGGATTAAATGTTAACCAAAAAGTATGGTAAGTTATCAGTACTGATAAGAAATCTGCTAATCGATTTTGATCTATGGTCATTATGATAGTTGAACCAACGTTAGCTATAAACTGCATTTAACACTGATAGCTTAAAGCGGATAACATGAAAAGCCATATTAGATACTCAATGTATATTTTAGAAATTTCAATTATGAATTAGAATGAAACTATTTCATCTTTAGTTACAGTTAATTATCGCAGTATTCATCAGGTTAGAACTCATAAGATGATCAAGAGTTGAATATAATTCTTAACACTTCATAATTTGATTAGGCGTAAGATTTCGTATAAAAACTACATGAATCATATCAGTCATTTGAGGTCTTTCACACTGATTCAATGGATTATTCGTGAATACTTGCATTTAAGTTATACGAATATTCATCAAGATTAGAACAAATAGTTTGACAGAAATTGGGCGCCGAGTATAGAGAAGTCATTATATGTGAAAATTATATAAATTTCAACCGCCAAGATAATTTCAAATATAATTTTCACATATAATGACTTGCACTTAAGGTTTCTCTCTTACACTCAGTTTTACGTTTGTTTTGAGAAAGTATTTAACAAAATTACAATTATTTATTCCAATAGAAAAATGGCTGAATAATTATTTCACAAGTGTCATAAAGAAAAGTTATTTTGTACATATGTTATAGAATTTGAAATTGACTAATACTTTTAGTAAATACTTCAGAGACTTTACTTGCCAATAACACTCGATAAATTTATCATATTTTACGAAAAGAATAGGCTGATCTGTTCTAATTGCCGATAGTATTAATAGAAATAAACGGTTAGAGGAATGAGTTTATAACAATTGTGATAAATGTTTAGCCAGTTCTTGACTAGTGAGAAAATAATTTTTGCAAATGTACAATTTCTGAACACGCAAACAATGCGTTTACAAAAGTGTGAATAGGTTCCACATAATTAACGATTATATCGAAATCTTCTAAAGATTTCTTTGTCTACATAAGCGAGAAAACCACGACGTATTACAATGAACGATAACTCAAGTAAAGGAAACCAATTTGCCATTTCATGCTAAATCAAACAGTAGATTTACAAAATATGAAAACCATACATTAAATATAACATTTGCATATCTCCCTACATAATTATTCAGATTGCTCTTCTTTTTGTTTCCTCTTCTATTTATTTCACTCTGTTGGTAAGTGTTCTACTTCCAATTTATGCTACATACTACTTATGTCTGTCGGCATAAGCAATGCGCGTCACAATATAACTTCAACTCTCTCTCTCCATATACATATATATCCTCGAACCCTGATCAGGATCCAGATAGATTTTAAAGTTTACATATTGTTCCTCATTAAGTTTAGGTTTAATGGTCTAAGATCAAAATTTTCGTTAAGAACTGACATCAGCTATGATACGAAAGCGCTCTATAGCCAAATGAATGATTCGATTTTGCATAAAAATCCAAGAAGCGCTATCTATTTAGTTCATAAAATATAGTATCACCAGATTAAGGCAAGTATCGATTTACCTGTTTTGTACAATCTACGGAAAAATAATTAGCCGTTTGATGCGTCTAATTCATAATGCAAAAAGTAATTTCTTATTATCATTTTAAACATACTGAGAGCCAGAACAATACTTTACTGCTTGCTAGATGTGATTTTTAATTTTTGCACAAGAAGCCAAATGTTATGCTCTTGATTTTTATTAGCTCTTCCCTACACTATGTGTTCATTAAATAAACCTAAAGCAATAAGAAATAAATTTAAATATTAGAGGGGTTTTTTGTAGATATTATAGTTATTTTAATGATTGAGATCATGAGTCAATTGAAGCTAGACCACCATGGATAACCTGGAAGTACTGAACTGCCGTTTCGTCCTATTGTGGAACTCCTCAGCAGTGTGCATCCACGATCTCGCCTTGCGAGATTTGAACACACGACCTATCAGCGCAAACGCTTAAACTTTAGACCACTGAGCCGGCATCAAACGGTGTTAATGTCTAACTTCAAATAATCCACGAAATTGAGCGACACATCCACTCATTGCTAAACCTATGTGACTTATACAATGTTATATATTATTAGTTAACTACTCAATCTTAAGAAATATGAAACCAAACACAGATTTACTTCGGTTCAAACAGATAAACTTTATATTAATAATACTAGTAAAATTCAACAGATAAATTTCAAAAAATTGAATTTTTGAAACCAAGTTTTCAGTCATGTCACGATTCATTGTTAATTTAATTTAATTACCAAGTGCCTGTTCAATATGTGCTACAGAAAGCAATTAGTTGTGCAATCAGTTCAAAAGTAAGCATAGTATACAGTGAAAGGAAAAAAAGCAAAACCAGTTCCCTTTTTTTATTAGAAAAACATAACACATCAATTTTTTAAAATGTATTCTTAAATAAGTCAATCATTCAATTAATTGGTTATAATCAACTTAGAGCTTGACACAGAAATGCGCTAGACCAAGTTATCATACAGTATTAGCATGATGAGATGAAACTATCAAGATGAACGGCAAAGGAGTCGAAAGAATTATAGTAAAGATGATAATGTGAACGATTGTGCATTAAGAATGTGGTTCGAAAACTCAGAAAGAAAGGATGTGAATGAGATAGTACTAGAACTGTGAATCTAAATAAAGATAAAGACTTCATGCGAAAGGACTAATGGTATTGGTTCTGAGCCATGTCTCTTAGTGTCTCTAACCGCTGCGTAAGATTATTATGTCGACCCAAATTAGTTGATTTCACATAATAACATGGTTCAAATCAATAGTCAATGACTTCATATCATGTCTTGGTTTGATAACTGATTAAATAGGTGGAACCTAAACCCTGAAAAAGTTACTTCAATAAATTTTAAAAAATCTAGAATGGGTACCCTTGTATTAAATATGAATCACTTCATAGTATATAATTAAAAATATCAGATACTATCTTTTTTAAAAATCCAGAATTCCTCTTTTTATTTTACAGATAGAAAAGTGAAAATAAAAGACGGGTAATTAAGACTGTGACCAAGATAAGCAATTTTGAACTCTAAAATAAATCTCTACAGAAATTGTAATGACTAGGCATAATTTGTATAGATATTAAATTAAATTTTTACAAGTACATTGGATTCTAATTATTCGTGATTAAAAAAATAACTTAGTACTCATGGTTAATGTTAACATACACTGACAATAACCATTACTTAGTTAAATAAAAAACGGATTTTTAAAAATATCTTTTGAATACATGTTCTACTTTTTGTACTACTACTAACCTTTATATTCATGTAGTTCATCATTTCTATTACTAACACTTTCATCATTTAAAACTTGATGATAATCTATATGAGAATGATGTTTTATTAATGATGGGAAACGATCGATATTATGAGCCTCATGAAGAATCAAATTCGATTCAGATGTAGACATATTCTCAACATGTTCAGTATCAGGATCATCATCATCATCATCATCACTGACATACTGATTCAATCTACTTTTCAATGTCAAAATTGACGTTCGATTTTCTTTCTCTGGTGAACTATTATCATTAGTGTTATAGTCAGATTGTAATAACAATGAACGAAATGTTGTATAAGGATTATTTCCATTATTATTTTCATTACTATTAGTAATAACAGTATCGGTGGTATATCCAACTGACGTACTAGTTGATGTGATTATTAAATCCCTTTGATGTAGTCGAGAACAATTCATGTGATGTTGATTTGTATTATTATTATTATTTGTAGTGTTTATTTGATTATGAAAACTTTCTTGCTCAGAAGTTATTGTCGATAATCTTGGTCGTTTGGTTAACAATTGGTGATGCCTCTGACGAGTATGATGTGGAATAGAAGGCTCACAATTCATATTGTACGCATAATCATTGTTTATATTGTCAGTATTAAGCTTACGAAAATGATATTTATTAACTTCTTCCTCTGCCTCTTCGTCTTCATTGTCTTCATCAAGACTGGTATTATCGCCGTCAGTAACAACAGTGTTTAAATTAAGATGAGAATTCATCGGGGATAATACTAACATCGAAGAAGTTGTACATGAGTAAAACAAAATATGTACAATCCTTAATTATAAATTGGTTAGAAAGATTTAAAAAAAGGATCCATAATATTTATATCAATGTATATGTGCCAACTCTTATTGATGACCTTAACACATGCATAATATGAGTGAATGATAAGACTAATATTCAAAGGCAGATTTATATTGGATGATTTTTAACAATCATGCTTATCTATTACTACTACTACTACTACAACAAACTACAACCCGTGTTGGTTAATGTTATTATTAATAATAGTAGTGTAATAATTATTATTCTTATTGTATTTAGTATATATGGATAGAAAGAAATCCACTCTCATCTACGAAAGACATGATGACATTGTGGAAGAGCGTGAGAATTTTAACCGAAAACAAGAAAAACTATAGGTTTATTTAGCAGCTGTCCAAACCATTTAGTTCCCACGGTTTTGTTCACACGGTACACTCTTTACAAATTTTCTATACTGTCTATGTGTGCACGCATTATTTTTGTCGTATTGTTTATATTTTCATTTATAAATCCAATTGAGTGATTGTGAAAATTGGGAGGGGGGAGAGAGGGTGTATGACAGTAAGAATGTTATTATTATTTATGGAACACACATACGCACGTGTTTGATCTAGTCCAATGAAAGGTGTTTAAGCTTACTGCAATGCACTCACTTATATACAAACAAGATACTAATCAACACAATCATATATAAATATACACTGCAGAATAGAGTCCTATATGTTGTATTCAGCCTAAGGCATTTGTTTGTTGTACAAAACTGCAAATAAAAATAGTAATGATATGTATGTATTTATAGCTGTGTTTGTAAGCTTTGAGCTCTTTCCATCTCACTTTTTTCCTCGTTTACCTGAGATATCCAAAAATAATATCCAATGTTTTGTTTTTCTTAAAAGAACAAAATTCTAATGGCCTTAAGTAATTTTAATTTCTCAATTGATTATGATCCTCATTAGTTTTATGTTATTAAAGAAGTTTTCATTATGTACTAGTAAACATTTGCTGTTTTCTGTGTGTATGTGTGTGTGTAAATCTCTCTACATCCATTTCCAGAGGAGAAATTGAGGAAATTCAGAAAATGAGAAGAGAGGGTATTAAAATATATTATATCAAATATTAAACGTTATAATGAGAGTGATAGGAATATTTATGTCCCATATTTTGAACGAATCACAACACTGTTGATCAATGATAATTATCAGAATTGTGGGAAAAAAATCCACTGTGACACAACAAAAGCTGAAACAGTATGATTAGAAATGGGATGAAAGTGACAACAAAATGTAGAAGGATGGAGAAATCACTTTCATTTTTAACAAAGGGTTACAAAGTACGTGGACAGCAATAAAGATGACAATAATAATAAGTGAACGAGATCATTGATTTTGTAGTTGTTTCTCATCGAAGTAGATTAAACCATAAAATCATATCTTATAGACACTGATAATTTAAGATTTATAAATACGGATCCTGATGAAGAAATTATCAAAAACGATCGTCTGCTCTAATATGCTTTGTTCATACTTCATACACAGTAGGAGGTCGGTTTATTTAAATAAATGAGTAGAATATTTTTAAACTTTAGATTAAGAAGAAAACGAACTGCTAGAAATATACACACACAAGACTGAAGGATATGGGTGGTAGAATGAATAAATTACTTATATCATTATGTTTTTTCCTACCCATATTATAGTCGTTAGATTTATATTTACGTATTTTAATGCTTTACTAAATATGACAAATTCTAAATTTATAATAAGGGTAGCTCATTAAATAATTAGTTTAGCCCTATTTATTTCCCCTATGTTCTTTTTGTTTTAAAGTTTCAAAAAGCAGGGAACTACTATTTTTAGTGAACATGTGTGTGTGTATGCACCGGTTTACTAAATACTTTCATGAATATTTCGTGAGGGTACTGAAGAAGACAGTGAAGTTAATTTTACTCATAGCCGGTCTTTTAGCATAATTAAACTAAAATAGTGTACCGGGTTGTTACCAAGTTTTTAAAAAATACTCAACACTAATATATCAACAAAAGGATTCCGATAACATAAACAGAATAAAAAAATTACAAAATAGATAATTAAAGACAAATAAATATTGACGTACGCTGATCAATCACTTAAGAATAACGAATGTTATGAAGTATAACCACACTTTCATGGCTTACATCTTCTGACCAATTATGGATATTCACCGCTGAGCAAAGTGGGGACCAGACTAAAAACCGAGTGTCATGAGTTGGAGTTTATGGAGAAAACAACACTAGCTTCCTCGACATTGAAAATTTAACTGATTGTTCAATCATAAAAAAGCATTTATTATATATGCTTAACGATCCTTACAGATTGTCTTGAATGCGTGACACTAAAACAAATGATCGGTACTGGTGAATAGGATAAAGTGTATGCGTTAATTTTAGTCGGAGTTCTTCCGAATCATGTCATTTATGTCCCTGAAAAAGTTCGTTCTGTTGAATTAACGAGATAGACAGTTTTTTACTATTATATAAAAAAGCATAATTTCATCAAATGACATCATGGCCTAGCCTGTCAAACGAAAGCCTTCTATTTCTATATTCGGTTTCTACCAACACCTTTCATGAAACAGCACATTTGAGGACTTGTAACATACTTATCAGCTAAAATCAAAGAGTTTTTTATGCAATCATTGATCTCAACTCCATCATATTCATTTTGTAAGCCGTATACTACTATGCTTCATTTTCAGTTATGAAAAACAGAAATAACCAGGAATCGAACTAGTAGACAATAAGTAGCAATTCACCGGTTAAAGATGCCGAATCATTTATAACTTGTTCCATTTCAAACATAATATCTTTCAGTAACTTTTTTTACTCTGTTATGTATGCAAACGTAATTTATGGAAATTAACAAAACGAATAAGATAGATCATAGTCATTGTGATGTGTAGCTTCTACAAAGATTTACATTTATTATTAATTCACTTACCACCGGTTAATGTCATAGTTAGTTAAGGTTGAAACCAGATGCTCAAGGTCTCTCAGATAATATCTATTGAACTTTTTGAGACATAAATAATGCGCATACACATACATGTTTACATCGATTGATACATAAGTTAACATCGAATGAATATGATCTAGGCAACAAATTGTCTAGAAATCACATTTAAAATAAATCTCCTAAAACTAATTAAATATTTGAAATGTTCACATTTTTAAGAATTTCTTTTGTAGTTATTTGAACTTGAAAGAAATGGTAGATTACATTTCATTTTGTGAATTAAATATCTGTATTGAGTATTAGAATTTCTTTGGTTTTATCAGTACAATTAATCACTACAGTGAATACCAAACTTCAAAGTGATTGATTATCAAAAGTTAAAAATAACTAATTAACTATCTATCAGTTTCTTAGTTACATAGAATAGAGTGTTTTGAATAAACAAATTAAAAAGTACATTAGTTGATCTTTGAATGATAACCAATACCGTGTTTGTGCTGACTGAGTTTTATTGATCAAGTCTAATGTGGTATTTACTCTAAGTGACTCATCGTTTCATGGAATGCTTGGGTGTTAGATGGTTAAAAGGACAGTAGCAACACGAATAACTCAGTTGTAACATCTCTAACTATGAATATAGGTGACATAGGTTTAAATTCTTTTTGGTAAGGTAACAATTTTCTCAAGATTACAGATACATCTTGTTAACAACTGACCAACTAGTCTAGATTCAAGGCAACCTAATAGGTTAGAAGTGACCGTTGGTACGTATAACTATAAAGCTAATATTAATATAATAAATAAAATCATTAATTATTCAAAATTATAAATTATTATCAGTAAACTGAAAATAAAAACTCAGTAATTAGCTAGTAGTTTTTCAGAAGATTCAAATGATTAATTTCAAGCTCATTCTACTTAAGATGAGTCGACCAATGTTCTTATGTTTATTAAGTGTATCAACTTTATTCACAAAACCCAGTGATAATAGAATAACTTTTTCTATTTGAAGAATATTTTGGTTACCCTTGGAAATGTCTGATAATACCAAACAATTTTTAGATACATATTTTTTATTATTATTTAACTGATGTCCATTCACAAAAATTCTTATCATCCCCAAAGTGTATTTAAAACTCAATGGAAATTTGTATTAGAAATCTGTTGAGTTTCTTCGCTGTTAGTGGGTACCTGCGATATTCTATCAAGCTTGCGATAACGAAACTCATTTCTTCCAATATATTCGAACATATACCACTTAATATCGTTTTCAGACAATTTACAAACAATACAGTTAGACTTTCAACAGTCAATTTAGGGAACTGTTGGAAAAGGGAATTATGTTAAAGGCTATGCAAAAATTACATCAAGACTTTAAATACATCCTTTTAATAAGTATTAACAAGTTTTAAAGCATATTTTTATCATGCTACACCACCACAGGGGTGGTTGCTCTTCTGGGGCAGTTTAATAGTTTCTATATGTCATTACAGAAGAAAGCCTGTTTTAATGAGTTGTCATGTTACAATACATTCAGTAACCCCAAGGATTTGACTCATACTTAACATATTTAATTGGATGTATTTCATAAAGTGGGTTATAGACATTTTTCTGTATTAGGTTATTTTTTATCGCTTTCATACAACACTGAGTTCAAAGCTGTATCTAAACTATAGACTGGAGATAGATCAACTGAATTATAAGTTGATTTGGAAACATCTTATGTTCTATTTTTGAAGTAATATTTTTGTGACATGAAATACAAAGAGTGAAAAATAAAGTGAGCACGACTATAGTCTAATAGACACATGTCTGTTGCAATTATCTTAATATCCTACTGACCTAGTTTGGTATAAAGAAGTTGATATGTTGTTAGCTGTTACTAAGCAGCTGTTTAAACTCCAGTAGATATCAAAAAATGTAAATCTCTATCAATTATTATATTTGCTTATATTTTTAGCATTATTCTGTATATAAAAAGATAATTTAACATAATAGTAAGTAAACCCATTAGTTAGTTGTCTAATTAGGGATTTGGAAAAACTAACCTTTGACTTCTTCGACCCTATTTTGGATTTTTAATATTAGGCATATCTTTATAATTATCCATAATTATATATGCACTGAATCGAGAAGGTTGACAGGATCAATGAGAGAAATAAATGAAAGAAAATAACCGTCTAAATCAATTTTCGTGAGAATTTGTTCAGTTAAATATATAGATTACATATAGTTACTAATCCCTGGATATGTTCATTATGATTCTTAGGTTAAAGGAAATATGACTGAAATAAGGAACAGCTTGTTTACACTTAAAAATACCAGGAAATGATTCTGATCGACAAACCTGAAGTATCTATTTGTTTCTTCAAATGGCATGTGTTGCTTTAGAACTGAATTGAGCGTTAAATGGGGTATATGAGATCATAGTGAAATTCGTATACAAACTTACTAGTGTAATATTTTGAAATTATTTTAGGTAAACATGGGACTTTGTATTCGACATTTAGAAAACGTTGTTTGAAACCAAACTTAAATTACAGTCTTTCTAATTTGAAGAGTTTAAGTGGGTTCACTTTCTGACAACTGGGTTGGAAAGTATTCACTAGGTTTCAGATCCCAGTAATGAATTTCTGTTAAGTTTTACTAGAATTTAAATCATAGTTCAGGTTGTGAGCAATTTTATCTTTTGTTGATATTGATACAAATATTTAATAATTTCCAATGGAAATAACAGGTTTACAGGATGAAAACAGATTTGAATGAACTTTCCGTGGTTAATATTGAATTTGTTTAGGAATTAGAGAATTTTTTTCACATAAAATGTACGCTTTAATATCAAATTAAATTTATGGACAAATGTCTTGTATATAGATTCAACTCTGACCTAACAAATTCAAATCTAAGGTCAGTATTGTGCACAATGTGAACCGCAATAATTTCCGATTACAACGGTGTAGTAAGTACTTTTCTAAAGTTGCATTCATGTTTTTGTGATATTAATTCGTAGCTGCGTGAATGATAAAATCACTTTACACGAAATTAACGTACATCTATCCTTTTTAATTGCTCATGTAGAACAGATTACACTGGCCGCACAAAACGAGCTCTTTCGAAGGCCATCACCGAACATGACCCTCCCTATCTATCTAAAGGACTATACAAGTCAGTCAAAAGCTCAATCTTGGAGCATTTAGTTAATTTTGGTCACTCTGTTCCACCAGAATCCTTCAAAATCATTCTTACGGTCAGAAGAATCGATTCAAATGGAATACAAATGGAGAACCTAAATACAACATAGTCCATAGCTATCCACTAACTCAACCCTAGGCTTTGTGATCGCTCATTTTATCATAATCTTAATCTTCATTTCTATCTTCCATAATCTGCCGTTTTTCTACTCCTTTCTAATTATTTTTTTACAACTTTTAATTGTTCGTAATATCTATCAAGTGGACAATTATCTTCACATTAACATTCTTCATTAGTCGATGAACTATTACGTAACTTTTTTTCAGTATCTGATTTTGATAAATAGTTCATGACAGGCTACCACTTCATTTTTTTCATTGTTCAACACCATTCTGGTTTTAATGAGTAAATCAACAATAAATACGACTGTATAGCTTAAGTAAATAAAGTTGTCTTAGAGAAAATTCTCTTCATTGAATTGTCTATACTCTTCTTCAGTCATATCTATTTAATACATTAGATCTTGATAATAGATTCCAAATGTCGATACATAAAAGAGGTTACATCAGTCCAACATTATGTAAAAATGATGTTTAGTGGCTTATAAGTAAATGGCTTACTAAAAGAACTGAATATCTTGGGCTTGATGGTTTAAAAATCGTGCGGTTCACACTACTGGGGAAACCTATACTAAAACTAAATCAATATCTACAACTCATTGTTCACCAATGGTTCACCAGCGAATTCTAATCAATGATAAGATTCATATTTACAACTTTACATAATCATTCTAAAACATACATAGATTTATTACTAGTGAACATTATTATTGAACGCTATTAATTCATATGTTGATTTAAGCTAAAAAATTTGCTTGTGATTGTATTTTGTATCTAAAACGTGAATTACATGTATGGGGTACACAATTAGTACATCATATTAATTTTGAGTATGAGTTTCAGTGAATTTGATGGAATATTGTCGTACCATTTGTTGTTGATTACATTCCAATCACCAGGTTATTTCCAGACAAAATATCTCTTTCATATAACATTGTCAACTAACTCAGATCTAACTGCTTTTTCATTCTTATAAAAGTTAGGTCAAAATATCAATATTAAGTCTATTTATTTTACAAAAAAGAAATGCGAGACTATAATTTATGAACGAATCAATCAGATAACAGGTCTTGAATTTTGGCGCGAAATTTAATCATCTATTTGGCTAAACAGAGTTTTGGTATTTTGGCTGATGTCAGTTCGTGATGAAAAACCTAAATCTGATTCCTAATCCTAACTATCAACTGTAAATGTTAATCTTAATTCCTCACACTGGTTTATAACCCTCACTTGGTCCTAGTATGTAGGTGAACACTCTCAAGGTCACTTTCTCATCTCTCAAAGGTCGTTCATACATTATAGTCTCACTGAGAAGTAATTTATTTGTGTCCAACAATATGAAGAAGAAAAAAACAGTCTATGCATTTTATGAATAATAGTTAATTATCAACTGATTAATGTTAGTTAGTCTACATTGGGTGAAAATGAAATTGTATTTCTCTTAAGATAAGAGTAAAGTAATTGTTACAGCTTAATTAAATATCCATCTCTGTCAAAATGAAATAGATTTCTATAAGCGCCATACAATGCTATTTATTCAAATGAAATTATGATAAATGAATAATAAAAAAATTAAGAGAAAAAGAAAATAGTAACACTAATGATAAAAACATATGGCACATTATTATGGGAAGATAATAAATTGAACATTGATTCAGTAGCCTTAATTTCCAGAAAAATGACCTTTTATTTTTAGGTGGAATAAATTTTTTTGAGATTTACGGACTTAAAAGTATACCACTGCTAGCCACTATTTATCTTTGCTTGTAATGCTTGTGAATTAAGGTAATTTTGAGACAATACGCACAGGATGCACATATGCCAATAAGAGACTGATCAATTGCAGTCCTAAACACCAATCAGAAGATTCAAACAAACAATATCAAGTGAATTTCAACTTCACCCCATTGCAAAAGCAAGTGGCTATCAGAACTTAGTAGCTAAGTGGATGACGCGATGGCGTTTGAAGTGAACGGTACTGAATTCGACTCCCAGAGTGAACATCAACTCTGAAATACGGGTACTTCTAACTGAGCCGTTCAAAATAGGAGAAAAAGAGCATCCTAGATTCAACTGCTAGCCACTATCAATATCACTGTGTTTATCAAAGATTTAATCAATTCATTAAGTAAGAAATCAGACCAGATGCTTATTGATAACCTTAGTAATTGAATAATCAGCTGATATAACTACTTACTATCTGGTTGATATGTTGTTATTATATATTCATACACAGTCACTAAATTAGAAAATAATTTGTATTATAAATCGTGATTTGAGTAAGCAATTATTCAAAATTGGTGTACACCAGATAAGTATGTAATTCTAGTTTGAACACTTTAAACGCTGAACATATTTCTTAATTGATTATATTCCAATCAGTTGCATTATTTCATTTCATTTATACTACCAGTAAATTTACTTTAAATTTTACTGAAACACAAATGAAATTGGTTCAACTTTTTAACCGAGTACAGGTTCGCATACTTGACTTTATGGTATATTAAGTGTGTTTAGATTATGTGAATTTACGAAGTTTACTATTTCTACCCAATACATTGAAGTGCAGTGTTTAGACTGATAAACAATTTGTACAATTGCTTTTTTAATCACTAATCTCCAAGAATGTGTCAAATGAATACTGAAAATTCGATCATGTTTAAACTATATGGTTTGCAACAGCATAAACCTAATTTATTTATATACATAAACTTCGCACGAATCATTTAATTTAGCTCTATTGAACAGCACAGTTTGTAGCTGATTCATTTCTATCCTTACCTTTTAGGATCAACATTTTTATTAATCAGAAATTTAGGAATTTCAATAAATTTGATTCCATTGCTTCCTCTGGATACATGAGCATTGTAATTTTAGTTTTTTATCATTTGAAAGACATGTCAGATTTGATAATCACACTTGTATATAAAGTCTTCATATTTTAAACATAATAGGTAATTTGGATATATGAATTATGGTTAAAAATGAAATACATTTCGTTCTATTCGAGACTTGCCAGCTAGATGCAACATCGATTCAGTATTGATATTTTTACTAAAACTCTAATCGAGCACATTTTGCTTTAAATCCTATTGAATGATTCAGTAAACTATTGAGAATAAATAGTCGTTAAGTTATTCAACTTATATAATGTTTTATTTATGCCAACAAAGTCTGATAGAAATTCAGTCATGAATACTAACAACGAAGTGATAAAAACAATTAATAATAATATCAGTATAGGAGTTGTGGAGATTGTTAAGTTTTGATTGAGATCATGAACCGATTGATGTTTTGTGAGAAGCCGTGACCAGTGGAGTTTATCCGTGTCGGGTAGAGACAGGTGTCTACCTCAGTACAATGGAAGATGATCGCGCAACTTCGTGGATTGGTTGAAGTTAGACATTGACACCATTGGATGCCGGACAGCTCAGTGGTTTAGTAGGTTAAACGATCGCGCGCGAGATTGAGGGCTCCGGGTCTTTGAATCCCGCGAGTGGGATCGTGGATATGCACTGCTGGGGAATCGCGCAGTAGGACAAAACGGCCGTACAGTGCTTCCAGGTTTTCAATGGTGGTCTAACATCAATCGTTTATGATGTCAATCAAATATTAATAATATATTGGTTAGTTGCTAAATATTTCTAAAAAAAATAGTCTACTTGACAGACTGCATCAAATTATTTACTATCGGACTTCTAATTTTTTCCGATTGGGGCAAAGTTTCCTTAAACTTAAACGTACAGATTAATATTCTCAATGAATATACATAGTTCCACTGTATCCTAACATATATATCTAAGTAATTATTCTGAAACGTAGTATTAAATTAATTAATCTCCTAGGGGGGGATTGTGTTCGATAGTGATTAGGGGTAGTCGACAGGAAACCCTGAATCCGGGTCTCGTGCTACTTGGCACTCGTCAGCAAGGTGTACCTGTAATCTTGAGGAAACTGGTGCTCCCTGGCAGATTCGATCCCTTGTCACCCAGATTCACAGTCAGAGACGTTACCACTGAGCTATCCGAGTCGCGACCGATCTCCTGTAGGACTGAGATGTAATCACGATTGATTGATCACTGGGTGGTGATCAATGTCAATTGTGTCAAGTCCTTATTAGTGCAGATCGAATCCTATCAACCATGTTGCAATGTGGTCACCAGTCTAGGTGACTCGACACTGCGTGCACTATATATTGAAATTAGATGGTGGTTGTAGGTAGTCATTCATTGATAGATTTAATTTTAATAACCCCTGAGGCTTATCATAATTTCCTAATTATCATTTCGTATTTAAAACGTATGTACATAGAAATTACCATAAATTGGCTAAAACATTCATGAGGATTGGTTATATTAATGAAATCATTTATTAATGATGCCTATTTATTTGAATCATCATTATTGATTATTTCTTGTATATAGATTTAACAACAGACTTCCTGTTATTAATTCAATAAATAAAACTAGTTCAATGTATAATGATTGTTTTTATTAATCGATCAATTTTCTAACATATTAAACCTTTGATATTACTCATGATCTATATATAACCTTGGCAACTTATTTACTTTATATATATATATATATATATATATATATATATATATATATATATATATATATATATATATATATATATTCGTGTGTATATTTGTGTATGATTGTTGAAATTTAAGTGTATTAAGGTGAAATAATAATTGAAATTAAAATAAATTAGATATTACAGTTCGTAAACATGTAATCTGACTAGAAATTCAATTATCACGGCATAATACGTATAGACCATTTAAATGAGGATCTGATTGTCCAGATTTTTCACTTTTAGCTAATTTGTGGTTCAAAGAAATTCTTACTCGATATTATTAATGATGTAATGTCTTATTACTGACTTAATAAAATTGAAATAATATAGCTTCTCAAATGAATTTTCAAGAAATATGTTTTAGGTCTGTGAAATTTGCATATCCTGAAATTGATCTTGCTTATAGGTTTTGGATGTGTATGATGGTACAATATTAGTTAACCGATTCTTCAGTTCCTGTCGAAAATTAATCAACTATTATGTTCAAAGTGAAAGTGTATTCACAAACTACTAATGTGGATAAAATGAGTTTACTAGCATTTGTGGATGTTGCAATAATATAGATGTAAATGACTCGACACCGCATTCATTGTATTTAGATGCTAGGTGGTTGGAGGTAGCTAGTAAAAAGCCATAAACTTAGGTTTCATGCTCGTTTGCACTTGTCAGGTGTACCTGCAATCTTGAAGGAACTGACTCTATATAGGAATCAAACCCTCATCACTCATATTCACAGTCTGAAACGTTACCAATAAACTATTCGAGCTACTACTGACCTCCCGTAATTGTGAGTTATTGACACTGACCAACCAATCACTAAGTGATAACGAAAATCATGTTCGTCTTACTGTTATAATTCTATCGATCAAATTGTAGTATAACTCGCTAGTTTAAGTGACTTGATATACTTTACATTGTACCTAAATATTAGGTGGTTCCATAAACCATAACGTTGAGTATGAGATGATTTGTGTTAGTCTAGAGACAATAAAAGTGAAATGGATGTTAAATCTATTGCTACTATGTAAATAAAGGAACAAAACAGTAATTAAATAAGATTAATTTCATTTAGTTTAAAAAATTATCTTATAAGTATAAATTCATCTTTCGTATTTAGAAAAAAATAAACAACCACTGTGTTTTACCTAAAACCAGACTGTTTCCATCCATATGTTTTAATAAAATGAAGGTCTTTAAATATTAATAAATTTCCTGGAGTTTTGATGAGAAACCGTGACGAGTGGAGTTCGACCGTGTCTGCTGTGAGACAGTTGCTTACTGGAGACAATAAATATTGGTCGTGTAATATCGTGAATTGCTTGAAATTAGACATTAACATTGTTGGATGCCGGCTAGGGGGTCTAGATTTTAAGCGTTTGCGCGCTAGACCAAAGGTCCTGGATTCGGGCCCCGCGTACAGGATCGCGTACGCACACTCCTGCGTAGTCTCATACTAGGACGAAACGGCCGTCCAGTGCTTCCAGATTTTCAGTGGTGATCTAATATTGTTCTGTTATTAAATAACAAAGAACTTCTTTAAGACAAAATCATAAACAATCTAGTTATTTTTATAATAAATGTTATGTATTTTGTTTTCCTTTTTTTTAATTAGTGTCTAGATTTACATTACAAAAGATGCTAAATCAATAGCCAGAATATGAAGTGGTCTTAGCAAAACCTAGCGTTCATAGGTTTCGTTTCAGGCTGAGATCATAACTGTTTGGTTTTGAAGGATCCCATACTAGAATAAAACAACTATCCATTACTTTGTGGCTTCCACCGGTTTTCGAACTCAAATCAGTTAGTGATGTACAACTGCAAAGTGATTTTTGTAGATTGAAGAAAGTTTAGTAGGCCGAAATTCTGAGCTGTGAGAGACTACTACTGTTTAGATAATATAAAATAAAGTTGTTGATTTAAACACTATATTTTCAGATAACGAGTAACCGATTTTAACTCTGATTTATTCATATTCAAATAGTACCTCGGCTTCCTCAGTTGCAGTCCTAAATATCAATCAGGCGGTTTAAACAAGCAATATAAGTGAATGACTAATATAATTTATAGAATATTATACAAACTTTTATGTTTAATTAAACTGGATTTGACATGATAATGTTTTAAGTTTATATCTATGACTGTGATAGTCAGTCTCCATTAAAAGTTAACATCAGTTAAGTAACAGTTGATATTGGGTTTCGTAAGAATCATTTATTATATAAATACTTGTAACTTCTGATTTACAATAACACTAATATTAGGTGACTAGTTACATTAGTTAGTTAGCTCAATAATTCAATGCTCAAAATACAGTGAAATACTTTTTATTGGAATTTTATTAACCTCTAGATTAAAATCACACCATCGGCGAAAGTGCAAAAGTGTTAATTAGAAAAAAAAAGAAATTATTTGGCTTTGTTGTGTATCTAACATTCAACTATCATTTTTTGGCAATAATCTAAACAAATACAATGTCTTGTAAAGTTAATCAAGTCAGAAGTAAGATAATACTTCTAAGTAACATTAGTTTAGAATCACTGGATTAAGAGTCATTTTTTCTTAAATTATTTTACTTTTCTTGTAACCTGGAGGTTTTGAAATCGATCTTTCAAGAGGATATTGTTGGGGATTACTGAAAAGTCTTAAACAAAGATTAAATACGTGATCTTAAAGTTCCTACATTTTTAATTGGTTACTTTTTACTTGAAATTAGTCCATAATGAAAAATAATCTATCATAGATCAATATATGTTGTATCGTTTCTTTATTTGTTTATAATAGATTAGGTTTCGTATCTGGCCTGCGATAATCCCTAATTATCGACCTTTAGGATTTTCTCCCAATGCGGAACTGGATGTGAACGTACTCGATAGAATATAAAATACTTTGAAAATCATCCTTCATGAGTCTATACGTGAAAATAAGGAGATCAGTAATAAATTGATTCCCAAGAAGACAAATTTGAAGTAGAACAGATCTCTACATGGTAAACTTTGATATACAAAATAAAATCATCATAATTGAAGAACAATCAATCAAATAACAGGGAAGATCATTCAGGAAACATAATTTGAAAAAATGTTATCACGGTTATGTTTACACGTTAGAACTACCATTTCTTGACAAAAACGAGATAATTAGACGTTTTCCTAAAATAGTATTTTTGCTTCCCCCCTCTTTTTATCATATCATGTTGAATAAATGAAAGAAGGCAAAAAGAAGAAATCACTAGTAGAAAAGAAAAGAAAATTGATAAGTTTATATTGATGAAGTTTGTACACTCAATTAGTTCATCGTAAAAGATTAGTTTAGTCGTCTGTTCTCGTAGTACTGAGAATAAAAATTCATTATCGAAAGATTTTATGTCTGAAGCTTGTACATCCACTCAGTTAGCAAGCCAGACAAGGACTCGTTTGCACACACTGACACATACAAACACATAAACATATATAGACGAAACAATGCATAAGATAAATCGGATCTGTCAGAAATAGATTACAAATAGAAAAGTAATTAAGTGTAAACACATTTTCTTTATTTTACTCGTAAAAATGTTTTATTTTCCAAAAAGGTGGGTATGTAAGTACACACACACACACACACACAAAATCCATGTATATTTTATGCAATTAATAATAATACGATGCTTTTTTCTCTCTGAAGAAGAACAAAATTTTCCTGCATATGTATAGACAACTTATTTTGTTTTTTAATGATCAGATCAATTAATTAAAGAATAAGTGAGAACCGATTTGTTTGTTTATTTGGAAATGTTTATGAAAACATAAAAACAAACCAATCTAATACAACACCTGAAGATTAATTATTTATTTTCCCATCATTTGTTGTGTATGTAAATACATGCACAGAGAATCAAGTCAATACCAGTAATGGTAGTAATTATAATCAAAATATGGACAATATAATGTTGGACAACCGTTACAAATGAATTAATACAATTTATTTGGTTTAAATTATCTATTCTATTCACTGCTGTTATCCTTTTCCATTATGTCTGACCATCTGTACATTATAAGCTCATCTCTGTCATCAATGTTATTATTATTATTACAACTGGTTAATAAAAGTTCGTCACGGTTAGTATATTTAATATTGGTGAGAATTAGAAACAAAATTCACAGTCGCGAAGAATACACAATTAAATCTACAGTTAACTGACGAATAAATAGTGAGCAGTCTCATAGTTTGACTGGTTCTTTAGTATCAATCGGATGCTGTCGACAAATGCAATACTAAAAGACTAAACAAAAATGATATACATTAGTACCCAATGATCAATCAATTGTAAATATATCAATCATACAAGATGTCTGTCGTGACCCGAATAACTCATTGATAAATTCCCATATTTTGAAAATGGGTGACATTGGTTTGAATCCACTAGGGATCAGTAGATCTCTGAAGATTACAGGTATGCTATGATGACAAATGTCAAATAGCACGAAACATGTATCTAGGATATCCTATATATATATACGGAGATGGTAAATTTAGATAAAATGAATTTATTGGGAAAGCTGTTTTCTATAGCCATAGGGAAGGGTGGGGAATAGAATGGAAGAATGCAGAGTAGATATAATTCCAAAAAAGATGGAAGTTAATGAATTAAAGAGACTCATCAGATTGAATATATTTTTTTAAAGAAAAAAATTGATAAAGGATAAACAATATGATACAGGTCACGTGTCAAATTACTCAAGACAGAATAATATATTATTTCAGTGGTTATATTTTTTGCGGGTTAAATAACTAATTTGTGACTAATTTGCAATATTTTTCTGGACAAAAATGAGAATAAATACTTATTTCAGTGTTAGAGTATTTGAATACATTAAAAATTCTCCCCAAAGTTATGTAAAAAGTATAGCTGATCTGAAGATTATTTCAGATTCATATGGCCATCAGAAGTAATGATCATAAACTCAGTGTATAGAAAGTTATATGTTCATTGGCTAAGAAGTAATTAGGTTTGTGGGCACTAGTACTCATTATTTTGATTATTAGATAAATTTCAAGTCTCGTCAAATGATATTTTCACAGGAAAAATGCCATGGATATTTTATTCACTAGAGAAAAACATTAGTTGAAGTAACCTGGAAAACAAATGATTGAAACCATATACTTGAAAGTTTTTTAGGGTTATGAAAAACATGTTGAAATGAAAGAAACTAGTACATATTGGAGAACAGATCTAATTTACCACCCTTTTTCAAGAATTATTCATTCTTGCTATGACCAGAGTTCCATTTATGCCTGAAAATACAACTGTTTTTTTAGGGGTTTGTGGAGATTATTAGGTTTTCGTAGTTTACATTATGAACTGACCTTAGTTAGACAACCACTCAAAAGCAGGAAGCACTGGATCGTTATTTCATCCTACTATGGGACTCCTCATCACTGAAGATAGAACTCAAGATATTCAAGTTTTACGGCGAGCGCTTAACGTTTAGATCATTGATTGGGCATCCGTGGTGCACATACTTCACCAATCCTATACTAATGATTAAATGACTAAATGATACCTCCTGTTTTTCGATGTCTGTCTAACTAAGATCAGTTCATAATATAAGCTATGAAATTTCAATCATATTTATTGAATCTTATTCACTGTACAAGAAAATGAATTCAGTGTTTTTTACAATATATGCGATCACTTCTAATAATTTAGTACCATTTTCGTCACTGAATAATAATAGCTCTTATTTAATTTTCAGATAACAGTTATTAATTCACTATGATGGATCTGACAGAATATAAATATTTTAAAATATATAACAAAATTCTTAACAATAAACTTAACAACGTCATCAATGAAGGCTACCGTAGTTTAGAAAAACTTGCTATTAATTAACAGACTTTTGAAATTACATTAGATGTGTAGGTTGATTACTTATTAACAAATCGTTATTAATCTCTTTAGATGGCTCAATATTAGCGTTGTGTATCCTAAAGAAAAAAAATTAAAATGAATCAGATAGTTAGTCGGAGGTAGTCACCAAGAGCTCCTGACCCCAGACTTCCTTTAAAATTGTGTTTTGTAAAACCGGCTAGTTACTGAGAGACCTCCAATGTCATACATAACTAACCCTTTAGTGCTGATTGGATTTTATGATAAACTTCTAAAACTGTGAAGGTTTATGATTTGGGTTTGAGTTTCACTAGAGAAACCATTATTTTCAAGATTATGGGTATGACGAATGCCAACCCCAACGAAACCTAAGTTTAGAAAAATTTGCCACTGACTACCTTCAACAATTCAACGTTTTCACCCAGTGAACATGTTGTCAAGTCACTTTAATCTGTGGTCACATTACAACTTATCTATGGAACTCGATGTATACTAATATATAAACAAACATGATATTACTCGCTAGTAAGAGACCAATTAATTGTCATATTTGGTTTACTCATAGAATTAATACTGCATTAACATTTTCAATTTCCAAGACAATTTCTATCATTAACGGATAGTAGCCAGATTTCAGTCACATTCATTCACGTATATTATATATGACTAGAAAATAGAGTCACTTATTTGTGCCTCTTAAAATTTTTCACCAAACTGCTTTTGTTTAAACCAATGAAAAATTATCCATCGTTCTTTAATTCTCCTCTGTGCTGACAATTATTTATCATACAAAAAATGTCAAGTCAATCACTTTGGGAATAATTTATATCAAACCCTTCATTGTTTGCTTGAAATACATAGATTACCCACTAAGATTCATATCCTATGATGAACAAGTTGATCATTGATCTTATGAAGATAAAATTGAAAAGTTTCAAGATTATGTTTATGGAGCTTAACTCTTCCATTCAATCTAACCTCAAGTAAAGCTGATAGTGATTTTAATGTGTGATAAATGTCCAGGAACTTTGTAAAGTTTGAAAAGTTACATGTCTAACTGACGTTACATTAGAGTATAATTACAAAAGTACATTTGTACATCTATAATACTAAACATTTAACAAAGATTTTCTGTTTTCTAAATTAATTCCAAAAAGGTTTATGAAATACTTAATATTCAAACAAAGAAAATAAATGTCTTTTTAGTATTATTTTTCCTCAAAAAAAATAGTTAGTCAGGAAAGTTCATTTTAACGATGATAATGTTACGGTGGATTGTTTGTTCACATTAATGAGTATTGTGTTATAAATTGTTACTTATATTTTACTTCATTTTCAAAGTTGCCAATGTACACGTTTTAGATAAATAATAATCACTCGTGGACTGGAACACAGTTTTACTCACATTTGTGTTCTATGTATTCTCATATCTGTCTATCTATTTATTTTTCTATCCGTAAGTATTTACCTTTGTGGGTGTGTTTATATATTTCAAGGGGAGGAGAGAAGAAAATCAGATAGTTATGAAGGTCACTGACATATTGTATTGTGAAAAGTCCCTTAATACCTTTTATTATTATGATAGTAGGTAAACAAAACATGACAAAAAACAGTAATATAACTCAATCGGTTTTTTGTATCTAGGCTATAAATATGGTTGTATATCACTATCCGACATGTGTTGTTCATATTAAAAACTATAAATAATCGCAAAACTAAGGCAAAAATAAAACAGACCTAATGAGGATAAGAAAATATTAAGGAAAGAATAATAGTCAAAAACAAATATATAGTTTTTTGTGATTGTTTATATAATAAATTATCTTAGTTACTATATACTAAACATTGGTGAGGCTTATCTTATAAAGACGAGAGGATAAATGGAGTAAAGAATCTAGATATCATTTTTAATATTCTTATTTTATTATAATGTGTAACATTTAATAATTTTTAATTAATTTTTACAACTAGTATGTATGATTTTAAATTTTAAATCGAGATTAATAAAAGTGTGAGTGGATTAGATCAGGAAATAGATAGATTGATAATTTAATTGACGGATTTATGGAGATTGCTCAAAGTTGACTTTCATCAGTGATTGATTTTAACTAAGCAACCATTGACAACTAGGAAACACTAGACAACTTGCACTAGGAAGTATGAACCTGATGATCTTAGATTCATTTCATGATGGAGTTGTAGGAGCATACTACTTTGAATTTCAATACTAGAACTAAACAATTATCGAATACTCCCTGATTTTTAATACTGTCCATAGTTGATATCAGTCCATGAAGAAAGTCAACATGAGCTTGCGAATCGTACAATGACTTATGGAGTAAAGGTTTCCAGGTAGTCAGGAATAACACAGTGACTCGTCAGTACTATTTGAGTATGTTAGCGTGCAATCGTAACTTACTTACTGACTCGATTGCTCTTGTTACCACACACGCAGCAAAGGCGTCAACCAAGAATCTCCAATTATTTTTGTCCTGAGTTCTCTTTTCCAGTTGTTTCAGATTGTTATTCATCCTTTCGATGTCTCCCTCCAATTCCCGACGCATCGTATTCTTTGGTCATCCAATTTTCCTTTTGCTTTAGGGATTCTAAGTTGGGTCTTTTCTCGTGATGCAGTTTGATGGTTTCCACAACGTATGTTCTATCCATCTCTAGCATCTTTTCTTGATTCCCTTTTCAGCTGGAAGTTGGTTTGTTTTCTCCCACAGTAGGTTGTTGCTGATGGTATCCTCCCAACGGATGTGGAGTGTCTTGAGTAGATAGATGTTTATATATACTTGTACTTTTTCTATGATAGTTGTAATATATATCAAAGTTTCAGCTACGTACAACGGAACTGTTGTATTGAAAACTCTGACTTTGATGCTGGTTGAGTCATTTTGTGTTCCAGATATTCTTTAATTTTGGGAAATATGACATTATAAGTGATTAGGATTTATCAAACAATGATAATTAGATTTAGGTTCACTCATGGTGCATTGCTTTTTGAGAAAAATACGTTCTAAATCAGCCTTTAGGTTTAACATGAAATAATTTTATTGTTCTTGTAAACTTTATGAATATTTACTAGTGATATCAGTTGATGACTAAAGTTGTCTTTAAAATGTGAGACTAACATAAATGTTTTTCTTTATTTCTTCCTAATTAGATAATCGTTCACCTATTTAATTCCTAATTTTTCTGATTGTTAGTAAGGTACTAGTCAATTTGATTACAGTTATTAATGAAATTCATAACGTTTATTTAGTTTAATTCAAGTATTATAAAATGACATGAAATGATACTTATGGTAAGATTTAAAAACATAACCTGTTGTTAAAAGTTGAATAACGGCTAGTAGTGGTAACTAGACATTGAATTTCATTCTGTTTGGAACTCATTAGTTTAATGTACTACTGACATCCTAGAGTTGATTTTAACGATGGGACGCAAACTCAATTAATTTACATTTTAAATGGTTATCTATTTATTTATTAGGATATTCTAGTTGTATCTTATTATTATCAATGGTTTTCGTTGTTTTCTTCCAAATCATGTAAAAAGCGTTTAATATTGAATAAAACCAATAAAATGATAAGTCAGTATAATAAAGTTTTATGTCTAATGTATTACTGATTGGAAAGCTGAGAAAAATTTTTTTAATGTCGTAAATACAATAGTAAATGATGACTATTCGATTCTTCAACTTAATTAGTTGATAACCAGAAGAATATACTACACTTCAGATGGTCATTAGCTTTTCTATTTTATTGTATTGTTCTCACTTTAAAAAAAAACTGAATTTCCAGTTTATCACAAGAAAAAAATCTAGAACCTACTAACTGATTTGAGGGTTCCAATTATTGTGCCAATCATCACTGATATTTTTTTAGCTTCATTTAACAAATAGAGAAAATATCAATTGTAGTATAAACTAGGACAGTCACTAACATCTGTCATCAATGTAACGTGATAAAATTTACAAATAAAAGTAGTATGGCTAGAAAAGTATCATTCAAAGTCAAATAATAACTTGTTACATTGAGAATTATCTGTTTTCTACACTGA
Organism: Schistosoma margrebowiei; assembly: GCA_944470205.2. Classification (NCBI taxonomy): domain Eukaryota; kingdom Metazoa; phylum Platyhelminthes; class Trematoda; order Strigeidida; family Schistosomatidae; genus Schistosoma; species Schistosoma margrebowiei. The sequence continues at coordinate 19,645,152 of OX104026.1, read as the reverse complement.
TTTGAAACAAACAACAAGAAAAATAATTCGAATGTGTTGGAATAGTTTATTCAAATGGAATGTCTAATTTCATTCCAATGTAAGGTAAAGGGGAAATACTGTTAAAAACAAGCGGTTGAATATACATGTTTGTCGTTAACGTTAGTTTATTTGCTGATTTTAAGTGACAGATCGTAAAAGAGAAAAAATCGCTGAGTATAGTATCTGAACTGTTAGTATCAATGAATTATAATTCTTTTTTTGTCATAAAACGGTAAAAGGATGTTTAATGACATTAAAAAGCATCGACATATGAATTCATAGCAAACTTAAACACCTGTCGTTTCATGTTTTACGTTGAAACATTAAAATAAAACAGGGAAATAGGTGCTTATGATTACGTAATCGCAGGGAAGAATACATCGGTAACTGGAGAGTTCTAAAAGTATTATATATTCAACCTGCAGTATTCTAATTTCTTGTAAGATTGGGGTTTATTTGCCAGCTACACAAATTCTCATGTGTAACCTTTCTTTCTGAAGTTTTTTGAAGTTACTGAATATCACTAAACATTTGGTACATTGAATCTTTCAATCTAACCTTACAAGTAACATTCCTAAGACCGGTATTGGGTGATACGAATAATGATCTACCAGCAAGTATCTGTATTTTTACGAAACTTGGTAAACATTTTCCTGTTCGTAACCAATCTGAGCAAAACGTTGACCCAGGAGTTTTACCAATTAAATCTATACAGTATGTAACGCAAAAGTTTTTTTCAAGTTAGGCTACAGGCCGTAAAAGATTTTCAAGATCCATTAATACTTATGATTATTTTGAACTTTGAGGTGATGTTTTTTTACAATTTAATGATGATAGGAATGTTTTTCATAAAATAACTGATTTCAATCCAAAACTCAACAATCTCGACAACCCCATACTAATAACTGAAATAAGACGTTGATATAATGCAGAATTAGTTATGATTTTCCTCAGAAGTTGTTATCCAAGCAACAGACAAACAAACAACTATATCATAGGTTTTATTAATCAATCACTATTTGATGCTATTCATATAATGACATTTCATTGAAATAATTGTGTTTTATACCAAAACAAAAAACTTTCTCATTCTCTTGTATATCTATAGCATAGTAACAAGGTGAAATTTAACAAAAGTCTATTTTATTTAATTCAAAATTTGTTGCCAATACTCAACGAATTTCATCTCATAACAAAAGCATTGTTCATGAGTAGACACTGTGACATTGTAACTGTATGATTGAAGGCTTTTTTGGAATACATAATCAATTAACAAACGTCTGACAATTTTAACACATTTAGTTACTACAAATAATAACAATAGTTTATACAATACTTGAGAAATGTGTGAATAGAACTTTCCGGATTCCATAGTAGATCAAGCGTGTGTGTGTGTGTGTTTATGCGTCAACTTAAGCTCATTAGATACAAACGATTCAATAGATCAACAAATCAATATTATATAGTCCATCCACTGTCTGATAATGAAGTTATTTTTCCCTGGGATATATTACATGTTTAAAAAATTTATGAACATTGAAATTATTGTTTATGAATCTACGGTGAAGCCAGATATTAAAGAGTAATGATAAATTTTATCTAAGATGAATAACTAACACATTAACCAATTAAAGCGTTTTCAAAGTACGTAACACCCGTTAACTTCTTCAGTGAAGTTGAATGCCAAAAAGCGTTTATATATTTACACAAACAGTCATCGTTCATTTACATTATTAATGACGTTATAATAAGAATTTGGCTATATGATATCGGTTACTATTCAGTGATAAGTTAATGTATTGTTTATTTGTATGTTATGTAAACACCACCATGAGAAAAAGGAAAATACGCAATGTTAAAAGATGAAATTGTTAAACATTAATATTACAGCAAAGAATACTACTTAAATTGCCGGTTAATAGAGTTTGTTTTATTGTAAAAATAATTTTTTTTACCTTAAACAAGTAGTCATGCTAAGATAAAATACTATACAGAATAACTCTTGCGATAAAAAGAAGTTTTGCTTGTGTATATCAAATCAATTAGATTGGTATTTGTGAAGCTACATATTCCAAGTATTAACTTGTTAACACAATGCACGCGATATCAAGTCACTTAGACTAATGACCACATTGCAACGTGATCGATAGTATTCGACCGGTACTTAAAGGACTAGATAAGTATGAATTAGGTTACCACTGAGTGGTCAATTAAGTGTTGATAACTCAGTCCATTAGAAGGTCAGTCAAGGCCTGTATAATTTGGTGACAATATTTCATATTTTGAAGTTCAGTTATGTTAGTTTGAATTTATCAGGACTCACTAGTTCCTTTAACAATAACAACTACGCCCTACTAATGAATGCTAAGTTTTCTGTCGACTATCTTCAATCACCTATTATGTTAAAATTTTATCTGATAACCTGCCTATCAAACATCTGAAGTAGAACAAGTTATACGAATTTTTGTAAACTAATGAATCACTAAAATTGAAATTATAGACATAGGCAACAACTTTACCTTAGTTTTATGCTATTTTATCATTCGATTATCTCAAGCAGATTCAATTTCAAGAACTAACGCAGTCTATGTAGAAAATCATTCATTTTCAATTCACTAATCAATCCCTATTATTATTTTCCTTACAAACTGGTTGTATACTGTATGTTATTTGACGTACACGAAACTTGTCTGGTATAATTTCCTTTGAAATCAGAAAAAAATTATACTTTCTGATAAGCCCTGACGAGGACAAAATCAAATTGTTAAACATGTGCTTATAGGAATTGTAAAATGTATAAAATTGTAAATAATTCCTTTTAGATGAAGCGAAGTATCTAGTTACAAAAAGGATTACATTAGAGAAAACAACTTAAAATTTATTTTAAACATTTAAATAAACTTCATAAAGATGTTTATCTTTAGTGTTTTTTTTTCAGAGAAAAGATTTGTTTTTTTAAAGTGGTAATTAGAATAGAACATTTTCAGGTCGCATTCACTTTGTAATTGTTATAAGCATTATAGTATTAATAGTATCATTTAAAATAGTATCAACAGTTGTAATGATAGTAATGTTGGTATAAATAACAACTAACGTCCAATTACACTTATAAATTGTAACTACACATTATCACATGCAGTTATATCAGGTCATTTATAGTAATAATAATAGTAATATTATTATTATTATTATTATTATTATTATTATTATTATTACTGTTGTAGTGCCATCAGTATTAATTAAAATTAAAGATGCGGTTGAGATAATGCACCTTTTTTCTTTTAATATTTATTCTAACTCGTTTTAACTTTAAAAAAAGATTCTCTTCACAATACTTTGTGATTTTTGTTTCACTGTTGTTTAATTATATATACTTCATACAAGCGTGTAACGTAAACTTACTGATTTTCTAAGATTGACTCGTATTATTGATAAAGTTAGAGAACTTTCTGTATCAAAAACGTTGGTTATGGAGCTCATATGTTCGTTTTTTTACGTAAGTTTGCAAGCGTCATTAAGTCTTGTATAAAACCAGAGCTATGACCGTAAACAATGATCCATAATTTGGAGAACGGCGGTTAACACGATATCTATTATGGTGTGAGGATACCATAAAGTCATCAGAAGACTATCTATCACGTATATATATTTGGTGCACTCTTGTGTCAATATGTATGTGTTCAAATAAATAAAATATCTATCATGTTAGGAAGATGTTGACGTTCAAGAGGGACACCAAACTATGAGACATTTTATTCTACCAATTATTTATGTAATGATTTTAAGATATAATCCTAATTCATTTCCTAATCGTTTTATGCTCTGAAGTGAAGTCGGTATTATGATAATCTTTCGTTATCAACATGAGTTTCCTTCTTGATAACTCAGTCAGCTTTCAACCTAGTTGGTCAGGGCTCTGTTCACCTCCTTCATAGATAGTTAAATCCGAATTATTGTTTTTTATATTGAAGACATAATTCATTCAAAGAGTACTCAATTTAAGTAAAAATAACTCATCTAACTTATTTATTACCGAAAGTATATAGTAATTATCGATAGGTGTTTACATTGTGAACCTATACTAATTCTTGTTTATCAGTAATGACAGTGGTTTACATTCGCTATATTAACTCGCTGAGAAAATGTAGAGGATTGAATTCGTCTAGTAAAGAACAAACAAATTATGAGTCATAATGGGGGGTTACAACTCTAGTGACATGGTTTTACAATCAATTTATACGTATTTGTAGACTTGAAAGAAAAAAACTGGTTTCTACCTCTAGATGTTAGGCTTGGTGATATTTGGTGGTGGTTGAAGGTAGTGGGCAGGAAACCCTGGACCGACCTCCTGTAGGACTAAGATGTAATCGCAATTGATTGATCACTGGGTGGTGATTAATGTCATGTGTGTCGAGTCCTTATTAGGGCAAATCGAATGCTATTGACCAAGTTGCAATGTGGCCAGCAGTCTAGGTGACTCGACACTGCGTGCACTATGCTGCGATTAGGTGATGGTTGGAGGTAGTCGACAGGAAACCATGGATCGGGGTTTCGTGCTACTTAGAACTCGTCAGCAAGGTGTACCTGTAATCTTGAAGGGACTGGTGCTCCCTGACTGGTTCGATCCCGTATCATTCGGGTCCAGGGTTTCCTGTCGACTACCTCCAACCACCATCTAATCTCAGCATAGTGCACGCAGTGTCGAGTCACCTAGACTGATGGCCATATTGCAACATGGTCAATAGCATTCGATTTGCCCTAATAAGGACTTGACACACATGATATTGATCACCACCCAGTGATCAATCACTTGTGCTTGATGATATTATTCGTTCTTCTGATGTCAAGTTACTCACCATCAAATGTTGTACACAATAAATATAATCAGACTGTTTAAACATAATGAGGATTGTCTAGAAAATAAAGAAATTACTCTAATTATCATGCTCTGATGAATTCAATTAAAATCTTACGTGATTCATCGAAGTTACAACAACGAAAGGAGGTTAGATTAAATATAATATCAGTGATTTACCGATGATGTGATTTTATTTATTTATTATTGGATTGTTGGATTCAGTTAAGAAAGTGTTATTTGCCAGGTTAAAGTTGGACAATACCTAGCAGAGGAAACTTAGATGCTCGTTTTATCCTATTCGGGGTTTATCAGCTGAATGTATTTGCAACATTTAAAATCCATAAATAAGTGGTTATATGATTCGAATGAGAAAGATGGATGATAATTTGTTATACAATAGAAATATTGTTAATTTTTTTTAGAAGTTAGTGGTAGTCGCTTGGAATTCGCTAATGTTTTTTGACACCACCTTCTCAACTAGTAACGATAAGTAGCAATTTATATAACTCAGTCTTTATTAGGGTTTTCATTAACCTCAGTTATCTGACAAACTAAGTTTAGTCAGCAAGTTAGTTCATGTTTATTATATTCTATCGATTCCATATACTTCCCAAAAACCTGGATACATGGAACATGAACATGGTTGCATTGTTACTTTTAAACATATTCATATGATTATAATGAGTTATATGAATGTTCATGGTAATTTTTACTAAATTCTGTGTTTACAATCAGACAAATCTTCGGCTTCAGAAATTGTCTGTTGTATTTTATTTAATGAGTACAAACTACTTAAAATGCATTGAGTAGTAAAACAGCGTTTTATTATAGAGAATATGTGCTGTCATAAATCACACCCTAATAAGGTGTTAAGACATTGAAGGAAGAAGAATAAAATAATCTACAGTTAGATTAAATAGAGTGACCAGAATTCTCATGACCAGACGAGGTATGTATCCATCTAACAAATATACTGTCTTCGGCCCAATATCCTACTAAACTAGTGAGGATTATTTGTACATCAGTGAATAAAATAATATTTACTGGTTATATAATAATCAAATTACAGTGGATTATAAGACACATTAGTAATAATAATAATAACAACAGGGAATATGTGACTCAACAAACATCTCAATATCCAGAATGGACCAAATATTTTGGGAAAATAGTTAGTTAATACAAAGGGATTAAGAGTCCGATTACAAGTTATGACAAAGAGGTTTTAACATAATGAATGGAAAGTGATAAAAAATTTGCAAAGTTATTTACAATATCTTCTTTGGCCATAGAGTGGATAGAACCTTTTCTTACATACAAAGACGACGGTTATTGGCTTGATTACTTGTTGGTTCTTCTATGTGAAAACACTAAGTACTAAACTTGTTGAGAAAACATATTAGAATACAATGAATGATTAGAAAGGATTTAATTTTATTGGACAAATGACTATTGCTGATAAAATGCGACAGAACTATATTTTTCTGGAAAATGTATTACTCAAGACAAGATGACCTTTAATATATTTTTCAAGAATTCTGATCTATTTATTTCTGGAATTAGTTTAGAAATTAATTCTATTATCTTGATTATCAGTATATTAGAGAATAAATAGTCAATATTTTTGACTGTACATTATCTACAATTTTAATATCCTTATTTTTCATCATGGAATTAAAGCTGAAAGTGTACTTACCGATCATGTTTATGACTAAATTGTGTAAATAATCCAAGATACGAGTCGTCTAGTTTTTGCATTATTGTACGGATAATCACGTATTTCAAAAACCAAAAAACGGAGAATTTATGGTTTGTGAACCTCTGGTAGACTATAAAGTTACGGAGTATTTGACCGTGTAAATTTAAATGTGTTCCAAGTGACTGGAAAAACGATTGGTTTCGACGTTAAATTTTAAATTTTTTTAGAAAGTTAGATCAATTCAAGTTCCTAAGCATTTATATGAAGTACATTAAACTTAGCAGATTTGCTAAAGATGTATATATATTCAAGTTGGAAAGAAATTTTTTCACAGAATTTATTTATGTATAAGGATAACAATGTAATTAGTATTCGTAGATCTGTCCATTCAAACTATGGTTGGACAGTCTAATGAACTAAATTGTAAAAACTAATGACAAAGAATGATGAATTATTTGAAAAGTGGATAATGTTTGAAGGTACTTTATACTCATGTAGAATAACAATTAAATAGTAAGCTAAATGTGTTGTGTTTGGTAGTATTAATACATTTTACTTAGAGCTATTATTTGTTATTAATGTAACAAAGACAAATGTATGATATAATTACACACATAGAGACAAGTTAATCTGTTTTTAATTTTATTATATCCTAATGTCGCTATTTAATGCCATTTTAGATTCTCAGTATAGGTTAGCATAAAAACACTAACTTATTGAGTTGCTTTTGAGTTGTTTCAAAATTCAAACTAGCGATTTGAAGACCGTATTATTTCAAGGAATTTAGAAGGGTACATTTCTAATCTCCTAACAAACATAAATTATAGAACTTTCTGGTTTTCTAGTGGATGAATAGTAAATTGAGAAGTCAACTGTTCATATTTTTCATATTCAAAGAATTTGTTTTTATTTAGCTCAATAATATTAGTTATTTCACAGGTTGAAATCATGAGTCAGTTGAAGCTAGACCACCATTGAAAATCTTGAAGCACTGGACGGCCGTTTCATCCTAGTATGACCGTCCAGTGCTTCCAGGTTTTCAATGGTGGTCTAGCTTCAACTGACTCATGATTTCAATCTGTGAAATTTCTAAAATCTCCACAAAACCCATTCTAATATTAGTTATTATTATGACTTGATTCATTACTATATGTTTAGTTATAGATCAGAATTCTCAGAGAAAAATATTCAATTGTGCAACAGTTTCAGAGCTTATGTTCATTTAACTTGTAAATATTCAAAATAGTTTTTTGAACTATGATTAGGTGCTCACTTTCTTAATCGCATAAATACTTGAAATTTAATTAGGTATTAAGATTGGATTTAGAATATAATGTCACTTGTAGTTCATTTAATACTTTGTGTATACGTAAGTTATTAGTGGGGTTCTGCTTAATTATTAAACTATTTGTTATTACTTAATTAAAATTTATTACATAATTCAGTTAAGAATACCTTCAATACTATAGACATACTAAATTTATTCTGTTTAGAATAAAAACAACCCAATTTATATAAAATGAATTGTACCGTGTGAAATTCCACGATCTATTAACAACAATATTTATTCCGGTCGTTATGAAATTAGACTGATTTGAATCAATCATTAGAATTTTTCAAATCTTTACTAAAATTATTCATCAACTATTAATGAAAACTTTTCATAGGAAACACTTCAATTCTGCTTGAAATCTGTGCTGATGATGTCGTTCAGAATAACAATGTAAGCATGACCATACCACCTAGATCAAAGAATAAAACTCAATCAAAAACTATGAATTATTTAATATAAACCAAAAGAACTTCCAGGTCATAGTTGTGTTATTTTGTAAAGAACTTCGTTGAAGCATGTAATTCCGATTTATTCAGTTTTTTTTTCTGAAACGAATAAACTTACAAATGACTACTGTATATAAACAAACTTCATTGAATTCTAGTTCAAAGTGATAAATGCAAACAATTCATTGTAACAATGAATAATATCAATAATAAATTAGAATTTTAACCTAAGAAATAGAAGCTTCTACATTGTGAAATTGTAACGAATGAAAAATAACTTTAAAAATAATTAGTCACTAAGACTTAATAGATACAAATCATGAAATTGAAAGTTGATAGATATGACGTTTTGAGTTTTGTATCAATTCTAAGCTTTTCTCATTATGCTTATGATTATACAAATCAAATTTACTAAGTAGTATAAACATTTTTAGTCTTCAATTCGAGACTAACATTAACATAAAAGTAGATGTTATTATTATTATTATTATTATTATTATTATTATTATTATATGTTAATGCTGTAGAAAATATTGTGCTGAAACGTCCTCAGAGTATTTAAGTAGCTACTTAATATAATACTCGTAAGCATTTTAATAAAACGATAGGTTGTTTACGGTATAATAAAGTAAGAGTAATCATTTCAAAGTGATTAATTAACACTTTTATAGCCTTCTAATATAATGGTGATTTACAAATTATAGAGTAGTAATTGACAAATAATAAGTTTTTTTCTAGTTAATAGATAAGTTGCAGTTAATTGATTTTGAATTAGATGATTTAAAATGATTATCAGATTTCATACAATCTATGATTCATTTGGCAACAGTAGTGTTTGGTGTACTTGTAGTTTTAAAATTATAGTGAATGTTACTTTAAATGGGTTTTAGAGATTTTATACGACCTATAGATAACTTTTATTATGGACTTATATTAAACGATCTATTGCTCAGCATTTGAATTTCATGGTTTATACATAACAAACTGAAAATTGTTACATGACTGTCAAAGAAAAGGAACAGTGAGAAATGGACCTTATTTTTCATTTCTAGTATATGAGTGAACGAGACGAACTCACTAGAGTTTGAATTCAGGATCTTCAGATTTCACAATAATCTCTTAGCTTTTAGGCCACTAAGCAGCCATACAATGGTTTGGATTTTATTTTGATTCCAAATATTCTTCCATCTAACTTCATTATAAGTGCGAATGATTTATTGTTAATAAAATTCTCTGAATGCTTCCCAGGTGGAGAACTACGAAATCCATCATTCAGAAGATAGAAGTGTTTATTAACAGCTGTCTATGCAAAATACTTTGGATTCGTTGGACAGACGCTATCAGAAACAACCTACTATGGGAGAGAACAAACCAGATCCCAGCGAAGAAAGTAATCAGGAATAAACACTGGAAGTGTGTATAGAACACACATTGAGGACAGCACCCAACTGTGTCACAAGAAAAGCCATCACACGGAATCCTCAAGGTCAAAGGAAAAGAGGAAGACCAAAGAACACATTACATTGAGAAATGGAGATAGACATGAGAAAAATGAACAAGAATTGGATGGAACTAAAAATGTAGGCCGAGGACAGAGTGGGTTGGAGAATGCTGGTCGGCGGTCTATACTCCATTGGGAGTAAAAGCCTAAAGTAAGTAAGATTTCTATGTATGCAGTTATCATTATTGTTACATATAATTAATTATTTTTCAATGATTGATACTTTTAATCTTAACTAATTCATGTTCTAATGTAACTAATGTATTGTTTATGTAAAACTACATCATGAAATGCTTAAAACAAATTTTTTCTCCTTTACTAATTAGATATTCTACGAATATGGTTTTCATTCAGATTTATACTGTAATTCACAAGAATATTTCATTGTTTTTTTCGTAATTTTTTCTTTCTTTTTTGATTCTTTTTGTCTGAAAAACGTATATTTGAAAATGCCACCTGTCAAACAAAAAAAATTAACTTAATTAATTTAACAGAATACAATTTGGGTGTTAATGTGTGATAGATAGAAAAAAGAATAATCTGGAGAATAAAAGAAAACAGAAATTTATTATATACATAGTTGATAAATGTAACTAAAAGGCTTCAAATCAGTTACTCTTATGTAATTAATTTAGGTTTCTACTAATAGAGTTATGATAAGTAATAGTATATTAGATCTTCGAATTACTATGCAACTATTAAATTTTATTCTTGATTATTATGCGAATCATCAAAGAAATCGAATTTATTGTTTGAATTTCAAGAATAATTGATGTATTGTCTGGAATAAGGGCTCTCAAATTATTGCTTAATTAGATCTTAAAGTTAACTATTTAAAGATATCATAATGTAGGACGTACTATGTAATCTTCAACCTAGTTAAAGACTTTTGATTGAATATTTCTACAAACCAGTGTTAGTCATAGCTTAATTTAAACTTTTCAAATATATATATATATATATATATATATATATATATATATATATCGAGGTATACTTTTTATACGTTCGTTTCAGGAGTTTATGTTTAGAAAATAAATTATTACTGTTCAGCAGTAATAATTGTTTTCCAACCATATTGGATCAATGAATTATATAAATAAGTGTGGTAATTCATCCTTAGAATTATGGGTAAAAGTAAAAACCTTTTATATATATGCTGATTTCCACAATAGGACGAAACGGCCGTCCAGTGCTTCCAGGTTTTTCATGGTGGTCTAACATCAATCGTTTCATGATCTCAATCAAAAACTTAACAATCTCCACAACCCCTAAACTGATATCTTTTTTGAATTGGACTAATCTCTGTGTTCTGCCAGATGAAATAAAAGTAAGATTAATTGGTTTAATAAATAGTTTAGATAGAGTTCCTAAGGCCTCTTTAGTGTCAATCAAAGATCGTTCATAAGTAATATTTTTTTTGGGAATAAAAACTACTATTATCTTCTCTTATTTGCATTTTAATTATTTTTATTTTATGTTATTTAAAAAACTTAACTAATAAAATAAAGGAACTTGGAGATTAATCACATTACTCTTCATTCTTCTTCATACAAATTAGTTTTTTTATTACAGTTTACCTAAAAATAACAACTTCGTTTATTTACTATTTTCGAATTTATCAGGTACCTTGGTAAGTTAAAGTTGATATACAAACTATTGGTATTTATAATGTTAAATATAAATACAAATATACACAAATCCCACTTTATGAATCGACTGGAAAGTTTATTGTATACATATACAATTAGACAATAAGTAATGTTATTTTATCCAACCCCACTTATTTTTTTCTCTGGGCAGTTCTCATCTTTACTGTTTATAGGGAGAATTTACACTAAGGAAATTAACTTAGCACGTATCTAAGTGTAGATATATTTCAAAAGGGGCATATCAAAACATATATATATATATATATATATATATATATATATATATATATATATATATATATATATATATATATATAACTGATAGAATAAACCTGTCAAAAATTGACATATCATGGTTAAGAAAACTACAGGTCATTTTTTGAACGTGTAAAATCTTATCCCACGATTTATTTATCCATTTCACTCAATTAATTTGTTGTGGCATTATCCAACAGACAGAAAAAGTGTGTATACGTGAAAGGTTTGTTATAAATAAAATCACTGAAATAGTTACTGACTGACTGATTTATTTCACTGGTTATTAAATAAGTAAATCCCAGTAAATAGTGTACTGTTATTCTATGGAGAAATGAAAAAGATAAGTGGAGAAAAACAGAAGAAAAAAATGAGATGGAAGAGAGATTAGTTAGTTCATTATTAGAAGAAAATAGTTTTCGTGAAGTCAAACTGTCAAATTTAGGCTAAATTCTAGGTTTTGTTGTCACTCTGCTAGATTCTATTTAAATATATGTATATCCATATAAATGAATATATATCTATATATAAGTATGTAATGGTGTATATATTTTGATGAGGACGTCAATAAAATGCCCTGACAATATCTTCAATATTATTGTACGTTTCGAATTAGTTACTTAGAGAGAAAATAATAGTGTATAGATATATCTATATACAAATATGGATAAATTACATGGCCATTATAAGCATTCTTGATAAATAATCTGATAAACTATTCTATTTAATAGTGAAATGGGAAATAATTATATTTCATATTAACTAGTTAGATATGATATGACCTTTTCGTAACCTATTCATCTTGTTAAAAATTCTCACAATAATAGATAGTAAGTAGACATGATATACGTATACAAACAATATGAAAAAGATTGGAATATTTTCCTGTTATATTTCATTTCTTAAACATTGGATAGCTTGAGTGTTTTGTGATTAACTATCTGACTTTGTCATTTATTTTGACAGTTGATAGTTGATATATCGATTAGAGATGAAAATGATCCATCATTTTAAAAAAAAACTCAAGTTCGAAAATAATTTGTGAAGGGAGAGGCTATTGATAATATAAACATTAGATAAAAAAAACACTTAGCAATAATAAAATGAACTGCAAAACCTTGAACAGGAACATAACATTTAACATTGAAATGTATAGTTGTTTGACCGAATCATCAAGGTATCCTTCAGTAATGGGTCATAGAGAAGGGGGATTTAATCATACGAAAAGTTCATTAAGAAACAAAGCGTATTTAAAGACAAATAGCTACATTCTATATTGTACTTGTTATTACCTCATTGGAACAGAGTTAGGATGAGTTAAAAGTTATCAATAGAAAAAAGACCGGTATATCGAATCTTAGCTACAATATCTGCTCGTTTATCATATACAATTTCAGCTCAAATTTTATGTAATTTAGATGAAGAAGACAATTCGGCTCGTATACATAAATGTCAGACTCCTTTATCAAATCTAAATTCAATGTATACACTAAGTACATAGTTTAGAAACAAAGTGGCTATGAGAAAGGAAAATTTTCTTTTACAAAGTAGTGCGTTGGGGGAGAAAAACGAATTTTAGGTTTTTTTTTTACAACTCAGAATCTGGAATCATCATATGCCAATGAAGCAAAAGCATGGATGGTATCCATCATTCATCTCCGCCTAAAATGCTTATGTCTTAATGGCAACATAGAGAAAATCCGCACAAGATGCATGTGTGCCAGGAGAGAGAGATCATTCTCAACCTTAAGCATCAATGGAAAGATCTAAACAACCATTGTATATGATTTTTTATATCTACTTCCAGAAAATTTACAAGTTAAATGCCTTGCTATGATCAAACGTGATGGTCTCTAAAGTGAGTATTATTATTATCATCACTCAATGTTCACATATGACTGAATTGAAATATTCTCATTAGTAATATAACAAAATGAGCATTAAAATATTCTAGTGCTTTCTTTTTTCCTGAAGTTATAAGCTACTAACTTTCTTTTCTATATGTATACGTGGACTATGCAATGTCATCTTACATGATAGATCAGAATGGGGTTTGTAGAAATTGTAATTATTTTGATAGTTGAATTCATGAGTCGATTTAAGCTAGACCACCAATGAAGGCCTAAAAGCGTTGGACGGCCTTTCCACTCTAGTATGGGACTTCCCAGCAGTGCGTGTCCAGCACCCCGCACGCGGGGTTTTATCCAGGACCTTCAGTCTCGCGCGCGAACGCCTAACCTCTAGAACACTGTACCGGCATCCAACAGCGTTAATTTCTAACTTCCACCGATCCATGAATGGCTGCTTAACCATTCATTCATTGTCTGAGGTTGATACTTGTCTCTACTCGATACGGATTGGACTCCACTGGTCACAGCTTCCCACTAGAACTCTAGGAAATCATCTTAAAGCCAGTCCCTAGTAAGCATATGATGATTATGACCAGAATGGAGTTTATGGAGATTGCAGTGATTTTAAAATGATGGAGAAGACCAAAGTAAAACCCTATGTTAATAATATCCTGGAATTATTAAAATAATCCTTATTAGTACATATTTAAGACACAAATTAATTTATGGCATATCATTGTTTCATAGGATAAACTATCATAGCTGTTTCACACATTATATGTGTATAACACCATACTATAACTATGCATATTGTAAAACTATTTGTTTTCCTTGCTACAAATGAGTATTATTACTATCATTATTATTGAGGGTCATATTCATTGATATTATTAAGGTAAGGGTTTTACTAATATCATTTACTTTATTGAATCTGTTTCTGATATCAGTGCATTAGGTAATATGATTATTGATCTGTAATTACTTTTCAGTTCTTTTTTCTTCTGACTATTAATTTAAAAGTAGAACAGTTAAGAAATAGTGTAGCAGTTAGCTGAATGTGTTAATATCGTGATTCAACAAAATGGTAGTTCTGGATAATCCAAACATACTTTAACACATGATTAATATTCCTTAATATCTAATTATAAACTTATGTAAAACGTGTAAGTTTCAGGTACTTTTTGTGAACAGTTGTAAATGGCCGTTGTAAATGTTAAAAACAGAAGTTAATCAGTCTCTTCTAGCATGCATAGATCCTGAGTGAATTATGCCTATTTTGTCACAGTCAGAAGTGTTAGTAAAGCTAGTAAAATGCAAATGCGTATAAATAAAATTCATAGTCATATAAGTTAGGGGATAACTGGTTTCAGCAGTTTAGTGAATAACACGTTAGCACTTTAAAAATAATGGTGCTCAGTTTGAGTTTTAATGTGAACAGCCACACCGGCTAACCAGTTCCAGGTCACATTAAACACGAGTCCCAGATGCTCGAAAGAAATAAAAAAGGTCGCCACCATCCCAACAGAGAGCTGGGAGTAATTTATCTAGGCCTGATGATTCAATGAGCTTCGAGAGTAGTAGTCACTTGAGGACTTCCATCTCATCAGACGGATCAGTTTTCACTGGCTCTATCCATCATTCAAGACGTCGGTTAATGTTATTGATTGGCGTCTTATCAGATTTACAGATTGTTTTACGCTCACATATGCCAATAAAAGACTGATCAAATGCAGTCTTAAACATCAATGGGCAGATTCAAGTAAAACATTATCAAGTGAATTATGAATGGTCATTTCTAATACACGATTTAATTCTAAATAGTAAATTTATTAGAACAAAATTTTTAGTAGTACAAAAAGAGTAGTATAAAATGATTTGAATTAGTCAATTCACAATTATTGTTTTCTTTAATAATAAAACACTTGTATTCTTCTGTTTGACTATCTAGATTCCTATAATAATTACAGCATAATTGAATTATGAAGAATATTTTCATTAAGTAAATTTTGAGCTCCAAAGACCTACTCAGCAAAGCTTACAGAAGCAAGAAAAAAGCTGAGAATATTTCTCTTGATTAACATTGCATAGAAACTTCCCGGAAACGTTTAGAAAAATAAAGAATTATGTGTCATAATTTGGTTGGATCATCATTCATTTTATTAGTAGATTTAGTATTCCGTCAAAAGTTTCAGGAAGGTCGGGGAGATCTGTGAATCTATAAATAAACATGTGTTTATGTGTCCGTATTAACCATAGAGTAAAACTCCTTTTTTTATTTATTGAGTTTTCTCTACTTCCATGGCTCAAGTGAAGAATAAGTTTAGAGATCAAAGAGGCGGCTGGGGATTCAATATCCAGAGTTTAAGTGGTACACTTATCAGAATAGACATTCATTGATGAATGAATTAAATTTGATTCACTTTGGTTTACTTAGGAGATAAACGGCGAGACTATAATTTATGGACGGACCAATCAGGTGTAAGATAGCAGGTCTTGGATTTTGGCGCCAAAATTCACTAATGTATTTGGCTAAATAGATTTATGGCATTATAGCTAATGTCAGTTCGTGATGAAAACCCCAAATGTAATTCCTAACCCTAACCATCAACTGTAAATCATAATCTAATTCCTCACACAGGTTCATAACGCTCGTTTGGTCCTGGTTATTAAGTGGAAACTCTCAAGGTCAGTCTAGCGTCGCTCGAAGGTCGCCCATAAATCATAATATCATCAGATAAACCAGCTTTTAGTATATTTGAAAAAGGATCAAACTGTAGAAAAGTAATGATTGTACATTAACAAATGGACGAAAAGTAACTAGCTCTACCAAATAAGATATTTTATAAATAATTTATCATATATATTCACAATAACTATTAAGCAAAGTGATCATCAAGGATAATACACTATAAGCACTAATGTATTAATGAAAAGAACCAGTTATAAAAATTTCTATAGTTAAATATCGCTTATTTTAAAGTTGAAATGAATTCAAAACTTTGCCAAGTTTTCGAATAAAATTGTCATAGTTATCGTCATCTAGGATTTTTCTTTTTACTGATGAATTGCTAATAAAATGAGGGAATTAATGAACAGTTAATACTTACATGCCTACCTTCTAAGGTTCTATATACATATAATCACCTTGTTATACTGTTTATATATATATATATATATATATATTTTGACATCATGTATACACAGATCTCTCAATTTTAACTAAATATGACATATTTTGTTTACAGTATATGTTAGGAATAGGCGTATCTTTGTCAATGTATCACATAGTTGTTAGTAATGACGGGTCATGTTGCTAACTTGTAGTAAGAATATATATATATGTAACTTTACACTATGATTATTTTTATTACTTGTCAAAAGATTGAAAAAGAATTGTTAAAGAAGTTTTAAATTAAGTTTATACGAGGTGGTTAAGCATATAACCGATAATTATAACTTAAATGATCGGAAATATGTTGCCTCTTTTTTCTAAATGGAAAGCCATCGTCCAGAAGATACAAGTGTTTATTAACAGCTGTCTATGCAAAATAATTCAGAACCGTTGACCAGACAATATCAGCAACAACCCACTATGGGAGAGAATAAACCAGATCCCAGCGAAGAAAGTAATCAGGAATAAACACTGGAAGTGTGTATAGAACACACATTGAGGAAAGCACCCAACTGTGTCACAAGACAAGCCATCACACGGAATCCTCAAGGTCAAAGGAAAAGAGGAAGATCAAAGAACACATTACACGGAGAAATGGAGACGGACATGAGAAAAATGAACAAGAATTGGATAGAACTAGAAAGGAAGGCCGAGGACAGAGTGGGTTGGAGAATGCTGGTCGGCGGTCTATACTCCATTGGGAGTAACAGGCGTAACTACGTAAGTAATTATGTTGCCTCTTTAAGTGTTTACACAATCATCATTTGATTCTGAATTTTTTTTCTCTTTTTTTCGACTAGATTTAATGAACTTTTGCAAAAATCAATAAGTTATTATAATTCAAATTTGATTATGGGGTTATGTTACTATTTTTTACAGTAGACATTTTATTGTTTAACCAATAGACTGTTTCATTTGTTTAATTCAACAAGATAGCAATGTGTGTATATCGGATGAATGTATTTTCATCTTAGTGTTAATGTTCACACTATGACTTCAAACCTAGTTCCTTCTTTTTTAAACTTCAATGCGTTATTCATTGAGGTATTAAGTCTACATAGTTAGTGGTTCGCTAAACCGGCATGAATTTGTTTTGTTATCTAATCTCCAATGTCATCAAGCGATTATACCTTTAATTATTAAAAAAAAAATTCAGCGTGAATAAAATTACTTAACAGGTTTTAGATATCATGATGATACAGATGTTCAAAAGTTTTGCATTACATATCATATTAAATTTTGGGTTAGTACGTCAAAGAAGTCCAGAACTTAGCTGAAACAATTAATCAATGTTTCTTAGTTCCAGTTAATATTACTTTATGAAGGAAACTAATTTTCCGAGGATCTTGAGGTATGTTTACAGTCTTTATAGTTTTAATAGAATGAGTAAAAAGTACAAATATGTTATTTATGTTTTATAAACCAAGTGACTGTTAACTTGTATGTTAATGAAAAGAATCAGCTTTATGGTGTAAATACATATCTTAAAAGTATGTAACTCTATGTTTCTGATTAACATGGAATTTAATTAAAAAGAGTTTTTTTGTATCACATCGGAACTGTAGAATATTTGTCACAAAATATTTCTATAAAAAGGTATAATGATGAGAATAGAAGATTTCAGAATAGTTTTATTCTCTGTCAATGCACATTTTATAAACATAGTCATTTGTAGTGTTGCGTTATAATTATTTCCTACCGATATAATGATTGAAGTCTTCCAAATACTTTAATAATACATAATTTAATTAAAGAAAGTAAAATATTTAGTTAAACAAACACAAAGTACATTACAATAGTAACTGATTAGTAAATAGTGTGGCGTGTGCTACTTATATTGACATAAGTAGTATATGATGTTAGTCGTGAACAGAAGGTCTGGCAGCAGAGAGACAAGAGGATCGAACATTAAGGAATAGAAATAAGATGCAATTTGTGTGAAAATGCAAGAACAATGAAGTCTGAGTCATTTTGAGACAATTGATGGACATTTTGCAAATTAAGTATTTACTTTATGATTGTTAGATTTTATTAACAAGTCCTGTAATTTCGTGTTAAATACATTCGATTGTCCCCACCCGTGTTCTGTTCACTACAGTGGTACAACGAAATGACTAAATATTTTCAGCTTACTACAATACTTTCATAAATAGAGGGTGGTGTAAGTATTCACCTGTTCAGGGTTAATAAAGTTTAACATATTAATTTAATAATAAAAGTACATTATGGTTGCATAAAAATGACCAAACTGAGGAGAAAGATTTCTTCTTGTTCAAGACGTCAAACATGAAACAGCTATTGAAAACTGGAGAGAAACAACATTGAAGTAATGGTATGTTATTTGTAAGCTGAAAAGCCTCCCTTATGAACAGTGTGATTGAAGCAGTTCATGGAATTGCTTGGATATGATCGTTGATTTGATGAACGAGTTGTATGTATACTAATTTATCGGTATATAAATAAAAAGATTCCTGTCGACGGGAATGTTAGGATCGAAATAAAGAACCAACATAAAAAAATTAGATAAATATTACTTCCACATTTAAAACCCCGAACTAATCTTCAGTAGACCACCAGTGAAAACCTGGAAGTACGAGATAGCCGTCTCATTCTAGTTCGAGACCGCTTAGCAGTGCGGATTGACGATGTCAGATGCAGGAATCGAAACAAGGACATTTAGTTTCGCGTACGTACGCCTAACCTCTAGACCACTGAATGTGAATTTCTAGCTTCAATCAACCCATCATCTTGCATAAATCTTCATCCATTACCTGTGTTGCGTAACTGTTTCAAACCCGAAACGGTCGAACTCCACTGGTCAATACTTCTTACCAGAATTCCAGGAGTTAAATCTTGAAGCTTATCGCTAGTGAGCAAATTATTGTTATTAGTTGGAAAAACTTGTGGAAATTAAAGTATTTTCACAGTTGAAATCATAATAAATATTATTTCCGTTTGTTTTCATTAAAATTTACAAGGAGAAATAGTAAGTTCAGTTTCTTATACTTTTTCAGTTTAAAGATGAGAAAGACTAGATCAAACTTTGATCTGAATATTATTGCAAATAAATTGACTTACACATTGAACATTAAATAAATGACATTTTAACTAAAATTTGTATTGTAAACAAAGATATAAGATAGCTAGCACTGGAAACTAAGACGCGCGTCTCGTCCTACTTAGGACTCATTAGCTGAATGTGTTTACATCACAGAGTTGATGATCACTCTGGGACTCGAACTCAGTACCGTTTGCTCCAAATCCCATCACATTATATCCACTTAGCTATTGAGTCCCAATAGGCACTTGTTTGTGCAGTCGGGTGAAGTTTATATTCATTTTGTATTGTTTGTTTAAATTTTCCCACTGATGTTTAGGACTGCAATAGACCAGTCTGTTATTGACATATATACATCCTATGCGTATGGCTTCGATATTGCCTAAAGTCACGAGCATTACATGCAAGGGGGGGTGGTACATACACCTGATGAGTTCAGAATAGAACGAAACGCGCGTCATGGATTCCACTGCTAGCCACTATATGTCTTTGTATAGAATGCTTATAAATTAAGGCAACATCGAGGCAATGCGCACAGGATGCATATATATCAATAAGAGACTGATGAATTGCAATCCTAAACATCAATGGGAAGATTTAAACAAACAATACAAAATGAGTTAAGATTCATGTATTTAAAAAAATCTCATACTGCATTCTAATCAAGAGTTGAATATGTTAGAATAAAGTATTTCACTATAATTATTTGAATTAATATCATTACTGTAATCATTTTATGTTAAATTATTCCTCGTGAAGTTGGTGATGCGTTAAAGTTCAGCAAGAAAATTAACTATGAGATATATGCATGGCCTAATATCGTGAAATTGAAATCATTAATCTATTACAGTAATTAATTTCTTTAGGAAAATAATCCAAGTCATTACAAGTTTCTTTAGTATAGTTAAGTTTTGTTATATAGAATTCTGAAACGACATGAACTTTTGTAATGTGTCCATAATTTTTGAAATCAAACTGAATTTCAGAAAATATAACAGGATTTTTAAAAAGACAATGCGTTATTAGTTATTATGATAGTAATTTTAAAATTAGTAGTTCATTGGTACTCAGGGATGACTGTTGTATTATTTGATGTCCTATTTTGATACTGACACACCGTTTTTCTATACACGAGTCTAATGGCTATTCGAGTCAACAGAGTCAGAGTGATAAAGGAAGTTTATTGACCAATCCAGTAGTTCTGTATGTATACTCATATAAATACGTATTTGTCTGTTCCTAAAAAAATTAAATCACCATTAATGTATATCTCATTCCTAAAAGAAATGTAAAAACTCTCGTGGCTAATCGCGTGCACCTGTCACTTGCCTTACTTCTGATTCACTCAATGTATTAACCTGTCTTCCTGAAGAATAAGTCTGACTTATCAGAGTTAGTTGAAGGCGTTAAGTTTGTAGCAGATTATAGTACTTAAGCTTATAATGTATTGATATCGCTCATATTTCAAATATGTTTACATATTAGGTTCAGTAGTAAGGAAAAACATCCAAATTCCTGGGTTAAAGTAAAATATGAAACATGTCATTTACTTGAACTGTTTATTAAAATTTCAATCTAGTACAGTCAGTGCATATGTTTCTTTAAGAATCTCTCAATGTAAAACCAAATATTATTTATAAAAGTGTTTTTGAAGTGAAAAATATGAGAAAATTGAATAAAATTGAGCTCTGATTTTGATTTGAACTACTGTAATGAAGCTTAAGAGTAAGAAAATAGGCTAGAGCCTTATTCATAAGATTATCAATTGTTACTCTGAATACCATTAGTGCTAATGGACCTCTCTCAGTCAGGTTTAATCTATTTATTGGAGCAAATAATCACATTACGGTTTTCTGAAGTTGTTAAGAGGTATTTAGGACTATATAATTCGATACTGACTATTTTTGAATAAACAACAAGTTCACTTCACTTTTCGCTATTCGTAACCTAATGGAACATCTTGACATTAATTATATTTAAAGAAAAAGTTTGAACCTATTCTAGATTGCAGAAATGACTTGCTTGACGAATCCGACGAACATTAAATCATCGTTTAATGCGCTTGAATAGCTTTCTTCAATCATCTACAATTTGATAGATATAGTAGAAGGAATACAGTTTAATTACATTGTAAACAAATAAACCATTTGAATTGTGTTTTGTTTGTTGAATCTAAATGACAAAATAGTGAGTTATCCATTTTCTGGAAACAATAGGTGAATTTCCACGTGAAATTGATCTATTATCGTGCCTTGTAAAATTTAGTTCACGATGACTTATTTAGTTATGTAGATCTATACATATGTTTAACTATTTCGATTAGTGTCAAACTTGATTAGGGTTTTCTGTAAAATATTAATCAATATCATTTGACTAAGATTACAAACTAGTCAGCATATCAGAATGTATAAATTGATCATAGATAAAATAGGAAAGTAATTTATTTTAAAGTTTTATTAATTTTAATTGTATTTTCAAAATAAATCTGAGGTGATTTTTGTTATTAGTCTCAAATATTAAATTAATCAACATTAGTTTAAGGCCATTTATACTGAATAACATTGGAATAGGATTTGTAGCGAATGACAACACAAGTGGAAGCAATCGAATGTATTTGAATATAAAATTACAAAACATCTTAGTAAAATCTAAGAACCATACAGTAAATACTTAATTTGCAAGATATCGATCAATTGTTTCAAACTTCATTGTCCCTGCATTTTCATACTAATTACTTTCTGTTCCTGTTCTTTTCTTCTTGATGTTCTGCTGCCGAATATTTTAATCCTGACAATTGTTATATACTACTCATGTCGATATAAGTAGCGCGCGCACACACACACTACAGATTGACATAATCAACTTTATATAAACACAATTAAGCATATAAATTAGTTTTTAAAAAATCCAAATGAAACTTACTTTGATTAATTTGAGAAAATTGATTCAGTTTTCTATTTAATAATGTAAAGATTGTTGACCAAATTTCATTTGAATTAAAATTGCCCACTGATAAATGTAATTTACTAAGTTTCTCAATTTCATTAAATATATTATTATTATTATTATTATCGTAATTTTTATTTTTATATAACATAGTATTCAAATGAATTTGTAATGGATTACGTAAATCTAATGGTTTATCATTATTTATTGAATAATATGAATTGGAATATATCGGATTCGATGTATAATTATAATTAAATATTGAATTTGTTAATTTTTGAAAATGTTTTCTAATATTATTTTGTTTTATATATAATTTTTCATTATCATATAAAGATTTGATTGGTAATACTGATAAATGTGATGATAATTGTGGTAATGTTAATATTGACGATGATCCTGACGAAGTTGATGATGATGATGATGGTGATGATGATAAAGAAGATGATAAATAATTATTCTTTTTAAGAAGATTATTACAATGAACAATTTGATTAATTTCATTTGATGAAGTTATAGGCTTTAAAATATCATTGATTTTATTTTCCAAGTTATTATTCTGATTATTGATAGATGTTTTAAAAGGATTAAATGCATAGTTACTATAAATTGTATTGATTGATTCGAAAATTTTATTGTGAAGATTGTTACCATCATGATCATTATTATTAATATTACTATTATTATTACTATTATTACTATTATTAATATTGTTATTGATTGTTTGATGTAAAATGTTTTCTATTTTTCTTGTTTTAATTTGATTAGTTTTATATACAGGATTTATAGATTTATTAAAATATTCATTTTTCATTAATTTTGATTTTAAATGAATTAAATTATTTTTATTCAATTTATTAGTAAATTTTAATAAATTTTTTTTCTTTTTATATTTTCTAGATTTTAATGTATAAATTCGTTTATACTGATGATTCCATGTTGTTTTATACAAATTTTTATATTTTTGTTCATTTGTTATTAAATTAGAATAATAAACAATAGGATTATGTATTGTATCTAGTTTATTTTGAATATAATGACATTTTAATTTATTATTTATTTGTTGAATAGTTGAATGTTCAATTACATTGTCTAATTTATTTTTATGATAATTTTGATTAAATTTAAATGAATGATTCGATGTCATGGAACATGATGAATTAGGTTGATATTGACATTTTTTCTTTGTATATGATTCATTTAATTCTTGTCTTGGTAATTGATGCTTTAATAAAGGTAAAATATTAGGATTTAGAGTAGTATCTTTATAAGAATTTGTATTCATAGAAGAATTGCTGTTATTATTTGTATTTGTATTATTATTCTAGAGATAAATAAAAAAATATATTTAAAACAATTAGTCTTTATGCAGTCTTAAATCTCATTGGGAAGATACAAGTGAAACAATGTTAAGTGAATTTAAATTCACTCCATTGTACAAGCAAGTGGCCATCAGGACTCAGTAGCTGAGTAAATAACGCAGTGCCGCTTGAAGCGAGTGGTAGTGGGTTCGAGTTCCAGATTGAACATCAACTCTGAGATGCAGGTACATCCAGCTGACGAGTCTCAAATAGGACGTCATGGATTTCACTGCTAGCCACTATCTATCTTTGTAATGCTTATGAATTAAGGCAATATTGAGGCATACGCACAGTATACACATATGCCAATAACAGACTGATCAATTACAGTGCTAAACCTCAATGGGAAGATACAAGCCAGACAATATCAAGTGAATTAGTCTTTATGACAAATTTCAATAATACAATGAGAAGACGAAGTTTACTTTCGTTTAAGTGTTAATTCGTTCATTTCAAAAATTCACTTTAACGATTTACAACTAATTCTACACGATTACATTAAGTTTCAAGCAAAAAAGGGGTGCATAATTAATGACTATAATATAAAGTATTGACCAAGATTAGAAATACTATTGAGTTAGTTAAATGAAATAAATGTAAGAGGATTATGAAAAAGGATAGGTTCATGTAGACAGTTCTCTTAAGATGAAGAATTACTGTTATGAGTTACTTAATGATAATTACAAAAACAATTGATTAATAAAATAAAGTAAGGAAATCTCATATTGAAAACAACAAAGCAGAAAAATTTATAAATGATGCAATGATATACGATATTACTTAAGTAGTTGTTAGAAACTGAGGTTATGAGAGTTATATGAAGTTAGCAATATTGTTTTCTGACTAGATGAAAATGATCTAAACCTTTCTGCGTTGATGAATTTAATAAAACTCAGTGAACGAGCAATTGTTTACATATCGATTATTTGAAACATCAATGTTCTTTTTTCTGTTAGTCAAAAGGCGAGCTATTTCTTCTTTTAATAGATCAATTTAATATCAAATTTCAGTACGTACATATAAGCTAGTAAACACCATTGGAGGTGACAATAAGAGGGAGTTTATATGATTATGAATGTTTAAGCAAACACTGAGTTTGGTGTGGTCATAAACTCCCAAACTATTATTATTATTCTTGTATTGCAGTAACTTAAGTATTAAAATTGAATTAATCTATTTTGTAAGTTGAAGATAACAAAATTCACGTCAATTGAATCATTTTCTATCCAAACTGGAAAACGGATCATTGCATGATGCTCTTAATACGCTAGTTATATTAGCAATACTCTAATATTCTTATCCTTGTGTTCTCGTGAACACGTACCGGTGTGGTTAGGAAAAGACGTCACGAAGTCTGTTAATGGTACCATTCTTTCCCACCTAATTGATAATGGACATGACATTAAAATTTAAAGATGCTTTCTCAGTTACATTGTCAGTTTCTTAGTAAACTACCAAAAGGTGCAAGAATATGCTTACGCTACACAGTTGAATCATTTGCCGCTAATTCTAACTAACCTAACTCATGTATACAAAAGAGATAGATTCATCATCTTTGTTTATTTTGGCATAGATTGGGACCATTTCATTCTTAGTCTCAATTTTATCCTTAACCCTTCATTATGATTTACACTTCCTTCCATGACATTTTTCTTATACTAATTTATACAGTTGTGTTTCTTGTTTTACATGATGTTCTTGTCAATAACTATTTCTGTTGTTATTGTTGCCATTATTATTATTGCTATTTATATTTCAAATAAGCACTATGGAACAATTCCCACTTTGTATAAAAATTTCACATAAAATCTTAATGATTAGAACTCATTTTCTTATCCTTTATGTATAATCTATTCTCAATATTACCAATAACTTCATTTTAATTTGTTAGTATTTTGTACTATTTAATCGACGTAAAATTTATCATTTTCAACTTATGAATGGATTCACGTTGACAGTTGAATTCATGAGTTCATTAAAGCAAGACTGCCATGGAAAACCTGGGAGCACTGGATGACCGTTTCGTCTTAGTGTTGGACCCTTCAGAAGTGCCCATCCACGATCCCTCTCACGAGATTCGAACCCAGGACCTTAGGTCATGCGCATGAACGCTTAACCTCTAGATCACTGAGCCATCATTCAACAGTGTTAATGTTTGACTTCAACGCTGATACTTTATCTAATGTAATACAATAATAATAATTGTTTCACTGAAGAGGTTATTGGAAATGATTGTCAGCTTTAATACTCTTCGGAGGGGGGCATTTAATTATTTATCATTTATTTTTATGATTTCAATTTAAGAATTATTTCAAATGAATTATATACAATTTATGCAAAATAATGTTGAAATATCTTTAGAATATTTTCAAATGAGACAATTGAAATGTTGTATTTGAATCTTCTCGCTGATGATGTTATAACGATCATAATTAATCATTTTCTATTGACATATGTTAGTCCTATGTGTATTGACTGGACATTACCATTTAGTCAGAAATACATTAATAAATTTAGTTAGTTGTTAGTAACAATATATGTTTCATCTTATTTGAGACTTGTTATCAGGATATACCTGTATCCTAGAGTTTCTTACCAATTATTTTCATGATTCCTATTTTAGAAAAAAAAATACTTTTACAAATGACATTACTGGAAGCTTGCATTCAATTAAACAAGTATGGTAGACGATTTATTTATCATTTAACATAAGAAACATTTATTTTTATGAAATGTAAAGAGAAAGTCTTACCATACATTGTTCATTCCGACATGGAAAAGATAAATCAATCATTCTGTTTTATTTGATTTCACAATTTTCGTCTTATTCAATGTTGTCTTGATTTTTTTGAATCAATCTCTCCTCAATCGTTTTATTGATATTCTTGTGTAAACAGTAGAATTTTAATGATACAATTAAAAACTGTAAAATGATCCGTATCGGGTATATGATTAATAATTATTCAAAGTGTTTATACTCATAGTGTAGATAAGTCATTGTTCAAATGACTATTACAATATACAAATATATATATACTTTATAAATTAATTTTTCACCAGAATTCCAATGTTTATTTATATATGCATGTAGTTCATCCAAATGTCTTTCATTATATGTATAGATGTTTTACGATACTGAATGAAAAGTAACAATGGAAACTATATTACTTAAATACTAATAAATGAATTCCAATGTATTAAAATAATTAGTAATCATATTTTTTTAAAAAAGTTCTTGCAATCATATTATCACGTGTTTATTTGTTTATATTTTGACTTTTAGTACAAAGTTAAGTGTATAGTTACAATTGCAAAGTAAATTCTCTATAGTACTGATAACAGTATTCAAATAGTTTTAATGTTAAAAGTACTATTAGCAGAAATGTTTTTGCATTTCAGATTATATATATACCTATGTAATACCTGTTGAAGTAGATAAACACCAACTTTAATGAAGAAAAAAACATCACAATCCATAAGGTAAATTATACAAAATTTGAGAAATTTAAATGGAATTATGTTTAAGAGAAGTTAGTTGATTTATAAATGTAATGACTATATGTTCAAAAACACAAACAAATAAATGTAACGTATATGTATTTAACTTTTGGTGTTATTGTTGTTGCTGTTGTTTAAATTGGACGATTTTGAATCAGAAGTATTTGGCGCAATATAGATTTTGCATAACAGTAATTTTTATGTTTTATAATCTGTGAACAACTTGATAAATATACTGTATACAATATAGATATAATTTGAATGGATATAATAATAATATCTTTGTCAAACAACGGTAAGTTTATTAAAGTGTTTCAATAACAATCATTTTGATATTTCGCATTATCACTTTGTGTAATTATTCACTTCAGACAAGTTTGGTCGAAGCATGGATTGAATGGAATAGAAAATATGGTTACAGATTGTTATATTTATCTATGTAATCAAGTTAGTAACAACACCAGAGAAAGATATTAGTCTTTAATTAATCTTTACAACAATATATCTATCAGAGAAATCTTATGTTTATTTCAGTATACCTTGTATGAAAATGTATAGTTATACATACGTACACAGTTGCACATTTTTATCAGTGTTTAGTTATTTTTCTACCAATTAGACAATAAATGAATAAGGTATGAGAAAAAAATTTGTGTTAGTTTAGGAAATCCCACTTTGAATCCTGGTAACCCAACAAGTAACCTGGTCACTACAAATCTATATATGTGAATAAACGATACCTGGCATTGATTGCATCAGCAAAAGCAACTTCACCCTATGTAAAAGCATTATGAAAAGGGAGGAAAATGTATGTGTTTTTTATGACTTGAAAAATAAATCGACTAGTGGAGTCCCCAAGTAGAAGATAGGAAATTTTTTAATGGGGTAGGGGAGAGAATTAAAATTTTTACAATTTCATCCAATTATTTATCCTTTTTTTTTCTAGGTATCTCTTTCCTGTTAACTGATAGTAACTGTGAATTTTGTAATTTCTACATAGGTGAGAGAAATAGATGATTATGTGTATTATTTAGTTACTGTTCCGCACCGAAACCGTGTAGGCGAAAAAGAAACATGATAGGAAAACATATGTAGGTTAGGAAAAAATAGATTAGCACAAAAGTTTGTGCTAACAACAATATAAACTCATATAAAATGTATTGGATAAATGATAGTAGTACGTACATTTGGTGTATGTTGATTCTAATTGTTTTATTATAATTTTAGTTTGAAAAGAAATTCTTATTGCTTAAATCTAAATAAATGATAAATTTTCTTTCTAGTATCTTTAAATCAAATTAAAGTGTTTACAAACACAGCAGGTAATGGAATATTATTAATTTTATTGGAGATAAATAACTCTGAGATGCAGATACACCCAGCTGACGAGTCCCAAATTGGACGAAATGCACGTCCTGGATTCCACTGCTAGCCACCATCCACCTTTGCTGATAAAGGCTTGTGAATTAGAGCAATATCGAGGCATACGCATAGTATACACATATGCCAATAACAGACTGATCATTTGTAGTCTTAAACCTCAATGGGAAGATACAAGAAAAACAATACCAAGTGAATATAAATAACTATGGTTAATGAAAATTCCATTTAATAGTTGAGATCATGGGTCAATTGAAGCTAGACCACCATGGAAAACCTGGAAGCACCGAAAGGCCGTTTCATCTTTGTTATATCCGAGCGAACATTAAATCACGAGTAACTTCTGAGACATTAATTGACTAATATTATCTATATATTCTTATGGTATAACTATTCAACAACTAAGTTATGTATATTTATATTCCTCTTATTATAACCTTTATTTTGATCTATAATTTATTAATGCACGATTTACGGTTCTTAAGCTAGGTTCAGTTTATTGACGTTCACAGCCACATTTGGCCAAATATTGTACAAATGTTATTTTCTATTTTATGGTACATTGTGGTCCGTCTGGTTGATGTGTATGTTTGAAATAAATAATTCATATTGCAGAAGCTGGTATTGTGTTCTGGACTCAAGCGGACAGGCTAGGCGGACATAGGATCAATAAGGACGCTAGGCTGCTTATACCGGTCGAACGTCATTGGTTTGGCATAGTGCTAATATTGTATAAGTCGTATTTTGATTGATGGATAAATCACGTGATAAAAGCCGGACAAAAAATCATAACAATCCTACTGTAGGATTCCTCAACAATGCATATCCACGATCTTGCCCCGCGAGATTCAAACCCAGGACATTACATTTACTGATGGTTCCTATAATGGGTTTTATCAACACTCGATATTATTGAATAAGATCATTACTTCAGATTTCTAGACATGAAAAACGCATATGACAATTTTTAACAATAGTCTGAAATTCTCATATATCATGATTAATAAACCATTAGGAAAATGAAAAAAGGTTATTTTCAGTGATTATAGTAATGTACCCGTAAAGTAAACTGAGTTTGAGTGCATAATACTAGTAGTATTTAGCATAATTAACGGAGTCGAAGATTCTGAACTCTTTTTCCATTAATTGAACCATATCTTTATAGATGCATCTGACTCTATAATTGATCTATTCCATTTTTATATCTCATATAATATACAGACGGATTATTTATATAATTAGACTAGCTGGAAACGCGATATTAAAAGTCGAATACGAAATGTGTTAGAAATATCATATTTCATTCATGTAAACGAAGCGTATGAAACACGACTTCGGCTTGAAAGCCGAAATCATTGAATGAATTATATATCCATAGATTATGTATAATAAGTAGATAAAAAGATGTACATTTTGGTGAGGATGTAGAAAATGTAAATTTATGGTAGGTCACAGTTAATGAATAGAAATCAGTACAAAATTATTAGATGGACACAAATGATACACCTATACTCGCGTGATTGTTTGGTATGATATATGTTTAAACAAGGATAGATTCATATAGAACTAAATAGCACTCAGTTAATAGACATTTTAACTACAAATTTCTTATATCGTCATTTTAAACTTAATTGGAGTCCAAAGTATTAAATGCTAGACAATAAAGTATTTTACTCCTCACTAAAAAGCACATAATTTCCAGCTATAATGAAAACTTTGACTATTTAGCACTGAAGCTTTTGACTTCAAGTTTGGAAATGTTTATAAATGTTATGGAGGTACTGAGAAAATGAACCCAGTAATCATACATGCATTTCAACTATTATCATATATTAATTTGCATTGAACAGTTGACCAATTAATTTAATATCAATTGTGTTCACCTTAGTATTGCTAGTGTTTCTTAATTAAACAGTTTATCGACAATGAAGTAAATAGATAAAGAAATATCAGTGGTTAATCCAATCATAAAGCAAACCGAGAAGTGTGAGATAACATTTGGTTAAATGTAAAAAAAGTTTACTGTTATATAACAACGCTAACAATAACATTATTGGCAGAAATTTAAGAAGGAATCAAGTTGGAAACAAAAATAAAATTAGAGAACAATAAAGTAAATGTGTGGAGTTTCAAATTAAGTTAAGGTATCATAGTCACAGTGTCATTGCTATCTAAAAAATTTCCAATAAAATCTTACAATCCAAATGATCTGTGTTTCCGACAAATGTTGAAAATGTTATGAACTAAAGTTAGAAGAAAATGAAGTCTAACGATTCCCCCCTTTAATCATTATTATTAATAATAGTAATAATAACGTACTTTGAACAAGTTAATATATATTTCTCTTCTTGATATCTTACAGAATTATTTCTCTATCTACTCTGAATGATGTGAATTGAATTTCGGGTCAAGGTCTTACTGTCTCAATGTATAGCATAGTCTGTTTACTATTATCATTACTATATGTTTAAATATTGACTTTTAAGTTTATAAAACATAGTAGAAAATTTTATTCTAGACAATAAAATAATATTCATTAGGATGTAACATAAAGTAATAAGTTATAGAATAAAAAAAATCATAACAAAGAGAACTTTATTTGGTAGATAGTTGTTGATGAGTCTGTCACTCGATTTCTGTATCATTAAATTACATAAGGCACAGTGTGTATGTATGTGTGTGTGTGTGTTTATATTCTTACATATCCCATGTTTTTATAATTGCTAATAAAAATGTCAGTTTATCAACTAAATGGATGTATATAAAGGTAAAGATTTAATTGCATATGAAACAGACTAAACAAAATTAGAATTGTTTTTGAAGTGTAATTCTAAAGTATTTGATATAGTATTTATGATGTATATGAGTGATTAATTGAAAGTCACTTAAATAAATCAAAATTTTAGTAGAGGAAATCACAAGTGAACAGATGAACTAGGAAAATAGTTACTGATACTTAAATATAGATTTGCATAGTACCGTGCAAATACTGTACATCATAGAATCTGAATTAATTTCCTTATGCAAGAGAGATTTTATTAGGAATAAACGTAGTAAGGTTAGTAAATCCTCTCATAGGTTATCATGTATGAGTATAAAAGTTCAGACATCTCTTTTATATATATATATATATATATATATATATATATATATATATATATATATATATATATATATATATATATATATATATATATATATATATAAGGCATTGGTTCGGTTAATGTCGTGCATATATAGTATTAAAATTATAAGTTTATGTTTATAAGCATTTGCGTTTCTTCATCATCAATGTTCAGGACCAACTTCTACTCGTTCTCTTTCAGGATACTTGAACAGTAAGAATATGCTTCCTAACTACAGGTAAATTCAACTCTGAATATCGACACTTCAAAGCACAGATATTCATGAACAATTAACTTGTTTTTCGGATAAATAAGTTAGTATCCATTTAAATTCCATAATTTGGTGAACAGTATGTCGCTATTTGAACCGTTATGCAATCTATTTAATTTGGAAATAAACTTTGAAATGCAGGTGTATCCAGAGGGAAAGTCCTGAACAGGAGTAAACGAGCGTAATGTCTCCCAAAAAACAATATGTTAAAATGTATCCAAAAAAATAAATTTTAATTTTAATTAACTAACCCGTTGACAATTCGATTAAGGATTCAAATATTTTAAAGAGTTGCGTTAAAAATCCAAATCTGTTAGTTGATTGTTATGTTTCATTTTGAGGCTCACCAGTGATGTCTTTCCTAGAATTAAATGTAAACCATACTGATTTTGTGTATACCGTTCTGAAATACTGCGTTTTTGAAGTTTCAAACCATTAATACACGGAAACTCTTTGACGCATTCTAATTTCCAACAGTTGTTCACTATATATTAGTTCATTATCTCTGAGACATTGCTGTTTTGATAAGTTGTTGTTTTCAGACATTGTATTGATTAAACACTCTTTTCTAACTGGCTCTTATTACGTTCTATTTCGTTGTAGACATATAAAGATTTTTGATACTTGCAAATAGTTTGATTCATAATCATTATCTTCAAAAGAATAAAAAAAAGATTACTATAATCATTACTGTCTAGTCTCACAAAGATGTGACGATGACATTATTAAAAACCATGCAAACACGTGGACAATCGAATTCCAGTAAGAAAATACTTGGCTGTAGTTTATAATAGTAAAACTTATTGGTTTCAAAGTAGTTCAAATAAGACACAACTATACTGTCAGTTTACTTAGTTTCGAGCTGATATTATGTATTGTGTACATAATACATTTTTAACTGTGCACTGATTGTGGGATACTTATATTTAGCTCTTTGTGTGGAACTGTGTTGACTTTCAAAATAGGTGACTCATTGCTTCAGAAGGTTTCGGTTAGTAATTTAATTTTACTTAATCTGATGTACAGGTATATAATAATTGGGCCAGTATTAAAAAGTAACGCAGAATATGGCAAACGTCCAGGAAGATATTAATACCCTTTTATATAAGCTTGGAATGTCCATGACATCAGCGACTTGACTGGTTACAAAATTTCAAACACAGGCCTTTAAACTTCAAAAGATGACGAGCCAAAAATACGGTGGGAAGCGTTGGTTCAAAATTTTAAAATCTCTGAAATTCTCTGATATTTTAGACACATTTGAAATTATTGACCGATTATTCGAAAGTCAGTCTATGTTGAAATATTTCTTCATGTTCAACTTTTCTCCACAAGCTACTCAGCTATGAGATTCCTCCACAGTAACTTTACAACTCAATACCAATCTTCTTTTATTTACTCTAAACTTAATATTGTTTTCCGAAGTTAATATCATTGGCTGGTTTAAGTCACAGTTAACACGCGTTTGAAATGTGACAATTAAGGTAAAACTTAAAATATATCAAAAAATTGACACATATTTATACATACATACCATCTAACCTATTTCTGGATTAGAATTAAGAATCCGGTATAGTATAGTTATTGATATTTGAAAGAAACACAGAACTATTGGTTATAGAGCTGGTATGGAACCCAAACTTTTCATATATTTCAATAACTTAGATAACCTTAAGAACAAACTTAATACCGTCAGTGAATCAAACTATAAATAGTATTTATGAAAGCTCAAAAATATCTCATTCCAAAATTCATATAACTCCCAATATATTATAAATGTTTGTATTTTCATGTTACGTAAGAGAAAAGTTTTTATTCATAGATTTGTTAAATTTGAATTACTGTTACAACAAATTCAAATTTCTGAGGGCAACACTCTTTATATCAATTAAACATTGAAGAAAAAGGTTACATAAAGTTCAGGACTCTACTTGAATGAGTTCATAATTTTTAAGCTTGTATAATCAATAAATTTTCTGATTACGTTGTTAACATTATCACAATAGGGGTTTAATGAGTACGTTAAATTTCATAGTTTAAATCACTGACTGATTATAGTTAGTCATTGAAAATTAAGTAGTACTGGATACTTGTTATGATATAGAATAGTATGTGATGCATCAACAATGTTCATCGACAACCCCTTAGAGATCAAACCTAGAATATTCAGGTCTCGTAGCGAACAACTAACCTTCGATCGACTGATGTTGCATCCAATGTTTTAGAATTCTAAATTTAATTTATTCACGATATTGCTCAACTGATTGATTGATCGACATGATAACTAATTATCGAGAGACAATCTCGAAAGTCCTATTAATAAATCATCAACGGTTGAGTTCAACAGCTATTCATTAGTTTCTAACAGTTGTCTAACTGAGCTCAGTCCATAACCTAAACTATGCAATTAAAAAAATACTATTAAATCATGTAACTAAATTATTCTCTTATAAGTGTTTTTATTTTTATCTATACATGCACCAGTTTTTGTTATTGTTAAAATTAAGCTAGTTATCAACTGAAGTTTTAAAATTAACAAATCTATTCCATATGCCTATGCAATTCAAACTCTTTTATCCGCTTTTATGTAGTCAACATCATATCAATCATAAGTTGTCTATTCCTGTCTATTACTTTATGTGTACTTTTTATTAGCCTGTTATATATATATATATATATATATATATATATATATATATATATATATATATATATATATATATATATATATATATATATATATTGTTATCACCAGGTTTTTTCTTTCTTGTTTCTGTTTGCAGTCCGTTTTTTTCTTACCTTCGCATTCTATGGTGTACTGAATATATAAAATAAATTGCTATTACATAACTTAATGTGGATGAAAAAGAAAAAGAAAAGTATAACCCATGAACATACGATCCCAAAATGTTCACTGATAGCGGACTGTCAATCAACACCTTTAATTTTTAGTTAGCCTGATGGAAAT
Source organism: Schistosoma margrebowiei (assembly GCA_944470205.2). NCBI lineage: Eukaryota > Metazoa > Platyhelminthes > Trematoda > Strigeidida > Schistosomatidae > Schistosoma > Schistosoma margrebowiei. Next base: position 19,609,758 of record OX104026.1, on the reverse strand, counting down.
AAATTGCACAGTTTGATAGTAATAGAAAATAAGAAAAATTCAGATAACCTCTGGTTATATTTATTAATATGAAAAGATATACAAATGTAGAAATGAATAAATTCGAAATCAAAATGCCTAGAAGGAGATGAGTTATTATTTATTCTATTTCATTACTTATTTGCCAATTTCATTTCAAATGATCAGTGACCGGAAACATAACATAAGTAAATAAAGCAGCTTATTCATTGAAACTTATGAATGACTAATTTGATTTTAGCTGAAATAATAAATGCCAATTGTACAAATGGATTAGTAATGAACTACTTATAATAATAATGACATTAGTGAGGAGCCTTAACCAGTGAAATTCGAATTTGTTGAATTTGAGGCATTCGAAGACTGTTGTGTAATATTAAGAATCAATTAGATTTAGAGATGTAAAACATTGGATGCAACATCAATTGATTGAAGGTTAGCTGTTCGCTACGAGACCTGGATGTTCTAGGTTTGATCTCTAAGGGGTCGTCGATGAACATTGTTGATGCTTCACATACTATTCTATATCATAACAAGTATCCAGTACTACTTATTTTTCAATGACTAACTATAATCAGTCAGTAATTTAAATAAAAAAATTCAACATTGTCCGTAAATTTACGTAAGATTTTTTGAATAAATAACCTTATAATTTTGTACCTTTTTAGTGTGTGCTAATTTGTAAAAGGGCGTAAAGTAGACTGCACATCAATGTAACTCAGTATGTGTGAAGAAAACTTGTTGAAATCATTCCTATAGTAGATTATTCCGAAGGATAACTGAATATTCTGAAAACTAAAAAAGGAGTTAAGAAACACATAGAGGCAGACAGTTTTTGGAAGTTGAAAATATTCTTAAGAGATAAAGTAATTTTGTTAAAAACTGAATTGACTGAAATATACATAAAAAAATTTAGAGTTCTAACAGAGCAGGGTTATAGATCTATTTTAGAAATGAGTATTTAAAATAATATATTCCTTAGCTAAGCATTGAAAACTGGTAAACAAAATAATTTGTATTTGAGTATGGTACAATACAACTATTTAGTGGCCGTAATTTTAGAACACACAATCAGTTTGAATACATCATCCTGCTGATTATTTTCAGAGATTTTAAGATGTCAATATTATGTTCACTTCTGATAAGCGTTTTTTTACACTTATACATACTCAAGCGTTCTGGTCCCTTTATGTAGAGGGATATACTCAAAAGTATCGGTGTGGAATCTGCGCGCTTTGATTATTTCAACCTACTTAAAATATATACGGGCTTCTTGTTTAAAATAACATTAGAAGCGAAATAAATTATCACATATTCTTCAATCATTTTTGTTATTCATATTTTAATAAATTAAAGGAACAGAAAACATGGTGTATAAAAGCTTAGTATGGAGAGTTTATAAGGATTAGAAAGAACTTAAATGGGGTGTTGAATCCATAGAATTTTGGAAGATTATAGCTTTTTAAAACGATATATTTACGAACTGCAAACAACATAAGCAGACTTGAAGGTTGATGACGTTTTCTGAATTTGTGCATTATATTATGGCTGGTATAGACTAGAAGTCACTAGGTCTTGAACTAATCATAGTTAATTGACGGAGATCTGGTAGAAGTAAAGATGCATTAATTGAAATTATTACGAGAACAAGATAATCACAGCCCTTTATGGTGTCATGTACATAACGTATTTAAATAATTTATATGAAATCACTTTTCTTCTAACATAAAAGTCGAGATACCGAAAGTATATTCCATTGATTGTGAGTACAATTTTCTATTGATTATAAATTTAATTCTTCTATCAAAACCTACAATTGCTGTACGACATGATTTTACTGTCAGTTTTGTCAATTTCCAATTTTAGGTAGATTCAGGCTATTCAATCAAAAACCATCAAGTATTCTGACTAATTACAAAGGTTTAAATGTATTTATTGTCATATGGATTATACAATCTGTTAAGAGTATGTGATACATGAATTATAATTAAGGATATCTGTAGCATGCTTTACAGTCCTTAGTATTTTATTGAATTCTAATGGTAGCTATCTCAACTAAATTGAGTGAAAAACCCACACAGATAAGCAAAAATAGTTGTTCTGCCAGTGAAACTTCCCATTCGATTTGTTTTATAAATGGTGATTTATATATCTCTACTAATAGGATTACAACAATTCAATAGTTAAAATGGTGAACAGTTATTATGATACACTATGAAACAATCATCGTTTGGTGACAAACCTAAGTAAAGAATAAGTAGATAAACTTCCAATAGTGCTTCCACATTACTTACCCTTAAATATAAATTCTTTCCTACTGAAAGATTTAGTGCACAATCTTTTGAATGCCCCTTTTTTCACTTACAGTGTTAACGTATATTTAATCAATAGTTAACATTTTTTAAAATAAAATGTTCATTATCTTGATAATTATACGATGTAACGATAATATTTGTGGTTTTAATGAATGATATCTATAAAACAGAAGCCAATTATTTTAAAAAGATGCTTTTATTTTGGGAGTTTGTCGTGTCAGTTCCCGAAACAGCAATCTCTTCTTTTTCTTCAGTTACCAAAGTCAATTCCTAACAAGCTATTCATCTCGTCTTAATCATCAGGTGTTGTTTACAACTGTTATAGAAATGAGAGTTATATCACTTATTGCACTTCATTGGACTTGTTGTTCTGCATTATCTTCAATTCTCATTTTGAATGAAAGTGAACAGATTAAGGTATACGTTAAATTAAATACTAACAAGACTATCCAGATGAAGCTATTTGACAGAATATGTTATGCAAAAAGAGAATTATTGAAGGTCACCGAACTGTTCCACTGACAATACTATTCATAGATATTTTATGTCCATACTAGGAATTCGGTCACCATATTGTGACTTACAGAAATTGTAAATTCCCACATGTCGGTGATGTTGAGTGAAAACTCAAGCTGTTTGACCATCAATGTGTTAATGATCTTCAGCTCTTCATGTTACAATACACAGTTTATAAATTGATATTCTCCATAGTTTATTGAATTATTTTAAAAAATTACTTTTTTACATCTTGTGAATTTGTTCTTTTTTGTTAATTTGAATTTTAACACTCCTATTGTAGTGAAAGGGCGAACACAAGCGGGAACAGTTGAATGTATTTCAACGCAAAATTACAGGACATCGTAGTAAAATCTGAGAGCCATACAGTAAGTACTTAATTTACAAAATATCAATCAACTGTCTCAAAGATGAATGCTCCTTTTACAAATGTTAATTAATCGTCTCAAACTTCACTGTTCCTTCATTTCCATACCAATCATTCACCGTTGTAGTTCTCATTTCTTTGATCTTTTTAACCTTTTGCCGTCAGACATTTCATTTTCAATTGATGATACATACTACTTACATCTATCGACATTAGTAGCACACACCACATTATCTTTGTTGCAATATTTACTTGTTTAATACTACTGTTTATTATAATATTCTCACGTCTCATTTTTTCTCTCTTCTCATAAACTATTTGAGGGAGGTTAACACGGTTTTTTCTTCAATACTAGTAGTATTATTAGTAGTTATTTGTAGAAAAAACAATTTAATCAATCTATATACCTTGATTTAACTTATTTCATTAAAAAAATTAATTAATAAATAAGCCTGAATTAACCCACAATAATAAAGACTTTTAAACCTTAGTTACAAAATGTGTACTTACTAAATTAACCTAACCTGAGAGTTTTTCTCAGGGGTAGTTAAAGAAATTTTATAATATTGAATTTAGATTAATTAGTTAAAACTGACTGATCATTGAATAATAAATAATGTCAAGTATACTATGTCTTTCTTAGTTCTAGTCGAATTTCATCCATCTCGTTGTATAAGGTGACAACAAGTCTAATTAACTAAGTGTATAATTATTTCATGAATAGATTGTATTATTTGGTTTTAATAGTTTAGAGTATTCTTCTCTCCCTTAAAATGGTACATCTTGAAATATTGATATTATAAGTTTCAATTAGAGATTATTCTGAAACGTTAAGTTTTTAGGTTTAAATTTGAATGGAAGTCAATTAATTACTGTTGAAACAGAATGCTGTACAACTTATGGATAAGCTGAATTTCTAACTTAATATTTTAGATTTAAGAACAACAATAATAAGCATTGAATCAAAATTAGTTAGATATTTTAGATGTGAAAAATTCATAGTAGAGGATAATTGGAAAGAATAATTTTCTTTAATTCAATCCTTAGGTAGTTTCGGAAATTTTGATGCTACTCAGGTTGGATGGTTTTGTGAACATAATGTGATCTGAAACATAAAAGTTTAAAGTTAACTTATTACAAAGAAGAAAAGATAGAAATAAATTTATTCCACATTTTAAGGGTTTGAATAAATGAATATTCCTAACTACTGATTAATTTACATGTAAAATCATTTTGTACTTTGACAAATACAATACTTGTAATTCATTAGCATGAGAGTACAAGTGAAAGATTGACACTTCAAATATTCAATTAACTGGTACTTAAAAAGAGGATTCATGTCAAGTAAATACAAAACAACTTTTAAATAGATCAGAGAGGGGTTTTGTGGATATTATAGTAATTTTTAATAGATGAATTCATGAGTCAATTAAAGTTAGACCGCCATTAAAAATGTGAAAACACTGGATGACCATTTCATCCTATTGTGGGATAGTGCGCATCCACGATCCCGCCTCGCGAGGTTTGAACTCAGGAACAATCAGTCTCGCCCGCGAGCGCTTCATCACTAGATCACTGGGCCAGAAGTCAACGATGTTGATGTCTAAATTCAACCAATCCGTCTATGCTCACTGCTGAGAAGTCCTATACTAGGATCAAACGCCGTCCAGTGCTTCTAGGTTTTCCATTGTGGCCTAGCTTCAATTAGCTCATGAATTCAACTATTAAAAGTTCAAATAAACATTTAAAGTTTTATTCATGAAGTATTTCATCTCGAAAAATGATTAATTAAAAAGACAGCTATTGCATACTGTTTTTATTAAAAGTCTAATAAAACTTACTATACAATAAGATTTAGTGGTTTTTATCAAATTTCTACTCACATTACAAACTGTAAGAAACTGAGAACACTAAGATATGTTATAACTGATTGATAAACATCTACTAATATCACTAATGGATTCAATTAAATGTTCTCTGATAAATTATTTTACTGAGTAATGTATTACAGTAATTATATAATACTATGTACATGATAAGGATGAATGGTTATCTTACCAATAGTCTTCATATGCCGCTTAATTATTTCATAATTGACAAATTAAATTCATGTTGTTTCAGATACGTTTCTGGCTACATGTCAACTATATTCACTGAACGATCGTAAATGCTTATTAACAAACGATGAATGGTATTCAGTAAGAAGAGTTTCTGTAACACAAGATGTAATTTGATATGAAAACAAAAATGAACCTAAATATTTTTGATATTATGGAGAAGTGTTTGTAAGGTTTTGTATTATCCTGTTATATATATTAGGTACTGTAAACAATCTGGCTCTATTAACAAATGTGAATGGTGTGATTGCTTGAATATTACCATTTAATCACAAGATTTCATCAAAGTTGAATGGCGTTTGGCAGTGGAATCCAGTATGGATGTTTCACCCCATTTGAAAATCATTTGCTGGATATACCAGCATCCAAGTGTTCATATTTGCAATTTACCCTAAACTTAGTGCCTTTGCCGTAAACTTCAATACGCTATTTACTAGGCTACAGATTCGAGATACCCAATGACTTGTGTAACTGGTATAAATTAGATTTATAATGGTTTGCACTTTTTTATCGTATATTCATCTGACTCGTCGACTGCCAGATATCTGTAATGAACAAGGACTTGGTGGCGAAAACCAAATAATTGGTTTATGCGAAATCACACAATACCTTTGTAAAATATGAAAATCATGAATTATGCACATTACCTGAATATCTTTCCCGAGTTGTTCTTTACACACTCCACCATTCTTCCAATCCTATTGTTATTCCGATTGCTCTCTGTTTTCCTTTCGGTTCTCTTTATTTCAATCTTTTGCTGGTAAGTATTTCGCTTTCGATTAGGTAATTAGCACTTAAATGAAATGATTTCAGCTAGTATAATCAATATTTTGTTTTAATGTTAAAGTATACTACTAAAGAAGCACTCCATTTAAAACTGAAGTAACCGATCATTTTTTTCATTATGATTTATAACTAATATATATTCACGTTAAACCTAACTGTTATATAACTCATCTTGAAGTAAACTATAAAACACAAACACTGATCAATCTTACTATACTGTACTTACTATACTAATTCTTTAGAAGAAAATAACCAAAAAATATTTGGCTTAATTTCATATGATGTGATGCTATCAAATCACTGATATTCAACCATTAAATTAGCAATAAACCAAATACAACACTGATGACCATGATCATGTAGGAAACTAATTTTCATCTTGTTAATAAGAAGATAAAAAAAATTATTTTAGATTAAAATGAAAAAGTAAACAACAATTTGAACAAAAACATGATTCAGACTATCAAAATTGACACTTGAATAGAATAGAATCAAAATAAAAACTACAATAATATCAGTATTTAAATTTGTAGAATTTCAGTAGTATTCATGTGCATACTAATAGGATGAAATAGAGTTTGTATATTGTATACACAAATACACATGTACTAACGACTATTTTCTAACAAGAATAGATAAGAATAATATAAAATTAAATGACAGATAAAACTATTTTGGAATTTTGTTCTCTATTACAATTAATATGATAACAGTGGTGGAAGGAATATCCACTGATTGTTTACTTTGGTTTGTATATATGTATTAAGAAAGGGAATGTTCTGATTGAAGGAGACAAGTGATTTGTAATGTTTTTTTTTCTTTTATAATTTCAACCTGTAAAATTTGTTATAGTTTTAAATATCAGTGACAGTTTGGTAGTTTGTTGTGTGTTCTTTTTTTAAAAAAAGAAAAAAAACTTCACGTTTCATTATTCGTATTTATTTTGTTTTAAGCATCAGTATTCATTAGGGATAGAAATCAGGTCATTAGGATTGGTGATCAAAGTAGAGCTAGTTAAAATGAACTTGATTGCTCACAGTAAATAAGAGGAATTTGTTGAATTTCATAGATTGATCATAAATAAACAACTTATAAGAATAAGGAAAAATTGGATAGCTATTTTGTTCTATTATAAGACTTTCTAGTAGAGACCATTCATGATCCCACCGAGGATATTCAGATTTATCGATTGACCACGTTGAAGTTGTATAAACAGTCTATTGTGTTTAAATTATAAATTCTAAAATACTTGGAACGTCTGCTTGATATCTGAAGTAAATGAAATTAAACGCCTATATTGCAAATAAGTAAATTATATTAAACTCTATCATAGAATCTGGCTGGTAAATAGATTGGATGGACGCACTCATATTACTATTAAACAAGAAGTCAAATTGCACAAATTATTTTCTCAAGTTTGTATATTGTAAGTTATGTTACGATATAGTTGTGATTGTAATGAACGAAATATCACTCTATCAATTAATGAAGCTATCATAGATTTCATTGTTTTATCAACCGATCATATTATTGTTGTGAATCTAACCAAGAGAGAAATGTAAGCATAAAGGCAGCTTGAGAATGAACTACCGAATTCCACAGAATGAACTCCTAAACATTTTATACTATGAAGCATTTTGATTTTCTTTTTTTCAAGTTTAGTGATGAAAAATACTGTTGATTTCATTAAATATAATCACACTTAATATTAATAATCTCATTTATTTTTTCTATTATTTTCCATATATTCTATAATGAAATAATGGCGAGACTAGAACTTGTGGACGAACTAATTAGGTATAAGATAACGTGTCTCGGATTTTGGCGCGAAATCCATCCATCCAGTCGTCTAAATAGAGTTTCGGCATTATAGCTGACATCGGTTCGTGATGAAACACCTAAATCTAATTCCTAACTTTAATCACCAAACGCAAATCATAATTCTATTACTTCACACTGATTTATGAATCTCGTTTGGTTCTGGTTATTAGGAAAACACTCTCAAGGTCACTTCAGCGTTGCTCAAAGGTCGCCCATAAATTCTAGTTTCACTGAAATAATATATGACGATGAGAAATATTTCCTTAAATATTTTTTTAAAAATATTGTAAGTCGTCAGTAGATTCATTATTTTTAGTATGTGTTTACATTAGTATTTCTAAGAAATAATATTAATCAACACTCAATTATTTTCTATCATCTTGGTAAAATGATACTGTTTTTCATGCAATGATTTGTAGGTGTGTGTATATCCATTTGATAAGTTTTAAATAGAATGAAACAGTTGTTTTGAAATAAATTATTAGCAATTGTCCAACTTTATTCAATGAAAAAAATTGATATATTTGATATAGTTGTTCAGTTGAAGTAATTTCCATCAGATTCACTTATCATATAAATCTTAAAGTTAAACACTGAGAAGTATCTGTAATCAATTCAAATAGTTTTTAAGTGATCCAAGATCTGACTCCAGTTAAATCATATGAATGATTTCTATCGATATATATCGTCAATATTCGTATATAATTATATACTTGAATCACGTTGATGAATAATGGAATTAAATAGGCCAATGAAGAGAATGGATTTCCGATTACACATATTTTGCACACTTATTGATCTGGGCAGGCAATCAGAGAAATGAGGCCAAGGAAGCGAAACGACGCGCGATGGAGAAGGCACATAAGCCAACTCCATTTAGTCAAACATTAATCAGTATTTATAGTCACACAAAATTAAGTTACAGATATGTGATAAGTAAGATGAGAAACGAACGCACATATGTTCATATAAAAACAGTTAGGATTGATAAGTGAATAATTAACAAGGTTAGAACGGGACTCAAGAAGAATGGATACATTAACCTGTCCAGAAGCTAGAATAAGCTAATATGGGCTTAACATAGCAACCGACACTACAGTTTCTTTATTGGTTTTCATAGAATTATTTACATTTTCTAAGATTTAAGATAAAAAAATAATAACATAATCAGTGAAATATCGAATTTAAATTATTCTAATTCAAATTAAATAAGTAAATACTTGAATGTAAATATCAAGGAAAATCTTATTTTCATTTATTTGTCATTAGATGATTTATGTTTGGAATTCATTTGATTTTACTTGGTTTTAAGCTTGTTCACATTATACTTATTCAAGATTTAACAATAGAAGACTTTAATAAACATATATATATATATATATATATATATATATATATATATATATAGAGAGAGAGAGAGAGAGAGAGAGAGAGACAGAATACATATTAGCATGGCAACAGTGTAATCATAAATTACAATTTTCACAGTTGAATGAATATCATGTTTATATTTTATAAATAAATGAATAAATAAAAGATTTTTACTGCATCAAATTGTGATTTATAAATAATTAAATGATGATTCTATGAATATATAACTCGGTGTGAAACACATGTGAATATGTTTAAATTTATTAAATGAAAATAAACAAATCTTTTGTACATATGTTAACCATCTTGAATAATGTCTGTTATAGTTAATCACAAATATGAAATAAACTCTGTTCATATTATTGTCTTAAATTTACATAATATCTCTTATATATGTGTAAAATGTATAATTTTAAACTCATATAAGGCAACAAAATATGATATTATGACATTTAAATGGTTACAAAAACCAATCATTGGTTTAAATTCACTTGGTATTGTTTATTTGAATCTTCCCATTGATGGTTAGGGCTGTAATTGATCAGTCACTTTGTTCTATGTGGGACTCATCAGCTGAATATACCTGCATCTCAGAGTAGGTGGTCATTCTGGGAGTCGGACCCAGTGCCTTTTGTTTCAAAACGCCATCATGTTATCCATGTAGCTACTGAGTTCTGATAGCCACTTGCTTGTGCAATGGGGTGAAGTTTAAATTCATTTGGTATTGTTTGCTTGAATCTTCCCATTTATCTTTAGGACTGTAAGTGATCAGTCTCTTATTGGCATATGTGCATACCGTACATCTTACCCTAATTCACAAGCATTCTAAACAAAGACGGATAGTGGCTAGTAGTGGAGTCCAGTCAAAGGTTTTTTTCTATGGATTTCAATTGTCTAAAGATTATTCTCATAAGAAGTAGAAAATTAAATTTTATAAGTTCATGGTGTAAAATTACCATTAATTAGGACTAAGTTACAGTTTGTATTTCATTATTTATTCAAAGTGAACACTTTTTGGACAATTTTAAAAAAGTATTACAGATATACGGTACTAAAACAAGGATATTATATAGTTTGTAACTAAAAAACATCATGCATCGAAGAAAATAACTACAATGAGTGAATTAATATCAGGAATGATGGTGAATTAACGCCAGAAGTAATGGTTATTGAATATTAGTGTGAACGTAAACAATTGTACACAGATGTAAGTAGTTGGCAAGTCCAGGAATCGGACAAAATACGTCATCTAAATTCAAGTAATAATCACTAACCAAAGCACTAATGAAGCATCTGTTTACGGCGTCATTATTCATGCATAGGTTAAACGAATTTGACTTTGAATTCACCCACACCAACTTCCAAACATTTACATTTAATGATAAATATGAAAGACGTTTCTGATGGATAAGCAATAAAAGGAACTATTCTGATATCTTTGAAGTAGACGGAAACCTAACATTTCACAATGTATGGTATTAAATTTATCGGTGGTTATACACAATATCCGCCACTTAATAATGATTTCAAAAGGTCACTTTTGGAATTTCGTTTTATGTTCAGCACAAATGAATTCCAGCAACTTTTCTGCTAATTATTTTGTCTGTGGAACACATTTGACATTGACACAGAATAACTCTAGACCATAAAATAATCTGTGTAAAACAGGTCTGTACTATAATAATTTGATCTATTGATGTGTCTTAAACTTTCTATGAAACTTGAAGGTCCTTCATAAAATTGAACTTGTGTTCGTAATAGAAATTTTTTCAGAAGTATTAGACATTATGAAGATGTTGATTACTCTGTGATTTTTCAATTGATATCACTTTATATTTAAGATTATCGTCAGAAAACAACTTTAATTATTTATCCAAATATTCAAGTTGAAAAAAAAACTTTATTAACTCTGATTTTTAGTTATTGAAAGTATTTAAGTTTAATTATGAAATCAACAATCTAGGCATAGTTTATCGTTGATATTACTTGTTTATGCTTTTCTTCTGCTTTAAATGTCTCATTCACTGAAAAATCTCTATATGTAACTAACTCTTCTATTGAAATAAGGTACAAATGTTGTTTTCTTACTAAACTATTCACTTATGATAGATTGTTTTAATAATAATGTAATAGAGAGATAAAATATATATACTTACATATACACACAGTCTGTTATCTTAACAACTCGTTTCACACATATCTCTTACACACTAATGTAAATACATACTTTAAACATTGTTAACGTTGATTGGATGACTTATTCATTATACAGTAAATCAGAGAACCATGTACCTATTTATATTCGATAATTTTGTTGTTCGATTATATTTTCCTTGGAAAAGCTTAGACCAGATTGCCAAGTGAAACGTTGGATTTACTTCAAATTCTTTCGCTGAGATTTTACAGATACATTCTACCTCTTTAATGTCTCATATTAACTCGGCGCTCAAATATTGTGAAACTATTCGTTCAGATTTAGACGAAAGTTCTTATATATATATATATATATGAAATATTATTATTTTTTAAAATTATTTTCGGATTCTATGATAACAAACTGATCTTCAATGTAATCCAAATACCCAATGACATATTTATAAGCAAAATTTGGATGCGTAAATCTATTGTCTCCTATCTCTTGTCTATATGCTTAGTTTCATTTATTTTCATGGACTTGACCATTTAAAAAAACAAACAAACAGCAACAATCTTTATCATTTCATAATTACGTGATATTTTGACACACAAAAAAAGAACCCCAACATAATACAGTAAAATAAAATAATGGATATAACTGTCAAGAATATTAGAAGAAAAAAAACATTTAGCAACTATTTACAAACAGTAAATTCTTCATTGAACTTAATAAATTTTTAACAATTTTTATATAACCTACTACCATTTTATGTAAGTTGTCTATTTTTTTGTATCTTGACAGAAAAACAAAACAAAAAATTTCCACTCCCCTTTCACATACAATCAAACTTTTTCTCCTGTTTTTTTTTTATTTTATTTATAATACATGCAATTTTCATATCTTTTAATTCTTTATTTATATAGGTAAATCTGTACTGAAAAGAAGTATGTATTTCTGATTGTATCCGGCATACAGAGTTTGCAGAACCATTCATACACACTTACACACGTACATACATACATACATATATACAGACAAATATACATGGCCCCATAGTGTTTTTTCATTTTGTGATTATTTAATTCAATGAATAAATAAGGATGAATTCAAACAATTTATTAGTTTAATTTAAAATTAAACAAATTTAAGAGTAAAATAGGTAGAATAAACAAACTGAATTGAAAGTTCGATGAATCTCTAAATTTGTCATTTTATTGTTGTATAAAGAAAGAAAGAAAGAAAAAACCCAGTAAATTTTATCAACTGAAAATCATTAACTTAAATGAATAAAACATATTCACTATACAGAAATAAATTTAGAATCAAAATATAGAAGGATAATAGTCTTAAAAAAGTCATTCGAGTGAGGTCCTTCAAGTCATGGCATTACACGGTTAATTACTGATAGAACTTCTGGTAAGTGTTTTGGCCTGTTTTCAAGGTATATCAATCAATGAGTTTTCATGTATGCGTCCCTACGATATTTTATTCTCATTGAAATTCATATTTTCTTTTTTTGTGAGACTAATTGAAATTATGTACAAACTAATCACTGTAGCATGTTTATAGCATAAATAAAGTATAATCACTAGAGGATCCTATTGTCTGTCTACGCAATGAGGAGCCTAGAAAGGATGAAATAGACAATTCTGTCATTCTATTGTTTATTTTAATTTATATTACATGAGCTATCAAAGGCGATTTTTTCTTCGAAAATATCCAAACATTTAATTTGGTTAAGGATATAGTCTAATAGCTTCATTAGTACTCACTATTTGATAGTTGACAAGTGTTGATGAATTTAACAGTAAATGACATTTCTGGAAGTGCATAACTGAATGATTTTAACTTTAAATTCGATAATATAACATGATGGTTCGGAACAAAGCCTAACCGTGATCATCAGTTTATTGGAGAATGAATGGTCTACAAAATGATTATGATCAATCGTTTATAAAGTTTAATCATTTTATTTATGCATTGGAATTTTGTACATAAGCATGCAATTTTATTAAATAAAATACCTATTTTTCTGGCTATGACTCTTTGATATCAGATTATTACGAGAGATCACATCAATAAATGGGTCAAGTGAGCTACGAAAGTTTAGTCCCACCATATCACTGTACAACGTATTTCTACTGAGATCATTTTTTCCATTTTAACAACTAAAAATTATTTAGAGTTAAACACTAACACTGATGGATGTCGGCTCAGTTTTCTAGAAGTTAGGCGTTCTCATGCGGGACCGTAGGTCCTAAGTTCGAGTCTCACACGAGGTGTCGTAGGTGCACACTGATGAGGAGTTCCATACTAGCATGAAACGGTTGTCCAGTGCCTCCAATTTTTCAGCGGTGATCTTGCTTAGATCGACTCGTGAATTTAACTGTGAATCTACTACAATCTCCACGAATCTCCAAACTGGAAATTGGTTGATGAATTTGTAAAACCCTAACTTATAATACAGTAATATGTGGGATAATAAGAATGAACGACACAACTCCACGAATATTCTGAATTATCGATTGTTCATAAATATAGAAATTAAATTTTTGGCTTTTGATTAGTTTCTTTCAACTAACAAAGTTTAGGGTATTTATTCTAGATCATTGAAATTTTCATTTATTTACTGTCGACTGAATTTCGATAAGTCTTAGTTGTCATATGCATTCTTCCTAGATTGTCTTTATGCAGACATACGTCACACGTTCTATGAAAGAGGTCGATTTTGGCTAACAATTGAGTTTATTAGATACATTTTGTCATATTTAAGATAGCGCACTCAACATTTGAAGTGAAAGGTACTGTGTTTTAGGCATGGAGTATGTATCAACACTGAAATGCTAATATATGGAACTGGAGTGTCTCAAATATTGTGAAATGCACTTCATAGATCCTAATATTAATCACAATCATTATCTATAAAAAAGTATCAATTGTTTGCATTCTTTTCATTTCTAATAAAGTAATAATAGTAAGTTTACATCACAAATATTTATTAAGGAAGTGTTACTCTACAAAAACCAATTTTTCATACATGGCTCCAAATACTTTAATTTCTAAAAAAAATTCGCAATTAAATCATTTTCATCTCAGTAAATTTTTAACTTACATTTTAATATAGAAAGTAATTAAATAAAAGGAAGGGGTGGCAGTTAATAGATTAGTCAAGGATTTTATAAGTGATTTAATGAAATGAAATTTGATTGACCATTCATGTCGCCATTAATATTGCCGACAAATTTCAAGGATTTTACTTTAGTCACTAAGTTGATTATTATTGTCTAGCAATTATCATTTAACTCATAAATGGTATATTCATCTAATTCTATTTACTTAATTATAGAATTATCTTATAAACAGAAAATGAGATGCATAATAAATTCTCTCATACTTTATTATTTAGATTCTTATTATTGTATATATATATAATCAAAGGAAAAATAAAATATTTATTTTAAAACTTCACCTTGAATTTATTTATTATTTCTGCTTTTATTCCTTCCTCCCTTCTTTCTTTCTTTCTTTCTTTTTTTCTTTCTTTCTTTATCTATTGATCACTATTCATATACTCAGACAATTTATTTATTTTCAGTGATATATTGTTTCCAAGTGTTTAAGAACATAAAATAATGAAAACTAGAATATAAAATATGAAAAGAAATGGTTCAAAATTATGTTTCCTGAATTCATTTGATGTTCTTAAGTTTATTATTCATATATAGTAATATGATAATAATAATATAATGCTCCGAGAGTGGGGAGATTCCTCACCCCCTCTCGAAATGCTCTCACATGGCCGCGCGTATATAGCCTCTGCCAGGAAAGTCTTGCTCACTACCTTCTCGTGGCATTACTGTTGTTTACGAAAATGGAAGGACGAAAAGCGAATGTCCAGCGTTTTAACCGGATCCCAAACCAATGGTGCACATGGGCTCCAGTATCCTAAGGGAACAAATGGCGTATGAAATAAATCGTTGGTCACCGGCTACCATGGGACTGCATCTCCTTACGATGCTTCATTGCCTTGTGGATCAGACCTTCAGGTCAAAGGCTTGGGGAGTGGCCCCCTAAGAAAACCATCTGCTTCGGTCTGGGCACCCGCGCAGTATCACAGCCCTCACACATATCGAATGAGATTTGTGTGGTGCATATGTAGTTGGTGCCTCCTTTTACCAATATCTATGTGTTAAAATAAATGAATAAATAAAATAATATAATAAAACAGAATAATAATGAAAATAACTCATAAATATGAGTCATTTAAATCTTTCTAATGATGTTTAAGATTTCGATTGATCAGTTAATTTTGATGGTTATAAATTATGATTTACTATCCATTTTCATCTTTGCTTAAACAATAAATGAATATAATTTGATGTTGATTTCAATGTGATCATAATAGTATCCTATACAAACTGAATAATTATAGAAAGTTAATAAAATTCATTATATCGATATATTCAAAGTCAATCTGTTATGGGTAGTATGTGAATTTCAAAATTTGGGTTCCATTGAGTATAAAGAGAAATTTAAACCAATATTCAACCTCGAGGGCTAGACCTATATGTATAGAGAACATAATAGATGATAAATTGAAAACATTCGATGGACATTTATGGAGAATAATTGGCTATTAAGTTCATCCAGAGTAACCGAAAACCAAAACATAAAATTGGAAGCATCCGAACAACTTTAGAAACATTACGTTCACAGATATTTGGTTCAAAATGGATACAGCAAGTGAAACCTCGAAAGATCAACTGCCGGTATTCCTGATAAGAACCTTTTATTCATCATAGCACTGGATTTCTTCCAGTTAGCACATCATTCTGAGCAGTGTAATGGATAAATTGGCTCTTTAAGTCACATTGATAAGTATTTATTAGTTTACTTACTTCAGTAAAACACGTTTTAGTTGTAATATAGGTTTATTTTTTAGATGTTTTTGAGAGGGATACTATCTAAAAGGAGTGTGAATCACCCAACAACTTAGTTATCGAACATATGTTCAACTTTAGTCACGTAACGCCACCGGAAACTTCCTTCAAGATTACTGGATCACTGCTGACGCTACATACAATTTACTAATTCAAACCTGATATCAAGATTCAGAAGATCCATAACCAAACTGTTATTCTGATGTGCTTTTAGGACACTTAGTTTTACAAGTAGTTATTCTCACTTATTCTTCAATTTCTTAATATTTAAGTGTACAGATAGATTTTGAACTCAAATACATTATTTTCACCTTATCATTACTTTGAATAGTATTACATAACTTATACTATATGCTTGGATATGTACAAAATATTAAATATTAATACAATTGTACCGATTTAATGGTTAGTATTTTCAAAGTGAAAGTTCTTATCACTAAACTATCTTCTTTTACAAATGAATATTTGTAATCACTTGTATAACTGAACATTGTCTATATTAACCGGAATATTTTATAAGCTTTACATATTATTAAAAATGATCTCAGTAATTCAATTTCTTTCCTTTAGAAATTATTTCGGAAGCATCATTGATAAGCAAAGAGGATCAGATGCAGACATAAAGCCGAGGATTGGGAAAGTAAGGGCTTCATTCCTACAATTGAAGAACATATGGAACTCAGAACAATTGTCAATCAATATCAATGTCAGAATCTTCAGTACGAACATTAAGACAGTTCTACTGTACGGATCTGAAACTTGTAGAACTATTACAACTATCATCAAGGAGATACAAGTATTTATAAATCGTCGTCTACGCAAGGTACTCAACATCCATTGGCCGGATGCCATCAGCAACAGACTACTGTGGGAGAGAATGAACCAGCTTACAACTGCAGAGGAAATTAGGAAAAGACGATTAACGTACTTTGGGCATACATTGAGGAAATCATCAAAATTCATCACGAGGCAAGTGCTAACTTAAAATTCTGAAGAAAAACGGAAAATAGGAAAGCCAACGAACACATTACGTCGGTAAATAGAAGCAGATATGAAAAGGACGAATAGCAATTGGGAAGAACTCGAAAGGATTGCCCAGGACAGAGTTGGATGAAAGGTGCTGGTGGGCGACTTTTGTTCCTCCACGAGGAGTAACAGGCATAAGTAAGTAATTAATAATTTCTTATGAAAATAACTTTATACAGTTATAAGTACAGATTGAATGATTTTAAATAAGCATAATTAGCTTCTGTAATTCTTATTAAATATTTAACAATTCAATTGCGTAGATTTCAAAATTTTCAATTCATAAGATAAGAATATCTTTAAATTTTAAGCAAAACAAAAAAATTGTAAAAGGTGAGTGATCGTAGTAACACTTTAAGGCATTCAGTTATCTATTAATTGGTTGGTACCAATTAAAATAAGGCAGAGATACATATTAAACATACAAACATGCCTTTGAACAACTCAATCTGAAAGGTGGTCATTATCCGCTTTTCTTCATTTTGTGAGAAAAGTTACTTCGGTATTTTTGATGTAAATTCTATGGAATACTGTCCTAGGAGTCATTAAGACGTATTTTGTTTGTCAATGTATTTAGAAAACACTTTATCAATTTTGAACCAAAATGATGAGAATCATGTTGAAATGTAGTACCATTATGGTTTACAACATATAGATTAAGAATTGACAAACCTCTTATTGTTAGGTGTCAAAGAGTTAATTATTTCATCAGAAGCATATAAAAGAAATGAAAGTATACCCTCGGAAATAATCACAACATGTAATATAGATTGGAAGACAAAACAAAACTCTGTCAATCAAAGATATTAACAACTAATAAAAATAAGTCAAGCACAATGTTTTGGAACTAAATAGGCGATTCAAAAATAGCAAACAGATTCACCAGATATATGTCAAAAAGACTATATAATAAATTGAGTGGAAAACTACTATCTCAATCATAAAGATCGAGCTGAAATGTCGAATTAATGGATAAGTTATTCATTGGTACGAAAATACTTCATACGTTTCTGTTTTCAGTACATATATTTAGTCGGATACATTGAGACTACTGTGTAATAAGAAGTAGTATAGCACATAAAATGGCAAAAAGTGAAGATGAAGAGAAAAACTGGTGATGCTATAATGCAGACTGTTTGCTCTAATGAAACGGTTGAATCGTCATTTTTTTGAAAACAATTTAAATTGGATGAATTGGAGGTGAGAATTTCTTAGGGAGTTTAAAGAATCAAAGTAGCTTATGTTAGCGTTTTGAAACAAGTAACAAGTGCGACTGAATTGAACATTTATTTATGATTATCATACAACACTGTATTATAGACATATTTTCCTACTGAGATCCCTCAGGGGAATAAATTCATATGTTATCGTTAGTCAGTTAATGTATAAGAAATGATGCGCCTGAATAATTCGACCTAGATATACATTATTTATCTTGATTTTTATATGATATTAAGAATGTATTTTTAAAGTTGAATTGAATGGATATGAGACTGCTAAGTTTTTACGTTTCTCAGGTTTTGATGCTAATCAAACTTTGTTCATTATTTCCGCAATTCAGTGGTGTACACTAGTGATATGAGCGTCAATATTTATTGGTTAAAGGCTGTTATTAGAAAGCCTTAGATAGACCTACTTTAACATCTGGACTATCTGTTCCTGCCATCTAGATATTTCAACAAGTTATCCAGTTTTATTCGTTTTAATACATCATCATGGCTATTATTCGCATAATATATTCAGGTGCGTTGATGAAAAGTGTACAACATTTCGTTGTACAAGTTACAAAAAGCCGAATCAGAGATATCGTGGTTCCTGGCAAAATACAGCGAAAAGAATGTACATTATTTAGGTGTCGAATGACTGAACTGCTAACTTCTAACTAGCGATCACTCAATATTGATCATCGACCAAGAAGTAAGAAACGGATAGCAATCAAGTGACCGGTAAATAAATAAATAAATAAATATATATATATATATATATATATATATATATATATATATATCTGTTTGCAAACAATATAACCATTTAAAATGACACCAGTGTGACTGTCAAAAAACAAGACTTCCCAAGATTGGACGTATACCTCAGTGACAGGTTTCAGAAGTTAAGACCCTAGTCTTATGTATTTTCCAGGTTTATTTCGAACAGTTTGATAAACATCATAAACTTTTCGTCACTTAAGTATCGACATAAAAGCAGTTGCTTTTTTATGATAATTGTTCGAATTGAAGTTCAAAATATGAACCATTCTACGTTGGCCCAGTGGTCTAAATGATTAAGCACTCCACGAGGGTTGATTTCCGATGGATTCATAGATGTGCACAGCTGAGAAGTCCCATACTAGGGGGAAATAACTAACCAGCAATTCATGGTTTTCAGTGATTGTCAAACTAATGACAGAAATGATATAAGCTATAGAATGTAAAATATCCACGTTAAGATAATATAGTTTATTTGGTAATTACATTGAGTGATCGAAATTGGAATATCTAAATCTATCGATAGCATCCAAATGAACAATTTTTGAAACTGTTCAAAGCATATAGTATATTAGTATTGTTTAATTTTAAATCGGTATACAACACAAAGATTTTCTCTGGATAACCAGTGAAAACGGAAGAGTATTAGTATTATTGCGAAATCATTTGGATGTCAACCTATATATGTAACCAGCTGGAAATGACACCATTATATGATTAACGAGCTAGAAGTAACACAAGATTAATTGAAATTCTCAGGCTACTAGGTGTCATGTACTACTCACAATCCTAGCCACAGGCTAAGGAAAATTATTTATCATTCACTGTTTACCTATACGATGATGACGCTGGTGATAAGCAAAACCAAGTAAAAACTTAGTTTAGAGTTGGTTCTCTTGAGAAACCTCCAGGTTGTATGCCCAAAAATCTATCAGTTGAGCTATAGGACTTAATCAGTTAAAAAAAGGATGGAATAAAGTACTCCAACTAATAAAATATCATAATTTGATTTTTCTGCACACTTCAATTTTGCCATTAACGACATCCACAAAAGAAATGACTTTCTGAAGCGTACTTATATTTTCAAGCACATATTAAAAAAACTTATCACAGTTGAATATTCATTTACAAGTTTTATACAATGAATTTACTGCATTCTCTCATACTTGATGTACTAAATGACCACTGTCTGATGTGCATGTGTATGAGTTCATGTGCATATACATCTGTATATAACTTTTTATGTAAGTCTTGAACCTAAAGCCTTCTTGTTCGTTCGCGATATAAATATTACAAATAATGACAGTCACGCTAATAATACAGTTTATATAGAATAAGTGGAATGTGGACGAGCGTTTTGTCCTATTTTAAAATTCTCAGCCAGGTGTACCTTCGTCCAATAGTCGATTCCCGTCCAAAATATAGACGAAACATACGTTCTGAATTCCACTTTTAGTCACATTCCATCTGTTTTATGTAAACTTGTGAAAAATGGCTATGTAAAAGTAATCTGTAAAGAATACACATATGACAACGAATACTGATCAAAATTTAGTCAACAATATCATAGAATAATTCAAACCATTACAAGATTAAATTCATAACAATTAGAATTGCTCGTTATCTTCACAATTGTAATAATTTGATAGTTATGATATTATTAACAACAGTAATAACTAAAAATAGTACAGTTATGGTTACTTTCAAGGTAATTAGTATTATAACTGCTTTAATTTTCCAGAATGTTCACGAATAAAAGTCCTCAAAACAATAGAAAAATGACTAAGGAATTAAAGAAAACATTGAAAATTAAAAAAAAAAATGAACAGAAAAAGACATTTCACAGGTTCATATGTAAAGATAAGTAAATGTATTAAAGAGAAGTTAAGTGAAATTTTCTAGTCAAACTATTTAAAATCCACCTCATTAAGGAAATTTTTTGTTATAAGAAGAATAATAAATAAAATTGAAAGGGAGGAAAGCGTAATTTATGAACCAACCAATCAGGTATAATATAACAGGTCTCAGATTTTGGCGCGAAATTCACTCATCCATTTGTCTAAATAGAGTTTCACCATTATATCTAATGTCAGTTCGTGATGAAAACCTTAAATCATAATTCAAATTCCTCACACTAATTTATAACCCTCATTTGGTTCTAGTTATCAGTTGGACACCCTCAACATCAGTCAAAGATCGTCCATAAATTATAGTCTCACCTTGAAAGGTAATCCAATTCACAAGAGAGGCATGTCAAGTTAATTATGAATACAATAAATTACAAAGGATTCAGATTTTTCTTTTCATAGTTTTGATAATTATTTATGTAAAAGTGATAACTTGTTTTCATTTTCTCATGTAGGGTGTACATAGATTCTTTAAAAAAAAGTAATATAAAGTTTGAAGTTAATTTGAATAAACTAGGGTTTATTACACAGTTTCTGTTCAAAATTGACATATAGACATATAAAATTAATGAGTAAAAACAATTGATTGAAATTCAAAATGAACTTTAGTTTTAATATTGCTAATGGTTTGTAATGATGTAATGTTTCTTCTTCTTCTTCTGTTTCAATTCAGTTATTTCTTAATCATTTCATACAACCAAGTATACCTAGTGAGGCTTGTTTCGGATATCCAGGACGTGTACGCATTGCTATATTATCGAATACATAGTAGTTTGTACCTTTAAAAAACAAAGTTTCATCTATTTTTTTTTGAAAAAAACAAACAAAGAAAAAAGATGTTTATTCAATTTTATTAAGTACAGAAAAAAAATAGAATGTTACTTTGGAAAAATAAAGTCAGTTAAATTATTTTACTTCAAATAAACTGAAGTTAATTTAATAACCATAAGTTACCTGGGGAATTCATATCAATAGTTGTGTAATTACCAATTAAGCTACAAAAAAGGTTAAATTCATGCTAGCTTACGTGAAATATAGTTTCCAACTAAATTATAGTCAAGTCAGTACTTCTACATGTGTTAATAAATTACTATCTGGACCAGGTATGGTACTTCATTATTGTCGGACATTCAGTATCTGAGTTATTTATCTAGTGATTTATTGAGTCTAGTTCGTTAATTTAATGCTAAGTTGTATTATTAGATATCACATGTAGAATCAGGAGAAAATCATATGTGTCTAAGTAATAACTGATAAATAAGCACGTAGCATAGAATGCTAAAGAAATCTTCTATTCAAGATAAAGGAATACGAATACTCAGTTTGCTACAACAGTTAGAAGCAAAGAATCATAGGACAAAATGTAATCTTCAATTTCTATCTTTAATTCGTTTATGATTTCTCAACTAATAGCTGATTGAACTTTAATGTGTTGTTTTCTTTCAAGTCTTCACATAACGAAAAAAACTCACTGTGTCATCAAAGAAGTCTAAAGACAATTCAACAAGATGTTTGGCTGAATAATATTATAAAAAATGTAATCTCTACTATGATATTCAACTGAAGTGAACTACCGGATAAATTATCCTTTAGTCACATTTAATATCCAAGAAACTTTGTTATGCTTACAGAATAATAACATAGAAGCTATTGGTTTAGTTTTGTAACTTCAATTCAGTATTATTGCTACTAATGACTTTGTAAAGCAATAAAATAAAGGGAGACGATAATGGTATCCACTAACTGATGAGTAGATCTGAATATTAACTGCTCTGTCATACTAGTATAGATATTCGGTTAATACCGTTCACTTTGTGATAGTATACTAACTAATTATTTAATTATATTAAGATTAATATTTAATAGATAATCCAATGACTGATAAACCATAGGTTTCATCAAACTCAATGAATATTTGATAGACATGAATTAAATAATTACAAATCACCTTTGAGAGTTAGTTTACAGTAAGCATTCAGATCTCACTGTAATAAGATATTTGTTCAGACCAATATGAGTATAACTTAAAAATAATAAAATCTATTTACACATAAATATCTATTGATATGTAATTGGATTTTGAATATGAAGCGGTATCAGGTAAGTTGAGATGCAAATCCCTGTGTGCTATTTATTTTTATAATATCTGAATATAACAGCTGATGGATTGAATGAAATTAAAATGAGGTTTGGTCATTTAACAAAGTGTATCCATCTCAACGAACGGTTATTTAGTTTTGTAATAAATCATAAGTTTGCTAGATTGTGAAATGTCTAATTTCGAACTCACTCATCACTTACAAAGAAATTAGTATCGAAATTCGAGTGGTTGATCTCTGGGTAGTGAATGATTTCATGTTTATCTAGTCATTTAATGTTGGGGAAATTCTACCCACCAAGTTACAGCGTAAGCACTAGTTCAAGTGACTCGATTTGCGCGCACATAACAACTGACCTCTTGTTTTTTTCTTCAAAAATTAGACTTGGAACGGCCCATTTTTAGGCATTGAGTTATAACTTTGAACAAAGGTTTCAGACAATCATGTACTGAATTACTATAATTTGTTAAGTATCAAACAAAACACTCAAGCGAAAAGTGGCTTGAAATTAAAAACCGTACTACTGGTCAGGATTTCAGTAGCTCATTAAAACGAAATAAATTTGATGAGCGAATTGCCACCTGGTGATCTACAGGTGGCTGATGACTGTTAGCTCTATTTAATTAAGTTCATCAACCACTTTCACCGAATAGCATTTATTTCATCTTCTGTTGTACTACAGGATGGATAAACGATCGTTTGAAGAAGTAGAAGTCAAATACAAATTAATGCAGTCTACAAAAATCAGTAGAGCGTACACTATATCTAAAACAATAAAATGGTACATTGGAATATAAATATGTTTACGATAAGACCAGCAGAACGGAACGAAAGAAAAAGTATAGAGTTACCTGCATTTGACTGCTACAGGTCATTTTCTGCACATTTAGGAAATTTATTATTTATCTTTTAGATGAAAATAATTATTAACGCCAAGAGGTATCAAATCACAATAAGGAGTAAATATGTAAACAAGTAAATTACCATTGAGACCGGTAAATGCAGCTTGTGTAGGAACAGGAACTCCCTGCCATGTATCTTCTATCAGACGAGGATAGTCCGGACTATTAATTACTTTGCCAAATGGACCAGAATTCTCATCCAAGCGCCAGTAATATTTTCCAGCGAAGATATAAATTGCTTGATTTTCTCCCCATAAAAATACACTGTCTACACGTTCCAGGTACGATGGAAGTCCAAGATTAGTTAGAGGTAATCCATCACTTGGAAATCCAGGTTTCATTCTCATATTATCCAATAGTAGCCAGAATTTTTTAGCTGCAATCAATGTTGAATTAAAAACAAGCAAATAAAACCAAGTTAGTTTTATAAACTCTCTAATTAAATAAGTCTAGATTTTCTGTACACATTTCAACACTGTTTGTTTGTTTGTTTTGATGAGCTCCAAGTTTCAACTAGTATTCTTGTTCTAAGTTTTAGTTACAATATTATGAGTACAACTAATTGTAGCAATAGTTGAAACGATGTTCATTTAGAATTTACTCATCTTTACAATGTTTTAATGAACAAAGAGTGTTTTCTGACAATTAAAGCGTTGAACTAACAAAAGCTCTACACAACCTATGTATTCAATCAAATAACTGGGACAACTCTTTGGTACTAACAATACTTAAAATATCTTTGGAATTTTACTAATCTATCTTACTTTCAAATATTTGGTTCAGCACCTTTGTTTTCTTAAGCATACTTTTATTATTCGAAAGATAACAAATAAAGTTCATTGTAAAACGATTTGAGCAAATGAAATTCCATGTAAATAATCCAGTGACTGAATCTTTCAAATCAACATCTATCTGGGTTAATTCAACTATTCTTGTACGAAACATTTGATTATTAAAAAAGATAAATGACAGTGGGGATTTTATGGTCGGTTATATCTACCAAGTAGAGCTACGGGTACTAAAAAGGTAATTTAATGAAATCTAAGTTTTTAGGAATTATAATCAAGCTTTTGATGATCAGTTAGTTGAGTGCTTCATCGTATATTTGGATCTTATTTCTTTTATCAATCTAAGCTCTGAATCATATCACAACATATGAAACTTCTAGTTTAGGATAAGATAATATAATCAGTCACTTTTCATTCTCCATGCTTTTTTTATTCAGAACTCAAGGAGAAGATTAGATATGGTAGCTGGTATGATAAAGTTTAAACAGTAATATTATTTTTGTTCACATGATAAATTAATTAAAGTTAGTTCATAATGTTTGGAGTTTCTTCCCTTTTTCACAGATTCATCAAATAAAAAGTACTTTTCATTATATGAAAGAAATGTATCTAGTGTACAAAAATATTATCAGATTAAATTGAATATTTGTGATGACAACATTAACTAAAAAGTTAATGATATCACCAATAAATACTGAGCTGATTGATATCAATTTCAAATGTTCAATAATAAAATCATTTTACAAACTAATAAGTCTTCTAATTGAACGCTAGATTCGGTTTCTAAGCTCTTCTAGTAACCCTCAGGCTAAATCTACACAGCAACACGAGAGAAAAGGCGCGAACTATGGAAGAAACGCTTTACTCCAAAGGTTCGTTTATGTACAGAAAATCTATGGCTTTAATAGTGTTTTAGATGGCCTTGGGTTTCTGGGAGATTCTGGAACGATACTAAACACAGTAGCAGTATAGGTGACCATATAGTCAGTAACGCGACATGTGACTTTTCACGTTCTAGATGTTTCTGGGAAAAATTCTATGGAATGATGATAAGATGCTTCTTAATGTTTTCGGAGCCTTTTCGGCTTTTTTCGAGGAGTTTTTTGAATCTCCCCAACACAAACGATTTTAGATTTCTAGGTTTGTTGAAAAGTAAATAAAAAATACTAAGTCATACAATCTGACTAAAACCACTTGTTCAATGAAAACAGTTAAAAATTACCTCGAAAAATATAAATAGCTGCATCATGGCGTTCAATACCAGCATTAATGTAATCAACGTATTTAGGTAATGCAGGCCAGTAATAAGTTATTTTTGCTGGACCATCACGAAATTGATAGGTAATCCATGTTGTTACAGTTTTTGACCATGTTACTCGCCATTGCCACTTTAGTGATTAAGAAAAATGAAATGATATTTAGCATTACTTAGAATTAATTTGTATAGAATGTTTTCTGCTTATTCATCATCATTTTTTGTTGATAACGTTTTGTATCATAGTCTTTGATTTTAATAAACTGTCCAGGAAAGTATGCTTGGTTTATATATACCTGGACTAAACATTTAATACAATGTTAACTTTCATACTTTAACGCGTTATCTGTATCGTCATTCTTATCTAGGAACTTGTGAGCTGATAGTGAATTCAATGAAACCATAAGTTTCATAGTCTCGTCTTTCATATTTGACTTTTAAAATGACCCTAGAAGTAACAGTAAATTTGTAGCATCACGATGAATTGATAAAACTTATGATGGTTTTCATGTGTATTGAGTTGACTGGTTCGAGTATTAGTCAGTAGTCGTTAATTCCAAACAAATCGCTTTACACTAACTTCAAAATGAGGAAGTTATTATTATACTTGTATATATAACATGATACTTCACACAATGATGTTCCCAAGAACGATAACGAAATCTTTGCAAACAAAACATCCATTTCACAGAATATAACGCAAATTAAAGTATTTAACTGAGCTAAATATATTCAAAATAGTGTCCTACTAATCATAAGCATAATTCATCGTTCTTGAAACATTTATAGTTAGTTATGATTTATGTTGACTATTCTCACCTTTTGGCAAATAATCTGACTTTCTACATCTTTATGTGACTGCTTGAATTACATGCTAAAGTAGTGTTTTTTTTTCAATTCCAAATCTCACGATATCAAACACATTAGTGGATCCAAACTTTTTTCGACCAGTTTAACATTAGTTAATAGCCAAGTAAAATTATACACAGATTAGATGATTTTAAATGTTTTTATCTAATTAAACCATTACATATTCATTTGTAGTGTCGGTTGCTATGTTAAGCCCATATTAGCTTATTCTAGCTTCTGGACAGGTTAATGTATCCATTCTTCTTGAGTCCCATTCTAACCTTGTTAATTATTCACTTATCAATGCTGACTGTTTTTATATGAATATATGTGCGTTCATTTCTCATCTTACTTATCACGTATCTGTGTGTGTGACTATAAATACTGATTAACGTTTGACTAAATGGAGTTGGCTTACTTGCCTTCTCCATCGCGCGTTATTTCGCATCACTAACTTCTCGTCGCTTCCTCCGCTTCATTCCTCAGATTGCTTGCCCAGATCAATAACTGTACAAAATATATGTAATCGGAAATACATTCTCGTATTTGACTTATTTAATTCCGTTATTCATCAACGCGATTTAAGTCGATGAAATATTTGAGGATAGGTGACATCTATATTTCGATAGCAATCATTCAATGGCGATCAACATATAGTCTAATTGGAATCAGATTACGGATCACTAACACATTTTTCATAGTTGTTTAGATTTTTGTAAATGACATTCTATTGGAATTAACTATCAATTGTTAATCTACATTCAGATCATTTTGTGTTTGTTTTATTCAATTAAATATTAATGAAAATCTATCCGAAATAATTTTCTTTTTTATCCTGATTTATGTAATGCATAAACTTAAGAGAAAAATAACCCATAATGTCATTGAATAAGAAAAGGAGAATCCAGTGAAGAGAATTTTCTTTTCAACGATATCATTTAATTAAATTGTACATTCGTATATATAGTTATATGGAAAATAGATATCGATAGGAGGATAGAAAAGATTACATCATAAAATTGATTCAAGACTAAATAACAAATAAGGTTACGTACTAATCAAGGGGTAAGGAAGAAAATTACTAGTTCTACACACGAGTATTGAATTAATTGTGGACAAATCGCTTCAAAAGATTCTTCTTTTAAAGAAATCTACAGAGTCAAAGGAACTGAATCAAAAGGGTATCGAATCAATCATGACCCTTTTGTTTGTCATTTTTCATCATATCTGTCAATTGGGCTATTAGCTAACCCATAAACTATTTTCTTCTTTACCCCTTGATTAGTACGTAATCTCATTTGTTGTTTAGTCTTGAATCCATTTTTGTGATGCAATCTATTCTATCCTCCTATAGATATATAATTTCCAGATAACTGTATATATATGAATGTACAGTAAATGATTTCGTCGAAAAGAAAATTTCCTTTACTGGATTTACTTTTTCTTAAGAGAAAAAGATAATCAATAACATTGTAGTTTTTAAATGAAACTTGAACTAAACTTACTTCTCCTTTAAAAACATACAATTCTAAATTACGGATTTTAATGATTGCATCAACACTGATATTACAAAAATCGAAAACATTCTCACGTTTTGGAGCTTCTGTAGTTACAGGTGCTATGTAAATTATAAAAAGAAATTAAGAAAATCATTTTTAGTTCATATATATACATAATATCTTTTCGTAAGATAAATAATAGTGTATGTAAGATGATTAACCATCATTCCTAGATATCATAAAGGGTTTTGTGGATATTGGTGGTCTAGCTTCAATTGGCCCATGATCTCAACTATTGAAATTACTATAATGTATGCGAAAACCCCTTCTGATATTAATCAACATATGCTCAATAGTGACTGGCCTCAAGACGTATTTCCCGGAGTTCTAATGTGAAGCACTGATCAGTGGAGTTCTACCAGATCTGTCGTGAGATAGCAACTCACTGAAGACTGTGGTGGATGTGTCGTTCAATTTCGTGGATTAGTTGAAGTTAGACATCAACACCGTTGTATGCCGGCTCAGTGGTTTAGAGATTAAGCGTTCGCGTGCGAGAATGATAGGTTCTGGGTTCGAATCTCGCGAGACGGGATCGTGGATGCGTACTTCTGAGGAGTCCCACAATAGGACGAAACGATCGTTCAATGCTTCCAGGTTTTCCTTGATGGTCTAGCTTCAATTGATTCATGATCTCAACTATCGGAATTCCTAGATATCGTGAGTAAAAGTTATTAGAATAACGAAATAGTTACTGTAAAAGGGATTTAATATGATTTACTATTTAAAAAGATGTGCTATTATGTATACTGCACACTGTTTCATCTAACTATTGATAGGTTAAAAAATTGGTACAATGTGTTTCATAACACTAGAGTGAATAAGTTTAACACTAATATGAACAAGGTGGACTGAAACATATAACGAAGATTATATCAACATATCATCGGTATCTTAAGTTTCGCGTAAGTCCATTTGTAGACGTCAACGTTTATATTAGTGATGAACAATGTCTGTTCTTCTTTTTGATTTATTCGTACCACTAACGTATAATATTGAACCATGAGTCAAACTTTGTTATTATCTCAAAATACTTTTATAAAGTATAAATAATTATTTATCTTCTGTCGGTAAATTATGAACAATTACTTTTAAATTCCTAAGGAACACAATATCAATGTGATAGAAATGGAATAATGAAGGCAAGGGAAAAGAGCTAACTACAGCCAATCCCAATATATGGCTACCAACTAAACTGACAATTCTTCGTTATGATAGATATGTAGTAATGTGGACTTGAACTTTCTACCAGTTAATTGTTTTTGGAATAGATCACTTCAACAGCAACCTTAGGATATTGGTATTCCGAACATTTCATATTGGATGTGACAGTAAAATGATTTATCTCTTCACAGTCTTATACACATTAAATAAATAATTGTGATCATCAAATTTGGTTTCTTAATGTGAAGTTACTTTCGAGTATAGCCGAAAGATCATATTCATTGACAAAAAAAGCAGCAGTTTAAAAATAAGGCTTATTCACTTCATGTATAACGCATTACAAAGAAAGCGTGGGTATGATTTAGAATAAATTTGGTGTAAAAAAAACCCAATAAGATCACATAACAATACAGATGAAATAAAAGAATTTGTGATTCAACCAAAATACAAGCTTCCCCAATACAGCTTTATTGTCATTAACAAACACAAAGACGAAAACAACAAAGGTTTTCGAACTTGCGCTCTCACATAATTACAACATTCTTTCCTTAATTCTTATGTAACTGTTAGCGAGATTTGACTTCTTATTAAAATTTTACCGATTTTCATTATGATATTTTATGTGATCTGCCTGTTACCTCTCGTGTAGGGGCAGAGGCCACCCACTAGCATTCTCCATCCAAATCTGTCCTGGGTAATCATTTCCAGTTTTTTCCAGTCGCTATTTATCCTTTTCATGTCTGCTTTCAATTTTCGACACGTTGTGTTCTTTGGGTTTGCTCTTTTCCATCTCCTTTTAGGATTCCAAGTTAGAGCTTGCATTGTGATTAAGTTTGGTGATTTCCTCAATGTATATCTTATCAACTTCTGGCTTCTTTTTCTAGTTTCCTTTTCATCAGGAATCTGGTTTATTCTGTCCCACGGTAGGCTGTTACTGATGGTATCCGACCAACAAACAACGAGTATCTTACGTAGACTATTGTTTATAAATACTAGTACTGTTTTAATGATGGTTGTGGTAGTTTACCAAGTTTCAGATCCGTATAGTAGAACTGTCTTGATGTTGTGACTTTGATATTGACTGACGGTTGTTTGAAGTTCCATATGTTCTTCAGTTGTAGGAATGCAGCCCTTACTTTGCCCGTCCTCGCCTTTAAGTCTGCATCAGATCCTCCTTGCTTATCGATGATGCTACACAGGATCTTGCTTTTTCCCTTGTGTATGTAGAGGCCTACTGATGCAGAGGCCCCTGCTGGAGTGGCTTTATTGACCTGCTTTTGTTCGTGTGTATGAGATAGAAAGGCTGGGTCTAGTTGCATGCAGATTGTCCATTGTTTTCCATGCTTCCCGTTAGATAAGAGGATTTTCATAATCCAGTCAATGTACAGTGATGAGTTCCATTCAGTTCATTGTTCAACGATGATCCTTAGTGTTGCAAATTTGGTCTGTGAACGACCAGTTTTTACGGAAACTGATCTGTTGATCCCGAATTCGGACGTTTACTGAATCTTTTATCAGTTTCAGCAACACTGTTGAAAACTTTTCCTAGTACCGGTAGTAGTGTAATGCCTCTTTAGTTCTCACATTTGCTCAGATCTCCTTTCTTTGGTATCTTGATGAAGTGTCCTTCTTTCTAGTCTGTCAGTGACACTCTTATTCCACCCGAATCTTCCCGGATAGAATATTGAGCATCTTTGCAGTTGCTCCTGTGTCTGACTTTAGCGCTTCTGCTGGTATATTGTCAGGTCCTGTTGCTTTCTTACAGGTCCTTTCCTTGAAACTTCCGTATGATCGATTTCAGCCTCTCGTAGAATTGATCTTTATTGTTGTCGTTGCCATCATTGGTGGAAGTATAACATTGGATATCGTTCATTGTAATTCCCTTCTTCTTTGTTTAGGAGGATGCTTCGATGATTCAGGATCCATGAGATTGCCATCCTATAAGGGCAGTTAATGCTTCTTTGGACAGCATCAGAGCGACCCCTAAGTGTGTGGAGCGTTTTCTTCTTCGTGACCGGAGTACAGTAGCATCTCTACCGAATTTACCCTTTGTTGTCCAGCTTGTGTTTATTTGATTTCACTGATCTCAAGAACCACCAAATTGTATCCCCTTATTTCTGCAGCTATTTGGTTGGTCCTCCCGGTCTCCCACATTGTTTGGACATTCCATGTACCTATATTATTTATTGCTCTGGTTATTAGAAGGGGAATAGGCCTCATGACTTCCGAAGAATCTTGACTTTCACGATGAGGCGTTATAATTCTTCTTTCAACGTTTTGGTCAGAGTTTAAATAATTTAATTTGTTTATTCTGGTCAGTGTTTTTTAGCAGTGTTGTTTTCTACAGAATGAGGTTACCGACCCCCATTCCCAACTCTTTTATCCAGGCTTGGGGCCGGCAGTAACTATAGAATAGCTACAGGCAGAGTGTCTACCCTATTAGCTTTCGTAAAATTTTTAAATAGGAATTTTCCGATGAAGTTATTAGTCACAAACCCAATGTTCAAGTAATATGTTACATCAAGTATTTTCAATCGTTTCCCCTTTCATTCAGTGAATAAGTACTAGATACTCAAGTGTAATTTTTGTTAAAGAATCCACTTCCCATATTTACAATTAGGAACAATTGTCTCCTGTGAAAATATTAGGACAAACCTTATTACTTCAACATAAAAAATGTGATCGATAATCTCAGTAGAATTTTCCCTCCATATCTTATAATGAACGAAATTTCAAATGACAATTTTATAAATAGGTAAAACTATTATATCTACATTAAGGTAGCTGAATTATTATACCATGAGCATTGAATTAAAATCTTATCAGTAATGTGTTCATGACAGTGTATGAATGATTTTCATTTCTTCTTCTTTCACATTTATCATCAAATGATAAATGCAATGATACAATTCAATCAAATAATTATATTAAATCACACTGCTTCAATAAAACATAACATAAATATGAATCATTTTTGTCATAACAATCTATAATAATCAAATCAACAACACAATATGACAGCTATGAAAATGAAAGTGTATTTATTTCATGAATTTTAATGTTACTACTTTAACATTAAATGTTACTTGTAATTTGAACATTTTCCCAATTACAATTTAGAAGAAAATTATCAAACATCAAGCAATCTAATAATCGTTTTAATTCGTGCACTATTTTGATGGACATTTTAACACATTAAAGATTTGTATGAGACAGAATTGGTTCTTATAGTTTGTTAGGAAAATGATCTTTTATAGAATGATTATTATATCTAGGGGTTAGATTCTTATTATACCGTGTACAACTTAAGCATTCAAAAGCTGGAATTCTCCAAGTCGTAAATGAGAAGATAGAAGAGAGAAGAAAGGAATGTTATTCCAAACAGTGCCAAACATGGTACAAAACTATCTGGTATTTATATTTTTTTAAGTAAAAACGAAATCATCATTATAGTCATCCTATCCAACTACGAGGGGTTTAAGCATATGTCCAATAGGTAGGATGCACGTATAAACTCTGGAGTATTGCTCTTAAAGATGATTGGATGGAATATCTCCGGCTCTTTTTGAGCTTCTTAGAGCCGTCCTAATAATGATATTTTCACCTGAATCAGATTATGATATTAATGTATGGTTTAAAAAAAAGCAAAGAATATTAAAGTTTAATTACTGAGCATGTTATTGGAAATTCCGATTGCCAATTTTTATAATGATAGCATCAATTTAATGTACATTTACAAATGACCATTTGAAGCCATACTGGAAACTTACGATTGTATATGGTTTCGAATTTATAAAATACCTAATTTGCGAACATTTATGACTACTTAATTAAATTTGAGTAGTCCAGATTTGTAATTGAAAGAAAATGAACTTACGTGGTGGGGGTATATCAGGCAAACTTGGTTCAGGTGGTATAAATTTACCCGGTTTAGCAGCACCTTAAATAAAACAGAAACGGGATGAAAAATTGTAAATAATTGAATACATTTCAGATTTTATAAGTAGATATAATTTAGATTAGATATATTGTGTCTAGACATGAATAAGTTAAAATAAAATTGTTGATGGAATAAATATTTTTATATATACACATTAGACTAAACTGTTTTAGGAAATATAATTTAAATAGTAGTAAACAGTGATAAAACAATTTAAATGTGAAAACTTACTACCTAGTAATTTATAAAAGTTCATATACAAATAAGTAAATATATTGATGTTTACATACAATAAGATATTGTGACAAGATAGTGAAATTTCATAACGTTCATAAAATAAAAGATAGAATAGACAGACAAAATAGTGCATTAGCTAAAGTTACCAAGTTTTTCATCAGGACATATAAGTTAAACAAAAATGTGGAAGTAGTTGAAATAAACAAGAAGAGAATGGGTCAACTAGGGAAATATTACTGGGCCATAAATTATTTAAGATTTTGGAGAAGATAAAAGTAAACGTATCTGAGTTATTCTGACAAATGTTGTGCCAAATCACTTAATGGATATATATATATATATATATATATATATATATATATATATATATATATATATATATATATATATATATATACGGTGCAGTGTTCCATATGTGCTAAAGTTGGTCAATCCTTATCCGATGAAGCCGGTTGGCTTTCTAAAAATGTTTTCCGTTTTGCAAGCCTCATAAGCTCATCCCATAGGTGTTGCTTTATGGGAAAGTTGTTAACTTAAGGTCTTGACACACAGGCGCCACAAAACAGGCAAGTATGACCTACAAGTACACCGGTAACACACAAGTTTTCACCCATAAATTCCAGAGTATACATATAGGTATATTCGCCCACATGGAAGCGTGGATGTTCACTAGTACCTTTGAACGTATTTGCTGCAGCTGACTGTCACCTATGCATTACATGCAAATGACTGGTACAAAGGCTTTCACCTCTGAGCTTTTTGACATACCCATAAGCATAAGCCCTTTTTCAAGGAAGGTTGATGGTTACCTCTCCAGTGATTTCTACCATATTTTCTTATGTCTTCGACCTGAAGGATTAAGCCGCTGATTTTATTAGGCATAGGGGATACATTTTTAGGCCTACGTTCCTTGTGCTTACCCATGCGCCTGTGCGTTGGATATACCTACACACATAAAACACACAAGCCGAGAATAATGCAATTATTTCAGTGGAACTTTCATGCTTCCAGTGTTGGGTGATATAAACATGCAGAACTTGTTAACACATTGGTACAACTTAAAATTGCTTGGTCGAATTAAACTCTATTCGTTTGATGTTCGCTATAGTTGAACGAAATTGAATTCTGTAACAGATGTTAGGCTTTACTTGTTATTCTGAATTACTATAATTTTTTGGTTCAATCGTAACAAACGTCTAGTTTGTCCGATATAATGGTTAAAATGGCACAAATTCACATTGTTGTTATTAATAATATATGGTGATAAATTTCTAGAGAAACCAAGTCACACTTTAAAAAAGGGAATGAATTGCTTCTCATATGAAATTAGTTAATGTTATGCGGAATATATTGAAAGTTTCCCATTATGTAATTTTATTTAATGCAACTGTAGTAAAGGAGAACATAGGTGAGGACAACAGAATTATATTCAGCACACCATTACAGACTTACTTGATAAAATAGAAAAACCACACTATAATTCCCAATTTGCAAAATGTTCAATAATTGTTTCGGACTTTATTGTTCTTGCATTTCCATACCAAATGCTTTCTATTTCTGTTCTTCTTTTCTTGATCTTCCCTATCTTCTGCCGCCAGATATTACATTCCTGACTCGCGTTATATACTACTTATGTTAATATAAGTAGCACTCAACACACAACAACTAATAGTAATTAAATAGTCCAAAAGAGATTTTAAATTCTTATCTCATTAGGAATTGACAGAACAATATTTAGCCTATTTTTATCACTAATGGAACAGTAAGAAATCTAGCTTCGCAATCAGTCAATTTTGTTATCTAATATGATCCGGTTCATAATCCGTTTCAGTGAGCATTAAAAAAAATAATTTCTGACGAGGCATTAAATCGTCTCAATAATTTATACTGACAATCAACTGTACTATAAAAGAAACCAATAATTACCTAAGGAACAAATTATTTAGAAACTTAGTTAAAACCCACAATATGCACAATAATTAAGAGTATGCCTAATACCAATGAACTCAATTTTTCAGTAACTGAATAAAACGATTATATAATGATGAATGAATCGCATCATGTAACACAAACTGACTGAATGATTCATGTTGATTAGTTAAAAATCTAAATGAACTGTTCAATGAGATTAGTTCAGCCACAGAACAGTATGAGTAAAAAATGAGAAGTAATGAAAAATTTATATAATGTGTATCAACAAACTAAACTGTCAAAATATAATCTATCATAATATAATCCCTTCTTATAACGTAAATCTCTATACAGTAAATCTGATTGGAAGTCTAGTACAAAAATATGTACTGAGTGACTAATTTGTATAAACTAAAACTAAAATCCATTCGCTAATGACCCATCAACTCAATGAACAAGGAAATAATTTGACATTTGAAGCACTTGAGTCCTAGTCATTAGGTTAGAAGTTCAAATCACCTTTCAACCTCTTTGATTTCGGTAGCCGGTTGATAACACTGGCCTTCATATAAGACGTATAGTTGAAAGTTAAGCACATATGTTTGTACTTAAAAATGAGTTATATGTTTATCCACATATATTTATACCGTACATGTAAATTTAAGTACATTATTAAAACTACCTTACCAGTAATTTTTTTATATCATATACAGTAGTTTTTAGTTTACTAAATGTTTTAATTTCAATCGAATAAAAGATATCATTTGTTTGAATGGTATGCTTACCATAAATTTGTTGTATTCCAGCGATATCATCTGGATCCAACTTAACTTTTTCCCATGTTCTTGTGTAGTAAGGATACATAATGGCAGTTGGTACAGATGAATGACCTAATCCTAAACTGTGCCCCAATTCATGAGCTGCGACGGAAATCAAATTTCTATGTGCTGTAAAGAAATAATATGAAAACACAAAATAAAATTTATAAAATCTTGAACTGTGTTAGAAAGTTGGAGGTAGTCGACAGGAAACATTATACCTAGGTTTCATATTATTTAACACTCGTAAACAAGACATACAAAAAGCTTGAGGGAACAGGTGCTCACTGTGGGATTTGAACCCATATCACCTACCCTCACGGTCTGAGAAGTTGTCACTTAGATATTCAGAGTGAGACTGATCTCTTGTAAGACAGAGATTTTACAACTGACTGATCATTAATTTAGTGATCAACGTCATACATTTATAATTCTTCTTTTTAGTTCCAATATCAAACACTCATTCACTGAATGAAAGGGAAAACGATTGAAAATACTTAATGTAACATATTACTTGTACATCAGATATATGATTAATAACTTCACCGAAAAATCCCCATTTAATAATTTTACAATGGCTAGTAAGGTAAAGTTATATTCCTTTACAATACTCTTTTTCAACGCTAATATGTAAATATTTAACATTACTAATAAGATCAATAACAATCATGTGCTCATGTGTTAAATAATATTGCTACGAATTCAAAAGATTCTACAAAGGTAATTAGAAGATTTGCTAAACATGACATTGGTTGGTACTCAATGGTTAATCAAATAATTCTCAGTTCTGATAGACTGGGGATACTTATTTCGTTTATATTTTAAGTGATCTTGAGATTTCATGCGGAGGCCGTGTTTGTTATCTGGTGAGTGTGAAAAACGCTCAGGATATAATTGTAACTCAGTGATTTTGCTTGCAAGCAACTAGAAGTTATTTTTCTCATTTTTATTCATATTATTTATCAGCTGAAATCCCTCTATCGATAGTTTCCATAGAATTTCAGTGCAAAATAAAAGCTATCTTCTTCTCATTAACTACCGAATACTGTGGATTAATTTAATTTATACTTATATACCGTAAGACTTCTGCTCAGTGGTTTGGGCGTCAAGCATTTGCACAAGCAACCGAAGGTCCTAAGTTTGAGTCTTGACGATTGGGTAGTGAGTGTGTACTGTTCAGTAGTTCTGCGCTAGAACGAAGTACCCATTCAATGCTTCCAGGTTCCCATTGGTTATAGAAATCTTGATCGATTCGTGATTTCACTGAAGTTCAACAATCTTCATAAACAAATACTGACTGTTCAATAACCCTAAATTACTAATTGACGTAACTAGAGCTATATTTAAAAATTTAACATGTAAAAAAATATAGAAATAAATATTACTTTTATGTGGTCCATCATTCCAGATTTCATCATCGTCAAAATGTGCATCACCAGAAAATGAATATACATTATCCGGTGTTGGATAGTAAGCATGTGCTAGTACTCCACCTATGTAATAAAAAAGAGATTATTGCATAATAAAAACAAAAATTATACAAAAATCTTTACAATTCACAAATTAATTTGTTTAATATAATTGACAAAGGTAGTTTTTAACGTTTTAATATCTCTTTAGTGTACTGTATCCAACTATTTGGGTAAATATTTCGCTAATTTAGTGAGTGCTTCATAGTCCAGTAGAAGTTTCAGCAAATTTTCCGTCCTTAGGGTTTGAAGATATCCTTAGCTGTTTACTAAAACATATTCAGTGTAAATTAAATAGGTAGTAGGTAAGCCCCATATGGTAGGGTGTAACTTTAATCAAAGATTTCATTCACAAACCCTAATGTTTACTACCTTTGTGTACTTAGTCAGAAATTTCAATCAGTCAATCAGCTATAACGACTGACTGAAACTAGCTGGATATTTCAGATGAAGAACACAAAGGTAGTAAACATTAGAGTTTGTGAATGAAATCTTTAATTAAAGTTACACTCTACCATGTGGAGCTTACCTACGTAATGGACAAACATTCGATTGAAAATGATGTATAACATAAGATAGTAAATATTTAAAATGATTAGTAACGCTAATAGCGATTAAGAAGTATCAGAAAGAAATACTATTTATATTTATGGATTAGAAATATATTCAAAGTGAGATTCTATTTTTAATAGATCAATGTTGTTATTTCTACAATATCATTGTGAGTATCAGTATCAGTCCTATATTGTAGCTGACTGACTGATTATCACTGAATAACCAAAAATACACAGTGTAAGGAAATTTCTAAAAAAGTTACGTAACGATTATTTAAACAAATGGAAATGTTCACAATCTAATTATATTATGTTAAAGTTGAAAATTCATTTTCTTGAAAATATGTTATTTTTTATACCTTCAGTAAGTCAATCATCATTAGTATAGAGTGAAAATCGGCCCAAGCTTATATACTACATTAACACGAAGAAATAAATATAAAAAGGTGAATGACAAAAGTGATCCAAATCATTTAATAGAAATGATCATGAGAAAGATTAATCATTGAGAATACTATTCAAAATGACAGTATGGATAAGTATGTGTGAAGGAGTTCAGGAATACAAGATCAAAAGGAAGGTAAACAGTAAAATATATGTGGTATTGTAAACGGTTCTGAGCCTTGTCACATAAAATCTTAAACTATAGACAGCGGATATCGCAAGTATCATAAATTATAAAATTATCTAGAATTTAACATTCAGTGTTGAATAACATCAAAAAATGTGGAGTTTTACTCATTTAAGTATATTTTACCAAGTTCCAGTCAATATATATAATTAAAATACACATATATTAACGGAATTACTGACCTGCTCCATCAAATGGTATAGAATCTCCATGTTTGCCAGCCCCAAATCGTATCACAATATCAGCTGGTTTATAATAATCTTTTTCTTCCACAAAATCTAAATTAACCACTCTTGACCATAAATTGAATGTATGCTGAAATACTGCATGTGCACGTACCCTTGATAAAGAATGTGATGGATAACTTTGGATTCTGAAAGAATAAAACCAAAGAGAATGAACAAGAGTGAAGTGAAGGGCGAATAACATCCGTTAACACGACGAAATTTTAATTACATTATTTAACTGAATAAAACATGTTATACGAAAAGGTTAATTTAAAAGTGTTCATGTCTATACACGGTAGTGATTCATAGCTAAATTCTAAATGGAAATACGCCAGACATAACATTTAACAACTATAAACTATAAAAAATAAACTTTTGAAAAATCCTTGTTAATTCAGACATCAAGCTAGTAATCTCAGTAGTTCTACTGAAGGTTTCTAACCGGGTTACAATTCGTAAACGCTCATAGTCATTGGTAGCTAGTAGCATAGTACCCCCTAAAGAAAATTAGGGCATAGTTCCTGCAAACCTACACTTTACATTTCTGGCCAGATACTATATCTATACTCACAGTTTATATACTCTGAATAAAAAAAACTGTGATTTCAATTTTGTAAGCCAGAAGATAATTTACCCATTACTGATGAATATAAACTCTGAGATGCAAGTGCATCCAGCTGACAAGTCCCAATCAAGGCAAAACACGCGTCCTAGATTCCACTGCTGGCCACTATCGATCCCTGCCTAAAAATGCTTGTGACTTACTAGCAATATTGAGGCGATTCACACTAGGTGCACATATGCCAAAAAGAGACTGATCAATCGCAGCCCTAAAATTTAATGGGGAAACTCAAACAACTAATATATATAAATTTAAATAGTTGAGATCATCAGCAAATTGAAGCTAGACCATCATCGAAAACCTGAAAGCACTGGACGCCCGTTACGTCCTATCGTGGGACTCCTCAGCAGTCCATATTCACGATATATATGAATTAAAAATTACCCATTACTAGTTTTATTAAATTATGAGTAGTCCCAAAATATTATTTGTAAATTGTTCCAACGTTTGGTCTTACGAGTATAGAAAGAAAGGAATTTTTTTTATCAAGTATGGTTTTCATAAGATATGAATGATTGGTTGAAGTTAAACGTTAACACCTTTGGATGCCTGCTCACTTGTCTAAAGGTTAAGGTTTGCTCATGGGTTCGAATTTCGCGGGATGAGATCCTGGATACGCACTGCTGAGGATTCCCATACTAGGATGAAACGGCCATCCAGTGCTTCCAGATTTTCCATGGTGGTCTAGCTTTAATTGACTCACAAATTCAATTATTAAATGAATTATATTGAACTTATATTAGATTAAATAATAATTTACAATTTGTATTATATTTCTTGTTAGTAAATATATTTTAATTTTTGTTCTTATTCTCACTAACACAATCATGATCTATTTAATAATACAAGATTTCTATAGAATGTTGAAATCAATTAATAACGTATTCAAAATAATTTTAATTCTTAATTAATTTGATGGTTTATTTCTTGAACAATCTAAAATGTCTATGTACATGAAAATATTTAAACATATTATAAATAAAAATAATATATCTGTAATATCCCAATGAGTAGAAAAATTATATATTCTGATGTTTCGTGACTTAGTGTAAGTCACTTCTTCAGAGAACAAGTAACCAAATTCAACATATTATTAACATAGATAAATACTGTAAATTGATTATTTTATTAATACATATACCATAGTAGTTGGTAAGTTTGTAAAGAAAAAAAAACAAAGTAGTTTACAAAATTATGCATAGAAAGGGAATAAATAGAATAGAAAAATAAAGACTGAATACATTAACTGTGTTATTTGATTTTGTTTGATTGACCTCCGGAAGTATAAGTGATTACATATATATATTTATCACATTTATTTCTCGTGATAATGAATAAATATCAAGCCAAATGATGTACTATTAAACATATGTAATTCAAAACATAATTATGCAAATAACTTGAACTTTAAGCGTAAATTTTTTATGCATTAAAATGCACATATAATAATGTATAATGTTAGGTATAGAATCAGTTCAAATATACTGGAAATGACTAGTTAAAATGTTATTCTACATTGAATCAGTAATCAATGACATAAAATGATGAATGTCAATCATTGGATCTCAAATAAACCAACAACAACAACAACAAAATAAGTAGTAAGTAGGAGTTCATGTTTATTTATTAGTGAAATACATTGTGAAAAAACAAAACAAAACAGCTGAGAGATTATAATTTAAGTAAATAAAACTCAAGGTTGAATATTTCGTTATTGTTTGATTGAACAATGCAGATTTTTAGTAAAGTTGAATTCTTTAAAGTAGATGATTTAATTGAGAAGTTTTAGTTAGTTTCAGATAGAAGTGAGCTATGACAATACATTTCCAAATGACAATGATTTTAACAGATTCTTGGCAATACTTGTTCTACCGTTGTTTGCACATTTATTTTGGTTGATTTTCACCTTCAAACTGAGTCTTGGCCTCATAGTTATGTATTATTAGTTGGTGAATTAGATCCACGCCTATATGTTTATTGTTTACTGACTAACATAAATAACAAACTTTTTAAAATACTCGGGACTTATTTGTGTTGCTTCTGAACACTTGTCTAAGTACATTGGATATAAGCGAAGATAGATCGTGGCGTTTGACAGTCAACTAATGTTGATGAAGACGACGATGAAGAAGGAAACTACTCTGCTCAATGTAATGTTTTTTTTGCATTTCGGAGAGTTGATTCTATGATGATAGTTGGCTTATCTTCTTTTGTTTTTCCTTTCAGTATGTTCAAGTTTGATTTAAGTTATATTACTGGTTTATGAGCTATGTCACTTTCTAACGGTTTCAATAATACAGTTATTTCCGATATCTCCATATGTTGTGGAATAATCCGTTTACTGGTTTCAATAACTGAGTTTATACTTTTCGATAAGTCCGATTAATGTGTTTTGATGTAGTTGTGCAGACTGCTATTCATTTAAAACACAATCATTGGGTGTTTTTTTTATTTCTTTGTCCAGTAGGTGTGATGCAGTATGTTCTCTCTCTTAAATAGTGCTTTTAGCAGATCGAGTTCATAAATTATAAGGCTGTCGGTTTTAAATTTAAAGATTTAAATCTTATGAGTTAGTTTTATGGAAATTTGGGTCGCTAAATTTTTTTATTTTTATTTTGGTGAAAAACACATCCAAAATAGGTAGTTTGTTGTTTGAATCCTTTTCCACTGGGGATATATATATATCATCAATTCATTAAATTAGGTGTAATGTGTCTTTTAATAAGAACTACATACGTAAGTAATGTGAACTTCAAACTAAATAAAAAAGCTATTTTTGGTTGTTGAAGGGCCACTTTTGTTAACTATAACCGAATATCATCGAAAAATGAAAGCACCGTTTCTTAGTATATATAGATAAAAAAACAGTGCATCTTGGACTCTAATGTGAATATTCTGAAGTTATAATTTTCTAGACATCTTGGTGGCCTATAAAAATGAGCACT
The DNA here is from genome assembly GCA_944470205.2 of Schistosoma margrebowiei. Lineage (NCBI taxonomy): Eukaryota > Metazoa > Platyhelminthes > Trematoda > Strigeidida > Schistosomatidae > Schistosoma > Schistosoma margrebowiei. The sequence goes on along the minus strand of OX104026.1, from coordinate 19,566,485 downwards.
CCATATGAGCTTTAAAAGTGCTCTTTATTCAAAATAATATTGAATAAATGGTATTTACCTTGAAATACAGTCATGGTATATAACTAGACCAACCCAAAATGAACGGCCACTAAATTTTACTGATATAAATTTCTCGACTTCAACTGGATTGGGATTGAGAAAAGTTCTTTATATAAGTAGTACAATATTATAGATGAGTAATTATCGACAGTTTTGGTTTATAAATTCCAAGACCGTCTATCTAGTTAATTTCTTATATAAAGCCAATATTATTCATTTTTTATTCAATATTTCGTAATAGTAATATAACTAAGAATTAGGAAATACAAGTAACTACTTGCAATGAATATTGGATTTTTACAAATGATTGGTCACTGGGTGGTGACCAATATCACGTTGGTCAGGTCTTTCTTAGTGAAGATCGAATTCTGTCGATCAAGTTGCAATGTAACCACTAGTCTAAGTGACTCGTCACTGCATGAACTATGTTGAGAAGTAAGGTGATGTTTGATGGTAGTCGACAGAAAACTCTGGACCTCAGCTTCGTGCTATTTGGGACTAGTCAGCGAGATGTACCTGGTGGATTTGATCCCGTGTCACGCAGTTACTGGATTAGTTCAGTAGTGACTTCTCTGGATATGAGACACCTCATAAAACAGATTAGAATACTAAGAGAAGCATTATTTTTCTTAAAAGACGACAGATACATTTTTTGACGAGTACCAATCACTACAAAACTTAGGTACCCACGACTTCGTTTTGATTACGTGTACAAAATAATCTATAATATTCCATAACTTTTTCATCATAATTATGTTTGACCTTTGGATCGGTACAAAATTAGAAATAATTTAAGGTTCAAAATCGATTACAATTGTGATTATATATTTAGTTCTAGTTAATTTTAAAACATTTATGTGCCAAATTATTATTTACAGAATGAAATCCAAGTTGTGATGTTGTTATGATCATTGTTTTTACTTGTAATCATTAAAACTACATCCTGTATGAAAATTTGGCGCTAGTAATATTCAGTTTATTTGTTTTATTTTTAACTAAGAAAATTCACACCATACGTTTAAAACAGTCAAACAAAACTGATATATATATTCAATTTAAGTTACTAATAATCATATGGATTATATTTCTTTCAACATGTTTGTCTTACGTCGAAAAAGTGGAAGAAAATATTTTTCAGTAGTATATACATCTAAATATGTTACGAATACTGTTTAGTAATTAAAATTCTTCTCTTTCGAAAAGTGTTGTAAAATTATGAAGATTTAAATGTGCTTTACATCATAATATGTTACAATAATATTAGTCAATGGTATCCTCGTTTTCTGTAAATACTTTCTGCGACACAGTGGAAATAGTTTAAAGCTGGAAGTTATTTATAAACAGTATAAAAATTATCACATCATATCGTTCCACAGATAAATGAGCTTTTTAATCTTCATTTAAATGTAAATAACGAATAAAACTGAAACATGTTATATTATGAGTAGATTGATAACATCGGTCTGGGGGATTTGTGGAGATTGTTGAGTGTTACTGAGATCGCGAACTGACATAAGTTAGATAACCTTCAGACATATTAGCGACTAACTTCTAGCAGAAATTCTTGAAGTTCTAGTGAGAAGCCGTGATTAGTAGAGTTCAGCTGTGTAGGGTGTGAGAGAGTTTTCCAGAAAAAAACAATGAATAATAGTTGTGCAATATCGCGAATCAATTGTAGTTAAACCCTTTTCAGTGATTATGAAGTTAAGAATCCATAGAAGAAGCCAAAGATGCTAAGTTTAATCCTCGGTGAAAGGGTCATGGATGCGCATTGCTGAATTGTCTCATACTAGTTTAAAACAGCTGTTTAGTTCTCCATGATTTTCAATAGTTATCTAAGTTAGATCAGTTTGTGATTTCAGTGGGAAATATAATAACTATAAAAGAATATTATCATGAATAAATTGGAAATGAAATCCGTTTACAATTTAAATTAACTAAACTGGTTGTTAGCATAAGTTGCAACAAGTCATTTATCTACAAATTTCAAGCTTAAATCTAACCACTACTTATGTCCTCTTACGTAGATATGGTTTTCATTTTAACTTAACACCAATGTGATATACTTTAGTTCACCAATTATTTAGACTTATATATATATATATATATATACATATATATATATATATATATATATATATATATATATATATATATATATATATATATATATAAATTTGTAAGTTAAACTTGATTAAAGCGAAAATAATTCAGGGGAAAGGAAATTATACCCTTATGAAAAACCAAAAAAAACCAACAACTAAAAATACATTTCACACACTGCCAAGTTAATTGTTTCTTTGTCCATTTCATTTTTTCATCACCAATTAAATAACGTTTTTGTCTTTTTAATAATCTTCTTTCATTGTGATTATTATTAGCATTTTGTACAGTTAATGAATAATTATGATTAAAATGGAATGTACTGCCAAATTTTAATTTGGATAATAATGTTGATGATTGTTTCAAATTAATTTGTTGATCTGGATTGCCACAACGTGGTGAAATTAATAAATTTTTTGTAGCTTCATCTAATTTACCAGTAATAGGTAGATTATATTGTCTTTGAAATTTTCTAATTGCATTATTAAATTCTTTCGGTGGATTAGTTAATGATAATTTATCTGGATAAAGAAATTTAGATTCATATGGATTTTGATGTGGTGGTATAGGGTTACCATTATTATTATTATGAGTTTTGGAATAGTCATCCATGTACCCGTATCGATAAAGCAAATTCTAGTTTAAGAAAAAAACAACAACAAAAAAACAGTTGAAAAGGTTACAATTACATATACATATATATATATAAACATTTCAGTTCACAGGAGAAACTCGACATATTTGAATGTGATCTTATTCACAAAGCCACTATTCGAGTATTCGTTAAGAAACAAAAAAAGTAACATACAAGTGCATTTCTCGATTTTTGAAATTTTTTCTTCAACAATACTTAATTGACTTCACTTGGCGATGTTTTACTTGTATCTTCCCATTGTTGTTTAGGACTGCGATTGATCAATCTCATGTTGGCATATGTGCATCCTGTACGGATTGCCTCGATATAGCCTTAAGTCTCAAGCGTTTTAAGGAAAGATGAGACTGATCAATTGCAGTCCTAAATCGCAATGGGAAGATAAAAAACAACAACACCAAGTGAATTTAACTTCACCCCATTGCACAAGCAGGTGGCTAACAGGTTTCAGTAGCTAAGTGGATAAGGCGATGGCGGTACTGGGTTCAAGACCCAGGGTGAACATCAACTCTGGGATCATGGTACACCCAGATGACGATTCCTAAATAGGACGGAACGAGCGTTCTAGATTCCACTGCTAGTTGCTATCCATCTTTGCTTTAAAAAGTACTTAATTGGCGTTTAATTGTCCTTGAAACTCTATTAGCAATTCGTATGTTAAAATTAAAGCGAATTTCTAGTAAATAAGATTTTCTAACATGGTGTAAACATATCGCAGGGCATTAATTAATTCGTCATGTTAATCTTTTATTATTTATTAACCTAATGTCATTAATATGCTAAATTGGTTAAATGTTTGGTTTAAAAACGACAATTTTGATTTTCTAATATATTTACTTAATTGGATAGTGGTTGTGTTTCATGCACTTTTGTCTAGTTGGGAATAGGTTTCATGAACAAGTTATCACTTTTATCGATTTAAGGAATCTAGTATTTTATCAAATCAATTGAAACTTCAGAAAATTATTTTGTTATATATAGTGAATTATTTTTTTGTTGAATACTCATTACAGTCACTGAATATGTCGAAACATTCATAGTTGTCTCCAGTAGTATATGAGAAAATAGTTAGATTTTTTAATGTCAACCAGTTAGATTTAAATGAAACTGTTTACAATAAACATATGCAAGTTTCTTTTGTCAAGTGATATATGGATTTCGAGAAAGTAACTAATACTAATGAAAGACTGTTTTCTTCAACTCAACTGGATAGATTTCTTTCTTATTGGTGACTTTAATTGGATACTGAGTTTGGTTGCCATTATTCGACCCATAGATATGTTCTTACTGGGATTAGTATAATTCCTCTTTATTGTTTGCTGTAACTGGGTATCAAAAAATTATATTTTAACTATAAATACAAAATTATTTTGTCACCAGGCGATGTAGACTAAAGAATGAATGATCTGTTTAAAACCCACACATCAAGAAAAATATAGAGCTTCAAGCTTATGAACATACTGATGAACTTTATTGTTAAAAGAAAAGACAAGCTATACAAAAATGATATATGTACTTAAGTTATTCATCATTAAAACATACAAATGTAAATAACTTTCATCTATATTAATAATGAGTAGTAATTAAAACATGATTGAAAACGAACTCATGTTTATCTAGTTTTCATTATCATATTGGTTTATATTCATGTTCGAGATTTGTTATATATATATATATATATATATATACCGGCATGTTGTGTATTAAATTAACTGCTGACATACACTTCCTGTAACTTCCATTTCAGATTATTATTAGGCTCAGTGAAATATTAACAATGAAATTACTTGTACTTTTCATTAAACCCATCACAACAACAACAACAATTTATGATCAAGATCCAAATCTGATATTTACTGTAATTAAATATGCACAATTAAACAATATTTTCTTCATTTATTGAAATGACAAATATATATACATATACATATATGTATCATTTTATTTTGATCAGCCTGTATAAATATATCTGATCACCCGTAGCTAACAATAAACAATATTTATTCCATCATGATACATGTAAATATGACATAATATTTAATTCACAAGTTACAGACGATAGTCTAGAATAGAATAGAATTTTGATTATAATAAAAAAGTTATTTTGTCTAGTTAATCAATTGGCTTTTTTGCGCTTATAAAATAAATGAAGAGAAACTTTGTTTATTTCATAAACAAAAGGCATCATTACATAAGTATTGTTAATAAACGTGTTGAATTTAAAAAAACAATTCTTTTTTTTCAATAAACAATATCACTCAATTGAATTATTTTGTGGTTAGCGTTTTTTTACCGAGTTAGATTTCTATAGGATGGGGTCACTAATCCCATGCTCAACCATCCTCCTTTATCCGGGCTTGGGACCGGCAGTAGCCTCAGTGGAGTTCCAGGCGGAAACTCGGAGAACTACGAAACAAATCATCCAAAAGATACAAGTGTTTATTAACATTTGTCTACGCAAAATACTTCGGATCCTTTGACCAGAAACTATCAGCAGCAACCTACTGTAGGAGAGAACAAATTATATTTCAGCGGAGGAAGAAATCAGGAAGAAGAGCTGGAAGTGGATAGGACACACAGTGAGGAAAGCACACAACTGCAAGCACTCACTTGAAATCCTCAACGCCAAAGAACATATTACGCCGGGAAATGGAGACAGACATGAGAAGAATGAACAACAATTGGATAGAACTAGAAAGGAATGGATTGGAGAGAGCTGATCGGCAGTCTATTTTCAATTGGGAGTAACAGGTGTAAGTAAGTAAGTAATAACACTAAAACATCCATATATTGAACCATATAACTTCAAGTTTTTAGAGTATTCTCAAACACTATCGTGAATATTTTAGTTTTTAAACTAATGAATCCAATCTTAATTATCAACATTTACAACATTAGATAAACAGTAACATAATATTGTTTGGTTTACGAGCTTTACAGCCATTATACTTTACTCGAATAAATCAAGAAACATTGAGCTCTTAATCCGAAACTTCAATTAGATATCCGAGAAATAATTTTGGAAGAAGTAATGATGAGGCAACATATGTAGGAACTTAAGTAAAAGGTGCATTCTAAGTTGTTTTTTTAACCAGTAGCCTGTCAATATCACATTTAAGCAGCGTGGGTAATTTTTTTGTAATCATGAAATGGCTTTATATATTAGATTACTTTGATAATAGTTAATAAAACATTTGATATACAAAAATAATGAACGATTATATCGCTTACATTTTTGACTTTGTAAAAAGTACACTTTAGCCAAGATCATTCAAGCTAAAAATAAAGATGACCAAAGATTATAAGTTTCAAGGCAGAATGGAACAATGTTTTGACCTTCAGTTGTTCATCTTCAACCAGTGTAATTTAGAAAAACCAAATTTGAAGTGTAATTTTTTTTAAAAAATATTCAATAAAATAAAATTTCTATATTGGTTACTTTAAGAGTCTACTTAAAAATAGAACCAAGTAAACATCCTTTCAATGAAAGTATTTTATCCCACTTTTATGAAAAACGTGATGAAAATAAACAACAGGATTACTACTGGTTTGAATTCCAAGCCGTATCTGATAAAATATGGAGTTGTATAACCAGTATTATGAAATGTCCTAAAAATGATCCAAATTGACATAAGCCGCTGTAGCTTTTTTTACACATAGATTGATGTCATCTGATACACCACTCATATTACTAACGAAACTCCCCAGATAAAAGAATTTTCTGACCATTTCCAGTAGTTCACCATGAGGAGTGGGTGTTAGCTGAGACCCATGCTAGTCTTACAGAAGTTATTTAAATTTTAACAGTGAAGTTTTTGCGGACACTAATCGACAACTTAGGCGCGAGTTGGATAGCCTGTATATAATCTCATAGAAAAACAATGCTATCGGTGTACTCAAGGTTGAGAAGAGTTTGTGCAAGCAAAAGATCCACACTACCACCATCCAGTGCTCTCTTTGGAGCTCTTTCTGGAATATCATCGATGGAAAATTTTAAGGAAAATTATGAGATTAGTTAACACTGCCTGACTCTACTATCGGATTAAGAGGAAGGACATAAGTACTTGTATGATGTTATTCTGCTTAATGGCCTACTGTTTTCTGACTTCTCAGAGGTTGGAGTTTCTGATGAATCTTTACTTAGTTAAATTAATCGGTATTCACGGAACACGGGACAGTATGACCGACGAAACTGAGGCAGCAGACCAGTTGAATTAACTCCTAGAGCTCTTTCACCAGAGTCTAAGATCCGTTTAGATAATACCAACCGGAGTACCATCAATTTCATCGATCATTTCAATGACAAATGGATATCCTGACAACTTGCTTGTATAGATCCGTCCACGATGGGATTCTAGGTATAAGATAATTCCGACGCATACCAGGGTATGACCAAAATCCATATAGAAATTCAAACAAGTAATACAGTCTAATACGTATCAAGTCCAGGGATTGATGGTTACAATATCATCAACTTGAATACAGACACCTAAATGACTAAGGTGGACGGAGTTCGCTTTTTTCCTGGAATTCTTATATAGCTTCGGGTTTATAGTTATTGTCTGGGAAGTCCTCATTGAGAGAAGGAAAGCAGATGCCCGTAGCTTAAACCGACCTGGTGGATACTAGATTGTTATTTTGGTCACCAACCACCATGGAGTCGCATCTTGTGACGTTGTAGATTAGATCCTTCAGTGAGAGTTTCGAGGAGCAGTCTTCTAAGTAAACTACCTAAATCTCCATGGTCACATGGGAATTATCCGAGACCAAACAAAAATAGGATAAAGGATAATTATGAAAAAAAGTTTCTACTCATTTTACCTCACTACCCATTCAAACGATATTTCTAACCGAATTATCATAAACGAACTTATTTTATATTACATCAAGTTTCTATTCCGTTTAATGTCCATTGTGTTTTTTCATTGTTCAGTTCATTCAGTAGCTCATATCTATTAAAACTTCGAAATTTATCGCTATTCACTTAAAGTATGTAATAAATTGTCGGATCATTTAGGCCTCGGAATTCTTTCCGACTAATCAACAATAAATGTATTTAAACATGATATATTTGTGATTGTAAGCATTTGGATGATACTATACGTTGTCATTATGGGTTTTAAAGTTAAATACAATCCTGATAGATTATTGTTATAAATAAAGGAGAGTATTAATAAAGAAAACGGAAAACAATCCTACCACTTTTTGACAATGAATATAAAAATATATAGTTACTTTCATATTTGCAGTAGAATCTCAAACATGTTGGTACATTTTCCCTTTGATCAAATTCCATTTTCACTTAATTTCTTGATGATTTAAATTTGAAGTTCTGCTTTTTTTTTTAAAATTATGTGATCAAGTAAGGAATAATAAAAGTAATCGGTTAACTTGCCCAATATTATGGGAATAATTCGATAACGATAAGACTCATTTTGATACATTATTAAAGAAATTCCATTCATTAAATGCCTACAAATTCGTATATGCTAGTTTAAGCTATTCTATGAAGGATTCGTCTATTAATAAATTTTAACAGTTGAATTCACGAGTTGATCTAAGCTAAGTCACCACTGAGTGGCTTTTTCGTTCTAGTATGGGACCCCTTATCTGTACGCATCCACAATCTCGTAAGCGGAACCGAACACAGGGCCCTCGGTTTCAAGCGCGAACGCCTAACCCCTGACTTCAATCGATCCATGATCTTGCGCAACATTTCATCCATTATCTGAAGTGAATAACTGTCTCCACCCGACACGGATTAAACCCCACTGGTTGCAGCACGATATTGAAGGTCCTAGGTTCGAGTCCCACATGCGGGTGCGTGGATGCGCACCTCTAAATATTCCCATGCTAGGATGAAGATGTCATCCAGCGCTTCCAGATTTTCAATGATGGTTTAGCTTAGATCAATTCATGAATCCAACTATTAAAATTAATATAATCTCTACAAATCCCTATTCTGATATTAATGAATTGTATAGATAAATTTTTTTTCTTATCTTCGTAGAACAACCCACTAATGAACAAGTGAAATAAAACTATAGGAAATTGATTGACAAAGAAAACCTGGTTTTAAATAAATATCAGACTGACTATTTGTCATCAATACAATTATCCTTTTTTTAGTTCATTAAAATTTTCACACATTTCGAGACAAATGTGGATGGATTTATCATTGTCGAATAATTTCATTTCATCTTTTTTTCAATGGAAATTCAAATGAAACAACTGTCAAATATCCAGGTACTTCGTTAGAAATCAGTATAGCTAAATTAATGGATAAAAGTATGGTATGATAAGTCAATAAAACGACGGTTTAAGAAATTCAATGCCATTCGCAACTAAGATTTGTGGTTCGATCGCCGTATATGGAATTATATAAACAAGTGGAATCTAATTACTATTAAGGGTTAGGATAGAAGATGGAGAAATAGGTTGTACAGTGTAAATTCTATCGATTCTGTCTAATTATAATTCCCGGTTTGTAAATATTGGTCAGTTGTCAATTGATCAGTTTCCATCAGTATCAAGCATGGGACTAAATTTGAGGTGAAGTTAGCAAGATGAATGACAAAACATTCGAAATAATTATGGTAGTAATAGTAAGAAAGACTGAGCATAGGAAATGTGATTTGAGAAGAAACACCGAGACTTAAGACCTAGTAGAAAATAAAAAGTCATCATATAAGGAAACGAAGAAGAAATTTGACTGTAAACGTGATAAGTTCGAGTACTGTAAGAGGTACGTGTGGGTTATTATTCGTCGACATGTTAGATTAAAAGTCAAAAGATTTTACTAGTACATCCCTCAATAAGAATAAATGGATTTTAGCTCAATTATGATAGAACGTTGTATAAAAATATCGATATACTGTGACTTGATAACTAATACAAAAGTTTGTTATCTGATTAACAGATTTTGGAATGTCACATGCATGAAAAGTGTGAAGTAACCTAAGGTTATTTATAACTGATAACTCTATATGGTTATTAAACGGCATAATCAGTGTTTAACCGTATTATGTCTTTAAATATAACGATATATTTTATTCATACATGAAGCAATATTTCATTAAAAAGGGTTATTATTCATGTGTAGGCATTGAAAACCAAAGTCGAATTAAAATTATATTCTCATGATAATTTATAATCAAATAAACGGGATCATATATAAGATTCTGATAAAAGATAGTGAATTTATATTCAACTATGTGTTCTGTAATGTCAGTAACTTATATACGATGCATTAAAATCCTTATCTGACTTCGTTGATGAGCTACTGGTTCCTGACATTCTTGAACGGGAACAGTTCCAAAACCAGTGCAGGACAGCTATTTAGTGATTCTTTAACTAGTATTAGTTCTTACCAAAAATTACCTTCAAATTACTCTTTTACTGTCAATATCATTATTGGTAATTTTTATGTTAACCAATTGTATTCACTTACGTGTCAGCAAATATATTTGCTTTTTAAGATGTGAGTCAGCATGATAAATGCAAATAACCAAATATGGTCAACCACCTACATCCTTAAAAAAGTATAATCATAAAAATTAAAAGTATTCTATCTATAGATTTGGCCGATTTGTTAACTATGTAATTTATGGTTATTTCACTGAGACGGAAATGGTGAGGATATATATATATATATATATATATATATATATATATATATATATATATATATATATATATATATATATATCAAATGATAAATAAACCAAGAATTTTTATTTTGCTTTGCATATCTATGTTGAGAATTTCGACTAAAATTCGAGTGTATAAAAATTCCGTTATGAAATCGTTCATGACCTTTAAGATCACATTATAAATAATTAAAGGTATATTTTGTTTCAGAAAAATAACTATAAAGAGGTTGTAGAGATTCATTCAATATTCAGTAATGTCCACAAGTACTCACTGGTGACCGACATCGAGAGAAAATTTCTAGAGTTCTAGTAGAGATCAACCCTGCCCGGTATGAGGAATGTATTCAATGAAGACAACGGAAGATATTTGCACACTCTAGTTAACCGACTAGAGCTAGACTTATAAACCGCAGAGCACTGAACCAGTGGTCTAGGGGTTGTGCATTTGTGAGCAAGACCGAAGGTTTAAAGTTTAATCACTGAGGGGGTTATGGATGTTTACTGCAGTCCTACATAAGGACATTCTTGAACATTACTGACTATATGTAATGGATAGATTAGATTCGGTGGAATCATAAGGCTATCAGCTATTGAGTTTAGTCATGTCCAAAGGTGCTACGTTTTCGATAAGATTTTTGATGGATTTATGACTTATATTCAGACATTCATTTTTTTAATCCATACTACTTACAGTTTTTGATTTGATTTTACATGGAAAATTATCACTACAATTTCGATTATCACACGAATTTCCTCTCTTACAATACTGGTAGGAAGTGCTAACTTTAGTTTCTACTGATTAGTGTTAGATATTATGCTGATTATAACGTAATTAATTGGGTTACAAACTAACAAAGATCATATTAGAATATCTTGATTTAACCAATAGAATCTGTTGTACTTATTTTCAATAAGTAATATATCGCAAATAACACGAATTCTGATGCATAAAATTAAGTGAAATAATGGTTCAGGACTTTAAAAGAAATATTAAGGTTTTTGTAGGAAAAAGACTAAACAATGCAAAGAAAAATAGGGAAAATTAGTGGAGGTAGAAAAAAATTAGAAATAAATTTGTAGATTTAGTAGTGAGACCTATTGTGGAAATCATTATTTTATTACTTACAAGTAGTATTATAACATGTAGTTAATGGAGCACACAATACGAACTAGGGAAATAAAAGAAGCTACTGATCACTGGATAACTGATTCGTTCCATTCTTGAATTACTTTCAAGTCCACATGTTTGATTATAAGTGACATCAAACCAAAGACAACTCATAGTCAAATTATGAAGTTATAACATTGCAGACACAAAGGATAATATAAAAAAGAACATTTTTTCTGAGCACAAAGATGAATACGTTCCACCACATCAATTCAAATTATTTATTATCGTAAATTACACCTGGCAACCATTTGAGAATTTCGGTACTACCCGTTCTCATCATCTGTGTCGTTGCAAACAAATAAAAAGTTATGAACAATTTAATTATTTTGTATTATATCACTGCAGTCTACTGTTACGCTTCTAAAGACACCAAATAAAATCCCAGTTTTATCTTAAACTCTTAAAATGAACAGTGTAATTTGCTAACAGTTTAGATACTTAACTGCATATAACATTCAGTAAAATAAAAGAAAGAAATTACTTGTAAGTAATGCTGATTCTAGCAATTCCATGATACAAATTGAACAATACGATAAAGATTTTTATCATGATATTCAGCTAACTCATCACATTCTATTTATTTTATTCAATAAATTCAATCAGTACAGCAGAGATATCATACATTGGAAGAGATCAGTATGATGTTACGTAATTCATTGATTGTATCATTCACTTTAGAACACTAGAATCAAATCAATTGAATTCTTAAATTACATAGGATTTACATTGAAATTGTAAACAGAACACATTGATTCATATTCACTATCATTAAATTCATAGCCAGAGGTTCTTACAATCCACTTATAAATACTTAACAATAATAATAGTGTCATTTATGGTTGAATGTTAAAATATTCAATAAACAACTAATAATAAAAACAACAGATTAATTAATTAATTAACTGAAGTTCTACATGGGATAATTTATGTTGGTTACAAAATTTCAATTCTCTTTTTGAACAAAGACTATAATATGTGCAATTGTTCAGTGAACTAGTTAATTCCATCTATTGATTAAACACTAATTACTTTTTTCCCATAAAAGGAAAAGAAATTTGAATTATTTATTAAATGATAAGGGTATTTGTATCAACCAACCCGATTGTTCTTTATATTACTCAAATAATAAAATATCTTAGTGAATAGATCAACTTAGAGGGAGAGAAAAAAACGCATGAAGGGAGTTATCATGTTACCATAACAACACATGTAAATATTTAACGAAAAAACAGTATATTGAAACAAATCTATAATAATGGTAAAAATAATGACTCATGATAACTGTGCATCCAATCCAACTTGGTCTTTATTCAATATTCCAGTGTTTCTAAGTGTAAACAAACACTGTATTTCATGAAATAGGTGTAAAGTGGAAGTTATCATCAGTTGAGTTCTGTACTAAATTTATTTAGGAATAAAAATTCAACCTAAATTTAGTCAGATAACATTAAAGAAATTAGAATACGGTGTTACTACACGATTTAATACATGTGGTAGTCTTGTAGGGGGGTTGGTATTATGTTAAGCCCACATAGGTTATTCTAGCCTCTGTACAGACCGATCTACTCATTCTTCTCAAGTCACATTTTTACCCTATCGCTTATTCGGTTATTAATTCTGACTGTTTTTTATATGATCCTATGTCTGTTAATTACTTACTTTATTCGTCATGTGTCTGCAACTTATTTTTGTTAGACTACAGATATTGAGTTACGCTTGAATAAAAGAGTTGACCACCCGCCATCTCCATTGTGCGTCATTTCGTTTTGTTTTGCTCTCTCCTCTCCACTACCTTTACTTTGTTCCCCGAATTGTCTGTCGAGATCAACGATTGAGTGAAATATACGTGTTCGAAATTTATTCTCGTATTTGACTTAATTATTTCCGTTATTCACTAACGCGAGTTAAGTCGATGATTATAGACGAGAACAGCAGGGATGTATATTACGATGACAATCAACATACGATCTAACTGGAATCAGATACAAGGCAGCTGAAATATTGTTCTACTTGTAATAATCCTTATTCAGTGAGGCATTGAATACACTTAATTTATTTATAGTTAGCTATACATGTCACTCTCTCATATTTTTTAAATTTTAATTATTTCTTAAAATTAGGTTCTCAATTGATTAGAATATTAGAGTCTGTAACGAATGCATCTACGAACATTGTTGTGAATGGCTTTGTATGAGTATTTGTAAAACAATCAGTAGTTTTATGCTAGAACATCTTAACTTTGGTCACAAAGCCCTAGCAGATATTTCCTTGAAAATCGTCTATGCAGTCAAACGGTTTGGTTCCATAAGAAAAGTATAAATCAATAACTTGTGAATTTGATTTCATTTTATAATTTTCTTTAAATCCCTCATCGTAAAACAACTTGAAATGATTTATTTATAATGATATTTTGCAATAGACTGCTTTATTTACTGAAATATAAATGTGATTATCTATATATAAAGTTTTTATTAGTTGTGTAATGCACATTGATATGATCGATGACTTATAAATTATCTTGACTAATTTTATCTTTATAAATATAACTGGATATTAGGATAAAGCATCTAATTGATATTTGAATAAGGTTTCATGAATAGTGAAGTTCAAATATTTTGAGGAGTGGGAAAGTGAGCATCAACAGTAAGGATTAGTCGTAGTAGCATAACACGAATAGATTCTAGATGGAAACGTGGATCGTTAGAATTCAACTTAATGGTCTGAAGATATCATGGTCAATGTGAGAAATGTATTCCTTGATTTTGATTACTTATCCAGTTTTAAGAAGTTCAATGCTAAAGAGTTAAAAAAACAATTTAAAATCTAATTACTATTCACAAAATAAAATGAAAAAAAAAATACTATCATGTTTTAATGAACTTACTGGGAATAAGTTAATATTTTACAGTGCATATAAATGTCGTTAACAAATCCACACTACTTAATAGTAGTTTAATACAACCTATGTACATATAACGTGAAGTAGAAAGATAGATAGACAGACAATATTACTTAATGTACAACGGTGAACATCACGTTAAATAAGGATGAAAAATAATTTTTTCAATTCATTCACTATTCATATCATACAATAATTGTTTAACAAGGATTTTACATCGGTCTAAAAATATCAACCAAAGAGTATTGAGTTCTATTGTTATCCAAGTTTTCCTCCCATATGAATTAACAGAATAATGAATGTCAGTGTTCTTTGTGATAGTTATTTATTCCAATTTGAAGTCAAATGCTTGGAAATCTTATTTCAATATATATGCTTGCATGTGTTTAATTATCGTTAAACGTAAATTATACTAATAGATATGTAGGATTGATAGATCGTGGCTACCAATGAGATCTATTATGGGCTTTTCATTTTATTTACAACTCAGCTGGATTTACGTGGATATCAACAATAACTTGAACTCTTATATTGAGATAATTTTATTCAAAGATGAAAAATCGGTTAATTTCATTAAGTAAAACATATTGTATGACAAAACTCCTGTATTATACTCAGTCAATATTTGTTTTTACAACATAAAAATTTAATATGAGATACCTTTACAGCATGACTAGTAATATAGGCTTAAGATATTTTTTATATTTGTAAAATCAGTGAAATTTATTTGAACTACACTCCGGATATTTTTATACTACGACTTTTCAGTATGTTAGCAACATTCTATTTATTTATACACTTCAGTTATTAGACACTTTTTTTAATATTTTAGGGTGGATAAAATTGTTATGAGTCATACAATCAGTAGAAATCATAATAACTAGGTAAACAAATTCAATTAAATTTCTAATGAAAATTCAAAGTCCATTGTATAAATTAACTTTATTATCATTTATTACATGGAGGAAAAATAATTATCTGAAACGAATTTTTCTATGAAACATTTCATTCAAACAAGTTTCTTTGAATAATATATTGATCGCTTTTCCTACATAAAGAGTCAATTACTGATGAATCTATGTAGAAATGTTAGTAAAACACATTTCATTTACTTAAACTAAATCAAACTCAAGTAAATTAAATTACACATATAAAACGTATCGAAATAACTTGCATATTATAAAGAATTAACAAATTTTTTTCAACTTTTATCAATCTAACTCCAAACTATACTTAAAGTATCCTGTAAATATAAGTTCATATAAAAAGTATGCCAACATTAACAGCTATAAGGATAATATAAATTAAGACCTAATTAAATCTTACAGGAAAAAAAACAACGGGATCATGTTATCAATTATATGATTATTTAAATATAACTTACCGCTGCTTCATTAATTTGTAGAGATTCACCAAATTGATGAGGTATAGAATAAACTAGATTGTTAGTAAATAACCAGATATTAATAAATATCCATATAGTACCAATATATAAATGTAAAATACAAAAATATATCCTGAATTGTTTTTTAATAAACCTGAGCATTATTAAATATAATAAGAAATACATCCACAATATTGTTCTTTTTTCTTTTGTTCAATGCATTTTCGATGAATAATATAATGAAATTTTTGTATATCTAGTTTACTATTATTCCATTCATTTCATATAAGTTATATATTAACAATTAATTTGCCTATATACTAACAACACAAGGCTTAACACGTGTTCTCTTCATTATATTCAGTAATAACTAAAATCAACATTTAATATTTGATTGGTTAAAATTTAAAAAGTATGCGTTGAACATATCTTACTTATGATTGGTTGAATTATTTGATTCAGAAAAATATATTTCTACCGGCAAAGGTCAGACTGTTTGTATTTTGATTTATGAAGTTGGTTTTTTTTCCGGCGAATAGTTTAGTTTTCGCGGGGGGGGGTAGGAAGATATGTCTGGTAAATGTGAAAAGATATTATGTTGAATTGTTATCATTATTTTAGTATCGATGACTTAAGTATCATTTTGAGGTATTATTTGTTTCTATTCTATCTATCCATTTTTGTTTTTGAAATCATGGAATATACATTACATAAATGTTATTTGCCAAATTTCTGTATTGTTTTTCCTTAAAAAAAGAGTGATTGATTTTCTTGTATCGAATAAATATTTTCGTTTTATAAAAAAAGTCTTTTGATAGAAAGTAACGAAAAAAATATGTTTGTCACTACACAATGTACTTTGTATTACTTCAGGGGCTTAATTGGAAATTTAGGATGATAGAAATGACTAGATAGAATTAAATACATGTAGGGAAATATTTCGTTCACTTACTAGATAAAGAGATGAACATTTATTTAAATATAATGCCCATTGCATACTTGCTAACACAGAAGTTGATCAATGCACTTAATAAAGAACCATATGAAAGCAAATACTTGGTCTGTATTTTTTAAATATTAAAATACTAATAAGTATGACTTATTAATTGGATTAACATACACACAGCCTTCATAGCCGACTACATCAATTTTTATCAACGGAATGACTACAACAGTGCAATCTACCATAAGTGCTTTGTACTCAGAGAAAAAATATTTTCCATCAGTAAACGTGTAAGATTTGCATTTACGAAATAGGATCTGAATTCTGACGCTTGTTTCAAAATGCAATTTGACCATAGAAAGTAAATATTATGGATATAAACTTTTTTCAGACTATGAAAGTTGAGTTATCAAAATGATGAATAGAATTCAATTGATATTGCATAGTTGAAGTGTATAGTCAAGGTGTTTTTAGCCTAAAAGTCTATTCGTTTCATTTGGAAATAACCAATAGTTTCCCAAATGTCAAAAGAAACTTAAAATAACCAGTAAATTAAACTATGTTTAAAATGCTTTTAAACGTTTAAAACTGTGGAAACCCATTCTTCAGCTCTGAAATCTAAATATTATATTGTTGAGTAAATTCTTGCTGGTCCGTCTCAATACTTTAGATGGAGAAATGAACATAATCAAATTACTCAAAAGTCATTACACAGGTAACTTATTATGACACCAAACAAGTGTAAATCTGATTCGAACAAATGATTTTTACCATTAAATTCTTAAGGGGATTTCATAACCTATCAGAATTTTATAACAAATTTGTGAACAAGTTAGTAGTGAATTGTTTTACATATTTGGCTACCACATTGTATAATGAGACTGTGTTTTTATGAGTGCGAAATAGCTTGTTTTAGACATTTTTACATATTTGTTTCTCCTCTCATTTTAAAAACCTTTAGATCATGTTCAGACAAGCAAAATATTTCTCTTTGTATCTATATGATATAAATTTCTAGAAGTGATAAACATATCATATCATAACAAGAACGTTATGAATTAACGCCTACTGAAAATCTTGGCTAGCCAGTGAGACGGACTGGTTAAATTTCTAATTATGAGTGGAACTGTGAAAACATATCAAATAACTTAAACGTCATTCATAGGTTTTTATCAATTGATTGGACAGTCTATTAAAACTTCCTGATTATCTGAATTGTCTATTTACTCAAATATTAGATACTGATGTAATGAGAAACGCCAATATCGATTCACTTGTTAGTTTTAGCAGAGGTCACTTGACTAGTAGCTGAATGAAAAGGCATAGATATGCTTTGTTATTAACTCTTTGAGCGAGACGCTTAGCGAGACACTCAATATATAACTCCGCTACGTTTTGCAAATTTATCAGCAGAAAAATTAGGAGTATCACAAAAGGTTTATCAGTTTTTTCGTAAATGGCTAATAACTGTTTTGATAATGTAATGAGTAAGAGATGTTAGGTAATTCACCAAATGTGATCTGGATTCCCGATCATTCTTGAACAGTAATACTAAGTACAAACAAATGTATATAGACTTACTTTATAACATGGAATGCTCGTGAATGTTTGAATGTACACTGAATATAGCAATTCTTTTAATAGCAAAATTATTAATGAATACAGTAAAACATATAATACCGACGGCATTGGGCGACCAATTAAAATTAAGCTAGATGATGTGCATATTTAAAACGCTGTTGTGGTAGTAATCTTGGTGTTGAATGGACTGTTAAGGTCAGTATTACAGAGTTAGTAGCTAGGGCTAAGAAGCTTTGAGGCTAGGATTTACGGTTCAGTGGCTACGGTCTGAGAGTTCTAAGGTTAGGAGCTAGGTTTTGGAAGAGAGAGGATTAGAAGATAGTATCTGTTTGGGTTGTAGTACTATGATTTATAGTCTAAATTATTGATATTTAGCACCAAAAATTTTACTACCGGTGCTTAAACTCCTAATCCCCTGCAATTTTGTTATTTTCCTACCTTTTTTAAAGCTATTCCACAGTATATTTTTAAAGCACTTATACCGTAACAAATGCAAAAGTCTATCATCATTTTTACACATCCAACGTTGTCTTATTCAATATTATGCCTTAGTTTGACCTCTGTAACACAATAATTATGGACTTATAACTGTAGAGCTTAATGACGAAGTTATTGGCAACAGTTAACCTTAATACTACAATAAAACCAAGGATGTCACAGTTCAACGTTTAGTTTACAAGAAAGATACATGGAACGGGATTTATCTCAATTTCAATAACTTTTGTCCAATCGGTTGCAAAAAGGCGCTTGTTAAAACACTCTTTCACAGAATATAACGAATATGTACTGCCGATACACTAGGAGAGGAAGTAATGAATATTAAGAGATGTTTAAAAAACGGATACCCACTGAAATTTATTGAGAAATATGGAAAGCGTGAGGATAAAAAACCAAAGAAACTACAACAAATAAAAAACTTATTTCTATTAAACTTAAATTCAAAGGTGATGATGTCACAGGGTCAATCAATATGAGACTAAAACCTTCATTGACAACTTATCCTGCAGGTAAACTGATTGTCTTGTTCAAAACAACATATTCTTTAACACACTCAAAGGTTGATAGGTATCCCTTTTATGTTACCACCAAATGTCTATACATATTTACATGTATCTGCCAAAGCAGTTACACTGACAGAACAGAAAGGAGAGCCTACATCCGATTCAAAGAACATATTTTGAAAGGTTTAGGATCAAATGAATGAAAAATATTCATCATTACTATCTCCTTGACACAGGACATAAAATCGATACACTTAGGTCTTTCAAAGTGATTAACAAACAAACTCCGATCATTTGAAATTTGCCGAAACGATGGCGACCAAACGTCTGAAACTACATCCATGTATCCGAAAATGGGCAGTAATAAATCTTTGCCCTAGTCACATTACTCCCCTTTTTATTTATTATGTCATTCACTATTTCAACTCTCTGAAATTTAATTACATCATTGTCATTTTTCTTCAAATCATAGCTGACTGATTTCAATCCATATCTTTACCATTAATCTGTTTTTAGTTGTTTCATTACATAATCATCTAATGTTTGTTAACTCCATGAGTTCTAATCATTAATTCAATGTTCTGGAACTTTCCCTCCCAAACTTTATCCGTCCTGAACAAAAATTTTTTAATGACCTTAATAACTCTATTGAAATCTTCGCTACATCATGATACACATAATCACCTTTAGTCATCTTCGAATGTCAATATTTGTAATAAGGTTGCCTTTAAAAATGTTATAGGTTGTAAGTAGCTGATGAAAGCTTAACGAAATAAAATGAATTCATATTATTCTGCATCAATCTTCATTCTTGCTCTATTGAAGACCTCAATGATTTTCGGTTTTATATATCCTCTACTCATGATAAGAAAAAATAACAACTAAAGATTTTCCAACCATGTTTCTCCAGGTAATGAGACACGCTACTTATCACGTCTAAAAGAAAGTAACTTAATTTATGTGTCCTTATCATCTAAATGTGAGGAAAAAGCGTAATCTGTCCGTCAAGGAAGAATCTACTACGAATGTTTTCTTTCTGCTGATTTTTCACGCCTTTCTATCCTATTATAGATTCATAATAAAAAAGGGGGTTGTCGACTGCAGTTCTTGACCGGGGAAGATACTAAAGTTATCGGTAATTCTGAATTTCACCTAGAGACTTATTTATATATAGTGTGCAAATACTAATAATATATATAATTGATAAACGCTTTCTAAAACTGAAGTGGTTTAAAATGAGGTCTCGATTTGAATCTGAATATTCCACGTAGATATGTAAGCAGAAAGTTCGTCTATTATTTTTAGATTGTGCAATATCGCAAATAACCAATACATTATAAAATGAATAAACTACAGTGATATTAGAATGGCTGATGACTTAGTTTTACGATAGATATTTGCCGAAGTCTGAGTTAACCCAATATTACTACAGGGCAAAAACGTCAAACTGATATGAATATTTGACATTATAAGATAATCAATGCAAGTTGATGATATCATAAGGAAACATAGAACACAGAAAATTCTATGACATGTTCAAAGAATTAGCAAGTATAGAAAAGTCAAAAAAGACTCATAATTCAATGGTTTATTAAATCTTTCTTGACAGAGAATGGATAGGCTAAAAATTTTAACTGTCGGCAGAATGAGAATTTGAATCCTCGATATTTTTTAATAAAACGTTCTGTAAATCTCCAATATAGGTTTGTGAAGATTGTTGAATTTCATCAAAATCATGAACCAATTAAGTTAGACAACCATTGAAAACCTAGAGTCTTGTACTAGGACGAAACAACAGTCTAGAGCTTCCAGTTTTTCTGTGATAGTCTTACTTTCATTGGTTCATGATTTCACTGAAATTCAATAATGTCCACAAACGTATATCGACAACCATCATGTACTCACTAGCGACTAGCTTCGAGAGGGAATTTCCGGACTACTAGTTAGAAGTGGTGACCAGTGGAGATAAACCATGTGGGGTGTGACGTAGTTATCCACCAAAGACAATGGAAGATGGTCGCACACTATTATGGACTGATTGAAGTTAAACTTGTACACCGTTGGATAAAAGGTCAGTAGGTCAGGAGCAAAGCGTTCACACACGAGACTGAAGATCCTGAGATTGATTCTCGCTTGTGGGGTAGTGGGTGGGCACTGCTGAGGCCTCCCACGGGTGTTCAGTGCTTCCAGGTTTTCAATGGTTGTCTGACCTTGATCGATTCATGATTTCAGTGACGCTCTGCAAAACTAACTGCGTCAATTACAATGAGACGCCAACATCAACTCTTAATTCAGTAACCTTTGAACATTTTTGAGCTTTAGATTATTTGGCAAAACTGCTGAATATATATTACTGAGCATCAAGCTGAAGAGTTTTATTCCGTCAATCATTTCTGAAAAAAAATTTTTATAAACAATGTGATAAATTACTATTTTACATCTACTTCTGAAATACGATATCGATTCATGACCCGCTTACTTGTCAACATGTTCTAAACATTGATTAAATACAAAACGGGATAGGATACGTGTCCGTGAATTTGTAGTGGCTTATCTTCGTTAATCGATCACCTCGATAACCGTTATTATATATATCCTAACGGTATTTGAAATCAGAAGCGGCAACTACATTTTATTAGCGGATAGCACGGACCAAACATATCGGGCGAATTTGAAGTAGATAGGCGAATGTGTGTATGCGAGCGAGTATATAGAGAAATTTATGTTCAAATCGAATCAAGGTGCAGCTAGGCGATGCAAAGGCTAATAATAAGATTCGAGTACATATATACATGGGGAAAAGAATGACTTACCGAGTATTATTTAAGTGATTAACATTTTTGTTAGAGATATGTGCGTGGGCTGTCACATTTGATCGTGATAGTACAAAGAAATAGACGAATTATTACTCTTCGAATAACATTGTCTGCTGAATAAGTTAATAAAAGGGCTTAACAAAACAAACAAAAGTCGAAATAGATTGTAGGAGAGTTACTATAATTTTGTTGCGAGCTTGCTTCACAATGTTTAATAAATGTGCAAAATTTAGCACTTCCATTCATTCAGTGAATTATTGCTGGATATAAGAGCATAATATTCAATAAGGGTTTCCAACCTCAACTCTATTTGCTTTTTTTCGTGCGGCAGCTTGAGATGCGCTACAGTGCCATGCTTACAGAAGACATAGGCCGACATATTTAGATGATCAAAATGAAGTCTCGGTGAAAATTACACTCCTATATCCAGTACTGACACACTAAATGAATGTAAGAATCTTCGAAAATGCTGGATTTTTGACTTTTATTTAAAATTAAGAAAGAATGGTTATCCTTACACTATAGGACTCTTCTCGTATATAATTAACTGAATTATTAATAACCACGGTAGATTTTGGGTGCACTATAAGAATGAACATCAGCACATCGAAAAGAATAAGCTGTAGGATACTGAAATAAAGATTCAGTTACAGTGTTAGCATTGTCCGAGATTTCTTTATGTGGTTATTGATTATTTTTCATGAATGAAAAGATTGGTCGATGCGAATTTGACGTAGTACATAAATAAACAGGAAATATCAAATAAGTAGATACACAAATAAATCACATGAAAAGTGCGCATGACTTTATTTTGTGTAAGGATATTGGTGGTTATGATTTCGGTAGTTACGTAATTAATTGAAGTGACAACAAACGCAAAATCTAGGTCCGGGATTTCCAATTGGTCGTTCGCAACGATAAGATAAAAAAACTGCGATATAATCATTCGTATTAGTGGCCATAATACAAAATTTGATCAATAGAACCAAATTAGCACTGAAGACTAGTAGGCCACCTGTTGCTAACAACTAAGACGTTTTAGTTATTTCCCATACATGGTAGTTTGTATACCATTAGGTTGAATAACCATAAGCTTAATTGTTGCTTAGAAATGTGATGTAAGAACATTTATAGTACTTATGATTTCGTGTACTAGAACTAAGCATGTGAAGCTAAGTGAAATGGATTCTCTTTATTTCAATAATGAATTATCTATTCTAATTGAAGTATATATCTACTTCACAGACTAAATGAGAGAATTAAGTATACAGTAAAGGTAACAGCTAAATGAAAGAGTTAACCCTCAGGATATAAAAAGAACTAAGTTTTCTTCAGTTTACCTCTCCAAGGATGAATATACTCGTAGGAAACATGTTTCTGAATAGCCTACAACTTTCAAAGTTAACACTGATAATAATTGATCCTCACTATTTTATTTTCAGTTCAATAGAAAAATATCCAAACACGTAAGAGATGTGGTATTTAATTTACAATTTGTTTTTTACTTCCTATCTATCTATTAGCGAATAACCTTTTACACATTGATTTTTTGTAAGTTGAAAATATTTCCCAAAGGTAATGTTAAAAAAACAATGAATAAAAACAAGGCACGCTACATTATTTTAAAATATATTTAATATATCAAAGTGAAATGATAGTACTTAACAGGCAAAAAAAACTTGTAAGGTATGTACGCTTTCGATTTCATTGTGTAGTTAGCAAATAAAATGAATGTGTTTCAAAAGAGAAAATCACATTACAAACTAAGTAACAGTGTTGGCTTCAGATTAAATGATGTGATTATTTCGTTTTTTCTTAATAGACCTCACAATGGAAACTATGAACAGACAAATCCTTGCCGATAAAATATTTGGAAAGTTCATACGAATAGCGAAAAGTTTGGTCACTCTGACTACCAATCAATGACTTTCCTATTTGTGATTAACCAATAGTTTTCTTACCAAAAGGTTGATTATCTTTATTACAAACAGATAGGTTGATGAATATGCTAGCCTGATTAACTCCGCACACCGTGTACATATTATAACAAACAAACTCATTGGTTATTCTTACGCGTTATTCCTATAAGCCGCCGTTAGTCAAGTTTAATTGCGTTGAGTGAGGCGGTTACCCACTGAAGACAATGAAAGATATTGCGCAATATCATGGATTGGTTGAAATTAGACATTAACACCGCTGGATACCGGCTCACTGGTCTAGAGATAAGGCGTTCACGTGAGACTGAAGGCCGTGGGTCCGACTCTCGGACTGCAGTGAAAATATAAAGAAGTAACATTCGAGGTATCGGAAAGTCATTTCAACATGGTCTCAGTATCACTGAACTTATTAAATATATATGTGATCGATTTATTTCAACATAAATCGTATTACTTAACCATTTTGCCTTATATTTTGGTCGGGATTTCACAGCATTACTTTGTCAAAACAAATCTAGTTAACCACCAGTCTATTAATTAAGTCTAATCAGAAAACTGAATAATGGTGACGTTTACCCATTGTTTTATAGATAGTCTTGTAATTTATTTGAAATAAGCATTGGAAGATGCGTTAATTAAATGTATAGTATACATTGAGTACTGTATTTTGCCAATGTGTGAGAAAGTACGTTTACAAAGATAACAGAAAATGTCACGAGAAAAGCTTATGCTGGTGATAGAAAACAAATACTATTTAATTGTAAATATGTTGCGATATCCAGAAAATCCTAATATAATTAAATGAGAAACGATTGCCTTCTATAAATCGATGTCTAGCGGCAGCATATAGAACAGATGCATTGATTTCTGAAATACACAACGCATAGAATTCTACTAATCACAATTAAGTGGTACTTTCTTATTTGGTCTGTGCAAAAAGCATCCAAGATGTTACTGATTATATTCAATCATTACTGATATTTGTCTTGTAGTGCTTTAGTTTCCGAAACCAATTGTTGTTGAGATGTTTACGATGCTTTAATAATAAGATATGAATAATGAATACGATTATCAAGTAAAATAATACATTCATTTACTTAACAACAGTACAAATAATTCATCAAGATAACTCTCCGTCATATTAAATATAAATACAACAATACTACAGAAAAATTCTCAGACAATATAACAGTGTTGTTCAAGAATCATCAATCTATTCAGTATCTAAACAATATCGACTTGTAACATGAACACAAACATCATTAAAATATCAACCAGGAAGTTAACAAATTAGCAATAGTTAGTTTGAAGTTATTAAAACTTTTAGATGTTATTATATTAGGAAATAGTAGTGATAATTTTTCAGATGACCTAAGTAATATTTCGAGTGTATGCATTTGGAAATGAACCATTCTGGTGATTTATATAGGTATAGAGATAAACATATGAATATAATGCAAACAAATGAGTATTATATCCGTTTGTAATGAAGAATAACGAAGAGTAATAATTACATTTCGATACTAAAACAGACGATTCACTTTGATCTGAATAGTTCAGAACAGACAGGCATGTAAAGCTTTTATTTTAGACATTTTTGGATGGTGATTATTTTTCACAGCTTCTTATTCAAAAACATCAATTTTCTCAATGGAAGGTTAGAAAATAGTGAGTTATGTATTAAGAAATTGAGACAAGACAGCTGAAACACTTAACAATAACAAAACTAAAGATTTACGTATTCATGTGTTGAGCAGCCGAAGTAAAACATTTATGGGAAATAAACAAACAATGACAGTGTCAACTTTAGAACGTTTAGGAAAAATTATTTAGAACTAACTAAATAGGTACAATACACCGAAAAATACCATCACGGACTGAGAACAAAAGGCACAAAATAGTAGTGTTTTATTGAAAAAAAAAAACTATGTCAAGTACGTAGTTACATCAATCTTTAGAATTTTGAAGAAGTGAAGTCCAGAAACTGGTAGAAATATCATAAATGCCAAGAAATATAGCTCCACCAACAGATAGTAATGTGATTCGAGGTATTAAACCTGAGAAAAGCCTGGAGCGAAAGTAAACCAATACAATCATTGAAAATAATTAAATGGGCAGTTTTATATTCAAAACAGAAAATAAGCATAATCTTATGGATTGTTCTATTTTGAAAGAGATAAAACTAAAGTCATAGTTTACTAAATGTTGTTTATTTATTAGTGTTGGTTGTTTGAATCTTCCCATTTATGTTTGAGACTGCGATTGATCAGTCTTTTTTGCATATGTGCAATCTGTGCGGATTTCTTTGATATTACCATTAATTCACAAGCACATATGCCAGAAGAGACTGATCGACTGCAGTCCTAAACATCAGTGGGAAGACTCAAACAGCCAATACAAATGAATTAAACTTAATTGTATTACATAAACTAGTAGTTATCTGAACCCAGTAGCTAAGCGGATGACGAGATGAATTTGGAGCGAATGGTACTGAGTTCTAGGCCCGGAGTAAACTAAACCTCAAGGATGCAGGTACACTCAGCTGAAGAGTCTCAAATAGGGCGAAGCGCGCGTCCTAAATCCCACTGCTAGCCACCGTTCATTTTTCCCGATGGTGCTGTTCATTTACTTTTCGAAGTTTACTTTGATAGCCAGTGATAACGTAGAAGACAAAAATGATGAGTTAAAACAATTACCTGTTGTAAAATGTAACCTATTATTAACAAATACTAGCTATAAGGTGAGATATCAGTTTGTAATGCCAGAATGGATTGGACTGTTTATTTTGTGATATCGCTTTTAAAACAATCTGGCCACTTCTTAGGACTAAATAACACTGTAGTTTATATAAGTGATGACCAATTTGTTTATATTAGTTACAACTGAGTTTTATATATCAACAGTATTAACCAAATACTTGATATTTCTGTACATGCTGTTTAAATTATTGGTAAGCAATAGTATATTTATACAGGTAGAGATCAACCACATTAATCACCCTTTAGTTAGATGAAGGGTGAATACAGATAAATTATACAATACTTATTTATTAGCTGAAGAATACAGGATGCATACTCAAGGATTTGATCGCACATAACAAACTATTGAAAAGACGACATAAATTAGTATTAGTAGGATGATATTTTCTCATAAATGGATAAATCGAAATGATTTAAATATTTGAACCATTACTTTCAACCAGTTGCAAAGTTATCACATTTTTTGATAATGAATTCTAGTAATCAACCTATCAGTAGCTTAGATTCAAGTTCAAACTTGGTTATAGCGAGAGATAATTTGTTTCTCAGCTTGCCATAACTTTATATACCTAAGTCTAAAAAAGTGTGCACGTGAATATATTGAATACATATTCCGATAGCATTTAAACTAATCGTTATTTCTTAAACGTTTATTCTCATAACCTTAAAATTTATCGCTAGGAATCAGAAAAGAAAAACCTACAATCATCTCAATGTTATCCCACAAAATGAGAGAGGGGGTGTCAGAGTATCCCGGTTATGATGAGGAGGGAAGTGATAAACATTTTACAACTATTCTTGGGACGTTACCGAAAGCACTTTTTATTTACTCCGAAGAAGTGACTTGCATCAAGTCACGAAACGTCAGAAATACAATTTTTCTAATCATTGGGATATATCGAAAATATATTTATTACTTCGAAAACTATTTTTAGCTCAAAAGCTTTCTTCAGCAGAGTTACGTTATTCGTGGATAGGAGTGAATTAGCGCAAATGATCAATCTCTTTTACATCAAAGGCAGTACAATTTTGATGCACATTTTTAATGATATAGGCGGAAACCGACTGCTGAATGATTGTTATTAGTAGCAAAAATTCTAAAAAAGATTCGACAATCAGAGTGAATAATAAAATATTTTGTGTAAGAAATAGTAACGCGATTTAACTCGAATCCGGAAGTGTTTATCTTGTTTTTACATGACTAAAACTTAAATATGGCAACACTAGAAAATTAATGTGAAAACTCCAAGGTACTGAGTTGAAATTTTCGTGCTTAAAAAGTAGCGGAATAATAAACAGCTGATCAGGACACCTTTTATCTGACTTAATCGTCTAGAGCGTTCTCTAAGAGATGTTAAATACTTTTAATTTAAAAGAAACTAAATTTTCCAAAGTAATGCCGCGAAAATCACACAGGAGTTCGTTTTTTTTCTGAAGTGATCTTAATGTGACTAGACAATGCGTAACCTTTTGACTTCGGGAAGGAGGTTAAAGATGGTGATTTGGAAGTTTACTTACTAGTGATGAAGATAAATACATGATACACATCAGTATTAT
Organism: Schistosoma margrebowiei; assembly: GCA_944470205.2. Taxonomy (NCBI): domain Eukaryota; kingdom Metazoa; phylum Platyhelminthes; class Trematoda; order Strigeidida; family Schistosomatidae; genus Schistosoma; species Schistosoma margrebowiei. The sequence continues at coordinate 19,537,970 of OX104026.1, read as the reverse complement.
CTGCCCTATTTAATTATGATTATACAGTAATATTGTGAATTACATACTTTCCTAAAAGATCAATATACGCTTACTACAAAACAAGTGTGTCCGAATGTCAGATACATGGGCAGCGGTTAGCTAGGTAGTTAACCAAAACATACATATACACACAGCTTGTGAATGACAGGGCACATAAAAGAAATACAATCACAAAACACTTTTTTAAATGAAATTTAATTATTTTGTTGTCATTTGCTTTTTGGAGACGTCATGAAAACCGATCTCTACAAATCTGGAGTATATATATGGCATGGAATTTCATATAACGAGCACGAAGAAATTAGAAGACAGGTTCAAATGAAAAGAAAATAGACAACCTACCCATGAATTCCACTCTCTTGGAATATTGTTCGCATGGCGTAAATTATATGACCAGATGCAAAATTAGAATTGGGCTAAAATTAATAATAAAAAGGAGAGTAAAACTATGGTAGTAGATGGATCGTCACATTATTTGCATTATGCTTAAAAATAATCCAAGTCAACTATAAAATACTAAGTATCTTGATAACGCCAATTAAAAGTTCAAACCTAACCTACTAAAGAGTAATTCATTGAAGAGTGAAATAAATGCAATGGTTACAGTTCATAACGATCATTACATAGCTATTTTGTTGCTAAATGCGTTTAACTCCCAAAAGGCTGATCGCGTAAGGGATAGCTGGCCTTTGAGTAATATATGTTGGTAATAATCCAATATATAATTGTTAAACGATTAGATATTTCATATTAAATCGTTGTGGCGTAAAAGTAGCACTAAACATTGAGATCAAGAGATGAGTGCTACGTTTGAAGAGATTAGGATATCACATAAAGCCGGAGAACGGAACGAAAGTCAGCAACACAATAACAAGAGAAGTTAAGCTATTTAACTGTACTCGCACCCTGCTAACTAGAGAGAAAAGACAAGATTCAGCGGAGGGAAATGCATATTCCACAAGCAGTCGGAAGCACGAAAGAATAAGCACACAACTAATGAATATATATGCGGCACAAAAATGTTCTTAGGAAACGTCACAAAATAGCGTACTAGGAGAGGAAACAAATCAATGGTATTTTAGGTCTTTCCAAGTGGGAAATACAAACTTGGGGTAAAGGTGGGCGCTTTTGACGCAAAAATGAGAAATTTTAATTTCCAAAATGAAATCACAAAAATGAAACGTAAACCAAGTGACTTCTGGGGATTTAGCGTTCCCAACAATGATTAGAAAACATTCTGCACACTGAAAGAAGTTTATTCCACTGAAGTTGTCCACCTACGGATTATCGAGTTGTATAAAGAACTAAAAATCAGATAATTCATCTATTAATTCGCGTTATTTAAATTTAAATTCTGTTCATCAGAGAAAACTAAAATGAATACACCTGAAAACATACACAATTAAAACGCATTTGTATAAACATAGAAAATAAAAAGGTGATAAAGGATAATACAACTGACCTCAGCCAACATTATTCGAGTTTTGGCCACATCTAAAGGTGTGGTTACAGCGCCAGCTATTGAGCCAGCTAAGCATCCACACATAGCTGACTGCCAAGCCTTTAACTGGAACGCTGTTGGGTCTGTAATGTCATCGGTTCCAACTGCATTTCTGTTCCATTCCATAGTCATATACTGAAAACAATGAGTTAGGAAGAATAATTTGAGTAATTAATAATATATAATTAATTAATAATCTATATATCGGAAGCTAAGTCACTTTAACCGAACACGATTAAAAGTCAAGAGAAAAAAGCATCAAAAAGTGAACCACATTGTTGTAAGCAAAAGCATACAATATCTAGGCGTTTAAAATTTACATAAAACTACATTCAGTTCGTTTATTCTACAACAGGTTTTTCTTCATAATGTATAGTGCCTCCAAACGAGTTTCTGAGTGGTTGCAAAACTCGAAAATCGACAACTCATACACACTAGAACATTAGTAATAAACTTTATAAATCTAGTTATTTTCCATCATTTGCTCTACTGGTAATCCACTTGATATAAAAAGTCCGGATGAATACAAATTCGCATTTATACGTCCAGCCTAAAAATTATTTCTTTAAAGAGGTTAATAATTTATTAGTTATAAATTTTCATGCATTTAACTATTAACAGCAATTCCATTTATATGGCGAAATAAAGTGTACAACTCTGTCATACAATCACTTTTTCATAGAAATCGGGATATACCAGCTGTGATGAGAAGTTTAGTAAACTATTATTTCAAGACCTATTTTGCTTGTTTATGATTCAAACATTGGATGTAACTACAAGCAGATTGTTGATGTGAGAAGGAAAATCGCTTCTCTTGTGCTTAATAATATGTGGAATCAAGTTTCCCGTACACTAGTTCCAACTCTATTTTAATAAACAATCCACAGACGAATACAGTTTAGCATAAAGAGGAAAAGTAATCAGATAAAGGTCTATTCAATACAAAGACCATATATATAAGGTTGATTATTAGCTCGATTTTTGTTGTAACTTTGGAACGTAAAGATTTATAACTACTAACATGCGGATGAAAGAAATTTCAATACTTTAGCGAGTAGTCTATTGTAGGAGACATTTAGATACTAAGGGTGTGCTAAATTAACATATCAGAAAACCGTTTGACCGCTAACCTCCTCAAAACGCATGTAAACAAAGTATTTATTGAATTCAAATTCAATTCCTATTGTTCAATTATATGTAATCCTAGATTTGTGCGGGAGCGTCAAGTACTACGAGACTGTAATGTGAACACAAAAAACCCTAAGTGCCAAAATTAACTGTAGTGTACGCTACTTATGTCAACAAACATAAGTAGTATGTAACACCAATCAGAAGTGAAATGCATGGCGGTAGAAAGCTAAGAAGATCGAACTGAAGAAAACAGAAAGCGAAATACGAAGGAATTGTGAATTGGAAGGATCATACAGAATGTAAAGAACAATTGATGAGATATTTGCAAATGAAGTATTTTGTGTATGGTAACTTATATTTTACCCAGATACTCTGCAATTTTGTATCAATATACATTCGTTGTCTCCACCTGTGTTCTCGTTCACAATAGTAGAAGCTACACCTATTACGTAAGAGATAACGATACTAGCAACCTTCCAGAATTACAGTGAACAAACAACCGTTTATATTCACGGATCGATTGGTGGTAGTGGAGTTAATAAAGTCATAACAATGTGTTCGATGAGACTGGTATGAAAAACACATAATTACTAGGACGAACAAAGTGGTCCTTTGTAAAGATATACTTACCCTTAATTTTTCCCATATGGGATATTGAATGAGTGAAAATGGGATTTCTCGTGACAATGTGCTGACATATCCTCTGTAAAATCCACGAATTCCCTGGGATATATTGAAAATGTTATATAAAATCACTTCAATATTTAGTTGAAATTCAATGAAAAACGATTAACTTGTTTGCAATGGAGGCTAAACACGTTAAGTCTAAATACAGTCCTTTAAACAGACGTCCCAAATTTATACACCAACATTGCTTGTTTCGCGAAAATTTCATTTTTCTTTACGAACTACCGTAAAAGCACACATAGATTCAGTGTTTGGACGCTGATATGTGTAATAATGGTACCTTAAATATTTTGCGATAAGAGATAAGATAATGTAGTGTTTAATGCCACTGGATGACTAGATTAAGTGCTCACTTGATTAGCTCAAAGTAAAGGTCTATTAATAAACGATCTTACAAAAGAAATACAAAAATCTATAACTCAGGATCTAAAAAAGCTTGTATTCTCTGTTGAGTATTATTGAAACATATGTTCGAGAACCAACATTTTATGGAGCTATAAATCAAATGAGGAACTACCACAGCATCAGCTGAGATCAGTTTTGGTAAGAATTGTAAACATACAAACGAACAATTGAAAAATTCAAGAACATATAAGTAGGTGTACGAAGACCACTACTTGACAATTTTCATCTACCAAATAAAGGTCAAGGGATTTACTTAAATCCACACAAGAAAATTTACCAACTGACCTAACTCATGTTGGTCTATGAAACACGGATGTCAACGCAGTCTATTATTTCTATATTTGTTAAGTAATGATTAACTATTTTATAGCAGATTAGTTTCCATAATCTTCAGTGGAATAACCAATTCCTTCACATTATACAGCTTTAAATATACCGGCTCGGCTGTCTGTAAGTTAAACGTTCTCAAAATTGTAAATGAGGACTGCTGAGGGGTCTCACAGTAAGAAGAAACGGTCGTCTAATGCTTCCAGGTTTTCAATGGTGGTTTAACTTAGATCGGTTCATGATTTCAATGGAACCTTGAATATGATCTAGCAAATACAGTGTTTGTTGTACAAGCCGAATTTGTTTTAAGTTTATGAAGTGATTTTAGATGATAAGTCAATAAAAAGCATAATAAACAAAAACAACTTAGTCCATGGTTAGAAAGTTGAGTACAACAAATACCGGATACAATTGGGTAGAAAACCATAGGTAATAAGCATGTAACTAATTTTAATAATACGAACTACGAGTAGGTTGAAGTAACCAAAATATCCAATAACTAACCTCATTACGCAAAGTCTGTAGAAACACAGTCGAAACACCATGAGCAGGTTGATTTTGCGTTCTCTGTTTCACCACTTCACAGGGTACTCTTATAACACAAGCAACCTAGATACTGAAAATTAAAATTAAAATCTTACAATTTCTGCAATACAAGCAGATAGAACTGAATGACTTATCGGATGCATACCGAGATCCCTACATGCATTTTTAACTGCCTCATAAGTTAAGAAAAATACTGCAGCTACATAAAGTTTACAGAAAGCTACTCAAAGTCCAAGCTACCTGCAGGAGCAGAACCTATAGCAACTGCTGGGAAACCGGCGAAAAGACGGAGGGAACCAGGAGTCCTCTGAACAGTGTTATGGTAACTTTGCAAACGAGTTTTGATTGTATCGATTGGGAAAAGTGCAAGATCAACGGAAAGTCCAGCAGTTGAGCCTGCCTAAATAAGATAAGACGAAATACAAAAGCTCACCAATAAGGAAATAAGATGTACATGATTATTGTTTGTACTCATGCTCAATTAAGGATGATAAAGTTACAGTCCGTTTTCATACAAGATAACTCTAAAAAGTAAATAAAAAGGTCGACACTATTATAAAATGTGAATAATTATGGGATTTAATCACACTCTTGGTAGATGACAGATGTCCTTTGGTTTCGAATCATGATTAATTTGTCGAAACTCGAGTCTGAACCGAAACGTTAAGATATTACTAGCTTAAATATGACTAACAATGATTAGGAAGTCCTGTTTATTTTACACAAAGCGATTCTAAATTGATCCTTCTTGTTCATCTCACTACAGTTATCAATTCGACCATGTTCACTTAGATGGATACATTATTTTTGCATATAATGGTCACAAAACATGAGAACATGTTTGATTTTTCCAAATAAAACCCTCCAGATAATTAACATCATAAAAGACCCACAAATGTCCTGGCACGTAAGAGGATGAAGAGAGTATACTCTCTCTAGGTTCGTAAAGTTTGTTTTACATGCATTTATTCGGGAGCCCTATGGGATTTTCGTTTTTGCTGGCATCGGCATTACATTAGGCGTCAGAGCACAGGCGATATTAATCGAATGGACAAGACTGAACTCTAGGGTTAGCTGTTGAGTAAAAATGCGCTAAAGAAGTTTATTAACATCTCTAAGGACCTATGTACAAACACATCAGAATAAGGGCGAACAGATACCTCTTTCCAGTGCCCCCAAATGCCCTGGTACGGCCGAGAGTGAGGAAAGTTCGCCCCCATTCTTGAAATGCTCTCACATGGCCACGCGTATATAGCCTCTGCCACGGAAGTCCTACTCATTGCCTTCTCGTGGCGGGGGTGTTGTTTACGAAGTTGAGAGGACGTAAAGCGAATGTCCGGCGCTTTAACCGGGTTGGTGGACATGGAGAGTCCACCTAGGGGAGTTGGAAAACCCTGACTCCAAACCAATGGTGCACATGGGCTCCAGTACCCTGAGAGAACAAATGGCGTATGAACCAATCGTTGGTTACTGGCTACCATAAGACTGCATCTCCTAATGTTGCTCCACTGCCTTGTGGATTAGACCTTTATGTCGAAGGCTCCGGGTGTGGCTTTTTAAGAAAACCACCTGCTTCGGTCTGAGCACCCGTGCAGTATCACATCCCTCGCACAAATCAAGTGAGATTTGTGTGGCGCATATGTATCTGGTGCCCGATTGTACCAGTACTTGTGTCCAAATAAGTAAAGAAAAAAAGTAAGTCCGAAGAACACGCCGTGTCGGGAGTTGGAAGTAGACATCAAAAGAATGAATAACAATTGTGAACAATTGGAAAGTAGAGAGTTGGGTGGAGAATGCTGGTCGACGGCCTACGCTCCCCTGAGGGATAATAGGTGTAAATAAGCCGTGATAAGAAAGAGAACTGTACAGGACTGGCATCTGTTGGTCATTCGCGAATCTCTGGTTAGTCCTAAAGATCGTGAAACACAGTGGCATAATAAGTTGTCAGACATGGCTTAGAAAGAAGCCAGCGATGCTTCTACTACAATCTCGTTTACCTTATTTATATAAGTGGGGGGAACTACTTTAACTGAAAGAACCCTTTGGGATTGCATTTTTGTCCAGTGAGCCCATTCACTCACTTCCTTTACTCCCATTCACTTAATATTTTAAATAGAGCAAGAACAAAGATTGGTGCAGAATAATATGAATTCATTTTATTTCGTTAGGTTCTCATCAGCTGCTTACATCCTAAATTATTTGAAATTCAAATTATTACAGATATTGACATATTTATACATAAGAGTGTGAATAAGGATCAATACATGTGTATGATGATGTAGAAAATATTCAGATAGAGTTAATGAGCTCATAAAATGTTTGATTCGAATAAATAAATAAAGTTAGAGAGTGAAAGTTCTGGAACATTGAAATAGTGATTAGAACTCATGAAAATAGATTAATAGTAATAAAGAAAATATGAATTAAAACCAATCATTTATGTATGATGTAATTTAAACTTCAGAAAGAGTTCGAAGATGGGGAATGACGTAATAAATAAATAAATAGGAGTAAATGAATAGAAAGGGTGGGGATTATTGTTACCAGGGTAAAGAAAGATTTATTACTGTCTCTTTTTGTATACATAGATCTGGTTTTAAACGTTTGATTGCTAACGCTTCAGCGAATTTCAAAAGGTTAGAGTTTGATTGTTTGTTGATCACCTTGAAGGACTTCAGTATATCAACTTCATGTCCTGTATCAAGGAGATGTCTTGCGACAGCACTGTTGAATGCGTTTAATCCATTTAACCTTAAACTTTTCGGAATATGTTCTTTGAATCGGACGTAGGCTCTCCTTTCTGTTCTACCAATGTAACTGCTTTGGCAGGTACATGTAAATTTGTATACACAATTGGTGGTAACATGAAAGGGATACCTGTCGACCTTTGATTGTGTCAAAGAACATGTTGTTTTAGACAGGACAATCAATTTTGCTGCAGGATAAGTTCTCGTCAGTGCAGTTTTTAGTCTCATATTGATTAATCCTGTGATGTCGTCACCTTTGAATTGAAGTTGAATAAAAATAGGCTTTTTATTTGCTGTAATTTCTTTCGGTTTTTTATCTTCACATTTGCCGTATTTTTCAATAAATTTCAGTGGGTATCCGTTATTCTTTAAACATTTTTTAACATTCATAACTTCCTCTTCTAGTGTATCGGAAGTACAAATTCTTTATGTTCTGTGAAACAGTGTTTTGACCAGTGCTTTTTTGTAACTGATTGGACAAAAGCTATTGAAATTAAGATAACTACCATTCCATGTGTCTTTCTTATAAACTGAACGTTGAATCGTACCATCTTTTCTTCTTTTCATCGCGATATCGAGAAAATGGAACTTGTTTTCTTTTTCATGTTCCATAGTGAAATGGATATTCGGATGTGCTTTGTTGAAAAACTCTAGCAGATTTATTGCATGTTGTTTATTATTACATACGATGAAGGTATCATCAACATACCTCGAATAATACGTCATTTCATCAATCGCTCGTTTGAGTTTGGTTTTTTCGAGGTTAGCCATGAAAATATCTGCTAGGACAGGACCTAACGGACTTCCCATCGCTACACCGTCGGTTTGTTTGTATTTGATATCGTTGAACTGGAACTGAACATCTTTTGTACAAATGAGTAATAGTCGTGGGGCCCCCACATGTATGGATTACCGAAAATACATAAACAAGGTTATCCTCTTAGACCTATTTTGTCAATGATCAATTCACCATACCACAAAGTTGCACGATGGTTGGCAGATAAGTTAGAACCAGTGCGTCAACGATTAGCCACCTATACACTAAAGGATTCATTTGTATTTGCTGACAGCATGAATCACATAAATATTGCTGGTAAGTTTATGGTTTCTTTTGATGTAACATCTTTGTTTACAAAAATACCACTTCTTGAAACCATAGACATAATTTGTCAACATTCTGACATCCTACCTCTACCAGTACCAGAATTCAAACGACTATTACTCATTTGTACAAAAGATGTTCAGTTCCAGTTCAACGATATCAAATACAAACAAACCGACGGTGTAGCGATGGGAAGTCCGTTAGGTCCTGTCCTAGCAGATATTTTCATGGCTAACCTCGAAAAAACCAAACTCAAACGAGCGATTGATGAAATGACGTATTATTCGAGGTATGTTGATGATACCTTCATCGTATGTAATAATAAACAACATGCAATAAATCTGCTAGAGTTTTTCAACAAAGCACATCCGAATATCCATTTCACTATGGAACATGAAAAAGAAAACAAGTTCCATTTTCTCGATATCGCGATGAAAAGAAGAAAAGATGGTACGATTCAACGTTCAGTTTATAAGAAGACACATGGAATGGTAGTTATCTTAATTTCAATAGCTTTTGTCCAATCAGTTACAAAAAAGCACTGGTCAAAACACTGTTTCACAGAACATAAAGAATTTGTACTTCCGATACACTAGAAGAGGAAGTTATGAATGTTAAAAAATGTTTAAAGAATAACGGATACCCACTGAAATTTATTGAAAAATACGGCAAATGTGAAGATAAAAAACCGAAAGAAATTACAGCAAATAAAAAGCCTATTTTTATTCAACTTCAATTCAAAGGTGACGACATCACAGGATTAATCAATATGAGACTAAAAACTGCACTGACGAGAACTTATCCTGCAGCAAAATTGATTGTCCTGTCTAAAACAACATGTTCTTTGACACAATCAAAGGTCGACAGGTATCCCTTTCATGTTACCACCAATTGTGTATACAAATTTACATGTACCTGCCAAAGCAGTTACATTGGTAGAACAGAAAGGAGAGCCTACGTCCGATTCAAAGAACATATTCCGAAAAGTTTAAGGTTAAATGGATTAAACGCATTCAACAGTGCTGTCGCAAGACATCTCCTTGATACAGGACATGAAGTTGATATACTGAAGTCCTTCAAGGTGATCAACAAACAATCAAACTCTAACCTTTTGAAATTCGCTGAAGCGTTAGCAATCAAACGTTTAAAACCAGATCTATGTATACAAAAAGAGACAGTAATAAATCTTTCTTTACCCTGGTAACAATAATCCCCACCCTTTCTATTCATTTACTCCTATTTATTTATTTATTACGTCATTCCCCATCTTCGAACTCTTTCTGAAGTTTAAATTACATCATACATAAATGATTGGTTTTAATTCATATTTTCTTTATTACTATTAATCTATTTTCATGAGTTCTAATCACTATTTCAATGTTCCAGAACTTTCACTCTCTAACTTTATTTATTTATTCGAATCAAACATTTTATGAGCTCATTAACTCTATCTGAATATTTTCTACATCATCATACACATGTATTGATCCTTATTCACACTCTTATGTATAAATATGTCAATATCTGTAATAATTTGAATTTCAAATAATTTAGGATGTAAGCAGCCGATGAGAACCTAACGAAATAAAATGAATTCATATTATTCTGCACCAATCTTTGTTCTTGCTCTATTTAAGATAATAAAGGGAACTATGTGTATGAAATCACTTAATATTATTAGTATCATTATCCACGTATTTTTTTCAATCTACTATACTCATTTTCCTTGTTTCCTTAAGATCTCACTTTTTTTCTGTGTGACACATATATGTTTTAGTGCCCTTTTGTATCAATATTTATGTTTAAATAAATGAAAAAAATAAAAGAAATTATAGGAGACGAAACTCAAATAAGTCCCGAGAAATGGTATCTTACAACTGGGTTAGATGGTTTTCATATACTTCTGTTATCGAATCCGTATCGACCATTTATATTCTTTGAAGACAGATTTTTCCCTCAATGCTGAGGGAAAAATCTGTAATAAGCGCTTATTACAGTCTAATGTCACACTGAAAAAAAGTTTATTTAGCTACGACTAAGTGATTTAGTAACTTTATAACGAATAACCTGGTTTTAAATGATTTTTTTGTTCTGATCGCATTTTTTGATTAATTCCTTAATTCGTGCGACTACATATTCATAAGTTTGTTAAAGTACATCAGAAATTTCTAGATTATTAGGTTGCTTAACATTAAAATGGAAGAATATAACTTTAAAGCTCCGCGAAATATCTCTAAAATATGCAAAGCTTACTCGAAAACCACAGCATATACCACAAGATTTAGGCAACGCCTCAAGGGTATCGTCTACTAACAACGTTGGCGGGCACTTGAAGGTCAAACTGTAGTACGACGATTAGTGCGTCACACCGACAGTTTGTGAAGTTTTGCAGAAGCGGTCAAATCAGGACACTTTTATATTTGAATTCAGTTCAGTCACACTATGTCTGATAATATCCGTCTTTCCAGTAACGAAAACGATGCCGTCGCGATGATGCATGGTGTAGAACGAATCTTCAATGGTATTATGTTATCGCGAGAATTTACAAGTTGGGACAATTTTGAGACCTGTTTGCAAGAAGTACATAAGCTAGTGTGAATTCTGTGATTGGTAGTTATTTTTGTTATAAACACATACTAAGTACGTTATGTCAGTATGTAAAACGAACAATGATCACGCAACTCTAAAGTATTTTTTCGTCAGATATGTCTGTACATATGGACATAAACGCAGTTCGTCAGAATCAGATGCCTGTGTTCATGATGTAGATGATGAAAGTGATCTTCATTGTTCCGAAGAGCATACAACTTCTAACTCACCACCACAACCTAGACAAAAAGATGACGTCGGCCATCGACGTACGTCTTATTTCGAATGAATTTATCCTTCAGGTCGAAATATTGCCATTATCAATCCTGATTTTGGGTCCGTGCAGTAAATGGTGAGTTAAAAGTCACATTTGTTAGAGCCGTGCACAACCACCCTTGCAGCGAAGTATATATTCCTGTAGATCCTTCAAGACGACAGTTGACGTCAAGTGAACGCTTATATTACGTTCCTATTGAGTAATACGCCAACTCGTAGCTTACGGCACCTGGTTTCTTGGAAGTTCCATAAACAGCTCATCAAACGAACACTGATGTTAAAGTATTCAATGAACATGGGAATATATCTATGATTTACTTCAGTCGCAGGGAGCAAATAGCTATTTACCACGCATTCCCGGAGGTAGTATGTATGGGTTCGACTCATCAAATTAAGAAAGTTGGGTAAGTAACGATTAGTAATAAATTTGCCTTAAAGTTTTCCACTGTTTCAGCCAGTGGCTATTGATAGTTTTGGGCAAGAGCACACTATTTCGTATTCTCTTTGCTGGCAAGAACGACGTGAAGATGTCGTAAGACTATTCAAATTCTGTAAAGATAATGTGCAGTACTTGTGATACACGCACTTTCGTTATGGATTCAGCAGCAACTCAAATTTCAGCGATTCAGTCTACGCACAGTCATTTCAACATAGTACTTTGTTCATCTCATGTCTTGCGAACATTTTTCAGGGGGGTAAGTTTTATTTGTAAAAATTGTTTTCTGTAGTTCCGAAATCCTGATGTACGCAAATGCTTGGAACACCTTGTTGAGACTAGACGGTTTGACATGTAAGATTCACTTTTAATAACTCATTATATTCAGATTTTCTCAGAAGTACGAACACCTAGGAACCCATTTTCCACGGGCGTATGGTTATATAAGAGATTACTGGATGGCCCGGAAGTCAAGGTGGGTTCGCTGTTACAGGCCGCATGTATTAAGCCTGAACAACCACACAAACAACCGTGTCGAAAGTGCTCACAAACACCTAAAAGAATGTAAGGAATATAGTTAAATGTATCATTCATTCCAAGTTCCAATGTCCTTTCGAACTCTTTTAAATGAGTTCTCATCTTTTGCAGCTAAATTTGTAGCTATAAATTATAAACGTGTTAGGACGAGACACAAATTTATAGCAAGAGAATGAATCTGGTGCTACGACATGAGTATGATGTATGTTGTTGATACTTCATGTGCATGATGTGCTTGTGGTAGTTGCAATGACTACATGCTGCCCTGTAGTCATATTTTGTATGTATATTCTAAAGATCTAATTCGTGAAGGTAAATGTGTGTTTCTTTGTCCTTATATGCATTGTAGACTTATTTTGGCATAGCAGACAGTGGACAAGGAAATACATAATAAACATGATTCTTCATGCGCTGGACATCATGTCAACTCTATATGGAGTGATGATCTGCTAGATAAGTTCACTAACAACTACCACTCAATCCATGCTCTCAGTGGACCTTTGGTAAGTAAACTCACACATTCATGTTTCGAAGCATCGGAAGATATATGCGCACAAGTGATTAGTTCAATCGGTGCTAATGATGAATCCATCGTTCTCACTGAACATAGCTATGTCTCTTGATAACAAGAAGTTCTAACATTGTAATGTTTTTAGTTTTACATAAATTCATTTATATGGCCACTAACTTGTTCTTATAGTGTTACGGCAGGGAGAGTGTACTGTCTAGTCTTAAGTGGTTGTGAGACATAGGGATGTTGTTTCGCGTTCTTGTGTAACAATTACCAGGTTGCTGCACATGCGATTAGTCATAAAGACCGTTTACCAAATACTGCAAACTTGAACAGGGTGTACTATATTAGTAGGTGGAATTCCGGTCTGTCACGATAGATAAGCATTGTCGTAATCAAGTGATTGATGCGTTATAAATGAAAACGTTTATAAATGTTTAAAACCAGCACAAATGATCCATTAATAAATAACTTCCCATTCTTAAAAATTGCTCGTGCGTTTTGGTTCAGTACATCAGATTGGTGTTGAACTTTCATTCAGAGTTCTACGAAAAAAGTCTGTATTACAAATGCAGTATCAGAATAGCCAAACAGCTCATAGTAGACAAACGAATACCCGATGTCAAAGCCATTATCCAAACTAAGCGTGCCAACTCTATAACAATGTTTGCTGGATTAAAAAGTTCCATTAGGTCTGTGAACAGTTGCGAAGCCAGCTGAAAATAAGATAGAGAGGAAATAATTATTTCAGTATAAACGTTTAACAGAAACTAATATAAAAATAGGAACCGGCATTCAATTGCACATAGAAAGTGCATTTAGCACACTTTCTTTGGATCATCATCCACACTTACTTACTTTATTTCTTGCGTTGCTTAGGAAAGCCTGGATCGCATCATACATGGCTTGTGTTATTTGGTTCTCTGCACAGGTCGCACTTTGAAAACTTAGACAACCAACACATATATATACTGTGTAATCTGTAATTACTGGTGCCTATTTTATTTTAGTCCGGCATCATCACGTAAGTTAGACACGCCTTTATTGGTTTTCGAAGACTATCACATGAGATCTGATACAATACTTTCACCCGAGATCAAGATATTTTAATTAAAAAATCGTACATTTCAATACCCTCTCGTAACCTCTTTATAATGGTACTTGACCCTGCTATTAGCTATATTTGCAAGAATACTGGCAGCCTAAACATTAGAACTTTGTACAAGAGGTAGTAAATCTATGTTAGCTTAGTATCTGGTAGTCTTCACATAATTGTATCTCTTCCACACGATCCTGATTTACTTCCTGCAATATAATGATTTGACGGCTTATATATCTAACTGTAGTGTAATGAATGGATACAACCAGATTTAAATAAAATAATTATTGAAATGATGCCAGAATACGACTTAGTGATAGGATTGCATTCATGTTAACACAGGCACTAGAATTTACAGTAATTGTTTTGAAGAACTTGCTACAGAATAACAAACAATCGTATTAAATTGAAGTTTCACTTCCACACTGTTTTGGAATGATATCAAACTGTCCAAATAGTGTGTCAACGTGTGTATCGGAAAAATAAATCCCCAAAAACAAGTGATGCAATGAGCCTTCGAATTAAAGTTGTCCTCGTTGGTTCCACTGGAAGAATTCTATCTGAAGGTACTCGGTCATACGTGTCCACAGCAACAACTAGCCCGCTTATATCACACACTTCTCTGCATACCTACTATCTTCCAAGTGTAACTTTGAACTCCTTTATTCCTGACTCCTGGTTTGACTGTGTTTGAGATCCTCTTACATGAAATATTTATGGAAGAGAGCGTTTTCAAGAGTTGTCAAACACCAACAATCTGCATATCTAGGCATTAGTATTATCACGTCTTTATGACCATGTATGCTCGATCACATGTGACATCCTACACACATATATTATTTACTTACATTGCACGATGAATCATTCACTTTCAAAAAATATATACTTGAGTCCTGTTGATTCATTGGACTCTGAATTCGTTTCTGTATTCTCCCTCTTGCATAACTATCTCTGCTCGAGTCTGTTCGACGTGCTTGCGGCTACATGGTCTTTGTGTTGCCTTCTGAAATTCGCATATGTACATTTTGTTACATATCGTGATATCATTCGCACGTTTCTACACTTTTTCGTATTTTGATAAATTTTGTTTATTTTAAGATCGAACCTCGTTTTCAAACTGTTTGAGATTCGGACTCTAACACCTCCATAATTCGAGTCACTTCATTTAGGCCTGATCTTGTTATGCAAAGTGACACACAGGTGTTCGATTCCTCAAATTAGTGAAGGAAGTACTGTGCATTTTTGCTTGAAAAATTACTTTCAGTATACTAAATAGTGATTTTTTCGACAGAGAACTATATACAAGGGCCACTTTAGAGAACTTAATTTGTTCAAGTTGCCCGAATAAGTGAAGGCGGTTCCCGTTTCACTTCAAAATAACCCCAAGGACTAACGGGCTGGATTTCAAGACCGGATTCTGGAGATAAACAGAACCCATGGAGTACACTGCATGAAAGCCTTCGAGTGACTGGTCATCAAAATAATGTTAACTTGGGCATTATGGATGTAGCCGATTATCTCTACAGCTTTAGTATTCACTGTACGCTTGTCACATATTGCACCACTATCACGAAGTATGTTCATATAACTGGGTTTCTATAACTGTCGTCTGAGTATCTGTAAAGTTAAGGTAGATAAACACTTTACCAGTAACGTCTACTATCCGTACAAGTATGTTTTCCTGGAGTATGTAGATTCTCAGCGTTGTACTAGGATGGACAACAAGAAGGCGTAATGCCTACTCTTTGTGCGGACACCATGAGTGCATATCATCTACAATTGCTAGAATCATGCTTTACTCGAACGCTGGAAAAAATGTTTGGGAATTTTCGAATTCATTCCATGTTCATAGCCATCGAGATAAGATTGTCTTTCAAGGATTATCGATTAGGTCGGTTGAAACACTCTTAGAAGTACTCAACTCAGCGTTAATATTGAAAAACTGGCGTTCCACATTTTCTTATGTATACAGGTTTCCTAAAGACACACATGCAATTTGATTAAACTTGTCTAAAGACATGGCACCAACTTGAGGTACTTCAAATATGAAATGACTGCGTTGCGGCAAGCCACTTAGGGTCTCTGCAAAGAAAATGACGTCACTCCCATTCCGAGCTAGCTTTTGTCCTGTATCTCCTGGTCAGTCCCTGGAGATGGGAGAAGCAAAAAACACTGTTCTACAAAAATAAAGCTCCAGTTCAAAACAAAGCAATTCATTCACTTATTTTCGTACATTTCATTATGACTGAAGACGGTCTATGACACCATAAGAAGACTCGTCACGAAAATAAGTTTACCTTGATGCCATGAGAAATAGAAAACCTTGATTTATGTTCGTACAGAAACATCCACAGTAAATCTTGCAATCCGTTCGTGATACTATTACCTGCTCATTGACTCAAGCAAACGGAGGTTGGTGGGTGGAAAAGATAAGTTATTAGTCTGTGTAGTTTTAGTTTCTGCCTGTAGGTTGTGCTCGGTTGTAGTTGAACATGTGAGAGACCCAATTATCTAGCTGATGCTTCAAAGGTATTTCTAATTGTAAAAATCCCAACTACTGTGCGTAAACAGTAATTCTATACATAACTCACGACTGCAAGATCTTATATATTTTCAAAAAATGCCATCAAATGGCCCTTCAGACATCCTCTAAACGGTAGTGCAGTGATAAGGGTCCTACTGGTAATTGTCGACCATATAACACTCGAACTAATCCAATTCTCTATGCATTGCTGCGTGTCCATGGCTTAACAGCTACCTTGGAAGACAATTGCATCCTTTCAAGAATCGATTTGGTTTAAACGAATCGAATTCTTATGGCTACGGACGATATTCCTGAAACGGCTATAAACACTACCAAACTCAACGCATTTTAGCATGTGCCTTTCGGTTCATATGCTGCTTACACGTCCCAAAGATCCGTCAGCGACGCATTCAGAGGTCCCGAATGTTCGCGAATGTGTTGATCACTGTATGATCCCAAGTCCGAACAGAGAACCATATCTTCAGCATTTAAACCTATTTTCCAAAAACTTTAAAAACTTGAATTTACGACAAATCTAAAGAAATGTTGAATTTGAATCTACTCACTCAACTGTTGTCAGCATACCGTTAACACTGAAGACATTTGCCTTCATAAAAATAAAGTAGATACCATTCTGGATTACTTCGAGCCGTCTATAATTCGACAATCAGATATGTCTTTACCGATCGACTCATATGGAGTCGTGTACCTCTAATTAGATCATCAAAACACGTACTTTGTGTAAATGCAAGAGACATAAAGTTGATCTAAGCTACGTACAATGCAGTTTCTACAGTGGAGTAAACCTTTGTCGGGTCAACTGAGTTTGCACACCTAGATAGCAAAGAATTTTTTAATATATGCGTCTAAAGGATCTTACTCACACAAGTAATCATAGGAGTCTCTTATGTAATGGCTGGAGAAATTTGAGATTCGACATTGATTTTGAGACACTTACAAGACACTTAATAACTCTATTGTAATGTCTTGTGTTGCACGGCATTTCCAACATTCTGTGACGGACTAAAAACTGAACTTACCTCCCGATTCGTCTTTGGACAAGCACTTTCCTGAGAGTCTTGATGAATATAATAAATCTTGCACTTCAATTTAGAGGTACAAAATATTTCTAGGAAGAGCCATCTACTCGCAGGTTCATTATCTTATCTAACATCCTAGAATAGCGTTTAAGAAACTAACCTTCCTGAAAATCTTACAGATTCTAAAGGAGAAATACACCTATTTTGAGCACGAGCTATCATTCACGATAATGAAATTACGGATCAAAAAGGTGACAAAAAGGTAAAAAAATAATTTGTATAGCCCATCTACAGTGAGGAATCGTTCAGTTGTACAGGAACAATAAAAACTGAACTCCTTCAATATGATGCACAAACTTTCGGATCCATGTTTTCGAGCAACCATAAAGCTCATAGACTAACGACTTTGCTGTCCTGTTTTAAAAAAGACTCGATGGTGTTGGCACGCTCCTATGTAGGTTACTAGAAATCTTAGGTGCTTCATAGGATATTTCACTAACCCTGACCAGCGTTTCAACCTTATTCTTTATGACTTGATACGATTCTTAACAACGTATACTCATATCTCATTACCTGTATGGACCATCTTACACAACCACCTGAAATAACTCATATCGAGAGCATTAGTATTATGGCGGACTGATACAAATATGAAAGTACTTTAACTCAGTTAATGATTCAATAGATATAAAAATAATTAGTTAATAGAACACAGGAACGAATTTATGCATGACATGTTAGTTACTTGTTGCTATCAGAAGAGTGAGTGTTCATATGTCAAAATATATATTCACAACTATGACACTATAAGCACAAAAATTCTTAGGAATATCAGGCGTATATCCAGAGTGTTCATGTGTAATTGACAAGAAACATTTTGTATGACGTGAGCTAAAACGTGTCTAACGAGATTGTTAGCTATCATTATTTTGGATATTTGTTCGTGGCGTATGTTCGCGTGTTTTGGTTGTATTAGACAAGTGATAAGAAAGGTTTTTATTTGTCAGTGAAATTTTTCGATGAGGCCGTTAGCTGATGGATCGTAAACTATTGCTTTCATGTTTCACTTACCGTCGTATACCGCATTTCCAATCAGCTTATTTCTGAGAATCCACTGAACTGTTATGAACATACTACATAGAGTTAGCATGTAATGGCTGGAAGTTGCTTACTTGAAAGACAACCTGTTACCTGTCGACCTTTCTACTACACTATCGAATGACATACATTTCGTAAATGTGATCCAATCTCCAGTGGTTAACAAATAGGACAACACTACGCTAAAGTCTGCAAACTTGAAATGATGCGCGCGGAAAGAATGGCAGTTACTTTTCTCTCTCGCGTAGTATATTTTCACACTGAGTATTTTCGCATAAATAGTTTGCTAACGTGGTCTCAAGTGCATTGAAAATGCACCTTCTTCCTTAACAGGATGACCGGAAAATGTGTGAAACGTTGACGAATATGAATGATGAACTGAACGTTTCACTGCATACTTTTCCATTATTTAAAACTTGATGTAAATTTTGATTTCTAAGAATGGTAAATTCGATCCTAACATTAAAATCGTAAAACTCACGGTCCGACAGATCAAAATCATTCACCAACATCCAAAACTATGTAAAAATCTTGGATACTTAAACTTTAAAATGTGTGACAAAACCATAAAATGACGTAAAGTGAACGAAAAACAAAACGATTTCCAGGAATTTTTCCATCACGTTTACATTAAGGTGCTTTCTGTGAGTTCGATACAACTGAAACCATAAGTTCTTCAAATGCTAATTCACTCAAGAAGCTGTTATATTACAAAACGATTCAATGACTTAAATATTTAAAGTAAGACGTTTCTGTCTATAATCTGATCTTTTTTCTAGTTTTATTTCTTTCTTGTTTTTTAATAGGCAAATTTTGATTGTTTTGCTCTTATATGCTATTTGTTTGCACCTTTCACGCTGCTGGTTGTCAAGGTTAAATAACTACCGTCTATTTGAACATTTCAACTGTTACTGTTAGTCACCACGAAAGTACAGTCTACTGAATCTCCTTCCATCGGGTATTTCTCGTTATTTGTGTCAAAATCAGTCATTATACTCATAAACGGTTTCGATTATTCAGTAAGCGTACGTTTAAAACGTATTTGAGTGTCTTTTTAGTTATTAATTTATGTAGTAGGTTTGTTGACTTGCGATAATTTTTGAGATATATTTTTGTTCGAGGTCCTGCCTATTTTCAAGTGTGCTTGCTGTTGAGGTTGATAAATTTTTTTGGGTAGAGTGTTTCGTATACGACTCGGCCTAAAAAGAAATTTCTTTGTAATCGTGATCAACTTAGAAGGACTTAAGCTAACTTGAAGTTATTGAATCTTGATTGTCTTATAAAATATAGGATAATGATCCTAACATTAGATAATTTGACGTAAATATGTTCATTTTTCTCAGTATTTCTTTTTATTGATGATTTTGTTAATAATTTAGTATCTGACAACTAGAAATGCTTAAAAGCATTGTAATATTTTATATACTTTTGATTAGTCAATAGATAAGTATGGTACATATGAGTTATTTTATAGTTGTGTTATAAAATTGACTGCCTTTCTCCATCAAGTCATTCGAAGTCTCCTAGTTGTTACAAAAGGAAACGAAATTCTTTAAAAGCTATGCGTTGCCCTGTGTAGTCGTTCTCAAATAATGGATTACATTAACATCTAAAATATCATTCTCCATAACTTGCAATAATGGTGATCTACCAATAGTGTACTACTGACTACTGTTGTATCCTGTTACCACTTCTCATTTAGTTTATTTATCAGGTTTTAGACTATCTTACCAGTTTACTCAAATTAATTTGAGATCCTAAGTTATCAGTATTGATAAGCTTTTTGTCATAGAGATAATATTTTTAACCGCATTACACAGAATTATTGGTTATATTTTGATTGCATATTTATTAAACACTTGGATTGTTGTATACTTCGCCATGTTTTCACTTAATGAGTGACCTGAGTTTTCCTTCGTCTATCAAGGAGTTATGCGAACATTGTAATTTCCTACATTTGTCGATGTGTAGTAAAGAAACTGCTCTGTTGTATCATGTGGGCTTGAGACACAAGAAACCGTCATACAACAGAACAAACATATATTAACTGACGTCATGTTTTTATTAAGCAATGGGCTGGAAGTAGCTTGAAGCACGTTAGGCCTCACGATCTCGATCGTTGTTTGTTGGTCTCTGTGTCAGTCCTACATTCATAGAGTGAAATAAAAAGTTATAACAATGCACAACAAATATGCTTCCTCAATAACGTCCAGGGTTAGTTAAAAAACCTGTTCTTTTTGAAGATATGACAACACTAACCTCAAAACCATTGGTTTGTCTGTAAAAATGGGTAGTGACGCCTTAAACAGTTTTGCAAATTCTTTTGCGTAGTATGTTCTCTTCTTTTTTGTCGTCGGTAATGGTATGCTTTTAAAATGAGTTAGCATAAGTAACAGTGATATGGGCTCGAATTATATGTTAACTGTGACGCTACCTTTTCAATAAACTCAGAGCCATGCACCAATTCGACCCCACATTGTTTGACTTTAGGTGTTTTGTTTCTGAATCAATCCAAAAATGTTAACCACTTGAATAAAGCACAGCGCTTACAGAAATCAATATTGATGTGGAGTTGACCTCGTATACAGCTTACAGGTTGATCTGCATACACCTTGCATAGACACGCCTAACCTTGCGTAATTGTTAACCAAAAAGAAGGAAAATTTTGATATTATACTTTAAGAGATCATTCTTAATCATAACCACTTACTTTCAGATGATCTTTTCCACTATATACTGGAACAGTCACCTGTTGACAACTTTCTGATTTCAAGGAGCATCCACGTTTTTCTCCAACTAATAAAGAAAATCATTTCGAACAACCTTCAGAGTTTCTAAAAGCGAAATGATTATCCGAAAACCAAGAATGGTAAATTTTGTTTACTTTCTCAACTGTTAATTTATTATTCTTTCTCTACTAGTGTTGTTCTCTTGAAGTGTGTCGGGTTAATTTAATATTACGTCATACCAATTGTGATTACTAAACTTATAGATAGAAGACTTGAATTATAACTATTTTATTCAAATTATTTTTTTTGTATTTTAAAAAATAGATGATAGTTTTTGGTTAGAGAAAGTTACATCTTTCAGCCGTCAAATTAGTTCTTACACATGATTTGGTCACTACAAAATTGTGACGAGGGTTTAGTTTGGTAAACAAACTGAGTTTTTAATACAGGCGAGCCAGGACTATTTAATGATGAAATGATAAACAATGAGTACATTTCTAACCAGCGCAATGTTTATTATAGGTTTATTATTGTCATTTCATCAAAGAGTCAAAGGCACTATTAAGGCCTGTTAAAAATGTCCGTCAGGCTCTACTGTTAATCAAATGTTTTAAACATAATGTCACTATCTCTTAACCTGCTAAAACGTGTATCACTTATTTTGCGAAGCTATCCACTCATCAATTTACTCTAGGGTTTCAAAAAGCAATCACTTATCATATGAAATGAAAGTATTTATTTTGTTAGATTCCTATTGCTGCAAATATTATATTAATCTTTGTTTCGAATTTGAGTTTACATTTGTACGTCAAATTTCAAAAGTATAACTTTCCTGCTGAAAATTTTCTGAAATAAACATGAATAGGTGGCATCTCACAGACGTAAAGCAAAACAGTTGATAGTAGAACATTGGTGAAATAAAGCTGTAAGTCATCAGGTAAAGCCTTTCTGCATTTCAAAGGTATGAAAAATGAAACGAAAACCTAGGAAATGTATGTTAGACTTTTCTTATAAAAGATTTGTTTAGTTCATCACGTGGACATGTAGATGACGATTGCAAAATATCCTATGACGTTTTAGCCTCCAAGTGTGAATCAGTGACTGGTATGTCAACGGTTTCCAACTGAGGGAACAACAATGATGCTCGTAGTTCACAGGCAAACGATTTTCAGGAAGTTTTTCAGTGTAAACAACTAAGAAACTTCATTTTAGAATAAGATAGCTGTAAAATGTTCTTATGATTGTCTAGTTTTAGTTAATACATAGTGTAAACTATGAAATTTCTATTAGTTTGACTAATAATTATGTGGTCTTACTAAGAGTAAAGTTAACGTTATTTCGTCTTTAAACATATTAGCTTAAGAGTAGAAATGGAATTATTCTCACCTATAAGTGTTGCGAGTATTGAAATGTATTAATAAAGTTCCTGTTTGTCGGTAGAAATGAACCTTTAAAAAAAACGTACAATATGTTTGTACTAACCAACAGCTGGCTGCTGATTCCCGCAAATTACAGTTGGAGACGAATGTTTCCGTTACTAAAAATATATGATCTATCACTAGATAAAACGCGAAGGGAATTCACTTCTCATTCTTAGACTATCTAATGTGGTATGGCTATAGCCAGGTATCAAAAATTCTCCAAAGTATATATGCAATGGTCTCAGAGAGATAGTGATCATTAATGAACATATAACCTGGTCTTTTAAGTTTATGACGATTGTGTCTAGTAGCAGAAGACTAAGCAAAGATTATATCTTTAGTTAGTAAACTTTGATTAGCAGTAAATAATTGACAACAGGGTATTAGTAACTATGAATCAATTTATTTGGGTACAACAACTTTGTTTAGTGTCTACACCACACAAATTTTGGGTTATTAGCATAGTAATGCTAATACGACTCATATTTTCTATATTTTAGTTAATCATAGCTTATTTATCAATTCAAAAATTGATTTTAAATTTGTCTAATGAACTTAGACTTCGTTATTTGATTAAAGTAAACTTAGTGTGAATACTAAATTATTTTAAACGTGACGGTATCAAGACTGTATAAAACTGTATTGACAAGCTGAGTATCTGGTTAATCAATCCTACGTTCTATAAGTTCTCGGAACAAAATCATCAGAAGTGAATGAGTGTTTCTTATCTAAACGATTCAACGAAACGCTAATCAGTGACTGTGTTTCTATGAAGGTATATTTCATGTATTTATTTTATTATGCTATTAGTATGCAGAAAACATAAACCACTAGAAATAGTTGTTTAAAATCTTTCAGTGATTTAGATTTACATTCTATTTCATTTGTTAATCGCAAATTATTGACAAATAAATTTTCACTTATCAACCAAAATGATGTTAGAAATCTTGGGTAAAGAAATCACTCCATTATCCAGCAAGCATTTTTATTCAAAATGATTTTTTATTCAGCCAATTTCTTCATGTTTTGAATTTTTCCTTACTTCAGATTAAATTTCAAAGATCTATACCTTTGTATACAATACTCCTTTTATTTGCAATTGCTTTATCTTACCATATTTTAATTGGAGTTTATACTGTAATTGAACCTGATATGAATAGTACTAAGAAAACATCACAACAAATTGTATTTATTGGAGGTTATCCAAGAAGTGGTAAGTATACAACATGGTTTTCCTTTTTCATAAACACTAATAATAAAACTAATAGTAAGGTTATCAGTTATCGTTGTGAGGTACATTGTATCGAGGAATTTACTTCAGTATGTGTAACAAATGGTAATATGATACTTGATATGTGAAAACTGGGCGTTGATCATGATAAACGCATGTATTAGAGGTCTTACTAAACACATTTAATGCCCTGAAACACCGAAATTCACTTGCTGAAATTTTATATTTAAGGAATTACAATACAATGTATAGATATATTTTGATTTAGTCCCATTTTTTACAAGACGGTACTTAGTATTTCAGAGAAAATATTCTTTTGGTTTCATACGTATCTCCGTGTTGCCTGGAAATTTCTAATCGTTTGTTGACATGCTTATGTTATGTGAGATAACAGTGATCTTTCATTTTGAATTTGATTGTTAGATTAGTTGTTGAATAACGTTTTCTTAGTGTACAAGAATAAAAAGTAACGATAATTTACTTAGTATATTTCCTTCAAAATATTAGATTCAGGTATTTGATGAGAAACTGTTATTTGCAATTAAGAAGAACATCTATAAGCTTACACTTATTTAGATCCATCTATAACTTTTTCCACCTGGAACGAATTTAATAAGTGTTCGAACTCGGAAACTTTTATCTTGGTTGATATTTTGATACATTACTGGGAAATCAGAAAGTTTTCTTTATAAATTTCACCTTATCAACAATATGTTTAAAAGTACAGTTAAATGAAGTCCTCATCAGAAACACAGGTGATAGGTTCTTCTCTCATAATATATATAAATTATTTTAATACCAATGGGATTGACTTTATGAAGTAGAAGACAAAACAATCATTACTGTTATTCACAAATATACGTGAATTCAATTATAATGGAAAGTGTAATTGACTAACGGTGGGTGTAGTTACAGGTAATCTGTTAGGCACTATATTGGCTGATATTTGTATAAGACATCCACAAAATGGCAAACTCAAAGAGGCAATAAAGTAACGTCGATATAAGTTGATGGAACTATCACTGTTTATAATCACAAAGACCTTTACAATCAGTTACTTAAGTGTTTCAATTTGCTTCACCTGAATTTAAAATCCACATCCGATCACTAAATTAAAAGTCAGATGAATTTTTTATACAAAATGAGCAAAAAACGAAGATGTCTGAGGTTCATCCATCATATATATAAGACTTCCTGGAAGGGATGATACTCATATTTCGATAGACTTTTTACCTTAATATAAAACAAATCTCTTCAGAATGTTGTATGTGGGGGTAGACAGGTTTTTTATTTAAAAAGTTCACTAGATGGCGAAGTGTAAATTATTTAAGGAATGTCAGTCATGAATAGTTATTATATGGATTTTAAATGTAAACATTTCAAGTCAACAAATGGGATAACATAACAAGACATGGACCCTAAAAATAATACGTTTGACAAACTTCCCTTCAAAATTGCTCTGATTTTTCCCGCTGTCAATTTTATGGTTACATATGAAACAAAAAGCCTACTCATGAATAAACTTGGATAATATACAACCTCTAGTTACTTTGAGATGTACTTAATTATTTGCATTATTCGCAAATTGTTTAAAATTCATTTTCATTTATCTCACATATGACGTCTACAAACATCTATCACCTTTCTCACGAACTTGTATTTATTCACAATAATGACTTTACTGTACCCGGAAATTCTGTATTTATTGATAATTTATGGTTGTCATAACTAGTGTTGATATTTTAACATTATTCAAATGTTTAA
This sequence comes from Schistosoma margrebowiei, assembly GCA_944470205.2. Lineage (NCBI taxonomy): Eukaryota > Metazoa > Platyhelminthes > Trematoda > Strigeidida > Schistosomatidae > Schistosoma > Schistosoma margrebowiei. Next base: position 19,512,248 of record OX104026.1, on the reverse strand, counting down.
TCTCCCCATCAATATAATCATTTAAGTAATTGGGTTCCCCTATACTATGTTCAATTAGTATTATTATCACCACTATTATGATTGCCTCATTATTTTTTTGGTAATTACTATCAATTTTATTATTTTATCCAGTATGTATATGTCTTCTGTACTCAATGACTTCATTTTCTCTCTATCATTGTTATTCTGTTCGTCTACGAATATAGACAATAATTGTACCCTTCTTCCCTTGCGAACTAAATGACTTTATAATTGTTATGAACAAAATTAGGTCCGTAAAAGAATTTCATTTATTTATAAAAGTCATTGCTTATGTTGATCACTTCATTTCATCTCTGAATAGTTGATTGAGAGTAACAAAAGTCATTTATTCGTTGACTTAGGTCAAGTTATTTTTGATTGCATAATAGTGTCTCCCGAGACCATATCATGGGAAAAAATTAGCAGACAATTCGTATAATCTGACAGTTGTTAATTTTTATGTAAAGAATGCGTACGTTGCCTACAAGTCTTTTTTCATGCCAAGAAGCTTTTCTATTTCCTTCATTTAACATTTAATTATGGAAGGTGACATTCAGCAACTATATTTTATGAATTATTGATTCATTCCCACTTGATTAATTTTATATTTATGTATATGTGGTCATATATATGGTGGGAAGAGTGATTATGACGTAAAATTATTAGAATTAGAGATGTACCGAAAATATTACAAAATTAAGTATATTCCAGTTACCCAACAAGAACAAATGAAAAACACTTATCCTTCTTCACTTTGAACAACCAAACACTTAAAGTGCGAATACTTCAGTTTATTGAAGGCATAGCTGTACAAATGTTTGAATCTTTATTGTGTGTTCAAAAACAATCGGTACATACATGATACCCACTGGAGATTAGTATGATATATACTGTTATTTTCATGTTTCACTTATATCTACTTTAACGTTTATTTTTTATGAGGATACATTAAAAAATATTAATATGTGATCAGGTTCATTAAAATATGTTGTACCAATATGTCATAAACATCTGATAAACTCTGACTTCTCAATCCACTATCTGCATTCATATTCATTATCGAAGTTTGTATAAAATGAGTAGTATGATTACTCAGTAGTTATATTATTTAAAAGTATTTTATTCTCTACATACAGGCACTACTCTTATGCGTGTCTTGCTAGATGTACATCCAATGATTCGGTGCGGTCCTGAAACTAGAGTAATACCCAAAATCCTCAACTTACGAGGTCAATGGAGTAGAGGAAAAGAAAGTGAACGACTTACAGCTGCTGGTCTATATCCCGTTGCAGTCGATTCTGCTGTACGATCATTTATATTATCTTTAATCCAAAATGCTGGAGAAAATGCACTTGTTCTGTGTAATAAAGATCCACTATCATTTATTCACCTTGAATATTTGGCGGAAATATTTCCTGAGGCAAAATTCATCCACATGGTACGTGATGGGCGTGCTGTGATTAATTCCCTAGTAAAGTAAGATATCAGTATTCATACCAGTCACTTACAAAATAACTACATATATCTTACCTCGTTTAACTCGCCTGAACTAGTGAGCTCACTTTAGTCAAAATATTATTTTAATTTAGATTGGTCGTATAAAATATTTGAATTTTATTAACAAGTTAGTATAGATTAGATGGAATGTGACTAGCAGTGGAATTTGAGACTTGCTTTCCGTGTTAGTTGGGGCTCATCATCTGGAAATACCTACCACTTTAATTCTAAATAAACATGTCGATTGTGAGTATTATACTTATTGAACATGGCTCTGTGATTTTACTTCCTGATAATTGACATTTTAGAACTGATATGTAGGTAAAAAGTAAATTATTGTGATAACATTGTAGCGAAGGAGAACAAAGGTATGGACAACCAAATTATATTCAGCTCAATATTGTAGATTTACTTGGTAAAATTGAAAAACCATACTATAATTTCCAATTTGCAAAATGTTCAATTGTTGTCTCGGACTTTATTACTCTTACATTTCCATACCAAATGCTATCTATTCCTATTCTTTCTTTCTTGATCTTCTCAATCTTCCGCTGTCAGACATTACATTCCTGACTCGCGTTATATATTACTTATGTCAATATAAGTAGCACGCACCACATCATAATTGGAATTTTCAAAAACCTCTAAATGGAAGAAACAAACTGTATACAGCTGTTTGGGTTACATTGTGTACAGAATAAATTATAGTCAATTCCCCAGAAATGATCTGTGGTGACTACCAGTTAAATAAGTGAAAATAAAAATGTAAGTGCATTTAGCACTTTATTTGTCTGGAAAGTGTCTTAGTAGAAAATATTTATCTATGATAAAATTAATGTGGATATAAAACAGTTTAATAAGGCATTTATCAATCTCCTCTCCTCTAACACTGGCCAGATTTATAATATTTATCATAATGTAATTACTCTAAAAAAAAGTGTTTACATTGTTCTTCCTTGACTGTGAGACACATAGATTGTTTACATATGCAATTCAACTTACAATTTAACCAATAAATTCTTTAAAACCGTTGAATTCTTCGTAAAACTACCAAAATACTACAGTTTCATGTCTTTATCAAACAATCAAAGACCATAGCATACCGTAAAAATGATTACTGAACTTTGTATTAACTATAAATACATAAGTTTTATCGATATTTCTTTCTTTCATTCATTCATGATTGACAATAAAATAAAATGTAGAATGGATTAGTTGATAAGTGACTTTTCTAGTTAAACATGATTTATTTCACTAATAATATATGGTTGTTTTCTTTTCCATTATTAGTTGAAACACAATATTATCATACAATGAAACAGTAGTTATTATAACAAGCTTTGTACATTGAAAACTGACTAAGCAGTCATGTATAAAGAGATTTATAATTCATAAAATGCATAATTTTCATTCAGAATATTTTTTTTACTTTATAAATCTTGAATTTAGACTGTCCATTTTTTTTTAGAAAAAAAAGATTATATTGATTAGGCTTATTATTAGCGTGAATAAACATGTATAAATAATGAAGTACTTTACATAGTAGTTATTAGTTTAACTGTTATAATAATAAAATAGATTGACAGAACAATTGGAATCACAATTGCTTAATCACTGGGTGGCGATCGGTCATGCGTGTCTAGTCCTTATTAGTGTACATCGAATGCTATCGACCATGTTGCAATGTGGTCACTAGCCTAGGTGACTCGACACTACGTGCGATATTGTGAGATTAGATGGTGGTTGGAGGTAGTCGACAGGAAATCCTGGACCCGTGTTCCGTGCTACTTGGCACTCGTCAGCAAGGTGTACGTGTTATCTTATAGGAGGTCGGTCGCGACTCGGATAGCTCAGTGGTAACGTATCTGACTGTGAAGCTGGGTGACACGGGATCTGACCCGCCAGAAAGCACCAGTTTTTTCAAGATTACAGGTACACCTTGCTGACGAGTGCTAAGTAACACGAAACCCGGGTCCATGGTTTCCTGTCGACTACCTCCAACCACCATCTGAAGAACAATTGGAATATTCTGAGGCTGTTCCATTCATTTCAATAGTTAAAACAATTACACATCAAAATAGTAAATGATTAAACAAGAGACAAGTTATTTAAGTCACAAAATCAATCGATGACCTTTTGTTATCTCGATAACTGTATAGTTCTAGATAAATCTGGTCTTAAAATGACATTATCAACTACTCATATTAATTTTAATTATGTTATAATTGATATTATTAATTTTGAGAACATACCCAGTCACTAGTAGTTTATTGAACTATTGTTCATATTAAGTAGTCTACTTTAGGTAAAGAATGTTTCAAGAGACCATTCATTTAACAATCACTTAAGATAATGTTTAGTAGAAGAAAAGTAACACTTTGATTATTCTGAATGACAATTATACTAAATGTTACAGTTCTATTTACATTCTATTTTATTTTTTATTTTAGAAATTTGATAGAATTATATTATTCATCTTAAAATTTTATTCCCATGTTACTATGCTATTTTGTTTCTCTATAAATAAGATTATAATAACCAATCATAAATTCTACAATAGACTGACGTCATTTTTATGAATAATAAACAATTATGCAATAATCATTATACATAATTCATTAGGAGGTAATGATTACTGTAACAAACAATAGACGAAAGATTTTTCATATTTTAATTATGTAAATAACATTTAATGTAAGTTTACTTGATTTATATATTAGTTAATAATGAATTACATAATCCATTTTGATAAAAATCAAATTATGAATCAAATGTAAATGAATAGATTGAATTTTAAATGAAGTCAATCGTCTAATTGAAATCCACTTATTGAACAAGATATTCATATGGTGCGGGATCGTGGATGCGCACTGCTGAGGAGTCCCATACTAGGACGAAACGGCCGTCCAGTGCTTCCAGGTTTTTAATGGTGGTCTAGCTTCAACTGACTCATGATTTCAACTTGTGAACTTTGTTAAACTCTCCACAAAACCCATTCTGATATTTATATGTTTTAATGAAGATAAAACTTTAAGGAATAAGTTTTGTATTCAACCTGAAAACTGAACAATAAATACTGTCATAATGATTGAAATAAAATATGAAATACTATATTGTTGTGTAAAAGTTGCTGAGGAATCCCACAATAGAATGAAACAATCGTTCAGTACTTCTGAGTTTTCTATGGTGGTCTAGCTTCAAATGAATGATAATCTCAACTATTGAAATTAAAAATGATTTGTCTAATATATACTAATTGCATAGATCAATTATACATATAGTTCACCTATAGTTTTAAATGAATTATATACTTTGTATATTTAATCATGGGATGAACTTCAAACAGGTACTTTAACAAAAAGTTATTTTTCTTGTAATTAACTGAGAATTTTGAAATTAAATTTACAAAAAAAAACATTACTAGAATGGAAGATTGTGGAGATTGCAATAATTTTTAATAGATGAATTTATGAGTTCATCTATGCTTTTCAACCATTACAACCATTAAAAACCTGAAGGAAGTGAACGACTATTTCTTCCTAGTATAGAACTACTCAGTAGTTCAGATCCACAATCTCTCTTCAAAAGGACTTGAATGCACTACCTTAGGTCTCACGCGTAAACGCGCAACCTCTAGACCACTGAACTGACCGACATTCGACGGTGTTAACGTCTAACTTCATCCAATTTGCGAAATTGAGTGACTATCTTCCATTGTCTGAGGTTAATACTTGTCTCTACCCGACACGGATTGGATTCCTCTGGTCAGGTTTTTAATTATGGTTCGACCTATGAATTCATCTATTGAAAAAACATTGATTAAAATGAGTTACAAATGAACGTTTACAACAACATTCATAAAGCACAGTTATGAAACTGTAGAAGCAGAATTATTTATGTTCAATTATAAAATATCTCTTAGATAAAGAACAATTCGTTTGTTATTTTTTCCCCTCATATTAATTCAAACAGTATTTGTAAGTTTACTAAAAATTTTATAATAAACCAAAGTATCGAAACGTTACATTATTGATTATTGTTTAAATGCATTTTTTTCTGGTGAAAGAAACAAACTGTTATTTAGTTGTTACCCATTTATTTTAATTATATACTTATATGGGTAAATATATTATATTGAGTCACCACTGTTTTTCTCTTTTATAAATTTAATAATATTCTAAACTCATTTGTCTACAGCTATTGTTTATATCGATCAACAAGTTGATTTATGATTTTCTTTCATAAACATTTTTTGTCATAATTGTACATGGAAATTATAACTGATTTCATGACGTTGTTGTTGACACGAAAACTCCCCCCCCAAAAAAAACAACCAAATTATCTAACTGTCTTTATATAAATCAAAGTCAGTAATAAGATTGAGTGTTAAATTTTAACATAATGTCAATAATGTTCTCTACCTAAATATTAGTTTTAATGACTGTCAAAATTTCTTCACAGTGTAATATGATAAAAAAAAGACAATCTCATGTAATGTATTTCCGAAAAGTTCTTAATGATAAGCTATAACTTGTTATATTAATTATGTCAGAAGTAAAATAGGAAATAAACGATACCATTCAATAAATATCATAACATGTCGAAGTTTTAATTACAAAGTTTTTAACTTGAAGGTTTATGTTTATCATGTTCAACTAAAAGTCCCAAGGTGATATAACTATAATGATGCAGTTATTCTTCTTGTTTTACCAACATCTTGATTTAATAATTCTATGATATTTGGTTGAAATCATGAATCGATCGATGTTAGGCCACCATTGAAAAGCTAGAAATAGTAGACGGTCGTTTCGTGTTAGTATGAAACTACTCAGCAGTACGCATCTACGATTCCGAAACAAAGGGACTCGTATCCATGAATTCAGGTGTCACACATGAATGCTTAATCTCTAGACCACCGAGCTGACCGGCATTCAACGGTGTTGATGTTTAACTTCAACCAATCCACGAAATTGCATGGCCATCTTCCACTGTCTGAGATAGATACCTGTCTCTGTCTGATAAGGATTAACTCCTAACATCGATCGATTTATGATCTCAATCAAAAACTTAACAATCTGCACAACCCTATATTGATAGTTCTATAATGATTTTTTTCGTCCAGCTAATGTTCATGCTTAACTTCAGTCTTGTCTCTTTATTCTGAATGGGTTGTTACTTCTTAACTACTTAACAGTCTGGCAAGTGGAAATAGTACGCTATGAATGTTGGGCTTTATATATATTTATATTTTTAGAAAGTCATAAATAAATCTTTAATTAACAACTCAGTATTTCAGATTGCCTAATTTCAGTCAATTCGCATCATTATTCAATATCATTGATAATAATTATCTCACACTTCAAAACGTATTAAGCAAAAAACACTTTAATTTTATATACTTGATATGTTATAAATCCTATGAAAGCTTTTTTTCTATAAACATTACTGCAAGTAAACACTATTTCTTTTTCTAATTACAATAAAATTAGATGTCTCTTACATTATGGATTTGTTTGAGTTAATATATTTGTTTATAGGTTATTTTGTTTATGAACCGACCAAGTTAAAAAAAAACATTATCACATATCTACGTAACAATACACAATTATATTTGGATTAACATAAATTATTATGCTAGTTTTACAATAAGATTCACAAATGATATTTAAGAAGATAAATATTGTTTACATTTTGTTCAATATCTATCTATAACTGAATAATACTTTTCTTTTATTATTATCTTGTAATGTATAATCATCACATAGAAATAAATGATTATCATTGTTATTTTTTGCTTAACATGATTAATACTTCATGAATAATGTAACTAAAACTTTGGAAACCCGGATTAATATTTTATCTTGAATGGAGTATGTGTGTAACTTAGTAATTCAGTTACTTATATTTATTAGTTAAAGTATTTGATCTATTCATATTGTAAACTTTGTACATTCATTAAATTATTGATTTATTAATACTAATTCGATGCATTTAAATCTGACTATAGATCCGGTAAGTAAATGTGATACAATTCAATGTACTTTTAATATAGTGATTATTCAGTGTTTGGATCTGTAACAGATATTTTATTGGTGGATAATAAAATCATTCCTCTTTAAGTCTGATTGTATCAGTCTTTATTCGGTGATTCGGTGATACAGTGACAAGTAACTGATTGTTTTCATAGCTAACAAAGGTATCCGGACTGATGGTTTGTGCACTTACAACACTGTCCTTGACCATTTGTCGTTTTGTGTTTATGATAGTTTTATTTATACTTCTCTCTCCTTGTGTACTAATTAACATAGAGTAGTTAATTAACTAACTTGCAAGCATGGGACAGCCGTTTCGTCCTAGTACGGGTTTCCTCAGTATTGCTCATCCCCTATCCAACAACAAGGGGACTCAAACCAAGGACCTTTGTTCTTGCATGCGAACGCTTAACCCTTAGACCACTGAGCTGGCCGTCAACCAACGGTGTGAATCTCTGACTTCAATCGATCCACGATTCAGGAGTCTGTAGGAACTAATCAACAATAAAAGATTGAATTAGGAGAGTATGAACCATAAAATCCATTGTTATTGTAGCATGTGGAGTTTTGATTTTAATTCCTTGTGGTATTTTGTTGATGTGCATTGTTGAAAAATCTTAAATATAAAGCAAATAGTAATTCACTGCTTAATGGTCTTCAAATGTTTATCAGCCAATATTAATCCGTACTGAATGGTATATCATTTAATGAAAATCGTAAAATTTTAGAACATTTCATAATCACTTACGTGTTTTACTTCATTTTTCAATTTCCACACAGTTTTTTGTCTTAAGATTTGTCTTTTTTCTGTGTGGAGATTATTGTCTGATCTCACATCTGACTTGTCATCAGTTGATAACCACAAAAACGAATTATTAACTTTTGTCTAAGTAATAATTATATTATCTAGTTGCAGAATTTTCGAAGCCTCTACATGTTTTTATAAGTATACAGTACATAAATAGATAAGTCAGAAAACGTTCGCCATACACCACTTACAAACATCCTTGCGAGTAGCGTCCACTACAGTGCGACAAAGTTATCACTTTTGTGTGATATTTCGTTCTTTGAGTTGGATGGTTTGATTAAGAAGCTTTAATTATTATTACCAGCTTTGTTTTACTTTAACTGTAATGTTGATGTAACTCTGTAAATAAACACTTGTTCAAAAACTTAACTTTGAGGTACTGTATGTGTGAATATAACACCTTGTTATATCAAATTGTGTGAAACAAATTACGAAATGGCAATCCAACTTGACGAATACGATTTTCACATAGCTTACTGTAATCTGAAAGCCTAGAAGTTAGTATCTAGCATGAGGCACAGAATTCTGTGACATTTATTGTTAAAAATTTTATACTGTCTTACTGTGAAGTGAAATTTCTTAATACTCGTCTATTCAGAGAGGAGTCATTGAATAAATTCACTTTGTGAGCAATCACATTATCGATAATGAAAAAAATCTGTTTTATTTTATACTAAGTAGACAATACTCGTAAACAAGGAAAGAACTATTCAAAAATATTATGATATGTGAATAATAATTAGTCAGTTAGTTATCTTCAACGTAGAACCTGACACGGATATGTATTGGTTCAAGTAGGTATAGCATATTAATATGATAAGATGATTGTAATAGGAGGAATAATAAACGAGTTCAAAACAATGATGTAACAATGATAATGAGATATACTAGTCACTAAGAATATAGTTTGAAGAGACAAAATGCAAAGGAATGTGTAAATAACAATATATTATATAATAAATAGACTTCATTTGAGCTGCCATGTGAAACTCTGTATTGGAATAGTTTACTATGTTGTTCAATTATTGTTTTAGTTAATAGATTTAATTCATTTACTAAAATGTCACAATTTTAATGACCATCTGACGAAAGGACACAGAATATAATTGATAAGAAATAGGGAAGGACATTTTGTTGTCAATAAAAATGTTTTTGAAAAACATGTCCACATTTCATAAGGAACTTTTCTAAAACTAATTTATATAGCCTGGTAACTATCCCGACTGTTTTTGATCAAACGTTTGAAATTCTGTAACTTCGTCTGATTGTTTAGAATTACAGGGAATTGAATTCTGGGGAAAACTAGAATCCTACTAGGAATCCTATTAGTTGTTTTTTTTAAATAAAGACTAAATATCGTAACAGTATAACATGGATTTATTTAATTCGTCGATTCTCTTCATCTGCTTAAACCAAAACACTAATCATTCGAACAAAAAAGTGTACATACTTTATATCGGAAACATTTTGAATAGATTGCGTTAATATATGTAGAGACAGAATGATATTAAGAGGCAGTAATGCAGAATATGTAACAGTGTTCAAAAGTTCGTTTAATTATAGGTTAAATATATAAATATTCTGAAAACAGAATTTTTCGAAACTGAAGCTAGATTACGTAATATAGACTAGTCGAGTAAAGCTCATAAGTAAGAATTAAGATACTAGAATTTTAATCAAAGTTTATGTGAAAGTCTTACGTAATGATCTCACAACAATGAGGTCACCAGGGTAAAACAATATTAGTAACTGTTCCTTTTTGGATACATAAACTGGGTTTGAATCTTTTTATTGCAATGACTTCGGGAAAGAGTAACAATTTTAAGTTCCTTTGTTTACTAATCATTTAGAAAGATTTCTAAATTTTAACCTCATTGTCAAGCGAAATTTGAGCAAACGGTTTGTTAAAAACCTGCCCGTTAAATCTCAACTTTATAGAATATGATCGGAGATGAGGACACAAACCCTCCTCTCTGTTCTTCCTCCATATGTGATTTGGAGCACACATGCAAAGTGTTAAACATAAGACGAGTGTCTGTCCAAATTTGTCTGTCTCAATGACAATTTATCTCAGTATAAAACACCAGATTAGCTGCTAGATACGTCCATTTTAGCATTACCTTTAGTCTAAAATCAATAGTCCCAGTTATTTCATCGCCTATGAAACCGAGTTTTAAGAAGGCTGGATTTTTCTGAACCATATGATATTCTAATTATTATTGTTTTATATTTGTCTTCTACTTAGAAATATGGTAGTTTGTCAAGATGTCATTTTAACTATAAATCAGTTACTTGTTTCCACATTTTGTACACTCAGTTCCCTTAACAAAATTAGGCAAATCCAGAATAATAAAGCATGTACAATAGTATGAATCTACTTAAATTCACGGTTTCACCTTAGTCGCTAACAAATGTATCCCTCAGAAAGCAAAATACAAATCAAATTTAAGTAAATTTAGAACAGTATTTGAGGCAGAATAATATAAATTCATCTAATTTCGTGGTTTCTACTCAGTTGTTTGTAATCGTTGTTATATTGATAAATGCCATAGCGTTAAATAATATACATTGGTGACTGAAAAAATTGGAACGATAATTCTTTAAATCCCTTCCGAATATTACTCAAGTCATCTTATCAAAGTTCAAATTCCAAATCAAATACTACCTCACTTGTTCATATTATCGATATCCGTTTTCGAATAACTATATTTACGATACAATCTTTTCTATCCTTCTATAGACATATACTTCCCATTTAACTATAAATACGAGTGTACAGCTAAAGTATATGATTTCATCGTAAAGGAAATTTCGTTCACCGAGTTCTCCCTATTTTTATTCAGTGACACAATGGGTTATTTTAATTATCTGAAGGAGAAGTGTTATGAAATTTAGTATTCACGGTGGGATTTTTTATTACAATAAAAAATGTGATATTCGACAAGCTTAATCTTCCTATGTTTACATTAAAGTTTTCAGCGATAAACTTGAATATGTCATCCGACTTTGTAAATATGTTGCTATATGTAAAATTTTTATCATCAGAAATTATCAACTGTTTTCTAATAATCGTCCATTAGTACAGATTAAGAAAGGTTAAAGTTGGGTTTTGTTTTTATGACATTGTTACAATCAGTCCTAATTCTGGTAATTACATTACTCAACATTGGTCTACAACTTCAAGTTCATGGTATTTTGATCAAGATTACTTTACTTCAGCATCTAGCTGAGCATATTTACAATCTATTGATCACTGAATAATGAACTATTTCATATTTTTCTAGTCCTTTTGGTGTTAAACAAATTCTATCAATTAAATTGTAGTGTAGTTACCAGTCTAAATCAGTTAACATTGCATGCACCATAATGAGATGTTAGTTGGTTGAACATAGCCATCGGAAAAATCTATTTAGAACTCATCAGTAAGATGTGGATGTAATATTTAAAAGACTGATGCTACCTAGCGGTTTACGATCCTATGCTACTCAATTTCATAGTCTGAGACGTAACTAGTGAACCGTCAGGGCTACAAAAAATCTCTTGAGGGATTAATTAATTTGTAGGTAATTGATAACTAAGCAGTGACCCATTTAATATTTTCCTAGTCCAGCAGGAATTAACAGTTCCATTAAGATTACACGTATATCTTACAAACTAGGGATAAAGAAAACAAAACCTAAGTTTAGAGTTTCTTGTAGACTAATCTTAATTACTTTAGAAATGAATATATTAGGTTAAGTTTCCTGTTACTTGACAATATATATTTTATGCCAAATAAAATGCTCTGGAATGTTCACTTACTAAGAATAAATGTAACGTGGTAGATTAATTCAATGAAGTCCTCTGTGGTCCGGGAAGAGTAAACAAAATAACGTCGTTCATTTATTGATGGTTATAATAACACAAGCTTATCGCGTCAATAAGACAAATATTGTTTTTCAGTTAAGCACATATTATAATGAAATAATTTATCAACGAAAGTTACGTTCTCATAGATTCGTTATTTAATTAATCCAGTTTGTCTGTTATAATCTATAAATAAAATGTAAATGGTGATGTAGTTTTCATCAGGTAAACATTCTTTTATCATCATTATTAGCTATAATAAAGCATATTTTCCATTTGTTTACATTCAAGACAAAAAATAATATATTTCCATTGGAAATATTTATCATTTCAATGGGTGCTTCCATTATTTAGAATACAAGGAAACAATGGAGGCAATGCGAAAGAATTCATTCACTTTAGATTAATGTTTATTTGCATATTTCGGTAGAATATAAAAGTTCCATGTAAAACTACTTAGAGTAATTTAACAGAGCAATGAGTTTCCGATTAATCATATCATAACAAGTGTTATTCATTTTTAACAAATAATTCAATTGATTGATTTTTTTTACTTTCTCTTGAAATTTCAGACGAAATGTTACCATTAAAGGGGCACCTAAACTTATAGATGAAAAATTTTTTGCATGGGAAAATCGAGTAAATCAGATTTTAAATTCATGTGCAGTTATCGGACCCAAACGATGCACAACAATCAAATATGAATCATTAGTACTCAGACCGAGAGAAGTTCTGGGTGAACTGTTTGGTAAGAGATACACATATATATAAAGTTGTATACAAATCATCAAGATAATTATCATTTTCACTTTTCGCTAGAATGTTTCTAAAAGAAAGTGATGCTTAACTTGAGGCCAAAGCTATTTCAAGCACCATCCACGGAAGTAGACCATTATCATTTGAGATGCTTTGCTAACGAGAAGAAAGGGAGATACCAAGAACTTCACAACTTTGGGACGCATAACATTTAACAGAGCAACGTCAGTCGAACAATATTTCACTTGCTCATCGACTGTCCTCTTTTACATCGAGTAGATTTTTAAACCTTGATATATCGTTAAATCTGTGGACCGCCGTGATTATTGTGAAGAAGCGTTTTTAGACATACTGATTCTACTTAGTTGAATTACATGCAAATTTTACCACTGATAAATAGCACTAAAGTTTGATCAATTAACTTAGCAAAATAACAGTAAGTCATTGAAGTTCATAGTTTCTCATCAGCTGCTTACAACCTAAGCATGATAGTATTATTCATTGGAAATCAACTTACATACTTCATATCATGACATCGTAAAAATGCTCATCATTAAGCGAGATTCATAAAAGAGCAAAAACTATGGATAATCTGTAAGTGATATTTAGTTGCTAAGTAATGATCTTTAAGATAATTAGTAAACAAATAGTTTCAAATTAACTACGTTCTGATGAAGCGATTGCCATAAAAGGTTACGGACCAAATCTTTGCACACAAAATATTCAGTCGCCAAACTTGCTTTGTTATTATGACCTAATTCATATATGTTTGTTATTGGATTCTTCTTCTTTTGACAATAATTATTCATCCTCACTTCTTATCTGATCTGTACTCACTTAATCGATTTTGTTTTAAGAGTTGAATAAATATAAAACACATTCTTTAATAATTCTGTTTGTGTTCTTCGTTGTTCGTCATAGAATATTCTTACATTTAACCCAGAAATATTCACATTAAGTAACATCGTCATCTCTTACAGTTCTTCCATAGTTGTCGTCCTTTTCAATAAACCTTATTAATCAGAACATTTCTGATAAAGTATGTAAGTTGATTTCTGATGATTAATACTACTGTGTTTAGTTCATATACAAATAATAGGAATGCGCGAAGTCAACCTGTCGTTTCATATGAGCTGTCTGTTTTTCGCCTTGTGGTTTCGTCGACTTCATGGAAAGTATTGATAAATGAAAATATTTACCTAAAGAATGTCATCATTCTGTTCCATCATATCGCCTATAATAAAGACAACTTAATAACATATATTAGTAATTCAATTGTTAAAATCAGTTTTACTTTATGCAGTGCATAACTCAGACATCTTTTATTTAAGGACCAATCCGAATATATATATATATATATATATATATATATATATATATATATATATATATATATATATATATATATATATATATATACAATCATATTTTTCACCCATTAAATCTATTTCAAAACGAATGAGAATGATTAAAAAACATAATGACGTAGTAAGTTAGAATGTGATTGTCACTGAGTTCAGTTCATTTACGAAATATAAGGAATATTCAGCAATAAAAATATGTTCAGTGTTGCGATTTCCGTAGATCGTACATCTGTACTTATAGGTGATTTCTTACACATGGTAATGTATCACCATTCAATAACTTCGTGTACACTAACCGACCTTGGATTCGTAAATGTGTCAAGGACAAGCATAACGTTTGACGAAATCAATATGCATATACAATTTACTCTTTCTTGTGGAGGAGGCTACACTGGTTGCATAAACAGGACTTTTTCTAAACATATCTCCTAGTGTTATCCTAATCGTCTATCAAACTAGTGAGACAGTCGGCAGATGAGCTCCAGAGGTTCTTGTAAATCCTGACCAAGTTGCTCTACCAATATCATCCTTCAAAGTCATCCATGGGCTCAAATGAGTTGGTTTAAGGATGAGTCAATTTGAGAATCTATGCAACACAGAGGTTTTAAAAATCTGTCGATTTCGTATCAAGTATTATGTACAGAAGAAAGATGTTTGATCTTCCATTCTTCTATGAACTCAACATATCTCCTTTCTCCCATATTCGACATTCAGCTGTTATCACATTTCTTCTAACTTCTCAGTTTTCTTCTTGATTTAGTCAGTTGTTTTATGTCATCAAACTGTTCTTCATATACACACGTAGACAGTTAATGTCTACGTTTCTCCCATAAATTATGATTTCACATTATCTTTAAGAATTCTATACTAATTTCCAACCAAAACATGAGAACATCTGATAAATTTTGGTGAATTGTTAAGCAATGCGACACCTCTCCATTTTATCAATGATACTATGCATGTAAAAATTACCTGTGGATGTGATTGTTCAACTTGAATACATAGCATTGTCGAAAGAGGTATTTTCATTGAAGAATACGTTCTCTTGAATGAATCCATGAATTACTTTGTTGTTCCATTTTCGGCAATTACGTATACATTTGAGAAACGAAGCTCTCATGTGATCAAAGCACATTGAGAACTGTCCCACCAACTGATACTGACATTGACATAAAGTATCAAGTTGACTGCAGTCATGAATTCTATCATCGATTATTACTCCTTAAATCTGTCGAAAACAATCAACTTTCACTTCTAATTTGTTGTTGAATTATGTGTACAGTGTTGTGTTGTTCCAGTGTAATAACATGAAGATATCCAACTCACATATTGTCAACTGAAGTGAAATAATATAGATTCACTTCATTCCATAGATTTTCATCAGCTGTTTACAACTTCACATGTCTACGTTCCTCGGGTATAACTTTGAGTGATAAATACAAATGAACAAAATAGATGGTGTGAAATATCAACCAACGTGTGTTGAAAAATCGATAACTGAAAATAGTTTTGTAAAAAGTGAGCTAAAATATTTTGCACGCTAATTAACATCAGTAAATTTATTCACAATATCAATACTTCCAGGTATGTTGAACACCTTCAAAATGAACAAAACGCATTCAGTTTATGATAACCTTAAACCACATTCCAATTATAACTGTGTTATTCTCTGATTTGTATATGTTTGTTTGTGTAGAATTCCTCGAATTACCATGGGATCCAATCGTTCTTCACCATCAAACGGCTATGAGTCAAAGTTCTCTAAGCAAGTAAGTCACGAGGATAATGAATTCATTTGCATGTGATTATCAATTGACATTTCCTAATAAACTAACCTACCAGATTCCGATCAGCTTTTAAAGAACTTCACAAGCACCACATTACTCACAACATAGTAATTAGTTAATTGTGAATATCTCAACCTTACATTATGTCAGTAGCTGTTAAAATTACTCAGTGACAATTTTTAAGATGGTGTTACTCGATGACGATCATTTAAAATTCATAGGGAGCATCGATCTCCCCATGATAACAGCTAAATTTAAGTCCTGATGTCGACTAGTACAAAACCTAGATCGAGGGTTTCCTGTCGAGAATTTCCAACTACCTGCCAAATGCGCTAAACCCCTACATCTTATTTATAGGTACATCACTGCTAGTTGCAACATCATAAGAGTGGAAATTTTAATCTATGAAAAAACGTGATCAACAGAGTTTTTGATGTTGTCCATTAGTTTGTCAGTTAAATTCATCCGACATGACCAAATTCACACCTTCTCAATTAACCACTTTTTTTGTTATACATACACACAGACTCGAACCGAGTACTTCACAGGTTGTTCATCCAATACACTTGGCTTCACTAACTTCATGGGCTTCAAATGGTTCAGTGTTGCCTGAATCTTTCATCTCATCAATACACCGAGAAAGTGATGTACTGAAAACACTTGGTTACGCTGATTTGGGTGTACCACCACATTACGGTACTCCAGAAAACCAGGTGGTCAATATAACTAGTTACCTGATCAATGATCCACAATTTAGACAGATATTCTAACTTCATATTTTACATGTGATAATTTACTTTTGTTGTCAACATTGTTTTGTGTAAATTATGTGATACTTGTAAGCTATCTGTGCATATTGTTCTCAGGTCGTTTGTTGTTGGGAAAGTTGAGAAGTGTATTTTTAATTATTGTGAAATGTTAACGTTTCCATTTTCTTGTTAATGAGGTATAAATTTTAAGTGTTAATTATTTTGAACTGTTATGGCTGTCAGTGATGGTGATGGTAGTAATGACATTTTGCATTGTCATAATTTTCTACTTTGTATTTTTTAAACTTCATATTCGTGTAACTTTGTATTTCTAACTTCGTTGCC
Organism: Schistosoma margrebowiei; assembly: GCA_944470205.2. Classification (NCBI taxonomy): domain Eukaryota; kingdom Metazoa; phylum Platyhelminthes; class Trematoda; order Strigeidida; family Schistosomatidae; genus Schistosoma; species Schistosoma margrebowiei. The sequence continues at coordinate 19,495,043 of OX104026.1, read as the reverse complement.
ATAATAATAATAGTGACGATAATGATGATGGTGCTAATGAGATTTGTAAAACTTTTCCCTTTCTCTCTCTCTCTCTCTCCTTTGATGAATATTCAACCAACATATCTTTATTTGTGATTATGGTTTTTATTATTTTTATGTTGACTTTGTTTTATTTTTATATACATACTATATGGAATAACAAGAAATTGTTTGTTTTCTTTTTTTTGAAGCATAATTTTTTATTCTATTTTATTGTTATAAAGAAATACAGTTTGATTTATAAGTGATATAATGTATGAGTAAAATTTCAATGAATTAGCCAATTCATATTTTGTAATATTGAAAGATCATTTATAATTGAATAAATATTTTTAATAATTTAGTGTATTATTTTTATCTCTTTTGAATGAAGAAGAATATTTTGAAATTTTCAAACTATTGAACTATTTGTTATTGTTCGAATTAAATTATCAGTTACTTTCCTCAGAGGTCAATAATATTAATGAAACTTTTAAGTAATTATTTAGTAATTTTAATGGTTAAGATCATTAGTCAGTTGAAGCTAGGCCACTATGGAAAACCTGGAAACAATGGACGGCCGTTTCGTCCTGGTATGGGACTCCTCAGCAGTGTACATCCACGACCTCGCCCCCTGCGAGATTCGAACCCAGGGCCTATTGGTTTCGCGCGCTAGCACTTAACCATTGGACCACTGAGCCGGCATCCAGCGGTGTTAATGTCTAACTTCAACTAATCCACGAAATGAGGCGACACATTCACCATTGTCTTCAGTGAGTTCCTATCTCATAACAGACCTGGTTAAACTCCACCGGTCACTACTTCTCACTAGAACTCAAGGATATACCTCTTGAAGCCAGTCACTAGTGAGCATATGTTGATTAATATCAGATGGGTTTTGTGGATATTATAGTAATTTAAATGGTTAAGATTATCAGTCAGTTGAAGCTAAACCAACATGAGAAATCTGGAAGCAATGAATGGCCGTTTTGTTTTATTGTTTATGGTTTCGTGCGCGTCGTCCAGTGCTTCCAGGTTTTCCAGGGTGGTCTAGATTCAACTGACTCATGATCTTAACCATTGAAATTACTATAATATCCACAAAACCCATCTGATATTAATTATTTAGTACATGAAATTTCACACTTTCTAGTTTTCAATAGTTATTGGATTATATGTAATGATTATAATCATTTTACATCTGGATCGAAATATGTTAATAATCATTAGTAGTAAGGTATTTGTTTAAGTAGACTTAGAAAATGTATCATAATAGCTATTCTTACATTCAAGTGTTTGAATGCACAAATAATATTGTTTTTTCTTAGAAATAACTTATTTCTTATTGAGGAAAGCATACAAATGTTACTCTACTGAAATTCATTTAATCCCTTGTTTTTTGTACTACCTCGTTTATAATTAAAAGTCATTATAAGTAATGTTGTTTTGTTTACATAACGTAAACTACCTTTATATCATAGAGGAGTATCCAACAAGTGATTTTCAACTTTTATGTAAGGATGATATACTACATATAGACCAGTAATTTTCAATAATGAAGTCATTGAAATGCGCAACTTTATCTTAAATGTTCATATAATTTTTTACGAAGTCAAATTGATCAATGTAAAGATGAACTGTAATAAATGTTATTTAGTTTATACATCAACCGAGTAGCAATTTATTACAAAGTTTATGAATGAAATTTGGTCATAATGTTTTTTGTAAATGATTAGTATTTTAATTAACATTGAGTGCCTATGGATAATTTCACTATGGCTGTTTGAGCGAAGACTTGTTCAACATCAAAGCTTAACTGTTTTAGAAGTAAAACTTAGTAACAAGTTTATTTTATATAATCTGGTAAAATATTTTATTTCATCGATCTTGTGAAATTTTAAACAAATCGGCGTTCGCGCGCAAGACTGAAGGCTTTGGGTTTGAATCCCGCGGGCGAGATCGTGAATGAGCACTGCTGAGGAGTCCCACAATAGGACGAAACGGCCATCCAGTGCTTCCAGGTTTTCAGTGGTGGTCTTACATCATTCGGTTCGTGATCTCAATAAAAAAAATCAGTTCGTATTTTGATAATCCAGTGACCTTCGATATAATTGAACACAACATTCTACTGCTTAATAGCTAGCTGAAATTCTACATTTAATCAAAAATCAGCTCAACAGATACATCAACGTTGAAAAATATGGGTTTATTGATTAAATACCTAATGTTAATGAAACTGGAAAAAATGATTTTGCTAGGAAGGGCCAGGACAGTGTGGGTTGGAGAATGCTGGTCAGCGACTTATGCTCCACTAGGAGTAACAGGCGTAAGTAAGGTACTAATTCTTCTTTTTACAAATTTACTCGCAAAAACAGTCTGTTTTTTCATATCACTATGTTGAAAACACTATCTTCCATATTTGTACTTTGAGATATCTGAAAAAATTACTTCTTTGGTTTCTTCCTAACATCCACTATAAATTTAGTCTTGAGTTTTGTAGAAAAACGGATAATAGCGACGGGGTCTGTATTCGATTCACTGCTAATCAACTATTCCATGGAATATCGGGGAAACATAATATGCCAACCTACGATCGAAGTGTTTATGCGAGACTTTAGTCATTTATGACAAAAATATCGAAGTCAATAATATATTGAAGGGAGTCAGTAACATCCACGCAGTAATAAATCATACAAAAAGGTTGGAGTTGGATTCTAAAATCAACTTTTTGCGTGCTTTGTTTTGATGATCTGATAGATCACTACATAACTCAGTATACAGAAACCTAACCTGGATCGGAGTAGCACAAGAAGTTTCAAAGCTGTGTCTGTTTTAGTCAGAAAATAAACTTGCTTTACTCTCTATTGATAATCGCCAGATATGTTTGTACGAATTACACAATTGACATAGAAGTAGGTAAATTCTTGGAGATCATTATTAGGTACAGCCATCCAACTTGGTTTACTGAAAGAAGTCTGAAGTCAAAGAGGATAGATGAAACCATTCTATCAGTGATTTATCATTTTAACTCAATTCCAATTTTTTTCATAATCATTTATCCACTTTTATTACAACACCCAGCTATTCTGTTTTTCATCTAAATCAGTTGGAAAGTTAACACTCATCTATAAATTGTCCTTGCCTTAAGACGTTTTCATAGGCTGTCAGATAATTACACAATATCTTTGAGATATTTCATTTATCTGAACAACTTATGGTTTAATATCAATTTAATACTGAAAACCTCGATTTGAATACAAACTATTGTCTTCCACATACAGAAGGTCTAATTATTGCTGATTACTCATTTGAACGACATAACATATCTTTGTCGTTACAGATTACCTTTTTTTAAAAAATTAACTATCAATACAATCATACAGCATTAGTGAATGATTTTGTCGAAAACAAAGTTTTCTTGGCTGAACTATTTTTAATTTTTCTTTAATATGTAATTGATTATTCTGAACTAAACATATGGAAAGTAAACTTATTAGTTAAATACTAAACAAAATCGTTATCAAATTCACTTGGTATTGTTTATTTGAATTTGCCCATTGATGTTTAGGACTGTAATCGATCAGTCTCTTGCTGGTATATGTGCATACTGTGCGTATTGCCTCGATATTGCCTTAATTCACAATCATCATAAGCAAAGATGGTTAGTGGCTAGCAGTGGAATCCAGGACGCGAGTTTCGTCCTATTCAGCTATCAGGATTCAGTAGCTAAGTGAATAATGCGATGGCGTTTTATGCGAACGGTACTGGGTCCGAGTCCCAGGGTCAACATCAAATCTGTGAGGCAGGTATATGGAGCTGACGAGTCCCAAAGAGGACGAAATGCGCGTCCTGGATCCCACTGCTAGCCACAATCCACCTTTGCTCAAAATCTTTATTGTTTTTACGTACAATGGATTAATTTTTCAAAACTTTCAAATGCATTGAAAATCCAAATCATTAAGAACAGAAGTGAACCCTTGAGTTAAGTGGGGAGAAAGCTGAATGTATATGTTTCAAATATTCTATGAGGGTTAAACTTGGTACTTATGAACTAAAGAGTTTAGACAAAGGAAATTTAAAACATACATTTTTAAAATGTTTATATAATTAACAACAACAAAGAAAATATTTATGTTAGGGGGATCTAGAAAACTCATTGAAAAAAAGTCAAAAGAGCCTCTGAAAACGCTGAAAAGCATCTTATCCAATCAACATTCAGTAGGAGTTTTGCCAGAAATATCTAGAAAGTGAAAAGTTACATGTCGGTTTTCTGACTGGATGATTACCTATATTGCCATTATGTTTAGTAGCGTTCCAGAAATTTCTGGACACCTATATTTTCAAAAATGTATTATAGTTGTGTATAGGTGTTCTGGATTATATATGTATTTTTAGTCTCTTTGTCAGTTACGATCCTAACATTCTGCTTAAACATCATAAAATAATAGTTTAGTAGCAGTGATAATGAAAAAGACTAAGCACTGAAAACACGATTCAAAAAGCAGGAAAGAAAAGTATGTATCTATGAGTACTGAAGCTATTGGTGTAAAACAAGACAGAGTGGATGCGTTTGAGGAGTTGTAGTTGAGTCTGAGATACAGATAAAGTCTACTACAATTATTGATCATGTGTTCATTATTATTATTATTATTATTAATGGTTTTATTCAATATTATGTTTTGGTACAATGTAGAATTCTCAGCACAAGGTATTTCAACAGATTTCTTTTACGAAACAAACAAAAACAAAGACAAAAAAAGAAAGGAAGAAAGGTTAAAGAAATCTGAAAAACTGTACAACCTCCCAAATTCAAGACTTGTTAAGAATTAAGGTTATTGACTAGGTTAACTCTAACAACTTGTTCGTCACAGAGTATATCTGGTAGGTAAGATATTATGGAACGTTTTTACTTTTGCTTGTAAATTGTTGAACAATAAACCTTTGACCTATAATGCGTTTAAATTACACTTTTATATAAACTAATATAAATGGATAAATATATGAATATTGTGGTAAGACCAGTTGTTATACCAAATAACATAATAGATGGATTGATGATATCAGTGGAATCCAGAACGCATATTTTATCCAATGTGTTAATTGATTGTACCTGTATTGATACCTTTGATAAGTAGGAACAATTTAAATTTTGCATATTATTCATCTAAATTTATCTTGTTTTAATCATTCATTTAAAACATGATATTTCGTCGATCGAAGTTTCTTTTTTATCAGCAACTTTATTGTTTAAGTGGTAGTGAAACATTGTAGTATTATTAAATTGTATCCGATTAGTTAGCATGTCTGTTACCCAGATAATTATTTCATGTGACAAGTTTAAAATATAGAATAATAAAATTTATTATAACTGGGGACTTAAATTACTGAAATCAACAGCAGTTATTGATAGGTCGACACAGAGTTCTTCTAGCCCTATTCATAATTTCCACTGAAAGTCCTCTAATAACACGATAACATAAGAATCCAAGGTGATGAAATCGATGAAGAGAAAACAATTGATGGAATGAACCACTCAAATAAAACTTTTTTAAAACTTTATCAAATAATGTAGGTTAAATATAAAGTGGTATGTTTGGCGATTGTTCAGATATTCTGTGAAAGATTATCAATAACCTAGAAACCAAATTCACTAATGTTCACATGTATGAGACGTGCGAAATCAAAATTTCGAGGTAATTAATATTAAATAAAGCTATTGCCCTTGTCCTAAACTTCTCTATATCCAGTTACAAGCTACGAAGACCACGTACAATGTTGGTTAATTGAAAGTTTTAAATATCTTTCTTCAGTCATGATAGAAAAAATGTTTCCTTTATTGTTCAATATGGTATAATGTCATATTTTCACTCTTGTTTATTAAATGAACGTAACTATAGCCATTATTTGACTTTTTATATCAAAGTTCCTATCACAAAATATGATGCAATAACCACTTAGTTAATCCAAATATCGAACACCTTATTTATAATTTCTTGTCAAGTGATGATATATTTGTAGGTCTAATAACCGATATACATATCATGTTTACAAACTGCACGTGTAAAAGTACATTTCATGCACTTCATTTCACAATTATACTGCAACATCAAGAACGATCCGAAATACTGAAGTTTGGGAAAATAATTATGTCTAAAGGATTGTTTAGCTATGGACCTTCTTCTAGGATAATCCAACCAATTATTACTCATTACTCGATTCGGAAATGTTTAATAATTAATTATAATGCGTGTACACGTGTACCTAGTTGAAAAAAATATGAATTTACTTCATATATGTCTAACGAGACGTGACTTGTCAGCAAATTTGGGTGCGTCTTGTTTACTACCGAGTTGCATATTTGATAGACACTTAGTCTGATATATTTTATAGATATCAAATATTGAAAAGTTGTTTCGTTTGTAGGTTATTTATATGTTAGTAAGTAAACGACAGTGAATGAGAAATTTGGGTGTAAGACAAGACACGAAACATTGATATCTAATCGCCTTTTTCTGATAAGAGGTAACTTTAGCTTTGAAGTATTTGGTCAATATTAGAGTCATTTATATATCTTGACAATACACGTTGAGTCAATCAAGCAAATTAGTCAGTGTCTAAGCTCTACATTTTTGCCTAATACATGGTATAAGAATAACTATGTTCATTTAAATGTTATATGAGTGGAGGCAGTTGCCCGGTAATTTTCGACTTATGTTTCATGCAAGTTGGCATACTTTATCAATAAGTTACTTCACTTTTAAGTATGATACAAACGACGTCGAATTACTTAGACCAAGAGGACATATCGCGACTTGATCAATAAATTTGGCCAGGAACAAGGAATAGGTAAACATGACATCGATCAACATTCACTAATTAGTTAAATTTATATACATTATGTTAGAACCATTAAATCTAGGTAAATTCTGAAATATCATCCTGTTTAATAAACACGTAACGACTGATTCGATTGTTTCTGTAACAAACTCTTTTGGAATAAAAAGACTACTGTAATTAGGATTCTTAACACAATTGTCTTTTTCGAAATCACCAGTTATTAAATACATCAAGTTATCTTGTCGAGAAACTCTTTCTATTTTTATAAAACTTACCTATCCACCAAAGGAATAATTTAACTGAATATGTGAAATGTTGGGGTATGTTTTAAAATGTAGTAAGCATTTAGACATTTTGACTATTATATCAAACAGAAACCAATAGCTCACTAGATCAGTGTATTATCGAGAAATTCTACAGGAAATAAAATTCAAACTTTTGAAGAACTTTTATCGTCAGGTTATTTACTATACAAATTCAAGTAAATGAAAGGGATTTCCTAGTTATTTGGTAAAATCTTTCTGTTAAATGTATTATAGATTTTTCTAATTTCACTCAGAAAATGATGTACTTTGACAGATTATTTATAAAAACGATCAGTAATTTGATACATTAAGTACTAAAAAATATTGTAGTGGCTTTGTCTCGTTATTCAATAACCTGATCAACCGTTATAATACAAATCTTAATGATGTTTGAAATCAAAAGGCAATGAGAAGAAGCAACTACATTATTAGCAGATACATTACATTATATTACATTACATTATTAACAGATAGCATGGAACACAAAGCTACAAACACATCGAGCGAATTTGGAGTAGATAGGCGAATATGTGTATGTGAGCAAATACATAATCAAATTTATAGTCAAATCGCATAAGAGTACAGCAAGGCAAAGCAAAGATTAACAACAGGATTCGGATATATAATATTACATGGGGAAGAGAATAAAATCATCAAGTGATATTTAATCAATCGACTTTTTAGCTAAAGTTGGTCATGTGCTCAAGCGTGTACTTTTATACAGATATGATAGTGATTATAGTAGTACAAATAAATATGCGAATTGTTACTGTTCAAATAACATTGTCTATTAAGTAAGTTGATAAAAAGGCTTAACCAAAGTTAACCACTGGCTGCAGCCAGGTACTACAATATATACGGATGATTGGAGAGTGTACAGACTCCTACATAGACCTGGTTGTGTGCATCTTGTCGTTATTCACAAGTAGCATTCTGTACACTCAACAACCAGAGTGCACATAAACAATATTGAAGCTATGTGGTCGTGGCTGAAAGAGTTTTTGAGACTTTATCATGGCTCCAGAGGCCGACGATTCTGTAACCGTGTGGATGATTTCCTCTACTGCATGAATTACGATTTTAGAACCTCTGAACCTCTTCCTAACCCTGAGAAGTTTTTGAACCACGCATAAAAAGTGTATCCACTTTATTTCCTTGGTTTTGTATAATATATTTTTACTCCATACTTACTGTTCGCTGATTGGGTAATATTCTCAAGGTCACTTAAGATTCGTTCAAAGGTCGTAATTAAATAAGAGTCTCGCCGATTATAAAATAACAAGTATAAGTATGAAAATCTTAATGGATTATTTAAAGGGGTGAATTTTCATAAAACAGAACGATCCCCAATGGTGATTTAAATGAAATAATACAAAACAAATTTATTTGAAATCATTCAACATTCAACATCAAAATTGTTTTGATATTGAATGTTATATTTGAAGCGATTATGAGTTCACCTAGTCTGCGAACAGAACTCTGTGACGAAAGACCAATAAGCTAGCTATTCTGATGCGTCCCAGCCCCATTAACTAGAAAGAGAAGTTCAAGTTTGAACTGGGGAATATATTGCGCAACCAGCCAGCAGCACGAGCAATCATGGCAAGTTTAGTCGGAAATACACTCATTTATACATTGGTTCGTACACCCATTTTTGAATAATAATCAGAATAAAATCACATATATAAAAAATACATAGTTATTACAAATCATATGCTGAGTACAGTTCATGCTAACTTAATACAAGAATATTGTATGTTATACAGAATAAAATGTTATAGGGGAAAACAAAACAAATACTATACTGAGTGATCACCAAATTGAATTAAACGAAATCAATATTGAATACAAATCATAATGAGTAAATCAATCTAATTTTGACTTTTCATCCCGTCATAACATCTCCTTTTTTTGAAGACTCAAAGTTTAGACCCTGAATTTAAATTTTCTGGCTTCCTCTTCCCCACGAAATAATGTTAGGTCAGGCTTCCTGGTATTTCTGGAGCTATTTGGCTTTCTTTTTTTGACAAAATCCATCCATTTTTGTGAACACTTAAAAATTAAGTGAAGTGTTTGACTTTTATCTACATCTTTTCGATTAATAAATTATCAATAAAGATCTACCATTTTCAAAATATTCGTAAAATGTACGATATGTATCTTCTAAAAAATATTAACTCTTTGGATTGTATTATGGAAAATAAGGAATATGCTTCTTGCTAGTTGTTAGTCATCATCAGAGTATATACTCATTTTTAATAGAACTGATGCCTTCAGTAGTGTTTAAATTGATGCTATGCAGTACCATTGTCATAGAAGCTACCATCAAGCTGTCTGTGATAGAACCGATTTAATTTGGGGCTGAGATGTTTATTGTGGCTGATAACTCCTCTTTTAGTGTATCGTTCAGAATGACAATTAAAACATGGTGAAGCAAAAAACAAACTATATAATTCAGTATATTTCTCATTCTATGAAAATGAACTATTGTTAATAAATAACTGGAACTGTTTTTAATTGTCAATGTCTTTTGTCATTTCAGAATGATATCAATTAGCTGGACTGTGTACATATAATGATGGTGATCAAGGTTGTTGAGTTAAAAAGAAATTCAGAATGATAATAAATTACAGAATTCATATGCTACCTAATATTGCTAGCTAAGTTTGACTGAAAACATACTGTTGTTTAGCGATATATTACTGATAACATATCTAATCAGTCACATGATTCATAATAAATATGAGTACATGCTGATGAAGTGATGTGGTTCAGAATAGTCAATTCCAGATAACTAATAAATAAAAAGTTGTTTTGTTTCATTTAATTAGAATAACAGGAAATATGGTTTATTATAAATGATAATGGCAACATTTTCAGGTCTAAAATTAGGAATAAATTAATTTTGATAGTTCGGAGATAGATCGGTTATCTTAAACAATAAAAGTCATGTTTATTAGTGAAGCAATAAACTGTAGGACTTTTTTATTTTACAACGTTCAGTTACAAGCGAATTTAATGATTTGCAAAGACCTAATTCACAAAGAATGTAGTAAAAATATTTTCGTAATAACTACATTTTCCAAAACACTAGAAATTACATTTTTAGGTGTAGTTTCTAGTGTAAAGAACAGTAGATTTCATCTGTTTATAGAAATCACAGTTTTGTGCGGGTTCAGTGGTTTAGAGGTTTAGTATTCGTGCGTGACACCGAAATTCGTGGAAGCACACTACTGGGAAGTCTCATACTAGGACAAAACAGCCATCCAGTACTACCAGGCGGACTAGCTTAGATCGACTCGTGAATTCAACTGGAAACCACTTTTTATTGATAAAATAGTTTTCTGATTGAACTCAAGTTGAAAATTTCACGTTTCAATTAGTTTTAGTACTTGAAGGTAGTCGACAAGAAGTCGTGGATCTTTGTTTCTTGATTGTTGGCACTTATCAATAAGAAACACTTTTATTCTTGAAAGGACTGTTACTCCCCAAATGATTTGAACACACGTTACTTAGCTCACGCATATCAACCAGCATGAAACTTAGGTCTAACTTTCCTATTAACTAACCCTAATAGCTTAAAATCTCAGCATAGTGCACAAAATGTTTGTTCATTATCACTTCAGCACGCACTTGCAAAACAAGTACATCAATCATCGATTGCTAAATTTTTCTTTCACACCCTACAATTTTTTAGAAATGGGTGGTAGGGAATCTTAATTGCCGTGGGCTTAATGTCAACCGGACACTATCACCTTTCTAGACATCGTATTGATGAGAACTGACGGATTAATAAGAAGCGTTTACCGTAAACCGACTACACAAAGCCAATATACACACTTTTTGAGTTTGTCCAGTTACAATATAAAAGAAACTTAGTCACATGTTTGGGCCACAGAGCCAAAATTATTTGTACTGATGATAATGTTGAAGAGTAACTAAACCCTGCTGATGATATACTACATAAGCAACGATACGAAGCAAAATTGTTAATAAGATATACGCCTCCAGCTACACTTAAAGTAAAATCATAGACGGCATCAAAAAGTGATCCTGAAATCACAGTTCTAAAGTAATATGGTTATTGAAATAGCAACTAGATGTATATCAAAAGACTTAGAATGTATATTCAGTGCTGCAAGATTATAATTCACTTTCCTAGGCTAGCCAATAATGAGTTCACATTATAAGGATAAATTGACTAATTCCCCTGTCTCTCTGTGTATTTACTATTTCAACTGTTGTTTCAGAGCTTATTATGTTGGACGTACAACTAGATAAATGCATTATCATATTTTTAAACACTACGCCTCATGGTTAACTATAGGACAAAATAAAGTAATAAGAATCTCTATCTCGGAATATCTAGTAGACACTAGTCATCACATAAATAAAACTTCAGTGTTTAAAGTTATTTATAGTATCCCATAGAATTAAGCCTACAGTTCTGGAATTTGACTCCTACTTACAACAGACAACAGAAAGAAACTTTTATTCACATCCAATCTCAATTCCTATTTCTAATCTTATATAACTATCTTTGATAATTAACTGACAAAAAATTTCCCTTAGTTTTAACTTTTATTTCTCAAACTTTGTGTAATTAACTGGTTATTATATTATTAAATTGCCTCACAACAATCTAAGTGGTATCGGTTTTCTACTCATTTATAAAACATATTGGAAAGAAATGTTTCTTAAGATCACTTTATTTTTCAATGGTTTAGTTGCTTGTCAGAGTAGTGTAGAAAATTTCCAGTTCTTAAGATTCTAAGCATTGGGTATTTCGGAAAAGTATATCTACGAACAATCATTCAGATAACACATTGCCTGTTATCTACAACATCTGATTCGACCCAACACTTCAGTTTGTATGCTGCTTTTTAAACTATCTTTTACTTGTTTAAATGTCTTATAAAATACGAACTTCACATTTAAAAAGTATATTTGTAAATGATAAGTGAATGTATCACTCACTCGTAGTTAAGTAGTTACACTTATTTTGATGAAATTTAAAAAGACTAGTGATTAACTAACCGTATTTGTAAACAAATATTAGAATAGTAAAACGTTTCATAAACATCTGTAGATTGATGAGTATTGAATAGGACAATTTTCATTACACCTGTGTGATATTTTTCGTAAGTTGATTGTTGTGATACAAATTAGCATCACTTAAACAACGTTTCCCCACGGTTTATATATAATATTGATGGTGTATGCCTCATCCGACTCCAATGTTTATTGATGCTGAATAACTTCTTAAATTATCTTAAATTTATGCAATTGTATAACAGGTTTATGTGATAATACGATAGTAGAAGTCGTATACAAAAGGGGTTAGGAAATGAATATATTTCATTCATATGTATTCAAGAGGTAAACCGATAGTGAAGGAGGTGAATGAACGTATAGTGTGGTATGCGGATTCGACAAATAACTCGGGTTATAAAACATTTGTACAAAGAAATCTGTCATCGTTTTAATTAATAGCTCGGTTTGTATATCTAAGTAAATGATTCATGAAATGCATAAGCACATAAATAAACACACAGAGATAGAAGATGTTTATGTATAAAGTTAGTAATTAGTCTTAATAATAAGTACAACATAACTAATAGGATTAAGATAATTCATTTGCCATATACGTGTCCGGTTCTCAATTTGTTCATACAAGGAAAGATTAGCGTAGCGATGTTGAATATGGAATTACTTTAATAATCTGCCAGCAAGACTAAATGTTTGAATAAAGCAAAAATAAACATTTCAATAGGATTCTATAAATTCATCCATTTTGTGGATGATGGTCTACCCAAACATTGAAATCACCTATTTACCAAATATGCAAATGATGTAGTAAAATTCTGTTTTCAATTCACTTGAAGTGAGTTATTATGAATTACAAATCTGTATATCTCATGCGGGATTACGAAAGACCTATAACTCATAGCAATGCTTAAAACTGGAAATCTCAATCCAATTCAACTAAGCTAGTGAAGATTTAAAGTATTGTGTAAACTATGACATCACTATTACGATTGTAAAAATATTATGTTTATATGCGTTTTTAGTTATTCTTTTAGAATGCTCATATATTTAATTGTTTTGCTGAGCGGTCTTCCTAGTTCGACACTGATATATACATTTCCTTATCGTTAGACCAACTCAGTACGTGAGTGAAAAAACATAATCTCGTCCATTTTAATGGATCTGTCAATCGGATAAGTTGGCAAAATAGTGATAGATCGCGTATACCTGTGAGCACAATTTACTAATCGCCTGACCTAAAACCTAAATATTTGATTCGTTCAGCTTGATTTGTTTCTGGATCAAAAGAAGCTGAAGCAAATCCAGAAAATAGGTGAATTTCTCCGTGCCATGACCACTATTCTTGTTTCACCATAGGTTTATGGATTGAAAAAAACTATAGAACCCGAAGGTATTCAAGAAATTTATGTTTGTTGAGAATTCGAAGATCATCAATACCGTATATATATAAAGTTTATGGAGCAAGAATATTTCGTACTTTTAGAAATTTTAACATGCCTTCCATGCTGATCATATTTCAGTGCCTTAAAAACCATACTCAATTTTATACTTTCTAATGACATTTGAAAATGTAATAATATCGGTAGTTGACGGCAAAGAAAATGAAAGCTTGAAAAAGATTATATCGTGAAAGATTAGCAGCATTCATCATTATTTAGTGTCGTAATGGATCACAGAGACTTTTGAAGCTTTGGATTATTAACAAACAATAAATTGCATCGAATGATCGATAATAGAAAAAACTTATAAATCATATGGTTCCCTGACAGTAATTGAAGTTTTTATGGAACCATTTTAATAAATGACCATGAAGTGCTAATTGGGGACTATCTTTGAGGTGAACATCATGGAGATTATTCATTTTCTCACCTAAAATATTGAGTAAAGATTACGTTATATCATAAACTAATTGAAGGTAAAGTGCAATCAACTGAATTTCAACCTCGTTGTCAAAAGTTATCTTGGTAACCACAACATAAGTCTACATTAGTGACGAGTCGCAAACTATGACAATGGATGAACCAATACTTAATGATTTGTAGTGGTTGAACATGTGATATCATTCTCAATGAAAATTTTATTTAAATTAGAGTTTTACAGTTATAATTAGCTATTATGACAATATATTCACTTGATATTGTTTTTACTTGAATCTTCCCATTGATGTTTTAGGACTGAAATTGATCAGTCTCTTATTGGCATATGTGCATACTGTGCGTATGCCTCGATATTCCCCTAATTTACAAGCATTATAAGCAAAAATGGATAGTGGCTAGCAGTGGAATCCAGGATGCGCGTTTTGTCCTGTTTGGGACTCGTCAGCTGGATGTACCTGCATCTCAGAGTTGATGTTCACTCTGGGACTCGAACTCAGTACCGTTCGCTTCACACGCCATCGCGTTATCCTAAAATCTAACAAATGAACAGTTATCTTCACCTTAGCACTCTTCATTATACGTTGTATTGTTACATAACTTTATCCAATATCTTATTTTATAATATAGTTTACAACACAGTACTGCTCCAATGTTCTAATTATTCGACATCATTCTGTTTTCTTATAGACTACTATTTTCAAGAAATAAATAACTATGAAGAAGACTGTACGTCATAAGTAATCTAAATCGTCCATTTGAAAATTCTCATTACTAGATTGTTTAAATGATTCTTCAGTGACACAACTAGTCTCTCTCGTTATTTAATAATAAATAATTAAAGCTGATGAATTAAGAAACTAAATTAATAAATTAAGTTATTGTTTATTTGCTAAAAGAATAATACTTGTTTTTAATCGATCAAATTGTGATAAGAAGTTGTCGGACATGAGCTAAAAAGATAGTGAAAACAAAAATACTAAGGAAAAATAAGTTAAAATAAACTTTACTTAAATTCCCTATAATAGAGTTTCCATGGAGTTTGTTGTCTTTTTAAGTGAGTGTACATGTGTTTGGTATAATGTATTGTATTCACTCGCAAATATATAAAAACATCTGTTTCTCAGTGGGTCATCAGTGAAATTAGTTCTTAGTCAGTAATTATAGCAGAACAATACTGTAGTTTTTTTTTCTGCAATAACCACTATTCCACTATTATTCGCTGGTAAAGTTTGTTACAATGAAATAACCAAATGCACTTGGTACATCATTCATTCAAAAAATTGCCTCTATTTTTACTCTTATTTACAAGTAATTCTTAAGTAAAAGTAATAGGTACCAGTGTTTTCATTTAAAATGAAAGAGAGAATACAAAGTCAACTTGAATTAACATAAATCTCCATAAATCTTACTAGCATATTTAAAGCCTTGTTAATTATTCACACTTGACTCTGCTACTGTTGTGATTTTTCACAGTTGAAAGACGTAAACTGTCGATCATATAGTATTAGAGAGCATGCTATGGAATATCTAACTGAAAACTTATAATCAATTTCACGGAACTTATGTCTGATTACCTCTGTAAAGTAATTCGCTGAACAATGATATTTCGTTACTACGTGAAGAGGAATTAAGGGCGCCAAACTCAAAAGATATTAACAGGTTCTTACAGCGGCCTGCTAATAGGTTTGAACCACTTAAGTTCCAACATTATATGTGATAGATCGATAAAATGTTCGAACAGTTGGACTGGTAGACAAATTTAACAAGTGAATATGCGTGTAAAACAGTTTGTATATAAAAACAAAACAAAATCAACATAAAAACAATAATCACAAATAAAGATTGATTGAATATTCATCAAAGGGAAGAGAAAAAGAAAGAAGTAATATGAATATGCAGACAGAAAATACAATGTAAAAAATTACTACAATACAAAATGTCACCGCTACCATCACCATCACCAACAACCATAACAGTTCAAAATAATTAACGCTTGAAATCTATACCTCATTAACAAGAAAATGGAAATGTTAACACTTCATAATACTTAGAAATACACTGGACCTTCCTAACAGCAAACGATCTGATCCGAATGTCGTGGTCAGTTTATCAGGATATGTCAATTGATAATTACATGCAAATGAATTCATTATCCTCGTGACTTACTTGCTTAGAGAGCTTCGATTCATAGCCGTTTGATGATGAAGAACGATTGGATCCCATGGTAATTCGAGGAATTCTACACAAACAAACATATACAAATCAGAGAATAACACAGTTATAATTGGAATGTGGTTTAAGGTTATCATAAACTGAATGCGTTTTGTTCATTTTGGAGGTGTTCAACATACCTGGAAGTATTGATACTGTGAATAAATTTACTGATGTTAATTAGCGTGCAAAATATTTTAGCTCACTTTTTACAAAACTATTTTCAGTTATCGATTTTTCTACACACGTTGGTTGATATTTCACACCATCTATTTTGTTCATTTGTATTTATCACTCAAAGTTATACCTGAGGAACGTAGACATATGAAGTTGTAAACAGCTGATGAAAATCTATGAAATGAAGTGAATCTATATTATTTCACTTCAGTTGACAATATGGGAGTTGGATATCTTCATGTTATTACTCTGGAACAACACACCACTGTAAACATAATTCAACAACAAATTAGAAGTGTAAGTTGATTGTTTTCGATAGATTTAAGGAGTAATAATCGAAGATAGAATTCATGACTGCAGTCAAGTTGATACTTTATGTCAATGGCAGTATCAGTTGGTGGCACAGTTCTCAAAGTTCTTTGATCACATGAGAGCTTCGTTTCTCAAATGCATACGTAATTGCCGAAAATGGAACAACAAAGTAATTCATGGATTTATTCAAGAGAACGTATTCTTCAATGAAAATACCTCTTTCGACAATGCTATGTATTCAAGTTAAACAATCACATCCACAGGTAATTTTTACATCCTTATAGAATCCATCCTGTTGATCTCGAATTTTGGCGTCCACCGAGTTTTTCTTCCGGTTCAGCAACACTGTTGAAAACCTTTCCTGGTACTGACATCTTCTCAGATCTCCTTTCTTTGGTATTGTGATGATGAGGTATCCTCCACTCCAGTCTGTTGTCGTTGTTCTTCCTCCCATATCTTCCTGAATACAACGTGGAGTATTTTTACAGTTGGTTCTATGTCTGATTTTGGTGCTTCGGTTGGTATATTGTCAGGACCTTCCGCTTTCCCACTGTTGATTTTTCAGGTGGTCATGCAGATTTATTCGATCGTTGATAGAGTGACATATGTAGAAATGTGTACGTGTGTGCCGCTTTGCTGTTTGATGGATTTAATGGAGCTAGTTTATTCAAGAGTTCCTCAAAGTGTTCTACCCATCTGTTCCTATATCCTTGAATCTCTGTGATTGTTATACCTTGTTTGTCCGTGACTGGTCTCTCTGGTCTACTATATTTCCCTGCCAGTTTCTTCGTTATATCATATAGTTGTTTGATATTTTCTTCTCTTGCAGCTCTTCCGATGTCATTGGTAGGTCTCTCACGCATTTCTGCTTGTCAGTTCTAATGCTCTTCTTCACTTGCTTGTTTGCCTCAGTGTGTTTAATTTGTGACTTGACGTCCTCTGTTCTTGTTCGGCTGTTGTTTATTGCTGTCTTCTTGTCCTTCATTTCTTGAATCTTGCCCAGGGTTTCGATAGTCATCCATTCCTTATGATGATGCTTGTTGCGGCTCAGGACTTCCTGACACGTTGAAGTTAGTGCTTCTTTGATACCTTTCCAGTTGTCCTCCATATTAGTTTCTTCTTCTTTGAGTAGATCTTTTGAGGCTTGGAAGCTGTTGTTGAGAGTTAACTTGAATTGGTTGAGTTTGTCAATATGTCGAAGTGAGGGTGTATTGAACCTTTGTAACGATGTGTCGCCCAGTTGTCCATTGATTTTTAGCTTCAGTTTCATCTTGGCAACCACCAGTTGATGGTGATCCGAAGCTATGTCAACTCCTTCCCTGGTTCTCACGTCTTCCATTGAACGTGTGTATTTTTTTACTGATGCAAATATGATCTATCTGGTTCTTTGTGGTATGGTCTGGTGAAACCCATCTAGATTTGTGTATGCGTTTCTGTGGGAATATTGTTCTGTCTATAACCAATTTGTTTAATGCATATAAATTTGCGGATCACTCGCCATTCTCGTTCCTACTCAGTACATACATACACTCTAAATTTCACCTTTTTTCAGAACATAAATAACGTAAAGAAACTATTGTATACAATTTACTTGTAAAGTTCTCATAGTGCTGCTAAATATCCTTGAGGTCTATGCACTACCTTTTTAATCATTATACAGTAGCACTGATAACTGGATCAAAAGTTTCTAGACACTAATCTGAAATTAATTATCATTTGCATCATAGTTAAAACCACCCAAAAGTGTTATCACATGCAATTTTGTGGCCGAAAGATCTGCTCTTTTCGTGGAATGCTGGTAATGCTCTCTTTCTATGGTATTGATGGTCAGTTTATCAGTCACTCTGCTAATCTGCATTGTTTACGTAAAATTCCAAAATCCTGAGATATTCTCAAAATTCACCCGGTATGAACAGGTTTCATAAAACAATTTTATAAATGTAAAGGCAAACGTTTACATATTTTACCACTATGTTTCGAATAATATGATTTTGACTTCAGAAGAAAGTTGACAATCGATATGTAGCTGAATGATTTATTATAATTTAAATAATCATATGTTATTTACACAAATAAATACTTGAGTCACATCAAATAGTTTAATAAGTCTTTTTAAAACTACAGGCCAACGGAGTCATTCGCATATTATTTCTGTTTCTTCAGAGAACACCATCCCTCGGTATTGTATTTATCGTTTGTAAATTAATATTTGTTCAGAAAACCAACATTTATCCGTAGGTTTAAAATATTTAACTTTGTTTAAGGGATAATCAACACTTAACACAAGTGTCGTTAACAAGAATATTATTTATAATCCATTGATTTGCAAAATAAACAATATGAAATTAATTGAGTCATGTATACTAGATAGTTTTAATTGTTTTGTTTGATATTTATAACTTTCCAACTAAAAAATGACTTATATTTGATTGTTTGGTGTTTCGTTTAGTGAATAGATTATCAATTCAAGTCTATTATTTCACATTCACTTTGTAACGTCAAATAACTGTTATTCTAGAGAATAACAAATATTGTTTATAAGAGCAGGTACTATATTTGTAATGACAGAAACCCAATAAAGTCAGTGTTCTTTTTTTTCATACTGAGTAAAAAATAAATCCCTAAAGCTAAAAGAATGACATTCTTGAAGTTTTGGAAATACAGGTTTCTAGAAATGTGTTAAGTAATAGTAAATATTATTGTTAATAAAAATAGTTTAGCTGAACTCATTAGTGAGCAATTTTGTGTTCAAAAAAATGTCTATTTTAATATAAAAACTAGAAAAGAAACCTTGATTCTCACAAATGTAAAGCTAGTTAGAATTATATCTTTTGTATCATAGATTCACAAGCAGTTGCATAGGTTCTTGCATGATTATTTCTAAACTGAGATCTGTATTTTTGGATAACTTCCAATAAGATTTTTATAATTGCTGTAATGTTTATAAGAATTATTTTGATGACTTAAAAATGTCACAATCTTAATCACAAATTTATGTTAGTACTCAATGTTCATATACCTATAACAATTTAGTGATATAGGGTCTACTAACTTACTAAAAATGTAGAGATGTTCGTCGACAGAATTCCAACATTTTGCTGAAATTTTCATAGCTAGTATGATCCATTCATTTAGTCCTATAAAATTGTAATATAGTTTATATATTTGAAGTTTCATGCGAAGAGTTCAACAGGATGGTATTAAGTTGTGAAATAAAATTAATCTGAACATATCTAGACGGGTTTTAAATTATTTTTAGCTTATTCAAAAATTATTCAGAGTCTATCCAGTGCTCACATGATCTACAATATGTCCAAGATTTAATAAACGTTTTGCTCTTATAAATTTTTAAATAGATGAGAGGAAAGACTTATGTATGGTTAATAAATAATTAAACTCACAACACTAATGTTTCCTTTAATTTTCTCTGCTGTCATGGCACTTTCAAGTATTTTAATGCTTCACGAACGTGGTAATTTCATTGGAGTTGTACAAAATTTAAAATTATTCTTATCACCAGACCAGAGAAAAAATTAAGTATCACTAAGTAAAAAATCTGAAAACAGATTTCATGGCACTAAAGGCTTTAAGAGAATGCGAAAGTAACCCCCAGAGTGACCAGTAAGAAAATAGCTAATCAGAATACAGCTTCTGCAAAAGAGTCTATAGAATAAAATCATGATAAAGGATTGAGAACTTCGACACGACTATTCAACATATGACGGCCTTGTATATTTATCTAAGTCCAGTACTCCAATTGAGGCATGAACCTTACTGTTCTTACTGTTCTCTGAACATGGAGACCCAACCGATTATACAACCCCTTTGTGAACAGCTGATCTAAAACAACTGACTTCTTTGATATTGTTTCTTGTTGCTTCTGTACGGTTCCAGATATTTGGTAATAACCAGTCGAAGATAGTCTAATAACTTTATTGCGCTAATCATAGTCAGTTTTATGGTTATTTGTAGGCTTGTGTGTCTTGTAATGTGGATGAACACGTCTGTCTGATGACTTCAGGGCTTCTTAATTGAGTACTCTTTACATTACCAAGATAAAGGTTGGTTGAATATGACGCGAAAAAGAATAGGTAGGAAAATCGAATATAGAAAAGTTTAAGAAAGACAATTACCTATGGTCAGCGACATTGCTCTAAGTGTCCAGTTTGAAATGATCTTTTACTTACGTCTTCCGAGGTAATTCATCTATATTTTATTCTCATTACAC
Source organism: Schistosoma margrebowiei (assembly GCA_944470205.2). Lineage (NCBI taxonomy): Eukaryota > Metazoa > Platyhelminthes > Trematoda > Strigeidida > Schistosomatidae > Schistosoma > Schistosoma margrebowiei. The sequence continues at coordinate 19,474,047 of OX104026.1, read as the reverse complement.
AATAGATTTTCTCGATCTGATCACTCTGGTAAATAGAGGCCCATTCTGTACACATTTTGAAAATATGCTATCATAACTGATTTCTTGCTTTACAACCGGCTGAATTTAGTGTACCGTTCATCAAACTTATATTCACTGGTACTAGGATAGGGCTTGTTAATGTTTTGTTTGTAGCGCTCCTACAAACAGTCTCGGATTTCAGGAACACAGGAAAAATACAAGATTACTCAAGAGATCCTATTGGCGAGTCTCTAACTGGATGAAGACCTGTTATAAGTGTGCGGAACAAGTAAAGGTCTACATCTCTTGCTATTTATTTGTTACTCTGACAGATTAGCAGGGCTGTTAATAGGCATAAACTATGTTAAGATGCACTGATTCCTAATAACCAGGGCAATTGTCAATAGTGGAGAAGATTTGTAGCTCAGGTGGATGATTTTGGTGGAGTTTTGTTCTCTGAGCTGGATGCTTTGATCGTGGAGCTTTCATCGTTCTTCTGAACGACACCATCAGCACAAACTTCAGATAGAAGTGAAGTGTTCGAATTTCTCCATATGTGTTTCACAGCTTGTTCTGTGCACCTCGATGTTGATTGGTTCTTATTAACCTTAAATTTATCATTGTTTACTTCTTTGTTTTGATTGTCCCCCATTGGTTTGATTTTTGTTCCTATATTTATGCATGATTTTCCTGATTGATTGATAAATTGGATTGATTTCAATATGCTTGTTGATTGCTGATTGACCTGAGTGCCAGGCTTCTAAAAATTCTCTGGTGTTTTTGAAGTTTCCTCTGTCTAAGATTTCTACATTTTCTCAATCGAATGAGTGTCCGTAGTTATCCACGTGTATTGATATAAATGAAGAGATATCATGGCGTTTGACTGCTAATTGATGTTCATGTAGGCGTAGGTGGACGGGGCGTTCAAGTCAAGCACAAAAATCAACAAAAGGATCACCCTACCGTACATACAAGGAATATCAGAAACCGCAACGAGACTGCCGAAAACCTTCGGGATAGGTGTGGCACACAAACCAACAAAATCACTACGATCAATCCTATGCAAACCAAAGGATGAAATAACAAAGTAAAACAAATCAAACATCATCTCCAAAATAAATTGTACCAACTGCAACAAACACTACATAGGACAAAGCGGACGCCCCCTCCACCTACGCCTACATGAACATCAATTAGCAGTCAAACGCCATGATATCTCTTCACTTATATCAATTTGCATTTTGAATCCTTACCGTGACTGATTGAGTATCTGATTTGTTTATGTTAAGGTCTTCAGTTACTTTTTGGTTGCTAGAAGCGATTCATCACTTTTGATTTTAAAAACATGAAGAAACGTACTGCAAAAGACATTTGTCGTTCGTTATTCTCTATGATAAAACGGTTCAATCATTTGCATCGATATATCTGCCAAGTGTGCCAAAATCCATGCCAGTTGCAACTAGAATCGTGATAAAGACATTCCGAAACGTTGTAAATTAACACGGAGCAACAAAGTAGAAAGAGAAAATGGACGAAGTAAAGGGCCCCACTAAAGTTATATAACTGAGTGTTGATAGTTCTGGACTAGCTCATCAACTTGTTATCGAAAGCTCCCCAACTCTGGTCAGTCTAAGCAACGCAATCACGAAGTGGAAAAAGTGTATACGACTGCTGTTTTTGTGGAGCCCATTATTTTGTCATCATTTAGATCAGACGATATTGTTAAAATGGCTCTCCACTTTAGTGACCCGAGATCTGATTCCAAGGAGATCGTAATGATGATTGTTGTTGAAATATATATGTCGCCCATCCTCATATATAATCGTTGTCTTTAATCGCGTTAGTCAATAACGGAATTAAATAAGTCGAATAACGAGAATGGACTTTTGAATACATATATTTTGTATATAAAGCGAATGGAATAGAGAGAAGAGAAACGACGCAGAGTAGAGATGGTGGGTAAACCAACTTCCTTTAGCCAAGCGTCAGTCAATATTTATAGGCATACGAAAATAAGTTACAGACATGTGATGAGTAATGGGATAAGAAATGTATACACACCTACGCGCTTTTATAAAAACAGTTGAGGTTGATAAACGAATAATTAACAAGGTCAGAATGTGACTCAAGTAGAATGAATAGAATAGGCTGTCTGAAAGCTAGAATAAGGTATAATAACCGACACTACATAACAATTAATTGTTTATACCTTCGTCGTTGAAATTTTCATAGAACTGAATATTGCTTTTTGAACACACGGTGTATGATCTATCTAGGGATGATAGTAATAATGGAAATGAGGTGCTGAACGATTTATCTTGCTCGATCGTGCTAACTTACCATTTTTTGGTGTCAGTATTACCATATTGGAACCTCGTTTGTTGTTAAATGGCGATGGGTCTGCAGTTCATGGTTGGTATTTAAAGTCAGCGTAAATATCCAACGAAAGTAAAGAGACATTTGTTCTTCAAAGTGTTGTTTAAATCGTTGCGATTGACATCTTGCCGGTATTGTTGTATCAGTAAGCAAACGTGCTATAATTGTTGAATAAACGGATTATTATGGGACTCTGTTCTCTAGTCTTGGTTCGATAATTGAGGATAATTAAATACACTCCATTTCACTCTCTATAAGGACGTCAATATTTCCCCAGAGACAAAGAATGATATACCTACATTAATATGAACTTTCATATGCTGTCCTTGTTAACCCTTCAATATCTTTTTTTCAGTTTATTTACGTAGTGTGATTAAGATTTGATTGTCGATTGATTACCTATTGGTTAAATAACTAGGCGGTAATGTTTTTTCATGTAATAATATACATCTAAATTTTTAAAAATCAGAACCGTCCTTCAGCCAACTACCTCTTTTTGAATTTTCATTGGATAAGGACACGTGTATCTTAACTAACCTCAACATTTATCCTTCACTTCAAACTATTTTATTGTGGAAGCTGTGATCATAAATATACAGTATAATTCGAACAGAGCAGATACATGCCATTTTTACGGGAACGGTCGATAATTCGTAACATTGGTCAGCAGATAAGATGCCTCTTAAGCACAGTTTTTAAATATATAAAATCAGTGAAAATAAATGGCAATATTTTTTATGCAGATATGTCAGTTCGTTAAAGATATACGCTGCATAAGATCAACTGAAGAAAATATAGATTCAAAACGCTTTGAAATCTCCATGCTTAAAAAACCCTGGATCCAAATTTTATGATCTGACGAATCAAGATCAACACATGCTATCCTAGAAAAGTGTGTGGCAAAGTTGAGAATGTTAGATAACTATGAATAATGATACAAACATTAAGACATGAAGTTAAAGCCATATGTATAGTAATTTCTCAACGCGCCTAATACAACCAATGAACGAACGAAATTCAGTACACCATACGCTACAGTGTTATAGGGCTCCAAGCTTAAGAAACCTAAACGGTCGAGTTATTCTTTCAAGAAGTCCTTCTGTTCACGAATAAACCTTTGAGTTGATTGGTTGCGATAATATTATGTTAAGTAACAAGGATGAAGATAGAAAGACTTTTAAGCAAAATCATTATATACTGTTGGCTGTGAGTAAACATGCAGATTAGCGTCTGTCATTTTATGTGACAAATTGAGAGTGTAGTGGAATATAGAGTGTTTTGTTATTATTAATTGAGGAAACATTGAGAATATTTAGTTCCTAAAGTTATTGAAATGGAAGACAAAATATGCCAAACAACCAAAATAAAAATGGTAATATGCCAAGGTTAAACTATGAAGACTTTTGATGGGAGGGTGCAGACGATCGTAGACTGCAGTTTTGATAATGAAACTACTGTTTCTTGCTATAACATGCAAAAAACGTCAGCACCAATCTGCGTTCGCCACTATTCGTTCAAAGAATGCGCCCGACGATGCTTCACCAGTAATGTTCTTGATAAGTACTGCTTTAGACCATCATATGAAACGGTCCACAAACGTAAAAGGGTGTCATTATACACTTGAACATGATAAATATCCTACCAGATCTTGGTGAACGTGGTTGAAGCACGTCTCTGTGTCGGGAAACTGTTTACGGGATATCTGTTGTCGATTCACTTTAGAATTTTGATAGCTAACACTAAAAAATAGGACCATTCACATACCTGGACAACATCATCGATGAACGTGGAGGATCTGATGTAGACGTAAAGGGAAGGATCGACGAAGCAAGTACAGCATTCCTACAGTTTAAAAACATATGGAACTCAAAACAATTGTCAATCAATATCAAAGTCACAATCTTCAATACGAGCGTCAAGACAGTTCTACTCTAAGTAGCTGAAACTTGGAGAACTACCACAACCACTGTCAAAAATGTACAAGTATTCATAAACAATTGCCTACGCAAGATATTCAATGTTCGTTGGCCGGATACCATCAGCAACAGCCTACCACTGTGGGAGAGAGCAAACCAATTTCCAGCTGCGGAGGAAATTAAGAAAAGACGTTGGAAATGGATAGGACACACATTGCGGAAATCATCAAACTGCATCACAGGACCATCTCTAACTTGGAATCTTGAAGGGGAAAGAAAAGTGGAAGACCGAGAAACACACATTGGAAGCAGACATGAAAAGGATGAGTAGCAACCAGAAACAACTGGAAATGATTGCATAGGACAGAGTTGGATATAGAATGTTGGTGGGCGGCCCACGCTTCTCCATGAGTGGTAACAGGCGTAAGCAGGTACCCAAACCATCGCGTCTTTACTCACACCAGGCATACAAAATCGTTCCGTTGTAATCTTGATGTTTGAACGGACGCATAGATGTTAAAAACTTGTGCAATGACATGACGAAATGGAGCTGAAAATGTTTACGAATGATAAAATCTCTTACCTGTAGATGTGTCACTAAAGAAAGTTTACTTACTACTCACCATCTATTTGATTTGTAGTTATAAGGTTACCAATAAAAAGTGGAACTGAAGGTTGGTGTATTGTAAGCTAGTATAGTCGAGCCGAATTCTTGAAAACTTTCAAAGGAATTCATGTGGTATATATGAACACATTGTTTGCCTGTAGTGGTAAATAAATCCCCAAACTAAATAGCTCTGTAGGTTTTTGACATTGGATGCTGATCATATGTTTTAGTGGACTCATCTAGCTGAAGGCGCTCGGTCATGCATCCATACCAGATCACGTATGGTAACGCTGTGCTCAACATCTACCGCAATCGCTAGCCAGATTAGATCAGAGAATTCCGATATATTGGTTATCGCCAAATACACTCTTCCGATCTCCTCGACTCTGTCTTTTGATTTCTCTTAGTGGGAACAAAGTATATTAGAAGGTGTTACTGGTAGAAGCGTTGTCAAACACTGAATACCTGTATCATCCTCATTGGTGAGACCGTCGTGATCTGGCACACCTAATTGCAACTGTGAGTCTGTTCCTTTTTGGGATTTTTATATATCATTGCATTATTTTTTATTTTTTTTAAACATTGTGATTTTTTTCGTGTTTTTTCTTGGATATATATATTTTTTCCCCTCGTTCATTATCGTACTTCATATTTCATCATGACTGAACAGACACCCAAAGTACTCAAGCTTAAGACTTTGTCCCCGCTTTCGTTTCAACTCATGCCTTTCTGGCCCGACAATATCGAAGCTTGGTTCTGCTACGCAGAAGCCGACTTCTCCGAGCACGGCGTGATCGACACACGTGCACAATTCCTCGCAGTAGTCAAGGCACTACCGCGCGAATTCAACAGATACGTAACACCTAGTATGTTTACAAGTGATGTTTCCGAACCTTACGAAATTCTAAAACGTTCGATTCTTAAGCGAGGAGACCTAACTGATCGACAAAGGTTAGATCAACTCTTCAATAACATCGACCTGCAACACGGTTCTGCGACTGACATGTTGCAAAGAATGAGAGAAGTGATAGGCCTAAGGACTTTCGACGAAGGTCTATTCAAACAACTTTTCTTGTCTAAACTTCCTCAACAGGCGCAAGCGGTTCTGGTCTCGTTTAAGAACAACGCCTTAGACGAGCTGGCTGCATCTGCCGATTGAATCTTAGAAATTACGAAATCGTCTACTACAGAGGTATTTTCAGTCAAAGAAAAGCCTCACACGACTCAAAATGACATAACCGAGTTATGTCATACACTCACGCGTTATCTTAATCTTCGTACCAACCGTAATCGCTCACACAGCCCACGTAGAAGCATTTCACGTAAGCGATCTGTCTCTAGACCACGAGAGACGGATAACCCCGACTGGTGCTGGTATCATAACCAGCATGGAAATTCTCCCAGAAATTGCAGAAAACCCTGCAATTTTCCCAACACGAAACCGACTGACTCGAAAAACAACTCGGGAAACTTCCAAGCCGGCACGCGTTGACGACAACCGTAGCCGGCGAACATAGCCGTCTGTTGTACGTCACAGATGTGACAACGAGAGTTCGCTACCTCGTCGACACTGGCACAGAAGTTAGTGTTCTCCCAGCAAATCATAACGACCGGCTCCACGAATCAACTGTAAACTTACAGGCGGCAAAAGGAAAACTGATCGCTGCGTATGGCAAAAGGTACGTTTACCTTAACGTGCGTTTACGCAAACCCATTCATTGGATTTTCGTTGTTGCAGATGTTTCTATGCCAATCATTGGTATGGATCTTCTACAACATCATAATCTAATCATCGACACGCGCAAACGGAGGCTAGTAGATGGAAACACTAAATTATCCGTTTGCGTAACTTCTTTTTCTGGTTGTAGATTATCCCCAGTCACAGTTAAGCATATGATAGACCCACTCTATCAACCACTACTCGATAAGTACCCTGGGATACAACAAACTCAACTGAAACTACCGTGTGTAACCAGCAATGTTACACATCACATCACGACTACAGGACCACCTGTATTCTCTAAAGCACGACGACTAGCTCCGGAAAAGCTGAGGTTAGCGAAAAACGAATTCGATCACATGATAGACTTAGGAATCATACGACCGTCAAACAGCCCTTATGCATCTCCGTTGCACATGGTCCCTAAAAAGGACAGCAACGATTGGCGTCCAACTGGTGACTATCGGCGATTGAATGCAAAAACCATTCCCGATCGTTACCCGTTGCCTCACATTCACGATTTGACAGCTACCTTGAAAGGTACAACTGTCTTTTCGAAAATCGACTTGGTTAAAGCGTATAACCAAATCCCTATGGCTACAAACGACATACCAAAAACAGCTATCATAACTCCTTCCGGACTCTATGAATTTTTGCGAATGCCGTTCGGTCTAAGAAACGCTGCGCAAACTTTCCAAAGATTCATAGACGACGTCTTTCGAGGTCTCAACTTCGTACATGCGTATGTTGACGACTACCTAATCGCAAGTCCCGACAGAGAATCACCTCTCAAGCATCTGGATCTTGTTTTCGAACGATTACAAAAACATGGCATTACTGTAAACGTTCAGAGATGCCATATCGGGACCGACTCGTTAAACTTCCTAGGACACACTATCGATGTTCAAGGCATTCGACCCCTTAGTACCAAAGTGGCGGCCATTCTGGATTACCCAGAACCGACCAACGTCAAGCAATTACGCACGTTTAACGGCCTGGTAAGTTTCTATAGACGCTTCATACCGAAATGCGCATTACTTATGAAATCTCTTACCGACCAACTTCGTGGAAATGCGAAATCCATTAATTTGGACGACACCGCACGAAAAGCATTCTCTACAGTTAAGGAACTGATCGCTAAAGCAACAATGCTCGCACATCAGGACACTCGAGCACCCATTAGTATCGCAGTAGACGCATCCGACTCGGCAATCGGAGGAGTCTTACAACAATGGGTTAACAACTCATGCCAACCCTTGGCATTTTTCTCTAGACGGTTGCTAGATACCAAATAGAGGTACAGCACATTCGGTAGGGAACTCTTAGCTATGTATTGTGCTGTACGGCATTTCCAACACTATATCGAAGGCCGTGAATTCACTCTTTTCACGGACCATAAACGGCTCACTTTCTCGTTAAGCTCTCTTTCTGACAAGTACTCTCCCCGTGAGTTTCGACAACTGGACTACATTTCGCAGTTTACTTCAGATATTCAAAATATTTCTGGAGCAAACAATGTAGTTGCAGACACCTTGTCTCGAATAAATTCCTTGAACAGTTTCCAAGGAATAGACCTTCTTAAACTCGCCCAGCTTCAAAAAGAAGACAGTGATCTTCAGCACGAGTTATCGTCCACAACCCTTAAACTACGCATCAAACAGATGGGAACAGGTAAGGAAACCTTACTTTGTGACACATCTACAGGTAGGGATCGCCCAATCGTCCCGAAACATTATCGACGCAATGTCTTCAACACATTGCACAAACTTTCTCATCCAGGTGTTCGTGCATCCATCAAGCTCATAGCAGAACGGTTTTGCTGGCCTGGTATGAATAAAGACGTAAGAGAGTGGGCACGCTCCTGTGTAAGCTGCCAAAAATCTAAGGTCATCAGACACAATAAATGTCCCTTAGGCTCATTTAAAACTCCCGATGCTCGTTTCGACCATGTTCATCTGGATTTGATAGGACCTTTGCCAGATTCAAATGGATACTCTTACCTCTTAACCTGTGTAGATCGTTTCACTCGATGGCCAGAAGCAGTACCTATCAAGGACATCACTGCCGAAACAGTGGACCGCACCTTCGTCGAACGATGGATAGCAAACTTCAGTTGCCCTTCAACCATCACTACAGACCGCGGACGTTAGTTTGAGTCTGAATTTTTCCGTCGTCTGACCACACTATTAGGAAGCACTCGCTTCCGAACGACCGCCTACCACCCACAAGCAAACGGGTTGGTAAAACGTTTTCACCGACAACTAAAAGCTTCACTATCAGCTGCAAACGTTTCACAGTGGACCGACGCTCTTCCACTCGTCTTACTAGGTATCTGCAATGCAGTGAAAGTTGACATTGGATACACTGCAGCTCAACTCGTTTATGGAACGACACTTCGGCTTCCAGGAGAATTCGTAGATTTTTCATCCTATTCAATGAACATGGATCTAACCTCCTACACGAACAGGCTTACAAACGCAATGCGTTCAGTTAAACCTGCTTCCACTCAACCACAATCAACCGATGTTTTCGTTCAACCTGACTTACAATATAGTACACACGTTTTCGTTCGTCGAGACGCACATCGACGACCATTCGAAGGACCTTTCAAAGTTCTTCAACGCGAATCTAAGTACTATATAGTCGATAAGAACGGAACCAACGATAGCATCAGCATCGATCGCCTCAAAGCAGCGTATTTAGAAGGAAATCCTATTCACGTCGATTTCCCTTCGGTACAATCGCACAACACGACCCCTACACTCATAATTACTCAACCAACAACCAACACTATCGATAATACTCCGAATGTGTTTGAAAATAAACTTAAAACGACACGTTCTGGAAGAAGTGTAAGATTTCCAGAACATTTAAACGACTATTGCACGTAAGGTACTACTCAACATTTTATATTATCTCAATCCTTCCTTTTACGATATATAATAATTTTTTTAAAAAATCAAACAATTTTAATGTGCGCTTATATGTTTATTTTTATTTTTAAGAAAAATCGAAGTTTTTTTAACACTATTACGTGTGCTTGAGTTTATTTTCCTTTTTTTTCGCCGACATTGCATTTTTACGTACATACGAGTGTATTTCGACACTTTCATTTTCTTTTTTCTTTTCCAGGACGGCTGGAAAAGAACGATGCAGTTTACGAGGAATCGAAAATGTTCATTGTACTTTTCTTTTTTTACTATGTTGTACCTCGGTCCCATATAGTAAGGAAAGACGACCAGACGCTGCTAAATTTAGTAAGCTATCAGAAGAGTGTTTACTAACGACAAACTCGTCGGGTTTAAACTTCTAGCTGGCCACGTCTTAGGGTCATCACTGCCTCACTAGGAGGGAGTGATCTGTAGCGGTAAATAAATCCCCAAACTAAATAGCTCTGTAGGTTTTTGACATTGGATGCTGACCATATGTTTTAGTGGACTCATCTAGCTGAAGGCGCTCGGTCATGCATCCGTACCAGATCACGTATGGTAACGCTGTGCTCAACATCTACCGCAATCGCTAGCCAGATTAGATCAGAGAATTCCGATATATTGGTTATCGCCAAATACACTCTTCCGATCTCCTCGACTCTGTCTTTTGATTTCTCTTGGTGGGAACAAAGTATATTAGAAGGTGTTACTGGTAGAAGCGTTGTCAAACACTGAATACCTGTATCATCCTCATGCCCTTCAAATATGTCGTGTCTCTGGAGTAGACTGAAAGATGATGTCCAGTTGTCAGAACATTTGGTGAAAGTGCTTTCCTGAAGGCTGTTTAGCATGAAAAGCTGGAGAATTTCGATTGATTAACAGGATGGATTCTTAGTTTTCCATTAAGTGCTACACAATACATAATTAAATCTCGATTAAATTTCCCTCGACCATCTCGAGAAAAATATCGAAGATTTCGGAATGTTGTTTTCCCATTTTTATCAGGCACTTACGTTTGCTGAGTCGGATGTATCTACGGTCACATTACTGACTGTTTTAGTGTGCTAGTATGGTCGACCTGACTGTACGTAATACTTACTTTGTAATGTCGCTCATTTTGATGACTTTCGCATTCTCATAAGTAGGTCTGTTAACGATCTAATTAAAGGCGCATAATTTAGTATGATCCGTCAGCGTAAAATATGTGGTATTTATTGATTCTGGAAGACTCTGGGTTGTTTGTCGATGACATGCCCTCGAAAATCTATGGAGATGATTTTATGTCCTTGAGTCTTAAAAAATACCTTATTTTCAGGATTGGTGAAAAACAAGGTCGTGATGCTACGAATGGAATTTTCGGTGAGACTCTAATTTAAGGACGAACCTTGAACGAGTGTTAGATGACCTTGACAATTATAAGCCAATCAGAAGAAAGTAAATATAAAGTAAAAATATATTATAAGAAAGTAATGAATTACGGTGGATAGTCTTCCTTTACATGATTTAACAACTTGTTTAGGTTTGATAAAGGTTCAGAAGTCCTGAAATTATAATGAATACGGTATAGAAACTCGTCCATATGGCTCCATAACAGTCCTCTAGAGCCGTGGTGTGGTCTTAAAAATTCCTTCAGTCTGGACCACATAGCTTCAATATTATTAGTATGGACTCTGAGTGTAGGGTCGACGAAATGACGTTTGTGCACTACTACATGATGCACATATATAAGTCTATGTAGGCACCTTTAAGCTCGCCAATCATCTGTATATACTGCTGTGCCCGGTTGCACGTATTCCTGTATAATTAATATTATTGTGTTTACTTGCCGGTTTCTGACCCTCTGAAAACGTCCCTCTCACGTTGATCGGTCATAAATTCCAAGTACCTGTCAAGTATATTTACGGAAATGCTACTTACCCATTCTTCCTTTATACCACGTCCCCTATTGCATTTTTGCTTTCTTACTACCATTTCATCTATCTCCACATTACATCCTACTCCTCCGAATGATTGACGTAGACGTGTCATTTTACTTTCACATATGTCATGGCAGTACGCTGCTGAAGTTTCAGTAACATCTGCAAGCGCCGCAGCAAGTGTTACTGATGTCTTTATTACCCGATTTGCCACTATCATCATGATCTGCCTTAGCGTCAGTCGCGATCGAGCGAAAAAGGTCCCCGTCCGAGCAGACGTTTTCTTCCAACATGAAGAAAAACGAAACATAATCTCATCACAGCGGTTTGCACACTTTGCTGCAGTCATTTAATAACCACAGTCGCACGTACAAGAACTTCTTAATAGTCTCATCTGTTGTAGCCTCTCAATAATCACCACTTCTCTAAAATCCACTGTAAACCGATCACGTGTTGAACTTGGCTCCGTGACCTTGAAATTGCTCAAACGCTTCTTATTGGCTCGTCCTTAAATTAGTTTCTCGTCGAATTTTCTATCAGGCAGTCAGCAATATATTCTTTTTGGAAGACCACGTGTGAAGAGCATGCATAAAGGCTTTTTGATATTCGGATTATCCTCATTACCATATACAGTTGGAGAAACTTATCGATTATCAATTGACAGCGTGGACCTCACATATACATAATTGTGACCGGGCATAACATACAGCCAGAAAATGAAACTCCATAAACGGATAACTCATTGTTTGCAACTACTAACCATAGTTTGCTTGAACTAATGAGTTAGTCATGGCGTTGTATCAAGTTCATGCTGTTTATCGTAACTGACGAACCTGAAACGACAAAATTCAAGTGAAGATTTTTTCCAAATTAACGTCAGGGTAAATAAAACTTTTATAACCAGTGTAGCCTGTTTTTCGATTTCCAGCCTGTAAAATTTTAGATGATCAATATCATTCTCAGGAAAATGTCGTCAAAACAGCATACCTCTCTAATCAAATTAGATAACAGTAACAGATATCTTTTTTCGCCAAACTCCTCATAAAGTCCTTTCAACGTTACTACTAGTCAAGTATGGCTTAGAAAGGATGGTTAAAATCAATTTACCAACCTCATACTGTAGAAATGACACCCTCTAAAAGTCGAGATGTATGAACACGACGCTCCTGTAAATAAAGTTAGAAATCAAAAACAATAATGACATTTTACGACTACTGGAAAGGAAGGCTTAGAACAGAGTCACAGACCTCAACGAATTGGCCCTTACGCTCCACGAGTAGCTAGCGTAAGTTGGTAAATAACGTCCACCAGCGACTGTTGATATCATTTATTACTGTCGCCGAACTATGTCGCCGTTCGATGTTGTGAAAAAGTTGATCCGACACTTGTCGATCGGTTGGGTCTCCATGTTCACAGAGGGCAATTTTTAAGAGTAGAAAGGTTCAAAAGCATCGTTAGTAAACAAAGTACGTGTAATGTACCCGTTTAACTCGTGTTGCTTCCACTACAATGAAGGACTGAACAAGATAGTCGATTACGCTGTGTTCTCAGAAGTCAGACTATGCACAGCATAAACAGGTTTCGATATTATCAGGCCAGACTGACAAAAGTTTGGAGATAGAGAGCGTGATACTTTTAATCCCTGAGATTATGTCAGTAAAAACGAAATAGGTAAACATGCGAGAAAAATTCCGGAACACAAAAGCGATATTACAATATGTGAAAATACGCATATGGCACTGAAATAGGAATTAGAGTCTCTGCTTATTGTTTGGTGTACCAAAGAGAAATAAAGCTCACAACCACTGGTAGATGCTTGACAAAGCTCCTTCAGCTAGGGCCGTGTCCATTTACAAATGTTCAGTTTTTATGTAAAACCCGTTAATTGGTTAGTTAGTTATAATTTTATTACTTCTTTTTATCATAAATCGTTTTACAGCGATTTATTTTCCCTCGGTTACCTAAAAAATCGTCATGTGCGTTCTCGTCTTTTCACTTCTACCAGTTCGTAATTGAGCTATAAATTTTAGCAAAGATTTGAGGTTAGGGTTAATGATTAAGGTTGAACGATTTGCTAAAACCTATCATGTTTTACAGTCCAGAAATACCATTTGGCGAGATATGATACATGTTCATTAAGTCGTAGCGCACCCACATCTTAATGTTTAATACGTGTGCAATATCTGAGATTTTTCGCCTATCAACTGAACGGATAATGCATATAAGGGGACCACTTCTATAGGTGATTTCAATTCCTTTTCCAATTTTCACTTTCTTGGCTTCTCACATGGCAACATGTGATACTCTACAATGACTATAGAAAACATATGTCAGTAGCTTTAGATAATTAAACTGAGATCCTCACTGAAAATCATACTCGTATATGCAGCATTAACACGCCAAATGAGCAGGAAAATGATCAAAAGTGGAATATCTACCGAAACAGTAAGACATTAAATTCACTCAAAGCCGCCCGTCGTTTCGTTTCATTGATTTAGAATTGCGTGGTATGAGTTGATAGCTCTGTACTTCACTTGCCATATATAGGTTAAGTTAGGGTTTTTAGTTAAAGCAGAATCAAAAAATCAGTGCATAGAACGTGTAATGACATTTCCCCGTTTCTTTATTGTCCGCATCAGTTCGATTGTCACTTTGTAAATTGATCTCGGATACGTAATGCTCTACTGAACGTCACCACCTTCGTATAAAACTTGATAAAGTTTAAGAAAACAACGTAATAACAATAACTTAAGATTTCCAGAATCTCAAATTTTGTGTAAATCACTGTTTTACGTGAAGCTTAAGACAAAATGTAAAATAACCGGTACATATAAAGCTTCCACCTTAAATGTTAGTAAAACTTTCTTCAGTTAGCAAAGTATTTTTGTAACAAATAACTGTTTCCTTTGATAAGTACTCAAAACTGCTTACAGTGCTTCATTTTCTAGTGATATTTCAATAGGGCGAGGAGTTTCAACGTATAATAGTAGTGAAGATGCCATAAAGACAAATGTGGTCAGCACCTAATGCCGAAGACTTACAGAGGTATTTATTTTCCGCCACAGTAGAGATGCTCCAAGTATTCAGAGTTTGACAACCATTTAACCAGTAACACCACTTTTATAATCGAAGTACCAACCCAGTCAAATGTAAGGTTAAATGTGAAGAGGTTAGAAGACATATTTGATAGGCTGTCGATACATCGAGAAGTGATTAATGTAAGCTGGCTAACGGTTTTAGGAGATGTGAAGCACACCGTACCCATTCTTGACCTGGTGTGAATGCGTGACTGAGCGCCTCCAATTAGGTGAGTCCCTTAAAACTAATGCGGTTAGCACTAGATGTCGAAGACTTACAGAGCTTCTGATTTTGGGAATTTATTTCCCGCTATAGTGGATATCAAAAAGCGCAAATAGTAGCACAAGTGGATCTCACGCCGAAATAGTTTGTCGAAAACTTTAGTAGCTATTTGGCTTGGGGACTTATTTACCGCTGCACCGTCATTAATTCGATTGATTCGTTAAGTTGTTGTCACACCGAATAATTCTCCAAAATGTCACCCGATGCTTTTTCCTCACCACTAAGAAAAACTAAGGACACAGCAGCTAATCGTTTGTATCGGAACCATTCAACCATTGTAACTTTACCTCTCGTCATTTTATAACATAACACTGTTCTCTGATTAGCTGATTTGTTCTTCAAGGTCATCACAGGCTTTGTTCAATCAAATGGATGGAAGAAGCATTGTATTGCATAGCAGAATATTTGTTGGTTAAAGGGAGTCACGTCTATTGTGAGAAATCAGTCCATTTGCCGTAAGGATTCTCCAATCGGATGATGCCTAATATCTTTCTCACGAATTCGTGAGAAACGTGAATAACATGCATCTTGTAATTGTATGCCTCTTCATTCCTAGTTCCAAAACTGAGTGCTATGTTTTCCAAAGTACACTTGTGTCTCCCGGTTATAGTTCTTGAGATTTTCTTCATATGCGTGCAAAGTTATGATTTTCCAGACAGTCCTTATTTCTCGCGGTATGATGGCTTGGATTATTCTCCTGATTCATTCGGTCATCCACATAAAAGAACACGTCGCAGCACCTCAAAAACAAACATACTTTTGCCAATAAAGGCATTCGGGAAATCCTTCCATCTCGTTTTATCTCCTGATTATGAAGTAGTTCATCCGAATGCCAAGTTGGTTGTAGGTGGTCGAGAATGGACTGGTGGTCTTCCAGCTGTTTCTGATCATGTTGTCCGGGGATATGTTGACGGATTCACACACAGTGTTGTTTTTGGAAGTGTAATAGACGGAGTGTTTCGGGGCACAGTTTCCTTGAATAAAAGCAATTTATTACATTCGGCCCCAGGATCTTATGATACCTATTTTATTGAACCCTCAGGATATTATTTTAACAAAGACTTTCCGTTCCATTCTGTTATATATAATTCGTTGGATGTCAAGACCCCTACTGTCGGTCAGAGTCGTATGCGTCGCGCAGTCCAAGAGATGAACTTTAAGTTTTGCGGATTATCATACCCTAGTATTGCTCAGAAAATGAGTAAAATAAGTTGTATTGATGATCGTAAAAAGCATGAAACTACCGGTAAGTCCCACTTAGAACATTTCTCCCTGTGTTCCACGTTAACGTGCCACAGTTTAATGTTCACTCTTTCTGTTTTTGTTGAGTAACTGTTCTAAGGCTTTACTTTCTTCATGGACAAGCATGTTCAACCTATGTTGCCGACTTACAAGGTCCGCAAAATCTATAGAGTACTTAGGCGAATCAGTGTATAGATCTGTATTACGTTTCGTTTCAGTCCCTTTAAGTTTATTTTGCCTGTTTACATCATTTACATATGTTTCGGTATCTTCGTAGTTTTTAAATCACAAGCCCAGCAAGGTTGGTCAAAACTAAGGTGAAAGAAAATTATTTAGTCGCTTACGGTCAGTCTGTATGTAAACGTGTAAATATACCACAAGTATTCGGAGATCGACAGCGCTTTTACCAGTAGCACCTTTACAATCGAAGTATGACAACCCAGTCAAATCAGAGGTCAGAAATGAAGGAGTTCGAAGATATATTTGGAAGGTTATCCATATGTCGAGGAACCTTTGGTCTAAGCTGGGTAGTAGTTAAAAAGGACATATAGCACGACTTACAGAGCTATTGATTTTGTGGATTTATTTACTGCTACGCGTGAACTAGTCCCGAAGCAACATTCTATAACTAGCAGGCTCAAATTCTGTAAAGTGCTCATACATTGTTTTAGTAAGTTCTGTTGCGAAAAATGTGATCGTGCGTCCCAAATTATATAAAAGGACTACCATGTTCAGAATCAGGACTCGAAAATGTAAATTTCTTTCTGAGAATCTTATCCTGTATCTGACACCATCGGGGCCACATTAGGGAAACGTGTGGTAGTAGTTCTTGCGTTAATTATATTCAACCTATTTTTATATAGGCGATTCTGTTTACTAAATGTGTCATTCTAACCTGGTCATGTGTTTTGTTCATACCTAGATCGTCATTCTATTATTTACCCTTACACAATAAGTGTATGCCATATTACTATAACTATTAAGCAGGCTGATGTTCTTATGGTTGTCGTAATAAACATTTTATCCTTTTTATCGACCAGAATAGTTGATCTTTTGGAATAGCTATGCTCAGCCATAACTTCAGTCAAAGCAATTCTAGACAATGGTCACTTGTGGTATGTAACTAAATTCCACAGGTACTTCACAAAAATTGGTAATATCTGGTAGAAGCATGATACACTACGAATCATAATATTAGTTGGCTAGCTAGTATTGATGCGGTAGCCTTGTATAGGTGTCGCGCATATATATTTGGTGCCCTCTTGTGCCAATATGTGTTCAAATAAATAAATAAATACTAGTATCGGTTAGAGTTTTGCCCATAGATTAGCTTAGTACAGTTTATACTGGACCTTATTTGATCACACGAAGTATTAATAATATTTGTATCTAATTTGCTTGTATCCTAAGATCTGAACTCATTCTCTTTCTAAGTCCTCAGGAATCATGAACCATATTTTCCGAAACTTCAGAGTCAGTTTGTTCGCTCATTTAAATCTTCACATCTAGTTAACAATAATTCTTTGCCATATGAAGATAAAGGACCGAACACGCGGGTTTGTAATCTCTATTTACAGTCAGATACATACCTTTGGGATCATGTTATAAATAAGCGACATATTCAAGGCAACAGGGAGCTTGCTGTCAAAGAAATCACCTCCATTTTTACGCAACACGTTCAGGCCGCCCAGTTGATCTATCAAGATGCAGTTTTCCGTGATCACTCAGTAAGTTGTTTAAAGAGAAGTACGTTTGAGTGGAAAATTGTTTACACTATTTTCTTTATCCGACTCGACTGTAGTTACACAACCAACTAGCTTTTGTCTGGTCAATCAACTATACATAACTACAGTTAAACGAATCCGATTTCGGGAAGTAGAAAATGGTGGTTTATGATTCTAGTATATTCTAAATTACTTCACGATTGCATTAAACTTCAATTAAAACTTAATTTTACCCGTGTTATACAAAAAATCTAGTCAATAAACAAAAAATATGAATTATTATTTCTTTTACAAGATATGGACTTTTTCGTGTAATGCCTTGTTAGTGTCTAGGGTTTTTGTTATTTTGTTAGGTGAGTAATTTTTAATTTTACTTTTTATAACTAAATCTAATTCAGCTTTTTTAATGCTACCACATGCTCATAACTGCTTCCTTATTGTTTAAGTTTGCAATAAGGATAGAATGATTGAGCTATACTAACTAGACATGATTATCAAGGTGGTTGATATGAGGTTGATCGACTGCCTGCAACTATCATGTACAAAAATAGTTATATCTGTTACTTTCTGTGACTGGTAATATTGATTATACTATCTTTTTCTTAGTGTTTATAACTGACTAATATATGAACGAAGAATATTCTCGATGAACTCTCTTAGGGTTTTACAATTATATCAAATAAATAACCCGAAACATGGCCAGGTTTAGGAAAAACTGCGTCGTTCAGAGTTATAGCATTTGAATTTAGGATTATTAAGCAAAATAAAATTGTTAATGTTGATATGATTCATATGGAATGTTAATTTGAATGAGCTTATATGTTAAGTGAGATTTTACGACTCATGATCAGAATAAATATGGGTCAGAGAAGGTGGAAGACCTATCAACGACATGAGAACAGGCTGCAAGAGAAGGAAAGATGAGAAAAACATACGATACAACGAAAAAGCTGAGAGGGAAAGTTGGTAGACGCTATGGTGTACCTGAGAGTATTGTTACCGTCATATGGACGGACTACAGTGCGATGTCGTGCATTTAGGTCAGCTGAAAGATTGTTTGCAAGTGGTCTCGGACAAGACTGCCTTCTCTTGGTCTTTCTTTTTCTTCTTGCAGTTGACTAGATTATGAAGACCTCCACATCTGAGGGGAAGCATGGAATACAATGGACAGCTTAGATGCATCTAGACGATTTGGACTTCGCAGATGATTTAGCTCTTCTATTCCATACACGGAAACAGGTGCAGGCAAAGATCTAGTGTAGCAGCAGCCTCTAAATCAGTTGGCTTCAACCTACACAAGGGAAAAAGTGAGATCCTAAGATAGAGCACGGTAAGCACCAACCAAATCACATTTGTTAGAGGCTGTGGAAGAGCTGGAAACGTTTATTAACCTGGGCAGCACTATTGATAAACATGGTTAGGTTGATTTTGATACGGGGGCACGGATTGGGAAGACAAGGGCAGCATTCCTACAATTGAAGAACATATGCGACTAAAATCAACTGTCAGTCGATGGCAAAATTATAATTTTCAACACAAATATCAGAACAGTTCTGCTGTATAGATCTGAAACTTGGTGAACTACCTTATTGATCCACGATCGAATAATATTGACGTTAGTCCGTTCTGTCCGTTCTGTTTTAATTTACGGCAGCGAAACATGGCCATTAAGAGTAGAAGACACTCGTAAGCTATTAGTATTTGACCACAGATGCCTTAGAAATATTGCTGGCGTCTGCTGGGATCACCGGGTAAGTAATAGTGAGGTTAGACACAGGGTATTAGGAAATGATGGTAAATCAGTTGATGAGGTTATGAATCTCCATCGACTGAGATGGTTGGGTCACGTGTTACGTATGCCTGAACACCGATTACCACGACGTGCAATGCTATCCGGTATTGGAAATGGCTGGAAGAAAGTTAGGGGCGGCCAAACCAAAACGTGGCATCAGTGCTTGAAGTCACTAACTTCTAGTCTGAGCCATGTTGGTAGATGCAGACTACTTGGTTGGGGTCCCCGTGAATATCGTAACCAATGGTTGGAGACTCTTGGTGACATGGCTCAGAATCGATCACAATGGCGTCGGTGTATACACTCCCTGTCTTCCCTTAAACTAAGAGATTAAAATCGCTTCATATCTTTCTTTCTACGAACTAATTCTATATTCCGATACTGTATCCTTATATGCAATCTTTCTCTTATATATTACCACCTTTTACCTAACCACTGTTATGAATCCGGTGTTCATCTTGTTGTGCTGATGCGGTATGGCAACCTGGACCGATGCATATATGTGCCTGGTTCCACGTTGTAGCTGACTGACTGACTTAGTGAAATATATGTCCTGCTAACTTCTTATGTATTCTTTTAACGTGTCCTGTTAATAACAAAGTCGATATGTAAAGTCCAATACAAAGTATTTGAGGAACATATTTCAGATATTCGGTAATGTAGATGTACGGTAAGTGACTAGAAGTAATGCATGTGAACTGAAGTGGCAAAAATAGCTTTGTCAGCGACTAATAATCAATTCAGTCTTTATAAGCATGTAAGAGATACAAGTAAGTATACAGGTGCATTCGCACTAGCTTACCCACATGTATAAAGCATGTTCACGGTTACACGTGTGAAATTAGCGTGGACAAACATATAAGTGATACGACAAATCGAAAGATTTGAATGATTTATGTGTCCAAAGGTTAGAACAAATATCGCTTGGGTATGATAACAGAGATGTGCTACGCTACTACAACCACCATCGAAAAAGTACAGATATTTATAAACACTTGTCTACGTAAGATATTTTATATCCATTGACCAGATACCATCATCAGGAATTTACTGTATCAGAGAATAAACGAGCTTTAAGCTATAGGGGAAATGACGAAAATTTGCTGGAGGTAGATAGGACGCAGACTGCGAAAATCAAACTGCACCACGATACCAACCTTTACATGGAATCCAAAAGAAGAAGAGGGGGACGAAAGAACACATTGCTCCGAGACTTGGAGGCAGACATCAAAAACATGAATAGGACTTAACAGCAACTGGAATGGACAGCTCAGAACAGAATCA
Organism: Schistosoma margrebowiei; assembly: GCA_944470205.2. NCBI lineage: Eukaryota > Metazoa > Platyhelminthes > Trematoda > Strigeidida > Schistosomatidae > Schistosoma > Schistosoma margrebowiei. The sequence continues at coordinate 19,453,180 of OX104026.1, read as the reverse complement.
TCAAAGAATTATTCCTGGCAACTATGGTCGATGAGGAGTAACATGCAGAGGTAATAAGAGGGTGAAAATTCATCTTTAAGGGCTTTTTTTTTTCTATTTTGACAGTTTATTCTCTATCTTCACAGTGATTCGTTTATTGAAAAACCCTAGTAATATGCATTGTGGTATTGCAGATAATCTTTGTTTCTGTAGTTGTTATTCCCATAACTGGTAGCGTTCTGAGATAGTTATTTCAAATCTTGTTGCTTTGTCTTCTTTATCACTTATTATGTTTGCTGAATTATGTTAAAGCAAAATGAGATGAAACTGTGCAGCTCTCATAAGTTTTGTTTTTGAAAAGTGAATTCTGATAATGTCCATTCCATTGATGATGCAGAAGTAATAAATACTAGTTGAAACTGGATAGTCTCCTTTTTGGTAATCACTATTTGGTGGTAAGTTAATCATACCGTATCTTTCAGGGATTTCTAACAAAATGTTAGTTCTTTTCAGCATGTTTTCAAATACTCTGCTTTTGCACCATTCCATTTAATGGTTTCCTTTTTTTTCAGGGCCGTTTAGAATTCCGTGGTGTCAGTTTTCGCGTTGATCGTGTCCTTATCAATGTAACGGAACATGACTGTCGTAATCGTGTATGGAAACCTACGTATCTCCAGGATCGGAATAATTCATATATCTCACCTACTGCCCTACCCCGTGAAACAATTTCGGATAATCTGTTCCTCCATCAGCCAACTAATACAGACCACTTGAGTTTTAGTGGGGCATATACTGATGAAAATCCTTTTTGTGCACCCAATATTGATGTCACTAATTATCTTAATCTACATTCATACAACAAACATGACGACTTCTGTTTGGCTTATATTTTCACATATAGAGACTTTTCAGGTGGGACTATTGGTTTGGCATGGGTTGCTGAAGTGGGTGGAGCAGGTGGTGTCTGTGAAAAACATAGGCGAATGCAGGAAGGAGATCAAAATGTTTACAAAAGTTTAAATACTGGGGTTGTAACTCTATTGAATTATGGATCAAAGGTAATCTATCATTGATTTGAACTATCATTTGAAATGACTTCTACACAGTTAAAACATTTCATTATTGCTTTTCCGACTTTTAATTTTAGGTAGCCACAAAGGTATCGCAGCTAACATTTGCTCATGAATTAGGACATAATTTTGGTGCTAAACATGATAATTTTCATGAAAATGAATCACATGGATGCTTGCCGTCTATTGATGATGTCCGGGGTAATTATATTATGTTTGCTAGCGCGATAAGTGGTGATAAAGAAAATAACAACAAATTTTCCAGTTGTTCACTTGATTCTATTGCCAAACTATTGAATCATGTTTTACGGGTGCGTGTTATCGAAATCCTTTTGATATTTTTTGTGTGCATATTACTGTAAAATATTGTTACTTAGTGACAATATGTACCTATCTTAAATCCTTGAAAAAGCTGTAGAACTAAGTGTTGGGGGCGGTTGGGCATACGTAATATATGTCTCAATTGCCTTAGTCGATGAAGATTCACAGCTCCATGAACCAGTTTGCTATTTTGCTAAGTATTTTAGGCCTAATCTCCAACATTGCTTAGTTATTTTGTGATGTTCGAGCAATGCTTCAAATATGCCTATGATAAAAAACCTGTAGCCTTGTATGTTCCCCATTTTTCTAAACCATGTTTCACAGCTATAAAGTAATATGAAGCGTACATTTATTTATTATTTATTTATTTCAACACATAGATATAGGTACAAGGAGGCACCAAATACATATGCGCCACACAAATCTCATTGGATATGTGTGAGGGCTGTGATACTGCCCGGATGCCTAAACCGAAGCAGGGGAGCGTACATTAGTTGCAATCAGATATCTTGTGTACACCACAGGTAGGAAAAGTTGCCAAAAACCGACTGAACATTCTGAATTAGAGACATCAATCAGACAAATCTGATGAATCATTGAAAATGTACATTTTCGTTACCTGTTTCCGTCTGTAATCAGTTTACGTAGTTTTTTTCTGTTAAGAAAATATTATGCATTCTAATTCGCATAGCTATATGAATTTTGTTTACTCATGTAGGGGAGATACTGTTATCAGGCTTTTAGTAAACCTTTTTGACTTTTGACTTAAATGTATAGTTCATTGTAATCATGATAAATTTTCGGAAATTTTAGTGCTTGGAGTTTTCATTAATTGTTACTGTCTCAGTGTTTGAATGAAACATAAATACGTCATAAATAAGCTTAATTTTAACTGTTAGCATAGTTCATATGTTCGAAAAATTCACAGGAAACTACTCACAGGTGAATTGGCTGTGATAGCAAAAGATCACAACAAATTCGACGTTTAACCTTTTAGTCATATAGATTTTGATATTTATAGGTTAGTAACTGGGCAATATACTTCTATGGCTGTTATGACTGAATAAAACTGATACGGTTTGACACAATGAAGTAGGCATAACTACAGATGAAAACTTTATTATGCACCAAAAACAGATCCACTACAGAACTGATTATTGATCAAAGCTATATCAAAATACTGAGTTACATCATTTACTTATCTTATTGGTGATCGATTTTATTCAACAATTTAAGGCATAGATACGATTTGAAACATCTGTAGATTAAACTGTTTCAAGTAAAAAATACGACTAACTTACTGAGTTATGTATTTTTTTTCTTCCAAATAAGTATTTAGTTTATTCCTATTTTGTTCCTCGTTCATTAGGTGATGCAAACCCCAACAAATAATTAGTATTAAGAACAGATTTCAAAGGTGATCAGCAATTAAAATAACGACATTAACAATATTGTATTATTTAGATTACTCAGTATTAATTGAGTAAACAGCATAATTTGTAATTAACTCACTATTAAATTCTGTATGTGATGTTTTTACTTTTTCAGGATGAAAAAAATTGTTTTCTAACTTCAGATGGCCCATTTTGTGGTAATCAGTTAACTGAAGAAGGTGAAGAATGTGATTGTGGTTTCACCAGAGCTAATTGTCATGATAAATGCTGCCATCCAAGAGATTCAATTAGTCCATGCAAGCTGGTCAACAGTGTTTTTATAGATCATACCGAACGTACTGTGAGTTTTATGTATATGCGCTTGTGTTTGTTTTAAACTGGACACTAGTTAATTTCAATAGAGAGTTTACTATCGTGTATTTAATTTTACTATTTTTTCTATGATTGTATTGGTCACTAAGTACGAGTTTTGCAGTACCTTTTTTGGATAGTTGTAAGCGGCTTTTACGTTGTAATTCTCAATATTCTGTGTTGTTGTCATTATTTTAAATGATTTGATCTATATATAGATTATTGTGCTAATAGAATTCATCCAATGATTAGATAACTAGCTTTTTTATTGGAATAATTCTAAATCGTTAGTTACAATCGTTTATTGAACTTCTAATTGTCAGTAATGATAGTTCTAGATATATTTTACTATTTTAATTGCATATCCTATTGATTTATTTATTATTTATTTCAACACATAGATATTGGTACAAAGAGGCACCAAATACATATGCGCCACACAAACCTCATTCGATATGTGTGAGGACTGTGATACTGCTCGGGCACCCGAGTATATCCTATTGATGACATCATTCAAATGACCTCTAAAGCATGTAGCTCACTAACTTAGTAAATTTTTAGGTACTGGGTAGGTTATGAAAGTACTCTGCGCATATAGAGTAACAGAAAGCAAACTTGTAAGAATTATACACATATTTCATCGGAGTGTTAAACGCAACCACCATTAGGGCACGACTTCAATTATTTCGCATAATTGAAGTGACAACATTATGAAGAAGAGGGGAGGGGTCACACAATCTATAGATAAAAAAGGACATTTAAAAACATGATCAAGCAAACTTTCTTCCAGTGTGTTCTTATGTGTGTCGATTTACTCAACATAAAATTAGTTTATTTTATTTTCAGATCATCTTAATTGTAGTAATTAATGCACTATGTTCAGGTGATGATCACCCAGTTGATAAATGTTGTAATTAATACTAATTGAATATGTTATAACAATAACTTGAATGTAATTCAATTCTCTCAGGGTTTTTCTTGTGCATCGTGCTCACAAAGCTTCTGTCTTTTTCAATTGTACGGGGAATTACCGTTGAAGTATTGTGTATTAGTTATTTCAAAGGTTATTCACTCTTTTATAATCAACGCAGAACCTGGCACTTATGTGTATTGGTTCATATGCCCAAACCATGTGAGCACTGCAAGATAAAATTATCAAGAAAAATGCCAGAGTAGAAGAAACGGTAACAGTATCAATGGTAGTAGAAAGCACTAAGTATGAATAGTATGATTCAAGAAGATTCAGTGAGTTTGGAGAATAAAAGGTATAAGACAATTTTAAAACTCCAGTTTTCTAATGTAAGCCCGAAATTTAGGGTCTTTAGTAAGAAAACCATAGAGATTGTTTTGCTATTGGGAATCCAGTGACAATATTTAGTATTAAACGAACATAACCCACGTCTGCCGCCTTCGCCGATTTCTGCCACCAGAACAGCATCAATCATATCCAACTTTTACATCTCCATTCAAATAGGTAAGTTAAAGATTTTGTTTGTATGTTCAGAAACGTTCCAAAGGGGAGGTGATCACCAAAGAGGTTCCTGTTTATCTACCATACTACATCGAACTCGCAGCTACCAAATAGCGCTTCTTCGGCAAAAGCTCTTTGTGGTAGAAAATTGTGTACACGTTTTGACTCTATCCTTCCAGTGACTACTGACGATTCCCAACGAAACTGATTTATGTCGAGATAGTTCAAACAATACCATGGAAGGACTCTGTATAGACTATCCTGGCAAACACCCTAGATAGACAGTTAGTCGAATTTCTCAAAGAAGACATAGTTTGATCTACAGATTCTCAGTTAATTTGTCAATTTGTTTGCGACATGGTAATTAATTGAAAGTAACTTTTATCCTCATTAATGAAACCATCATAGAATACCACTCGATATTCTGTAAAATTTACAATGCTGTCTAATCAGTATATACTCATCATTAGGATCCCTATCCGAATTTATGGTCTTTCTGGGTAAAGTGATTGGCAAGGTAAAAAGCACTAACATCCAATCTGATGTATCGTAACTGTAGGTTTAAAAAAAATCAGTTTAATGAGAATATGAAGACTGTTTAGCATCAGAATTAAGATAGTCACAGTGGACTCGTCCAGCGAAAATCTCGAACTTCAGGTGTTAAAACTTTTATATTAGTTTTATTCTGTTACAGTTGTACTCAAACTTCAATCTTTATGTTGATGAACTTTTCCTCAGGTTCAATGCTCACCTACAGCTGGCGTTTGTTGTACCGAAAATTGTCAATATCGCCCAGAAACTCATATGTGTCGTCCAGCCGGTGAATGCCATCGATCATCGAATTGCAGTGGAAGAATGTCTAAGTGTCCACCTGTTGATATTTTACCAGATGGTACTCTTTGTCAGGTAGGTAACTATGCTTTTAAGTCTGTTATACTGACCAAGTTTCTACCTTATCTTTTTATTCTATTGATATGTGTATACTATACTATACATTCGGTCGCAAATAATTTTTCATTTAATTTGAATTATGCTGTACACCAAACCCTTTTATGATGACTGTATAATTTACTGTGGTGTTTGCAAGTGTAGAAATCATCTAACTTCAAAAACACTAGTTAAGCTTATTGAACGAAATTCAGTAAACTGTTTATCAGAAGTATGAGCTTGAGTGCTATCATGAGTATATGGGCCATTGTCACTTTCCAGTTGCTCACATCATGAAAAGATAATTCTTTTTGAGGTGCCTGAAAAAGAATCCGGTTTAGTAGTGGTCTTAACAATCCAAGAGAATGAAAATAAAACCTGAAAGACAAGTGCTTGAGGGTTGACGTCATTCACAACTTTTTCATGATTAGTTTTCAATGTGTTAGCTCTTTATTTTCTATGCCTTACTGCCAATACTGGAGAAATATTACTGATGGTCTAGGCTATCCGTGGGAAGCGCTTTAATACCACTTCACCCTATTACATTTGGTAGTAGAATTTCACCCTCAGACTTACGATTTACGGTTTTCAGTCTTATCTCTGCCTGATAGACCAACCTATCATAGTAGAACCTCAAAGAGTAAGTGTTTCAGCTAATGCATCTTGATTAGGTCGTGGTAGCAGTTACGGTCTGAATAAACTATTTATAGTTCGCCTTCAACATTATTTCTGTAAAAATGCTTACTGGGTTTAACATTTAAACAGTCATTTCTTTCCTTTAAAAGAGTCATTGGTTTATTACAAATTTGAACAAGTCATGTAACGTTTGAACTCTTTTTCTTTTTAACTCATTCTAAATTTACGTTTTTAGTGTCACTATTTGCCGTATCAAATCATATTTGTTTTTAGGATGGTACACGTGTTTGTAAACAGGGTCAATGTATTGGTTCAATATGTGAGCGTATTCCTGGTTGGCATGAATGTTCTTTTACTCGAGATAAAAAGGTCGTACCTGAATTAATGTGTTTCGTCGGATGTAAGCAGAATATTTCTGGTGCACCGTGTATTAGTTCTTTTCAGTTAGAAAAAGTGAGTTTTTTTCACCATTTCGCTTGGATTCATAATTTGAGTAATAATGGTGCAGTCTTATTGGATTTGATTCTAGACTTTTCTATACAATCCAACATTTTCATTCATTTATTTTACTCAATCTTTGGTTTATTTTTGTTTTCAATACTCATAAAGTCATGCTAAACTATGTAGAAATCTTGAATATTGATGTTACTAATGTTTTTGAAATAATCCTTAGAATCATCCGACTATTGCTTTATTCTGTCCTTTGGTTTTTTTTGAGTTTCTATTTCTAGTTATATCTGTTGCATTCAATTTTAACGTATTCATCGGTTTTATTGTTACCTAAAGAAAATCCTAAATTTTCATGTTATCAATAATTAAAGTTGGTGAAATTAATTCATTAAAATTAACTTGTATATAGATTATTTCTTCTTGTTTCATACTCGACAGAGGTCTACCAATATTACCTAACACTAATCAGAATTATAGTACTAAATGTTTGTAAGATAATGCACTTGATATTACACTTATTTGTACTGCATTCATGCATAATCGTAACCAGTCGTTAAGATACATGGCTCAAAATTGGCCACAGTTGTATGTACTCTTTCTTTTTCTTTAAACTTTAAGTTAACAGTCATTAAATTATTTGTAATCTTTATTATAAGTGATATTACTTTGATTGCATTTTTTGTATATAACGCGACTAGTTTCTAACTTTTATTTAGTCAGTTGAACGGTGATTCCATCTTCTGAAATTCATTACGCTACCCCTTTTTCATTACAAAATTCTATCGGTCAATTAAACTATATTTCTCATAGTTTCACACCATAGACTGACCTTAAGTTTAGACAAATATTGATAATCAGGAAGCAGCTGTTTCTTGATTTTCAATGGTGTCTAACTTAAGGTCAGTCTGTGATGTAAAACTATGAAAATCCAACAATTTCCACAATCCTTACTATACTTGCTGTTTCTTTTGTAGATATAGTTTTCCATAAACATAAATATTATTGCTTCAGCTTCCTTTTCACTTTACTAACTATTTTTATTGTGAAAGTTTTACTTATATTGTTTTATCAGAAGAACTACAACTTTCCTTGTGTTGTTTCACCATTTTCAGTGCTTATTACTTTTCTGTAGTGTTATCTATCTTGTTTATGTTTATAGTGTATGGAAATGAGATAATGTAAAATTGTGTGTTGTATTTACTATTGTATAATCAATGTTCGTGGAGTTTGTACTAAAAACTATGCATAGAATTTGGTGTATAATCATTTGCTTTCCTGTTCAGCATTTACAAAATTTGTCTTTGTTGTACATGTACGGAAAGCTAAACTAATTGATTTTCCTTCGAGGTGATCATGTTTCTGAGATAAGTCATGATCATGCGATAAGGCAAATACATTTCACTTTTTTCTCCCTCATACCCTGAACATTGAAACCGAAATCGATCATAAAACCTATATAGCATGTATTTTTAGGTATTTTTTCCTCTTGTAATTTATCAAAATTTTCTAACGTCAATCTAGTAAATAGATTATTTGTCACTTCATATTGATGTGTTTCTTACTCACTTGAGTAATGTAAAATTGTGTGTTGTATTTACTATTGTATAATCAATGTTCGTGGAGTTTGTACTAAAAACTATGCATAGAATTTGGTGTATAATCATTTGCTTTCCTGTTCAGCATTTACAAAATTTGTCTTTGTTGTACATGTACGGAAAGCTAAACTAATTGATTTTCCTTCGAGGTGATCATGTTTCTGAGATAAGTCATGATCATGCGATAAGGCAAATACATTTCACTTTTTTCTCCCTCATACCCTGAACATTGAAACCAAAATCGATCATAAAACCTATATAGCATGTATTTTTAGGTATTTTTTCCTCTTGTAATTTATCAAAATTTTCTAACGTCAATCTAGTAGTTATATTATTTGTTCGAAATAGAAAGTACTGTAGGACATAGTTTATGCTTTATATTTATTTACACAGTTGTTGACCTCCAAGAACAATATTGAAGAAAGTGTCCCTGAAATACTATTCTCAGTGCAAAATTGTGAATTGCCGGTAATAAGTTTGAATTATTTGTTAGCTGGTAGCCAAACTTTGACAGCACTTACAAGAACATGGTTACATGGTAAGTAAAATCAACCTATTCTCACGGTCTTACGAAGGCTCACTAAAAGTTAATGTGATTTTCTCCCACTGTTATTGACTTGCTTTCCCGTATTCGAGCTCTTAGATCTTGTACTGATACCGGTTAAACCACTGAGCTTTATGTAATTAGGTATTTTGTATATATTTGTCGTTTTATGCCTTGGAAAATAATCTCTTTATTCCTAATCGAAAGTATGATCACGTAAAATTTAAATAGTAGTGTCTGATTTTTTTCCACCGTAATTATAACAAAAGTTTAGTGTGTGTTTAGGCTAAAATTATTTCAAAGTTATTGGGCATCTAGTTGGGAAAATTTGTGATATCGTTGGCTTAATGTCTTAGTGCTCATAATTATGCATCAATTTGAATTGTTCTAAATGAGGAGTTATAAGAGATTAACATTTTGAATAGAAAATAGAAGTGCTCCATTATACTCACGGACACTTGATCGTGAAAGCCTATTGTTGCATATTACTGGAATAATATTAATTTCCAAACTATCTCAAGTATTGGTTAACGTATATTCTCTTTTAGTGTTTTTGTCTAACTCATGGTTTGTCAAGGTGCATTTTAATAAATTTTTTACCACATTAATTGCCACAGGTTTGTTTCTTTTCCATCTAGTTTGGATAATCTATTGTAGTTTATACAATATTTTAACAGTTAATTATTGCATGTCGATTTTTTAATATTATCATTAGGAGCTAGATTTAAGAGCGAAATATCCTCAATTGGCTGTTGAAGTTTTACGTAATGGACGCGGCATTAAATTACCTCCTGGAGCTCCTTGTGATAACTATCGGGGCTACTGTGATGTTTCCATGCGTTGTCTCTTGGTTGATGCAGAGGGACCACTCTCTCGATTAAGAAACCTGGTATTCAGTCCACAAATGTTTCAGAAAGCTAAAACATGGATAATAGTAAGTTTACTATTTATGTTAATATAGGCTTGTTATCTCTCATTTACTAATTATTATTGCTTGTACTTTCCGAGTTTGTTTCTCATGAAATAGGTTTATTTTTCGTTTATTCCACCTCTTTTGTAGATTCATTGGTGGGCGGTTATACTTATTTCCTTAGCCGTTATTATAGGTGCAGTTACTTTCGTCAAAATGTGTGCCTATAATACTCCACCTGTTCGTCTACATAATGTGAATCGTACTATGCCAAACCTGACTCCCTTCTTAACTTCCAGTCATATTCCCTCTGGTTCTGTCGATCAACCTGTTATTTGGACTGTTACAGGCCATCCTGTAAGATGGGCTGGTTCGCCTAATCCACGTACTAGTCGTCTCCCACGCTCTTCACGGAGACAGTCTCGTAAATCCAAAGATATTAAAGGAGTTATTCGCCACCAAATAAATTCTGAGAAATTTTCCATTACACCCAATGCAGCTATACATCCGCTGGACTTTCCTCCATCCAATGCACGTCAAACACCGTTACCTGTGTTACATCCAAATCCTTTGTCTGCTGTCGACTTGCCTTTACAACCTATTCCATGTAACAGTAGAAATTCTAGTGATATTGAACCAGTTGGTGTCAACTCAGATACTGAATTTCTGCAACAGAATAATTTTTATCAAAGGTTTGTGTATAATTTTCTGCAGAAATCGTATTATTTTTCCATAAAACTTCGAAATTTAAATTATTATTTAATGTCTACATTAATTGTAGATTGAATATCTGCTTTCTCTTACTACTTATATTAGAAATCACACAGAAATTTATGATGAGAATGCTTATTTTGTACCATTTATATTGAAATATTAATAACATTTGACTTGAAATAATTCCCTAAATTTTAACGATCATAATTATATTTACCATAAACTCATGATTAGGTTACTTGTCCTTAGTCCTTTTTTATATTAAAATTAAAACTTTATTTTTAGGTGACCTCAAAATTTGTGTTGTGAATTCAATAGGTCAGCCTTGAAACTAATGGAGGTACATCCAGATGACGAATTACAAATAGGATGATTCACGCGTCCTGGAATCCACTGCTAGCCAACATAAATCTATACTTGTAATGCGTGTGACTGAAGGCAATCCGCATAGGATGCACATATTTCAATAAGAGCCTGATCAATTACAGTCATAAACATCAATTGGAAGGTTCAAACAACCAATACAAAAATGAATTAGCACAACCTTATGTTTTTATACAACAAGCTGTGACAGATCAACAAAAGACTTTAAAAAATGCAACGCCTAGTGTAGGTGTAAGTAAGCTTCTAACTTCTATTGGTAAGGAATTATAGACAGCAACAGACAAAAACTAAAAAAAGTATCTAAAGTATAACAACTGCAATAATATTATTTTTAACAGAAAGAAACATTAATGCTAATCTGAGAGAAGCGAAGACTATCTAATGCACAATTATGTACATACCTGAATAATAAACTTTCACAATACAGATATACAATATGCTAAGTTAAATTGCTAAAAACAAACAACATTTGAGATACAGATAAAATAAAAATAGTGCATCATCTATGGTTGGCAATAGAATGATTCGAAATGACAAGAAATTGAAATCCATGAAAATATAATATAAATTCAAATTAAAAAAGACTTATTCCCGAAACTTGTCGATCAATTTGTTTTAAATATTGTATACACCGTACTTCACAATTTCTTAAGTGAGTATTTCCTGTCGGAAAGATAAAAAATGTAGTATATTAGTTAGTTTTTATATATTTAAGAAGTATTTACGTAATAGCGGACTGATGATGTCTTATAGTAGTCTTAAGTGTAAATGTTTATTTGAACATTAATTATAGTTATATCTTTTACTTCTCAAGAATAATTCAGTTACCGTAGAGATGTGTTACTAAATTTTGTATGAGTTGCGTAATTATTCAAAGTGATAAGGTTTTAGATCTTGTGCTTATAATTTACTCTTATAATTATATGAGTGGTGAATCCATGTCATAAATAGACTTCCGGATGCTTGTCTAACTTTTGAATCTTTTAGTGAAGTTTTGAGAGTAGAGTTTTCCTGTGGTAATAGCGAAGATTGAGAATTGATCACTTGGTATGAGGAATATTACAGTCTCAATGTGTGCAAATGATGATAAAAAGATACTAGTAGTCAAGTAGTCATGTTACATTTTCACTGATCAGTATTATGAATTCAAAACACACAAGGAAACGCTTTTGTATCACTGGGTGATTAGTTTATGAACTCAATAACAGCTATTTATGGGAGCCATGTGCCTTTAAATAAATCTTATATTTATTTATTCATTATTATCATTATGAACTCATTAACCTGGCTGCCCAAACCAAAATAAGTGGGGCGGTATTTGAACAGGTGATTTAGTGGCTGAAAGTTGAACGCCGTAACGACTGAACCACCACTCCATTGTAATCAGGTTGTACCAGTCAAAGTAAATCATAGTACTTTTGTTTGAAGACTTCATTTCTTTCTTACTGTAGAAACTAATTTATTGTAACATCTGATAAGCACACTATTTTGAAATCCATTTATTTCGGGATGCGAAGAATGGAGGTTGATTAATAAGAATAAAGGCTTCATGATCCACTGATTGAATAGTATCTCCCTATATCCAGTGTGTTTACTCTAAAGATCTATTTTTCTTGGGTTACTATATATATATATATATATATATATATATATATATATATATATATATATATATATATATATATATATATATATATATATATATATATATATATATATATATATATTACGTAGATAATGTATAATGGGTGGATGAGTTGCATTCGTTTAGATAAATAGTAACTAAACTATTATTTTTCAAGTCTCATTAACTCAGTTCAATGGAGTTCTTATTTTATTGAATCGTGTTTATTTTTTCTCCCAATTCTAGACCAAACAGTGTGCTCATCCCTTCAACTGCAAAAGAATCAAACCATGTCAGAAAATCCAAAATTCCATCCAAACTAAGTAATGACAAACGTAAGAGGAAGACACGACCAGTTTCTGAATGTACAGTTGACAGTAATGTCCCTGAAATTTCGATCCGGGTTGATCGTCTTAATGAAGAGAATGAGATAGCACTTCCTCAACCTGATAATAGGGTTTCTAGATCTCAGTATCTTCGTGATGATTCTCGCAGTATTTCACCACCATCGTACGATGATCTGTAAGTTAGCCTTTCAAATACATACTTATGCCTGTTACCCCTCATGGACAAGCATAGGCTGCCCAACAATATTCTCCTTCCAACTCTGTCCTGTGCAATCATTTCCAGTTGTTTCTGGTTGCTATTCATCCTTTTCATGTCTGCTTCCAATGTGTGTTCTTTGACTTTCCACTTTTCCTTTCCTCTTCAGGATTTCAAGTTAGAGATGGCTCTGTGATGCACTTACGATTTCCGCAATGTGTGTCCTATCCATTTCCAACGTCTTTTCCTAATTTCCTCCATATCTTCCTGAATAGAACGTGGAGTATTTTTACAGTTGGTTCTATGTCTGATTTTGGTGCTTCGGTTGGTATATTGTCAGGACCTTCCGCTTTCCCACTGTTGATTTTTCAGGTGGTCATGCAGATTTATTCGATCGTTGATAGAGTGACATATGTAGAAATGTGTACGTGTGTGCCGCTTTGCTGTTTGATGGATTTAATGGAGCTAGTTTATTCAAGAGTTCCTCAAAGTGTTCTACCCATCTGTTCCTATATCCTTGAATCTCTGTGATTGTTATACCTTGTTTGTCCGTGACTGGTCTCTCTGGTCTACTATATTTCCCTGCCAGTTTCTTCGTTATATCATATAGTTGTTTGATATTTTCTTCTCTTGCAGCTTTTCCGATGTTGTTGGTAGGTCTCCCACGCATTTCTGCTTGTCAGTTCTAATGCTCTTCTTCACTTGCTTGTTTGCCTCAGTGTGTTTAATTTGTGACTTGACGTCCTCTGTTCTTGTTCGGCTGTTGTTTATTGCTGTCTTCTTGTCCTTCATTTCTTGAATCTTGCCCAGGGTTTCGATAGTGATCCATTCCTAATGATGATGCTTGTTGCGGCTCAGGACTTCCTGACACGTTGAAGTTAGTGCTTCTTTGATACCTTTCCAGTTGTCCTCCATATTAGTTTCTTCTCCTTTGAGTAGATCTTTTGAGGCTTGGAAGCTGTTGTTGAGAGTTAACTTGAATTGGTTGAGTTTGTCAATATGTCGAAGTGAGGGTGTATTGAACCTTTGTAACGATGTGTCGCCCAGTTGTCCATTGATTTTTAGCTTCAGTTTCATCTTGGCAACCACCAGTTGATGGTGATCCGAAGCTATGTCAGCTCCTTCCCTGGTTCTCACGTCTTCCATTGAACGTGTGTATTTTTTACTGATGCAAATATGATCTATCTGGTTCTTTGTGGTATGGTCTTGTGAAACCCATCCAGATTTGTGTATGCGTTTGTGTGGGAATATTGTTCCGTCTATAACCAATTTGTTTAATGCATATAAATTTGCAAATCTCTCCCCGTTTTCCTTTTTTTCTCCTAGTCCATGTTGTCCCATAATATCTTCATAACCGTTGTTGTTCATCCCGACTTTGGCGTTTAGATGTCTCATCAAGATGGTCATGTCCTTTCTCGGGCTCTTCATTATAATCGATTGCAGCCTTTCGTAGAACTGATCTTTATCGTCGTCGTTGCCATTATTGCTGGGTGCGTAACGTTGGATAGTATTCATTTTAATTGCCTGCTCCTTTGTTTTGAAGAATGTTTTGATGACTCTGTATCCACGTGATTCCCATTCTGCAAATGTTTCTCGTGACCATTTGGAAAGCATCAGAGAAACTCTCTGAGTGTGTGTGGCATTTTCTTCTTTGTGACCGGAGTACAGTAGCATCTCTACCGAGTCTATCCTTTTCTGTCCAGTTTGGGTCCATTGTGTATCACTTATTCTGAGTACCGCCAAGTTGTATCTCCTCATTCCTTTTGCTATTTGACTGGTCCTTCCGGTCATCCACATTTTCCGGGCGTTCCATGTACCTAAAAGAAGTGTTGCTCTGGTTATTAGAAGGGGCATCTGTCTCGTGATTTCCGAATAATTTCGGCTTTCCTCAGGAGGCGTCATAATTCTTCCTTGAACTCGGAGGGCAGATTTAAATGGTTTAAATTGTTTATTCTCGTCAGTGGTTTTTTTATCAAGGGTGTTTTGTACGGAATGAAGTTGCTGACCACCACGCTCAATTTTTTTCTACACGGAATTGGGACCGGCAGTAACTCTAAAAGAGCTACAGGTGAAGTTAGCCTTTCAAATACTTATGTATTTTGGACGTTATTTTTACTCTATGTTGGGATGACGTCGAAAAGTATAACGAAGCCTCCATAGGCTATAAAGGAGCTAAATAGATTAATCCAATCAGAACCTGATAGAACCCTTTGAAATATCAACATGGGATGCTATGATTAGACATTTGCATGACTTTCCTAATTGCGGATTCGCTTGATTATAATGATGTTATAGCCTATACTAAAAATTAAGAAATACCCCTATTTTTCTGTACTTTTGTGACTCTTACCCAGTGACCGCTCCCTCTGCTTCTTTTGTCTTTTAATTTGCGACTATGAGGGTTCCACAAGTTCGAGTGCCGACAGTTGTATACTGTATCCTACCGTAATCGAGTAGAGGACGAAACAATCTAAACTTGTTTACTGGTAGTGAAAATGATAACACGGAATCCCCACGTTTATTGTTTGACTCTAAGCCTTATTGATGCTCACCAATGCTCTTTTACTCAGTCAGCAGGTTATAATGAACTTAGAGCCAAGCACAACTAAATTCATCTTAAGTTCTCTTGTAACCTTAAACTAGGTTATTCCAGTTATAAAAATGTATCTAAATATTCAGCAGTGAATAAGCTTATATAAACATTCTGAATTGAACTTTAAAGGATTTTGCAGCGCTTTAATACATTTTTGTTGTATTATTAGTGATTATTATCTTGCTAACTAAATGGTTTCCCCCAGCTTGCCATACCACATTAGCACAACGAGATAAGGTTACTGAGATGAGGGGGAAAAATCAAAATAATCCATTTGCAATAATAATGACTGGACATTGAGATTATTGTTTGAAAAGGCAGAATGAAAAAGTATGTATAAAATATTTTAAGGGGGAGAAAGACAAAAATGCATTTGTTCTATTGTGGACGTTTGTGAGTTATGGCCTAGTGGTCAAGGCGTTCGACTTGTAGTCTAAGTTTCAGATCCCATTCCATCTACGTTGGCTAGGTCAACTTAGTAATATCACTAGTCCTCACTCGTAATTGTGCTTCAAAGCCATGTATGTTAATAAAAGTACATGGTAAGCTGGTAAGTCAATTTCTGAATCTATCTAATTTTGGAATGTAATTGTGTTAAAATTAGTCATTTTTGTAGTTTCGTAACAAACAACTGTTGAATCGGCTAGAATTTAGCATTCAGTGTGTAGTCTCGGTTTATATAAATTGATTTCAGCATACATTTAACAAGTTGTATATCATTAAATCTTTTGTGTAAATAGAAAATATCAAGAAGAATCATTTGGACATTTTAAAGAAACTTTCAATTCACCTTTTTATTTTATTAAAAGTATAAGTGGATGAAATGCGTTGTTTGAAAGGATTAAAAAACTTCTGAAACACTAGATATCTTTATCATACATGATAAAGGTTCAAGGTGTTTAGTGTCTAGGAGGTTTTTAAGTTGTTTAATTATGGTCGCTAATCACGTGAGTTTTCAGATTGTCGAAATATCCTCCGACATGTTTTCTCTGTAAAAAAAGTGATACTTTTACTCCTGCTTATTATTTGTCTCTAATTTCAGGATGCAACCCGATAAGTGAGGCTGTTTGTTTCAGTAATTTGTTTAATTCCAATCGACAATGAAAACTTCCTTCAACCAATATGATGGAAACGACAACGAAGAAAAAAACAATAGTAGATCTTATAAGTTCATATTTTTCTTTATTAAAATAATGACTTAATTTTACCAGTCCTTGCCTACTATTTTAATCATTTACTTAATTATTATGAGTCTTCCATTCATCATTGTTCTTTCGAAATTAATTCATCACTTATTTTTCGTTGTCACTATATTAAGATAATTTTTTTCTAGTTTATCCTCTTTTCTCGTTTTGACCAGTTCTTTCAGTGTATAAAATTCACACTAACACTGCAACACTCACTGTAAGTATACAAATATTTCAAGAGTTTGAATAAAATCGTTTAAGAATTTTTTTTCGTTCGGGTTAATCCGTTGTGTTTCAATGTTTTACTAGCTGAACTATCATTTCATCTATTTATATAACTAAGTTTTTTCCATCTTTGTCACTTCCCGCTCTCTTTTTGTCAAGTAGTTAAATGGATTGTTTCTTATTTTCTCCAATTGTTTTATTGTTTAATCTACAGTTTCAAAATACTGAATGAAGGAAAGAGTTCACCTAGTTTTTTTTCTCTGATTTTTGTTTTGTATATGAGTACTTTTGTTTTTAGTTGGTTGGTTTCTTTTAGTTATACACACTGTGTACCAATGATGTAGTGTAGATGTTTTTATTAATGAATAATTGTAAAACAATTATTCGTAATTCTTATCATGGATATTGACTCTAATTTTGTTGTATATTTGTATGTACAGGAATGTGATAAGTAATAAACTAATGCTCGATCCCATTTGTGTTTTAATATAGTTTATGTATTTATGATGAACATAAGAACGAAATAAATAATATAGAAGTGATGCTCGTTCTCTTTAATATAAACTGTATAGTAATTGTTAGAATCATATCCCTTTTATATATATATATATATATATATATATATATATATATATATATATATATATATATATATATATATATATAATCAAAATTATTTCTGATAACGAATCTCATGGATTATGTCATTGGTTTTTTTTATGATCGAGGAAGGTCGATGCGAATTCCTCAAAATCTACGATTTTTTAACTTTTGGCGGACGATATTCATTCTTCATTTGAATTCAGACCTTAACAATTAGCAAATTTAAGTAGATTTCCAATCGATCAACTAGAAGTATACTTCATTTGGTATTTACTCCTTTCGTCCATTTGATTGTTACTGCTTTTTTTTCTTTTTATCTGGTGCCTAATTACCTTTATTATTCTCATTCACTAGTTGTATGTTAAGCGTTTGAAATAGTCATTTACTTTGAAACGGAATAATACAGTATCACATATATTCATTCACCTAATTGAAAACGTTTACATTCAACTGAATTACCATCTTCATTATATATATATTATGTAAGAAGTAAGAGAAAATGCTAAAGGCATAGAATTAATATTATCTTTGTCTCGATAGCCTTACATAATTTGATTTAAGAGAAGAGCAGGACTGTTTATATTATTTGTAGTTTTTCAGTAATTATTCATACCATAAAGCGTAATATGATAGTTTTCATTTGTTGTATGCATTGTGTTTGTATGTGTGCATATATGTGTGTATGGTTCATATGGACTGATAGTTGTACATTATATATTCATCATTGTGAAATAAAAGTTGTTTTTGAGTTGTTTTTTTTAATAAAACAATTTTACTCTGTTTATGTTCACATATTTGTGTAAATATGATGACATGCTTGTTAATTATTTTTAATTAGGTGATAAATACAGTTTGTTGTTTGCTCATTACTGTGTATGTACAATTTGTACAAACATCATATGAAAAATGGAGTAGTAGTATAGGTTTTCTGTTAATGTTCTATCATATTTTTGTTCCTCATAATTAAGATTTGTTTAGTGGTATTCAGGTAAATATACTTTTACTATCAAAATATTTCGTTTTTATATTGACACTTGTACATTGGTATAGTTTGGTATGTAATTATGAAATAATATAAAGTATAGTGATGCTGGGCACCGGTTGTTTGTTACTGTTTTTTAGTGCGTTTAAGTAGTTTTTTCGAATACATGTGTAAATGCTGATAACAAAATGAGCATATATGTCTTTGTGTAGAGGAGAGAGAGAGAGAAAACAAGAGAGTTATCAGAACTGAAAAAAAGGAAAATCAATAAGATAAACTACAAATAATTTTGTTTTGTTTGTTTTACCCGCTAGAGAAACAATCCTGAGGCCAAACAGTTTTAAGTGTAGGTTAATGACCTCATTTATTATTGTGCTATTTTTAGTTATCTTCTGTACTTGTATAAATGCATTGTTTTTTATTGATTAAGAAAATATGTTAGAGAATTTCTCGTTTTGAAAGTTTTTCAAAGAATCTTTTGCGGATGAAATCATTTGTACATAACGTTGACATGATTCACAGCATTGATAACGATATATTGTAAATTTGCATAGTTCTACCCTCTTTGAACAGTGTTTCGACATGTCAACACAACCTTGAATACAATAAAAGGAATAAGAAAGCTATTAGAATTGTCCGCAATAAGTTTAATTATTTCAATCATTAATGTGATAAATAGAGTAGAATGAGTTATGAAGTGTATCTAAGATGTTTTGTCATACGGTTTATTCGTAATATAGATAGTTTTCCCTGTTTCCAAAATCGACAAATAATGCATTATAACGGAAGCATTTGAAGTAATCTGTATAAAACTTGTCTAATCCATCGAATTATGGTGGCAATTGGCTTCTTACCTTGCGCTATAACCTGGCACTTGGTTCTTCTACTAAACTTCTTATGCTTGATCAACTCAATTACGTAGTTCGAAAACAAGAAGACATAGGAATGTGAAGTGAATATTTAACTTATGGGTGTTTATAAGTAGAGAAACTATTCTGGAAGCTTGCATTAGTTGAACAATATGTCTTAATCTTAAGGTTGCGACTAACTAATTCCCGTTTGTCACTCAAATGACTCCGTGCCTAATTCTCTGGTCCTCACACTAAAGCCCAGTTTGTATCAGATTACTTGGAGAACGAGTTTTGTAGAGATAATTCACATAGTGATAAAATTTGTACTCCATCAGATCCTTCGGGGTGTTTTTTATTAGTTTCTCTTTCGATTTGATGCTCTAACTTGATAGGACACAAAGGAGTTTTTCATTTGGCTTTTGTAATTTGGTTCCAAAGATTTGATTCGATTACCGGATTAACATGGTCGAGCACTGGTGCTTTGAGGGTCCTTCTATAAATTCCCATGAAACGTAATTTAGAATTGATAAGTCTTAAGTATCCCATTGGAGTTGTAAATGCAGACGGCGTATTTTTATGTGACGTAAGAATAACTGGTTCAAATATCACATGAGGTGATGGAATTCAGAACGCAACTACTTAGTAAGTCTGTCGAAACACGTCAGTGTCTTCAAAAATTAGTTGGTGGTTTCAATTTCGGTTTCTTTCCATTCAATAACGTGTTTCGGTACTAATTACCTTTGATGTTATTACCACTTAACAAAAAAGTGAACTGATTCATTCCACTTACCTAATTTACATGGAGGTACTTCGCATGATCGTATCACATCTGGAATAGCAAGTTGATGAGAATAACACAATGAACCTGCCAATTCACCATTATGTGACCAAGTACACAGAAGGTGTCTAGCTTGAACACCAACTCCACCACATGAACGTGAGCACTAAAATAAAAATGAATGTACTTTTTCCATAATATATTTTCAAGTAGCCCTAATTTAACTAGTGATACTTTATGACACAGTGTAAAGTAAATAAGATAGTGCGTTTTTGCTAATCTATAATTCATCTCAATTATTTTTAGAATTGAAAGATTGTAGCTGAATGCATCATATTCGAACTGCTTAAATCATTAAATCTTTGCAGATTTATTGACGGATTTACTATGGTTCGTACACTTTATTTTCTGTGAATAATTGGTTGAAAGCATCTGTGAAGAGATTTAACTTGAATTGGCCTTTTTGAAAACATAACAGAAAGTATTTGATTACCATACAACTTGTTGATTCATTGACTGAACAAAGTAATACACTGAGTGTTCGTTGTTTTTACCACTCTTACCATGATTATCTGTATTTTAAACATTGAAGAGTACGAGTTGAGGGAATATATGTATTTTTTCAATTAGTTTCTCGTTGTGGCTGCCCACTAATCTAGAGGTTTTAAAAAGTATAAAATGAATACCAAATAAATGGTAGTTTATTAATTCTACAATTCACTCTTTGAAGAAGTAACTTAAACCGACCTGAGAAACGTTAGACGTTTAGCTTTCTTCTCATTGGGACATAACCAATAAGTTTTTTACTATTTTTACTACAAAGGTATCTCAATATTTTCTCTAAATATAGTAATCAGTTACTGAGGCAATGTATTCAAGATTTAAATGAAGATAAAATTACATAATAGACTGACTATTGCAGCTGGTTGCACAAGACTAAGAATAGGATTTGAATACATTTGAAATAAATGACCTTAATGTAAGAGTCTAGTATTATTTGCAGTAGTGCTGATGAAACGGATGCAAGAATAATTGGATTGGTAAACCAGCCTACTTAGGACCATTAATCATAAAATTAGAAATTTAAGTTTAACAAAGTTAAGTAGTGTATGTATAATTTCTCTAAATCTAGTAGATAGCCAGAGTCTATGAAATTTTAAAAATATTTCCATATACACCCAGATTATTTGTGTTCCTATGGCTTCTGATGTAGATAATAGACGAAATCGCAAAACATGACAAATCTGATAAAAATTTCAAGGCTAACTTGATATCTACTTTTCGACAAACACTGTATAAATACTCCAGGACAGAGTCTCATCGCTTTATCTAGGTTTTAGTAAACCTTGGAAGATGGTGTTAATGAATGCGATGATGTATTTCTCTGGTTGTACAACGAACTCCACAGGAGCTTTTGTACTGGTAAACATGCATAGGGCTGGTTGTGTTTTCTACATTATATCTACATACGATAAGATTTTTGTATAAAGGCCCAAAATAATCCGGTTATTTCAAATTAGAAATTCTCTGGTTAACATTTAAGGGATCGGTTTGTATCAATAATTAGTTTAATTAGGTGACGACAAGAACAACTAACTTACTTGAGACCAATTACTAACGTTCCATCGTAGTTGACATATAGGGTTTTCACATTCCATATTTGGTTTATCTAATTTATCGCAATATTTTGTGGCGACTGTTCTCTCACCAATCATACAGACTAAATTTCCACTAATTGAACCTTTACCGACATCTAAACACCGATCTGTACACTTGAAGTATTAAGAATTCATACAAAGAAATAGTTGAGTTAGTTTAAAAAAACAACTTTAGGTTATCGATGAAATTTAAGTCGTCTAATATAAAGAATAAAAAGAAAGAAACATGTGCACCACTGGATCTCGGCTCAGTGTTCAAAGGTGAGTCGCTTAGGTTCAAAATTGAATGTCCTGAGTTCTATCACCTATGGTGGAATCGTACATGCGCACTATGAATAAGGAACTTCAGTGCTTCCTGATTCTCATTAGTGGTCTAGCTATGTTCAATCCGTGATTTGAATTATGAAAAAATAAATCTGGTAGTTATTTTCTAAAAGTATTTTATCACACCAACACTGAAAATTGGACAAACAATGTGCCCTATTGATTAATAGTGTACAATTTCATGGATATTTCTGATTCATATTCTATTTCTGTAATATATCTATGTAGTTCAACTTCCTAAGCTTTTATGCGTAGAACAATTTCTGAACATACAACAAAAGTAACGAGAAGATCGGTCAATTTACAAAGTATTTGGTTACAGATCGTGCTTCTGTACCTACTTCAATTTAAACGGATGTATAACGTACTCTGTTTCATTTACACTGTATCTTCAAAACCTAGAATTGATCTAATACTTGGCTAGAATTATGGGATTTTTGTTTGCGAAAAAATAAAAGTTTTTGATAGGTATCCTTGTGGTGCATAAGTGAGTAGGTTATATTCAAAAACAATTTTCAATATGATATAAAAATTTTGTAAATTTGTTATCATTCGTAATTTTCTGTAGCACCTTTGTACCATAATTATGATTCCTAAGATATAATTATTTATCATTGATTTTAAAATAAATACTTTTCAGAAAGGGGTTTTGTGGATATTATAGTAATTTAATAGTTAAGTTCATGAGTCAATTGAAGCTAGATTTGTTCTTGTAGGTTAACTAATTTCTCATAAATGTTTATAGATTATGTTGAATTGATCACCTTTAAATCATGAAGTTGTAAATAGTGTTATATTTACTGTAAACTTTGTTCTATTTTGATCGGAATCTAAAAAAAGGATAATCAACTAATTCATTGAAGTAGTTTTATAAGTCAGTTAGTTCATCTGTAAACATGACAAGAAATTTTACTTTCTTGAAGATATTCAATATTTTTGGAAAGTATTCGTTCAAAAAATTTCAATAGTTGAAATCATGAGTCGATCGAAGCTAAACCACCATGGGAAACCCGGAAGCATTGGACGGCCGTTTCGTTTAAGTATGGGACTCCTCAGCAGTGTGCGTCAACGATCACGCCTCCGCGGGATTCGAACCCAGAACCTATCAGTCTCGCGCGCGAGCGCTTAACCATTAGACCACTGAAATTATTAGAATCTCCACAAAACCCCTTCCGACAAAAAAGTTCTCTAATATTTTGTGAGAAAGCAATACTACATGATAAATGAGTTTAAAAATTTATTATTCTTAAATGTTAAAGAGAAAATCTCTTTTCTTTTCTTGTGTATCAGTGTAGTTACAAATAAAATAAAGATTAGATATTCCGGTTTGTAACTGTCATTATCCATATATTTATTTGGTAATATGAGACAATATATTCTCATGTCATTATCTTATGTAAAAATTGTTTTATGTTCATTCATTAAATTAGTTTTAATTCTATCTTGCTGTCAATAATACAAATTTAGGCCTATAAAGTTATGTCAAGAAGCTTAAAATATACTCAGAAAACATTCTTAGAGTATTTAATTGAAGTATAACTTGATAAACAGTCACTTTTATCATTATAGGGGTTGTAGAGATTAGTAAGTTTTTGATTGAGATCATGAACCGATTAATGTTAAACCACCATTGAAAACCTGGAAGCACCGGACGGCCGTTGGTTGGATGCCGGTTCAGTGGTCCAGTGGGTTAAACGTTCGCGCGCGAGACTGAAGGCTCTGGCTTCGAAGCTCGAGAGTAGGATCATGGATGCGCATTGCTGAGGAGTCCCACAGTAAGATATAACGGCCGTCCAGTGCTTCTAGGTTTTCAACGGTGGTCTAACATCGATCGTTCATGATCTCAATCAAAAATAGACACTTTTATTGGTTTAATTCACTTGCAATACTATACTGTACATCATGGTAACTCACAACAGATGTATCACGGTTTTCAACGAACCATGTTGGACATTTGTTACTTTCTAAACACTTTCGTGTACTTGGTGGTTTTGGCAATAGCTTATCAATGCATACTTGATCACTCAGTATTTGATAGAATCGACTGTCAACTTTTTCACATCTGACTACACGAAATTGTTGTCCAGTTTGGCCACAACTTGTAGAACATGTACTCCATGGTCCAACAACCCACTGAATAATTTCATGGTTTATAGCTATTGCTTTAGGATCATCACTAAGCATACCTTTGGTCCATAATCTGTTTCTTTGCACCCAATCGTGGAACCCTGCTGCTGGAGTTCTAGCTGTTAGCGTGACTGTGGCATTCATTGAACCAGCTATGCACGTCCAGTCACCTTCGTCGATGAGACGGAAACTTCGGATGTGTAATCTTCCCCGTTTATCCACCCTTATTCTATCAGATATTGCTCCTGTATAGGCTAATATTCCATGGTTCGAGTTAGCCCATTGTAATTCTTGCGCTGTAAAATACTGTACAGGACAGCGTACGGTTACACGGGTAAATGGTATTACGAATGCTTGCTGGCCAACTTTTAAATCAATCACTTTCACCTTAAGTAGAAATAAATTACGAAAATATTTAGAACTTGTTAGAACCATTATTAAAAGAATAAACAGTAAAATGTGCTATTTCTTCCTTAAATGATTCGTTGAAATAGATTTGACAATAAATTAGGAAAATTTACCCTTGCTTAAATAACAAGTATCTGTGTGAGATATTTAAATAAATATACGATTAATATCTTTAGAAACAGATACACACGACCGTATTTCATCTTGTAATTGCTATCGTTAATTTTTCCTTTAGTGGGACATCTCATGATCGCCACTCTTAGGGGAATTACTTCTGCAAAGTTCGTGGAAGACATTCGTGAAATGTATCAAGGTAACTAAAATATACTGGTTAATCGAATTTTAAATATTCTATCAGGAGTGAATAACAAGGTAATCGATTAAATATTAATATCTGTCGACCAAAAGTAGTCATCTAGTTTATATTACATGCTGGAAAAACTATTTTACTTTATGAAATTTTACACAACGAATCCATTGTGTATCTAGTGGTATAATTATTAAGTTCTATGGACAGGACAGTTCGGAAAATGTTTTCATATATTTACCAATTGTGCATGATATCTTCCAAGTGTTCATATCTACAGTAAAAAAAGACAAACTCCTTTGTTGAGCCTATATTTCGTTCGTAAGAAACATTTTGTCAAGTGCACAATATGACCATTAGGGCTGGTCAGACTTCCGAGGTAAGTAAAGTTGTCGACGCGTTCGACTACTTCACTCCCTATCCTTTGTTCAGGTGTTGATGCAGACCAGTCCTGGAGCAGCAGCTTTCATTTAGGGGGAGAGAAGCGCGTATAGTCACAGACTGTAGTATTTCATGATAAATTTATGAGTTTTTAAGTTGAATGTTTGTATATTTTACCACAATAAACTAGCTTAATAAATATAGGGAACTTTATGAAGTACTATGTAAGGCTAATCAGCATGTTATGATTATTAGATTGCTACATATAAACTAGTATAGCGGTTTATAATGAAATGGATTGAAAAAGTCTCAGTTATGTACTAATTAAAGTTCTTTTTTCAGCAAATTTACATATTTATTCAAAAATTAGTTAGTATTTATTACTCTGTAGGCTTTAGTGTATTTGTGACAATTTGTCTTAATTATTGGTTACTTTTAGAAAGCTACTCTGTTTATGATATACTGGTAAACTTAATCATTTCAGTTATATTCATAGAGTATTAGGTTATGGGTGATCTATAACCTGGATATGATAAATTCACATAAAGTCATATGTACATAAGAATTTATCAGTTCAAGATCTGATAAAATACAAAGTGAATATGCAGATCAATCAGACTTTATTGGATATTATTGAAAAAAACTTAGAGTGATGTTTAATTAGTTGTTAAGAGCATTTCTCATCAATTTCCAAACATTGAGTGGTATAATAATGGAACCTGAAATATCTGAATAATCAATAAATTATAATTCGATTAATTCTGTCTAGAATCTTACTACATTTTAATATAACCAGACACAAAAAAGTATACAAGTAGAAAAATTAAAGAAACTACTTTTCTCATCTGAACAATAGTTAAAGTGTCAGTATTAATCATTGGTGGTTTGCTGTCACATTTTCTTGAGCTTTCTTCAAAACATCGACGCCATGTTGGTTGAATCGTTTTCCCAGTCATATAGCAAGCTGCCATTGGCAGTTCGCGAAGTGATCCATTGACTTGTACAGAAATACATGATAATTGACGTACTTGTCTGCCAGGACGACATGGATCACTTTGGATACACTAATGAAAAAAATATTATTGTAAAAATTCTGATGTATATTTGTATTGTATTTACTCTTTCAATAAATAAACTAAGGTCACTCAATTAGACTAGGAACTGAAGGCGAATAAATTCTGAACAATATATAGAACTAAGTAGTATGGTTCAACTTATTAAAAACCAGTAATCTGTAAAAGTAATCACTGAGAAATTAGAATTATGACAAATAAAATGTACTCTTTCGAAGAACGTTTTCGACGGTGGTTTTAAAAATCTACTGGTTTGTCGATTTTATAATAATGTAATAAGAGTATACTAACTGACGTACATTATTTGATAGAAATTTTGTTGTTTCTTTCGGGTTTTACTCAGCGTAATTTAGTGAATATCGAACATATTTTGTGTGTCTTTATAAGATTTCTAGCCAGTCATATATTATAACTAATTTTATTAAGAATTTAATCCACTCAATGAACTCAGTTATTGTATTTCCATGTTTATTAGCGTACAATTTCACATACAGCCCAAAGTAAGGCACAATCAATCTGTGAAATTTCTAAAATCTCCACAAAACCCATTCTGATAATAATAATCACCTGCTCACTAGTGACTGACTTCAGGAGACACTTCTGGAGTTCTAGTGAGAAGTCGTTACCAGTGGAGTTCAACCAGGTCTGTTGTGAGATAGGAACTCACTAAGGACAATGGTGTACGGTAGCGCAACTTCGTGGATTGGTTGAAGTTAGACATTAACACCGTTGGATGCCGGCTCAGTGGTCTAATGGTTAAGTGCTCGCGCGCGAAGCCAGTAGGTCCTGGGTTCGAGCCACGGGTGGTGCGGGGTCGTGGGTGCGCACTGCTGAGGAGTCCCATACTAGGACGAAACGGCCGTCCAGTGCTTCCAGGTTTTCCATGGTGGTCTAGCTTCAACTGACTCATGATTTCAATCTGTGAAATTTCTAAAATCTCCACAAAACCCATTCTGATAATCATAATAGTGTTTTATACGATGATGACATTCTAAATTTATTTGGAATTATCCTCTTGTGGTGACTAATTTGGTTGTATTTAAAGTTCAAACTGTAATATAAACCTGACCTTATAAGAACAAATACATTAGCTATCCTTTTCCCACTGTTTTATCATTGACCGGAAACAGTAGTTTTCAGTTCAACTAAAATAAACGGTCTCTTCTAACTGCTCTTTAGAAAACTAAAATATTTAACGAGATTATACAAACCCTGTCAACTAGCTGACACAATTTAGCTAACTAAAGATATTTAGGTTGATAACGTTGATTAGATGGGATACTTTAACATCACAGTCTTATTTCAATTGAGCTAGAATAACTGAAAAACTACATTTTTTTTTACTTAATCGCACAAAGCATTTCTATCTGAGAAAACGACTATATAAACATAAAACTGAGGTCATCAATTTATATTTTGCAGTATATTGAAAATTAATTTACAAAACGTATAAAAAGAACGAAAATGACCGTAAGTTAACATATATTCTAACTAGCTAAATGGTAAGTTATTCAGAGACAACTGTTTCTTTTAAACTTATAGTTTATAACTCACCTTACCCCATTTTTCGGGGACAAATTCAGGCTTACATGCAAATCGATTGCACGATGCATGTCTCTCAGGTTGTCGATAATTACCACAATAATAGGATGCATCAAAATCTGATATCACAAGATCACCATCTTTGCCTGAATAAACACACTGTACATCACGAGACATTATACCAAGTCCACCACATGTTTGTGAACAATGTCCCCAGTTAGATACTCTCCATCGATATCCTTTACCGCACGGACCGAGTTTACATGCTCTTTGATTGTTTTCTGTATTCTGTGCACTTGGATTAGGTAAATGTTCACACTGTGATTCATCTAACAGTGTCGTAGCATTGTAATGATCATTTTGAACACATAAAAATCGACGTGTTTCAACACCATCACCACATTCTTCAGAGCAACTAGACCAACTCTCCGAAGGCATCCAGAAAGGTGGAGTAACACTGGAAAAAAATACAGATTTTTATACCTAAAAATATATAGCATATAGCGTAATAATCGTAAAGATGGGTGAGAAAAAACCAATCTGTATAGAGCGAGGAGTTTTTTCATGTGTTTACTTACCAATTCCCAAGTGGTAAATATTAAGTGGATGAATCTCTAACAGTTGCATTTTGAGTGAGAAATAATTCCAAACAAACTTATTGATCTTTTTTCAACCAGTCAGCACTACATATGAATACAGAAGGTGAAAAAAATTTCTCTTGTAACTTTATATCATTTCTTTTTTCCCTGTACCTTTTTCTCGGAATATATTTTGTTCCCAACTCATTCTTATCTATTTGAGTAAAATGTATTATTCAGAGAGCGCGAGAGAGGGGAGTATTTGTCGAACCAATTTAATAAGTTAGAGAATAAAATTGTAAAATAAATGAAAAGGTAGATTATTAAACAGTTTAGATGAATAATAGTTGAGGAAGGTATTTGTCGAATAGATTATTTAACTATGTTTAGCCGACTAAACCATGTACTGAGTGTACGGTTGTTTATGGGGTCGTACAAATCTGTCATGATTTCTTCATTTTTATCTATTGGAAATGGTAGATTTGGGATTCCTTGAGATGTAACCTGGACTCAGCATACAAAGAAATATTTCTTGTCATCACCTTGGATTTGTCAATACATGAGCAACTTTAGCTTACTTTGGCGCTTATTTTTGTGATAGGTGGTTCGAGTGAAATAGATAACCAAAGAGAAAAGACTTTGTTTCATTAAACCGATCAATCAATAATTTAATTGATGATTTGAGTACCAACTGAAGAGTTAAGAACTCGGAATGATATCCTTTAACGTGTAGAACAAGTTCTAGACAAGCATGGAACTGCTGTCCATAACTTCAATATTTCCTTTAGCTTATTTGATAATGTTAGCTTGCAATGTAAAGTGTTTCACTATATTCATTGATTTTACAAATTTTATTAGTTGAAT
The DNA here is from genome assembly GCA_944470205.2 of Schistosoma margrebowiei. Lineage (NCBI taxonomy): Eukaryota > Metazoa > Platyhelminthes > Trematoda > Strigeidida > Schistosomatidae > Schistosoma > Schistosoma margrebowiei. Next base: position 19,423,786 of record OX104026.1, on the reverse strand, counting down.
TATTATCATCAATAAAGAAACGTTTTTTCAATTTCCTTCTCTCTAAGTCTTGTATTTTTCCAAGGTAGATAAGGAAATATGTAACCCTTTATTTGAAGTTTATTTTCCCACAGAATAACAAGTTGAAAACTAGATAATGCTAGAGAGTGCTGAATAACTATTTCATATAAGTTTGTGACTTCATACTAATAAGTATTCGCGGAGCAATATGTAATAGAATTCACAATCTTCCGGTTTTTATATGATTATGTCTCATAACATTCTTTCTCTAACATAGTTTATATGAAAACTTAAACTTAGGGTGGTTTCTATAAAAGTTTGGTTGACTCATAAATTATTTTGTCACCAGTTAGGTAATTTTTAAGATACTTAAGAAGAAATGACATTTAGAGATGTGCACCTAGTTGACAGTCAGAAGAACCAAAACTAAAGACAAACAAAATTGAATGTTAATTTAAAATAGTGAAAATTCGATTTTGACATTTGGTAAATAAAGATGGAACGAATCGAGCGAAGAAACTTCTTTTCAATTAGTTTTTCATCATGGCTCTACACTAGTATATATGAAATTCATAGACAAACACATGAAGATGAAAAGAAGGACAAAGATACTTACCGTTCCTAAGAAAGTATTGTTCTTAAAATTACAATTCTTAAATGATACTACTGAGAAAAGTGTGACTCAGAGATTGAGAAAAGCGGCACAAAAAACATTTAATGCAGCCAGATTGAGTGCTATCTTCTACAACCGTCCGACAATAAGAATGGCCAGTAAAGACCGATTGCCTGAATTCTCCAAATCGATTCAACTACTCCTGTGGAGCCAGTTATATAGGACGTACAATTCAGCAAGTTCGTTATCGTATAACAGAACACCATCCGTCGTGGTTGAGCAAAGGACAGGTAAGAGTGGATTAAGAGTTTTATTCTCGCTCACTTGGATGACACAGATCATCAAGTAGAATTGAATAGAGCTTTTAAGGTTATCTACTACATCCCATCAAATTTGCCACATGGTTTATGAGTGAGTCTTTTTTACATTGCTGAAGCCATTGCAATCCATGTTCACAAACCTATCCTCTGCATCCAAAAGAAGTTTGTACAACTACGTTCGCTACCTTGGCCATCGGTATAGGGGCGTTTGTAGCAGAACATTGATAAACTATTTTCATACTTCTTCCATTTATGTTTTCTTTTTTTTGAACTTTGTATTTTACTTATTCTCAACACTGATCTCTTTATTCTTACATAACTATTATTCTACTGACCATTCATCAAGATATTCTGTTCGTTCTTTTTTTCATATATTATGTAACGTAGCAACTTCTTGATTTTGCGAATAATTACTTTGATCATTATTAATCCTATTTCTTCCAATTACTCAGTGTTAATTTATAACAGAAATGTCATTACTCAACGTATCCACTCGATGAGTATTATTTCATTAATGTAAATCATATATATATATATATATATATATATATATATATATATATATATATATATATATATATATATATATATATATATATATACTTATATTAGTGTAGAGCCATGATGAAAAACTAATTAAACAGTAAATTTAAAAGCTCCTTTAAAAAAAGTATCGAATCATACCAACAGACTATCAACCATATTGTATCCAAATAATATCAGTTAAAAGTTTAATTAATAAATTAGGAGTGTATTATTCAGAAGAAGAAAACTTTTTAAAAACATTTTGATAACGAAATGAACAAAATCTTCTGATTCATAATGAGCGGTACATCAAGTTTGATTCTAAGTAACTTTTGTTTTTCAAAGAAAACAAATAAACAAACAAACAATCGATTCATTGTACACTTCCTAAAATTTCTGTCTGACAAAAAAAGTATCGGAAGAGAATAAAGAAAAAGAAACAAACTAATATCAACTAATGTAATTTTTCATAGATCTTTTGTACTAACCAAATTAATTAGCAAAAGAAATTCCATAAAACATTGATTATCTGAACAGAAATTATATGACGTCTTAGTACGTAACTATTTCATTTTATTATATGTGTAAATTACATTTGAAATAATCTCAGCGATTGAAATTTAAATAATTCCAATGTTTCGTCCAGCTAATTTGTCTAGACTTCTTCAAGGTAATAATCTCAAAGAAGTCCATATAAGTTAGCTGGATGAAACGTTGGAATCATTTAAATTTCAATCGCTGAGATTATTTCAAACGTAATTTTCACATATAATAACTTCTCTATACTCGGCGCTCGATTTCTGTCAAACTATTGGTTCTAATCTTGACGAATATTATTTCATTTTAACTCACGATGATTTTTGTTGTTGTTGTTCATTATTACTAAGAAACGATATAGATTTTCGTAGTTCGGTCATTAAAAAAAATTTTACAACCATAAATAAACCATACAAGGTAATTAATTTTTTTAGGAGAGTTTAGAAAGAGTTTATTTTGTGTGAATAGTGTGTAAAATGTTTCATGCAAACGAGTAAACTTATCGATACACATCGATGTGGAACAAAGTAGAAGTTTATCTTTAATATATCTATGGATGAAGGAAATTATATGGAAAGCAATAAAAAAAATTTCGAAGTGGAATATTTTTTCTTATGAGGTTTCAGGATTTCCTCATGAATATCTACTTTAAATTCTATCTTCATGTATTTTATTTCGAACTGGATGAACCGGATGATCAGTGATTTATGATGAACGTTTGTTTGATAGTAAGTAGTTTATTATTTGTTGTATTACTGTGGCGTAATCAATTGGCTTTCAATTGAAGAGAATATATTAAGGTGTTCTTTCTACCCAATGATTACATTAAAATAAATTGCTTCATGGATTTGATCAATTCAACATGGGAAGTATGTGTATAAAAATATTCGTTCAGAATTTCTGCTTATCCAACATAAATTGACGTATTACTTATTTATTCATTTACTGATTTAAAATTATAACTAACTTTCACATCTGTTTACAGCAATATTGTATAGCAACTCTCCTAATATTAATTTTGTTTACGGTTAATGTTGTCAAGTCTTTTAATTAACAGACAGTTTATTGGAACAGTAACACTTTATCTGTTTTTTTGTATTATTATGATCACTCTCATGTCCGTATAAACGTGTATGCTTGATCACATGTGATAACCGATGCGCATAACTTTCTCTACTTTAAATGTTAATCGCTTAGAGATCGCTCGATGAGTCTTTATGTTTCCCATATATAGAAAAAAAGGCACCGAAAACATATGCGCCACACAAATCATGTTATATGTGTGAGGTTTGTGATACTTCCCGGGTGCCCAAACCGAAGTAGGCGGTCTTTTTAGGGGGTCACACCTGGAACCTTCGATCTAAAGGTTTGATCCACAAGGTAGTGGAGCAACCTTAGAAGATGCAGTCCTATGGTAGCCGGTGACCAACAATTGGTTCATACGCCATTTGGTGCTTTAGGATCCTGGAGTCCATGTATACCATTGGTTTTGAATCAGGGTTTCCCAACTCCCCTAGGTAGATCCTCTATATCCACCAAACAGGTTAAAGCGTCTGACATTTGCTTTTCATCCTCTTAATTTTGTAAACAACACGCGTGGTGCGAGAAGGCATTAAGTAGGACTTCCCTGGCAGTGCTTGTATGCACGTGGTCATGTGAAAGAATTTCGAGAGGGGGTGCTGACTCTCCCCACCCTCGGCCGTACCAGGGCATAAATATATACATGCATGCTTGAATCTCATTAATTGCTTTATCTTGTTTTGCTTCACCTCATTTCTATTCGATTTGACTCTGAATCCACCTCTATGTTTGCTTGCACATACGTATTAGCCTCTCTGTTCCAATTCGCTCTATGTGCTTGTACTTTTGCTATCCGCTAATAAACTGTAGTCGCCGCTTCGTATTGTCTTCTGGATTCATACACCGTTGGAATTTATTTAATAATGGTTATCAGGGTGGTTGTTAGACGAACCCTAAGGAATTATCTCAAAACCAAGCCACGACAATCTATTTACTTTCCTAATTGTTGTGGTATGTTAGAATACATAGAAATGAGTGATTCATGATAAACAGTTTTTAATCTAGAGACTTTGTCAAATTACATTATGTTTAGATACTAAACATTTAATTACTTAATATTATGTCTGGATTAGATTTCATGTACTCAGATTTATTCAAAATAGATTACTTTTTATCTAGTTCAATTAACTAATCATAATTAATTCGGTAATTATGAAAGTGAATTTTCATGGTAAAATTTTGTAACCGCTTTTAGCTTTGATATATTTTAACAATTGCGTAATAGATGTTTCAATTGAATACTCTTGACTCATATCGATGACCTAAAATGCATTTCATATATATTTGCTTTATATAATGATCATTCTATCTTTTTAATTAATGAATGTTATTTGTTAAATTTGAATATTTGTTTTAATGTAAATTTTGAAGCATTGATAATATTCCGATACTTGTTTTAAATTAAGTCTTAGTTAGTAAATAAATATAGAGTTATATATCTTTAATTAGTTCCTATAAGAATCCTAGTTGATTAGTATAGATAAGAGAGGAAGAAAAATTTGGATGCATTAAATAGTTGTTTAATCCGAATTTGGGACTTATCATGTATACTTGCTACATTCAACGCAACCTCTAAGAATTCGCTTCAACATGTACGGTCAATAGTTTACAATGTATAGAACTTCTAAGCATGGATGGAGTAGATGTTCAATATTTCTCGGTTGCCAACGATAATCAGATTAACATTATTTTCTGAAGAAAATGTTCTGTGAATGAAGATAAAGCTATGTGAAATCCACATGATTCACTTAAAAAGATGATTCTTTCAGCCTGATTGCAAAATATGAATTTAAAAGAAAATCACTTATCAAGTGTATTAGAAATAACTACCACAGCCCTCTGAAGTTAATGTTAAATAAACGATCATTAAAATGTTTATTTGTCATCTAAATACCATCGAATGCATTACCCCATGTGCGTAACACTTCGTTTTATACTACTTATAAGTAGGTAAAGTGGTTTACCATAATTCATAAAACGAAAAAATTCTGTCCGATTACTTTGAATAAATCGCTTTCTGTGATTCATTATTTTCATCCCCGAAACCTTCCGACCAGAAATTCCGAACAGTCTTTCAATTTTTTTTAATTATTCTAATATAACCAATTATTTTAAAAAAATCTGCGGATTTAATGAATTTTTCTCCAAGTTCCGAACGCTGAAATTATTCGTATTAGTACTATATGAAATAATTATATATAGTATACTGCTGTTTTACGCATGCCAACAAACACTAACACCTTAAAATCTATACCGATTATAGTCAACAATGAAATGATTGACGGAACTAATATACTTCAATGTTGTTCTGTGGTAAAAGTCAGTAAATGAAAATCAAAAGAACCCATTTGATATTATAAATTTCAATGGCTCCAACATTCTTATTTAGACAAGCTTTTAACGTCTACGTAGTAAGGTCGTTCCGATTAGAAACTTCTGACTTTCTCTGTTTGCAACTATTAATGTTGATATATGAATCATGACTGCTTTATGCAATGATTAATAGTGAAGAAATCTTCCGAGTAATTTGCTTTGTATTTCTAATGAATATTAACAATAGTAAATATGAAGAAAAAGGTTTGAAATTCTATACTGAGCTATTGGGATTCACTTACCCGTAACTTTTAATTAGCAGAATTTCCATTTGTTCGGTGTAGTAAAGTGATCGCTCATCCACCTGTATGATAATTTTTAAAATACACGATTCCAAAGTCTAACTTATTTTTATGTTCTGTGATTGTGGTTAAGACTTTTCAAGTATAACCCGAAACGTCGTGATAAATAGTATGTGATGCTACTTGTATCTAGTTGACAATTCATCATTTTGTTAAGGGCATTGGACAAATGTTATAAAAAACAAGATTTGTAACCCTTTGGGGGTCAGTTATCTTTGATCATTGACGTTCATATATTCGCCATGTTATTGTTTACTATACTACAGTCGAAATATATATCATGTTTTATTCGGCTAAAAGTCACAATCTTAATAAATGAAAGTTAAAATAAAGTTAATAAATAGAAGACATACGAATATGTAATTTATGTCAACATCTACCAGGATTTCATGGTAAATTACATCCAAAACAGAAACTTATTTTAAATTTTTGTTAGTGGTGAAATAGATAATTTGACTCAACAAAGTGTACATGTTTACATTTGATTCCTAATTAGAAATGACAATAGGGATCAGAGTGCTTTTAAAACATACACATCATTTTTATAAGTTGTTAATATGTATTACGACTTATTTGACTGATTGGTTTGAGGAAATCGGACCTAGGAATGGTGTAAGATGTCGTAGCAGAGGGCACTTATAAACTTCCATAGATTTTGATCCACGTTTCATCATACAGGGGATACATTTAGACTAGTGAGTTGGAATCCACTGATCCGCATTACCGATTTCATTCAACTAGCATCGTAAATGAAGCAGTTCTCTTACTGATGGTAGCAATTAATTTTCTGGCTGTAGTGAGTTGCCTCAGCGGTTCAACGAAACTATGTTCTAAATTCCTTCTTTTGAATCTATTGTGAAATTTGGTCTCAATAACCAAAAGATATTTTAATCTTTGGATAACCCTTATCCTGATTTGTAAGATCAGAAAATGTTTCCTTTCTGAAAGCTACTTAAATTAAACTAAACCCACTTTATGTGAAGGTAACTGAATATCATTAGCTTGTCCTACTGAGTATTGGTACAATATAAATCAGCTCAATGATTTTGAATAGAAAATGAAAACGGCCTCATTTGGTACTTTTTATTGTTGTATTTTAACTCCGTCTGGAGCTCCCCTGAGGCTACTGCCGGTGCCAAGGAGGATTAAACACGGGGTTAGTGACCCCATCCCGTAGAAAACTAGCTGGCTAAAAAAGCTTATTCCTCTGTTTTACTACTATGTTTGATTTCAGATTTTTTAGGAGCTATTTGCTAGAAATTCGACATTTAAGGAGAAACATAACAAGTATTTTTAATCCATATGAATAAAATGAAGAGTCGCTGCATTTCTGATATAATCCTAAGCAGTAATTAGTTAAAAAACATTCAAATTTAGTTTAACACTACTTATGAAATAAATGTAAAAAGTCAGTATTAAATTTAGTGAGGTAGCCAATAAAACATACGGAAAATAATAATATCAATAACGATAAACCTAGTTGGTGCACTTTTAACCATTTTCTTCATGGGTTAATGGAATTCATGTCTCCAACTAGTCAATTCTTCGATTAGCTCATTTTGATACTTTTTAAAAAAATTGGTTCTTGTTTTTATATTCCAATACATATATGTATCTAGTTTACTTAACAGTCTTTAAAAGTCTAAAATCTTTTCTAGCATTTGAAAAAACAAACCGATCTTCAACTTATGGATGCACATTATTCAATATACTTCTTAAAACTTTGGTAATTAGCAACAAAATATTATGTTTTACCCGGTTGTTCATTTATTACTATCCACTTTTCAGTTAAATTCAAATGTGAGCTAGTTGTCATGACAACTTTGCATTTTCAAAACTATTCAATGATTGAAATTATATTTTCATAAAGTACTTGTTTTTGTATTTTTTTTCACCAGAAGTAATAAAATCAAGAAATAAATATTCATTGTTCTTTAGTAGTTTAAGATGATTTTCAATAATGCAACTTACATAATAAAACAATTTAGAATCTTTTGGAAGTATACTATAATAGAGCCGAACTAATATATCAATTCAATATCCTATTCAAAACAGAAAAAAATAATCTTAATTTCTTTATTGTCACTATTGTTATGTTTCAACTAGAAAATATCATAGGAATTGAAATATTTTTGTAAAAGTTGAACACATTCTTACGTGTTTTCAAGGGATCTAAACAACATACTTAACTTGCGATTGGACACCGACAATGGAATACAGATATGAATAATTTTTGTTTCAATGTTTTAACTATTATCATGAATACTTGTATACCTTTGAATATGTCCAGAATTCACTTGACATAGAATTAAGACATTGAAATATTTCTATCAAATGTTTTGCTAAAAATTCACTGAGGTTTTGGTTGACAGGTACATATCGTGATTTATTGCTTGTGAATGATGTAAATAATTAAGGTTTTGTGTTTCTGTAAAAATTATCGTGATTTTTTATGGAGTTTGCGTTAAAATTGTATGTTATCAGTATGGGACTTTGTGGGGAATAAAGTAATTTAACAGTTGAATTCACGAGTCAATCTAAGCTAGAACACCATTGAAAGCCGGGAAATACTGCACGGCCGTTTTGTTCTAGTATGGAACGTCTACAATCCCCTCAAAGCCCCATACTGATAATAATCATGTGCTCACTAGTGACTAGCTTCAATTTGGATTTCCTTGGGTTCTAGTGAGAAGTCTTAGCCAGTGGAGTCCCTGTCGGTTATGGGACAGTTATCCACCTCAGACAATGGATGAAAATTTGTGCAAGAACATGGATCGATTGAAGTTAGATATTGGTGCCGCTGGATGCCGGCTCATTTGTCTAAAGATTAAGCGTTCTCATGCAAGACCGAAAGATCTGAGTTCGGGTCACGAAACGACCGTCCAGTACTTCCAGGTTTTCAATGGTGGTCTAGCTCAGGTTGACTTGTGAATTCAACTTTTGAAACTGTATGTGTTTGAGAATAATACGTTTTTGTGTAATCGCTTGTGCTGTTATTTAGTTACCCAAACAAAATTAAATGAAATGAAGTACATACACATAAGTCAAGTAGTTTATCCCGTAATACACTACTTTACGACGGTTATTCACTCTCAAAGTGATTCATATTTATAAATACTTTCATCCTAGGATAAAATTAACAGGTTTAATCCCTTAAACTGTATATCAACAGTTAGAAAAAGATTTCTAAAAATATGGATTGAATACAGTAAAATAAATTCTATTAAATAAAGATCAAAAGTTAGGTATTGGGGAACACCTATTTTACTAGCTTTTTTCGATCAACTTGAAGAATTTTCTATTCTATCCTCAAAGTAGAAGACATGATGTATCAAGATATTCAGTGAATACTATTAACAAATATTTGGAAATTATCATGAACATAAGTTTCTGGTCTCATTAACTAACTAAAGATCACAGAAAAGCTCCAGGATAAGACCTTAACTGCATTTATGCACTTTAATCATATAGTCTAGTTTAAACTATCATATTAAGTAATAAAATAATAGGACGTTATTAACTTCTAGGTTTACATACAAAAATACTCCTGAACCTAGATCTTTACAAACAATTGTGTAAAATATCATAATATTCGACATGTATAGTTTAATTTAGCGCATACCTTTTGGTTATTTCTTCTATGACAAATAAATTATTCATTCGAAAATCTTTCATTTTTAAGGATAGTAGGATGCTAAATTCAAATTGTCACAAACTCATGGATCTCAACTATTAAAATTACTATAATATCCACAAAAACCACTTCTGATATTAATCAACATATATTCATTAGTGACTGGTTTCCTGGAGTTCTAGTGAGAAGCAGTGATCAGTGGAGTTCAATCAGATCAGTTGTGAGATAGTAACTCACTGATGACAATGGTGGATGTGTCACTGAATTTTGTGGATTCGTAGAATTTAGACATTAACATCGTTGGATGCCGGCCAGCTCAGTTGTCTGGTGTATAAGTACTCGCGCGCGAGACTAGTAGGTTATGGGTTTGAATCCCGCAAGACGGGGTCGTGGATCCTCACTACTAGGGAGTCCCACAATAGAACGAAACGGCCATCCAGTGCTTCCAGGTTTTCCATGGTGGTCTAACGTCAATTGACTCATGATTTCAACTATTAAGGTTACTATAATATCCATGAAAACCCCTTCTGACACAAACTATATAGTTTAATAAACTTTCGATAACTGGATAAATAAATTTGTATTACCATTGTTTACAAAAAGTGATTCATCACAAAATATTATTATTAATATACTAAGTAAAAATGAACTTACATTGCTGAAATTTCCATCAGAATCAAACTCACCAACATTGATATTATAAAGGATTTTTTTATTAAAGAACCATTTATTGAATGATTAATTTTCTGATATGAATATAAAGATCTTTTTATGGGATATTTCCACTGAAACATTATAAATATATTAAGTGTTCTTTTGAATTTTTCCATAATTGAGTATAGAATTGACTCAATGTTTAATTGAAAATACATTATTCTAATGATCAACAAGAAGAATTCAATTATATCTGTTTTGCTAGTGTTTGTATACAGATCTGTTCTACAAAATGAATGAATAAAGATCAAGAAAAAACAATTACAAGTTATCATACAACTTAAAGGGGAATTTATTGCTCGTATTTGTTCAAAGTTTCTGAATGAATAGAAATGCAATATAAACTTATGAATGTTTTATTTGCTTTTCTTTAGGAACCGAATAAGTGGCTTTTGAGATTATAATGGTTTATATATGTTTGCATGCCGAATAGCTTAGTGTTAACGTCTCAAATCGTGAAGTTGGATAAGATGGGTTCAAATCCTTTTGGAATCATCAGTTCTCACAAGATTTCTAACAAGTGCTAACTTGCATGAAACATAGATCCAGCATTTCCTAGACAAGCTAACAAATATCACGATGAATTTATTACCATTAAGGTAAAATTAAATAACAGGATACTTCTAAGTGGATTAATTAATAAACGATTTGTAACTATACTTTGATGACTGCCTGTTCACATGTTAGTTTTTTTAATCTTTATGAATAATGAAATTGCTCGCTATTATTCAATAAACTGTGATTACCCATAGGAAAGTTAGTTCAGTTCTACTTAGAAAAAACACCGAATTCTTTCAGGAATATACATTTATGTAGTGACTTTAGTAAACAAATAGGTTCAAAAATACTATTTGATCCTTAACTAAAATAGATATATGAAGTCTAGATAATCCATTCAGAAGGCGAAATTCATCGATATTGATGTATTACACATTAGAGCAATGTATTTTGAATTGTTGAGATACCCATATATGATAAATGGAAATGTCAAACTGGAAAGATATAGAAATATAGGAAAAGACGGGTAAGGAGAAAAAAATATAAAGCACAAAACTATGGATATTAAATGTAGATGAATATAATATTTCGCCAAACGTATTGTTACTAATATTGATCTAATTTTTATATGCAATGTGGTGTGATCTACATTGAGTTTTATTACTGTCTTTTATAGTAGAAGTAGATTATCGTTGACAGTTTAATGCAAAACACTCGTTTTGTCCCATTTGAGACTCGTCAGCAGGATGCACCTGCATCTAATTTGATATTTATATTGGGAATTGAGCCTCACAACCTTTCGTTTTAAATACTGAACAAAAGATACACATATAACAATTAAAATTGATCATAACTTGATCGACAATATCAGAGACGGCACCATACAAACCTATTATAAGTTGGACTTGTGATCTTCGTTCTTCTTTGTGTTCGGATCCGTCTAGTTTTATTATTTTATTTCTCATACATAAGTTTCTTTAAGAGGTAATGCATGGTCAAACTACTTAAACTATATTGCGCTAAAATACATTACGCCAATTATTTTAAATTAGATCTTTTTATTTATGATTTCAGTTTGTTTAAGCTCATTACATAAAGTTAGTTTAATCACCAGTAAAAAGCATTTGGAGAATTAGTGAATATTGAGGGGAGTTCAATAACTGTTACCTTTCATTTTAAGACTTTTCAGTTGTATGAACTCATGAAATTAAATTTATAAAATTTACATTAAACATTATTGTATATTATTATATTAATATCAGAAGGGATTTTGTGGATATCATAGTAAATGCAATGTTTGGGACCATGAGTCAGTCGAAACTAGACCACCATGGAAAACATGGAAGAATTGGACGGCTCAGTGATCTAGTGGATAATCGCTCGCGCATGAAACTGTTAGGTCTTGAGTCCGAATCTCATGGGGCGGGATCGTGAATGCGCACTGATGAGGAGTCGCATAACAGGACAAAACGGCCGTTCAATGCTTCTATGTTTTCCATGGTGGCCTAGCTTCAACTGACCCATGATTTCAATCATTGAAATTATTATTATATTGTTTACTGAACCAATTATCATTTCTTTAAAAAAGGTTTCATAAAAAATAAATTCAAATCATGATTTTGGCAATCGACTGTCATGATACCATTTAACTTTGAGAAAATGTATAAATACTGCATGACAATAATTACATTTAGTGAAGAAACGAAAGAAAATTTGTAGATCCTGGAAAATTTTATAAATTTCTAAAAAAAACTTCATCGATTATCACAATCACTATTTTCTGAAATTTGTTGAGTATATTTTTGAAGATATAGTCAATTAATCAATTAAAAAGAACAATAAATAGTCGAGGGATGTAATTTTCAGCTACCCTGATATTCATGTTTTACGCATTAGGGAAAACGTTTTCACACTTCTCTATTATACTATTGTATAAAGTTTGAATTGGTAAATTGCTGGAAAAAACCCACGAGGTGGTTTATCGAGCACAGATTTATGCACTCAGCTTTCAGTCATAGTTAATATTTAGGGTTGGTGGAACTATTTAGTTGTCCATACTGTAGTAGACGAGGTAGGATTCGAAATTAATACATGAAAGTTGAACATCGTAACTATTAAGACATAACATATGTCGGTTATTTTTCAATTTAAAAACGCTTTACAGCAGCAATTATACCTTAGTTAAAAATCCTGAACAATATCTTCATACTGTTAGTAATTCAATCAAATTTTTAGCAGTTTTAGTTATTTCCGTGTGCTATTCTCAAATTCATAAAGACAACAAATAGGTGATGATACTTTTATGCTATCAGTATAAATTACAGTGAACCAGTCAAAATGTATGTATATAATACTCTTAGTTATTACTAGTCATGGAAATTTGCAATATATTACGAACTTAACAACTAGCTTATTCAGAATAACTGAGCCTAATTTGCTGTAAGGTATTGGAAGGTCAATTTTCACACAAGTTTCGTTGTTATTCTAATAACTCAGCTACATGGCTTTAAGATCAAAGCCCAACATATACGAGTTAATTTTTTCAAACACCATAGAAATAAGTAAGTAGTCGTTTTTTTGCAAAATTCACACTTATTTATCACATATATCATTCTACGTCTAAAGCCAATACTATCAGTATTTTCCTTGTTTGAATTTATAAAGAAAATTATATTTCAGGTATTATTTATTCGTAAAGTACGTTTTGTAAACAATATACATAAAATAACTGGATAACTAGTTTTTATCGGTGGCTAAACCTATGTATGATTGTGTTACATATTTTCGGCTAGCGAATATCCAACATGCATCAATCTTGCTAAAATGCATTAGTTGAGATTAGACTAAAATCTGGACACTCTCACAACAATAACCTTTGGAAAATATTCTACTTTCAACTTCATTAAGTCAAAAACCACTGATACAACACTGTGTGAATGAAAAAAATGTGTAAGAACGACAGTTTGCTGCCTACAATGATCACTAGTTTTATAATATGGAAACTAATAATTTGTAGAAACATAACCCTCATCTATACATGATATTGTAAAATACCTCTATTATAATACATAACTGAATCAAACATAAATGAATATTTCATGCGTTTTGAGCAAACCATTTCTATTATGTCCTCTACAAACTTTGTTACTGTTAAAAGCTAATTGAGCTTATATCTGAGCTTTGCTTTCGTTGTACGTGATCGAGAGCACCGTCGTTTGTCTCAAATATAATTTTACCAACAAAATTCTCTGTCGAAAATTTCTTCGTTACATAAACTCAACTTGCTGAATTACACATAAAGTAAATTATACAATTAAAGTTTCTTTTATCAATTCAGAAAATTGTGATACTACTTTTCGTTTTCGAAATTCCTAACTAAATCTTGATTAAGTAAACGAATATATGTAAGCGGTAGGTAGTTTACATTATTATATACGGTTTTTCAAAATATATTATTTCAATCATAGTCCTACTATATAGACAGGGGAATAAATTTCGTTGCAAATTGATATAGATAGAATGGTCGATGTAATTCATAGAATATTGCTTACACCAGTGTGCTGAGTACTACTGATACGGACAAATATAAGTAGTATTTATCAGGAATTGAAAGTACAATGAAAAGGAAAGAACGAAAAATTAAAAATAGTCGAAATAACGACGTAAATGGTAGGACAATGGAGTTTGTACGGAACAACTGCAAATGCAGTGTGTAATTTTTCACACTACAGTACATTGGTTTACCTTAACCAAATTTTCGTTCATTACACTACTTCTTCCTAACTGATGAAATTCGATCAGTAAAAGTACTTAGGTTTGAATAGATGTGATATAGGATATTTATAGGTGTATAAGTTTTATCATTAATTTTTATAAGTGAAAGATTTGATTGTAGAAAATTAATACAACAGAATTGATGAATAAATTGAACATATAAGTGTAAGTTTTAAATACCGAGAGGATGTTGAATATATTTAATGGATCTAGAACTTTTAAAATAAACAACATACAATGAACATCTCATTCACCTTTCTCTTCACATGTACTTTTTCAAATGAACTATCTGTGGAGAAAGAAATCGTGACTAACCTGTGATTGCCCTATGTAGCTGAAACCCTCATCATAGAAAGTTTTATTTGCTAGATAATTACAATAAATCTACCGACATTTGCTCTTCAAGTTAATTTGATTTTTACAATATTTTTTTCAAACTATTAAATCAATTTCATGTATTGTTAGACTGGTTACTTGTATCTTTGATTATCTTTAAATTGGTTAAATCGTACGCATAGAAGTCTACTTCAATCTGAATTATTTTATTGAATATTATATTTTTAAGTTTAATTATCTTGATCCATTATCTCTTTTATTTCAAACTTCCATTCTCAATTTCATCAAATGAACTAGATTATTTATTTAATTGTAATCTTAATACAATTGATTATAAACTGAATCTTTTGATAGTAAATGAAAAGCTTCAAATATCAATAAAGTTTTACTTTATTTTACTAAATATTTCTATGATTGAACTATTTCAAACTTAAATAAACCTGACATTAGTAAAACTGAATCAATAATCCCTTGTTATTCAACAAATACCAATTGTTCATGATTCATGTGACATAAAATGACTAACATACTCTCTAGTTTGACAATGATCATGTAATATATATTCAATCGAATAGTGCTTCCAACGAATGTGAATAAAACTCTATCCCTCTCTCGATATATATATATATATATATATATATATATAAACTTAGTCAATCAACTAGGTTTTTCAAATTATTCATAGAGATTAGTTTATGATATAGTGTGTTCTAAATTCAAGAAAATAGTTCATTACTTAAACTCATATAAACTAGTAAATGAATATTGTGAATAGCGAAAGAAATTACTTCATTCCCATTGGTTACTTCTGTTAACATTCCATTTATGAAGGATACATTATTTCAAGTTTGATAAAAAGAAGAATTTATCAAATTTTGTTTATTTGATACTGAAATTTAGAATTTGACTTATGGTTTTATTTTATGAAAATAAAATTCATACTACGTTTTAGCTTCTGTACGTAATGGAACTAATGTATGTGTATTGTTTAGATGTTTTGCCGATTGCGTACAATTACTTGGCTAAATGAAATTCTTCCATGATTTGCCACGATCAGATTAATTTCACAGTTATTTTTAAAAATTGAAATGGTTATTTACAGAGATGAAATTTGATTTTATTATTCTAAATAAAAGTGGAAAGTTAAAAGTGTTTTGAAAAGATATTAGATTGTCAAAGAAGTGCGAAGAATTGTAAAGTGCGATACCACACTGCAGTGTTCAATGCTGTAAAGATAGACTGAATTTCTAATTATTATATCTCCTTAAAATTCGTTTTAACCATGGTCTTTATCCATTAAATACTTCATAATTGTGTCGTAAGCGTAATTCTACGCAATTCAGCGGATTTCTGATACTCTCATATTATTACAGTGATATTAGAATTTTTAACCATCTTACCTTTAAGCACGCTGTATCGAGCCACTTAGATTATTGTCCATTTTATAAGGTGATTGGTAAGATTTGGTAACCACTAAAAACGGACAGGACAAACATTAAATTGGTCACTAATTAGTAGTTGAATAATTCTGAATATCTCCCAGTCCTTCAAAAGGTCAATCGCAAGATAATTAACTCAGTGATACGTGTCAAACTGTTGATACATTTTCTAATATTTAGTAAATATTTATCTTTTTATTTATAAATGAGGTAAACATTTTTGTTATCATTTAATGGTGAAAATCAACTTTCGACTAAACAATGTCCATTAAACCAATATTTTGGAGAGTAGTTAAGGAGTGAATTACTCACAAATCTAAAAAAAGCATTTGAAACCTGTGAAGTTAATCGCGTCATCGGTGGAAAATTTCCTTCCCGATGACATTCTAAAAAATCGCCAACTGGCTGATTTCAGTGTTTTGTCGAATAAATCTATCGAATTTTACTAGGCTGTTGTACCTGAACATCGTTGCCTGTAACCGTACTGAAGCTTCTCTAATGAAGATCAGTAAGTTATTCATTGTGTTTTGGTTCTCAATAATGCTTTACCTAATGTTTGTTCTTGATGAAAATTATTATTATGATGAACAGCTTGCATTAATCGAAAACAGATACATTCACTCAGTCAACCAATCGATGGATATATCTGCGTTTCACTAAGCAAATTGTTATTATAAATATACCTTGATTGCATGAGAAAAAATGATCTGAATGTTAACTAGTCTTATATTACAACCAAAAGCTTAATCTTTATAGAGCATTTTGAGAAAATTTATGCATTTCGGAAGTCTTCCTGTAAAGTCATGAAAGTAGGTCAACTGAGTAAATAAGTCCAATTTCTAAATAAAAATATTACATAGGTCAATGACTTAAGTTAGAAATTTGAATCACTGAATGGCGGCTTTTCATCGTTAAGTTAATGAAATCTTTTCAAAGTCTGAAATGTTTAGGCTTAAATCCCTGTAGAATGTGATTTAACTCTTCTGAAGTGTCACATGCATACTGAAGGAAGAAATAGTTGCCCTTTGTTCTCAGATTTTTACTGATTATCAAGCAGTAATCATTGTACCAGTATCATTAATCTATTAATTCATGAGTTTACTTTTGTGAACTAATTTAAGATTGTAATTAAATGCATACACAACTCTTCATAATTACTTCAAGAATGGTCTCCCTAAACTAGAAAGTGGCAGTTAGGTTTCATTGCTTATAACTGTCCATTTTTCACATTTTAAGGAAGTGTGTAATACAAGTCAGTAAATTCTATAATAAAGAGAATATTCATAGAACGACATACATCTTATAAATTTATTTAACTATAAATTAAGGGGATATAATTGAGCGTTTTAGTAGTTTAAACTTACTGATCAAGTAAATAGGTGTATGAAATAAAAAGTGGAATAGTTTTCATTTAGTATAAATGTAATTATTATTATAAATAAACACAATATTTATTCAGTATATTCAAAGCTGTTCCTATCGATATAGTAAATCAACACCGAATGCGGTTATCACTAGTTAATTATCAAAGTAAATAATTTTATACACTGCAAACAAATTGATGTACGCTGTGGTAGAAAATTACAAATGTTACAAACAGCATACACGCACTTGTAAAATGAATTCATTAAGAAACATCACAATATATAGCAGTCCTTTTGAAATCCGGTATCAAACATTGAGATGAAGTCAACTCAAATTAATACAAAGATGAACTACAAAATTTCGACAATAAATTCAAATTTAGTTTGTTTTATACCCATTCCATCATATTTGGTCTTTTATATTTATGTTAATATGAATTCAATAGAATTAGAAAATAATTTCATATATTTCGTTCAACAATTGGTCAATTGACAAGGAATGAGAAAGAGAGAATAATGATGAGAGATTTAGATTTGATAAGACTATAATATGGTAGTTATTTAAATCATGTTTCCAGTCATATATATTAAGAATAGCTGTTGACTAAATAAACAGATTTTCATGAGAGAAACCTATTTCTAGTTAAAAACTGGTTGTTTGATATAGTTTTTATTTTTGAAATTTTTTTTCAATACTGAAGAAACATCATCAGCTAAAGTATCATTAAAACTAAAGAGTGCTTAACAACTGTTTAGCCATAAGTTAGTGATTTTCAACTGGATTTATCAAATATACCAGGTGGGGTTGAACTTTAGACTGTTAGTTTTTCTAGTTAGTGTTAGTACATAAGGAAATCTTTCATGCTAGTTTCTCATCTTGTTTGTAACACCACCTTAAGCCCATCTGTAGCTACTACCGGTCCAAAGGAGGAGCGTTGGGCATGTGGTTAGCGATCTTATCCCATAGAAAAACGGTGACCGGAAAAAAACCCTGAACTTTCGTCTCATTTAACTTTGAAGTTCTTTGTAGCCGCATGGATATGACGCAAAGCTTAATGTCATGGTGCTCTTGATGAATTAAGATATTTTGTTTTATTGAGAAAAGGTTTAGAATATTCACTGAAACTTTTTTATGGCGCATCTGCTGAACTATGGAAATTTCTTTGCTTTTTAATCTAAATGAAGTTTAATTAAAGTTGGACAGTGGCTAGCAGCGGCATCTAGAGAGCTTCTTTCATCCTGTCTTAGATTCACCAGATGGATATACTTGCATCGATGTTAGTGCTCACGCTGAGATTTTAACCCAGAACATTTTTCTTCAAATATCAATCGCATTATCCACCGAGATAAGGAACGTGAACAACCTATGGCTTTCAAGTGTTTGAATCATCTAGATGTTGATTTTAAGAACTAAAGTTGATTGGCGTATTCGCATCCTGTTCAGGCACAATTACATTGTAGAGGCCACCTGGATGAGACGCATACATACCGATTTACATCAAGCTTGCGAATTGAAAATTGAATTCTTTCCTTTTTTGAATCACTATAAAGGTTTTATAGTGTACTGTGAATCACTGAATGTAGAAACAATGCATATCTACTTTTTAGCTTAAAAATGTGATTTTCGATACAGACTCGTTTTGGATGTGTGAATAAATCCCTTTTGATAAAGTGATTATTATGATATGTTCACATTTTCTAATCAATATTAATTTTTAAAACTTTTATATAGAGACATACATTAATCCACTAGTTTTTTCTTTTCGAACTTTAGATCTTCACACTACCCTCTCACTGTATAATCCATTCTTTTAAACACAGCAATTTTTATTGTTTGTTGATTACGTGAATTATGGTTGGGTTTAAGCAGTCGTAACCATAACAAATTGTCTTATCTTGAAAAATTTGTCAAAGTAAATATAAGTTTTCGCACAAAGATGTCCTTAGAAGGAAGTTAGCTGTCAGATTATTGTTAAATGACGAATACCAATGTGAATTAAGTTTGACTCTATATACGTATTCGTTGTTAATATTGGTAATAAGAATGTGGATAGATTGCCGGAAGTGATAATTGAGGTCATATTTATTCTGGCTGATATTAAAATAAAACGAGTAGTACTAGCATAACTCAATGTATACTTACTTAATAATTATTCAGTCAAGTGTTAAAAAGTAGTGTGGTTATATAAGTTAGTATTTCAGAATCAGTTAGTTTTTCAGATTCAAAATACAGTAATTAGTATGCTAAATTCTCAGTGGATGGGAATCACTGTTAAGCTGTTTATTTTCTTTAATATCGATCAAATTATATTAACTAATGCTCCATATCATGGCAATTAGCACATTATTTTACGAGAACAAAACTTCTTGGTGCCTAGAAGAAGATGTCGGAAACTATCTTGTTATCTTTAGAAATGTTTTTGGATACGTCAATACTCGATTTATATATATATATATATATATATATATATATATATATATATATATATATATATAGTTAAGAGTAAAAAACACAGATGAACATTCCCAAATTTGCATATAATTTAATGCTTTAGAATAATGTAAAATCCTGATAGAGTAAGATAATTTAGAAACTGGTCGGTAACAAAAATAATTCTAAATACACTCTTATTCATCAAATAATAACTGTTAAAAATTAATCACTAAATACTAATAAAGTTTGAAGTAGAAAGGTTATGAAAGATCATTACAATTGGGCGTTTAAACTTTGAACACGTTTCATCCATTAGTAATTAATTGGTGATACACAACAAATGTTCATGTAGAATTCAAGCCTTATGAAGTAATTTACACATATTACCTATCAGTTATTCTAAATTATTGTATTCAGTGCATTACCACCTTAGATACATGGATAAAACAACTTGTGTTAGAGGCTGTATACAACAATTAGTTTTGTAAAAGTTCAATTGTATATAATAATAAATCATATTATATCAGTCTCATGTACGAGATGGTATTCAATAGTGTTGAGTATTTAGTAAAATCGTTAGAGAAGGTTAAATCTCATTGAAATCATGAACCAATTTATGTTAGACCACCACTGTGTGCGGCAATTACCAACCAAATACGATGGTAGATGGTGGCGCAATGTCGTGGATTGAATAAAGTTGGAAATTAACATCATTGGATGGTAGCCTAATAGTTTAGAAACTAAGCATTCACGCGCGAGGTTGACGATGGTGAGTCTAATTCCTGCGTGAGGGATCATGGATGCACATTGCTAAAGAGTCACAGACTGGGATGAAGCGATTGCACCATGTGTCTTTGTTTCCACTGGTGAATAAACGTAGACCGGTTGGCAAAATTATTTCAATTTATTTAATACTTATCTTAATTTATATATGGATCATTTGTAATTTATTTGCCAAAAGGTTTAACTTTCAGTGTTTAGCATTCATTTACCTTTTCCTAAAAACTAGAGTATAAAAATACAGATATTAGAAAACTAATGGTATTTTAATGCGTTTTTTAAACTATCCAATCCGATTTTAGCAATTTCGAAAATGATTCTTTCTACAAATCAATCCTGATCGACGGATATTCATCTTCAAATGTGCTGACGTTAGTCTTATCTTGTTTTCATTGAAATATATGATGATGTAACTTGATATTTTTATTTACGTTTTGTAAGAAGTTGTATGGAAAGTTGACTTTCTACACTTAAAATTTGTTTGAGTATTTGATTCATTCATTCAAATGTTTTGTGCATTTTAATATTGTTTAAATGTGTATCTACGTAACTATAGTGAATAATAAATAGCGATATAACGAGTTAAATGTCATATGATCAAGAATATCAGTAAATATAGTTTATAAGATTTGGGAAATAAAACTATTCTACCATACCTTTTTTCTTCATTTTAAAATGTCTGTTAATTTTACCATACAATTGTACGTGTATTTTGACTAAAAATAATTTTGTTAACATAATAGTTAGATAGTCACTAACTAACGACTTTTGTACTATCATATCATACAAAGTGTTTTATCGTAACTATCATTTATTCTTCATTTTATGGAACTTTAACCAACACAATTTTAATGATAATCGGTTAAATTATTAAGTGACTGAATCTATTTTTAACTTCTGCATTGTTTAAACTAATGTCATTTTTTATTTATTAAGATCATGAACCGATTGATGTCAGATCACCTTTAAAAACCTGGGAGCACTGGACGGCCGTTTCGTCTCATTGTGGAACTCCTCAGCAGTGCGCATCCCACAATAAGACGAAACAGCCGTCCAGTGCTTCCAGGTTTCCAAAGGTGGTCTAACATCAATCGGTTCATAATCTCAATAAAAAAACTTAATAATCTCCACAACCCCTATATACTAGTAATGTCAATTTATTAAACTGTTAAGAATCTATTTATCTTGATATAGATGAAAACACATTCATAAAATAACTGTATATTTCAATTGCTAAACTATTATTCATGTTGTTCATATATGCACGTTAATGACATGTGTTTTGTTATTTGTTTGTTTGTTTGTTATTTTACAAAGAATGCAGTGTACTTTGTAATTTGTTTTCTTTCAGACTAAGAATATTGAAATCATTTACATTATTTCCATTTTTTAATTATAAAATAATCCATTAGTTAACCTGGATCGATTGATATTAAAATTTATTTTTCTATACAATAAATTTCATTAGAAAATAAAGTTGACGATTTCGGTTTGATGAACGAACTTGGGATTTGAATTAGGTCTGCTTACTAAAATGTATGAAGGTTTTGCATTAACATTATTAGACAACACTAAGTTACAATCAGTTTTCAAGAACTTTGAGAATTTTATGGTTCTGTTTAATTTATTTGCATTAAATGAAGAGACTACTAGTTCTCAGTTCATTCTTGTAATAAACAATTCTGAAATTGACTCAGCATTATTGTATCTACTTGAATGTTTACAAATTATTAGGGATTCGAGTTGTGGTATATCGATTACTATTAGTATTATAACTATAAAACAATTATCTTGCCAGTCACTCCAACACTAAGTATTTATTCACTGTATTATAGTTGGTACAGTTGTTTATTTAACGAATCAAAACGTTACTCGTGAATAACGAATTGATGAAAGTTAGAACACTACTGGTAACCAAGGTGCGCTAAACGGTCATATCATCCCAGTATGGGATTCTTTAAAAGTGCTTATTTATGACACTACATCCAGAACTCAAATCTAGGACCATGAGTCTAGCACGCGAATATTTGGCGTCCAAAGGTGTTAATGGCTTATTTCAATCAACTCATGATATGGAACAACCCTCACTTAACACTTCATTGGTCATAGTTTCTCTGTGGAACTTTGAGAGTTGATTTGAGGTTATTATACGGGGATTTTCGGAAATGGTAGAATTTTCGTGTGTTATGGATGTATTTTACTTGAACAAAACAACAATTCAGTGCATCCAAATCTTCAATGTTAATCTAGTTAAAATCGATTCATTATTTACACTATGAAAATCTTATAATCTCTACAAATCTCATTGTAATAAAATTATAAATTATTTCATCTTTCAGAAAAACAAAATCAACAAAGTTAACATTTTACTGTCGACTTTGCTAAGGGTATTTTTTTGAAATTAAAATAGGAGTGAATGAGAAAAACACCTATTCTATCCTTTTGCAAAGTCATGTTTCAATTAAAATGTGTATTGTTTAATGACATCGTTACATCATTTAAAACAGAACAGAAGCTTTAAAAAATTGAAACGTTACCACAGAAACCATGAATGAAGTGAAGTTTTTTTCTTTAAATTTTAACATGATGTCAATTGCATTCATGTGATTTTTAATGTTAGAAAATGCACTTTAATAAAAGCGCTTTTTTAACCTAACCTGCTTTTTTTTCAAAACAGTGACATGGTAAACGTTTAACATATCGTTACATTATTATGCTAGTTAAAACTTATTGAACTCCTCGTACTTTCTTGAGTGTATTTCATTTAGATTTCTGAAAAAAAATTATTTTGTTTCTAAAATCAGGTTTTACACCGATCGCCTGCTCTTTGAGTGAATGTATGCTTTCAAATACTATTCGTCATAAAATGTTATCGCCAATATGTATAAAAATCAAATATGAAACTCCTAGGTCCTAGAATGGATTACTAGAGTATTTCAAAGGGAGGAATACTGGATAATTTCAAGCTACAATGATATTGTTGGTCGCTAGTCATTGATTTTCAGTCAATCTCATTGCCAAAATCAGCTTATAATAAAGCATATTTCAAAGCTGAGGAGCTTTCAATTGAATATTGTGATTTCTACAACATAATAATTGTCATTAACAACATTAAATATGGTGATGATCATTTTGAAGCCAATCAGATCAAACTGTATTTGGATATCTAAATAACTTTAATGAAGTCAATGCATTATGTCTATAATCTGTTGTAAATATTATGTTTAATTAAATGTCCAAAGAATTCTGTTTCTCAGTTAACACAGGTTTTAGTTAAATGTTCAACTCATAATCATTATGGTTTACTTAGGTTTTTCATGTATTAATAATAAAACATGATGCGATATTTTATGGGTAAGCTTAATTCACAGTTCTGTTCTAACAAAATAATCAGTAGTGAACATGTTTATGAAATGACGTGGGAACATTTGCGATTAATATAATGCATAAATTGTCAGCAGAATCATATATGTATATGCATATATATTCGGGAAAGATGACCAAAGACAAAAATGTGGCTCGCAACAAAGTTTCGACCGGCAACCTTCAATTGATCTAGGTAATAATCTACTAAATGAACAACAGGACCCCATTACCACAGAGATTTTAATTTCGTTTGTGTTGTGTTAAATTACCATGTGAATAGCCAATAAGATACTAATTATATATATATGTTAGTTTGCCGCTGTTTTCTTCTTTTATCGTTCTTCATTCTAAATAAAATGTGACATTTAAAATAAAACCCAGGAATATAATTTAGACAAATATCATATTACGTTTATTCATTTACTTCCTATACAAAAGTACTTTATTAATAGACCGGGTCATTTAAAGATTGTTCAATAACAAAGCCAAAAGTTAAGGAATATGTGTGAACTATGTGATGATGTAACGATTTGGTGATACATTATCACTAAAATTAAAAAAAACTCATTTGCTAAGAAGATTTATCGTATTATTTTCATAATGATTAGCCATGTGGTTTTTCGTTTAAAGTTGATCACCACAATTTTCAAAATGTCAGTGATGAATAAATGTAATTTGTAGTACAAAAGTAAATCTTATTTTTACATCAAGAATAATACTTATCAATATCACAATCCTGAACCCAAAATAATATGCTACATCCAGCTGACTTGTCCCGAATAGGACGAAACGTGCATCCTGGATTCCAGTGCAAGCCATTATCCATATTTACTTATAAAGCTTATGACCTAAGGCAATATCGAAGCAGTCCGCACAGAATGCACATATTCCAATAAGAGACTGATTATTTGCAGTCTTATATAACAATGAAAAGATACAAGTAAACAACACCAAGTGAATTTAATATGCTACAATTTTTGCCATTATTTTCATTTCGTTGAGGAATTCATTTAACTATACTATACAAGAATAACTAGATAAATACAGTTCTATATGATATATATATTCAAAGGTGAATAGGTTGTAAAATGTATAGATGATTAATAAATATTATTAGTTACTTTTATCAGCAGGATATAAACGTGTATTAAAAGATGTAGTGGATTAATTAGTATTGAAATTGTTTCGGCTTGATAGATACTAATATTGTATTTCATTTTAAATCATATTTAAGCATAGACATTTGTAAATAGTTTCAACTACACATTTTAATTGTCATTTAAATTAACCTAGGCAACTAAATTTTGGACATTATTCATATTGCCAAGTAGTAGTCAATGGCATAATTATTTGACAATTTATTAATTTTGTAATAATATATCATACATAGTTGCTGTATTATTAAATTATTACTATTGTAGATAATTTGTGAAGTGTTATATCTTTTGAATGCTTAACATACCAAGCTATTAAAAGTTCACATTAGTAAACTAAGTTATTCAGCTCTTGATTAAGATCTAATTTTCTTTGAAATCCAATTAACACAACAACCGTTAAAGGTGAACGCTAAAAGGGAGAGGTAGGTCATGAAAGAATTCAGACATTTGAAAAAATAGGCAGTGCTAAGTGATTTGAAAACCGAACCAGATTGTTTGCACTGAGGTTGAGTTGTATGATATATATATATATATATATATATATATATATATATATATATATATATTTGCATAATTAAAAAGGGTTAAAGTGAAGAGAAGAAATTTTCCCATTCTCATGACTACAGAGTTTGGTTAATTTTTACAGTATTGATACCTCAAAAATTATTGAGAAATGCAAATGATTAAATAAAAATTTGAGTGTTCTGTAGAACAGAATATACGTTTCGCAGTATTTTGGTTTACTTAATGGACCTAAGTAATTTTATTTTTAAAAAGTGAGATACTTATGTTGGATTACTATATTGATATTGTAAACCTCACTTGAAATTGCTCCTTGAAGAGATGAAACTGGATAATCATATTAGTGAATAAAATGTTTAAGAATATATAAACTACACTTCATAATATCAGATCACAAGAAAAATCAACAAACGATACTGCCTTGATTCACTGCACATGAAACGGACTTAAAACAACCTCGTCAAAACAGTAACGATAAAGAAACGTATTCTACGTTTACTGTATCTGTAGTATCGGCTAATATGTTAAGCCCTCATATCTTATTCTGGCTTTCGGACATCCTAGTCTATTCATTTTACTTCAATCACATTTTGACCTTGTTAATTATCCGATTATCATTATTGACTGTTTTTATATGAGCGCATATGTGTGTACAATTCCCATCCCATTCATCACATGTCAGTAACTTATATTTGTGTGACTATAAATGTCGATTAAGGCCTAATGAAACGGGAGTTGGCGCACGCGCCAACTCCACCGCGCGTCGTTTCGCTTCACTCTGTTCCATTCGCTTCATATACAAAATATATGTATTCAAAAGTCCATTCTCGTTATTTGACTTATTTAATTCCGTTATTGACTAACGCGATTTAAGTCGATGATTATATACGAGGATAGGTGACATATACATTTCATTAACAATCATTAATACGATCAACTTGGAGTCAGAACTCAGGCCACTAAAGTGGAGAGCCCACCAACAAACATCTTCCAATCTAAAAGTCATTTATAATAATGAGTAATCGTATTCTTAATCAAAGTTTCGACTTTCCAATATTCAACATTAGCTCTAACGTTATTAATTTTGAACTTTATAGATAATGAATTTAACAGTTATAAAAATTGATTTAACTCTCCCTATTCGTTTATTTTTCTTTTTAAGTGAGTTTCTCAACTAAAATTGATCGGACTTATAAAGACTCTACATCAAAAAGATCTAGGATATCGACTTAACTTCATAGTTATGTTCAGAGAAACTCATCAGACTCCAGTGTTCACCTCGAAAGACAATAAGCTCATAAAATCCTGCATACAAAACAACATTGATTACATAATATGTTGGGAAGAATTATTTTTATTCTCATGAAATAATTGTTAAGTTCTTAGCGATACGTATTAAGTGTCATCATGTATCATATATTGTAATCATCTTTTGTTTTATAAGTCCCATATTAGTTAACAATAACTTTGTTTTGTCAGTCTGCATTTCCATTTCTATAAAGACTTTTAAATGTGTTTTTTTAAAATTCAGTTAGTTGTTAACACTTCATAAATAATTTTAATAGTAATACCATGTTATTCTAATTAAAAAACTGACTTTTCTAATAGTTTGCTTTATTGAAAGTGTTTGATTTACTTAATAATTTCCTATTTACGGTATGCTTTGAGTAAAGAAGTAAATTGTGAAAACATTCTAATCATATTTCTAGAAAACAGTGTGTATAATTAATGATACTGGCTAGAGACGAATAGTTTGCTGGTTTATAGGAAAAGTTCTCGATTCTATATCATTGTAAATATTAGGGAATATCGTAGTTATTTCAAATGAATTCAAGAACATGAAGAATACGCATTTGTAAAGACCGTTGTTTTCCATTCCAGTTGGCACTCCCTCCCTTGTTCTATCAGTCTGAATTATTTTGAGTATTTGAAAAGAAAATCGTTTAAAAATAATAATCAAAGTTCCAAATCACACTATTAGACAACAATGATACATAATTTTGATCACTAACATGTATGGTTATAAATTTGTTGGTGTTCATGTCACTAGCTGATAAATAACCAGAAACTAGACTTGATATTTTGACATGTTTCAAAAATTATTTAAGTATATTTATAGTGCCTTTATTGTTATAATAATCCAATGAATATGAAATAATACCTATCTTATGTCAAACTGTGCCACAAAGGAACACATTGCGTCGATGGTTAGAAACAAACATCAAAAGAATGAATAACAACTAGAAGTAGCTGGAAAGGATTATTCATTCGGGATAACACGTGTAAGTAACTAAGTATGTCGAAAGTACACAAATATTGAAATTACAACTTCACTCATTACTATGGGATTTGATTAAAGTGAGAATAGCTGTGTACAAACTTACATAACAAATTGACTTTTTGGTTTTATGTAAAAAGTTAGTTTCTTTTCACTCAAATACCAGATAATTTGGACAAAATAATATGAGAAAATCTTTAAAATGATAAAAGCTTTATAATGCGTTTACGGTAAAGTTTCAATTTATTGTTTACATCTGAAAGTTATTTACTTAGAAATTCTACTTTGAATAATTTATCAGGTAACCATTTAGTTGAAGAAAACTCCTATAGTTGCTGTTGTCATGGCAATATACCGGATTTCAATTTGACTCATTTGACAGGATGAAAATGTAATCTCACGGTAACTATAACCTACTTTAATACAACTTTGAAGTAACAATATTTTCATCTACAATAAATAATCTGGAGCAGTTTGACAAAAACTAAGTTTCATATATATTGTAACAACTTATAGATAAGCATTTAAGTAGTGAATCAAAATAATTCATAACTATAAATCAAAATAAAACGATTTTATTTTATTTTCTAAACTGTTTGTTTCATTCAATTAGTGAATTGACAAAAAAATAAACACGTTAAGGCATAGTTACAATATAAATTACAGATTTGTTTACTAAATATGTCATTTAGGATAAGAAAAAATTTTGTTTTGCCTACAATTTATTATTCATTGTCAAATTGATATGAATAAATAACTCAGGTTTATTGTTTGGTATATAAAGTAAATAAAATAAAACTTATCTGCCTACCACATTGTTTAATTCTAATCTTATACTATGTATGGATTATATTCATCAAACAGGGAGAAAAATAGTGTTCATAACCAATGTACATATACTGGAAACTAATTTAAGATCGTAAATTACGCAATAATTATTTTGTATTAGTTTAAAAAGTTGTAATAGTTTGCTCGTACTTTTACACAGTAATGTTTTACATCGAGAGCAGCAATTGCAGCATATATATATATATATATATATATATATATATATATATATATAATTAAACTGGAATAACATAGTTTATACATTGTACAATGTATGGCGATCCTTATTCAATAAATTATTTAATTGTTTATTTATAGATGGAACCATATCGATTTTTGTCGATGAATTTAGGATTTATATGTCAAAGTACAAATGCGATTCACACTAGTTAATTTTAATGTATATGTTTTTCTTAACAAACACTTGGATGTGAAACATTACTGCGTTATTATTGAATGCTTTCTAGACCACTAACTTTGGTCGACGCGTGAATTCAACTGTTAAAATTACTACAAGCTCTACGAATTCCTATTCTGTTAGGTATTTATTAAACTATTATACATTAACCACTTCTTATCAAAGAACGCACTAAATATAAACATTTACATATTCATTTCAAAAGTAATGCGACAAAAAAAATCAAAGATACAACTATGGTGAGATTTTCATTAAATTTTAATATTTTGTTGGCTTAGATAATTGAACCTAAGAAAAATCATTTGTGTAGAATAGATGAAAGTGGTTATCTGAACTTCCTAGCTAAGTAAAATTGAATTGGCACTTTAGGCAAAAAGGTACTGTTTTCAAATCCTGGAGTGAAAATCATCTCTGGGATGCAGAAAGATTAATCTCACGAGCCTAAAATAGGACGCAACTCTTGTCCTGGATTTTACTGTCAGCCATATTGATTTATGAGACACTTTCGCCGAAGCGTTCCTCAAAGAATGCACATAAGTCAACTACGACTCATAAAAATTCAGTCCAAATATATCAGGTACCAAATGATCCAAACTATTACAAATTAAACTAAGAACAAATCCATTTGGTATTTGATTGAGATCATGAACCGATTGATATTAGACCATCACAATTGAAAACCTGGTCTAACATAAATCGGTTCATTATCTCAGTCAAAAACATAATAATCTCCACAACTCCTATACTAGTCATTTGGTATTGTTTACATGTATCTTCCTGCTGTTGTTTAGGGCTACAATTGATCTGTTGGCATACGTGCATCCTGTGAGGACTGCCTTGATATTGTCTTAATTCACAAGCTTTATAAGCACACGGTACTGAGTTCGAGTCTCGGAGTGATCATCAACTCTTAGGTGCAAGTACATTCAGCTGACGAGTCCCAAATACGACGAAGCGCGCGTCCTGGATTCCACTGCTAGCAACTACCCATCTTTGACAATTACAAATAGTTTATTGATCGATAACTTGAAATATGTCACTTTTTAAAAAGAGTATAAGGTATGTATCATACTTATAAAAACCCAAAGCTCACAAAAAATTAATGATTTTTATGACAATTGGACATTTATTGTTTTACTGTATTATAAATAGTTTGTTACATTCTATCAGTCATTCAGTTCAAAAAGTTAAAATCAACTGTGACTGTTAAAAATATGCAGAAAACAACTTCTGATTATTTGTGACTTTTTTGAAATATTCGAAATATCTTAGCTTATTGTACGAAGAAAAATAAAATTTTGTTATCCTAGATACATGACATTCTCCATACCAATATGAAAAATCATTGTACAGTTAAAAATGTAACATAAATGGTTGATTGAAAATTAGTGACAATAGAATTTCTTACATGTTTGTTTTCTGTGTAATATTATATCAGAAGAGGTTTTGTGGATAATATAGTAAATTCATTAGTTGAGGTCATGAGTCAATTGAAGTTTGACCAACATTGAAAACCTGGAAGCACTGGACGACCGTTTTGTCCTATTGTGGGACTCATCAACAGTGCGCATTCTCGATCCCGCTTCGCGAGATTCAAACCCAGGACATATCAGTCTCCTGCGCGAGCGTTCAAACAATAGACCACTGAGCCGGCATATATATGAATACATATATATGATTATCTATTTATAGGATCACTTCATTAATATAATTTTTAGTGAGAAACATGATTTTGTTCAAGATATTCCTTGGTAACACGATTTATACTCTCATAAGTGGATTTCGACTTGTTCAGATCTGCTTTTGATTGATCGAACGTAATATTTTTTCATTGTTCTTTTGTACTATCTGAACTTGGAGTAATTTTAATTTGATTATTCATTCTCTGAAGAAGTGGCTTACATTGAGTCACGAAAGGTCAGCATATCTAATGTTTCTACTCATTGGGATATTACAAATATATTATTTTTATTTATAATTTCTGTTATCGTTAAAAACCCTAGTTAACATACTATCATTATCAACAAGTAAGATTGAGACATTCATATGTATAATAAAGAGACATCTACAGTTATTACCTCATCAAAACTGAATTATTTGTGACAGATGCTTTCGACATTGAGTGGTTTTCTTTTGATATATTTAATTCTCAAAGACTAAACTTAAACTTTAAGTGATTGAAAATAGTTTGGCATTAAATTTTTTTGGATGTAGATTACTTAATGACTGATATTCATTACGTAGTCATACCTCTATTCTTGTAAGAACCGATACTTCCTGGTGGATTCAATCCAACGTCACTCACTTTCACAGTTTGAAACATTATCACTGAGCTATTCAAGTTGTAAATACCTTTATGCAGGATTAGAACCAAGTTTATCTTATTCTTTTTTGAGTGTTAAATAAATTGAATCATTTAAATTCTAATGTCAATCTAAATAACTAGACATCTTGTGTACTGTACTTATTGAGTCTAATGAGTTTAGTTTATCATCAATTTGTAAATGTACAATAAATCCAAATAAATAAATAAAAAGAAGTACCTACCACAAATCCTTCTTTTTCTAAACAACTAACCACCTGAAAATGTAAAAAAAAGAATATTACGAAATTCTGCCAACAATCAATAATAAATTCTATTCAAAATAGAAATTAGAAATAGATTTCAATTTTTTTTGTATTTATGTTCTGTTTATCAGTGCTTATTTGAAGTGTATACTGGCCAGTCATTATCGACAATAGTTTTTTTCACTTGAATTCTATTTATAGTAGACATCTGGTGGTTCACAGTATTGTTTTCTTTTTTTTTGTGTGTATGTGTAGAATTCCTACAATGATGATTATAATTATTATTTTAACAATTAGGAAAGATTGGCGTTTTCATCTGCTATCAGCTTATGGATTTTAATGAATTTCTACAATATTAGCATAATCTACATTAGAAAATGACGTATATTATAGCTGAATATGAATTTACCCTTAAATAGGTTGATAACCGATAACGTCAATAAATAATAATAAAATAATATTTATAACCTGAATTGTACGGTCAGATGTATTACCAAACTCAATTATAAACACATGAAATAGATAAAAATAAACCTGAGAATAATGAATGCCTTGTAGACCGTAGTGAAAATACATTGTTGCCTATGAAATATTAACATGAAAAAGCTAAAACAAACCCATTTAAGATAATAGTGAATTAAAGCCAAACTGTGGTATTTTACAATAGTCTCCAAACAAAGACAAACTGCTTAAGTTCACTGCATTTTTGTGTTTATATCAGTGTAACTGTTTTAGTGAAATTAGTTACATAGGGCACAGACTTATTTATGTCCTTTATAAAATCTCTGAATACAATCCAATTTGGATGAACAAAAGAACATTTAGGGATAAATTGTCATCTTTATCGTTTTTCCTTTACATAACTTATGTTATCAAGTAGACAATAAAGCTTTTAATTTATACACCATTTTACATTACATAAAACACATCGTTTGCTTGTTTATCTTTTGAAGCTATCGGAGTTCATATACACAAATCGAAAGTTTGTGTTCAAGAGAAACTGTCACAGTCCATCTCTATTTTCAGGTCACTCTTATAAGCTATACCAGGGTTTTTCATAACAGAATTTATATTCTCTCCCTTCCTAAATTTCTTTCAGTTTTTGATTCATTACGTAATTCTATTCTTTCTTTTTTGTTTGGATTTTTTGATGATTATTTTTTTATCAAGATTTTCATAAAAATTAACTTTTGATTTCTAGTGGTTTTACTGGGACAAAAGTAACTCACATGTGGTACTACGTGTAACTGATAAGAAACTGTTTACATATATTTTAATTATTGTCTTTAAAGTTACAATATTTATTATTAATGAAATGAAAAAGAGTGATTGGATTGTGCTGTAGTAATGCTTCATGGCTATTTGAAACAATTTCGTCATATCCTTTTTCACTAAATATCAGTAACATTTGTAATAATCAAGTACAGAGAATGGGTTAATTGGCTTATAAACTCTGTATTCTTTCACTTTGGTTGAAATCATGCACAAATGTCAAACAAGAAGCCATGATCAAAAAAGAAATATTAAGCATATGTTTCATTATAGCTTATTGACATTAACCTCTGTAGTAGACAAAGTCAGTTTTTACATAGTATAAGATAATAACTATGGACGAGTATTTTGATAGAAAAAAGGACTAGAATCGAGTGTGGACAGCTAGATTCTGAATCATCGGTTTAAAGGTATTGTGCTAGCAACGTAATGTAAACGTTACAGGTTATATCTTAGCTGGGATTGTGTTTAGAAGTTGTTCTAAACTATAATTAAATAGCTGTGGAATGGTAAATAGTTTGCATTCGTTCAATAAAGTAATTTGGCTATACAAATTTGAATACGAAATAGGGTTATGTGGAATTTTTCGAATTGCCGCTGAATTCTTCTTTATTGCCGAGAATAGGACGTTAACAGAATATATCATATAGATGTGTTACAGCTATCGAAATGATTGCCGAAAAGCTAATTAGCTTAATTTATAAATTTATATTGAACAGTGCCATTGAAATGATAATAACATTAATCTTTTCAATGATCTAATCAATGAATACTTACTTTATTTGAAATTTGGTTAATAATTAGTAAAAATCAATAAAAATGAGATCAGCTGATATCATGTTTAAACATAATACTTACATAGACAAATCATGTGCTATTGTCAAATATATGTACTATTAACATAAGTAACACTGATATAATTCCCAGGTAAAACGTATAACAAACTTTTTTCACCGTTACCCAGTGATCATGCTAAATTGTCTCATATCTTATTTTCATTATAAACTAAAGGATTTGAGGTTCACTTATTTAGAATGAGAATATTGAGAATATTTTAGAATAAACTAAAATATCATAACAGTATTTTTATTCTAATCTTTTATTTGAATAATAAATAAATATTTTATCAACAAAACAATAACAATCAAAGGAAGTACATTTTTAATTTAACCATTTACAATAAATTTTGTTTAGATATATTAATTTGGCGCCTAAATGTATCACAATTAAAAACATGCCTTAGTTCATAGTAATGTTTAAATTTCATCATTAATGTGAATAATTGGACACATGTTCGATTTTAATATTCTTATTTAAACGTTTCATTGATTTATGTTTACATTAGTAACATTATAGTTATGAAAATAATAAAATTATTTATTTATTCATTATTATTATTATTATTCTGTTGTGGAGAGAAAAATCTAAACTGATCTTAAAAACAAATAGAAACTTCTTTTTTTGCCTAACAACAATAACATTTAATGAAAACAACGAGAACAACAATAGCAACAATAAAATACAGAATAAATCATCATATGAACAATGAAAAGCATTCAATGTAACTTAAATAATTAAGTGTTAAAATAATGTTTACAATTTTAGGTTTGACTATAAATGTATTAATTAAAATTAGAGAGGGGTTTTATAGAGATTTTAGTAATTGAATTTCTACTAGGATGAAACGGTCGTCCAGTATTTTCAGGTTTACCATGATGGTCTAGCTTCAATTGACTTGTGAATTCAAGTATTTATTAAAATAAAAATTATTTATTTTTGAGTTATGAAGGTAATTTATTGCATTATTGTTAAATGTAATTAAGACGAATGAATGGTTATTAATTAAAAGAACGGCTAGGATTTTAATGAATAATGCCTGAGATTCGAGTTGCTAAATCCTCTGCATGAATGTGGAAAGTAAAGCATTCTAGAAGCTGAATCTTTAAGCTTTTGTACTGACTATTGTGTTTATTTCATTAAATAAGTCAACTAGACCAAATCATTACTCATTGTGAAGTAAGTTCCATTTTTGTTTTTATAAATAATAAGTCATGTTAAAGAGGAAGAATGTATTTGTAAAAAATCGAATATTGATAATTTTGATAACTGATTATATTTCCTTGAAAAAGCTTGGACCAGATTACCATGCAAACTGTTGGATTTACTTCAAATTCATTCGCTGAGATTTTAGAAATACATTCTTCCTCTATAATGTCTCATATCAACTCGGCGCCCAAATACTGTGAAACTATTTCATCAAATTTAGACAAAAATGGCTATTTAATAAATCACCTTGTTAAATGTTACATAAATAACTCTGATTGTTCTGTATTATTTAATTTGAGCAACTTTTCTACTTTGTGTTCAGATAATAAACTCTTTATTTATGAAAAAAAATTATATTTATTTTGCAAAAGAAAGGCAATAGTCAGGAGAAATGTGTATTTACTGTGTAAAGTTGTTCATTTGCATATTTCCGTGTTCTGATATCTGATTTCTTTACTCGTCTAATAGCCATTTATTCTGACAACGCCGTGCCCTCCTTATAATGAAACTCTTCATTCCATCAGACAACTTTCAGTTCATGTTCAATACATACATACATACAACAAACAATTTTGTGAGTATAATCCACTAAAATATTATTGATGTTATAAAACCATATACAGCTGTGTGTACATAATGTTTTTCGTACACTTACAAATAGAATATATTGTATGGAAGGTATAAGATTTCAAGAACAATAAGACTTGCCACCCAAGTTGTATTATATAATCACTACTTTTCCTAGAGATTGTCCTGTATCCTTTCAATAAGATTTTAAAAACCTATTTATGAAAAAAAATGTTAGTTAGGGCTTACATAATCGTTTCTAATCTATTTCAGAGTCTGTTAAAGGTTAATTAAATTATATAAATGTTAGTACATTATATTTCAATCATGAAATAATCATAAATCTAATTTGTTTCTACCAAATGAAAAAATTTACTTTGCATATATGATAACATTTATACTTTCACTGATAAAGTTTATGC
Source organism: Schistosoma margrebowiei (assembly GCA_944470205.2). Taxonomy (NCBI): domain Eukaryota; kingdom Metazoa; phylum Platyhelminthes; class Trematoda; order Strigeidida; family Schistosomatidae; genus Schistosoma; species Schistosoma margrebowiei. The sequence continues at coordinate 19,387,619 of OX104026.1, read as the reverse complement.
ATACTAGTGTACTACTGTAGATATAATATCATAGAGTGTTCATGTTCTGTTTTTTTTTAGTTTCATTTAAGATGATCAACGAGTGTGATTAGTTCGTATCCTTGAAGTAAGTTAACATGGTCTTATTGATTAAGTATTATTTAATGATTATAACACATTAAATGTATGCATCAATTTTTAAAAATACATAAACAGATGTTTATAGTTACTCTTAAGACTCTCTAGTCTTTTAGTTTCTTTTAAAGATATCTGTTCAAGACAAACAAAACATTCTACAATAGGAAATTTGACAATTAGTCATAGGTATCACAAAATGACAGATAACAAACAAATATACTTAAAATACTTTATCCTAGGGGTTATGATTAATAGTTCTCAGTTCAATCGAGTCTAAACATCTTAGGAATGAAGTATATATCATTAGATAATTAAAGTTAAAAATTTGGAATATTAAGCAAGGAATCCACCTAAATTTCCTGGATTTAATCCTTACTACGATCTTCGACTAATATTACTAATAAGTTCAATCTCATAGTGAAACATCATTTTAATGCTTCCTGATTTCTAGCTATTCACCAGTTGAAGTTACTGTAAAAAAAAACCTATCGTATACAGATATATTCAAGTATTTAATTCAAATCTTCATTTATTTCTGAATTAATTTGCTCACTGCTGAGGAGTCCCATACCAGAGCGAAACAGCCATCCAGTGCTTTCAGGTATTCCATGGTGGTCCAGTTTCAATTAATTCATGATTTTAACGATTGAAATTATTAAAATCTCTACAAAACCCCGTTCTGAAACTAAATTATTGTTTAAAAGAATCAATCACTATCAAAGGATTTTTATTATAAAATCCATAAAGTGAATATTGAAACTTAAATAGATAGATTTGTTTTAAACAGAAAAAAAATAACCGGAAATTATAAATAAACAAAAATTTATTTAATTTTATATCAATTAAATACTGGAAAATAACAAATTTACCCTTAAATAGCTATTCATATTTCATGTACATAGATTATGAAAACAAATAGTGAATTTATGATTAATAATAATACAGATAACCAGGTGGAATGATTTGAAAATGGGGTTAGTTTTATTGATTTGATATATATATGATACATGATGAATCAAGGAAATAGTATACAATAATGAATTAGATCATTTCAATATATATTTGTGTTTATATGTCATATAAGATTAACTCTGATTTGAGACATATAATATTGTTATTGTAATGGTATTTGTTTTAAACCATAATAATAAATAATGATAGAATATGATATAATTATGAAGTTAAAATATCAAAGGACACTTTACAGTTATATAATTTCATTTGATAATTTCAATAAATAGTCGGTAAACTTTGATTAATTACAATAGACATATACGATAGAATAACTTAAAATGAATAGTGAATTGAAAACTAAGTTCAGGTTATTAAAAATATAACAAAAAAGAGGTAAATAAGGTGTATATCAGAAGGGATTTGGTGGAGATTTGAGTAATTTCAATAGTTGAGATTATGAGTCAATTGTACCTAGACTGTTATGGATCATGATCTCAATTATTGAAATTATTAAAATCTCTATAAAACCCCTTCTGATATTAATCAACATATATTCATTAGTGAATAGCTTCAAGAGTGATTTCCTGGAGTGGTCAGTGGAGTTCAATCGGGTCAGTTGTGAGATAGTAACTCACTAATGACAGTAGTGGATGTGTCACTGAATTTTGTAGATTCGTTGAAGTTAAATGTTAACACCGTTGGATGCTGGCCAGCTTAATGATGTAATGGTTAAGCGAAACCGATAAGTCCTGTGTTTGAATCCCACGAGGAAGGAGGGTGGATGCGAACTGCTGGGGAGTCGCATAATAGGATGAAATGGCAGTCTAACGCTTCCAGTTTTTCCATGGTGATCTAGCTTCAATCGATTCATAATTTCAACTATTAAGTTGTATATGTTTGAATACTTTTACTAGTGTTTCTTTTTAAAACAACGTTAATATACTTAATCACATACATTGGAACTAGTATCTCTCATTAAAATGTCAAAATAGTTGTATTGCTCCAATTATTTGAATAATAACAAATTCACAGGTGCATATATAATTAGTTTTAGAGATTATATCGGTAATATATTTCAATACAAATATCTGTATACTTTAAATGATAATGATTAAAAATATGTCAATATTCTTATATCTTAATAGAGATAGAATAGAGAATTGAATTAATATGATATCTCTTATCTACGATAAAATCACTTTTAAATGCTTGAATGGTTAATTTATATTGTTTTTTTGGAAAATAAAATGTTCCAGTGAAATATTTTTGACATTTTCAATTGACAGACTATTCCTTTATACGATAAGAATTGCTCAAAATAAACCTCCTTATCAAAAACCTTAATTCAGTCAACATGTGTCCAGCCAACATTGCGCAATCTTTCACAATAATATATCGTGTTAACGGCAGTCTACCTAATTCTGTCAGACTGAGAATCTTGCAGACAGCTGAAGCTAATACTGTTCGGATCAAAAGTCAGATCTTTGTATCCAAAAGAAATATGTTCAGCCGCTCCTTCTACCCTGGCCAACTTCGGGGCCAACTAGTTATTAATCAATTTTAAAATTTATTCGACATTCACCCCTTTCTACTGTATCTGACTTAATTCATATTATTCTACATATTACGTAATTTTTTGTTTTTTTCCCATTATTCTCTCTCTTTCTCTCATTCCATGTTGATCATAAATATTCTGATAATTTATCGCACAATTACATATCACTTATAAACTGATTCAAGTTAACACTTCATATTAGTCAGTCCCAACACTAACGATTTGATTTTATATGACAAACAACTCATTGATTCACTTGTAACAATTTTAAATGATGTACTTTGCCTTAAACTTAACCAATTTTATGGATTATTTATTTGTATTTATAATTGTAGAACCTGATGAAAAATTCATTGAAAAGAATATTCTTCATTCATATAATTGGGTTTTAATACAATGGGAATTTTTCAGCAATTATTTGTGTTTCTAAGCTATTTTTGGTCATTAAATTAATAGAGTAGTTGTCATTCGCATCATATAAGTAAACGATTTTTTTGTTTGTTCGAAATTTGTATCACCAAATAAGTTTTATCTGTATATAAAATATATGAAACCTAAAGTAACAATCTTTTGGAGGTAGTCAACAGGACCAACCACCATCTAATCTCAATATATAGTGCCCGCAGTGTCGAGACACCTAGACTGGTGGCCACATTGTAACACGATCGATAGCATTCGATCTGCACTAAATAAGAACTTGACACACATGATATTGATCATCACCCAGTGATCAATAACTTGTGATGTAATGGACTTCTGTTACATCTGAAGTGTTTGAGACACATTTCTGCTTTGTCATTGAATCAATACACATATCAATATACTCAAAGGATTTTTGTGTCCACTTCAAAATTCCTACATTCTACTTCAAAATTCCTCGAATGAAAAACTTGTTACAGAGCAGTACATTGACATTTAATTTTACACATCAGAGAAGACTGTTGTTTTACTGATCATAAAATGATCATTATATATCTATTCGTGAATATATATTTCTTTCTTTCTTTTATAATGATTTACAAGAAGCTAACTAAATGTAGATAACAGTGATTATTATTTCCAATGAATAAACTATGATTATGGCATAATTCATCATTTAGAAATTTTCATAGCCAATATAAAATTTGTTTATAACAATTTGATATTTAATTAATTACAAGAGAAAGGCATCAAAATGTAAAAAAATGGCCCAACTCATTACTAAAGTGATTATGAAAAACTTGCTTTATCTACTATACAATGAATGTAGAAAACAGTAGTAAGTTGTTGTTTAAAAAACTCTCTGGTAATCCATAAATAAATAATATATTTCTAATATCCTAATGAGTAGAAAAATCTGATTTTTTGACATTTCGTGACTAAGTGTAAGCCAATTCTTCAGAGAATTTTCTGAATAATATTTATAACTGATAATTTATTTAAGCTGAAGAACTAATGAATTTGTTTCAGAATGAATTAAATCAACTTAGTAGTTAAAATTCTTAAAACATAGGGAGGAAAATGTACTATAATAGATTCACCAAACATCAATTTAGTATAGTTTGTGAAATATTAAGTTACTTAGACGTCTGACTGTTCACTATTCGCTTTTATTTACAAACACGTAGATAATATGAAGTATATCAACAATTAACATATACAATAGAGACATAATTATGAGTTTATATTTAAACACAATTATAATATTGATCATAATTAGAGAGCTTAACTGAATACTGGGAAATATTTGATAAAATTAAATTTAGTGTATATAAGGAATTAAATTGAATAAAAACCATGATTACTGTTCACTATGTATGATCAAATAAGTGAGACTTACCAGCAGATGGATACTTCTGAATAGAGATCTCGATTTCAAGACTTTAATCTAAATGGATAGGATTTCTTGTTGATTTTTATGGAAATGTTCACTGATCGAAATAGTTCCTTGAATTAAATAATATTTAGGTATTTCGGTATGTTTATTACTGTTTCCGATAATTTAAAGAATAAATTTGCCTATTAGATATATTCTAATAATATATATCTTTATAAATCAAGAGATGATTAATTCAGCAGTCAAACATTCGTTTATTCTTCGATAATTTTCGAAATAAGATGAGTGAATATACAAAATTTATTTGAAAACAAACATTTTCTACTTGGATATTTGAAGTTCATCACGAAGGATATGATGTAGTTCACATGTAGACCAAATTCCACTATTTATCCTTTTCTTATGATTACAGACTACTTGATTGTTTTATTTCAATTCAATGTTTAGATATTCATGTGATAAATTGAAATAAACTTCACTGATGTGTTTCTTTTACTCAACAACACGTGGGCAGATAGATAGATTATGCTGAAATCACACGAGTTATCATATCTTTATCTCATGATAACAATGAACACAGTTAGCCAATATTTGTAATGTAAAAACAATATTTGATTATGATGATATTATAGTTAATTTTGTTTCTCTGATTAGAAAAGTATTCCCCACAACATTAACTACTAATAAATGTCCAAGGTTATACTTTTATTCTCAAGGTTACTTATTCGGCATCAAGTACAACGATAATAGTTTTGTACGAAATAACCAATCAGTGAAATAGAAAGATTTAATTTGTTCTTAATATGGATACTAATCAGAGTGTATACATGTAGTAGAACTAGTACAATACGTCATCCATTGATAATTGAAATAAATAACTAAATAAACACTGTTGATTGGCTAACAAGAATATAGTAAGTGTGCTTACTAAATTTATAAAAACACAATTACCGTAGATCAGAAGTAATATTTCGAATTCTCAAATAAATTGAGGACGTTTAAATTTGATAAATTTCTGTAATTGTGATTTAAACTACCTGAACAGTATGCTAAGTATTTATGATATAAAACTTCTAAAAGTTCTCGCAAAGAAATATTTTAACCTTTACAGAACATAGTTTGTAGGACAAGACGACCGCCCAGTACTTCCAGGTTTTCTATGGTGGTCTAGCTTCAATTGACTCATGATTTTAACTATTGATATAAAGTTATTGTCAGAATTTTCTAAGCCTTTGATGAATTTCAAATTTACGAGAGTTATAGAAATTAAAGTATTGATATACTGGAAAGATTATAGGGCTTCGACTTTGGTTTTAACCAGAAAAGTTAATATCATTGAATGTAAGAGATATTTTCGATGTAACAACAAATGAAGATGAAATGCCTCCGAATATTGTTACATATCAGACATCCTGAGTCACAAATTTACAGAGTACTTGTTTGTACCGAAGACCCTGACGATGGTCTTAATTAACTCAGTGTTTTCTGAAACACTTAACTACTAAGATGCGAGAACTCATGAAATGTTTCCAGTAAATTCAACGTCAACTGTGAAACGTAAATTATCCGAGGTATCACAACATCATCTTACAATCCAATAAAGGAAAATTTACAACTATGTAGTGGTAGTCTCCTCAACGATCATAGGAATTTCATCAATCCTGATGGTCTGGTGTCTGACGGTTTCACTAGATTATATTGGCTTTTACCAACTTGCATCACTTACAGCTTAGATGACATTTCCGTCTTTCAACGAAGGAGGGAGTTTGCTTAGTTGTTATTTTTTGTAAAGGCGTCGACTTAGAAGAATGAACAACTTTCTACAAAACCATCCACTTAATTGCTAATTACAAGTATTCGAATTGATTTGTTAACTCATAATTCCCAGAATAGTCTAAATTAGAACAAACAGAACTCGACGAACGCGACAGAACGTTTTATATTTTAAAGTCGAAATGGCTGCTGAATAAAATACGAAAGAAATATCAGTTAGTATAAATACCACATTATTTTATTCTTATGAGTAACCTGGTACAAACTGATATTACTTGCTATTTCACTAGACCAGTATTCTATCGTTTTAAGTTTCGTACGTCGTCCTAGTGGCAAACTGTTCAGATCTTCCAATGTTGAAATAAACTATTACAAAGCGCTGTATGTTTTCCACAGTTATGTTTTATAATTACATGCAACAAGAATCATACTGTTATAGTATGGTTACTTGTAATACTGTCTATCAAACTAGTAATACTGTCAGTCATTTATGATGTTTACTACAAAGGATTAGTTAATTCGAATTTTCTTTATTTTAATTTGTGAAAGATTACCCAACAAACAAAATTTAATTAACCTGGCTATAGGAATTTACATTTAATCCTACCGAAAACCATCTAGTAAAGATCCACGGATAATCAAATTCAGATTGATTTCAAAATGCGACAATATTCAACCGGATTGGGACTGGGTTATAATGGAATTAGATAAAAAAAAGTCGATCTTCTATACTGTATTGGTTTATTTCCAACAAGTGAGCCAAAGATCTATCTCAGAAAGTAAAATTTATCTAAATGAAGCTAACGTGAATGTAATGAACTTATCCAACCAGAAAAGTCTTGAATTTAACTGCGCAGTAAATAATAAGGCTATTCTGTCTAGACGGTCTCCTCCTGTTTCATTGTATCTGCACATTTTTTCTGACTTCATCTATTATGAGTCAGTAGGATAAGCATGAGAAAAATGTATAATTCATAGATCAACAGTAAATATTCTACTGAAACTAAGTAACATCAACAAATATATTTTAATTCATTAAAATGAATGATAATTATATGCAAATAAATTAGAAATATAATATACATATAACGTTATTGCACATTACTCAATATTCAATAAATCAATTTTATTTATCTGGCATTATTTCATTGTGATAATGTGAAAAATGTCTATGTAATATTACCGTTCTTCCTTTCTTGATCTTCCCAATCTTCTGCTGTCAATCATTACAATCCCGACTCGCGTTATATACTACTTATGTCAATATAAGTAGCATGCACCACAATACTTTTACAATGATAAAAATGAGTTATTTTTCCTATTGAAACTGTGTAATCAAGTATTCAAATCAAGTTCATTAACTTTCATTGACATATTTTATTAAAATTGAATTCTATCTCAAATTTCATGCCTATAGGAACAAAAAAATCAAAACAAACTTATATCAACGTACAACGTTTTTTATTTATTTAACTCAATTCAATAATATTTAGGCGCTAATTTTGGAATTGAATGATCTAGTTTTAAATATTATTCACATTGTTTAGTAACTAAGTTAAAGTAAATAAATTTGGTCATTTATCAAAATAATTTTTTTTTGTTTTTTAGTATTCCGTCAATAGAATCAGTAACTAAATCCATTTTGAATCAGTCATGTGAAAATATTAATTCCATATTTTGGTTATAATCAGTTTAATTAGTTTTTTTTAATAAAAGAAGAACATGTCTACTATGGATTTTGTAAAGTAATAATTTATCTTTCTTCTTTCTCAAGAATAGTTAGTTGACGCCATGGCATATAGGTGAAGTTGTTATGTTTTATATCTAATTAATCATATTAGTTAGTTCTATGTTTTTCTTCTGGTGTTTTATGAAGAGAGAGATAAAATAAGTGGTAATCATTTCTATCATTTAATCGTAATCCATATACATAAATATATCAGAAGGGATTTTGTGGATATGATATTAATTTAAATGGTTGAAATCATGAGTCAATTGAAGCTAGACCACCATGGAAAACCTGGAAGCATTGAATGGCCGTTTCGTCGCATTGTGTAATTCCTCAGCTGTGAGCATCCACGATCACGCCTCCCGGGATTCGGACCCAGGACCTATCAGTCTCGTGCGCAAACGCTTAACCACTTGACCACTGAGCTGACTGACATTCAACGGTGTAAATGTTTAGCTTCAACTAATTGGCGAAATTGAGTGACATGGCTTCCACGTTTTCTATGGTGGTCTAGCTTCGATTGAATCATGATCTCAACAAAAATATATGTTCACAATAGTAGAAATAGAGAAGTATTACATTTCTGTATGAAAAAAGTTGAATAAAATTCTTTATTGTTTTAAAACAATTTATCGAAATATTTTTATCACCATAAATTCTTTTGTTTTTGGTAGTAATTTAAGAGAATTTTAGTTGTTACTAGAACGTTCAACATATATTCCAGACTAATTATCATGTTTAATCGTTGAGAAGAGATCCCTTCGCTGTAGTTCATGTGTTCAATTTTTAATGTTTAAATGGGAATTATCTGTCATGTTTATTTGTCAAATACTTGTACACTGGTAAAACACTATATAACTTTATATGATAAATTAAACATTTGATAATTAGGTGTATTGGTATTTCAGAATTTTATCAGGAGTGTATTCAAGAAAGTTAACTTTACTTAACACAGTGATATTTTCAAGTTCTAAACTATAAACAGATTTTCTTTATGTTCTAAACTAAATGATCATTAATAAATAATGTCAATTAGTTTAACGAGAAATCATTTCAAGAAACTTGAAATCTCAACAGATTTTTTTGTCATTCTGCACACTATAAACACATTCTGATATCTTATAGTCTTATTTTGAAGTTACAGGCTATTATTAATAAAAAAAATTAACACTGGTACAGAAAACGGTTTATTCATTTTCATTTGGTTTTGTCGATTTTGGTTATACATACTAAGAGTTTTGTTCTTTGAAGTGGATGGTTTAGTCGAACGAACCATCCCGTTCAGAGAACAAAACTTCATCATCTTCTCCACCATAATAAGAGCGACTCCACAACTTTTTTTTATTAAGAATTAGTTTTCTAGGCTTATATGATTGGTATATTATTGTTCAAATGCTGACAGATACGGAAAATTCCAAATGGACATGATATAAACTAATCTCTGAATGTTCTTTCAAATTACTATGTTAATAAAATTATTATATTTAGTCTCATTAACATATATCATACAGCCCTATTTCATAACGTATGTCAATTGATACTTTTATTCTGACATGATCTCAATAAAAACAATTTAATAGATCTACTTAGTGAGTGAATTAAACTTCAATCTCAATAAAAAACATCCTAGATAACGTTAGTCAAAAATTCAATTAACTGGTATTGTTATATTATAAATTGTTTAGTCAATGAACACATGCAAAACAAAATGTTTTAAGTCTATTGTAGTGCCAGTTACTTTGTTAAGTCCATATAACTTATTCTATTTTCTGGACAGGCCAATTTATCCATTCTTCTTGAGTCACGTTTTGACCTTGTTAATTATTCACTTATCAGTCTTGACTGCTTTTATATGAGCGTATGTGTGTACACTTCTTATGCCCTTCATCACACGTTTGTAACTTATATTTGTGTGACTATAAATATCGATTAACGCTTAATTAAATGGAGTTGGTTCACATGTTTTCTCCACAGGGCGTCATTTTGATGAGGTTCATTCGTCTGATTGTCTGTCCAGACCAATGAGTGTACAAAATATATGTATATAAATATGTAATCTCATATTTGACTTATTTAATTTCAATATTCACCAACGCGAGTTAAGTCGATAATTTTATACGAAGAATGGCTATATGTATATTTGAACAACCATTAATGCTGTCTAACTGTGGCATTCGGAAACTCTAGATCATGGAGATACCTATAGGATGAAAAATATCTTTTTTTTAGATTACTTTCAAACAATCTATTCATCGTAAGTTTACATATATTTTTTTTCCCGGAATATTAAGTTTTATTCATTTATTAAAGAGTTTTATCGTTTTATCTTTTTCGATATCCACAACATTTTAATTATTTGTCAATCATCACAGTAAAAATAAAACATATTAGATTATGTCAGGAAAAGATGGCATGATAAACATTAATAAAGAAATTGGTAAATTAGATAATCTTCTATTTGATCATTTAGATGAATCTATTTATTTGAGATAAAGTACACAATGATAACATTTTCTTTGATTTTATTAAATTTGGAAAAATTTAAGTTTCATTTTTCTGATGAATTATTTTCTAGAATGTACTTTTGAAATGTATGTATGGTAAGTAACATTTTATCCTCATATTGTTATAATTCATTTGAGTGTTTTATCCAATATTCTGCTTCTAGATTGATTTTTAATCGTCACTGTTTTGCTATAGGTGGATATTCAGTGAGACTATAATTTATGGACGAAGTAATCAGGTATAAGATAACAGGTCTCGAATTTTGGCACGAAATTCCCTCATTTATTTAGATAAATAGAGTCTTTACATTGTAGCTGATGTCCGTTCGTGGTGAAAACCTTAAATCTAATTCCTAATCTTAACCATCAATTGTAAATCACAATTTCAATAATAATTTATAACCGTCATTTGGTCCTAGTTAATATGTGGACACTCCTAAGGTAAGTCTACCCTCGCTCAAAGGTCGTCCATAAACTATAGTCTCATCGCTACGTTTTCTGAACAGCGTCATCAACATAAATGTTAGGTAGAAGTGAGACCTCCAAATGTCTCCGCAGAAAATTGGGAGACTTTGATTTTGATTAGTTATTGTTTACCTTTAATCTGTCATTGTATGCATATTTATTCTGATTGTCTCATTTAGATCTAATTCTTGATCTTGTATTTGCCCATGATCTTTCTTATTGATTAATAAATGAAACTCCATCATAATCACCCAATTACAACTACAAATATTCCACATTTCAAAATTACTAGTATATATAATAAGATACTGCTTATATTTATTTTTCTATAAAATTACGAGCTGTTAAAATATTCTCATCTGATTTGAAACAAGCACATCTTTATTAACGTTTATCCTATAAAAGCATTTTATTATGAAAGTGTACAGCTAACTAGAATTTATCAAATAACCTAATGTCAATAAATGCAGCAACCTTAAACTAACGAAACACATTGTTTGTTTAGTCTACCACAACACAAGTAAAAACTATTGAATGTATCAAGTTTTAACCCTTACACACCAAAAACCCCAAAAACAACTTTAGATATATATATATTTTAATAAAATATGTGTAAATGCTTAGATCTTGATGTATTGCATCAAAGCACTTCATATTGAGGTTTTAAAGATTTTAATGCTAAACTCAATGAATTCGATTCTCAAAGAAAACATCACCTTTGCTTAAAAAAACGGTATCTTTTCAATCGTCTACGTTTTGATCTGTTCAATAAGCTACATCTGATTATTTATTTGGAAATAAGTTTCACTAGAATATTAATTAATACATGCGATTAAATTATTCTCATAAAAATTGTACTTTCCATGTAGAAATTTATCTACATTCGTTGTATTTAAAATTTTAAGTGGTTGACTGACGTAATTTTTACTTCCTTATGCCTGTTACTTCTCGTGGAGGAGCATAGATTGCCTACCAGCACTCTCCATCTAACTCTGTTCTGGGCAATCCTTTCCAATTGGTTCCAATTGCTATTCATTTTTTGATGTCTGCTTCCAATTGTCGGTGCAGTGTGTTTTATGGTCTTCCTCTTTTTCGTTTCCCGTCAGAGTTCCAAGTTAGGGCTTGCCTATTGACACAGTTTAGTGATTTATGTAATGTATATTCTATCCACTTCCAGAGTCTTTCCCTAGTTTCCATTTCAAATGGAAACTGGTATTTATTGATTATTTATCGATAAATATGCCTCAATATACTTTCACGTCTTCTATGTATTTGCATTTATACGTGGTAGGTTGTATTAAATAAGGTTCAGAGTGATAAAAATAGTTTTTCCAGTAAATTTGAACATTGAAATTTTTATGAAATATTTTTAAATATCAATCGATGACCTTTAAGTGACCTGGTTATGGAATAACTTGAACTTCGTGTTACATTGTAAATCGTATGCACTAAGAAAGAAGTCTACAGACAAACAGTAGACTATTTCGATAAACTTGGAGCGATTGATTATCAAATTATGATGGTACTAACAGTTAATCATTTCGCAGAATCATCTCTATTTCAATGTGATGATAATTTATCAGTTATCAAACTTCAAAACACTAACAGTATAACCGTAAAAAATAAACTTAACCCATAATTTAGTTGTTATATCTAGAAGGTTATTCTTGATATACGGCGTATAACGTGAGCACTAGAACGCGCGGATCCACATGAAACTTGGTTGCCGCATTGTTCTCACAGTTCATCACCCTCGACGGTTGGACTACTTTGCCCTTGCTTCGTTTATCTCTTCTATGCTTGTGCTCCTGAGAGCTTTTCTGAGATGAATCCACGAACGATTGGAATGGGAGTAGGCTTTCTTGGACCACTGTACTGCTATCTCTTTTCATTTGATTTATGTCTTTCCAATACAACATTCTTCAGATCCTTTTTCACTGATGTATTGGTTCTCATGGCGCTGCATATGTGGTTACTGGAGTGATTTGCTATTTGTAGTGTTTCTATTAGGTCTAGACCTAGCAAATCTAGTCCTGGGCTCTCTGTGAGATATAACGTTGCATTCTTCTTCGCGTTTCCTTTTGAAATTGTACAATAAACCTCTCCAACAATATTTAATTTTCCTCCAGATGCACTATGAGCTAACTGGGTTGTTGGGAGCACCTGTGGTTTTCCGATAAGATTCCAGGTTATTCGACTAATAAGTGTGATGTCGGAAGCAGTGTCGAGCTGCAGGTGTGCGGGCTTTTTATTTATATCTAAGTTTACATACTTTCGTCGGTGGTAGGTTTGTGCTCGATTGTGCGATACCAATATTTCGTTAGTTTGCACTATATCTATATTTCTTGGAGTAAGGTTTTGAAGAATGTCGTTTATGGGTTCTTCTTCTGCAGGTGGTTTCTTCATGGCCCTTCCGATGACATTTACTACAACAATGTTCTTTATATCGGCAGAACGTCTTATAATGCCAACTTCCACATGACCAACATAAAGATGAGGGCTGATTTTCTGTGTGCAATAATTTTCTTGAGCAGGAATCTTTCTTTCCGCTTACAGCATGAAGGCGTTTCAAGTGGCCATTATTTTCAACCATGGAAGTGTCGTGTTTTAAGTTTACCAATCTCTGGCACTCCGTGGTTATTTCTTGTAGTGTTATATTCGGACATTACTCAATTTTACTCAAAATCCTGGTTCTAATATCAGCATCTTCAGGAGGTTGGAGGCTGCACACAAACATGAGACACTTAAACTGATCTGTCATTGCTGATAGTTTGAATCGCTCACATTTACGGTTTACTAACCCCGCATACCTCACCCAGTCATCATCACCTGCTTATGTTATCTTGAGACATCGATAACGAATATTAAACAAGAATGACTGTACAGCAAAGATTTGAGACAAAATTTCAATCGTTGCATCAAAAGAAAAATCTCTTGAATTCTTTGGAAGGATAAAGTTACTGTAACGTTCATGTTCAACCGTCCCAAGTTTTCGTAAGAGTATTCTGACACTAGCGGCGTCATCAGGTTTTTTGAGGTCGACCTTGAACAAATCTTCGTATTTCTTGAACCAGGTTTCGAAAGTAATGCCAGCCGAACCATCGAAATTGAATTCATGGATAGAATTAATGATGTGGTCAACATAAGATTTGAAAGGGATCATCTGTAACTTCTTCTTGATTTAAATTCATTTTCTGGGTTAGCGTCTCTTTCATGAGAATCTGGAACTGTTCGAAACGTTTTTCTTGACTTTCCAGCAAGGCTTCAGATTTTTCAAAGGTAAATGACATCTTGGTATGATAATCCTGTCTGGTTTTGTACATAGTTGTGGTTCAGCTTTCGTTGGATTCTTCGCAGCCTCTAGACAAGACCAACAACAGAGACATTCTTGTTCTATATCATGGTCCATTGACGGCCAGTATGCAAAGCTGCGAGCTAGTGATTTCATTTTACTTATCCTCGGGTGCTCGCTGTGACTTCGTGTCGAAGATTTGTGGTGATAACGACATAGTGGCCAAACATGATGCACGAATCGACAACTATTAAAGACTCTCGTCGACGAAAATATTGTAAGAGTTCTCCATGTAGTCTAGATGAAGGCCACTTGTTCATTATGCAGTGGTGAACAATCTTCAATTAGCAATGTAAAAGTCATCCGCGATGATGTTTAATCTAAGTTATCAACGTATGACCACTTTTACGTGTTTCTGAATTTACACTTCCAAACACAATATTTTTAGTTGCTCTCTTCAGCAATTTCTTCACTGCTATTGGAATAATTTCAACGTTTGCAGTATAGAGAATATTATAATGTTTTATAAATAAATGGTTCCCAAATGCCCTGGTACGGCCGAGAGTTGGGAGAGTCAGCTCTCCCTCTCGAAATACTCTCACATGGCCATGTGTATACAACCACTGCCAGGGAATTCCTATTCACTGCCTTCTCGCGGCGCGGGTTTTGTTTACAAAATTAAGAGGACAAAAAGCGAATGTCTGACGCTTTAACCGAGTTGGCGGATATGGAGGATCCACCTAAGAAGAGTTGGGAAACCCTGATTCGAAAACAATGGTGTACATGAGCTCCAGAATCCTAAAAGAACTAATGGCGTGTGAACCAACTGTTGGTCACCGGCCACCATGGGACTGCATCTTCTAAGGTTGCTCCACTACCTTGTGGATCAGACTTTTAGATCGAAGGTTCCGGGTGTGACCTCTCAAGAAGACCACCTGCTTCGGTTTGAGCACCCGGACAGTATCCTTACCCTCACACAAATCGAATTATTTAAAAGGTGCATATCTATTTGGTGCATTTTTGTACCAATGTTTATATTTTTAAACAAATAAATAAAAATTAATAAACGACTTGAGGTTATGTTACATATAAATTACATTATACGTGTAATCATTGAGAAAATGATCAAAAATTCTAAATGGATAATAATCACTAAATTATTTATCGATTAGATTTTAATGAATAAAAGTTTGTTTCTAATCAGTAAAACAATAAAAGAGATAAATGTAATAGTTAACAAGGTATTTACAAAATTCTATTTTACTCTGTCAGCCTACATAACAAAACTTACAAATATTTCTCTTCATATATATATGATTACTTTTGATGAATAGAAAAAATGTACATATTTCAAACTATTCAACACTTATTATCTAAAACATATACACATCTTTCAAAATAAAATTTATATCCTGATAAGTAACTTAAAATATTTGTATTATTTGAATAGAATTAATGTCAATGTATATGGCAACAACAAAAATGTATACAAGATACAAGTAAATAAAAAAAATAGATAGTTACAAAATATTTCAAAATGATTCAATAGTATAAGAAAAGAAAGTATTGAAAGTAACCTTTCTTCTATCAACGAATTTTTAAGGAATTATTTTTTAATAGTTGAGTTCATTAGTTAATTGAAGTTAGACCACCATGAAAAACCTAGAAACACTAGATAGACGTTTCGTCCTATTGTTGGGCTTCTCAGCAGTGCGCGTCCACGATCCCACTTCATGAGATTCGAACCCAGGACTTATCGGTCTCTTATGCGAACTCTTAACCTCTAGACCACTGAGCTGACCGGTATCCAATTGTGGTAATGTTTGATTTCAACTAATCTACGAAATTGAGCCACCGTCCATCATTGTCTGCAGTAAGTTATTATCTCATAACAGACACTACTGAACTCCACTAGTCACTGCTTCTCATTAGAACTTATTTTTTTGTGTCGAATAGAATAATATTTAAGAATAGAGAGGTATTTTAATTTATTGTAAACCAATCAGTATATACAATGATATTTAAGAGAATAAACTTTGAAATATAATTTATGATTTGGATACATCATGTTAGGATAATAAAACATTGTATATTCATTATGTAATTCGAACTGTCAAATATATGTCGATAGATTATTTTAATAATAAATTAAATTATGAATCTTAAATCCATTTATTTTAAGACAAAGCCTCAATGTAAATGCACTGGAAACATGTGTTCCTGTCACTATAGATTGCAATTTATAAAAAAAATATTTACCTAGTTTTTTATTGAAATCTTACCTTGGTAGAAAGCTTCGGAAATTGAAGTCACTTAAATTACTTATCAAGGGTTTTTAATTTCAATACCTGAATAAGTCAATACTGAAATCAATTAGTTTTAATGTAAAGAATGCTGTCATGAATAATTTTTGTTAACTATCTGGCAGTTGTTCAGTTGTTTAAAGATATCCCTAGGGATTGTTAAATTATTACCAAGTGTTTTACATCTGAGGTATTTAATGATTTCATTACGATTAAAATACTTAATTACTTGCACCTGTAGCCCTTCATTGAGGAGCATAGGCTGCCCGCCAGCATTCTCTATCTAATACTAACCTGCGATCTCCTTTTCAGTTGTTTCCGAGTGCTACTCATTCATTTGATATCTACCTTCGGTCCGTGACGGAATGTGTTCATTAGTCTACCGCTTTTGGGTTTTCCTCCACGATTCTATGTTGGCACTTGCGCCGTGATGCAGTTTGGTGGTGTCCGTAATGTATGTATTATCCATTTTCATAATCTGTTCTTAATTTCCTCCTCACATGGAAGCTGGTTTGTTTTTTCTCACAGTTGGCTTTTGCTGATGATATCCGACCAACGGATATTGAATATCTTGTGTAAACAACTGTCTATGAATACTTGCAACATTTTGAAATGTATTGCGCTAATATATCACATAGTCCTGATAATCTTCGTCTTCTTATAACATTACCGAAATAGTTATGTCAATTCATTTCTTATATCATAAGTAGTACATCTATACTCTATTCAGTAATTTATAATGATGGAAAATAACAAAGGTTTACTATTTTGACGAAATTTTATTCAGTGATTAATATGTACAACAGTTTTTTATGAGTATACAGATGGAAGTCAGATAAACAGAACGTCAATGGATCACACGATATAGTAAAGATTAGAAAATGATAGAAACGGAATAAAAGCTAACGACTATTTACAAATATAATTAAGGCAATTGTAATCCTTGAAAAAATGACAATTCTTCATCGTTCTAAAGCTAACCATCTTGCATCAAAAAACAGTTCTTCGATGAGTCAAACAAACAACTATAAAGGAAATTATTACGAAGTTCAAACAACTCAACATCACCTAGGTCAAGATTTAAGTAAGGAATCCGATTAGCATTTACCAGACTTCATTTAATTATGGTCAGACTCAAGGAATCCTTTGACTTATGTGTGAGAAAACTTGCAGAGCGATTCGTGAAACTATAACGAACTTTGTACCGAGCTATGCTATAAACGCATGGTTCGATTAGTTGGTTTGAAATCGACTTTTAAAATGAATATGATACATGCTACTTATTCTTACAGAAATAAGTAGTATGTAGCACCAATCGAAATTAGAATGCCTGGCAGCATTAAATTGAATTGAACAGAACAAAAAAAAATCGGAGGTCAATCAAAATAGCATCAAAATTAGACAAATAATTGGGTATTTAAAGGACAACGCAAGGAAGCCGTGCAAAAGGTCTATTTAATGTATGATTTTCACATTTTAATAAAGCATTATATATGCGTTAAAGTGAATTAATTTTCCCTACCTGGTATTTTATTCACTACATGCATAGTAGCTTTATGTGTCTTTATTTGTGACTATTCGAAACAGCAACCCGACAGTATTTATGATTACATCAGTATATCATAGTCGTTTAAGCCCATATATAAGCGTCATTCACTAACTGATTAGTAAGTACGTTTGACATTTCACAGTTGTATGAGTTATTCAAATCATTCACAATAAACGTTTGAATGGACTCTCAAAGGAGGGCATGTAATTATCCAAAAACAGAACGCCACAATTTCTTTGCTTCATATTTCATATTGGCAACTAATACAGTGGGTATGTTGGTATGTTGTCTGATATTCTACTAATAAGGAATTTATATACCCATAGTTCCCACTATTATCTTAAACAGATTAAGAACAAATACTTGGGTAGATCAATGTGAATTATGTTATTTTATTAGGTTCCATTCAGTTGCTGGCAACATGTAACAATTAATCACAAGCAATCATAGCTACATCTAATGTGCGTGGATTGTTATAAGAAAATACTATTTGTATTCATAAATTCATAGAGATTTCCTCCACATAGCACTTCGTCCAATACTTATGATCAGTGTGAATTATAAACATGAGCAAGCAAATAGTGATATAGGCACGAAATCGACTATATTTCTGTCTAATGGACAGAAAAACAATAGTAAATGTTCATAAAACATCGTTTACAACATTAACATTTTTGAAACTCAGTAAACAGTTTATGAATTGGTGTAGTTCTCTAACTTTGAGGATTTATCTAACATTTGAACAATCCAGTGAATGAAATTATTTTTCCCTTGCTTAATTACAGTGGCTCTTGTTATCGATGTTCAGTTTTCCAACAGACATTCAGTGGGAAACAAGAACTTTCGACACTTCACCGGAATTTTAGATATATATGAATAAATGAATGAATGAGAATGTATTCAAATCAAATCTATTCTTTTAGATAATTTCTTTCTTAAAGTGTGATAAATAATTATGGTGATACTATAATTTATGGACGAATTATTCATATTTTAGATAGCAGATCATAGATTTTGGTGCGAAGTTCATCCACTCATTTGGTCAAATACCATTTTGGCATTATAGATTATGTCAAATTTGATTCCTAACCCTAATGTTCAACTGTAAATTCTAATTCCTCACACTAATATATAACCCTCATTTAACCCCCTGATAAGTAGGTGGACTTTCCAAGGTCATTTTAACGTTGCTCAAAGGTCGTTCATAAACTATAGTCTCACTGTCTGCTTATTTGAATTAGTATACATCGTTGAATAAATTTAAATGTTAGTTTTCAAATTTGTACCCAGTGACTTGTTTCTAGACAGGTCACTTCAACAGAGTTTCAAATTTATCTAACCATTGCAATGAAATCACTATAACAGAGAAGTGTGTATAGCACAAAATCATTAAAAAACATTTTATTATTTCGCAATCGCAAATACATTTAAAATGTGTGAAAAATCTCAATAAGAAAAAGATTTCAATGTTTAAGATCATGAGTCAGTTGAAGCTAGACCACCATGGAAAATCTGGAAGCACTGGACGGCCGTTTCGTCCTAGTATGGGACTCCTCAGCAGTGTGCATCCACGAGACCTCAGCCCGCGGGATTCGAACTCAGGATCTATTGGTTTCGCGCGCGAGCACTTAACCATTGGACCACTGAGCCGGCATTTAGCGGTGTTAATGTCTAACTTCAACTAATCCACGAAATGAGGCGACACATTCACCATTGTCTTCAGTGAGTTACTATCTCATAACAGACCTGATTGAACTCCAGTAGTCACTACTTCTCCCTAGAACTCAGGGATATACCTCGTTAAGCCAGTCGTGGATGCGCGCCTCTGAGGAGTCCCACAATAGGACGAAACGGCCGTCCAGTACTTCCAGGTTTTTCATGGTGGTCTAGCTCCAACTGACTCATGATCTTAACCAATGAAATTACTACAATCTCTACAAAACCCATCTGATAATAAAAAAAAAGATTATTTAACAAGAATAAGAATGTTTCGAAAAAAATCCAGACCTTATTAATTCATCATCAATAATATGTGTACGTACTGCTTTAATATGAAGAAATAGATATATGAAATCAAAATAAATATAAAAAACTAGAGATGAAAATAATCTTTTAAAGGTTATTATAATTAACTGTTGATATATTCATTACGTAATGGATTAAACTATATAATTATAGAATGCCTCAATTTCTCGATAGACTATTATGAATGGAATTTAAAAGTGCTTGAATATCTATGGTAATTTTGTATTGTGATGTAACACTAGACTATTTTATTATAGACTATCACATATAGAGATGAATTATTAATACAGCTATAACAGCTTAAGTAAATGATGTCGCTGAACAGAAAGTTTTTTCAATGACATACCTTTTGTTTTATTCAACGAATCGATGAGTTTCATTGTAATTTTATAATGAAATAACTAACAGAAGAAAGTTTTTAAAGTTGTTAGTGCGATCGGAATATTTAGCGATATGCGGCTTTATGAATTATTACATTCAAATATGTTGTTTGTATAGTCTTTCCAAACATCGTTTAAATAAATAAGACATTTTGTCTAACAGTTGGTTATCTCTTTTAGTGATGCACAGTTTGATAGAAGTATTTTGATGATGTTTCGTGAGTAATGATTTCTCCTAAATATTCATTTTGGGCTATTTTTTATCTTTACTGAACGATAAACTAGTTTGAATAAGTGACTACATTCAGAGAGAATAGCAACGATACGGATGGAAAATTTGTCAATAATTTAAGCCTATAGCACAAACTTTTTTACATTTCATTTCTTATTTGAAAGTCCATTAGTTGGTTATAACTAAGACCAATTACACAGTATACTATCATATTTGATTTTGTTTTAGAAACTGATGATGAAATCAACAAAAGTAATCTGATGTTTTCGTAGCTCAGTGATAAACCAAAAAAATAGTCATTAATAACAATTCATATGACAAATTAACTACAAATATATCTATCATTTCACTGTTTTGTTGTTGTTTCCCAGTTTTACCACAAATTCTTTTAATGATTATAGTTCATTACAATGGTAGAAAAGTTAACTTCCATTTCGAATGAAAACATTATAATTTATGCTTCATTAAAGTACTTTTTCTAAAAAAAATGAAGTCAGTAATTAAAGTTATTTATCATTATAACTTCATACAACTGAGATTTGTTTACACAATAAGATTATGGACAATTCTTTTTTTCACATGTAAACAACTTATGCACATAGCAAATCAAAGCTTCAATGAATGGATTCTTCCTATCATATTGTTATTATCATTCGGAAATGGGAAAAAACGTTTTAAAAGTATAAAGTCTTTTGATTGTATAGTATAATACTTTTGTAAACATAATTTATGTTTACAGTAGAACTCTATCCTGCCATTGTATAATCAACAAATTCTTGTTTTATTCATTATAAACGATTGAAATCTGTCAATAAACTTAGTTGATGTAATAGTCAGATGATATTTAAACAAGCGGAAGCAAGCTATAGACCATATTTATATGCTTTCTATCAGTCATCACCTTCATGTTTCGACTACTGTTATTTAGTTTGATGGCTTTAGATAGAGTAGATAATAATTCCGCATTTCGTACATGTCAATTTCAACTGACATTGCACCATGAACAAACAGATTATTAGGATAGGTTCTTATTGCGAGATCTCAAAGTATTAGGATGTATTTTTGTTGAGATCATAAATGTATACCTGTGAGAAGTTACATTCTAAGAAAAAAAGTTTTCCATTAGTTACTGATTTTCAATAGCTGTTCAAATTAGGCTGGTTCTTAGGTCTCAATAAAAAAAGACTAGTCAATGAAAATATAGTTTATAGGTTCTTTTCAGTTAGTTATTCGCAGAACTGGGACATAACATTACATGCATTGGTTACCTAAATATAAACCAAGAGGAATAAATGAGAAAAATGAATTCACTGTTGAGAGTAATACCGATTATAAATTGTTAACAGAAAATAATTAAACATTTACAACATATTACAATACTTAAATGTTCAAATAAATAGTGATACCGTCTTTAAACAGGAAAATCAAATACTACTTGTCAAATTGTACATAACCAGTAAATCCCAATCAGGAATATATATATTAGGTAGCTTAATTGAAATAAGATTTATTATTATTGTCGTTTATCTGTCAATAGAATTAAAATTAAGAACGTTTGATTGATTGAGTATTTGCAATGTCAGTATTAATTAGTTAGCTAACTCTTTCACCCTATACAAATTGAACGAGATTTTATTGTGGTTCCCTGTTACTGACAGATATCAAAACTTGTCTTTGTTTTTTTCAGAAAAATAGTAACTACTTATTCTTATTCTGATATAGTTGAAGTAAATAATTCTGACAATAATTTACTTCAATAACGAAATATGTGTTCTCAGAAAATATTTAGTCACGTTTGCTATGGTAAACTAACTTTCGTGGCCTAGTCAATATTACTACATTGGAAAATATCTAGTTGTAAGGTTGAAAACACATTTTATCTTGTCTGGTCCTCGTTCGCTAGATATCTTAGTTTTGGTATTTTCAGCGAAGATATAGTGAAATACTTTCCAATTCTAACTTCATTCATGCAGCTGTTGGTTTCAGATAACCAGTGGTTTGTGAAAGGGATATAAATTTTGTTTTTCAGAAACTAATCGGTTACAAGTTTACAACTTCAATAACAAAAAAATGGGAATTTGATTTTCCTATTTTTGAACTCGATCATTTTTATGTTCTTAATTAATGCTACATGTTATCAGGAGTAAATGAACCAAAGAATAGTCGTTTTTGCATAGTTTTGACCAAAATTTATTGGATTTATTAGTTAAAAGAGGTTGTTTTAGAATCTGATGAATGTTGGGTTAGCATGACATCAATCATGTGAAATCAGTATTCAATCTCTCCTTATATTGATTGACAAAAAACAGAATAGTTTTCTTCAAACTATTCATTTACATTTTACCTGATAAACTTACTGAAATTTGTATGAAGTGATGTTATATACAGAAAGAGATATCAGATTGTACTGTTATTGGCTATTTGAAAAAGATTCTATACAAAAATTATGGAAGTCTAGTGCATAAAATACAAAAGCTATTCCTGTCACTGGCTAAGTTGCTAACCTACAAATATCACATATTTTCATTTTCAGTGGCTTCAATTTGAGGAAAATAAGGTTCTCGCAAATAAATTGCTTGCTTCTCAAAACACATACTGTTATACACTAAACTACTAAAATTGCATATGTATTTGCACATCCATTGTTTCTAAGTACTATTTAAAATTGAAAAAGATCTATAAGCATTCAAAGACTAAATTTCTTTTTTCTTAAGCTGTATACAATCGGAGAATTCTTGTTACGAATAAAAACTAACAAATATGACAAGTTTAATTAAGTTTATGATAAGCAATTAATCAAAACTTTTTGAACAAGTCGTCTTCAAGAAAATAATGGATGTACCTTTATTTTTCCACTTTTTTTGTGCAAAATTAGTAGGACTAGATTTATATTCAGTAGAACAACGAAAATGTTATTGAAAGTTATTAAATATGACTAAACGCCGATATTGCTGTTTAACATTCAATGAGATGTATAATTCAGTTAAGAAATTGTCTCGAAGATGTGCATGTAGTTATTAATGTCTTATGATAAAATTTTCCGCTTTTGTTTCTTAGATATGGACTGATCAGTTTTTTTAATGAACATTATATCTGGATAAATGTGTTTAGATTGCTTGTGTTTCGATGTTGATTATATTATGATAATGACCAACAAGTTGCATTGAAAAGTGGTCAGTTTTACTCTCAAAGAAAATCGACTGCCATTCTCAAAGATCAAGTTCTCAATTCAATCACGTGGCTCTGATAATTTCATATTCTGAATAAAGATGAGAACTAATATAAAGGGAAAATCTCATTTTATATGAATTATCTGCTGATCACAAAGTAGCATTGTCTTCAGAATAAAACTGTCATTTATAATGAAAACCAAAACACTAAGACAGTTCGTAACCTAACAAAAATAGCTTGATGAACCTTTATAAACAATCAAAGGATGTTTTGTTTGAGCCAGAAGCTACGAAGTTTTTATCAAGTTGATTTAAATAACTTCTGGCGTTTTGTCATTAGAAATAAATTCAAATTGAAGAATCATTTCCTAAAACTTATAAAAATTGTAAGTATATTCACATAATTCAGTTTTTCACTGTGTAAACCACTTAGCTTTGGAAAGATCAAAATATCATTCATAAGCTGTTTATATTTTGACATCACTTGAAATCGATTTAAATTTGGTTTCTAACCAGATTTACAATGTAGGTGGCAAATATTTTGTTGACACGGATTATTCAACAACGAAAAAACTTGTTCCGAAAATTGAAAATAACGGGAAATAAATAAAGTACAATGAAGAATTTTACAAGCAACAGACACTGTAGTTATGTGATATATACATGACAATATTGGAAACCAGATCACTTATAAAAGATGACACTTTATTCAGTTGATTTTTCTCTATAATGTTGTCATATATGTATTGTATATTGAAATGTAAACCATATGATTGCTACATTTTAAGGACAAACAATAAGGAATATTATCAGAAGGGGATTTTTGTGGATATCATAGTAATTTAATAGTTGAGTTCATGAATGAATTGATGTTAGACGATCATGAAAAACCTAAAAGTACTGGACAACTGTTTCATCCTATAGTAGTATTCCTTAGCGGTGCGCATCCACGATCCTTCCTCGCAACATTCGAACCTAGAACCTATCGATCTCTCACGTGGACGCTTAACTTGTAGACCACTGTTTTGGCCTCCATTGGTGTTAATGTTTAACTTCAAATAATTCACGAAATTAAACCACTGTTCACCATTGTCTTGAATGAGTTACTGTTTCACAATAGACCTCGATGAACTCTACAGGTCACTACTCATTAGAACTCCAGAATATACCTCTTGAAGCCAATCACTAATGAGCAGAGGATGATTATAATGAAAAGGGGGTTTGTGGAAATTTTAGTAAATTAATAGTTGAATTCGTGAGTCAAATATTAACAACAAAAAAATGCAATTACTACTCAACTTGTCATTATTATCTTTAAGAATTTATAAATTTGGATAAGTCAACTGATTACATCTATGTAATAACGTGTTTTCTATGATCAATACAGATTGCTTTACCAAACAAAATCATTGTATAATAGCATGAAACTTATATGACAGACTATTATAGAATTCACTTATGAATATTCATATTATTGCTATCAAGTAAACAATAAAACTAATAAAAACTACTAATAATAACAATAAATATAATTATTAAATTTATTGAGATTTATTTAATTGAATAATTGTAGAAAACTATATATAATTCATTGAAGACATGTGAGATTTAACAGTGAAAAATTGCAATTTGAAAAGAAAAGAAAAAGAAGATCTTGAGATGGATCGTTTCATAATGAATATTTTAGAATATAAATCTTTATGTAACACTGTCCATTACACACTTTCAGGGTTAACATTTCGAGGTTCAGTTAACAAATTTCAAAATTGACTGTATTATTGATTTATAGAAATGTAGCTTTTCTTGAATGGATCAACAATGAACTATATTTGTACAGTGATATATTATGGTTGGATAAAGATCATAAAGTTAAAGAAAAGATAGAAATTGAACATATTCTAGTATAATGAACTATTTTACATAGTTTAATGATTATCATTATGACAGAATATGAATAATACATCATAAGACCTTTGTTGATTATGCCGTTCATAATTATTCTTACTAAACTAATTTTTTTTGATCGCTGAAAAATTCCCATTATAATAAAACACAATTGTATGAACGATGAATATTCTTTTCAATGAATTTCTCATCAGGTTCTACAGTTATAAATCCAAATTAATAATCCATAAAATTGGCCAGATTTAAAACAAAATACATCATTTGATCATATTATTCTACATAATATGTAATTTCCTATTTTTATTCCATTATTTTCTCACTCCATGTTGATCATATTTATCCTGATAATTTATCGCACAATTTCATTTCACTTATGAACTGATTCAAGTTAACACTTTATATTAAACAGTCCCAACATTAACGATTTGAGTTGATTTGATATAGCAAACAACAATTCTCAATTCACATATTACAATTTCCAAATGATGTACTCTACCTTAAATCTGTCCAATTTTATGGATTATTAATTTGGATTTATAATTGTAGAACCTGATGAGAAATTCATTGGAAAGAAAATATAACCATAATTACTGACTACAATACACTCAGATGATATGATAACAAAGAGTTTATCTCCAGCCACTTCGACTGACATGGCGTATTTATCTAATTATGTATTTTACTTGCCAATAGTTGAAATACTTTTATTACTTGAGTAATCAGTCTATTTTCTTTTAGTTTTATATTTTCACACTAAATTCACCAAGAGTGAAATGTGTAGAAACATATAAACTGAAATAAATATTACATAAGCTTATTTTAAAAGAATTTGGAAGAAATGGAGAAACACAGCAATTTTGATTCGAAATATGCAGTGAAGATAACACTACTTTCTTTTATAATAATTTATTCACCTATTACAATTTCCAAATGATGTACTCTACCTTAAATCTGGCCAATTTTATGGATTATTAATTTGGATTTACGAATTGTAGAACTTGATGAGAAATTCATTGAAAAGAATATTCTACGTTCATATAATTGTGTTTTAATATTTCTTTGGTGAAATATAAACTATTTTTAATATTCATAAAGAATATTGTATATTGTATTTTGTCTATTGATTTAACTAGTCAAACTAGTACCTAGAAGTGAATTATTATTATTATCTGTTGTCTAGTTTTATCCATATGAATATTCTTTGTATGATATTAACTATCCTGTTGTCATAAATAATATTTGAGAGAATATCTTCAGTCAATTAAAACTATTGGGAAATGAAAAACAAAAAGTAAAATAAGAAAAACTATGACTAATATAATAAATTACATCAAATGATATGACATTATATTTATCTGTATCTTAGTAACAATAAATATAGTATATTTCTCACTAGAATATTAGTTAACTTCAATAATGTTACATGTAATTTATATTGACTTACATTTTTAACAGTGAACATATATCATTAGATTGTTGATAATTTCATCTTTATAACAAATGTTGAATAGGTAAATTGTTTTAAATTCTAATGCTTTAGTTTATTACATTAGTTTTTTCATATAAAATAGAGGTCGATAAACCAATTTTCCTATTTAGCATTATATAAGTATTTATGTGATTAGAATCATACTTGACAAAGTGTTAATATTCAATTTTATGATTGTCCAAAGAGGACTATCTGCTAGAAGATAATAGTATGAGTTAAATCCTTCATCTTTTCCTCTTTCCTTCATGATTTCAAGTGAGGGAATGACTCGTGACGCAGTCTGATCATTTCCACAATGTATGTCCTATCCATTTTTATTGTCTTTTCCTAATTTCCTCTTCAGCTGGAAGCTGGTTTGTTCTCTCCCACAGAAGGCTATTGCTGATGGTATCCGGCCAATAGATGTTGAGTATCTTGGGTAGAAAACCATTTATAACTGCTTGTACCTTCTTGATGGTGGTTGTAGTAGTTCTTCAAGTTTCAGCTCCATACGTACAGTAGAACTGCCTCGACGTTCGTATTGAAGATTCTCACTTTGATATTGGTTGAAAGTTGTTTTGAGTTTCATATGAAATTGAAACCACTTAGCCACCATTTCTTAATACAATATATTTTTAAATGTACATTCAAATCTCTAGTGACTTGTTTATTTTTTTCCTTTTAGAATATCCAAAAGTATTTACTGATCAACAGTCAAAGTGAATATAAACTAGGTTACTAGAAAATTGTTCTCAAACAGCATGTTTGTATAGTATAATAATCACTATCTAAATATTATCAATTTATTGACAGAGCTACCGATAAAATCAAGTACAAATATTCAATTCTTAATACTTTTACATTGATCACACAAAATGTGTTTTTTCGTTTCTATGTACGTATAAAAAATTTTTAAAAAAATAACAAATTCACCAAATTCATTTATTGAAAATCTCAATTTGATTTATTCATGTTGATTATTCTGTAATTATATGTATTGAATGAAAAGGTTCGAAATTCTTAATAAACATTTCAAATAATCATATGATTTTTACATTCGTTTAAACAAATATATTTATATAATTATTTAATTAACCAAGTAATTGATGTAGGTTTTATGTTAGTTAATAGTAAAAATTAACTTGAAAAATTAAAAAGTACATGAAATACATTGTTGTTTATGAACTATTTAATGATAAACTATTCGATCATTTAACTCAGCCTGGAGCCTCTCTCTGAGGCTACTGCTGATCTCAAGTTTGGATAAAGGAGGAAAGTTGGGCATGGGGTAAGCGATCATATTCCGTAGAAAGTTAACTGACTAAAAAAACGCCACTGAGAAAAAACAATTCAAACCACTTAAACTCTTACCTGGGGGTTGGAAGTTCTTCATTTGGAAGAATTATGATGCCTCATGCTGAAAGCCGAGTTTCTTCGGAATTCACGAGGCTGATGACCCTTCTGAAAACCAGAGCAACTTTTAATTAAGGTCCATGTAGTGCTCATGTAGTAAACAGAACACGGGTGGGGACAATCGAATGCATTCAACACAAAATTACAGTACATATTAATAAAATCTAACAATCATAAATTAAATGCTTAATTTGCAAAATATCCACCAATTGTCTGAAAATGAATTCATCGTTCTTGCATTTTCATACAAATTACATCCTGCTTCCATTTTTTACTGTTCGATCCTGTTGTCTCTCTGCTTCCAGACCTTCTGTTCACAACTAACATATATTATTTATGTCAATATAAGTAGCACACACCACACTCATACTACGTGGGAGACCAGGTGAGTCATCCAAATTGCTGCAGAAATGAAAAGATACAATACTGATGTGCTTGAAACCAGTAAAATACATTGTAAGTAGGTTGGACAACAAAGACTAACCTCAGGGAAGCTTTTGTCATGTTCATGAAGAAAACTTTCCACATACACCAGGAGTTGCACTGATGCTATTCGATAATTTACATAAATAAGAATATTTTCTTTTAATATTAAAATATTTAGTTGTCGAAAGTTATGAGGATGGATTCAAAGTAATGAATTTGATGCTGCGATAAAATAATCAAGATGAATCTATAGATCTGACTTTTATGTTAATTGATCCTTTTCAGTAATACATACATAACAGATATTGTCCACACAAAATCATGGTCTTGTCACTTTTTGTTAGAATCGAGTTAAAATCGAGATTTTCACGCATTATCTAATCCGATACTCATGATAAAATATGATTTATGGAGTTTAATCAGCATCAGAAAATAAGAAAATATGAGTTTAGTGACTAGTGATTGGTGGATCATTGTAAACTATCGTTACAATTACGATCATATCTTGAAAAAATATATAACTGAGAACGCAGTATTTATTTAATACTTATGAATGGTAACGAGGTTGATGTCTCTATATTGTTACGGTAAAAAATGAACAAAATTTAATAATCATGAGGTACAAAAGAATTTAACTGAGATCCCTACCTTGTGGATTATTAATGTGAAATAGATTTTGAGTTAATTCCAAGTTAGTTAGTTAAAAACAAAATAAATTGTTTAATTATTTAACGGTCATTCACAAAAGTGAAAATGTTCTACAAAAATTATTTATCTCTTCTTGACTGAGAAAAAAATGTCAAGTCTGTTGTCTGTTTTATGCTCAAAAAGAGGTAGAAATGAAGTAGTGACATCAACAAATGCTGTTTCTCGAACTATTCTGGCCAAAAACTTTCCACTTGGAATATCAAATTTTTTCTAGTTTAAGTAAAAATAATCAGTTATAGAGATAGCCTCTAAGACTATCTACGCAAATCGGACCATAATTTTACAATCTAAACATAGGCTGAGAAAATTGTCTACAACATATAGACAGAACAGTTTAATTAGTGAAATTAAACTATCAAACGTCATAGTCAGTTCAGTAAAACAAAGTGTTTCTTAGTGTATGGATTATAAAATCAGCTTTTTGACCATCAACTAAAGGTTGAATAAGTAATCAAATGGCTTAAAACTGTCTTCATGCGTTTTAACACATGAGTGATAAGATTTTTGTTAAACAGAAAATGAAAGAATTAAAATAAACTCTCTACACATAAAAACTAGTCGCAACAAAAGTAATTTGCTGTGAAGATCACCAACGTTTACATAGAATCTAAAGTGAATTTTAACTATAGATTCGCAGAACTAAAAATGTTAAAATTATTTAAATCTAAAAAAATCATAATTTGAAACATAAGAGAATTCACAACTTAAGACTTCGAACGACTTTTCATGTTTGTATTGTGGAAAAATAGTATTCAGAAACTAAATCTTTGGTTGATGATTATAGCTACGAAATTCTGTATTTGTGCCGCAGTTGTAATATCATAATTCACATAGATATTGCCATTTTAAATAGTACTAATTACCATTTAATCACACATTACAGCCTGTAGATATGTTTCAAGACATGGAAATCGTTATGTACATATAACCATTTCAGTTATCACATGATAAAATCATTAATTAGAACATCGACCTTGTTCTTGTGATAAACTAATGATCTACTAATCAACACGATCATCCTTGAGTAAACCCTGAGTTCTTATTGGTCCTCTGAATAGTAACAACTCGCCTAACCCAGCTGGTTTAGTTCAGAACACAATCTTAGTTTCCTCTTTACAAATCATGTATTTCAAATATACTTAGTTTATATACAATCAAATTAGATCGTAACACACCATAAAATAGAAAATAACAAATATGCAAAGTCAAGTTAAAAATGGCTGTGAGTATGAGAGATTGTAACTAATAAATAGGGAATAAGAATTGTATATTGTTTCGTAATAGCCAATAGGTCAAATATATATAGTACATAAGTCTTAACCGTTACCATTTGTTTATTCTTCGTTAGGATATAACAAACTATAATGAATAAACTTTTCAATGGTTTCATTTAAGCACTCTATCTTTATTTCTAAAACAACACTTTTGATGATAAACAAAACAAGTATTCAATGTATATTAGTTTGAATATAAAGATACTGTTGTTTGTCTATACACTATTCTCATTCTTTCTATTCATAAACGATATACTCAAAAGTACATTAAATTAAATCCAAATACATAATATTATATACAGTGTAATAAATTGTAAATAAGATGGTGGAGAAGATTTGTAGCTCAGGTGGATGATTTTGGTGGAGTTTTGTTCTCTGAGCTGGGTGGTTTGGTCGTAAAAGAACGATGAAAGCTCCACGACCAAACCACCTAGCTCATAGTACAAAACTCCACCAAAATTATAAATAATCTTGACATAGAAACATAATAAATTTCAATCAAATACATAAAAGTATTATTATTATTATTATTATTATTATTATTATTAGAAGCTTTATTCAACATTATATTTTTGGTACAACATAGAATTCTCAGCATAAATTATTTCAACGAGTTTCCTTTACTTATATCTTGATCGATTGTGACGATAAATTTTGAATGATGACCAGTTAGATGTTAGGAGTTCGGTAATCCACATTTGATTAATATTCATTCGTTTAAATGCATATTGCCAGCCACCGTGATGTCGCCGATTGTACCTTTTTGTACCCCTTATAGCGAAAGGTTGTAAACTTTTCATAAACGCGCCTGAACAGATTGTGAGCACAATAGACATAATGATGTGCTAAAACAAACAACAAAACAGATAACTTGATGAAATATGTAGATTGGAGGAACAGGTAGCCCAGATATTCAAGCAGAAATATAATTCAACATCCTATTAACAACTAAATAAAAATAATCATTGAATATTTTAAATAATCTATTCGATCGATAATCGAATACATAATACACATCATTTTACAATGAATGACTTATTTGTTTGTTTGTTTGTTTTAATTCAATTCAATTATTCAGAATATTTTTTTCAATGAAAGTGCATAATGTTCACAAGTATTTTTTTGTTTTAAAAAAAACAACAACATGTAATGAAACGGTAAAGTATGAACGGGAGTTAAAAAACAAAAAAAAAAAAATAACAAGGTATTATAAGTAGTAAGAACATATTCAAATTTTAAATGTCAACCAACTAGAACATTATTATTCTATGTAAAACAGTTGTTCAATATATAATTTTATTTACATTTGTTTTTTTTTCTTCTTCTATTATTAAAAAGAAACAAAACAATTCAGATCAGATTGCCAAATTTAAACAAACTGAAAAATTATTATTCATTAAAACGTTTATTATTTCTTGTTAAATGTTCATTTTACTGTTGTTGTTCGTTTGTTTGTTTGTTTGTTTGTTTCTGTAAATAAAGTGAATCAATGAAAAAAAACTTATTTATTTTAAGTTTTTAAAAAAAGAAACCATAAGTGATAATTCTTG
The DNA here is from genome assembly GCA_944470205.2 of Schistosoma margrebowiei. NCBI lineage: Eukaryota > Metazoa > Platyhelminthes > Trematoda > Strigeidida > Schistosomatidae > Schistosoma > Schistosoma margrebowiei. The sequence goes on along the minus strand of OX104026.1, from coordinate 19,355,011 downwards.
TTTTATGGAATAATAATGTATATTAATGATATGGTAACCTTCTTGAACATCTGGTCTACCTATTCTTGCGATCTAAATATTTCAACAAATTATGTAATTTTGTTTGTTTTAATATATCATTATGCCTATTAATCGCATAATCTTTTCAGGTGCGTTTCTGAAATATATATACAACTTTATGTGGTATAAGTTACAAAAAGCTCGATCAGAAATATTGTAGTTGTTGGCAATATGTAGCGAAAAGAATGTAGATTATTTAAATGTCGATTGATTGGACTGCTAACTTTTAACTGACGATCGCTCAACATTTATTGTCAAGATACACTAAGAAGTAAGAAACGGGAACTTGTTGAAATACTTTGTGCTGAGAATTCTATATTGTACCAAAAATATAATAATGAGTAAGCCCATAATAATAATTATTATTATTAATGCATCATGTATGAATAGTCAATGAATACAATATATAAAACGGCCGTCCAGTGCTTCCAGGTTTTCCATGGTGGTCTAGCTCAAATTGACTCCTGATTTCAACCTATGAAAATATACGTAAACGTTAAAAATTGAATGAAATAAAAACCGATCGATACCAAAAAATGAATTTTGAAAAAAACTAATTTCTGTAGTGTGATTGCTAATTGTTAGTAGTATAATGCTAGAAACAAGTATTACTAAAGTATTGCATCTGATGATGTATTTTCGAACATAAGATGTAATCTGAATGGTACTAAGTTCCATCAACTATTGTTTATTTCTTTTTTTGTATGATAAAAGTGTCAAGAAACTATTTGATAATTTAAATGTAATTAGAATAGGGGTGTTATTGGCAGGAAATTGTACAATGAATATGATTTTTCTTTCAAAATAATTTCTTTTCTATTCTAGAACAATTTTTAAGACATATTCCTTTATTCCAAAGGTGTGTTAACAGTAATTAAAGGATTAAAATGTTACTGAAATTGGAAATACACATCTTCAAATTCCAAAATGATAGTTAATATACTAAAACATTCATTCAGTTCGTTCCAAAATCTTCATCTTCCTCTTACATTTTCACCATCAACTGACATTATAAAAAGTTGAAAATAACAATAAATAAGTACGGCTGATCGATTAATTATATCACAAGATCTGGCTCTAGGTAACGTGTAAACTAGTAAACATAGTGTTTACAGGGTTCACTTTTTTTACATTACTTTGTTGAATCGACTTATGATTACAGAACACTTTTTGTCGAAATGTTTGATGTTTTGTATGTTATCTAAAAATTTATCTAATTGCTGATAAATCAGAAGGTATTCATAAATATAATTAAACACAAATTATTTTCCTATTTAATGAAAAATAACTGACCATCATTTCACAAACTATAGATTTACTAACCATTAAGTTTAATAAAAACATGTAATCACCAGCTTCCAGATGAAGAGGAAATTAGGAAAAGACGATGGAAATGGATAGGATATGTATTATGCAAATCATCAAACTGCATCACGAGGCAAGCCCTGAAGGCAAGCGGAAAACAGGAAGGCCAAAGTAGATATTACGTCGGGAAATAGAAGCAGATATGAAAAGGATGAATAACAACTGGAAGGAGCTGGAAAGGATTGCCCAGGACAGGGTTGGATGGAGAATGCTGGTGAATGGCCTATGCTACTTCATGAGGAGTAACAGGCGTAAGTAAGTAAGCAAGCAGTAATTAAGTAATCACCTGGTCACTGAAACAGTCGTCTAGTCAGTTCAGTGGATTATAATCAAATCAACTGTAAGAAGCCTATAAATCACTCTTACATGTTGGACAGTTTATTAGCTATCTGGATTCATTTATTCAGTTAATGATATATTTGCGGTCTGAAACGAAAGATACTAGATTCTAGTCACCGTATGAACAATAACACTGAGATGAAGTTACATTCGGCTGGTAAGTTTCAAACAGAATGAAACACGTTTCCTTGATTCTATTGCTGTACACATATCAACATAACTCTTTTGTCTTTCATTTACACATTTCCGATTGTACTGAAACAATTATAACTTGATTGTATTTTATTTCAATTTTCATCAGTTAGATGAATCCAATAGAAATTTCATCCATTTCTTTAGCTTTCAATGAAGTTTCGATGATTGACATGATAGTTATATTGGTCAATGAAACTTTTAATCTTAAATTTAAGTTATATATATATATATATATATATATATATAAACATCTATAAATAACTTTGACAGAAGCAAACAACGGGAATATTGATTAAATCTAAACTTTCTATTTCTTTGTTTAAATAAATACATCCCCTTTAATTCTAGGAAATTATTTTATGAAAACCATGTGAATTTATAATCCTCATTTTTATGTTACGAGGTTTGTTATTGATTGTTTATCAATCAAAATAGATAAAGTAATACTAATAACAACAACAACAACAATAAATTTATACAAGAACACTTTGTTTTCTTTAGTTTAACATTAAATTCTAATTTTAATCTAATCATAAAGATCCACAAAGTATACATCTTTGCAAAACTGTTTGATTAACGCATATATCTCTTTCTTGGCTGGATATGACTTACGAAAATATTTCAGAAAACATTTTCCATACTTTGATTTTGTTTGCCCATTTTTCCTTTCATTTTGTTTGCCCTTTTAATTTCACAGATTGAAATCATGAGTCAATTAAAGCTAGACCATCACCCCGTGAGATTCACACCCAGGACCTATCAGTCTCGCGCCAGGCGCGGGATCGTGGATGAGCACTGCTGGGGAGTTCCATACTAGGACGAAACGGCTGTCCAGTGCTTCCAAGTTCTCCATGGTGGTCTACCTTCAACTGACTCATGATTTCAACAAGTGAAGTTTCTAAAATCTCCACAAACCCCTTTCTGATATCTTTTTTATCATCTAATTATTCACATACTACTTATTACGTAATTTAAAAATGTTTTGTTGTTAATATTTTAAAGTCTGTTAATCCAAGTTTGATCTACTGACTACATTGAACTGTTGATTAGAAATTCTGTGATTTGTATTACTCTTATCACCACCAGTACACTTGTCTCGTCAGTCGGATGTACCCGCATCTCAGAGTTGATGTACACTCCGTGACTTGAACCATGTACCGTTCGCATCCAACGCCATCGCGTTATCCACTTAGCTACTGAGTCCTGTGTAGTTATGCAATCTATCTCATTATGATCATAGACATATACTTTGACTTGAATGGTTTAATATTTTCATATAAATATTCATCATATTATCCGTTCATGAAAAGCAGGCACTTTTTTTGAGTTTTGATTTTCCTGTCTCTGCAACACAAATCTCTGAACTAACAATCAATGCCCAATTCATAATAGTTTACACTACTTTACCATTTATAGGTAACCCAAATAATCTCATGTTGAAACGAAGAATTAAAGTAGATGCCAACAGGATATTTCATGCAGCACAATTCGTCACTATCGGAATGTCAAGGTCTAAGTTTCACCATAAGCTCAAATGGCATGCAAGAAATTGCTTCACATTCCATTGAATCTATCAATTCACATGTATGTGCGGAAACACGCACATAGGAAGAAGCAGTCGTGATCTGCCAGTAAGGGTGGTGGATCACATATATAAATGGCCTCAAAAACAAATGAATTCCAATAGTCAAATAAAATCACAGATATCTTTCTTCATTGCGAAACATTTGGATGAGACTGGTCATGAGGTTGATATCGAGTCAGACTTTGTAATGTTGTACAGACGTCTTCAAGGGAGTATACTAAGGTTTATTGAAACATTAGCTATACGAAAACTGGAACTCCTTTTATGTATTCAAAATCCTACCCTGGTGATACTGATTCACTATCCAGTGTGGTAATCAACTTCTTTTTGTGTACTTTATTATCTTTGTTTTCATTTAACTTTAATTTATCTAGTTGAACTTTATTTTTCATATAAAGAAATGTCTTAACAAGTATATGTGTGACCAGATTCTTTAAAGTGTATTGCACAAATATATCACATAACTCTGATAACCTTTGTTTTCTCATTGAATTATCATTCTTTCCACTTAGCTCTTAATTTTTATATTTTTATATCTTATTTATCATATATGACATGATATATATAGTCATCGATACTGAAAGAAATGAAAAATAACAATTTGTAAGGGAATCAAGTTATTGAAACATATTGTAAACACTTAAATACATAAGATTTGCACCAAAAAATTCATTTTCCAGAATTCTATGTACGTCTCACGTAATACATTAAAAAAGGAGCGGAATATGAAGTAAAATTATGCATTACAAACTCAACTGCTCAAAACAATTAACTTGATATTAAGTTAGAGAAAATTGATCAACCGATATTTGTTTTCATAAGTTATTTCTACTTGAGCTCTGTTTTCCAATAATGAAATAATAGTTAAAGATATTGGCACAAAAATGAAATTTAATTCAAGATTCTCATCAACAAGGCATAAATTCATTTATATTTCATTAGTTAATAAGAAATAAAAGTTTTTGCTTTGATTCTTAATCTTCAGTAATTATGTAATTAACCTCATATAAATTATAAGGTATAACAAACATTATACTATCTTTCTAGATTTGTAGAGTACATAAATACTGAACTATATCTTCTATTCACTTCATTAAAAGTAGCATATCACAATTTCTCATATATAGACAGATGAATATAGTATTTTCCTATTTAAATAGATGATTTCTAATAGTGTTTGAAGTTTGATAATAAATTATTTGTAGTCAATAGTACATTAAAAGCAACCTATTTCAATGAATTCACTCCAATAAGAAATATACAACTAATATCAGTTTTGACTGTTCACAAAAAAATTTAAAAATAAATTTTGGCATTGTTCTCAAAATATTTTGTTACATAGTATCACATGTTTATTGTTCAAATAAAAAAACAGAAACCCAGGAAGACACTATTTTTACTTACCTATGCCTGTTAACCTTTGTAGAGGAGCATAGGCCACCCATTAGCATTTTATAAATGCAAACGGAACAACAATAACTACAAATACCTAAATAGTATTATTTTTGGAAGAAACTTAAAACACACAACAACAAAAAACAAATAACGATAAAAAGAAGGTGAACGAATTCTACAAATGTTACACTAATATACATATTCACATGTTTCATAACTCAAAAATACACTAAATCAAAGTATTTCGAACAAGAATTTCAATAATGAAAGAAGACAAATACAAACAAACATTTTTTTTTAAATCCAAATTAAATTCAAATAATATTGACATTTTCATTTTAACCCATTTAGTGTTTTCGTTAGGACGGCCCACAGGTAAACTCGAGGAAGCTCTAAGTAGCTCAAAATAAGCGGAAAACATTTCATCTAATCATCTTTTGGAAGAATATTCCAGAATCTCTACATGTAGCTTCTCTATTGTACAAATACTAAAAACGACTATATATGGATTAAATAACCATAATGATGATTTTGCTTTTATTAAAAACTATAAATACCTGACAGTTTTGTACCATGTTTGACACTGTGTAGGATAGCATTCCGTTCACTTGTCTTCTTCTCATTGCAATCCAAGAAATTCTAGCATTCGAGTACTCAAGTCGTATGCGATATATAAAGAATCTAAGCTCTAGATAGAACAGTTTTGGTGTCGGTAGTCCATCTATCTTTTTAAATGGTAAATATTCTTTTCCATCAAAATAAAAACTATTTATTTTCCATAGAATTAAAACTTCGACGATTTATTATTCAAAATAAGATATTGAAATAATTTGGCATTATACTATTTAATATTTTTCTTATTTTCCCTAATACACCTGTGGCTTTTAATTTATTAAATGCTTTTGGTTTATGTATAGGATAATCCATTCTTTTAAAAAATTTAAAACAATTAGTCCCTTAGATAAATTTCGATAATGTAATAAGAAGACGAAAATTATCAGAACTATATGATATATTGACACAATACATTTCGAACAATCTGATCACACATATACTTGTTAAGAGCATTTATATATAATTTGTATCAATTTCGTGGATTAGTTGAAGTTAAACATTAACACCGTTGGATGCCGGCTCAGTGGTCTAGTGGTTAAGTGCTCGTGCGCGAAACTAATAGGTCCTGGGTTCGGATCTCGCAGGGGACGAGGTCGTGGATGCGCACTTCTGAGGAGTCCCACAATGGGACGAAACGGCCGTCCAGTGCTTCCAGGTTTTCCATGGTGGTCTAGCTTCAACTGACTCATGATCTTAATCATTGAAATTACTATAATATCCACAAAGCCCACCTGATATTAAAAAAAAGGTCAACAAAACTGGAAACCCCCGTTGCGTGTTCAAAAACAGTATGTTCTTACCTTAAACCTACCCTGATAATATTGACTTATTATCCGGAGTGATTAGGTTTTGAACTGTGCTCATCTCCTCTTACCCCGTTTCCAGTCTAGTTGACCTTTTAGTTTTATATATAAATGCTCTTAACAAGTATAGGTGTGATCAGATTGTTCGAAATGTATTTACGCTAATATATCACATAGTTCTGATAATCTTCGTCTTCTTATTACATTATCGAAATAATTCATTCTAATTCTTTTATATTACGTAATAAAACATTGAAATTATAAATTATGTACATTATTCAACATTACAAAATTGTATGCATTTCATGATAGTATAAATTGTACATGTATGTCAGAATGAAGGATCTGAAATATCTATGATCACATTTACGTTGACGTGAATTATATATCAACAAGAGAAATATCATATGATTTCGAATTATTCAATTTCATATTGATATTATATCAAACATTAAAACTTGAAAATTAGGTTAGTTACATTACAGCGATTTAATCGATTATTGTTTTGTATTTATGTTTATGTAACTTTTAGTGCTCTTTTAAAAAATTTTAATAGAATCATTAACAACAATAAACTTTAATTCACTTGATATTGTTTTTACTTGAATCTTCCCATTGATATTTTAGGACTGAAACTGATCAGTCTCTTAACAACAATAAACTTTAATGTTTCTCAAATTACAAGCCTTAATGTTTTTAAATTATTGTAATGAGTAGAAGTTAACTTCTATCTGAAGTTTGTGCTGATGATGTCGTTCAGAAGAACAATCAAAGCTCCACGACCGAACCATCCAGCTCAGAGAACAAAAGTTGTAATAAGTCTTCGTAAAATATAAATGTTTATATAGTAACTATTTAATTTTTCTCGAATTTTCAAATAATTTCATGTAAAATTTAATTTACAATTTCACTTTCATGTGATTAATCCAAGTTGATGTATCAGAATTGTGATTTGTGTCATCCAACTTGATTTTAGTTTGACACCAAAAAAATAGTTTATTATGATCAAAAACAGTTACTTTAATTAGTTAGTAATGAATATCTTAGCATATATTTATTATTATTATTTTATCAACAAGACTTAAATATAGAAAATTAAGAATTATGATTCAAGTCAGCTGTGAGCTTATTTGATGCGTCACACATTAAATTTGTCAAGAATTCCATGTATTACATGTAAACTCATGTACTTTACTATAGATTGTGAATATGACCGAGAATTAAACTCAGTTAGTATTCAATAAAGACTTACTAGAAGTGATAATTAGGATTGTCTTACTTTAAATTAATTTCACAGATTGAAATCACGAGTCGATTGAAGCCAGACCTCTATGAAAAAACTGGAAGCACTGGACGGCCGTTTAGTCCTAGTATGGGACTCCTCAGCGGTGCGCATCCACGATCCCGCACCCCGCGAGATTCGAACCCAGGAACTATCAGTCTCACGCCAGGCGAAATGGCCATCCAGTGCTTCCAGGTTTTCAATGGTGGTCTAGCTTCAATTGACTCATGATTTCAATCTGTGAAATTTCTTAAATCTCCGCAAACCCCTTCTGGTTTAACTTAATTAACAAGATCTATTTAGATAAAAACCTTTCGTTTAAATTTGATCGAAGAGTTTTACAGTATTTGGGCGCATACATTCTTCCACTTTAAGATCTATTTAGGTTAACTATTGTTATATAACATTCTGATATCTTAGTATTTTTTTAAAAAAATGCTTTTTTCATAATTTCTTTTTTTAAACTACAATAAACCTACACTGGAAAGTACTACAAGAAAACAGCTGACATCATATATTTTTTTGATCATTTCACAGTCACTATGATCAGGGGAAAAAATGTTGCGGGATTAAATGTCGAATTGTGAAAAAAATACTAGTCATTTAAGCGTTAACTCATTTTTTTCATGAAAACACATACAGTGTATCATGTGACATCTTTATCGTGGAACGTTTGTTCATCAATAAGACTATAAATTTAATTTGTACTTAGTGTTTTTTCATAGTTATATAATATACCCTTGTCGGCCAGGGTACTTTTACATTGGTTTTCAGGAGAATAAGACACCATCCAGACTTTCTCGTGACGACCGAAACAAAACAGTTCCATCCCGATTAACAGGAGCATCATATGCCGTATAGGCTTTAACGCTACAACCTGAATAGTACAGCTCATTCCTGTGGCGCAACTACACAGTTACCAAGCATTCTGGTGAACCAGGATGCTTAGAAATCATCAAAATGAACCACGAGACAAGCGCTAACTTGGAATCCTAAAGGTAAGCGGAAAAGAGGAAGGTCAGAGGACACATGACAAGAAATAGAAGCAGTTATGAAAAGGATGAATAACAACTGGAAAGAGCTGGAAAGGATTGCCCAGGACAGGGTTGGATGGAGAATGCTGGTGAACGGCCTATGCTCCTTCACGAGGAGTAACAGGCGTCAGTAAGTCACTTTGTGTACATTGAGATCTGTATGAAAAGACATTATGAGAAGACACAATAACATTTCCAACTAACGATTCATCACGAATGTATATAATATGTGAATCATAACTTTAATATAGTTTAGATACATGTATTAAACCTTACTGCTATTTGGTTTCATAATGGTATTTTTCTACAACGTGTTTGTCACTGAATAATTTGTTTTGATATCCTTTTTTTTAAAAAAAACACGAATTAAAACATGAGTTAAATATCACCTTAAACTATGACCATAAATTGCTATTCCATCATATAATTACCTAAACTAGTTTAATATTACCAAACATTTTAAAAAGAAACTTGTTATATAACGTTTGATTAGTGATGGTAAATGGTAGCTTTAAAAAAATGATTACAGTTTTGGTAAAGTAATTTTACCATGACAATAATATGTCAAAATGTATATATACTTTGCATGTGATTTATGAAAATTTACTTTGTTCCAAAGAGAAACAGTTTGTTATAAGTTGATGTTACAGTAAATGTTCCTAATATGTTTATCAAAATTAATAAGACATTTTGTTTACTGAATGATTCTATTGAAAATTGTTTCAAAATGCTTCTCGTTTAAAGTAAAGGATATACATAGAAAAATTAAAAAAAATATAAAATGCAAACTATTGATTTTAAAGTAGTATCCTGTTTGAAATGTGACAAAATGATAAATATCATTGTTAAACAATGTTTATTTAAATCTAATTTACAATTATTACATATACTCATGAATAGTGTAATTCAATTAAACAACTTTTTACTTTCAGTCAAATATGAATGAGATCATGTCAAAATATATTTTTAAACATAACTAATGTATCAGAAGGTGTTTCTATTAACTCACTAAAGACAATGGTGTACGATGGTGCAACTTCGTGGATTGGTTCTCAAGTATACTCAAGTATACTTTCCATTTGATTGATTCACAAAACATTTCATCTTTTAAATTAAAGCTTAAATGTTTGATCCTCTGACTTGTAAAAGCAATAGAAAAAAATCAAAGATTTCAGTTGTCTGAAGATCATCCCATAAAATGATATACAAATTGAGCTTTGATTTTTACTTTATTACACTTGAAGAAAAAATACTTCTTTATTAGGTTGAAGCGAAGCAAGAATCAAGTCAAATACTTATTCATAAAAACCTATGTGAACCAATGAAATAAAACAATCTAGTGAGTATTACCATAGGATATATTGTTAGTTTTGATGCTGATTAATAAATTAGATTTCATTGTCTAGACAGTGAGTTAAAAAGCACTTAATTCTAGTACCAGTAAAACAAATAATCTCTCGTTCTATTGAAAGTATGTACAACAATACTATATGACTGAGCCTACTTGAAGATGTTTCGTCAATGAGTATTTATGCTGATCACTCGGATTAAATCAATGATATTTAATATTTTAAAGTATATTATACGTTTATAATTAATAAAACTTTTATTATACAAAGGTTTCATTCAAACAAAGTCTCAATCAAATAACTTAAAGTGTTGAATATAATATTTTCCTACAAAAAATTGATATGGTCACGAATTAGAGGTGATTAGTTTTTGAGAAAGTTTATTCGGAAATGGTAAACGTGTGGTGTGTGCTACTTTTATTGATATAAGTAGTATATGACGCGAGTTAAAGGACGTAATGTCTGGCAATAGAAGAGGGGGAAAGATCAACAAAGGAAGAGCGGGAACTTAATGCAATTTGTAAGAAAACGCATGAACCATGAAATGTGAGACAATGGATCGATGATTGCAACAGCAACAGTCCGGTTTGATATGATGGAATGATATTTTGCAAATTTACGATATACTATATGGTTTTTCTATGTTAGCAAGTAACTGTGTAATTTCATGCTCAATATATTCGATCGTCCCCACCCGTGTTCTGTTCACTACAAACGTGTCGAATCAATACACCATATATATGCAAAGTGATTGACTAACCAATGCTGCTCAATTGTATAACTCATTTTAAATATCAATTAGACATATAGTTAGTTAAATGTAATATGATTAGGTAGCATCGACTTATATATGGAATAAACCATTTTTTATGATATGTACACTAATTAAAAAACTATTATATAACAATTAGTAAAGTTAAACATGTTTCAGATTTATGAAAATAAATTGACTAATATAAATTAACAATAACAATCTCATGTTATAATTATTGACTATTATAATGATTGGTTAGTTAAACACAATTATTTATAATAAGAAATCATATGATAAGCATGTTGAGAAATAAAACTTAAATTAGATGATCGTGTGATACCACGATAAATATTTATATTACTATCAATGAATAAATTTGAACAAATAGTTGACAACACATGGTGGATAATGTTTAGGTTTCAAGTGTTTTTGAAATTAAATATCATTGTTTAACTAGGTCATATAGTATTTGGACATTTGAAGGCACCTTAGAATTCGTTAACTTCGATGTTAGTTAAACTGTAGTGAATGAGAACATTAGTGATGACAACTAAATGTATCTGAATAAATAATTTAAAAATCTCTTAGTAAAATCTGAGAACCATATAATAAATACTTGATTTGCAAAATATCAGTCAATCGTCTCAGATTTCATTGTTTTTATCGTTTCTACATCAATCATTCTCTGTTCTCGTTCTCTTCTCTTCGATCGACGATACACACTACAAATGTATGATGACATCAGTAGCATACACCACAACACAGGAAGATTTGTGACGTTGAAGAAAAAGTTGACAATAAACGATTCGAACGATTATATCCAGTGGAATAGAGACTTCAGAGTATATATATATTCACAAAGAATATTCGATATCGCGATGTCTATGTTTCAGGCTCCAAGCATTACCTAAATAACCTATTACAACCTAGACCTCACTATGTATTAGTAAATATTTATCAGCAAAACAGTGAATTAGATTTATTAACAAGAATCTGTGAACAAGCACGTATAATTACACTCTTTCACACATATCGATTGGTTAAATCTATCTGAAATTTAAATAACTAGGAGTTGATATAAAGCTTATAAATCTTAACAGTGTGTTACTTCAGAGTTTCATCCTAAAATGATCGATCTCAGCTAGTTCAACAAAATATGATAATTAAGACGATAATGCTTACTGGTAACTGACACGTAAAGAATCAAGTACAAGTTAAAAGTGGTCTCTCAATTTGTTTTACTATCCCGAATTTTTTTCACTTAATACACTAAATAGTTAACTAATAGTTACTAACACTCAAATATTACATGTACGATAATTTCCTACTTCTTTTTCTTATTTTTTCCATGACAACTTTAATAAGGCTTTCCATTTTTCTTAAATTATGAGTTAGACTACTGAAAAACGTTTCAAAAATGACCCTTTAATATTGATGGCTTCAATTAAATGTTTACTATTCTGTTTGTTACTATGTTTAAATTAAAAAAATATTCAAGATATTTTGCTTAAATCTCTTTCCAAAAAAAACTCAAGTAGAAATTTTCAGCTCTATAATAATTCTAAATATCAAAAATAAATGTATCAAGCTGTACGTGAATAAATCAAAGAATGATGATAGATGAGATATACTATTCAATAAACATCATATGATTTATGTAACTAGTTATATACATCAACAATTTTACACATTCATAGTCTGAAATATTTTATAAGGCAAATAAGTAAAGCATGTTATATTTATTAAGGTTGGTTATTGAACAAAAAAAAATTTATGGAATTTAGTTATATTTTCATTAAACTTCTGTATAATATCCAAGCATTCTCTTGTATTTCAGTCTTATAAGATTCACATCAAAAGAAACAAGTCTTATATTGAGTACTTAATTTAACCTTTTCAAAGTAATATATACATGTAAACAAGCTGTATACAAAAATGTTTACTTATCGATACATTACAATGTTTTCTTTTACAATGATGACTTCATACTGTTTGTTTTCATTTTGGGCTGTATATGGATTATAATAGTATATAGTATATATATGTAATAAATTGTATTAAGCGAAATGTAACTAGCCTGCCAAAACAAATGATAAGAAAAGTTAAATACTATTTGACTGAAATGAACTATAAAAAGGAAATCAATTGTGTCAGTAGTTATGGCAAGATAAATAAATATAAAGAATCAATTCCCTGATTTCATATTATTTTATTGTCTGACAATAATGTTGTTGGAATCTAGATTAAGAAATTGTTTAATTTGTCTTATCATTGATAATTAAGTCATATTGAATTATATAGTTGTATTTGAAGATGAGATACTTCTTTCAATAGATTTGCTCCTTCTTTTATATATTGTGATAAACCTGACTACAAACATATATATATACGTACTTAAATCATGTCAGTCTTCTCTCTTCTCAATAAACGACTGTACAATTTGAAATTGGCAAATGTCAATTATTTCCTTCATTCATCATACATATTTACACATCATGAACTAGTAATCAAGTCTGTTTTATATAATGTAGTCAAGATTTAATTAAAATTTTTAGCACTAAATTTCATTTCAGTACAATATACTAAGCTTAAGTCAATCTACTACTTTTAAATTCAATCTTTTTGACAAATATGTGATTTTTAATAGTTTTTGGATTGCAAAATAAGTAGTTTGTTCCAACCTATGCTGTTTTTTTGTGTAAACGTCAACCATCTGATTTGTTTACTGCACATGTTTTACATTTATAAGAACATAATTTGTATATAATACCTTTACATTATTTGAATCGATTGACTGAGATATGAAAAATCTTAATTGTTTTGAACAAATCCCTTAAATTCTCTTCACCATAATGTAATAATGATCTTAATCTTTTAAGTGATCAAACGTTGTATTCGTCAGCTGATAACTACTGTTGAAAACACTATTTTATTATAGTAAATATGGGTTTGTTCAAAAAGTCTGTAAGAAAAAAGACCGACAAAATACTGTCTTAAATATCAACAACGGGAAAATAGAAACCAGTAGAAACAACAAATTGTAAGTTGGCTGTAAAAATTCAATTAATCTCTTCTGATAAACACCATCCAGACAATGACCAAGTATAATATAACTACAGAAAAGTCATTCATTTTTAGGATCACAAATTATACTGTTACTAAAATGTTGAATTTTTTTATTAGTCCGTTCTTCCAAAAAAATATATGCTTTCCGACGTTAGGATTACGGTATTTTATACTTTAGATGAGAATTACTAGGCGTTCAGTAAAACGTGATTAACATTAGAGATAGTGTTTTATTTAAAATGATTGACGACTGAATTTTTGTTTCTGCACTGAACTGTTGATGACAAAGATTCAAACTACCTCTAAATTCAACAGAGAACTTGTTCGTCATTAGTTGTGCTTTACACTCAAAAAATCGTGTTATATATGTTAACTCAACCAATCTTTAGAAAACTAAACGGAATAATAGGATGATCATATAAAGAATAACCGAAAATGGAGTCCGAAATTCAGAACAGCAACGACGACAAATTTTTGAACGGTCACTTAATCAATCTGTACAATATCCATTTATTGATTCTGATAGCTACACAAACTCGTGGTTATGGAATAACTGATTAGCTTAAAAATATCAAATCCACAACCGATCATTCATGAGATGAGTTGCTCAATAATAACATCTTCGTAAATTTTGATGACATAAGCTAGAACTCAACTAAAGTTATGTTTCTTTAAGACCGCAGGGTGGTATTACTGAAGAGTTATAGAGTTAAGGAATTTAAATCTACTGCTTCTCATCAAGTATCTATAATCACTCAAAACTATATGATTTTCTAAGATTTGCTTTGTACACAACGACATCGTTTATCTCTTCACATCCCTTATGGAATTAAAACAAGTTGATGTAGATCCATCCTGATGGTAATGTCATAAAAACGTGGACAACTAAATACTTACTGAAAGATACGTAGATGCTATTACATATTTGGAACTGTATTTAACATTTAATAACGACAGTAACACACTGAAATATTCATCCATCTAGGTAAATAGTTAAAAACGGTTTTTGAATTTATCGATTATTCTACTATTAGGAAAATTAATTCCGCTGTATGCATTGGCAACACCAAGACAATCGTTTATGAACTCAATTAATCCTACTGAATTTGTTTAAATGTAAATAAACAAATTTCCAATTAGTAAGTTTTTGGCAAGCTAGTTGTATATTTTTATATTAAAAATAACACTACAAAATATCTGAACAACAAACAGCGTACTTCATTAATTGAATCTTTTCGTTTATTAGTGAAACATTCATCTATAGTTTTAAAGAATTTAAATAATGCTACTATTTAGGGGAGGAAGAATGTGTTTGTTCAGTAACTAACATAGCATCTTCTTTCGAAATACATATGTATTCTTATTTCTTAGATTTCTTGATTATATTATGACTTGATTATAAGACAGAGACACGCTATCATTTAGTCCCATTTAATGGAAAAGAATATTTGATTAGGAACAATTTTTTGTTTAAGTATTGGAAATACAACTAAGTATCTTATGTATTATTATAGGACGTTGTGGAGATTTTTGAAATAAAGGTTTTACATGACTGACGGACTTTATGCGGAATCGAATGGTGGCTAGCAATGGGATCCAAGACTCGCATTTCGTCCCATTTGATATCCGTTATCTAAATGTACCTGAATCCTAAACTTAATGTTTGCTGCGAAACTCACACCCAGTACTTTTCACTTAAGACTGCTAGCCACTATTTCTGCTTAAAATTCCAGTTATTTACTGGCAATATCAAGATAATTTGTACAGGCTGCAAAAAAAAGAATGATCAAATGGAGTCTTAAATTTCAATGGGAAGGTCCAAACAACCAATTTATGTTAAATAAGACTAACCGACCTTAGTCTTATGATGACTGAAAACTAGGAGGCACTAAATAGTTATTTAACTTTAACATACTGATGTCAAAATAAAGAGACAATGTGTAGGATACTGGATCTTATATCCAAAATGAGAGATTTCATTCATAAATTGAAGATCAATGTATAAACGAGTGTATTTTCCGCTAAGATCGCCTTATCTTTAGAGTGAAAGTATCTTCATTTGTATCAATCTTTTTTGTTCTTATTTTTCTTCGTAGGAGTTGCAGTGGTTCCTCGTATTTAAGTACAGGTAATAGCGCAACGTGGACATAGCACATTAAGCTTATCCTCGGTGTTCATCCAGCACTTTCATGTGTATTAAACCCTAGACTCTTAGGTGTCGCAGAGAGGGCTTAAACTTTTAGACATTGAGTCGACATCCAATTGTTCATATTTCTAACTTCAATCAATTCTCCATGTCGTACGTCCACTAGTGATAATCATTAATGTTATTTGTCTTTCTCTCAGGCATTATATATATATTCAACAATCTGAATAATTGATTACTAACTTCAGCCTTCGTGTAAACATTATGATATCTAGGTAGATATATTTACTTGTCAGTGTAACAATAGTTAACCCACTGGTTCAGTTATGAACACTTTACTTTGCATTAACGTAGAATCAAATTATTGTAAATGATGGAATAATGCAAATAAATAGAAAAAATGATTTCTTTATTCAGTCTGTATATCTCACTGACTATCTCATTTGTTATAAATCAACGATACTACTATATGCTTAGACGGTCATAGTTGATAAGCAATGAGAAGATTTTATTCAGTAAATAGTTGAACGTTAGTCTAATCTTATTTAATTCAAACACTTTTTAAATGTTAAAGAGACTATTAACTACTCAGATTGAAGAAGATATAGTAAATTTCAAATTTGTATCTTACTTATTAAAAGTTGATTATTTAAATCACTAAGTGAAATTAACTTGAGAAATCTAAAACAAAACTGACATTCCAGTAACTATTCCACTGGTTTGTAAATTTTCATTTAGAAAAGAAAAATAAGAGAAATTGTATTTTAAAGATCTTAAAATTATTTATCTGATATAACTGAATGAAAATCTAGTTGAATTATAACCGTTAACTTGTGACATTTAATAACTTTTTATTTTTCTATCCTCTCCTGCTTAATGTCAACGATCTTTTCATTCATTTAATAAATATCTATAAAAGCCAAATATAAGACACATTTGATAAAAGATAGTTCTTTGATATAGTTTGTTAGATATAAAATGTATAAATCATAATCACTACTCTTTTTTTTCAAAAAATAAATATGATTACTTGATGATGATAATCATGATCATGATTATCATGATGATTATGATGATGGTATAAACAGATTTTTTCTCCGAATCAATTTCATTTTAAATTTGGCTTTCTTCTGTGAAAAAACAAACAAACCTTCCTTTATGACGTACTATCATGATATAATATTCGATTTTTAAAATAATTTTACTTTTATAATAATTAGTAATTTTACAAAGATTAGTTGGCAACAAAATAAAGGGGAATTTCTCTCAAACAATTGTATTAATTACTTTTCAATACATACTGTATTTATAATCTCTACGCCTTAATTCTGTTGTCTTTTTTCTGTTTCATATCAGTTTTGGGAGGAAAACTGCTTGTGATTATTACCGTGTTGTGTTTTTTGTAATAAAAAAAATACGAATTTCTTAATCATAGTCTATTGACTAAGCTTTGAAATGTAACTACTAAACATTACTCATGATGCTGATATATTGAAGGAGGAAGTAGACATAATATTATAGTGCATGTAATTATCATCATCTGTTAATAGTCATTATGAGAAATATAAATAGTGGTTCCTATTTATTTAGCAAGTATCAAATAACTTATTGTTCATGTTATCAGTTAAAAATATAAGTAATGAATTGTTTCGATAGTAATTGAAGTTCATATAAAATGTTAAACACCATAAATGAATCGTCAAATGAAATGATATTGATTTTATTTTGTCATCATGAAAGAGTAAATAATCTCTAATCAATTTGTACAATATAATCAGTAATCTAAGTGAAAAAGTTTATTGTTGTATATAATTGATCTTCTAAATTTATCGTTTGGTATTATGTTTGATGACTTTTAAGTGTTTTGAATAAACAACATGATATGTTATTGATGGAAATAAATGAATAAACAATAAGTTCATAATATTTCATGACCATTTTACAGTGTCTTTGGTAGGTAACTACTTCATACATGACATGAGGGTTTCAAGATTTCAATTGTGGTCCAACTTTGTGATAAGTCTTGTCAATTGAACGCAATACTTGATCCTAAGCTATTCCCGAAATCCGCAGACTAGAACTACACAGCGACTTGAACACCAGAGAGAAGACACAAATATGAGAGAAAAACACTTTATCCCAAGGTTCATTTTGGTACAGAAAATCAAGGGTATTTATAGATGTTGGCGTCTGTTAAATCAACATCATATTTCAGCCAATCCGTTAACGTCATATTATGCTACCGACCAATGGTAGCACGCCACGCTGGAAATCTCGAACGTTCCATCATACTCTGATTAGCTAGGGCCCTTCGGTTCCTTTTTGGGCCTCTGGAGGCTCCATTGAAGTTCTCCGGAAGCCGACCCAACACTTTGATTGGTTAAAGATCTAAGCTAAAAACTTTACAATCTCCACAACGCTGTACCAAATAAATAATAAGCTTTGATAATATGTAACTATATCTTGATTTATTATAATAATCTTGAACGGTTTCAAGGGTAAGAAAAACATTTTAAGAAATATAGTCATTTTAAAACTTTATTATAGGTGAAGTACTTTCCTTTAAAATTTGTATATTCAATGTAAATGATGTAATCCAATAGAAAAATATCCTATGATAAATGAACATAGTGTTTCTCTAATAAATTTCAATGAAATGTCAAGACTTCTTGTTAAATGTATATGAACTTTTTCATATAACGAACCTATAGTGGTAAGCTGAAATGTAATATCATGTTGCAGTTGTGTTCTGGGTTGAATAGGCTGGGATAGATGAAAAGTGACTATACAGAGGATCGATAAAGATTCAGAGTTAACTTAAGGCTGCCGGTGGTGGTTGACTCATCATTGGTGTAGCATAGGGGTAAGGTCATAGAAGTCAGTTTCCTGATTGGCAATTTTATCACCCGATATTTGACTGGCCATGGAACATAACGGTTCGCTTAGACAACTCTTAAGGAAAAGTATTCAAAAGTAAAACTAATAATTGTCTAATATGCGTTCAGTTTGAAAATATTAAGAATATTTATCAGATGTTTTAAAAACCTGGAGTGAACTGCCATTCACCCGAAAATGTTTACTGCCAGTTCTAGTCTCGTGATATTATTGATGCGTGAATTCTAAAGTCATTACATGTCGTTTCTTCAAGGGTCAGAAGAGTAAAATAATATGCTGACTAATGGAATTGTTTTTTCTTAAAATGATACATGATAATGCATGAGCTCACTTGGTTGTAAGACAGTATTAATCATCTTGAACATATATGTAAAAAAGTCAAATTGATGGCGATAAATTCACTTTTTCGTAAATGAACCGCCCAGAATTTCAAGAGCATTGGTTATCTTCTGTACTTGTAAAATTGAAAGTATTATTCAGTTATTCACTTTCTCAAGCTTTGAGCTGTGTGAAATATTTTCTTTTATCACTGTATTATCTGACAGTAGGAAATTATTCAGTTTAGCTTTTCATACAGACATGTACTGACTGAAATGTGCTTTTGCGAGAGGCTACAATCAGATTAAAACCTATTCAAAACCAAAAAGCATAGGGTATCAATTAGGGATCTTGATTCTATTAGAAGTCAATTTTGATTATTTTTAAGCTGATAAGCAGAATTGTTACTGTTAGTATCCATAGCTCACATCATAACACTTATCTGTAAAGATTACTATGTTACAATATAAAACAATTTCGTCCAGTTCTGTTTTTTTTCAATAATTCTTTCAGCAATATAAAAGGAAGTGAAAAAGCCTTCGATTTAGTTTTCAGGACCAAATATTTAAAGTTATGTTGAACTAAACGTTGACATGTAGTTCTCAGCTTTTTAGTGAGAAGCTGTGACCATTGGAGTCCTGTGGTGTTGAGTGTGAGGCGTTTATCCACAAAATACGCTAAAATATGGTCGCGCAATATCGTGCATTGGTCGAAGGTATTCATTAAGACAACTGGATGCCAGCTCAGTGGTGTGTTCGAGCTCTACGAGCAAGGCTTTGGATGCACACTGCTGAAGAGTCCCGTACTAGGACGATAAGGCCACCCAATCCTTTCAATTTTTCAATGGTGGTCTAGCATTGATCGGATCATGATCTCAATAAAAGCTCAATAATCTTCACAAAACTATACTGATAAGTTTTATTGTTTGATTATCTGACATTTAAGTAAACTCTTCAGTAAAACGTTTGGAATTTTAAGTGGAAAAAGGAAAACACAATTATGTTCAGAAGTATATACTTCCAAGAGAGAGAAGTAACTTTTGCACAGCCGTCAATAAAATTTTGTCTACATTAAAATTCATCTAATTTTAAGAAAAACTCATATATATAATTCATCCAAAATGATTATGAGAATTCTTATCAGTGGTTTATCTATTGACCAACAAAAATGCTTTCATTGTGCTTTCAGGTTTTCTATGATGGTTTAGCTTCAATTGACTCATAATCTTAACGATTGAAATTACTATAAAATCAACAAAAACCTCTTCTCATAATCAGTATATGCTCATTAGTGACTGGCTTCAACCGGTTCTGTTGTGAGATTTTATCTCACTGATGATAATGTTGGACGGTTACGCAATTTCGTGGATTACTTGGAGTTAGAGTTTAGCACCGTTGGATGCCAGTCTGTTCAGTGGTCTAAAAGTTAGGCGCTCTTGTACGAGACTGATAGGCTCTGGGTTCGAATTCCGTGAGGTCTGATCGTAGATGTGCACTGCTGAGGAGTTTCAAAGTAGAACGAAATGTTCGTCCAGTGCTTCCAGGTTTTCTATAGTGGTCTAGCTTCAACTGACTTATGATCACATCTATTGAAATTACTATTATATCCACAAAAATCCCTTCTGATAAAGATTTAAATGTGTAAAGAATCAAAGAAAATCTTTTCTTACATGATTCTAACCATTACTTTTATTTGTAATAATGCTGACATTCATTAGATTCTCTAAAGTCATTTTAATTTCCACTTTGAAAAAAAAAGAAGTCATTTCATTGTCTTTCAATTTATTGATTTAAACTCTATAAATGGATAAAAAAAGCTCTATACTTTAGTAATGACTTTACATAGAATACTTTACATTCTTTAGAACTAAATTCTAATCTATTTTACAATGTTCTAGTTAGAAGATAAGTATTACTTTTATAAACAAATGTAAAGAATAATTTACATGGTAGAATCTATTTGGGTTTTGTACAATGTTCATCAAAAGGGGAAATATTTATTTCCGACGCCACAACTAATCATAAATATTTCATTGAGGTTATACTTTTTTTCTTATTGTATTAGTTATATTATTATATTTAACTAAATGATTTTCATATTAATGTTGTCTACATTTTAAAATGTGTTTTTTTTCCTTACTGGACTATAGAAATCTCATGTAGATTAATGTAAAACAAACTTTTTAGTGAATTCCTTGTCATAACTACAGTCTTAGTTGAAAATGTTCCCATTAATATTTATGTGTATAAATGAATATACAATTAACAATTAGATATGTAATAATCTATAAATTGATAGTTGGTTAATGTCATACCAATCATTTCATTTATATGATAAACTAAGATAAACTTGTCATGATAATTTAATAGAATGATAAAATACTAAGATATTTCCAGAGTTGTCCTTAAAAACAATTTGCAAATCTCAAGTAAAATAACATTTTAGAAGACAAAACTATTGGTCATGGGTTTCTAATAAACTGGTGAGAATATAATTTATGAATGACCTTTGAGCGACGTTAAAATGACCTTGAGAGTGTTCACCTGATAATTAGGACTAAATGAAAGTTATAAATCAGTGAGAGCAATTAGAATTATGATTTATAGTTTATGGTTAAGGTTAGGAATTACATCAGCTATAATTCCATGAATCTATTCGGCTAAATGGATGAGTGAATTTTGCTCCGAAATCCGACACCTGTTATCTTACGCCTAATTTGTTCGTTCATAAATTATAGTCTCGCCAATAAATTTATTCTAAATGTCATTGCTGATAATCAGACATTTTTGCTGATGTTTTGAGTTAGATGAATAATTTTTGTTTTGCACGTCTTTACGAACAAATCTAAGTTAAATGACCATTAAAAACCTAGAAGCACTGGATAGCTGTTTCGTCCAGGTATAGTACTCTTCAACAATTCCGTCGCACGTCGTCAAACTGAGAACCTTCGGTCATGCTTAACATTTAAACCAATAATCCATGGTTTAAAGGTGTACAAGTAAGAGAAAAAACTCAATAAACTCCACAACCCCAATACTCATGAACATAATGAAAGCCGAGACCATGTCTTAATTTTTAAAAAGAAAACAAGTATATTGAAATAATTTCATTATAAACAACAAGATTTCTTATCTAAAAAAAATTAAAACAAGCAAATGTTATTTGAGTAATGTCGACTAAGTTACTGTCTATTATTAAATAAAAGAGTCAAGAATTTAAAACATTCAAGGATTAAGATTAACGTATTACACTTTCTATGAAGAGAATGCTTGTTAATGTTAATGATTTTGTGAAATAAATCATTAGGTTACTCATTTAACTTTAAATAACTTTAGATAAACTTCTTAACAATGACATGAAATGATTTGATTAGTTCAGCATTCATAATAGGATCTTAATTTTTTTTAAACATGTTAACTTGTATTAAAGTAACCAAGGTTCTAGTTTCAGCTCAAAAACCTGTTTTGATAATCTACTTCCTCATAAATAATCATTCAATTTTACAAAAACTAATTTATCCATTATGACGTAAGTTATTATGACATTATCAATATTACTGTTTACCGTCTTTGGCTTACTGGAAAAAAATCCGGACAAATTCACTAATATCTCTTTAATGTACAAATATACATAAATTTTCTTGATCGAAAAAAGGAAAAATTACTTATTCTATAATTGCACTGGTTAAACTATTCATTAAGTTTATTGAATATTCCTTACTATCTGATCTATGTTATTCATTATTCTTATTGATAATACTGACACCGTTTTTGAGATAGATAATAATTCCACCAATCGGATGTTACTGTGTCATTGAAACCTTTGTTAATTAACCTGTTTGTTCTTATACCCACCTAAGTTCACTTAGTTATTATGTTGTGTTGTGCATGTCTGAACAATACTGGTGAGACCATAATTTATGGACGATCTTAAAGCGACACTAAAATGACTTTGAGAGTGTTCACCTAATAACTAGGACCAAATTATGATTGTTACATTTATGGTTTTCCTAACGAATTGACATTGGCTATAATGACATGAATCTACTTAGCCAAATAAATCAGTGAGTTTCGTTCCAAAATCCAGGACTCGTTATCTTATATCTGTTTGTCGACTACCTCCAACCACCATCTGATCTCAATATATAGTGCACGCAGTGTCGATTCACCTAGACTGGTGGCCACATTGCAACATGGTCGATAGCATTCGATCTTAACTAAATAAGGACTTGACACGCATGGCATTGATCACCACTCAGTGATCAATCAATTGTGACTACATCTCAGTCCTACAGGAGGTTGGTCGCAACCCGGATAGCTCAGTAGTAATGTCTCTGACTGTGAAGCTAGGTGATACAAGATCGAATCCACCAGGGAGCACCAGTTCCCTCAAGATTACACGTACACCTTGCTGACGAGTGCCAAGTACACGAAACCCGGGTCCAGGGTTTCCTGTCCACTACCTCCATCCACCATCTAATGTCCATAAATTATAGTCTCGACATAATACTTTTGTACACCTGCATTGTGTTTTTTCCACGATATTTTATCCTACAACTCATGAGATCAACATTGACTAACATTTACTACTTACATTACGAAATTAAGTACTTGACACAATGACACATAATTTCCCACCTGATATGATTATATCTAAACCTCATATGTTTGATCGTACTCTGAATGTAAGGAATAGTAATTGGCCACAAAAAAATGATTTATCCACTAACTGTTATTAATATTTTCAGATGTTTATCAGTTGAATTGTGTTTAAACATAGAAATGAATTTTTTAGCCAGTTCCATAAATGCTTTTAGAAAAAATGGACATTTTTTAAAGTACTAATTAATTGATTTCTAAACGCGTTATTAAGTATAGACCAATTTCAAAATGGTATTGTTTCTAAGATAGATTAAATATGGCTTACACAGTAATCAATCACTGATACAAACTGTGAAAATGTTATAATTCACATTTTAAAAACCATAGATTGTATACTTTATGAAATATTTCCTAGAATTTATTGTAATCAACATTATTACTGGTCTAAAACGATGTGTGTCTTACCAACTAACTATAACATTTTTAGCACATTACCTGTTCATTGTCGGTCTACAACTTGAAATGATATCGTTCAAAAAATAGGATTTTTTTCACGGAATCAATACTTAGTTCGTAAAAATGAAGGCTATAATAAGTATACATCATAAACTTCAAGATTTTTTCCAGGATCATTTTTAACTATTTTTCTTTTGCAGAAAATAAATATTGTTGTGAACGAGAACACAGGCGGGGACAACTAAATGTATTTGAACACAAAGTTTGAGAACCATATAGTAAGTACTTCATTTGTAAAATTTCAATCATTCATCTCATAGAATTGGTCGCTCCTTCGTTTCTAAACTGATCACTCTCTGTCCTCGTTCTCTGTTTTTTTATCTTCGTAACCTTCTGCCATCAGGCATTTCACTTTCCAACAATGATATATACTACTTATATCTATTGACATCAGTAGAACACACTACACTGTAACTGCAAATTGTTTCAAGGAAAAATTAATGATCATTAGAAAAGTTTCCTTAGATAAAAAATTTTTTTCGTTATTTATTAGATTTTTTTATTTTGATTATTACAAATAGTCATGTGTACTGTAATAAAATATATTTATTTGACTAATTAACAGATTGCTATTAAAAAGTTTACTGAACTGTTGTCAATTGTAGTGGTAATTTCGAATCAGTACATTCAGAATCCTCCCTCCCTTTCTCTCTCTCTCTCTTATTTTACTAAATATCTTATAATGTTAATATACCACGATAGTAATAACAGTATTGTTAACAGTCCTATTAATAATAAAGTTATAGCAAAATTCTATCTACGGATTAATGTAGTAATTTTTTTTAAAAAAAACCTTTACAAGTTCATCTACACCGCTAGTATATATTTGCATCAAACACCTTTCAATAAAATTATCTAATCATCAGTAAGCATCAAAATTCGTTTATCAGATGTTGCTTATTATGATTACTGCTACTACATGTATCGATATAATGGTTCTGATAATACACATAATTGCAAAGGTTAAACTTAATTTAAATGTATAATCTTTTTTTCTTAGAAAAAAACCCCTTAAAAAACTGAATTTTATGATTAAATTTGACAAGAATGTCCATCAAAATAATAATAAATAATAATCTTCACTGAAGATCTCATTATATAATAACAAATAAGTGTTTTCTTTTTTGTTTTCTTCATGTTCAGCTTCATATGATTGTTGTCATATGATTAAGAGATATTATTTGGTAAATATTATTATATCAATTTGATGGATTAATCTATTGAAGACTTATCATTCCCCTTCCCCCCCTTGTCATATTTACTGTTATGATGAATTTATTCTATTAAACTTTTTTTTGTTTTATTGAATTAAATTCAAAATATAAAAATAGGCCAAGGTTGTACAGATTAGGAGTAAATTTTGAATTATTATTATTATTTTAGTAGTGATTCTATTGTTCCTTCCTTGTAATATCGGAAAATGCCTAATTCATTTTTGCTACATAAATGTAATTTCGATAGAACAATTAGAAGATGGAGTTGATCCGAAAGATGTGATGTATTTGCGCTATATATTTCGAGCAATATGGTCACACATATACTTGTGAGGGCGTTTTGTATGAAAATTAATCAAGTTCAAGTAAAATAAGGTAACAAAGTGGAGAGAAACATTTTACATCGTATAGAAAGAATGAGAAGTCTTCGAGTTATCGTAGATCATAAAATGACTTAAAGACTACCAAAGTAAATTCAAGGTTACGACAAACTGTTTTTGTACACATAGGGGGAGTTTAAATTTACGAATAGCTAAGTTTCAATAAACCTGAGAACTCGTCCTTGACAATTTCTATAAAACGTTTTAAGAGGTGCATTAATGTCAATTTTGTGACCCATTTCAATTATATGTTTCGTTATCGACGAACATGGTTTTCTATTTCCCACATTGTTCAGACCAACTCCATCTTCGAATTGTTCTATAAAAATTTATAAAAGGGACTAATTGCTTTAAATTTAAGCCACAATGTAATCAGATAAATGATGAAACATTTAATTCGTCATTGAAGCTAATGACAACTGGTTGCATCAAAATTTAATATACACAACTGATAATTATTTAACAAGAACACAGTATAGCATATCTATTAAGAAAATGATTCCATTTACGTTAAGTTGGTTATATTTGATATTTTTACATATTTATTTAATTTTAAAACTTGATTCTTTATATAAAGAAAATTGAACATGTTAACCTTAATCGAATGTTGAGAGTATTCCTCAGTCACTTGTATTCTTATTAAGCATCAAACAGAAAACTAGTATTGATAACTAATGATGCCTTAATATTATTTTTATTAAGGTATACTAATATATCCTATAAATACTGAATACTTCATAATGATGCATGATAATATACTTTGATAGTTAGAACTAAAACCACTACAACAGTTCCTTTTATACGTAGATTATTAAAATTAATGTATTTCCTGAGTTATTTAATTTCTTTCAACTAAATGAAAAGATTTAAATACATGAAAACTCAACTACCATATATATCCCAGGAAAATTCCAAGCATATTAAAACACAGATATACCTATGTTTTACCATATATATTTCCAATATGTATAAAAGATAAAATCTAACAGTAAAAACACTTTGA
The DNA here is from genome assembly GCA_944470205.2 of Schistosoma margrebowiei. Taxonomy (NCBI): domain Eukaryota; kingdom Metazoa; phylum Platyhelminthes; class Trematoda; order Strigeidida; family Schistosomatidae; genus Schistosoma; species Schistosoma margrebowiei. The sequence continues at coordinate 19,328,096 of OX104026.1, read as the reverse complement.
ATTATCGTCGTTCATTATAGGCGGAATAAAAACCCAATAAATTTTTTTAACTATATCAAGAGTTCTCCTATGCGGTTAATGTCTTTTTCTCATTCTAAATCATTCATATATTTGTCTTTATTCAAAGAATTTTACTAAATATTAATTGTTGATCTTTGATGAAAGACCTATTTATGAAATGAAGTTTGTGAATTCTTTTCTAAGCTCACTGACAGAAACTTAGGTCTAAATGAAAGAACCCCTGCTGTATCGAAAGAGGTTTTTTCACGGACATTAAATTCTAAAGAGATATAGCCGCATAAACTTTACGAAGTTGAATGTTCAAACCCTGAAAGAATGTGTTTTATTTACTCTAGCTACGAATTCCGTTTTCCAGAAGGCGTTTGATCTGATGATTTTTAAAGTGTGATCTATAACTCTGGGGCACATTAATGAGTATCAAACAATTTATATACTTCTGTGGACTCGCATATTAGCTGCAAACAAAGAACTTTGTTCAAACTCAAACAAAAAATAATTATCGAAAGATAAACACAAATCAATCAATAACTCGGCTGTTGAATATCTAGGACATTCTGGTCATCTGTTTCCAGCAAAATCATCATCCAAGTTATCAACAGAGTAAGACAAATTTGTTTGAAGGAAAACTGGTCAGGAAACTTGAGACCTAATCTGTGTGTTCAGAAGCGGTATATCCACTCAGTACGATGGTACTGATATCCCTTCTTGTGCTGTTGGTAATTTCTTGACACGTGATATGTTTTATTATTGGTCTTCCTATATTCTTCATGTGCACAATAACCTTTCGCATATCCGTTCTATATCTTATTTTACAAACGGTTTCGACAGGTGCTCGTTCATATTTTTGTCTTTCTTATAACCGTCAAGTGAACAGTCTATCATATCTCGTATCCACATATGCTTTTCCTCTTATTACTCTTCGACTATCATACGACTTTATATTCTGTATAACTCTGAATATGTTTGCCAATGTGTGGTGTTTGAATTGACTAATGATACTTTTGTACATGTTGATTGCACAATTTCGAATTCCAAATACAGTACATTCGTTTGTGCTTGTGACTTCTTAATTCAATTGCGTTATTTCTTGGACTCTTAGTTAGTGCTATAATTCAAATAATTCGAAACATTATACTGGCGTCGCGATTGAGCCTGCAATGGAAAAGTTAGATATTCATTCAACTTCTGAAGCTTTTGAGGATTATTTCGAAAGGTTCGAAATCTGGGTCATGACCAAGGAAGATGATGAGGATGTTAATATTGTGGCATATTTCCTGACATTCATCGGTAAAGAAGCATACACCTTGTTAAGAACTCTGGCTATGCCGGAAAAGCCCATTTCGCTTCCTTATACAACTCTCAAGGAATTACTACTGGACTATGTCAAGTATGCAAATTTTGATTGCAGTAAAGAAGGGGAATTTCCTAAAATGATTCATCAGGACATCAAAAATTCTACTAAATCACGTCATCCCAATCCAGTGCATACTCAAGGTTATGCAGATAATTCATTGAGCAGTTGCAGTGCGTTTCACGAAGATTGGCGCAAGTTTAGTCAATGTTTGTCCTGTATCAAGTTCCATGCTTTTAATTCATGTAAATTTTGTAATTCTAAGTGCTTTAAATGTGATGATATTGGATATATTCAGTAATTCTGTAATACTACTGTTCATCTTGCTGCAACTAATATTAAGTTTTGTAATTCTGATTCTACTGAGTCGAGTATTTATAATGGTGATTTATCTTTATCAACTATTGCAATAGACAGTGTAGAGTCACAAAGCAGTTCAGAGTTAAATCAAATTCAGAACTCTTGCGAAACAACAGTTTCTCACCAATCGATTTATCAGAATTCTCATGCTATTGTACCAGGTTTGGTTTTTCCTAATGATTCACATATTTCCGAAGAAATTCCTTGCAAATCTGAAGAAAATATGTTGAGTGAACATAATTATGATAGAAAACCTGATGTAGTTTTGATAGATGCTAATTTTTCTAATGATCCATTACTCTGTAGTGGCATTCTTAATGAATTTCATGAGAATATTTCAGAAGAATCAAATCGTGATGTCATATTATATATTATCTATCCTCATAATGCATTTGATCCTTGTAAAAAACTTGTTCAATGCGAAGCATGAGTATTAAGTGAGCTCAATTTCGATTACAATTCGGATGATTTCATACCAACTGCTGTTCATCCTTATCACAGATCCACTTCCAATGAATACTCTAGTCAATGTAAGAAATATGTTCTAAATGAAGTCACATTATTCATAACTTGGGGATTTAAAGATCCAACATTATTTCGTGGGGGAGGATAGTGTTTAAAAATATATGGTTCCAATTCTAGATATTAATGATTTCGGTACAAAACCGACATGCTGATTGTATACAATTCCAGGTTAGTGTGTTCCGATTTCGTTTGTTAATTCCAATACTAATGAGCACATTCTAGATACTACAAAGTTTTCATCCAGTACAATGTCGGACAGACTCAGGATGAACTTAACAAGAAGACATACAACCGATTGCAAACACTTATACTTCTATTTAAGCTGTGGCGGATGTGGTGTTTGAATTGACTAATGATACTTTTGTACATGTTGATTGCACAATTTCGAATTCCAAATACAGTACATTCGTTTGTGCTTGTGACTTCTTAATTCAATTGCGTTATTTCTTGGACTCTTAGTTAGTGCTATAATTCAAATAATTCGAAACATTATACAATAGCACACTAATCCTCGATTCTATAAATACCATTATACTACTGTAGTAATTAGTATCATTGGAAAGATAAGTTTTCAATGTTCTCTATGCTTAAAAAAGTCCAATTAAATAAATGAATCATTGTTAACAACATAAAGACTTGAAAAATAAGTACAAAAGGTGAGTAGAAGGCATTTCTGTAATAAAAGTTATCAATTTTGTAAACTCATAACTTTTCCATTCATGTTTATTAATAGAAGGCATACCAGTTCAACAAGTCAGTAAATAGTCTAAAATGTATTGACCAAGTGGATTATATATACAAGCATTACTACACATAATTCTGATCGTTTTTATTATTTTTAGGTTGTTAAGTTGACAGAATTTAGGCTAAATTTTCATAAATTCACTTCCTGTGAAGTCAACATTATGACTGATAGATTCAAATCATCCGACGTTTAAACACTGAAATTGTCGTTGTTTAAATATGTGTTTTTATAAACATCAAAAATGGTTTAGTTGAATTTTCTGAATAAATTCACTTTAATGTAAACACGCAATACTTAGAAACAACACTATCTATTTTTTTATAAAGGAATGTTTCGTCACAACATGGGACTCTTCAGCAGCCCACGTCAATAACCCTATCGGACACGGAATCTATGAACTCCAGATCTCACGGAGAGCTCTTAATTTTCAGACCACTGATTTAAACTATATTGGTTAAACCCCTAACTTCAGTCGATCAGCTGTTTTGCGCAACCATCTTATGATGTCAGTGCTGAGATACTATCTCACACGTGACATGGTTGAACTACACTAGCTACAGGTTATCACTAAAACTATGTATATTGATAAAAGTAAAGAAAATTTCAATAATATATCTGCCATTTTTATATACACATCAGTAACTATTTTTGTACTTTCCTTTTACAATCGAATCAAAAGAGATAGTTCATTTGATCTGGTAACTAAAAACGTGCGTTACTAAGGTATTTATCATTAATTTCGACATTTCATCCAAAATGAAATCTTATTCAAATCAATTCTTCATTAAAATAACATTTAATTTGTGATTCACAGGATTCAATGGGTGAATTAAATGTGCATAATACAACTTACGTTTAAATAATGTGTTACTTAATGTCCTAGATATTACTAGTTTAGTAATGCGTATCACTAGGTATAAATCTATTAGACCCACGAAGTTTCGAGGACTTTTTCGCATTGTTTTGCATCACATGATAAGTAACTCAATAAGAAATAAACAGTTGTTAATAAAAGACATTCAGATTATTTTTAAACTTAAGAATATTAAACGCCTCAAGTTTTAGCATAAACAAAGTAGCTAGTAGCTCATAAATACTGATTTTCTGTTCATGAATACTTTCGATTAACAATTGTATTTATAAATTATTGTAATATAACAAAGTTTTAGAAACACAACTTCTGATGAACTAGAACATATTTTTGACTTTTCTTATATTTATACTTAGAGCTGAAACAGGTGGAGTATCCTCTGATCAAATTTGGTCACACTGTTTTTGCTTTATTGAAGTAGTAATAATAATGCACGTTTAAACAGATGATATATTACTTAAAAGCATCTCAGTAGTTATGTAAATTCTGCTTTTAATAATGTAATGATATAACATAACTAATATGACTTACCACTTGGATTGTTTCAAATAGTTTACGCTACAGACTAATTTTAATTATTTCATAGATTGTCGAATTTCATAGATTACATTATTTACTTACTAGTGACTAACTTTGAGAAGTAATTCCCGGAGTTCCAGTTAGATCCCCTAACTAATGTCAATCGCCCTAATAAACTTTAAGAAAACTATCTACTAACTACTAATATGGCTGGTAGTCATTCAGTAAGGCTGATCAATTGGAGTTGGAAATGTTAGCAGTAAGATGACATGTCAGTGGTCTTTAGGTTTAGAGCTCGCTGTGAAACATGAAGGTCTACAGTTCGATTTCCGACGGGGTTGTGGATATTGACCTCTGACAAGTTCCATATTGAGACAAAACACCTATTCAATGTCTCCTAGTTTCCAATAATTGTCTAAATAAGATTAGTTCATGATATCAATTACCAATTTGAAAGAACACTTTTTTAATAAAAAAAAATATGATCTTTATTGTTATTTATGAAACTCATACATAATGAAGAGTTGAATTCAAACAAAATACCAATATCACTTAACATGAACTGCATATTGAAGTATAAATGAAACCTAATGTTTATGATTAGTCACTTATAGTTGTTTTCTACCAATATCAATGTAGGAATATTCAGTTTTCCATATATTATAATATACCATTATCATGACATTTATCTAATTTGAAAATTCATCATATTTAAACAAAAATGTCGAAGATTTATTTAGTAGTTAAATTACTATTTTTTAATAAAAAAAATATATATTTATATGATCAAAGAAAGAATGTGATGATTCAGTGAAGTGTTCTATACTTTAGTAAAAATTTGTCTAGAATATTATTATCAATAGGGCGTAATTGTCGTCAGTGTATAACGTCCCTAGCAGAATAATACTTTTATTTCTTCTTCTAAGTATTAAAAATAGTAATGAATCATTTTGAAATAATTTTCGGTTTATGTTTTTTCCTAGTCTGTTACATTCTTTTACTGTTATATGGATGATTTTACGAAAAAAATCATGAATGTACTGTTTTCAAAGTTACAGAACATTGATGGATAGTGGCTAGCAGTGGAATCCAGGACGCACATTTCGTCTTATTTGGGGCTCATCAGCTGGATATACCTGCATCTCAGAGTTGATGTTTACTCTGGGACTCAAACCCAGTACCATTCGCTCCAAATAGGACGAAACGCGCGTACTGAATTCCACTGCTAGCCACTATACATCACTGCTTACAAAACGCTTGAGAATTAAGGCAATATCGAGGCATACGCACAGTATGCACATATGCCAATAACAGACCGATCAATTGCAATCTTAAACCTCGATGAGAAGGTACAAGCCAAACAATACCAAGTGAAGTTGCAGAACAGTTTTGTAATTTTGTTTTATTTAATTAAGGTAAAGCAAAATACTTATGTATTTTTAACCTTTCGTTGTTTGGGTACGTTAAGTTGTTTATAATAAAGCTTCAAAAAAAGTTAAGACCTGTTTTCTTCCAGTCTGAGGATTTTGAAGACACTTTAGTATAGCCGTAGATCAGTATAGAAATCGAACCCAACACGTTTAAGCAACATATAAAGCAGGATGCTATTCAGTTATTGACTGACTTATTTTGTTTTACTGTTGGTTAACCAAGCCGGTGATGAAACTTTCAATGATGAGCATGTTGTTTGTTGAATATACTACAGTTGAAAAATGTAGATCGCTTGATTCAAACTCAACAGCCATATGAAACCAAGTTATTATAATATCTGAATATTCTATGCTCAATTCAATATATAGTTTTGAAGTGCAGCTTTGTGGTTTTTTGAAGGAAATAAGAATAAATCAACTACCGAATGTTCCCTTATTTAAGTTATTTCTTTAGTTTATACTAGTTTGTAGTCGAAATTGCCTTCAGAATGAACAAAAACCGATAAATTCAAGAGTTTTTCTTTTAATATACGAATAATCTAACAAGATAAATTATGCAGACACAGAATAGTTGATTGTAAAAAGTGGTAATTTACCGCTGCTAAGATTAAAGGCATAAGTAACAGATGTAAAATTTTGTTAAATTAAATATGGAAGCAAAATATCATACAGATCATAATTTGTAGACCCTTTACAAATTTTTCACTACCTTTAATCAATGTTGTCATATCACATCATTTTATCTGTGTAAGATACATTTTCATTGATTGGCCTTAAGATATAAAAAATAGATGAGACAACAACGTACCTAGACAAGGTATCCAAGACATGTCAGCTTGAATAAAAGCAGAATAATTTCCTAATAAATGAAGTGGGTTACTTATAAATTATATATATATTAGAGTTACTTCAAAGTAAATAACTTCATTAAAACACGGTTGTTATGGTTACATTATTTCATTACTTCCACTGGTCGATATGATAAAATAGCCCCTGTAAGTACAGTGTATAAGAGTATATCCCCTAGTTATCTAGACAGTACTGATTACATTTTTTACAATAAAAATTAATCATTAATGTAAATGATATGTTACACAATTTGATATAACTATACTGAAAGTATAGGGGATTATTCTTGACCCAATCAGAAAACGATTATACATAGATAAAATTCAGTCACTACTAAAGGACTAGATAAATATGATATTGGTTATTACCCAGAAATTAAATAGTGTTAAATGTCCCTGTCATAAAGAGATTTAGTCACGGCCAGTATAGAACAGTTATGACATCTGAAAGTATAAGGCTAGGTGAAATTGTTTCCAAATACACAGTAAACATCAATTTCTTTAACATTACAGCAACCACTAACTAGCAAGTCCGAACCAGTACAAAACCTATGCCAAGGAAGGTATCCTGTCATCTACTTTCAGTCACTTAACGGTTAGACATATCTTGCATACGTACTTGGAGATATGTGCTAACGTTCAGTATTATTTATAAGATTCACTAAATAGCCTCATAAAGATGAAAGTACTATACAATTTTTAAATCTTTCTCAAAATTTCATTCCAGTTAATATGCTATAAATAAATTTTGGTCAAAATAACATTGGTCATGTAAATTACAAGTTTGTAGATGAATATAAAAGTCATGCATTCCCGCCTAATGAGCGTAGTATTGATCTATAAATCAGCTGTGATACTGCTTAGTAATTATTGACTTTTTAAACTTTCGCCCGACTGAACAATCTGAATCATTTGTTACGCATGTAAAATTACTGTCCATTCTTATACAAAATCCTGTTTTAACTACAAATAGAATGAAAAAAACCCTGAGGAAATCCAAAATAAAATATGACGTGAGTACATTGAAATAATTCACAATTAATCTGATTCATCCACGCTGATATCGAATTTGTAGCTGAGGTTTTCCAGATGGTAAGAATTAATTGTCAAATGCCGTAACATACAGTAATCAGAATATATTATACCAAGTTAATTTCATCTTTAAAATATTGAACAAATTATTTACTCTTTATAAACTCAACTTATATTAAAACAAAGAATAGTATCTTCAATAAATTCTCGTCATTTTCTACAATCATCAGTTCAAACTGACGATTCAAAGGAATGAACAAAGTTCAAGTCGAACACTTTTATTACATATGAAAAAAGGCTTGATAAGAAAATAAAGTGTTTAATGCTGAATTGACTAGTATATAATGTATATTGGGAACAGTTTACTGGTCGGCTGAAACTACAAGATAATCTCATTAAATCTCTCTGTGATTTAAATCATCAAATGCTCAATAGGGACTGGCTTCAAGAGATATTTCCTGGAGTTCTAGTGAGAAGCACTGACCACTGGAGTTCAACTGGGTCTGTTGCGAGATAGTCACTAGCTGAAGACAATGGTTGAAGTATCGCCAAATTTCGTGGATTGGTTGAGGTTAGACGTTAACACCGTTGGATGCCTATCAGCTCAATTGTCTAATGGTTAAGCGTTCGCGAGCAAAACTGATAGGTCCTAAGTTCGAGTCTCGCGAGGCGGGATCGTCGATGCGCACCGCTGAGGAGTCCCATACTAGAACGAAACAGCCGTCCAGTGCTTCCAGGTTTTCCATGGTGGTCTAGCTTCAATTGACTGGTGAATTCAATTATTAAGTTACTATAATCTTCACAAAACCCTTCTCTGATTATAAACATAATAAATGTTGATAACACAGAGTAATAGAAATAGTGATATTATTATAAATTAAATCGGTTGTTAGATTTAAGGCCACATATGCCTATGTAATTATATGAATTAAGAAATAAATAATCAAACGAATTAAGTGCTAAGTTAATACTTTATAAAGACGAAGTTATTTTATGATGATCACCTTAATTTGAATTTGGTATTCTCCCATGGCTAGATAGTGAACCTCTTTTTCTGAGATATCCCATATAAGGACAAAATACTATCTAGTTTCCCAACGCATAATAATCCTCTAACTGAGATCAATTTCAGCTGAATATCATATACAAATTATTCATTTGTTCAAGAAATTAATCATAACAAATAACTAAGATAGATTCAAGTCATAAAAACAATTGAATTCTTTTTCTTTTCATAACTTTTTATTTGTTTTCACATCTAATTTTGTTGGCTCTCTGTTTATGAAGTTCTAGTGTGGTACATAAAATTCAACCAATGTACTTCTATGTGAACTTCATACTAGATGATACTAGAGTAAATTATTTTTTTCCCGAAACACAAATTCTGTTGGACTATAAACAGACAATAATGTATCTTTTATTACTAGACATACCATCAGTCGATAGTAGAATGTTTCTATAAAAAGTTGTTAAATTATAAATTAACATGGCAGATAGTTATTCGTTTAGGCAGAATGATTTCTATAGTTGAAATCATGATTCAATTGAAGCTAGACCACCATGGAAAACCTGGAAGCACTTGACAATCGTTTCGTCCTAGTATGAGACTCCTTAACAGTGGTCATCCACGATCCCGCCCATCAGGGGATATATGTAAACAATTGAATTCACATTAAATAATACTTATATACAATCAAAAAACAGGTTTTCTTCATTAGTATTCTTGCAAGTTTGTATTATATAAGGTACTATTAGCAGGCAATTGGATTTGTTGTCTATACTTTTGTTATCAATACTTATAGTATTCATTCACTAAATTGTATCAAGCATTGTGTCAAGTACTATTTTATAGTATTTCAACTCGTATATTAATTTCAACAGGGATTTTTTGAAATAACCAAAAAAACTTCAAAAAGCTTTTTCAGCGTTTTTCGAAATAACGACAGCGTTTTTTTATTTAAAAAAATTTAAACTAACATACTTTTTTAATCCAAGTCTTCTTTAGCAATCTCCTTAAAATAATTTCGACGTATATGTGTGACAAGCTAATTTTGTAAATAGTTTTTGATGTTGTTTATATTTATTCTGTCAATTTTTTTACTGCATGTACATTTATCATTAAATGATTGTACGTGTTGTTTAAGTGTATGACCTTGAGGACTTCCTTCCGTTGTGTTACATTCATAGTATGACACACTCTGTTAATTGCTAACAAATACACTGTTACACAAATCCTTCTTGTTCTCCATTCGCTTGTGATTGTGTTAACTGAACTCTAAATCAAATACTGTCTACATTTATAAATTGTAATCGGAATATATCATAACCTACGTTGGATTATACCACTGGGAGTTCATCAACCTTACTGAAACTATCAATCATCTATAATTGGGAATTTTTGGTACCAGACTCAATCAGAACACGCGCAAACCTGTTGAATTAAGTACCGTCCCTCATTTTTGTTGTGTTTATAACATTTAAACTGATATATATTAACATTACTATTTGTATTTAATAACTCTGTTATTATTTTTGAGTTCAGATATTGTTTGGTCCACCACATATGTCTCAAATAACTTTGTAAATCGTTTGTGTTTAATTCATTTACTCAATTTAGTATGAAACTTGTAAATGATTCATTGAATCCACTCTCCAAACCTTTTTTTAAATGTAATCTGCAGTTTATATATTATCCTTCTTATAGATTCAAGGGATAGATTTATAGAAAATACATTTTTTTTCTTGATTGTCAGGAATGGATTTAATTCTATTGATTCCTTTACAAAATCAACAATTTCTCTTGCAAACTTTTTATTTGATGGTCTTCCTGTGTTTTTCTTCTTAACATTTGAAGCGGCCTGATAATTCATGTCCACAAGAAATGCGGTATCGTTGACATTATATCCGTTTTTAATAACTTTCTTTATAAGGTATTGTTTCTTCTCATTTGAAATTAGATTGTCTTTTTTTTATGCATCGCTAGCGTTTAAGGACTATGAAGAAAAAAATTTTTAAACGCTGTGGTTAATTCAAAAAACCGCCGAAAATGTTTTGGTTATTTTAAAAAACCTTGTTGAAATTTTTAAAAAACGAGTTGAAATACGATATGTCATATACCTAGATTTTTATATCAAGAACCATTCTACACTAGAATTCATTCAATAATCTTTCAAAATGATAGACTTCGATATTCTTTTATTCTTTTTATACATAGTTTTTATTACATTTAAATGAATACTTGAGAAATTCATTAGCTACTCCGGATATTCTTTACTTTGTTTTTTTTTTATTTAGAACAAAATTAAAATAATAAGTTGCTATTTAAAACAAAACAAAAATAAAGTATTTTGTATCTACCGGATATTTATAATGAATTTTTTTTGTTAAGTGACTATTGAACAATTGAGTTAATGCTCCCAGATTACCAGTTCATTTTTTTATTTCTGAAACTTAATTAAGCAGATTATTTAAACTAAACTAAAGTATATGAGAATATTTAGCGTTATATTACTTAATAAATAGTATAAGTAATTGATAATCAACAAAGTAGTTTTGTTATCTTGATAATAAAGATTATTAAACCTGTTATAACTTGTGACAGCCGATTAGAGAGCAGTGGATTATCGATCGGACCAAGGACGCGTAAAACACGTGCAAGCAGCCTAGAGTCTTGATTGGTCCTGCTTTCCGCCTAGCCCACCCAGTTAAGTCCAGAACACCAGTCTCAGCCTCTGCAATATGAATCATTATATTTCAAACATACTGAGTTTATATACCAATCAAACAGACCACAACATACCAATAATATATGATACAACGTTTGTACAAGAATTAGCCAGATGTGGCTGTGAATGAGAGAGGCAGTGACTAATAGACAGGAAATAATTCAAAAATGGAAAATCGTATAATAACAGTTCATAAGTTAAAATAAAGCTTATGATAAGAAAGACATGAATATGAATACTTTAGTTAATTGACAATTATACGACAAAAATACACGCACAGTATTGGCTCATCAATAGATCCCAAAACTTACCATTCATTATTCTTGTTGAGACATAACAAAACCATTAAAAATTAATAGACACCTTAAAGATTTACTTCTTTCTAGTCTAGAATTTTTCAACAGTTTAGTTGTATCTTCTGTATGTATAATTAACAATTAACTGTAATTTGTGTTTGGATCAAATAAGTTTAGTTTTTTTTAAAAAAACACCTTTATTTCATTAACTTTAAGAGTAAAAAATGAATTACCAAACTGAACTAACAGAATTCCATGAAAGAAAAAATGGTTCTTACAAAAAATGTTGAATTCATTAGGCACAGTTTGAGAGTGATATTTTTAGAAAACAAAGAAACTAGGAAAAATGGCGTAGTATAACAATAGTTTAATAAGTTTCAATTTTTATGAAAAATTGCTTCTAACAATAAAACGTAAAGCGAAAAAAAATAGTGTAGTCATGAAATATGGTAGTTAAATTTAATGCTTATGAATTTCTAACAGTTGCCGAAAGGTTTCATTCGAATGTTTTCTATCTTGTTTTAGTGTTAAAAGCTATGAAAGGTTTTTTTTATTGAAAAAACCAATGGTCCGATTGAAGATTTTTAAAATGTAAGGAAAATTTGTAGATCACTAAATGGACATGATAACGTTTTTGTAGTCATTCGAATTGACTGAATCCCAAATATCCGCTTCAGTATTATTTATAAACTAATAGTCTTCATAAGCAAAGATGGATATTGGCTAGCAGTGAAATCCAGGACGCACGTTTCGTCCAATCTGAGACTCGTCGGCTGGATATACCTGCATCTCAGAATTGATGTTCACTCTGGGACTCGAACACAGTACCGTTCGCTTCAAATGACATCGCGTTATCATCTTAGCTACTGAGTCCTGATGGCGTTTGGAGCGAATGGTACTGAGTTTGAGTCCCAGAATGAACATCAACTCTGCGATGTAGTTACATCCAGCTGACGAGTCCTAAATAGAACGAAACGCGCGTCCTGGATTCCACTGATAGCCACGATCCATCTTTGCTTATAATGCTTGTGAATTAAGGTAATATTGAGACAATACGCACAGCATGCACATATGCCAATAAGAGACTGATCAATTGCAGTTCTAAACGTCAATGGGAAGATTCAACTAAACAATACCAAGTAAATTTAATGGTCCTTATGTTTTCCTCTATATGTATAGAAAAGTATTACTGTGAAAGAAGACAAGTTCAACTTTATTTAAGAGATGTAGTGTTTTACTGTGAAATTAAAGGATGTCTGTTTCACATAGGAATCAATAAACTGTAGGTGGTAATTAAATATCTAGATAACTTATCGTTTATATTAATGCATCAATTCAATTGTCGACATGAACACTACTAGTGAAATATTGAAATTCGGTATAGAAGAAATATTCAGGAATTTATATCAGGTCGGTCTTCAACGACTGAACATTTTAGCATGAATTTAATCTATCAACATCTAAAGTAAACATTAGTTAGTCATATTTTCAGAGATCAACCTTATGAAAGTTATTAAAAATACGAATACAGTGAAAACGTTAAAGCTGCTGGCCTACTGTCCATTTGTATTAGTTCAAATCAAGCATATATGTAATTGATCGTATTTAGGACCAAGGCAAATTACATTTGTACAACTTTAAGCAAATAATATCATTAAATCTATTGGAATCATGTTTTGAAACCGAATTAAAAATGTGTACGAATGAGTGCATTGGTTAATGCGTAACTAATACCTGTGAAGAAATGGTTCAACGGTTAAGGAATTCTCTATATTATGACACTAAGCTTCAAGTTGAATTAGCCTTCATCTACTTAGGTTTAGTCAATCAAATAGTATCATTAGTCTTCACACTTAAATTGTGGGTCGAAACCAAGTAAACAATTCTTTGCTTGCTAAAAAAAAATTAATAACGATAATTTTTACTGAAGTATGAGTTTTAAACTTATCCATTAGTAAATTATTTCCAAATGGTTTGATCTCTTATTACATACTAACATATACTTCATTTCACTTTATTTTCGGTAAATAACCTTTTTATTCTCATCAAAGTAAGATAAACTTATATTCAATTAACTTGTCTATTAATATTCATTTATTACAAGTTTGAAAATAAAATAGAATACATGTGCTTCTATGAATATTATATCTTTGATCATTTCAATTTTTAATAATTATATATGATTTGCATTTTGTTTTGAATTAACTAAAATATCTAATTATAATAGATTAGTGTAAATTACTTAAACATCATCCACCATTATGTAGTAACAGTTTTGAAATATTCATTATGTAAATGATTTCATTCAGGGGTTTGTTGTTGTTGCTGTTGGAAATATTGAATACGAATTAAATGTAAACTTTTTTAATAAATATTATATACCATGGAATATATATGAATAATAATATTCATTCGCCCCCCTACCCCCCCAAAAAAAAAGAAAATACGAATGATGTAATTCCGAAATGAACTATCAAAGTTTTGTCCAACTTATGATAAAAAGAAATTAGTGAATACCATTTCTTATATAATATTGTACTGATCCTGATGATATAAAAAAAAGAAAGAGGAAAGATTTGCTAATTTTACTTTACTTAACTACATGATAGTTAAATTATTTTATTTTAATATAATTTAAATAGATTGTACTTTACAATTAGTTCTATAATAAGATTACTTCTTTTACTAGATTGTAAAATATATGAATAATTGAAAACAAAAAAAAGGCTACTGAATAGTTAAAGAATATTCATGAAATTGTAATAATATTGAACATGTGTTATTATTATTTGTTTTTGATAACACCCACATACTACTTATGTATTTAATGAATAGTGTAGGCAGATGGAATTCTTTTTTTGTCTCCTTAAAATAAAGTTTATATTTGAATTATGACTGCATTTTTCTCTTTATTTCTTTGATATTATAAAATATTTAGTTTATATCCCCAGATAGAATAGGATTTAATGTAATCAGAATATGAATCTATGATCACTTAAAATTGTTTGTCATGTACAAAGCATATATGATCTTAAGTATTCTTCGTGAAATGTCATTGTGGTATATCTTTGCTTTTATTTAGTTTTATGATTTAAGAAACTTATGTGTGAGTTATGAATGTTTGCATTATATTTCATTTCATGAATAAGCTGAATATCTCAATCACTGTGATGACTAACATGGTTATATATATTTCATGTGGTAAAACTGTTTTCAAAAGCCTATGGATTAGCGTATTAAAAATTTGATAAAATTGAAATACTTATTTCATAATTTTTAGAAGCTATCATTGGACCTTTTAAATTCATCTAAAAAAGACAACAACTGAAAACTTATCTTTCCTAATCTGAACAGTAAGTGTTCTCTACTATCCAAATATACTTTAAATGAAATATCTTTACGCATTTGTTTAGAAATAGGTAAATTTTGCTTACTAAAGGATTTTCATTCAAGAGTAAACTTTTCCTTCACTGAACCTTTATAACAGAATATATTACTATTGAGTATTGGATGTAAATCATTTTGTCACTAGCTTGTCATATAGAAAGATCTGAAGAAAAATGAAGAAATTGTGAATTTATCTGATTATAAAATGTCCAACGGTTAAGTGTACACAGTTACAACTTAACGATAACTATTGGAGTTAACTATATACACGCGAATAATGAGCATAAGACAAAAAAGTAGGAAAAGTACTATATATATATATATATATATATATATATATATATATATATATATATATATATATATATATATATATATATATATATATATATATATATATATAAGAAGTCAATAACTAAGATTGATTGATAGTTCTCTATACTTGGTTGAGAATATATAAAGGTAGATTGACAAAGTACAAAATCATTTATCTAGTTTATTCACATTACTGAATGAAATTCATCACTGACATCAATGAAACATTAGTTTTTCCATTCTCTATCTCAATTCAAAAATAAGTTGCTTATCGTTATGTCGGTATTGACTTTGTTGATCTGAGTTTTTACTGGATATTGTTGACAATCCGAAACCACTGTAATTCCCATGGCCCAAAGTAAGAACATGAAAAACTGTTGCGATAATTTATTAACTCTCCAAAAATTCGTCCCCAAAAACAAATTATCCAAAGTTACGTTGTCATTAAACTAGATACATTCATCTGTACACTGATTTCACACACATATATATACTTGATGATTAGTTAATAAACATCATATCAATGAAAAAAATACACAAGGTTACTATAAAACATAAAAAGTTCTTACAGAATAATATAAAGAATATAATTATCACACTGGATGAAAGTTCACACCTGTCATATTGCACAAACTTCACATTTAACTGATACAAAACATATTGTACACGGAATATACCCGTTGAAACATAAAATAAGAAAGAATGGTTCAGAGAAGAGTTCTTTTTTCGGCGAATTCACTTTCAAGGCTGTACAATTGCGAATATATTTACATATTTTTTTCAAAATGATAATAACTACAATAATAGTGATAATAAAATCCCATAAAACGTGGTAACAGTGAGGTAAAATAAATAAACGTATTAAAATGTTATTTTTATCGGGGAAACTAATAGCAGTTTAATTATTGAGGACTTGAATATTCATCATGAAGATAGATAGGAAAATTCTAATTCGGAAAGGAAGGAATTGAGATGAAATATAATCAGGAAGATTATAGAAACAGAAATAAACCAATTGAGGGTAAAAGGTCTATAAAAAAGATAAAAAGGAAAGCAGATGGTTGTGAAGGAAGAAAAGTATGGGGAGGAAAGAAAATTTTGAGACATTAAGACCAAAGTAGAAGAGGTTGTACTAGTTTCCTTTAGACATATAATTCTAGTTTGGCCAGATGTATAGCTGTTGCTCCCGCAATCTTAAGAAGACGCAATATAACTGCCTTTGACGGTCTTCTACTTACCTTGTAAATGACTTTGAGTGACCTGTGTTTACATGATGTTTGACTATTGAGCTTCTTAGTGAACCGTTTCCGCATCTTCTTGGCAAAGCCGAGTAATGTTTTTGAATTATTTTGGATAAAGTAGCGAACAACCAATATACCTGGCTCCACATGAACAGGTATATTAATAAATGTATATTTGCGATTTTGCAGCTTTCAAAATAGATTCACCGAAAAGAGAACTCTTTTCTGAACCAATCCTTCGGATTTGACAAACGATATTGAAATGAAATAGTTTTACACTAGAACCCCTTATTTAAAATAAGCATATTTTGTGCGTTTGCTAAGTTGTTGGCTCATTTTTCATCTTGTTAATCTCTTTTGCAGCTCACATCCTGTATAGCATTCTGGGGGTTTCGCCAGAATACCTTCAGACTAGACGCAAACATCTACTGAATGGATTTATTCAACATTAAAAACTAGATAGAATAACAACACAAAAGTCTTTCATCAAACGATCAATGTAATTTTTCAACTTTTTTTCTAGCTAGAATCAAGATTTCACAGATTGAAATCGTGAGTCAATTGAGGCTAGACCACCATGGAAAACCTGGAAGCACTGAACGGCCGTTTCGTCCTAGTATGGGGCTCCTCGGCAGTGCGCATTCACGACCCCGCACCCCGCGGGACTCGAACCAAGGACCTACCGGTCTCGCGCCAGGCGCTTAACCAACTAGACCACTGAGCTAGCTGGCGTCCAACGGTGTTAATGTCTAACTTCAACCAATTCACGAAGTTGCGCCACTGTACATCATTGTCTTCAGTGGACTGATATCTAGTGGATGCGCACTGCTGAGGAGTCCCATACTAGGACAAAACGGCCGTCCAGTGCTTCCAAGTTTTCCATGGTGGTCAAGCTTCAATTGACTCACGATTTCAATCTGTGAAATTTCTAAAATCTCCACAAACCTCTTCTGATAAAAATCAAGATTCATAATTAAAATTCTTTACAAAAACATATTGTTAATATTATTCGATTATGTGATGTAAAAGTGGAATTTTCTTTCTTTTACATTTTACACTTTTAGTATACAATATCTAATTAAATGATTAAACTGTCAGTTATATGAATAACAGTTAAGATAATAGTTTACATTAAATAAATTGCCAAAATCCATTAACAATTATAATTATCTTGTAATTTTCAACTGTAAACGCAATTAGAAATCATGGTATGTATGTTTAATCTGTTGGTATTAGCAAATTACAACATAACATGTCTATTTACTTTGATATTAAAAAGTTCGTTTGACGTAACTTATCATATTCATACGCATTTATTTTTTTGCTAATTCATACTTCAAGCAAAGTGTAAAAATTGAGTAAATTTATAAATACTGACAGAATTAAACAAAACGCACATAAAATTACATAGTGAAATCATATTGATGACTTGAAAATCACTTAAAGGAATGTATTCCTAACCATGCCAAAATATCACTCTACAGATATACATATAATTTATAACTTCCTCCTTTAACACTATTAATATGCATGACAATACCACAGAGATTATACTTAATATGAAATAGTTATAGTAGCATGATGAAAAAATATACTAACATAATTATAAGTCACAAGTAGTTATAAGTCAAGATTGACTAACTGAAATCATGAACCGAGTTAATTTAGAGCACCATTCAAAAGCTGATAGCACTAGATGGGGGTTTTCTCCTAGTATTAAAATCCTTAACGGTATGCATTCACAACTCCACATGCGGGAATAGAACCCAAGAATAATATTTATCATGAGTACTTCGGACTATATTGACAGCTTTTATTAAGTTGTATACTATTTAATATTTGTCATAAAATGTAGTATTGATATGCTATAACAAAATAGTGACTTTAGTTTTCAGTCTGCCTAAATGATAAACGGAAGTCAATGGAGAAATACTAATTGATAATCACCGTTAAACTAATAGAAATTATCTTTCAATGACTGCTAGGTTTTATTTCATGGATAAAAGATTAATTTAACTCACTTAGTTTTTGGAAAATTTGATTGAATAATATTTTTATTTACATAAATTTATACGAAGAGAATATCTATTGTCAAGTAGTTTGTGTGAATCACCTTTATTATACACAATTATATACATAAATGAACTTTTGAGACAGTAGAAATTTGCAGCTTAAAAGATAATTCCAGTTAAGATAAACTACTCAAACTCCGCAACATGCAATTAAATTAAATGTGTTAACCACGTGTAACGTAGTTCTAGTAGCTCATTCCTTTTTTGAATTACTAATGGTATAGACCTAAAAGGTAATTAAAACTTCATGTTTAGAATATTCGACTCAGAGAATTTAAATGCACCAAAATAATTAAGTATATGCAGTGCTCGATAAGTCATTCACTGGAAAAGAGAATGATGTATACACCGTAGTATTTAAATGAAATAAGTGTGTTTATCTTTTATTAAACTTCGAGGGATAAATTTCGATACAAACCATCGATTATAGATTCGTTTACCTCCTCTTCGACAACACATGTGAGGGTTATCCGTAACATCGGGCCTTTTGTGACCCGATATCTGAATCCAGTAAGACCGGACAAATAATAGTTAATAAACGATTGCTGTCGAAATATACATTCTGACTATTCTCGTATGTAATAATCAACTTAAATCGCGTTAACGAATAACGGAATTAAATATGACAAATACGAGAATGGATTTTTGAAGACGTATATTTTGTACACATTGATCTGGATAAACAATCAGAGGGACGAAGTGAGAAGAGAACGAAGCAAAACGACATGGAGTGGAGAAGGCATGTGATCCAACTCGATTTCATCAATAGTGAGTCAATATTTCTAGTCAGACAAAAATATGTTACGGACATGTGATGAGTAAGATAGAAATGCACCACATATGCTTACATAAAAACAGTCAAAGTTGATAAGCTAATAATTAACAGGGTCCAAACTAGACTCAAGAAGAATGAATAGACTGGCCTGTCCGGAAGCTAGAATAAGCTATGTGGGCTTAACATAGCACTACAGGCCCTCTAAACAAGTTTAATACTAGGTGGAAAATTTACTCACGTCATCTAGGACTGAATAATCTGTAGTAGACTATCTGATATCGCCCTAGTTTGTAACATTAAAGGATTAAATAGATAAACATACCTTTAAAAAACGAGTACGCTTAGGAAATATTTTCTCACGTTTTGTATTAAATTTTAAAATATTCGAACTAAGTTCCAGACAATGGAATTCAAAATATGTATTAATAGAGGTGTCATTTTGATCAAATCAATCTATTTCTTCTTGTCCGAACTAGTTTAAGGTTACATTATCGTTCGCACATCAAGTATGCTATTAATAATTATTTTGGTGACTAATTACTGACGTTTACACACGTACATGAATTGAAGAGACTTAGACGATTATATTGCTGTTTCTCCTAACAATAAACCTCATTTCTCTCTGATTCGATTACTTTCAGTATGTTAATTATACTACTTAATATTGCTCAGTAACCAATTTCACTTCCTCTCATTTCAGAATACAGTGTAGCATTTCAAAATATTTACATAAATTTGTAATATTCAGATTATCAATCACTGTAATTGTAAATTCCTAGTACTTATAATAGTTAGATCCAATTTCATATATTTACTGAACCATTGTACAACTGAATCTGTTTTGATTGAGCTAAAATCGAACTGTTAACAGTTTCAACTATACCTTTGCTTAACCACATCGAGAAGTGCTCGCAAGCTCGAAAATACAAATTCCTAAAACACCTGTCAACATAACTTGCTCCACAAGAGCAGTAGAATTGATAGATACAGAAAGTGAATAGTCTAGGTGATTTCTCTTTCAATATAGAAGTGTTCATCGGATGTGTAGAAAACAACAGTTGTACATTACCTGCATTAAAAGTTCTTTAAATTGCTCTGCGCAACTATAGTATTAGCATTTCACCGGGTGCACCACCTCTTAATTGTAAACACATAAACAGGCTTTTTGATCACAGTTAGGCCTTCCTTATACTCTCCTTTCTTGGTTAAATGTTTATTGATAAATTTCTCCGTATATCTATCTTCATTCAGGGTAATAGGCAATATCTTTTTTTCCTTTTTAATTGCATCTAGGGAGCATAGGGTCTTGATCTATAGTGAACTGTCTCAATCAGTTTCGTTTTATATTGTAGAGGAACAAAACTAGGAAAATTTTCATATAGGTCAGTTCAAGTACTTTTCTTGTTTAAATTTCTTAGTGAATCATCTATTCCCCTTGTAAGCAGAACATCTAGAAAGAATATTCTATCTCCATTCCCGTCCATACATGTGAATTTTATAGACGGATGAACTTCCTTAACTCACTTGAGTATTTTCATCAGGTCAGTATGGTCGTTACAAAGGACGAACATATCATCCATATACCAGCAGTAAGATGAATACTTGTCAACCTACTGCACGAGTGAACCATATTCTAGTTCAGCGAGAAAAATGTCAGACAATATGGGACCTAGTGGTGAACCCATCGCTATACCATCTATTTGTCTATATATTTCACCATTGAATTTGAAGTTTACGTTCATAGTACATTTGTAGAATATATCAGTGAACAACTTCGAGAACAAAAAATAGAGACTACAATCTTTGTGGAGATCATCAAGGAACTATCAATAACACTACCACTACTTTGATATTCACATTGATAGTTGCATCTTGTTGTTTTGATGTGATGTAGTAAACTTGAGCTAACATATACTTGTGTGACGTTCTACTCTGATTGTAACCGACTGACTAGTGCAGTACTACACAAAGTAGTATTTCGTTCACCAAAAACAATCTAAAATCATCTCATAAATTGAAATTATAAAAATTATAATCACTATCAACATACTTGTATTCCAGAGTAATATTCAATATACTCAATAAATTATCTGTATTTTAATTAACAGGAACACAGTCTGATAATCCCTTTTTCTCTCTCTCCCACACACACCACACTCTTTCTCTTTCATGAGTAACAACAATAACACTTCATATATATTTATGTAAATACATATACATACTACAAAAAAATAAACGAGTCAATATTGTCATCTTCGTGATTTTTTAGCTTGAATTATAAATCTTTCAGGTATACAATCAAGAGAATGATTATTTAAATGATCCAATATAAATTGTTTATTACTTTCAGTTAATAATTCATCGGTTGATAATTTATAGTCTGATTCACACCACTGTTCACGTAGTTTAAATAAAACTGGTCGAATTAATTTATTACGTATACCCCATTGATCAATAATTAATGTACCACTGACTGGAAACTTTGGTGGTTGCCATGATAACCATTCATCAATAAATAATTTATCTTTGCCTAAATATTTTAATAATTCAGTTATAGCTGGTTTTATTTTATTCGGTTCAAATGATAATAAATATTCTTTTTGATAAAATTTCATTTCATTTTTATCATTTTCATTAGATAAATTAAAATAATAATCGCGTTTATGTAATATGTACAATAGAATAGTTAAATCTAGATTAGATAAACGTAAACGTTTGTCTAAGTTCTCAACCTGGAAACAAATAACGGTGAAATGGGACAAAAATAAAATAAAATAAGATAAATAAACAAACACATAAGTATCATGATCTTAGTGAAAATTATAATAAAAAATAAAAAGGATTAAATGACTCTAAATTAGGTAGTAAATAAAAACAAAATATACATGACAATGTCTCCTCACCTACATATAATATGGTGGGTTTACGTAATTAAAAAATATTAACCTACTTGCAAATATAACCAATGGAATCCTTAGAAGTGAGAAGTAAATTGCTCGAAGGTGAGGAAAGCTGTTATGAGTTAGCCAGCTAGTCAATCATAGGTAACGTTGAATATAGTACATGTGGTACATCGGTTTAAGTTGCCACAACTCATCACCACAGCGAGGTAAAATTATCAAGAAAAAACACTAGAGTAGTAGAAGTATTAACAGTATCAGTGGTAGGAGAAAACATTAAGCACAGACAATATAATTAAAGAATAAATCTGTGGAAGGAAACATATAAAACTACCTTGAAACTTAGTATCTATGGAAATACAAAAACTGAATGGACATGCACCACTGAGATCGATTCTAAACCACATCATTTAATACCTCCGAACCTGTGGTCACAGTAACCGCACAAACCTCAACCATATATATCGACATGATTCAGTCCAGTTGTCAATAACTTTATGAACTGATGCAGCATCTTGGTTTAACTGCCATTAGCTTCCTTCCAACTTACTCCTACTCCAGCTAACATTACCCATTGAGGTAGATGGTGGTTAGGAATGTCTGACACGTATCCTAGTTACCTCAATCGCTGCAGATTCCTAGCATGGTCAACCGATTTACCTTCTTGTACCCTGAGTGCAAACTCGCGATTGTTCACCAATTTGATCCAAGATACGTGAACAATGCTTTAAATAAAAAACCTGAAGTTTAAGCATATCTTTTACCATCAAAGACTGTGTTTTATAGCAATGAAATAGAGCAGAGTAAACCACTGAGTAGTATACCGCCGCTTTGTTTGAGAGATCGACACCTCACCTACACTACAGATGATGCAAGTTGGCAAAATCCTAGAGATTTTAGGATGGATTCTAACTATACTTTCGACCATTAATTTTAGATGTTGTAACAGAGCGGCTTTGAATCGAAATTGAAATGAATTTTAGCCCAACGTTTGAACAAATGAAATTGTTTCAAAAATGACTGAACTTACTTCAACAGGCGATGTCATAATTGCAGCTAAACAAGTAATCGGGTTTGGTGCAGAAGAAAGTATACCTCTATTCCAAATTTTATCTAATTCCTTAAAGTTAGGGTTTTCGGGAAGACCTAAATGAACAAATAGCCCAGCATCTGCCATCCGACGTAAAAGGAATGGAGTTGAAGGGTATAATAGAATTTTCTTCAATTCACTGAAACAGCGTTCACCAGATATTATTGACAAACCATTAGCATTTGAGGCTATAGTCTATTATTATTAAAAAACAATATTGGGATTTAAAAAACTCAGAACTCTATAGATGTAACAAGCATACAAGCATATGAACTATAAAAAATCACATATTGGAAAATGTTATTATTCGTTAAAAATCCCCCCAGGATTGTCGAAAATTGAATCCATTTGGAACATTATTCCAGAAACAGAATAAAAAAGAAAGTTTAATTCTATACTAATGAAACATGATTAAGTTGCCTTGTAGAATAATATCTATCATAGAGGCTCCAACTCACGTCCTAAAACCAGTTCAGACGAGAAGTCTTCTAATATGCCATGAGGTCTAAATGAACACAAAATACATAGCATGCTTATCACACTAACTTATCTTCCCGATTCAAATGCTTCGTTCATTGAACAAAAATAGAAAAGTAGTCAGTACACTAGCTGTTGACAGACACTATCTTTAAGTCATTTTGGAGTGGCTAATAATAGTTTACATGTTAATTGTTGTTCCCAAAAAATCAGGGACTTAGATTAATAGTCACCACTAGAGATCCAAATTTACTATACTCTGCATTAAAGTCGCATGACACGTTCAACAAGTTGTTGGTTAAACGCTAGATATTGATGTCTTTTTGAACACTTAGTCCCTGTTTAATATCCATCTTCAGGTGAATGGGACTAACAGATTATTTCGCAACTTCTAGCACCTTCGACGCAGTTGAATCCATTTTAGTGTTATATGCAGAGTTTCTTTTTTTTCAATAAGACGTCTTCAATGTTAGACTATTACTACTACTGCTAGTTCCTAAGGAAAGGGGTGCACAGTACATCTGTAAATTCCTTGGGATATTTAATATTCATAATCTAAAATAAATGGTTGGAAAAGCTTGACGTTAAAATTGTATATTTAATATTGCCCCACTTTTTTCACTTACCACCTGAATAGTCATTTAGAGAACAAAAAAAATTAGGTATTTCTGAAACGCCAATATGAGTGGTATTAAGAATACTCTCATCCATCTATTTTTTGAGGAGTTTGTATCGCGTACCTTTGTCACAGCTTCAACTAAAATTTCTCAAATTTTGTTGTTAATCCTGTTATCTGTAAATTCATGCTGGTCACAACTAGTGGGGAACGTTGAAATAGAATGAATTAATATTATTATGCAAGCCGTTTATTGTCATTACTTCGTTCAAAGCTACAAAGAGAACTAGACGCATGAAAAATTCTCGGATTTAATTTTTTTGATTTCTAATGAGAATGAGATGGCGACTATGGAAATCAGGGTAGACGCAGAGAATGAATACTCTACAGTTGATTCAAAACATGTATTGACCCTAATTTAGTGACTGATTAAAAACCAAATATCAATAAAGCTGTTCCATATCTGACATTTTGATACTCTGACAAAACCCAGATGACAGATAACATAGTTTATAGTGTTCAGTATAACTCTGAACTTTCCCAAGTAAAAATACTTTGATAATTCATAAACAGTACACACACTAAGGAAATATAAGTATGTTACTAAAGTTATTAAACTCATATTTAAAAACGAAATGAATAATCCCTACCAGAAAGAAAACGTAAAGTTGTTAAACGATGCAACTAAAAAACTGAAATGTTACAATTATTCACTCGAAAAAGTGGTCCGTACCTTCAACACATCTTCATCATGCCTATCATATGTGTCTTCTGTTGACAGACGACCATGAAATCGGAAATATCTTAGTATTCTTAAGTAATCCTCTTTTATCCTAGCATCTGGATCCCCTACAAATCGTATGCGATGATTTTTCAAGTCATCGCAACCGTTAAAATAATCCCATAAATGTCCTAACACTTTTTGTTTATTACTTGTATTATTTTCATTTGCGGAAGAATCTGTTGTTGCTTCATTAGCCTCATCAAATAGCTCCTGCATATCAACACCTAGAAACATCGAATTCACTGTAAGATCTCTTCTTTCAGCATCTAACTTCCAGTCATTTGTAAAGACAACTTCACTATGCCTTCCATCTGTGACAACATCAATACGTAGAGTGGTAACTTCAAAATTTTCCTGAAAAAAGAAAACATTTATTTTAACTTAATTTCATCTAAATTTGTAGAAACAAATATAGGTTCATATGCTCAGCTATAATATTTATCGGTTTCATGAATTTTGTTGACAATATTACTTCGACCGAAATGTATAATGTGTTCACTGTTTAGTCTTTTTCAATCATTCCGATTCCTCAGCGATTTCAACTCCTTGTGGTATGGTGCGGTAACTTGGGTGGATGGACATTTATGTCAGGTCCTATTGTTGGTTACTACTAGTTAACTGACTAAAAATCCATATTTAATGCATCGATGTAAAAAAAAGCTCCGTATCCTACTATACAGTGTGACTTGCAAGGGTGGTACACCATGAATACAGATGAAAAGCAATTAGTTTAACGAATTATTAGTTATGACAGCAAGAATGTTTAATTCAGTCTGATAATTACAAGAATATTGTGATGTATGTAAAGTTAAGCTTCATTTGAGTTTTCTGATGGTTAATTTTGAAAACAGAATATCAAACAAAGTTCATTGCAACATACCTTTACATTACATACCAACCGAATACCGATCTTTATAAAAAAGTACTGCTAAAATGAGAATTTAGTGGCATTGTTGTGTGAATTTACTAACCTATGACAACTCAACCAAATTTAGAGCTGTACGTATTTATGATAGGGACATACTGTAGCTAGAATATTTATTATTTAACAAAGTTGAGAAGCATGAACAGATAGGTATTTGACCATCAAATATCTGACTGGTAAAACTGCTTCTAAACGTGGAACCTTCTTAGTAAACTTTTATGCGGTTTGAGTTTATTACGGACCCACGACTTTCAAAAAATAAGCCAGATAATGCACTGGATTTAACTTAACCAAAAGATGCGTGTTATGTCTCATAACCTGGAACTATTAACGACTAAGACCAATATATAGGTACTTTACCTTATTTATATACCAAAAAATATTTTTCAATACAACTCAGCAACTACATACAGTTGCATGTACTAGCATCCGAAGATAACTTATTTAGGGTGTGGTTAGATCAATAAGAAATGAAATGTAGTTGATGGTAACTATGACGTTTTTATTCGCTAGTCGTCTAAGAAATTCTGTATTTTTAAATGTGTTAAAATGCGCTGCTCTGTGTGTATCAGGAACCTACATTTATTAACTGTGGTTACATTGGATTTAGCCTTTATTAATTTAGGATAAGCTGACTGGTGACATCAGTGATGAAAGCAAGAATGATAACCATGTTAATATCAAGCTTATGTTAAACTTATCTATGAGCCATTCAAATTCGCCGGGAAGTGACAAACGTTCATAACTACCATCAGTAGTATTTATAAGTATTATTGTGATCCCAGATCCCTTTACAGAGGACTGGGGAACCATCCAAATGTTTCTTTAGATCAAATTTCAATCTGATGTAGCTCCTGCATCAAGCAGCTGTTTATGTACTAGGCTTTGAACGACATACGCTTCGTATGAAGACTCATTAAATAAATCGGGTGCCCAAACCAAAGTAGACAGATCAAGGTCCTAATATATATCTTAATTGGTGGGAGTCAAATCCTTTAACCAACAAGCCTAAACTTCTGGTTACTTAGTAATAAACATATATGGTGATAGGTATGAGAGATAATGATGTCCAGGCAGAAAATGAAAGACTAAAGTTGTATCACCTAGTTACAAAACAAAATATTAATGGAGAACTTTTGTACCTACAAAATATGTCAAGTCATACTACACCTATTTATAGGTAAGACAAGTGAAAATACGTTAAATAAACATTTCATGTGAATATAACTATACCTTATCATTAATTCTGGCTGTAACAGTTCCATGTGATTCTCCATTTCTATTCAGCATTCGAATTCCTTCCTTGGAAAACATTTCACACATCTGAGGTGGAGTAGCATTTGTTGCGAAGTCAATGTCATGTGGAGAAATTCCTAGTAAAATATCACGTACTGCGCCTCCGGCGATACGTAGATCAAACCCATACTTATTGAAAATTTTATGTAAAATGATGTTCTCTTTAGTATATAACTCAGGAAATGGTGTTAAATCTATTGTGTCCGTAGTAAGTGGACGTCCCATTGCAAATGAAATAACACTATCTAAGAGATGTGAGACATTTAAACGAAAACTTTACTGAGAAATGATGTTCTTTTAGTAGTCAGAGGACAACGTATCAGACGGAACATCTCATGGCTTACTTTCTTTCCATAGAGACCTGAGACCTAGAGTCAAAACCTAAATTTACAAAGTTAGTACTTGATAAGAAATACTTAAGAACATAAAAAAGCATCACAATGAAGCATACAGTGGTTAAAAACGTTGAAACTTGGAAGCATATCAGTCAGTGCACCTTGATGGATTGCAATGCATACTGTTTTCAATTATTGTGGACATCTTTAGTATAAATAACCAATAAAATACAGGTTCGTGTTCCCAACACTTGGCCAGTTTTTACGTGATTCCAGTAATACCTTACTATTTTTGCAGATGACTCAGTGTCTAAAAACTCACTTTCACCAGCCCTATTGAGATATTTGTTAAAGTTCTACACTCCATAGTCACAATGAAATAAATCCCTTATAAACACCAGAACATAAGTAGCGCTTTAGAAACTTTTTGGTTGCGAGAAAAATGAGTAGCAATGCAATACAGACGACCATCTGTGTACTACCAAATTCAGAAGACAAGTCGCCATAAGCTCTGACTCGACTAGTAGTGTTCCAGTAAAGAGCCTTCACAAGGTTTATGTACTTTTAAGATACACCTTAAAATGACGGACACTGCCACAGAACCTCTCAGTCTACAGAGTCAAATGTTGATTTTAAGTTAAGAAAGACCACAATTGTCAGACGCCGGTAAGCATACTTGTGTTCTAAGATCTGAATAATGGCGAATATGTGGTCGATGCAGCCATGACCAGGTCTGAAGTTAGCCTGATTTTCCCGTGTTTGCAGTTCATGAGTCTTTATTAGGCGTCCGATTATAATTGATGTTAGTATTTTAGATGCTATATTGGACAAAATAATCCCACTATGGTTATCACAGGATGATTTTGACTCCTTATGTATTGGGACAATCAGTGATAGGGACCATTCAGATAGGATTACGTCCAACTCCCAGATTTGAGCTAAAATATTAGTCTGTTGGCAATATGGTCTATTTCAGTTTGGTGTAGGGGGTCGCCATGTTAGACGATGCCTCTCATGCTTAGAATTGGTGCTTGTTAAAAATAAACGATCGTCTGAGCACAGCTGCAGTAGACGGTCACCATTATCTGTTCGCTGAGCCAGAATACACAACTACCCACCTAAATGTCTTCCCATCTGGTTTAATCTACCTACTTGGGCATTAAAGTCATCTACTACGAGTACTGCGTCTGAGTGCTTAGATTTTTGAAGAACTTTGGGAAGCTCTCTGTAAAATTCATCCTTCACTTCGTCCGGGTTACAGTCAGTGAGAGCGTAGGCAGAACTGACGAAAACGCAACGCCACGTGCCCCTATCCATCCGAGTTCTTACGGAGCCGTTTAGCCGAACAGCATATAGGCGACTGTTAACGCCAATCTATTCTAACAGTGCCTCTTCTGCCTTCATACTTACTGCTATGCCTAGACATCAGTCGATGAGAACTAGCCATCTGGTCGCCAGATAGACGGAGGGTGAATCTGGTAGGCTCTCTGTTTTGGCGAGGTGAGGTCAAGTCAATGACCACATTAGCATCCTGTATACCTATTTTGGAGACACAGAATACATCAATCGTACGAGATCCTATACAACGAGGCCTGTCGGCCGATTTGACACAGAGTAAGTACACTGAAGGCCCTAATGTGTGGTTTGGAGCCAGGTTTCAGTAGACTTGAGAAAGTATTTTGCGCACTAGAATCGTTGGCCATGGTGACACTTGAGGAGGAAGTTCAGAGTTCAAAGTCGAGGTAGGAGGAATAATAGGAACCGAAGGGGAAGATTGATTATGAATATAGTGGTCTTGAATGCTGTCAGAGGTATGAGAGCGGGTTTTCCTTCCCGGTTGCACACACCGTTGAAGGATCCTTCTGGAGATACCTGACAAAGAAAATCGGGTTAGAGTTGGCCTTAGTGACCTGAGAGCTTGCCCGTAGTGTCCAAGGGACAACTGCATGAGGCAGGTCACACAACACCTTTTTGTGAGTAATTTTCGTGTTAGCTCAGCGGGATGATAATGCTAAATTGTCATATTTCTTAGTTAAAAGAAAATAAAAATATATGAGGTAACTTAGAATACAAGAGACTGAGTCGTTAACAGATTATTGTTCCTTTTAAGTTTTCTAAACTCTGGAATGAAACGTGAGGAGGGACATTTAATAATCAAAGTAGCGAACATGTCGTAATGTTGCCATTACATTATTACTTTCAATACCCACAAAAGACAAGTGGCCAGGTAACTTTGGTTGATCCTGACAGTGTTGGTATCTCAGGTGATCCGAATATTTTTGGAGAGTCAACAGATGAAGTTTCAACGACGTGCTGAGGTAATGAATTTCACTCGTTGATGATTCGTAGGAAAATCGATAGTTAGCTGACAAGTAACTTGTCCTGGGCTTGTGAACTTTTTAAGAGTGGCCTAGCAAACTCTCTAATTTGGAAGAAGAGAAAAATGAAGGCACGCCAGACGCGAATTTATCACTAAGAAATTCGAAATCTGTGATCAAGTTCCCTCTGGTTTTTCGGTATGTCATTAGGAATAGGTTTAGTTTAGCCAAGCTGTTATCATACAGGAGCTTTGCTATCCCGAGAATCAGCTTAATTTCGGTTCTCTGAACCTTCTTCGAAAGTGCTCTGCTCTTTTTGAGCAGGGGCTAGCCGTTTGTATGCAGTACTTGAGCTTAGGAGCTCTAACACTGTACACAACGTCAAAAAGCTTTAGCGTCAACATGGATAAAGGCCTTACGTATTGATCATAGGGTTCCAAAATCTTTATGACTAGTGCACGGCAGTGTGTGATAGTGGTTAGGTCTTGGCTAACGACGACTCCTATGTCAATAACAGGTAGCTCAATATTATTTCTCATGTATGTATCTGCATCTTGATCACCAGTATGCATCACGATACACTTGGAAGCATTTATCGGCAACTTCCAAGTTTGAGACCATTCAGATAATTTCTCCAGGTCATTTTGAAGTTCTAAGCTATTAGCTTTAATTCTTATAGCTCTCTATATCTTGACATCGTCACCATATAGCAGAACCGATGATGAGAGGGAACGAGGAAGGTCATTTGCATATAAGAAGAATAACACTGGTTCCAAAACTTTATCCTGAGGCACTCCGCCAAGCATAGTTTCCCAGCTGGACAACTTTGAATTCACCCGTACTCTTAGTTGGCGGCCAACAGGGCCGTCCTGAACCATGGTGGGGAGTTTCTCGGACCCTTCGGTTTAGTCCGAGGGATGAGGAGTGCAGTGATCTTTAAGTACAAAGTTCCAAAAACATCCCAAGCTCGAAAGAGGGGGAATTTTATCTCTATTGTCCAACCTACTGAGGATTCAGAGTGTATGATATCTTTTATATTTTCTTTTCAGACGTTAGGTTTGGGTTGGGCTGACATATGCTCACTCATGACAACACAACAGCTACCCCCCTCCTTTACGCTTCTGGAATTTATCCACGCGCTTTTAAAACGAAAAGTTTAGTCCTAAAGAGATTTGCACTTTTCATACTTTTGTTGTGTCCTTACGCAACAAAAGTACCATTTCAGATCTAAAGAATCTATTCTGAGCTATACATTTGGCAGATTACTTTTTTCTAGTTTCACCCAATTTAATAATAAATTGTGGTTTTACTTCAACTTACTACTCGGTTTTTTTCCAGTTTCTCACGTAAAGGCTTGTTCAGTTTTTCTTATCCGTTTTTATCCGTTTTTTCCCATTTTTAGTGTATTTTTGAACGGTCTTAGGCTTTTGCTAGCACCTATAATGCAGCTTACGTCAATATAGTCATGAAAAATTCATGCAAACGAGCAGGATGCCGTTTCGCTTTTACATCTAGCATGAAGTGCGACATCTGCAAACGTTGGTTCCATGAAGCGTGCACAGATATCACAACAACTGCTTACAAAAGATTCAGCAAGTCGTATCATAAGTGGGTATCTGTTACATGAAGCACGGATGCTGTAGTTTTGCTGACTGACATCATTGTCCTATTGACAGGTCTGCGGAACAAGTTGTCAGCAAACTTGGAAAAAGACAGTCGTGAAAAGGGTAGACAAAGGCGTGCAACGGTAACAAGAATAGGTATGTCGACAGGTTTAGCACGCACTAGCACTTGTTATGACATGCTGAAACTCAGCACCACCACTACGCTGACGTTAATAGAATTCCTCAGCAAGCTGGGGTCTCCCAGCCCAGGGTCCTTGAATGCAACAGTCATTTCCATAAACTCTGTAGGTTGTTGGACCCACGTAAACAGAACCAAAAAGAACCAGGCGTCACCATCTAAGCTGAACACTGCAAGTGTTGTTCGTATATCATCTGGTGATTTTCTCGTACAATCTACCCCGAGAATGTCCGTCCGGTCATCAAAAAGCCTAGGACTAAGAAACGTGCTTCGACCACCAAACAACAAGGTGCTGAAAACACGAACCCTAGTCAAGCATACTCTGATATTAGGGAATAGAAATTCATCAAGCAGTTCTTGAGGCTCAAAAACATACTGACTCAATATGTGACGAGACCAGCCAAGAAGGACTGTGTTCTAGACCCCGGCTAATGAGGATTGCTTTCCCATTCTCCCATATGGCGGCTGCAACTCTGGAAGTATTTCGTGCCAACAGACGTCGGTTGCCAACTGGATTCCATCTGCACCCGAACAGGTCACATGGTGCCAGGATCAAGCACAAAGCCAAGTTGGAGCTGACCATTACACTTGTGGACTGTCTTGATCATAAAAAATCATGTAAAGAACAAAGCCTTCCAACTCGGCAAACCTTATATAGGTAGGCTACTTGTCCATTCACGTAAGGCTCATACAGACAAACAGGAAAAAGCTCATGCGTTTCAAATTGAAGGCATAAACTGCTTATACATGAACGCAGTGAGTCTACCAAACAAAATGGACGAGCTACGTTACCTCAGCAATGCTAATAAGACTCATCTGATAGGAATATCTGAAATTTGGATATCTTCTCAGTTTACGGACCAGGAGCAAGCAATATCTGGGATGTCTTTGTTTCGCAACGACAGAAAAACGGGAATTGGGAGTGGAGTAGCCGTATGCATACGATCCTGCTTGGAGGTAAACCAAGTTCACAATCATGAGTTTAACAATCTTGATGAATCTGTATGGTGCTCTGTAAGATTGACTACTACTTCGAGATGCCTAGTCGGAGTCATATATAGGAAACCCACTGCTGACATTGAGTATGACAGTCGTATGCTGGAAGGACTATCCCGCTCTACGCGTCTCGGATCCACTCACATACTGATTCAAAGGTACTTCAATCTCCAAGAGTGAATTTCGCGGAACATACGTATATTGGAGGTGAAAACTGAACTGAAGCTCGGTTCTTTAACCTCATTGAGTATCTGAGATGATACGAAACTGTGAAGT
This sequence comes from Schistosoma margrebowiei, assembly GCA_944470205.2. NCBI lineage: Eukaryota > Metazoa > Platyhelminthes > Trematoda > Strigeidida > Schistosomatidae > Schistosoma > Schistosoma margrebowiei. The sequence continues at coordinate 19,294,767 of OX104026.1, read as the reverse complement.
CGACAACTCGTTGGAGAAGCAGTCAGATATCATCGCGCTTAGACTGTGCGTTTACAAACGAAGAATGTCTAGTTGACAACCTTGATTGACAATCCTTGATCACCTGGGGGAAAGCGATCGCGCCGTTATATCCTTCAGTTTTGTCAGCAAAAAATGCAAACAGCAAAAGCTACAAGCAACCTGCAATCATCAAGAACTGCGCTCTTCGCATGCTAAGCCGCAAAAGGCGCTGTTGGGCAGAATACAAACGAACTGACAACAACGGCATATACAGGCAATACAAACATATAAGGAACATATGCACGAAGGCTATAAGAGAAGATATGCTTCAGTACCAGAATAAGCTTATGGATAAATTTGTCTTCGATTCGAAAAGCTTATGCCGTTATGCAGCCAACTGCTAGATCCTAATGGCCCGAACAATAGCGATGGCGACGCCGCTAACCTTTTGGCTGAACAATACTCTCGGACATTTCAACCGACCAACATCAACTATACTGACGACAGCTTCATATGCAACTTCACAGGACTTTCCGCAGTGAACCTGAGCGCTGACTTGGTGTTCCGGAAACTGCAGCACCTAAGAAAAGACACTTCTCCTGGCCCATATATGATCCATTCTGCCATACTGAAGGAAGCAGCCTCAATCCTGGCGACACCGCTTAGCGTGATGTTCTCACACTTGCTAAGCAGAAGCAAACTACTGCAAAATTGGAAACTGGCTCATATCACACCAATTTTCAAAGGAGGTCGACGCAGAGAACCTTCAAGTTAACGGCTGGTGGCTCTCCATACCTTCGAAAATCATGGAGTCCCTGATATGTGATGGTATACATGGCTATTTACTGTCCTTAAATCTCTTCTCACCCCAACAGCATGTTTTCAGGAAGGGTTACTCTTGCATAGCCAACATACTGACTGCGGTGGATAGATGGACGAGCATCCTTGATCGCAAGAAGTAGGCTGATATAATTTACCTTGATTTTTCAAAAGCTTTTGATAGGGTCAGCCACATATGTCTTATCAATAAACTCAAACGATTGGGTATCAGACAACCTCTAATTGATTGACCCACTTCATATCTGAAAAATCAGCATTTTAGGGTCACGGTTAACTTCACTTTATCTCAGGCTATGGAATGTCCTAGTGGTGTCCCCCAGGGCTCAGTACTAGGACTTCTCTTCTTGATTTATACAACTGATCTTCCACAACAGCTGTCGTCAGACCTATTACTTTTTGCTGATGACGTGAAATTTTGGAGAGAGATGTGCAACCAAGACGATTTAAAGGCACTTTAGGAGGATCTGATTCAACTTCAGAGTTGGGCAGACGATGGCTTACAGTACCCTTAACACTTCTGAACATCCCCCTAAACACCTACTTAGGCTTAATCCCAATACAAACCTAAGGGATAACACCCAGAAATTGGAGATACAACATAGCAGAACGGACTGTAGACTCAACTTCTACTCCTTAAGAGTTGTCAAATGCTGAAATTCGTTGCCGACTGAACTAGTTCACGTGACTTCTCAGGAGTCCTTTAAGAAGAAACTTGACCTATTATTAAGGACTAAGTATAACATGTTATTATGAGTTACCAATTTTCTTTTTTTAAATCTATTATAGTTAATATACCTAGTTTCCTGCCTGGAGGTATTAATGATTCTCTACCACTAGAAACGTAAGTCTGTTAAGCGAATGCTTCTTCTATTCCGTCCACAACCATTTGAACCATTTGAGCTCTTACCAACGTAAAACTTTCAAAATCACGTTCCATATCATCTACAGGCTGCGTTAGCCAAGTTTCTGTGACTGTGATTATATCTGGTTTGATAGAGTCAATCTGTACACCTAGTTTCAACTGCTTATTGAGCAAGCTAAGGGCATTTGTACAATAGATCTGAAGACTATTTAAATGGCTTCGTGCTGCACCCATAGCGGCTTCAGCATTATTCTCTGTCGAAGCCTCACAACCCGAAAATTTACAGTGTTTAGGTACATTTCGAAAGCATCTAACCTAAGTGATAGTTCTTTTCCTGCTTCTCGTCTTTTTACACTATCTGGGAGAGCAAAGTCCTTACGGACAAAATCTCTCGGCCCTATTAGTCTATATTACTGAAGATGGCACAGATATTTAGTGTTTGACAACGCTTTTACCAGTGACACCTTCTCATATAACTCGTACCCACCGAGAGAAATCAAAATACAGAATCGAGGAGATCAGAAGTTGTATTTGACGATTGCCAATATATCAGAATTGTCTGATCTAGTCTGGCTAGCGATTGCAGTATATATTGAGCACGACGTTCCCACACGTGATCTGGTGCAGATGCATGACCAAGCGCCTTCAGCTAGGTGAGTCCATTAAAACATGTGGTCAGCATCCAATGTCGAAAACTTAAAGAGCTATTTATTTTGGGGATTTATTTACTGCTACATTATTTAATTCATAGATTTAAATACTACTTTAAGCAGCCTTGATTGATTTTGTTTAAAGTTTATTGACTACCTAGTCTTTGGATCTTTGGTGAATCCATAGATATCTTGAAGCATTAGCTGATTTAGTAGCTGTATTATCAACTCAATGTCATGCTCGAAACGGGTTTTGGGTTCTGAGCTTTTACTCTCCTTGATTCTGAGAAATATAAATGAGCTGTCACTATTATAACTCTTCGATTTCTCGGCCAATCTTCTGGGGGACTGGTTTTTTTTCATTAATAACGTTGTGTCATTTCTCACTCTCGACTAGTACCCATTCATCGACATTCGTAGGAGCAGCAACCACAGTCACGTCACACGCATTGTGAAATCGCGAATGATTCTCGACAACTTGGGTGGTCAGGATTTTATTTTTCCTGCTAAAAACGGATTTAGTCCCACGATTAAGTTTTCCAGGCGTTTCCTGCCGGCCGTCATTTAGAGAATGGGAGCCACATGAGATTTCCTTTCTCAGGTTAAGATTTCGGACAGACCTCTTTGAAGTCGATCCTTCTTCCTTTGACCCATGTAAGTCAATCAATAATGCTCTTGTTTTGCGGTGACTTTGCATCAATTTATAACTAGCTAGCATGAAGTATTCGATTTTCATAGCCTTCTTGCTTATAAAAAGAAGGATTTCCTGAGATTAGTCCATTCCTTTTACTATAGTATTCTTGGTAATTCGATATGCTTTGATAACTAGAAGAGCACTGTGTTTCTGCGGTACTGTAGTTATGTCACACTCATTGAGTACGTTGTCAGATGTAAGATCGACCTTTACATTAATGGTAAAAATATTGACCACTTAACATGGAAAAGTTTTTTTTCCGTTCTGTTCGTCAGTAATAATGAGTATATAGTATAGATGATTATAAGTGAAAATAACAGCTCGAATAACCCAGACAGTTTAAAGAACACTATGTCAAATATCATAGAAAACACTATAATCCTGACTCGCAGTTTATCCTCATTAATCGTCGCTTGATAGGTGGAAACGTACTTGAAATCAGAGAAGGGGTTTGATACACACAAGTGAGAAGAGCATTGCTATTTGCCAAACACTGGTACCGAATATATCCCAAATACGACAGAGTCAAACAATACCAGTGTCAAAGCAGTACTGAAGTCAGTCAAGGAATGGGAAGACCACTATTGGCAAGAACAACTTATTTGAACATGTATAATGACGTGGCACAAGGTAAGCACCTTCACTAAAATTACCAATAAGCGATTAAGATATCTTCAGTATACAGTTAGGCAGTTTGTAGGCATAGAGATCTAAGTGTAGGAAGCCATAGTGTGTGAGAAGGGATGCTACAAAACAAGCTGCAAATATAGAAAGGCTCGTAAGCATGAATATCTATAGGGTACATGAGTTACTTCCTGTCACATGGATTAATTTAAGAACCGATGAAATCTAGAAAGAGTACTCCAGGCATGTTATGAATGTAATTTCCCTCATTGTTACGCTGACACTGTGAAAACAGGTCTAGCCTGCCACTGAAGGTTCAAGAGATAGGAACAAGCTTACAGTTCGCTTTCTCAGAGACTGAGCAAGACTTCATGGGAAACCACATCGTGTACATATCACGACAAACAACTTAAATCATTCGCAATCATTGGGTCTCCAGTAATATCGATGGATCTTGACCTAGGATTACTACTAACTGAGGAATAAAAAGCTAGACCGATTACACATAAACCATAGTTATTTTTTTGCACTTCATTTTCTCAGTAGACAGAATCTTATTCTCATTTCCAAACTATGTGCAGCGTTGTTAAGCAGTAAATCTGACCTTACTTAAAAAATCTCAATGCACTTGAACTTCCTCTCGGAAGGATATGAATCTTCCAGAGGACTTTTAAAGATAAGGATCAAAACATAAAACTTACAGTGACCCGCTAGAATATCACAGCAGTCCCACTCAGCTTTAAATAAAAAATAATCAACCTTACAACGTACAGAAGTAGACCATTCAGTCCAAACCACCCAAAAAAACAACTCTACTAGAAAACCACCATAAAAGGCCACAATGAAATTCCATAAGACTTCCCGTTAACCGACGACTACGCAAAAGAGGTCTCAGACGTTTGCGTTGTGTACCCGTTCCATATGGAACGCTGTCCAAATTAAGGTAGCTACCATCTTACCATCATAGTTCTTTGTTTTTTACTTCACAGTCTTCACATTTTTATTTTGCTCGCCACTCAAACTTCATTATAATAACGAATTGTTTAGGGGTATTTTATCCCTTCAATGCTTTTCAAATCCCGTTATTCTGGGTTGATACAATCAACTAAACCATTGACTAGTGATGTAATGGCTACTGATTTCAGCAAACCTATGGTCATTTGGAAAATATCAGACACACAATTACTTTTCAGGGGAGTAACTCTAGCCAAGTAGATGGATAAAGTTCACCGGGAGGAACCAAGGTCCAGAAACAACTCCCTAACATGAAGACTTATGGTAAAAGAAATCGAATGGTCTTCACTAGCTGTTTACAACGATAGTAGTCATTGGATACAACTGAATGTGAATATCAACTGAAATTTGGATGATCCGATTTCAGGTTGAATTCGTACGTGTGATACGTTTCCGAGCGACCGCATTCAACTCATACGATAGAACAAAAGTGTTTTACCTAAATGCAAAGATGAAGACAATAACTGGCATAAGAATGGTTATTTAAAATTTAAAATAGGATAAAAAATTACTTCCCTACAAGGATTTTTTATTACTCCATTTCGTTCACACTGAATAGTTGTACATTCTTGCATATGTTCGCTGAGTAGTATTTGCATTGGTTAATCAACAACTTATTAGATGCACATGATATAACTGACCAATCAAATTAAACTCTTGGTTCATTCTAGCACGTACAGTTTGACGTTATCAGCAATATTAGAAAACCTCCCTGTTGTCTCCAAATATTGTGAACAGGTGACAAACAATCATGAAAAGAAAAACGAAGCAACTTACGGTAAATGAACAAACTCATAGCTTTCTAGATGATCTAAGAGGTTTTCAAAATACTTTGTAGGCCCAGTGAAGTGTCACTTAGCCCTAGTCAAATCATCAGGCAGTTGGGTCACTGAATATCGGACACATCGACGATCCTCGTTAGGGCCAAGGACAACCAACGCGCATCAGATAATCGTATGCCATTGACTGGCGCATGCTGTGGTGGTTTCGCTATCTTCTCTGTACTCATTCTTAATAATACATTTTCATAACAACGTTTTTTTTTGTTATACGGTCTTCAAAACAGCCATGGTACTTTGATACGTCAAAGGGTTAATCCACGTTAGATGCTAACCGCGAAGTGTGACTTCGAAGTTAGATGGTTCTTCATACCGTTCCCGTCTAACTCGAGTAGACCTCCAATCATTCGACATAGATCATCTACGTTAGTGATCTACAACTTAAACAGCTATTAAATACAAAACTATTTTGTTCCTGTTTTTTATTAGCTTTATGTATTCCATGTATATCAAAGTACTGCTGATGTAGGAAAGTCATAACAAAATTTTCGTGTTAAAACAACGACAGTCCTTGTCTGATTAACTATATTTTCAAATTGATAACCAATTTCGAAAGGTTAATAATCTCCAATGATTTATAAATATCCATGTTATACCTGTAGTCAATTAGATATTGTACTATTGAACTGTTCATCTACATTTTCGGTATTTATCTCAAAATAATTTTATATATTTTTATTCGTCGACATTTATGTTTATGTACATAGAATTCTGGTTATCGCTGTCATTCCAACTTTTTCAGTCACCAGTGCCAACTGATTAATATTATATTATACAGATACCGTTTTAAACAGCTAAAGGGGAACGAAGAAATAACACGAATTCATATTATTCTTATTGGGATTCCTCCTATTTCGTTATATCGCTTCATGAAAATATAATAATCATTTAAGCAGTTGTGATCTGTTGAAAAATAAGTTATTTACTCGGTGAAATAGTTATATAAATTAAACTGACATACAAAGAAATATAGGTTGTAGTAACTATAATCATGTAATATTCTGAACTCATTTTAAACGTTTAACCTCAGGAATAAATCTTCTTTATTTTGTGAGCACAAATAATGAAAAAGATTCGTTGATGAGTATCATAAATACTGATAGTAAGACTGTTATCAGTATAAAATAAAATTTCATATTTACAGAATAGTTCATTAGTTATTTTATATAGTAATTCTCATGATGATGATGAAATCCTGATGATTACATCACTCAGTTCAGAGAATGTAACTTCAACTAGAAATTTTTAATACTCTGGGCTAATCAGACACAAACCAAATGAAAAGTGATGGTTGCTGATGAGCACAGTTTAAAGAAGACAGTGATTGGCTTCACTTCCTAAGGAAATGGATACACGTTACTGATTGAAAATGTGGCTTCATTTTCAAATATATATCTATATTGATGATTGAATGGTCACACATATTTGGTTCACTGAGCCAATAAAAGGTTACCGCTTATTTTTCGTTCAAGACATTCTCCACCGTGACTAGCAACATGGTCTGATGGTTTATCATATTATCTTCAATATTTTACTGACTAATTTGTATGGTACTTTTAAATCATTTTATTTTTGTACCCTAAATTGGTGCAATGCTTTTCAATTTTCTAGTAACATTTTTAGATTTTTGGTGTAATAAATACATTCAGAAGGAGTTTTTGCGGAGATTGTAGTAATTTAATAATTGAATTCATGAGTCATTTGAAGCTAGACCACTATGGAAAACCTGAAAGCACTGGAAGATCGTTTCATCCTTCTCAACAGTGCACATTCACGATCCCGCCCTGCGAGATTCCAGCCCGGGACTTATAAGTCTTGCGCGTGAACGCCTAAACTCTAGACCACTGATCCAGCCAGTATTCAACAGTGTCAATGTCTAACTTCAACTAATTCATGAAATTGAGCGACACATCCACTATTGTCTCCAGTGAGTTACTATCTCACAACAGACCCGGTTGAACTGCTTCTCACTAGAACTCCAGGAAACATTTCTTGAAGCCAGTCACTAGTGAGCATATGTTGACTAATATCAGAAGGGGTTTTGTGGATGCGGGATCGTGGATGAGCACTTCTGAGGAAGAAGAAACTGCCGTTCAATGCCTCCAGGTTTTCCATGATGGTCTAGCTTCAATTGACTCACGATCTCAACTATTAAAATATATTTCGGTAATGCAATGAGAACTACGTCTTCTCATTGCATTATCGAAATTTATCAAAGGGACTAATTGTATTAAAATATATTCAATCAAATACAACAACATTAAAGAAATAACACAATAAGAGAATTTATTTACATGCCAGTATAAATAAGATCATTTACTTCAATTAAAAAAAAATGATAATTCATACATAGCTTAAATATTATAATACTACTTTAACAATGATTCAAATTATGATGGCAATACTGATATACTGTTGACTGAGGTGTTCTCTGATGTTGACAACTAATTATTTTTGGTTCAAAATAAGTTTTTAATTGATTGGATAATTCACTGTGAGAATGATTAGTGTTATTATTATTTAATATTTGTTTGTGATTAGTTTCATTTATCATATACCTGTTCATATGATTTACACCAGTTCCATTGGAATCAACAAAATAATCCATACTATCTTCAGGAAATCGATGATCACAAAATAACAAAGATGACAAATTACTAGATGAAGAATTATAAGGTGGGAAATCTGAGTTTTTAAACATTGAATAATCTTTTTTATCTAATAATTCTTCATTACATGTTAGTGAATTTGACCAGTCTTTTATAGGACCATTATTCATCATTATTTGTTTTGTATTATGATTATTCAATTGATGTTTATTATTACTATTCTTAAATACCTCTAAATTTATTGAATTACTGATATTGTTTATAGTATTATAATTAGTTGAATCAATAAAAGTTGGCATATTAACTGGAGAAGGCATAGTAGATAGGAGGTTGTTTAGTGAATTATTTGAGTAAGTAGTTGATTTTAATTGTGTTGTTTGATAATAACTGAATGGTTCTTGTTGATTAATATTCATTGAATGATGGGGATACCAGAAGTGAGAATTTTCATTATATGGATGATAAAAACTAAAATAAATAAATGAATACAGTAGACATTAAGTAAAAACAAAAAATACTTTTGAAATATTGAACAGATTCTTTTTGTAAGCAGTGATGGATAGTGGCTAGCAGTGGAATTCAGGACGCGTGTTTAACCCTATTTGGGACTCTTCAGCTAGAAGTACCTGCAATATCGAGACATACGCACAGTATGCACACATGCCAATAACAGACTGATCAATTGCAGTCTTAAGCCTCAATAGGAAGATACAAGCCAAACAATACCAAGTGAATTTAACAGAATTGTCTATAAAACATTTAATTAAAAAAGACACCGAAATGACAATTTACTTAGGTTCATCAGTTAACCTGAATATTACCTGGCTCTTTAACTACACAGATGAAATGAACTTATCTAATTCATAACTGTATATTATAAAAAAGCTTCATTATTGACAAACTAAACTAACAAAAATTGATACGTAATACAATAGAAGTTTTTAATTTTGATCGAAACAATTGATAAGACAATTAAGTAATGCGAAGACATTCTGAAATCAAAAACATGAGATTTGTCCAGAATACGGAACTATTATTTGTGAAAATCTAAGCTAGGGATTTATAAGGCTCAATTTTTAAAGTATATAAAGCGTTTACCACAACAATTTACCATCATAAAATGAGTAATTTATACAATAATTATATTAGAATTATTACAAAACATACAATAAACTACGTCATAGTTAATAGCTTTGTGAAGATCTCAATAGTGGACAACAGTCGAAACAAGAACTACTAACATAAACATACGAACTGTTACAGACAAATAACTTCTCAATGAATACATAAGAAATAAAGTAACTGCTGAAGTTTTTAAGAAAATACAACTATGATAATAAATAGGCTGAAAGACAAGTTGATGTACTTATCTCGAAATAGTGCACAACTAAAATATGTTATACTCTGTAGGCTAAAAATGATTGATAATGACACTACTGAATATAAGTAACATGATCTCAATCTTATAAGAAAGAAATGAAGATAAAAGTCATAAACAGAAAAGATCAGTGGAATTTTATTTAAAAACAAGCGGTGAATATTTCCCCATTAATGTTATAAGTTCACACTATGTCACGAATTATTCTAAGTCCATCATTGTCTGAAGCTATTTCATTATAAGAAATTACATTTCCCAAAACAACTTTTGTAAATTCACGTCAACTTCATGTAATCGAGAAGTATGTTGTATTAGTTTACCAAGGATTTTTTTCAGTTTCTTCTTACATTATATTTAAAGACTCCATAACTGATATTTAGATAGTATAATACAAAGAATCTATTTAATAATTCACATTCTCTCAATGAAACTATGTGTAAAACATTAATTATTTCAAAAACATGATCAGTGATCAAATGATTCTTGTAATCCACCATATTTAGGTCTATCGAATAGAAACAAGTGGTTAGTTGTCACTATTAGTGACATAAAGCAAACTTAAATTTTCACTGTTACTAAATATACAAATAAACATCTTTTTAAACTTATGATTTGACTCAATTGACATAATTCAATTCAGTTACATTGATTCTGGTAAATGAAATACTTTACATTTGTAATCCATCTATTTTCAAAATATTTATTTAAACGTAATAATCAAATACTGTTAATATATGGATAGAATTTTAATAAAACTATATGTAATGTATATACTTGGAAATAGTTCAAGATGGAAATTACTTGGACAATATAGAAATCAAGGATTTCCTACACTAATTATTGAAATAACTCCATGTTAAACATGATCAGAAAGATTTGGATATTGTTTTTAAATTACAATTTATATTTAAATGGATTCTAGGTAGGCAATCAATATGTATGCATGATAAATTTCTATAATTAGATTAGATAGAATTTACTGATCGAATGTAATCAGATTGGATATGATATTCATTCTAATTATATGGTCCTTTACTAGTCATTTTGTTGGAGATACTAACTCTTCGATGGGAAAAAATCATATATTAATTTTAGAAGGAGTTTAGTCTATTAATTTCCTACGTGTTTTCATCTTTTGTTTTGTTTTATTCAGTATGAAGTTAAATGATAGATTTTTTCACTGTATTTTCACGATATCCATTAAATTCTCTGTAATTATGTGCCGAGTGACGAGTTCTCAGTTGGTAAGTTGTGGTAAGTAATAATTATTGAATTAACCGATACACAAATGAATAAACTTGAATGGAATTCAATTATTCTAGTATCTTGAATATTATAAGGCTTCACTAATCAATCAGGAGCGAAGATTATCGATGAAGTGCTTCGTTTTAACCAGACAGTCTATCTGATTCACAATGACTTCGTTCCATATTAGAAGAATTTCCAGATAGTTTATAATTCAGAAATACAGAACCCAAACAAGCAGCATTATTCTTCGTTCTGGTTTCTTTAAACTATGTAATCAGTATTTACATTTCTTTTCCAAATTGTATGAAATCACAGCAACAACTATATTTGAAACTACACAGATTTCTTTATAAGGCACATGAACAAACTTTCAGGATCACTTTTATGAAATCATAATTACAAGCGGTGATAGGCAGAGTCAAACATGTTAACAATGAGACAATAATTCACCGACGATATTAAATGAATATTATGCTGTAATTCAAACTGTTCAATGTTGTAAACCACTAGCTTATGATTCATTAATTTAAAATTATCATACTGATTCCCATCTGAGATCGACGGTATGCACTGCTGAATGATCTCATACTAGAACAAAATAGCTGTTCAATGATCTCTTAGTTCTTTTTAATAACTCTCTATCTGACGTCATTTCATGATATAAATTGTCGTTAAAATTATAAAAATTTAAGTACAAGTAAATGAAGTAATTATTAATGCATCATTAAGATTTATTTCATCAATGAATGTCGACTATGAAGAAACTTTTATGAATAAATTCATAGGCCTAATAGTAATCACTGTGTAGAGCATAAATAATTTATTGATACATACATGTTACTGATGTCGTGAAATATAAAAGGTTATGAAAAACAATAACTAAAATACCTTCATCAGTCTACTTTCCCTTGTTACAGTATACTGAATAAAAAGTTGCAAGACCTATACTTCAATTTATGACTATTTCATTCATATTAAAGTCAGCGACTGTAAATTAGACGTTTTGTTATAAAGTAAATTTGTTGAAATCATACATTTTTAACATTGTTTAGTGGTCAGAAAAAAGTGAAATAACTTGAAGTTATTTTTTGATTGAGATCATGAATTGATCGGTGTTAGACCCCAATCGCCCTAGAATGGGACTCCTTAAAACCGCACATCTACGATCCCGTACGCAGGATTCGAACCCATGACCCTCGATCTTGCGCGTGAACACGTAATCTCTGCAAATATGCGGTAATCAGTCATTTGCATGATTATTTACAGTAATGTATCACTGGAATATAATGCACTCTACTTTGTGAAATTCATTGTTACATCAAATCTACAAACTGTGAATTAGATTTTATGTATCGTGTGAAAAACTTAATTTTTGAGCGGGGTTGCTAAAGTACATTTAGTAAATTGTTCTGAGAGATGTATTGATCAACATTGTAGATTTATTTGACAAATCTTACTAAAAACTTATCAAATTTATACAATACTTCACTCAGTCTATCAAGAGATTTCATTAAACACTTATCGCTTGATTACACTTCTAATCAATTAAAAATACACTCGTAAACTAAAGTACATGATAATTTTCTTCAAAAAATGATATTATTAGAAGAATTAATCAAATCTTAGTATTTTGTATGAGGTCAACATGTCTGCATCGGTTCAAGTTGTCACATCACATTAGCACTGTGAGATGCCGGAGTAGTATATGAAGTAACACTACTAGTATTAGCATATTAGATATGATTTGAGAAGGAAATATGGATTCGCGGAATTAACTTATGATTGAAAGACTTAGGATCTATGAGAAGAAAAACAGTAAATGCATCTGACCCATTGCGGATGAAGCGGAGTAATGTCAACCAAAATTCTGAGCCATTTGTCATGGTAATCTCCAGGACCCAAAACAGGCAATCTGTACCTATCCATATGTCAAAGTCTAACCGTCAATAGCTTCATGGATTGATGTCACACTTCATGTGTTCACTCCTAGTTTTTTTCTAACCTACTATTACACCAAAAATCGTCTGCTGTCACCTCACTCGATGAAAATTCACTGCTTCATCAACCAATTTACCACTTTCACCTTGGAATCTTCGTTTTACCTCAACATTGATTGGAGGAGTCTGTTTTTAAAGGCCATGTTTCACACTTATAAAGTAGAACAAAGCATGATATACCCGTCTTTTAGTTGGTAAAAAGAATTCTCGCCTACGCCACAAGTGATGTAGGTTGACAAAATCAGCCATACTTTCTGAATTTGTACCGAGATTTTGTCGTTTACTAATCCATCAGGAATGATGAAGCTTCTAAGATAAGTGAACAAGTTGATGTATACAATTATCTCACTTCCTATAATTGATTTTGATTTTGACTTAGACTAATCCTGAAGTAATATTGTGCATTTAGAGGAAGTGAAACATATCCGAAAACGACTGGTATTGTTTTTGAATGCTAAAATAGAATAACTTAACAGTACACACTCGCCACCTTATATGAAATGACTCATGACTGACATTTCTCTGTTTGATGTCATTTAAACAGTGAGATTTTTTTCAACAATTCAAGTATTTTTTTCAAACAGTACATTAGAGAAGTGGATGCGAAAAGAAGAGAGACTTACTCATATTTGCCTTTTTCAATAGATTCTTTTTTCTGTTTCATTCGTCTATTTTGAAACCAAATTTTAATTTGACGTTCAGTTAAACCAAGTTGTTCAGCTAATTCTAATCGTCTTGGTTGACCTAAATAATTGGAATAATGAAATTCTTTTTCTAATTCAATTAGTTGTAAATTTGTATAAGCTGATCTAGATCGTTTATTTGTTGAACTAACAACCACTGCCACAGATGACGATGAGGATGATGACGTTGTTGTTAATGATGTAGCACAACTTGTTGGTTCATTAGATGAAAATTCCACCTTTTTTGTAGTAGTCACGAAATTATTAATTTGTTCATTTCTGATTATTAATTGATTATTTAACGGTGACATGCTATTGTTAACGTTTAAACCAGAATCATCATTGTTACCAACATGTTCAATAGATTTTTGATATATTGGAGATTTTAAATGTCCTAAAGAGAATCGAAAAAGAAAATATTATTCAATGCATATAAACGTACTTAAATATTATTTTAAAATGAAGTTTAAATTGATTTTTGATGAGTTTATAATTCACTGTACTTTATAGATATATGAATTTACATCATTTAACGAGTTTAGTTGGAAGACCGTTGAAAGTCAGGAATCGTCAGACAGCTTTTCGTATGCATACTGGCAAACTCATCAAGGATGAGTCATTAAATTTCTGGTGATAAGTCGTGACCGGTGGAGTTCAGACATGACAAAAGTGAAACAGTTATAACCAATGGCATTAGATAACAGATCAGTTGTACAATAAATTAACGCTAACCAAGTGATCTAAAGATTAAGTTGTCATCACGAGATTTGAAGATTCTGTGTTCTATGTTTATCAGAGTAGTAAGTTTGATAATGAGGAGTCTCATACAGAGGCGACAAGGTTATTCAGTCCTTCCTGGTTGTAAACAGTATCCCAAATAAATTGAGTCTGTTGTGAACAACACGCTGTTAAGTATTGTTTATTCAGCTACATAGTTAGTAAATTCGATCATTATCAAAACAAAAGAACATGATCTTATTCTTATTTTCCTGAGTGAAAAATAATAAAAGTTATTAAACGTTTTTATGAAAGGATTTAATCAGTAAGCCACTGTCATTCAGGTTAAAACGAAATAATTGAATAAAGTGTAATAAACAGTTGTATTTTGAAATAGTTCTCATCATGGATTAACTTCAGCTTGTGCACCATTGAAAACCAAGGAACACGATGAACTTTTCGTCGTGGGGTAAAACTCCACAACAGTATATATTAACGATTCCATTGAGTAGAGCACGATATACCTATCCTTTTTACCACAGCTAAAAAATACCAGAGTAAGATGAAACAACCATATGATTCCTCCTGATTTTTAACGATTCACCAATTAAAATTAGTTTAGAATGAAAACTAATTGTAAATTGAACTTATCTCCATAATGAGTTATGGTTAACTTATAGGAACACGAAAAGATATATATAATTTAATTTTGAAATGCTACTCATCAAGAAATTCTCCTCAGTTGAGGTACCAATCAAAACCAGTGAGGAGAGAATATATTTCTCGTCCTAATATATATATTGATATATACTTTTCTTATCGCTTACAACACCTCAGAACAAATCACAATTTATATGACAGTTTAACGGATGAGCTAATTTGGAGTGAAATGAATTTATTCAATTTATTTAATCAAAAATAATTCATATGACCACTGTTCCAATGAATTGACCAGTTAGTTATACTGCAATTATTTATTTGTTTGTTTTTTTCAAAGAAATTTCAATCAGTTTTGTAGAATTCAATAATAGTTTTACACATTTACATTATTCAGTTATTCAAACCATTTTTCTTTTATCATTTTTTTTCTTTTCATACACTTGACTTTGCACACTTAGAATCATTTCTCAACCCTACCTCTCCCCCTCCCCCATGTTTCCTACATTTTGAATCACCATTCTTGTCCTCGACCCCGCCTACTGAATATCAATTGAACTCCCTCTTCTTGTATTGTCATCATTAACATCGTTATTTTATGAAAATTAATTCATCAATAAACCAATTGTAATTGTTTCGGTTTCAATCTACTTTTTTTAATTTTGACAGTTAAAAATATTTCAGAAAATAAGTTAAAATTTGATCACAGTAAAAATATGGAAAAAAATTTCATTATATCACTTTCTAAATTTGAGTCCTTACTTTTATATCCTCTTTTTCTGACCATTTTGATTCGATTGCATACATACACAAACATACAAACATATTCATATACAAACCATCAGTTTTTTTTGTAGATTATACAAAATGACAGATTTCGCTGTTCTATATACAACAACTAACCCATTTCTATCCATTTCAAACATTTTCTGCTTAAGGCAATTTTAAATTTTATAAATATACTCATAGATATTCGGACCCATATTCAAGGTAATCTTTATCAGTACATAGTAAATGTATATAACAAATGAAGGGTAATATACTTATACAAAATGAAGTAGACTGTGGTAGCTTGTATCCGTCAGTATTTGAAGTAATACGTAATCATTATATATATATGAACTTGCTTTGGGGTATATATATAAATGAATGTTCATTTGTGGGTGTGCATATATCAGTTTGAACAGAGAAGGCAAGCAAAATCATTTATTTAATAAACCCTATAATTATCTACACTTGACTGCAAATTTATAAATGATGATAACTATTTGGAATAACGGACATTGATACTTGTACTGATTATCATAATTTAATCGAAAAAAAATGAAGTTTTTTTACAACAACAATCAAAAAATAATCAACTGTAACAAACATTTAAATTGAATGAAAGAGAGAAAGAAAGGGCTTATCGTTTAGATATATCTTCTCAAGAGTTATACAACAGTGACCCATATATATATATATATATATATATATATATATATATATATATATATATATATATATATATATACTCAGTTCTACATGATGTACATGGAGATAAAAACTTTTTCTTGTAAAAAGAAGGGACATTTATAAAAATCAATAATCCGTATAAATTTACAAAGGTATGCTTTGAGATATATTTGATATCAAGTTAACTTATCAGGTTTTCACAAGTCCTCATTACACAAGATAACATTTATCGTTTAGTTTTTATAACCTGACATGACTTTAGGTATTGTAACTTACTGAACATTGAATTAATATAAACAAATAAGCTTTGAACTTTTAGGTATTCGTACTATTTAGCGCATATTTATGAATATCAGTTCGTTTTATTTTTAAATCTTTTTTTTTCACTTAACCAATTTCATTGGAATTGTCATCAGGTACATTTTATTAGGATTTCTCCTATGATATATAGTCTGGACGGTTGTTTCGTCCTAGTATGAAATAACTCAACAGAGCGCATTCTTGATCAGGCACGCGGACTCTTGATTTCTAGATCACTGACTTGATGCCTAATAGTGTTATTGTTTAACTTCAATTAATCCATAACATTGCTCAACCATCTTCCATAAACCCATACAAAACTATTTAGTTTACATAGGTTACTTGTTTCTAATTAATAAATAAAGAATACAATAGAATTATTGAATCATTTAGAGAAATTATGTAAGACAAAACTAACCATGATAAAATGAAACATAATGTTTAGTACCATACAAATGAAAAACTTAAACCAATTTACTTTTGACTATTTGAACAGTTAAACCATTAATAATTTCTGAATGAAGACAGACTAAAATCTACACTGAACAATAATCATTTCACAGATTGAAATCATGAGTCAGTTGAAGCTAGACCACCATTGAAAACCTGGAAGCACTGGATGGCCGTTTCATCCTAGTATGGGACTCCTCAGCAGTGCGCATCCACGATCCCGCACCACCCGGGGCTCCAACCCAGGACCTACTGGCTTCGCGCGCGAGCACTTAACCACTAGACCACTGAGCCGGCATCCAAGTTTTCAATGGTGGTCTAGCTTCAACTGACTCATGATTTCAATCTGTGAAATTTCTAAAATCTCCACAAAACTCATTCTGATAATAATCATTTCATCAATTGATCTATTGTGAAACCATAATTTTATAATCAATCTATTCAATAACTATTTAGTTCAACTAATACATTTAATTAATCTTTCTAAATTATACAGTTCAGCCAAGTTTAATTGACAAAAAATCTTATCATATTTTAGATCATTCTTTGAATCCTTTTTCTTTTTAAAAAAAATAACACCCACAATAGTTCACCTAAATTTAAATTCATACAAATTCATTTACTATTGAACAATTAATATTGAAACTATTAAACTTAGTTTTATTAATCAGTTAATTGTTTTCTTCTTTTTTCTCTTTTTAAAAAAAAATAATAATGAACTGTATATTATGTTAATTTAGGTCAGTATACATTTTTCTAAAAACTAATTATCTTATTAGCAAATATTGTGATATATTTTTTAATGCTAAATTGTTTTATTGTTGATATTACATTGTAGGTACCATTGAAGAATTTATCGATTTTATCAAATCTGTTTATCCAAATGAGAAATAATGTACATTCTAAACAGTCTATTTAATTTCATTAGTCAACTAAAGCTAGACCACCATGGAAAACCTGGAAGCACTGAACGTCCGTTTCGTCCTAGTATGGGACTCCTCAGCAGTGCGCATCCATTTAATTAATAAGAAGTTTTAGAATGAAAAACAAAATTTGTTTTACCCTTTTTTTTAAAGAAATTAGTCAACAAAGAAGCCCTATTTTATTTAAGCTACAACCTTGTTAACACTTTTTACTAATTTCAAGTTCACATTATAAATTGAATTTGATTAAGTAATCACCGAAATCTATCAAAAATTGGATAGTTATTTCATTATGATGTGGGATTACTTAGGGAAGTGTACATACAACTTTGCTATTTATTAAATCTATGACCTATAGGCTTTTTTATGAACGCTTAATCTTTAGATCAATGAATTGATATTTTAATGGTTAACATTTTTAACTTAAGTTAACTCACCATATTGTTAGATTCATGTAAGTTTTACCAATAATCATGATTTGATAATTTAAATTAGGTTCAGTTCGTACCGTATCATATTTAGAAAAATAATATGGTAACATCCACTTTTTTTACTGACAGTAATATATAGAAGAGTCACTAAAAGTAGTATTAAAAATACATAGGAAATAGTTCAAATTATAATTCATTTATTAACCGATTCAGTTATATAGATGAAGATTTGTAGTATTGTAGTAATTTCACAGTTGAATTTATGAGTCGATTAAAGCTAGACGACCACTGAAAACCCGGAAGCACTGGATGGCCGTTTTGTTCTAGTATGAGATTCTTGAGCACTGAAGATCCACGATTCCACACGCAGAACTCGAACCTAGGACCTTCCGTCTCGTGCGCGAACGCCTAACCTCTAAACCATTGAATCGGCAACTAACGGTGTTAATGCCTAACTTCAATCAACCCTTGATCTCGCGCATATATAGACTACAATTAATATATATTCTTTAACAAATTAAAACACTAAAGTCATATCCATTTACGATACAACAGTGTTTAAATATTTAAGTTCATTAAAATATGTGCTCTGTTTTGAACTATTTATCATCAACTAACATTCTTGTATTAAACTTTTTCTAATTCAGTAATATAATTATTTATGTTTAATTATATCACAGCGATAACAATTAAGAAACTCTTAAGAAGTTAGTAAATTTATGCAATTATAGATTATGTTATTTGGCAAGACAATGACCATTGTTTTGACAAAATAAACAACGATCAGTCTAAATTTTTCTTACCTTATCTATTCAGCAATTTTCAGTAACTGTTATTTAACAGTTAATAGTTTAATTACAAAAACGTACTATATTATATTTCATAATATTGATTTGTGATGTAATTTAATTAAACAGTTTGTAGTATTAGTCAAGTTTTCCAGTTTCAACATAAAAATTATATATGTAGTAGACATTACATTTCGCTCTCGTCGACTGAATTTTCGAGAACTGATACCCTTATAGGTCCACTTATCGACTTAGAATATGCGTATGACATAGACCTTTTTGGTGAAGATGCGGACAGAATGCAGTCTTTTGGTAGCACTGAGTTGCAATGCCAGAATGTTTGCAATGCTCTTCTCTCCCTCTAAATGCCAGTTGTTGTTTCAGGACTGGCTAGTGTCAACATCCGAACTAAGGATAGGGAGCGAAGTAGTCGAACGCGTTGACAACTTCACTTATATTGGAAGTCTGATCAGCCCTAATGGGTTGGTGCCTGACGAAATCTCAACACGGATTCGAAAAGCTCGCTTGGCTTTTACCACGTTACGTCACTCATAGTGAAGGTGAGATATCCGTCTATCAATAAAAGAACGAGTATATTGCGCGGCAGTCTGTTCTGTTCTAATTTACGGCAGCGAAACATGGCCATTAAGAGTAGAAGATACTCGTAAGCTACTAGTATTTGATCACAGATGTCTTAGAAATATTGCTCACATCTGCTGGGACCACCGGGTAAGTAATAGTGAAATTAGACACAAGGTATTAGAGAATGATGACAAATAAGTTGATGAGGTTGTGAATTTTCGTCAACTGAAATGGTTGAGCCAGGTGTTACGTATGCTTGAACACCGATTACCAAGACGAGCAATACTGACTAGTATTGGGGACGGCTGGAAGAAAGTTAGGGGCGACCAAACTAAAACGTTGTATCAGTGCTTGAAGTCGCTAACTTTTGGTCTGAGCCATGTTGGTAGATGCAGACTACTTGGTTGGAGTCCCCGTGACTATCGTGACCAATGGTTGGAGACTCTTGGTGACATGGCTAAGAAACGATCACAATAGCGTAGGTGTATACACTATTTGTCTACTCTTAAACTAAGAGAATAAAATTGCCTTATATCTTTCTTTCTATCAACTACTTTTTTCTTCCTTAACCATATCCTTATATTCAATATTTCTTTTATATATTACCACCATTAAAGTAACTACTTTTATCAAGCCGGCGTCCATCTTGTTGTGTTAATGAGGTATGGTAACCTGGACCGATGCATATATTTACCTGGTCCTAGGTTGTAGCTGACTGAATGATTCAGAAATTACTGACTGATCTAAATTACAGAAGTTTTGTAAACCAAGAAGCGTTGGATATCCGTTTCGCCCTAATATGTGACTTCTCATCAATCAGCATCCAAGACCCTGTAAAGAACTGAATCCAGGACAGTATGTTCTCTCAGCGAACAATTAAATTTTAGACCACAGAGTCGGTACTCAAATGGTTCATATTGTCTCAGTTCAGGATGAAAGAGCGGTCTACGGCTTCGAGATTTTCTATAATTGTTTAGCTATTCCCCGCTTATTCTTTTAATACGCTGAAACTTTAGGTATATATTACGAAACATCATTTTGTAGTTTCAATTTGTGAATTATTATAAATTTAACAGTTTTCTGGAGTATAATTTAAAACGAATGGTTTTTTTCGATTGAGGATATGTTATCTCCACTAAGATTGCTCCTTTGGGTCCTACTTAGATTTATAACATATTTGACATGTTTTTGGAGAACTAGAACTCAAATGGAGAGAACGAATGAAACGAAACACAATAAAATAAACTTCACCTAAGTTATTTCATATTTATTAACACACCCAACTGATTAACATTGAAAATTTAAATTATTTAGTATTTATACAGTGAATCATGTTTTTTTAATTAATATTGAAAACTGAGTCACAATACAGGTTCTAACTTATAATTATCAAGGAAAAAGAGAAAGAAGCATATTAAAAAAAGATATTACTTCGGAAGTCGGAAGCAGACATCCAAAGAATCAATAGCACTTGGGAACAACTGGAAAGAAAGGCTCAGGATGGAGTACATTGGAGAATCCTAGTAGGTAGTCTATGCTCCATGAAGGTTAAGTAAGTAAATAGGCAAGTAAATGAATCTCACTTTTTCCTTGGTAGGATATAAAAACCTTACTAAAGAATAATTGATATCATATTAATTAATTTCCAACACTTATAAAAGTATATCGATTAATCCCATAACGGAATCAATATATTGTGTGTTCTGTTAAAAGTTATATGAACAAATGGATACCACAGTAAATATATGGAAATATATGTTAAACCTGAACAGACAAATAATAATAATAATTCTTGCAACTGTAATACTCGGTTTAAATCTCTAAGGCTACATCATCCCAATTAAGAATGGAGAAAATATTGTTATAAAGCCAGCGATATGTTTTGTGTTATTTATCTTACTTTTAATCTTGAAGCAACTGATGGATTACTTAGAATTTTGAGCCAGTGTCGTCATCAATTAATCAGTTGAACAGCAACTAATTCCATTCGATTATTCCAAATGGATATTAATTCATTTTTGACAGTTTAATACATTTTTAAAAGTAATAAATAAACAAAATACTTACTTTTCATTGGTCTCCTTCTACATTCTTCCTTATAGACAAAATCATTATTTGTAATCGGTGCCATAACAGTTGAATCAGGCTGTAAATCTATTTGATTGAAATCAATTAAATTTGGATTATCAGTATGATTATTATTGTCTAATAATCTTGATTCATTTGAATGATATTTTATTGAATGCTGAAATTGTGCTTGTTCTAGATAAGATGGTATCGTCGTATCCGCCTTTTTTTTACGGTCATCTAAATCATCTATGAATTTTCTTGACCAATTTATATTTGATGTTTCAAATAAGCAGTTGTAATATTCAGCTTTAGTTGGACACTTATTAATATCTTCCATATTATTTACTTCATAATGTTGATATATATTAGTATTTTGTTTATTATATATGTCAAACGGTTGAACATTGAACTCATTCATTAGAATTTGATTATTTGTTATAAAGTGTTTTGAACGTCGAAGTTTGCGTATTTAATATATCTATTAAATGTATTGAAGTATTTATTGAACTATATAAGCAGCAGTAAAAAATAACTTCGTTGCTGTAATACTATTCAATGAATGAATATTATGATTTGTTTAGTTCTTCAAGAACTGAAATAAATAAATACTTCCCTTTATGTTATTGTAACGGACAACGATTTGATTGGTTGATAATTTATCAATGGAATTTGTTTTAACCAATGGAATATTTCCAAATGAGTAGGTGTTTTTGTGAGCAGATTTCTGTCATTATCTTTATGTTGGTAGTAATGTGGGAATTCAACTTAAATGAAAATGTTATTTACCAATAATAAAAAAATCTTTTTCAAAACTAATAGGTTTGTCAGAATGGGGTTTTGTATTGTAGTAATTTCTAATAGTTGAATTCATGAGTCGAATAAAGTTAAAACACCATGGAAAACCTGGAAGCACTGGACGGCCGCTCCGTCCTAGTATGGGACTCCTCAGCAGTGCGCATTCACGATCCCGCATGCGGGACTCGAACCCAGTGCTTCTAGGTATTCCGTGGTGGTCTAGCTTTAATTAACTCAACTAATAAATTTGTATTTCATTTAATTTATCTTAGATGCTTCAATATAGAGTCAACATACAATACTACTAAACGCATAGATTGTAATGAAAATTAGGATTAGTTCTAAACATTTATTGTAGACACCATTTTATAAATTGTGGATTAATTACAAGGAAATTTAAGAATGGCTACAATTGGTACTTTTATGATAGAAACAACTGTACTTAACAATTTATATTAATGGGAACTATTTTAGTGTAAATCATAATTATGTCTGAATTATTTTAGTAATTAATAGTAATTAAATTAAAAATAATCTTTCTATTGAGTGTAAAAATATGAGGCATCTGAAAAGTCTAGATTTTGAGGATATTTAGGTATATTTCAAATGGTGATAATAATAACGAGACAAGAGTATTGGCATAAATATAGATTATTCCTTAGGAAATAAGACTGATGTAGTAAGTTTCTATTTCTCTGTTAAGTCTAGAACAATAGTTCCCGATAAGTTCTTAAATATAAGAGAAAAGAGATGACAACTGAAGAAATGAATATTTTGTCGAATTCATCGAATAGAATATGATGAGTTGAACATTGATTTCGGTGATAAACATAATCAGTTAAAAAACAACAATGTTTGTTTATATGAATTATAGAAATAATCACGAAAACACTGATCGGCGGACTGTGACTAAATTTGCGACGAATGTTTCTAGGTGTAAATATCACGTGGATTGTATAAGTCATCGTTCAACATCTATGAAAGCCACTGAAAACATTTTTCTCTATGAGTGATTCTTTATAGACAAGAAGAAATTCAGATCAGCAACTAATAAATGAGAACTTTCTGCATACATGAAGGGAGCTATCTTAGAAAATTATAAACAAAAGCTTTGAATAATGGAGTTCAGCTATGTCGGATGCAAAACGATTATTTACCACAAGGCTGAGCCCCGAAATGCCCTGGTATGGCTGAGAGTGGGGTGGGCCGGCCCTCTCTCTCGAAATGCTCTCACACGGCCACCCGTATACAGCCTCTGCCAGGGAAATCTTACTCATTGCCTTCTCGTGACGGAAGTGTTGTTTACGAAAATAAGAGGACGAAAAGCGAATGTCCGGTGCTTTAACCGGATTCCAAACCAATGGTGCACATGGACTCTAGTATC
Source organism: Schistosoma margrebowiei (assembly GCA_944470205.2). NCBI lineage: Eukaryota > Metazoa > Platyhelminthes > Trematoda > Strigeidida > Schistosomatidae > Schistosoma > Schistosoma margrebowiei. The sequence goes on along the minus strand of OX104026.1, from coordinate 19,270,777 downwards.
CTGAGGGAACAAATGGCGTATTAACCAACCGCTGGTCACCGGCTACCACGGAACTGCATCTCCTCACGATGCCCCACTGCCTTGTGGGTCAGGCCTTTCAATGGAAGGCTCGGGGTGTGGTCCCCTAAGAAAACCAACTGCTTCGGTCTGGGCAGCCGGGCAGTATCACAGCCCACACACAAATAAAATGAAAAAGATTATATTTACTGAAAATTCTATTCACGCTTCGATTAACAGTCAAATAATTCATATTATTATTATTATTATTGTTATTATTATTATTATTATTTACTACGTCATTTACTCACTCTCTTTTATTCCCACTTTACGTATCCTTAGTTTTCGACTTATACAGCAGCTCGTCTACAGTGGAAATTCGGTTCTATTGGAAAGTTCTAGAGCCACTGTCCGGTTGGAAATTGAATGCTACCACCAAATATGAATACTGAAGCAGTTTTTCTGAAACCACGTGCACCATTCAAACTGGCCTCCTTCAACGTTCGCACACTTATGCAGGTCGGACAACAGATAGGGCTGGCTATGTCTTTAGAAAGTTTTAATATCGACGTTTGTTGTCTATCCGAGACCCTTATTCAAGACTCTTGTGAAGTACTACAAATTTGATCTTCATCTGTCGCTTCAAAAATCTTGTTTTACGTGCGTTTATCTGGGGACCCTGTGGCATTTCCGTCTGGTCACATCGCGATCAGCTACCGCTGGGGTGGTTGTGTACAAGACTGCCGCTCCTTTTGGAGTACCTATATGGACTCTGATCACGCCTTGTTCTGCGCCAATCTCACCTTACTTTTCAGTGGTCAACGAAATGACCACCACCAAAAGATTGATGTCAGCAAGTTGGGTGCAACTTCCGTTCCAACTAGGTATCGAACCGAGCTAGCCTCTAGGCTAGCTACTATTCCACCGAAAAGTATAGATTAGCATTGGTTGCAACTTCACGATGCCATGAAAATGGCGAGTAAAGTCGCTTGCGGCTTCGCGAAACGTCCGACTTATAAGCACTGGGTTTCTTCAGGCTTCTTACAGCTCATCGAAGCCCGTTCGTCTACTCCGGGTGACCGGGAGTTTGACCACAAACGAAGGATGTTAAATAATGAAATTGGACAAAGCTTGCATAAGGACCGAGAAGCCTGATGGTCGGAGTGTACCAATGAGTTTGAAGCAGTAGCTGCATCTGATAACTACTGGAGGCTCTTTCAATTCATCCGAGCCACGGACAGCAAGAAGTCTGGTGTGAGTGAAACAATCTGAGAGGATGACGGGATGCCAATCACTAACATCCATCGACGTCTTGGACGATGGGCAGAATTTTTCGAAGGGCAGTTCAACTGGCCTGCTGCTCCGGCAACATCGGTCAAATTGTACTGCCCTCCATGGCCAGTGACGAATGACCAATAAAATGAGGCAAGGAACTCCAACTCTTGAAGCGCTACAAATCACTGGGATCAGATGATTTACCTCTGGCTCCTTTTAAAGATGGTGGTAGCTTTCTGGATAAGGAACTGAAAACGTTGTTTACAAGGGTTTGGGACCTAGAGAGTGTACCGATGTCATGGAATCAGTCGATAGTTGTCCCTATCTTTAAAAAGCTTCACGTCGTTTCTGTAACAATTATCAAGGATAAGTCTACTTCCGATCGCGTCCAAGCTATTGGCTTCCGTCATACTTTGTAGGCTGTTCAAAACCCGAGGGAGATTGACTCGCGAGGAGCAGGCTGGTTTTCGTTCTTGTCGAGGATGTATTGATCATATCTTCACTCTCCGCCAAATGTTAGAACACCGTTATACTTATCAAAGGCCAACAATCGTAGTTTTTTTTTACATTAGGGCTGCCTTCGATTCGTTGGATAGGACTGTTCTCTGGGATTGTCTATTGAAGAAGAGTGTGCCTGAGAAGTTTATTAACTTCCTGAAAGCCCTATATATAAACGCCAAGCAATCCGCACTAAATCTGTCGGCAATCAATGTCCGTAAGTATTGTATGTGCTTTGCACCTTCCAAGTGCAAAGTACTTCTACAAGACTGGCAAGATTCTAATCCTGTACTCACTCTAGATGGTGAACAAACAGAAGTAGTCGAGAAGTTCGTGTATCTAGATAGCTGCATAAGTGCTGGTGGGGGTGTGAGTGGTGAGATCATTGCACGTATAGTGAAAGCCAGAGCGGCTTATGCCAATCTGGGCCATCTTTGGCGCCTTCATGATGTTAGTCTGGCTGAAAAAGGTCGGATCTAAAACGCGTCGGTGAGAGCAGTTTTGCTCTATGCTTGTAAAACCTGACTTCTCCGAGTTGAAAACGTTAGACAACTCTCTGTGTTCGATCATCACTGTCTCCGAAGGATTGCTGACATCCGGTGGCAACATCATGTTAGTAATGCAGAGGTTCAGCATCGTGTGTTCGGGCACAGAGATGATAATTCAATTGGTGTCACCATCTTGAAACACCGACTTCGTTGGTTTGGACATGTTCTACGAATGTCGTCCCAGAGAATTCCACGTCGCGCATTATTTGCCGACTCTGGGACTGGTTGGGAAAAGCGGAGAGGTGGTCAGTGCATGACATGGTGTCGTGGTATGAGAAAAGCTGCGAAGAGCTAGCTTGTGTTGGTCGATCACGAAACCCTATCTTGGGTCCGAGAGATGGTGCAACAAAGTGGCTAGAGACGTTATCAGATATGGCTCAGAATAGAAGCCAGTGGCGATCTTGCTGTAACCTTCTTTTACTTTCTTCATAAAAAATGGTTATTTCTTCCTTAACTGAAAGATTTCTTCTGACTGCACCTTTCCGTTTCCCCCATTATTATTATTATTATTATTATTATTATTATTATTATTATTATTATTATTATTATTATTATTATTATTATTATTATTATTATTATTATTATTATTATTAACGTTAAGGGTTAATTTTAATCGGACTTGATTATAAAACTTAATTGTTTGAAATATAATTTTTAACTACTCACAAGTAGTTGCATTAAATTCGTTAAAATCTATTGGGGGTAAGTTTGCTGTAAATTGTGAAGTTGTGGGTTAGTGGAGGTTGTACTTTTTATGATAAATTTTTATCACGAAGTAATTTTGTCTGAAGGACTGCTGAAAGCGAAATAGCACTAAAAATTTGTTTGATCTTGGTTTTATTTCCTTCGTTGGTGCATAGTGAAAACCTATATTTAAAGCTATGCTATCAACCTCTAAATTCCAATTCACTTATGCTAGCGTAAGTTCATGAAGAGACCATGAAAATAATATCGAATAACTAAGTAAGCAATTTAAAGAACGGAGACACTATATTTATAATAATCTAACTAATTAATTACTTATTACACAAACTATAACATTAAACTTTTATTTCCCTTCTGAAATTATTGTGTCCATGCTTTTCCAAAATTTTATTCCTGAACATGAACAGACTACTGACTCTTTAGTCCCGTCACAATTTTTGATCTAAATCTGCTTGTCAAAAATAATTTTAATGAAGAACTTAACTCGTATAGAACGTATATGATATAGTGTGTTGTGACTTTAAGTCCGGCTAATTATCACCTAATCGTACAATGATAATCTATAGGTCAAAAGGAAACTTATAATAAGGAAAATATCGATATACATAATCTAATTACTGAATAGTTATACCATAAGAATAGATAATAAGAATAGATAATATTATTAATAATATTAATAATAAGAATAGATAATATTAGTCTCTTAAAACGTCTCAAAAGTTACTCGTAATTTAATCTTTGCTAGGTATAACATAGTGCTTATCAAAAAAACTAATTTGTTGTAAGTTCTAAGCTGTTAAAGGGGATCTGCCAAATAATTGAATTCATATTATCCTTCTTTGTTGTTTTTGCTTAAATTTGTAAATCTTAGAAGAAAAAGTTTTCAGGCTTGTGTAAATGCTTTCTTAGGATACTTCTGTCCTTGTTTAGTTTTCTTTTGAATATGTCAATCGAAGGTACAGACTCAATTAATGCCTATAATTTATTGATATTTTAGTCATAAATAAATTCACAAAGTAAAGGTTCTGTAAGTATTCGACATTTATGCTGACCTCATTAATCTTAATGGGCATACGCTAGCTAAAAGTGATCGGTCAAACATCCGCTTCAGATCACCAATGGGTATGCCGTGTTACATAGCCCACACACCAACATGGCAGCTTAGATCAAATGCCTCTCAACATATCAATAACTTTTCAAATATACCTTCGAATCCATCATTACTGATTTGACTGGATTTGGTTTCCTCAATTATTACAGACAACAGGGTTATCAAACCCTGAATATCCGTGATGTCTTTAATGGTAAGCCCAACGTGATCTGGTACATTAAACGACAAATGGTAAGTCTATTCCTTGTTGTAACATTACACATATATTTTTACACATCGTGATATTATTTTTGTGTTCTCAAATTTTTTAAGGACTAATGTTATTACTATTTCTGAATAACATAAAATATGACCTTGTTAGCGAAAGTATTGACCTGGCTTTTCCAACTACCATATTACGTTCAAAAATTCTCAGTGAATGTGTTCGATCTAGAAGACAATTTTTAAAACTTACTTACTTACGCCTGTTACTCCTCGTGAAGGAGCATAGGCCGTTCACCAGCAACCTCCATCCAACCCTGTCCTGGGCAATCCTTTCTAGCTCCGTCCAGTTGTAATTCATCGTTTTCATATCTGCTTCTATTATCCGACGCAATGTGTTCTTTGGCCTTCCTCTTTTTCGCTTCCCTTCAGGATTCCAAGTTAGGGCTTGCCTCGTGATGCAGTTTGACGATTTGCGTAATGTATGTTCTATCCATTTCCATCGTCTTTTCCTAATAATTTTTTAAAAACCCGTCGACAAATATTTTTTTAAAGTTAATTATTATGAGCTACTTATAAATGAAAGCACACGATATATCCACAAGGCTCATTAGGCTTCTGTAAACTTACACTACGTATGACAATAACACGATATCCGCTTAGCAATCGACTAAGGAGAGTTTGGTGTATATATATTAGAGATATTCCAGTTGATGGAAATGATAAAATAACAGTGCCCAGATTAAACGTAAACGTCGCAACAGAACAGAATAAGCTGTTGATAAGGGTATATATGTAGTGGTCTAGATATACGGTTCCTATACTGAACGTTTCATATCGCTTCCTTGAGTCAATGAGAAGTGATATTTGATAATGAATCACATATGTAAAGAAATATAAGTATCCAAGCCGACATAATATTTGTATATGAAGTGAATGACTGTTATATTAGAAAGTGCAAACTTCCTTTATAAGTTCTTGAGATCCTAGAAGTAAATAGGTAGTGTCTCTAGATGAAATGATTCAGGACTAAACACAGTGGAGTACATCCGCAAACTCAATACTTTCTTCCACACCCTGTGCATATTACAACTTCTTATATATTCTATTCTTCACTTAGTTATTTGTTCCTCAAGTATGCTCTCTACACTGTTGATCTTACTCTTTAATATTGTTATGAATCATGACAACGTGAACTTGTACTACGTCCTGTTTCAGTTTATCTCTCTTAGTCTTTTTAATGCAATTACGTTTACCTGATAAGTCTTTTTTGAAATGATTATTACTGCCTTCCAAGTAGCTTCCTAATAGCCCAAACTACATCTATGCGCAAGTGGAACGATAGAGAATAACTTGAGCGCTGTTCTTCAAGTTTAGCCTATAAACAGAAAATTTATGGTATTATGTGACCTTAGAATCCTGGAAACATAATAAATATGATAACAGCATTGTTACTCATCTAACCAGAGCCGTAAGACGTGATTCTTCGCTTTTTAGATGATCCTACGAAATTTCCATTGAACAATAACAAGCTAAAACGTTTCCTAGCGTTTTCTGGAACCCTAGAGATGTTTCAGGACTCAATGGAAATTTATAAATAGTTCTTCATTCTGTGCACCACGTCATCAAAAATTTTTTTTAGCGATCATAGCAACATCTGATGTCCTGGTTTTAATCTCATTTGGGGTCATTGATGACAACTCCTGAAGAGTTTAGTAAATGGACGAGACAATTGTCAAATACTTTTTGATTCTCAATGATTTTTATCTGTGATACACCTATGATGTTAACTTTGAAATGTAACTGATTAATGGATGCAATCTATAGGTCGTGTGATTTAAGTATCACAAGACAAACAACACAGTACGAAAGTTCAATATTCAACATACTGATTTTAAGATATTTCAAATGTTATCATTACTAATTGGTTGATTAATTTAATTTTAACATTATGATTACTTCACCAATATAATATCATTTCTACATATTTATCTGAAAGAAATCAATCTTATATTATTATAAGAAAAAGTTAATTTTGATTCGTTATCCTGTCTTAGACACCAGATACTTATTTATTGATTCAAACACATAAATATTAGTAAAAATAGAAACCAAAATAAATATACGCCGCGCAATGAGAAAATGAGATTGTAAAACGGTTGAGGAAAGAGGGTGAGTAAAATTCAAAACGATAAATGAATAAAAAATAAGTGATATTGTTATAACTCATCTGACACCTGTCAGACTATTTATGTGTTTAACTAAGCAGACAACCAATCATTATCATTCTCGTCCACACATCAGATATATAATGGAGGAGTAGTTCTTTGCAAAAACGTACAATAGGGAAAGATCCTTTGAGTTACAGAATTTCCACTCACTTTTAGAGGAAAGTCATAAGCCATTAACTTCCGTTCTGAATGATGTCTGGTGACGTATCAAGTCATTAAGCTGAACTAACGCTCAGATCCCAGCCAATGCTGTACAGATTTAATCATACAGTAATTAAGTTCAAAAAGTCATTCTTCAATTGACATACGCACACCAATATTACTTACTCCAATCAGAGCTGCTTACGGAATGTCATCGACGGCAAAGTTGAAGATGGATGGGGAGATTAAACAACTCTGCCTGACCTCACTGCTCGAATGGAACAATCGAAGAAGATGGTTGTATGCCCTCACTCATTCCAGAGACTAGGCAGTCGATAATGAGATCGGTAAGATTTAACGCTAAACTAGGAACTCAACCTAATTGTCCGACAAACAATCCAGAAGTATTTATAGGCCAGGAGAAAGTCTATTAACAAAATACTATACTTAGTCGTCAGCAAGCAAAGTTAAAGTGGAACAAAGGTGGTATCACTTTTATAAATAAGGTAGTCTCTTATATTTAATGTAGCCGGAAATGTTTGCCTTCACTTATTGACCATTCATAGTTTAATTTCACCTGACTTATCAGCTCTACACGCTGGGAGTTGTTCTGATGTTGACTAATGAAGCAAGTAAAACACTTATAGAATAGGAGTCTCATGAACCCAGCATCATCAAACCATCCTTCAAAACAAAGGAGGAGGGAATCGCAATAATTATTATCAAGTGTTATGCACTCATCAATGATAGCAATGTCGACGATAAAAAAACAATTTTATGAGAAGGTGCAATCGATCACAGACAAGTGTCCAGAAAAGTACCTAACCATCCTAATAGGAGACCTAAACGCCAAAGTCGGAGTGGACAATACCGGCTATGAAAATGTCATGAGACGACATGGACTAGAAAATAAGAACGAGAATGGCAAAAGATTTGCTAATTTATGTATATTCAACAAAACGGTTATAGGCTAAACTGTAATACTCACAAACACATACACAAAACTACATGGGTCTCATCGGATCACACTACACAGAACTAAATTGATCATATTTGCATCAGTAAATGTTTCGATAGATCAATGGAGGATGTGAAAACGAAAGGAGAAGCTGATACAGCTTCAGATCATCACCTGGTTACTACCAAAACGAAATTGAAGCTAAAAATGCACTGGATAGCTGGAGAAACGGGATTACAAAGGTTTCATGTTAAAAAAACTCAATGAAATCAAGATAGCTCTCAACAGCAGGTTCCAAGCCTTACAAGAAATCCTAGGACAGAGGAACAGATAGGTGGAACACTTCGAGGAATTCTTGAATAGATCAGCTCCATTGAATACCTCCGATATCGAGGCGGCACACACAGACCTTTCTATATATGTCGCTCCACCAACGATCAAGAAAATCAAGATGATCATTAAATAAATCAAGAGTGGGAAAACCAGCCGAAGCACTAAAATAAGACACAGAAATAAGTACGAAGGTGCTCCACATGGCGTTCAAAAAAGTGTTGGAAAACGAAGAAAATCTGACAGACCACCATGCATCAACTTCTTTGATTATGAGGAAGCATTTGACAGTAAGGATAGGGAAATATTATGAAAACTTCAACATCAACATCATCCGGGATTCGTTAGATGGACTACACTGAAAAGTCGTGCATTGAGGACACCTGGCAGATGCATTCCAGGTGAGAACCGGTATCAGACAAGGTTTCTTACTATCATTTCATACTAACTTTTTTCTGGTAGTTGACTGGATTATGAAAAACTCCACATCTGAGGGGAAGCACGAAATATAATGGACAACTTGCATACAACTAGAAGATTTGGACTTCCCAGATGAATCATCTCTTCTATCCCATAGACACTTACAAATGCAGTTAAAGACAGTCAATGTAGCGGCAGTTTCTTCAGCAGTAGGATTCAAAATACATAAGAGAAAAGCCAAGATCATCACATACAACACGATGAACACTAACCCAATCACACCTTATGAAGAAACTCTGGAATAGGTGGAAACTTTCACGTATCTAGGTAGTATCATCGACGAACGTGGAGGATCTGATGCAGACGTAAAGGCGAGGATCAGCAAATCAATGACAGCATTCCTACAGTTGAAGGACATATGGAAATCAAAACAATTGTCAACCAACATACCTTTCTGATATGAACAACAGTTTATGTAAAAATAATGACATGTAACATTTGTCAAAAAAATTAATAACTTAATTATTTATTCCTTTTTAATTGTTTCAAATTATGTAAAAATAATAAACAATTTAAAGTGATAAGTGGGAGTAGACTTTATTAAATTACTGTCTAAACATAACACTGTATTCAATTAACTTTTCTTTCAATATATAACAGACATTTCAATTGATTATTTTGTTGTTTTCTTGTTTTCATCTGTTTATTTCTCAGTAAACACTTGTGAAGACTGTTGAGCATAGATAAATATCATGAATGAATGAGTGTTGGACCTTCATTGGAAACCTGGAAGCACTGGAGAACCGTTTTGTCCTAGTATGGGACTCCTCAGCAGTGCGCATCTAGCAACTATTAAATTTCTACAACATTCACAAAACCCCCTTTCTGATAATCATAAAATCTTAATATATACTATGATTGATCTCGTTTAACTTGATGCATCAAAGTCTTCATTAGCTTCAAATGACAAGTAATTACTTTCAACTATAGCAGTGTATACTATAAAAACTATTTGTACGACTTCCCTACACAGTTTGTAACATATTCAAAATCTTATGCCATAAACTTCTAGTTTCGAGTATCAGACTGTCTTAATCTCACTAATGTGTTATTTCTGAGTGTTGTTTTTTTCCACCACTGTCAAGTGTGAATACATTCTATGTGCTTACTGAGCAATCGGCTCACTTTATTTTGTCGATCTTTTCTTTTCCTGATAATCTCACATATTGCTTCTCAGACTCTCCCAACACACAAGGTGTTTTTAGATTAAACAACAACATTCCAAAGGTTGAAATCCACTAGTTATTTGTCAGTTCCGATGCAACTGCTGTTCATTTTGCGGTTCTTATTTTTAATACTAAGGTTATTGAAGTAAAAAGTTATTACATTTTAATTACTGTTCAGCATTGAGTTATTTAACTTGGATAAACTGACTTTATTCAAAAGTAAGTTTGTACATAAATTATTAGAAAATTCATGGATTTACAAGTACAATTTTCAAAGAGATTTCCATCAAAAACTAAGAAAATCAAGTGTAAAATATCAACGGAAATCTAAGAGTTTTGAATGTGTTTCGTCCATGTTAATAACTCAACATTATCGATCCAAAACAGTATTGAACATATAATTTCAAGTGTTACAGAGAGTAAGATTAGCATTCAAACAGTGAAACAGAATCCAGTGATATAATTAATCAAATCCGATCAATTCATGATATGTTACAATCCTTATCCAATAATGATACTGAACTGTTACTATCTTATACTTGCTTCGATTGACTTGAGAGGATAAGATTCGTAAAAGCAACTTTTCTGGTAAATTTTTACACCTAATCATGTTGGTCAGGTTAAGAATACTAACTAGTTGTTATAAGTAACTTATAATGCCGGTTGCTATGTCAAGCCCACACAGCTTATTCTAGCTTCTGGATAGACCAATTTATTCATTCACATTTTGACCTTGTCACTTATTCGCTTATCGACCTTGACTGTTTTTATGTAGGCGTATGTGGTGCATTTCTTATCTTACTCATCACATATCCGTAACTTATTTTGTCTGTCAAGAAATATCGATTCACGTTGGTTAAGTTGAGTTGGCTAATATGCCTTCTCCAGTGAGCGTCATCTCGCTTCGTTTCTTCGATCGTTTGTTTGGATCAATGATTGTATGAAAATACACATATTCAAAATTCATTCTCGTATTTGACTTATTTAATTCCGTTATTCATTAACACGAGTTAAGTCATCAATTATATACGAGGATTGGCGATATGTAGAAAACGATAACGATAATCATTTGATCAAATAAGAGTCAGATATTACAGGGTCAATAAAAATCTTCCGAGTATTACCATCTAAAAAAATGTCAATATGGAGACAGTTAATTCTCGTATTAGTAAAAGTAGTAAGATACTAATATAGTAGTAACCTAAATACAAGTCAGAATAAACGTTATTGATAGTTAAAGGTTTAAAATTATTGGATTTTATCTAGAATATTATTTTGCAAGTAATATCACAGAAGTATATAACTAGGCTATCTGATGTGAATATAATTGGTATTTATCGTTGTACACACAAGGTTAGTCTGTAAATAACGACAATCTCATATAACAGCAATAGTTACCAATTCAACTCCATTTAGAAAGGGCTGAAATGAAGAACTTAAACAAATACACTTACATTAAAGGGGAAGAATGTATTTGTATAATCTCAGCGAAAGAATTTGAAGTAAATCCAACGTTTCGCTTGGCAATCTGGTCCACGCTTTTTCAAGGAAAATACACTTAGATTAGTTAGACATGAGTACCATGAAAGTTAAAGTACACGTTCATTGGTTCAAATTGCCACAATTTCGTCACATCATCATAGAAAGAGAAAAACAACTGAATGAAAAGCGAGAGTTGAAATGATGGTAGAAAAAAGAGATATAAGACGTGCAGTTCGAAAAGAGTGGATAAAACTCATACTGGAGATTTTTCAAGAATAATAAATAATGACTACGTCTGAACCGGTGTGAATGGTTTAAAACCATGTTGCCTGAGTTTTTCGCCTAGTGATTATCATTATCTTTCAAAATAAAATTATACAGTTTAAGAATATTTGCATTCTAATCTAAATGTTCCTCTAAGATGATGTCATTTCTTCATTTGGCTTCCTGTAACACTATTCAGCTCATTAACATAACTGATTGCTAAACATCAGTAATATATATCTAAGCTATCTCCGTCAATAAAGACACAGACATTCATCACCAGGTCGTTCATTTTTAACTAATAACATGCGTCAAACCCTAATCAATACTTATATTGTAGTTTTATCATACGTTGGCATTCGGAAACATCTGCAGTCGAATGTCAGCAATCTACACCGGTCGTCCACCATTTTACCTCAGTTTTAAAAGCTCTACAACAATATAAAGCAAATTGTTGAAGATTTTATTTACTGTTTGACAGCCAGATAACATCTCATCCATAGCTCAGATGGCTAGATTTAATAGAGTTAAAGTGTTCTCTTGTATCTATAAAATGTATTCATCAACCGCCAACTTACAAGACCCAGTGGGATTTCATGTAAAAGTAAAGTCGTTGAGACATCTAATTACATCTTCTGTTATCAAGTCTTTATGGAAAGGTATGTACTTACAGATGTAAAAATACATTTCATAGATTCTTACATTGTTGCTCAAGTGGTTTAAAAAACTATTTGGTTAGAGTATTCATAAAACATTATTATAAAGTATGCATATTCTATGTTAATTAGAATTTTTTGTGGGATATCAGTCTTTGAAAATTTGGATGACATAGGAATTATCTCTAGGAGCATATACATAATAATACTAAAGGAAAATGGGGAGATTAGTGTATCGTAATCGAATACCACAGTGTAATTTTAAACATATAGATATCTATTCATTATTTACAAAACATTTAAGTAAATAACCTGTAACTGAGGTAAAAATGAGATCTATTTACTATAGATCCATTCAAATACGTTAGTAGTGACATTGCAAACAGTTCATCAAATAGTCGTTCTTCAATTTCCTGTTTATTCTCTGAAGACTGGGTTATCTTCAATTATATATATTTGATTTAATATTTTCAATCTATTAGTCACAGTTCCTCACAATCACAGTCGCTTACTGACTTGATCTTGTACAAATGTTATTTTCTATTTTAGGTTTTACTGGTTAAAGCGTTGTCAAACTCCAAATACCTGTGGCGTATTTAGTGTGATATAGTCTGATTTGTTTGTATATAAACCCAGGATGTTCAGAGGCTGATATTGGAGTTCTGGACTAAGAGAGATTATTATTTCCAGTAGATCAATAAGAACTTTAGGCTGCTTGTATAGGTTTATGCCTTCTTAGTCTGGTCGTGTAAGTCGGTGTATCTAATTGGCTGTTATATCACATAACATAATTAATCGGTCATAAGAACATAACAGTATTTATAGTTTTCAGTTGTTACAGATATAATGGTTAGAGAATTTTATTTTACTGAATACTTTTAATTTCAATTATTCATAAATATTATACTTTGTTCAAAATGATAATAGATTAATAAATTCTGATAATTAGTACATGTATATGAATAAGTGTGCTGTTATGAATAAACGTTTGGTTACAATATTTCATTCAATCAAGTTATACATACCTTAAATAAAAATTTATCATCATTATGAATAAGATAACCATAAGATTTAATTGTATCCTATTGTTGATATATTGACTAAAATTTTGATCAATCTTAGTTGGTATACATGTATCTAGTGTAAATCGTCTTAAAATAGTCCTTATGTTACAAGTTCACCGTGTTATAATTAGTTATTGAGCTTAATATAAATAAAATTTTAATCAATATTTATATGGATTCAATCTTATCCAGTTTTTGTATCTTTTTTCTAATGTTGATTATGAGAAACATTAGAAAAAACAAAAAAATTATTTCTTAAATAGTTTGTTTAATAAATAGTTCTATAGAGCTGATTAAATTTGAAGATATTTGTTAAGATATGAGAGAAGAAAAACTTTCAGGAGTAGAATGCTTTATTCTCTTGTAGTCAGTCAGTCAGTTACAACGTAGGATCAGACACATATGTGAATCGGTTCAAGTTGCCATACTTCATTAGCACAACAAGATGAACACCAAATTCATAGAAGTAGTTAACTCAGTGGTGGTAATATATAAAAAACAAGTTAATAAATTGTAATTAATCAGTTTCAATAGAAAATGAAGTATTCAAGTTTTATCCTGGTAATTATCAATTCATTTTTTTAAAAGTATTTATATTGGTCATAAAAACTTGATCAAGAAGCTTATCACTTTCAACAGTGAAAGTCTATCGTTCTGTACAATAATTGTTTTGTTTTATTTTTGTAATACACATCATATAAATCAGTGAGTACTCAAATTTCAAGATGTTTCATGGTGAGATTTCATGTTCATAATGATAGTTATTTTTCACTTCACTTGAGATTATTCATAGATGAAGAAAAAATAGCTATAATTCACAAGAGAAATTTCTAAAACTATGATATCTTTCTAGTCTTTTCGAAAATAATAGAAATTTATTAAGAGATAAATATTTACAACCTAACAGTAATATTTTCTTGAAAAGTGTTAGTTTTATTACATTCCACTAGTTAATAATAGATTCGGTCTATGTATGACTCTTCATTAAATCTCATGAGTATTTTTTTATTATTTAACAGGATATTTATTCAGCCATTACACAAAATTATGTAACCAAATGAATTGATACAAAAGTAAAAATACATAAAGTATCGAGTAATAAAAATGACAAAACGGTTAACACATAATATACTGACGGCCTTTAGTAAGTCACTCAAAATCAAGATAATATCTCATGGATTTTTGCAGGAAATTGAAAGTGGAGTGAAAGATAACTTGTATGTTAAAATGAACTAAGTAAAAAAAAATGGTCATATTCAGTCATTAAGATGCTTGAAGTTAGTGAAAATACCTATTACTTAACCAGAAAGTGAATATGATACGTTGTTCAGGTTAAATTATCAGGAATATTTGCTCCCTCCATGAATTGTATATCCAAGTATTTGGTGTGATTCAATGCACAGTAAAAGATGTTTGTATAGCTACATAATATTCTTCTACTCTAAATTTTAACTTTCTTAAGTTTATCAGCAAAAGTGTGGCGTATCTTCGTTGCATGATAGCTGATATCAGTTGGTGACGAAAATCCTATAAGGTTATAGCCCTAAATCACAACGCTGGCGGGACCAATAATATGTAAACTTAGCCTTTTTCTTTCACTACAATCAATAATTTAACAATCGAAGGTTAATTATTGATATTTAAACTAATATTCCGCTGTAATTTTATTGCTTTTGATAATTACTTGTTTTATAACTAAACACTGTTTCCTGATTGACTAATAAATGGTTCAAAGTTGTCGGTGCCCTTACAGGTCGAGCCACAACATACAAATATCCCAGAGGTGGTTTTTAGTCAATCAGGGCGTAGGTAATGAGAATACTTAATATACAGCATAGTAACTCAAAAATGGGTAGTTGGCGTTGGGACTAAGATTTAGGGTTAGAAGTCGAGTAATAGAAAACTTTGTACAAATATGGATAAATATTTACTCAATCATTTCTTCAATTTGGAAAACCTAGTACCTTCGGGAATTCATGGGATATAGTCTCGATCCTTTAGTATTCTCATATTTATCAGTATTTAGTTTCTTAATCTTGTTAGGGTTTACCCAACTCTTATTAAAGTACAAGTCATCCGTCATTATATTTTGAATTTTGCGCAATAATTCACTAGGCGTTATCATCAACATGACTGGTTGGTTGGCATGGTGTAGTTTCGACACATGAAGTGATAACAAACAAGGTTGCTTGTTTCCCAGTATTCTACATCCAAGATACCGGAATATCAGAAGACAATCCTCGACATATGATTGGTAAGATTTACCCATAAACATGAATACATAACTCACAAAGAATTGGTCAAACAATTTATGTTCATTGGTTTCATAATAGAATTGTAATACTCAAACCACATGACAGTATAACTGCAACTTAAGCATACACCTTAGCAGACGAATTGAAACGCTAACATTTAATCGAACTACTATCAATCAGACAAAGTTTGTCTTATTTACATTCACTAAATATACTGCCATATTGGTTCACTATATATACATATATTGGAATATTTCAAATAAGATAATCAGTATTTGTAGAATCAAATTGTAACAGTAAGTAATCGAATTAGTACATAATTAATTCGCAACATTCATTACTTTTTAATTCACTGTAATATCACCATGACAATAATTAGTTTGAAGCAGTACGTACTTGAATGATATTACTGATTTCTAATTAGGCATTAAATAATCATAATCTACCACTGTTCGTGATTATTCACTGAAAGTTTTTTAAAGGAAAGTATATTATACGGGTATTTATATGCTCAAATATAGATTGACTCAAAGTTGTAGCAAATTTTTTATTGTGTCTATCAGTAGAATGTTATGACAAAAGTGTCTTTAGGATAATATTTTACTGGATAGAATTTTCTGAGAACGGCAATTTGCCATAAGGTAAATTACTTATACATGATCACAATTAAAATGACACAAATACTAAGATTTTCACTCAAACATGGCCTTTGAAAGCAGAGGATACTTATAAGTTACTGAAACCTAACAATAGGTATATTTAAAATACTAATCATGAACCATAAAACAAAGGAGTGTGCAACGCTGAACTTAGTTAGATGTAGGATATTAAGCAGACAAGTTAATAAAGCTGCGAAGCTTTATCGACTGAGAGACGTGCAACATATACTGAACACCAAGTTACTTTAACACTCAATGCTATTTGGAACAGCAGATTAGGAGCAAGGTATGGTCAGCGAAGTCAAGGTGTGACTATTGGTCTGTAGATTTAGTGGCTCATAGTCCAAAAAACTGCTCTGGAAATTTTATTGCCCCTTAAGCCAAGGTTTGAAAATATATTTATCTTAACTTCATAGCCATTAATCTCAGATTATATTATTACTTCCATATTAATTCCCAAGTAGGCAACTTATAGTCAAGTTTTTAATTTTAGATAGTTCTTGTTACGTAATTATTTACTATCGCATCGATCACAATTTCACCAATAATATTTTATCAGTTTAATTACTTACAGTCGCTGGTTTCGACTATGTAACATTTTCTATTATACTATATATCATACACTCCAGATGAATTAAGATCAACAGTTTTTCAGTCCATAATGAAGTTACTACTTTTGTTTATAGTAACACAAACCAGTTTACATTACCATTATTATCACTTTAGAAAAAAACAATATATTAATGGCTTTAATTTTTATTATGGAAATTTGTTGAACCAAACAACAATCAACAGTTGGTTATATCTATCAAACGAATGAAATAGTGGAAATTTTTATTTATCATGGTTGTTTAATGTTTGTGGAAATTACCTTTTACACATTTTCTTTACTCCTTAAAATTATCCACGCCAACCAATGACAAGAGAAAGACAATGGTAGTCTCAACAGAATAAAGTAGAAGAGATGAATGAGTAGGCACACGTCTTTAGATATAAAGAACATTTTTTTTCCAAACAAAACAAAACGCTGTGTGTGATATGAACAACCAGTTATTTTATGTGGATTATTAGAAAAAGTAATACAACGTTCATATAAACAAAATGACATTGTAAAACATTATCATAACGACCACCGGCTGTACACAATTTTAAGCTTATCAAGAGGGCAAACAACAGTGAGATATTTTTGTATAATAGTACAAAATAATATCAATGAAATCACTTCTATGATGTAATTAAGAACAACGTGTTTGAGTAATAATTGTATTACCTCTTCGTATGGTTTGAGTTTGACAGTTTTGTTGACCTAAAAAAAGCAGTAAAAAATATGGCTACTATTTATCATGATTAAAGAGGTTTCCTGTTAAAATTTAGAATAATAATAATCAATGCACATACTACTGCCGTTAAAAAGATGATTTTTGTCGGCTATAAAACTATGACATCTTGACTAAATTTTAAACAAAGTGGTTTCCGAATATAGCATAGTTATATTTTGTTGTTTAGCTGTGAGATGCAACCTCCAGAACTAAACATAATAAGGCTTCAAACGTTCAATCACCAATACTTTGTAAGTAGTTTCTGTTTGCCAGGCTTTTGAACCGTTGCGTGATAAAAATTACAACACCGTCACATTATCTGCAAATATTCATTAACGTAAAATCTAGTACGGATGTGTATTTACTCATATGGGAATACCGTAAATCAGGATAGTGAGAGAAAAAAGGACTTAAATTTAATTGTCATGGAAATCTAAACACGCAAAATATAGATCAGTAAAATGCAAATGAGAAGGAAAGTTGGAAAGTTACGAACGGTACATAACTCAAGATTTGGAGGAAAATGGAGAGCAAATGTAACTGTTAAACTCCAAATGATTTAGTACTATTCCATCCAAAGCCTCCGTTCAACTACTGATTAGAAATACTGCACGAGTTCCAATCAGGAAATCTACACCGATCGACCTGACTCGGATCAATAGTTAATAAACTTATGATGCGATGCCATATTTTAATTTGTCTGCTCCTAGCCTTTTACCAACCCATTCAGCATCGCATGTCAAAGTAGGCATTTGTTATTCATGCGTGACACGTATTACACCCATCTTCAATAGATGGAATTGTATAACTTTATTACTCAAACTGCCGTCTTTGTCTAAAATAACACGCTTAACCTCAGCATTACTGACTTGTTTAGATCAATATAAGACATACATTCAAACACCACAATGATTAAATACTTGAAGCCTACATGTTTTACATTCACGGATCATGTTTCAAACGACTTACCTTGATGTCTAACAAACCCATGAGATTCATCTGATGAATGGAACATGCTGCCGAATGGTGAAAAGAAGCCATCGTCATCACCGTCATCATCGTCAAATAAACCACGAAAATTGAAGAACGAACCATGATCATCAGTATGTCTGTGCTGACGAAACATATCAAAGTTTCGGAAGAAACTATTAAAATCGAAATCTGGAGCACCACTTCCACCAGGCTGTTGTGTATAATAACTATGTCCAACACTATCATACTGTTTACGTTTTTCATCATCAGAGAGCACATCATAAGCTTGGTAAGAAGATGAATAAAGTAAGATATCGAGTAATACAAAGAGATCAGAAGAAATCCAATAATTTTACTACAGAACCTCTAAACATAGTTTCCTTAAACTGTATGAAAAACAATAGATTGACTCGGAACAATAAAATGAAGTTTTTATTATTGCAGTACGCTAATGGTGGTATGAATAGTAAGTACTGCAATAGATACGTATCAATATTAACTCAGTAAACATGTAGATGTTTGTTAGTGCGTAAATGTATCTCAGGAATCAGTTAGCTACAACGTAGGACCAGGCACATATATGCATCGGCCCATGTTGCCGTAACTCATTAGCACAAGATCAAAACCGAATTCATAGAAGTACTTACTTCAATGGTAGTAATACACAAAAAATTAGATTGCATATAAGAATATGAGAAAGAATTAGTTCGCAGAAAGAAAGGTAAAAAAGCGATTTTAACATCACGGTTTAAGGGAAGACGAAGTGTATAAACCTATGCCATTGTAATTGATTCAAAGCCATGTCACCTAGTCTCCAACCATTGGTTACGACAGTTGCGCGGGCCCCAACTCAGTAGACTGCATCTACCAACATGGCTCACATCAGAAGTCAGTGACTTCGTGGACTGATGCCATGTTTTGGTTTGGCCACCTCTTTTTTTCACAACCTCATCAACTGATTTGTCATCACTCCCTGATACCATTCGTCTAATTTCACTATTACTTATCCGGTGATCCCGGCAGATGCGAGCAATGTTTCTAAGGCATCTGTGGTCAAATACTAGTGGCTCACGAGTATCTTCTACTTTTAATAGCCACGTTTCGCAGTCGTAAAGTAGAACAGAACGAACTGCCACACAGCATACTCGTCCCTTAATTGACAGACAGATATCTCGCCTTCGCCATAGGTGGCGTAAGTTGGCAAAAGTCAAGCGAACTTTCTGAATCAGTGAAGAGATTTCGCCAGGCACCAACCCATTAGGACTGACCAGACTTCCAATATAAGTGAAGTTGTCAACGCGTAGTGTTCAAGTAAAGAACATTCACAAGGTTTATGTACTTCTAAGGTACGCCTTTCAACGAGACTGTCACAGAACCTCTTGGTCTACAGGGTCAAGAAAAACTATCATTGTCGGACGCTGATAAGCAAACTTGTGTTCTAAGATCTGAATAATGGCGAATATGTGGTCGATGCAGCCATGACCAGGTCTGAAGCTAGCATGATTTCTTCGCGTTTGCAGTTCACGAGTCTTTGTTAGGCGTCTGATAATTATCAAGGTTAGTATTTTAGAGGCTATTTTGGACAAAATAATCCCACCATGGTTATCACAGGATGATTTTGACCCCTTCTTATGAATTGGGACAACAAGTGATTGTGACCAGTCAGATAGGATTACATCCAACCCCCAGATTTGAGCTAAAATATTGGTCAATCTAATCGCTGAAATTGGACAACCATCCTTAAAGACCTCTGGAGCCAATCCATCCAAACCAGCTTCCGTTCCTCATTCCAGATTAGCTGTAGCCTTTGGAACTTCAGCTAGAGCCGGGAGACTTACTTCAATGTTCCATTCAGGCTGTTTGAGAATGATGGGTAGTTGCACCTTAAAGGGTTCCGCTCATCGTTCTAAACGTCTGAGCTGAGAGCAGATAAGAGTGTCGTCTTTTTCCGAGATCGTCTTACACTTGACTTCTTAATTCCGGTTTCTTTTATCATTTTGAAGAGCTGTCTAGTTTACCTATAACTGCTGCCTTTTCCATCTCTTTCGCTTTCGTTAACCTCCACTGCGCACAGACTTTTAGTTAACCAAGATATGGTTTCTTTTCGTTCTTCATCGTGTTCGGAGTCTGATGGGATGAGTTTACGAGAGTCTATCAGTGTAATACATGTTACAAAAATCCACTAGGTCTTCGTAACCATTTGGTTCAAATCACTAACAGATGTCAGTGCTGTTTTCACAAATGTTCGTATATTTTTCTAAGCAACATCTGGGTCAGCCTCGTTTTCACAACTACCTAGGTGTGATCTCAGGTGTTCCTTAAATCTACTTTTGGTTTTCTCGTCACTCTAATGCGTTTTCTTAATGTGGCTTTTCTGAGCCCGGGTAGACGCAAGCAAATTCGTGCTCGCATTAGAGCATGATCAGAGTCTAAACAAGTACTCCAGAATGAGCAATAGCCTTCTATTGAGCCTCTCCAACGATGACTAATGGCAATATGGTCTATTTCATTGTTAGTTTGGTGAAGGGGGTCGTCATGTTAGACGATGCCTCTCCTCATGCTTAGAATTGGTGCTTGTTAAAAACAAACGATCGTCTGAGCACAGCTGCAGTAGACGGTCACCATTATCTGTTCGCTGAGCCAGAATACACAACTACCCACCTAAATGTCTTCCCATCTGGTTTAATCTACCTACTTGGGCATTAAAGTCACCTACTACGAGTACTGCGTCTGAGTGCTTAGATTTTTGAAGAACTTTGGGAAGCTCTCTGTAAAATCCATCCTTCACTTCGTCCGGGTTACAGTCAGTGAGAGCGTAAGCAGAACTGACGAAAACGCAACGCCGTGTGTCCCTATCCCTCCAAGTTCTTATGGAGCCGTTTAGCCGAACAGCATATAGGCGACTGTTAACGCCAATCTATTCTAACAGTGCCTTCATACTTACTGCTATGCCTAGACATCAGTCGATGAGAACTAGCCATCTGGTCGCCAAATAGATGGAGGGTGAATCTGGTAGGCTCTCTGTTTTGGCGAGGTGAGGTCAAGTCAATGACCACATTAGCATCCTGTATACCTATTTTGGAGACAGAATACATCAATCGTACGAGATTCTAGGTTCTTAGACAAGGAGGCCTGTTGGCCGATTTGACACAGAGTAAGTACATTGAAGGCCCTAATGTGTGGTTTGGAGCCAGGTTTCAGTAGACTTGAGAGAGTATTTTGCGCACTAGAATCGTTGACCATGGTGACACTTGAGGAGGAAGTTCAGAGTTCAAAGTCGAGGTAGGAGGAATAATAGGAACCGAAGAGGAAGATTGATTACGAATACAGTGGTCTTGAGTGCTGTCAGAGGTATGAGGGCGGGTTTTACTTCCCGGTTGCACATACCGTGGAAGGGTTGTTCTGGAGGTACCTGAGGAGGAGATTGGGTTAGAGTTGGTCTTAGTGACCTGAAATCTTGCCCGCAGTGTCCAAGAGACAAGTGTACGAGGCAGGTCACACAACACCTTTATGTGAGTAATTTTCGTGTTAGCTCCACACTTGTTGAGACCTTACCACCGGAGACGGAAATCCATGGGATAAATTGAGGTGTGTATTTTTGGGGTCGACCTTTTTCTAACCCCCAGCCTTCACTTGTGGGAAGGCAGCATCGCTGTTATGCCGGTTGGCTGAGGGAAACACCGTACTGCTGTCACACCTCTGTACAGTCAACAGTACTTTACCCTAGGACCCTGGGTTTCCTGCTTTTAGTCTTACCGTTCTTCGACCGATCTGCGTGGCATGGTAGGACCTTGAGAAACGAATGTTTGAGACAGTATAGCCCGATTGGTCCGGGCTACCCCCCCCCACTAAACCATGGTGGGGAGTCCCATGGACCCTTTGGTTTAGTCCGAGGGGTGAGGGGTGCAGTAACGTTTGAGTACAAAGTTCTAAAAATATCCCAAGTTGTTTCAATTAGGAACTATCGTCTATCTATTGTCCAATCTACTGAAAATTCAGAGCGTTTAACACCCTTAACTTGGAGATGTAGGGTTTCACGAGCATAAAGCAAAACTGCCCTCACTGACGCGCTATAAACCTGATCTTTAACAGCCAGACTAACATCACAGACGCGCCAAAGATGGCTCAGATTATCATAGACCACTACTGTCTTGACTGTGACCACCGATCTCTCCAAAGAGACTGGTGTTCAAAAGGTATTCAAAATGTCAGTACCAGAGGTCTTCAATAAGAATAGGGTTGTAATTCAGACCAGAAATCTGAACATACTGTTTGCAATGATATAATGAATTAGATTTTTTATTTGAACACATTGGTACAAGGGGGCATCAAATACATATGCGCCACACAATGACAATGAAGTCAGCAGCAGTCAAAATTAGACTCAATGGGTTTCATACTGAGCATCATTTTCCAACAGTGAGATTAGGAATAAACAATGATAGGTTTAAAACCTGGTGGAATGGGATAAAAGATAGCTGTTCGCCTTCTCGTGGCGGGAGTGTTGTTTATGGAAATCAGAGGACGAAAAGCGAATGTTCGGCGCTTTAACCGGATTCCAAATCAATGGTGCACATGGGCTCCAGTATCCCGTGGGAACAAATGGCGTATGAACCAATCGTTGGTCACTGGCTTCCATGGGACCGCATCTCCTTACGATGCTCCACTGCCTTGTGGGTCAGACCTTCCAAACGAAGGCTCAGGGTGTGGTCCCCCAAGAAAACCACCTGCTTCGGTTTGGGCACCCGGGCAGTATCACAGCCCTCATACATATCGAATGAGATTTGTGTGGCGCATTTGTATTTGGTGCCTCCTTGTACCAATATCTATGTGTTAAAATAAAATAAATCGTCTATTATGTTTCCATGACAGTCTGAGATGCTATCAGACACAATTAAGCTAAAACTATGTGATACTACTATAGGAAAAGAATTGCCTTGATAATATGAACTTAAACTTCCTATTCCTTCATAAAATTGTGTTATTTCTCGACAATCCAGTGTATCAAAGTTTACTTGAGTAATCACTAAATCAAAAATGGACCTACTTCTACTTAACATTGTCTGTTGATAGTCAAAGCCCGGTTAGATGTAAACATACAGCGATGCCATGGTCAACAAACAAAATGAATTTGTGTTACGGGTGAACAACTTGGTACGTTTTTTCGAAAAGGTCAAGTACCAATGAAAATAAACTTACAGCGATGAAATGATCTCACTTACCTTCAGCAATTTTCAAAAACTTTTTCTGTGCGTCTTCATCCTTATTTTTATCTGGATGATATTTTAACGCTAGTTTCCGGAAGGCTTTTTTAACATCACTATTTGAGGCTGATTTACTTATCCCGAGAATGTCATAATAATCTTGTTCAGCATTATTTTTGCCAAGTAAAAATTCGAGTGAAAAAATAATGAATAAAACGAAATATCTGAATAAATCCTGCATGATCTGGACCTATAGTAAAATAGATGAAAATAAGGAATTTAGTTCAGTGAATATCATACTGGCAAATAAAATAGTTTTCAACTCACTATTAGATTGTTAAGTACGACCATACGATTTGAGTTTCTAGCCTTTTTAAATCAAGTCGAATGATTATGAAATAATACTAACTAGTCCTGTTTGGTAAAGACGCTGACAAAATGCAGAGTCTTCTGGTAGCACTGAGCAACAATGCCAGGATGTTTGGAATGCGCTTCTCTCCCTCTAAATGCAAGTTGTTGCTTCAGGACTGGTCTGCGTTAACACCTGAACTAAGGATAGGGAGTGAAGTAGTCGAACGCGTTGACAACTTCACTTATATTGGAAGTCTGATCAGCCCTAATGGGTTGGTATCGGACGAAATCTCAGCACGGATTCGAAAAGCTCGTTTGGCTTTTGCCAACTTACGTCACCTGTGGCGAAGGCGAGGTATCCGTCTATCAATAAAAGGACGAGTATACTGCGCGGCAGTCTGTTCTGTTTTAATTTACGGCAGCGAAACATGGCCATTAAGAGTAGAAGACACTCGTAAGCTATTAGTATTTGACCACAGATGCCTTAGAAATATTGCTGGCGTCTGCTGGGATCACCGGGTAAGTAATAGTGAGGTTAGATGCAGGGTATTAGGAAAGGATGGTAAATCAGTTGATGAGGTTATGAATCTTCATCGACTGAGATGGTTGGGCCACGTATTACGTATGCCTGAACACCGATTACCACGACGTGCAATGCTATCCGGTATTGGAAATGGTTGGAAGAAAGTTAGGGGCGGCCAAACCAAAACGTGGCATCAGTGCTTGAAGTCACTATCCTCTAGTCTGAGCCATGTTGGTAGATGCAGACTACTTGGTTGGGGTCCGCGTGACTATCGTAACCGATGGTTGGAGACTCTTGGTGACATGGCTCAGAATCGATCACAATGGCGTCGGTGTATACACTCCCTGTCTTCCCTTAAACTATGAGATTAAAATCGCTTCATATCTTTCTTTCTACGAACCAATTCTTTCTGCTTGTACTATATCTCTATATGCAATCTTTCTCTTATATATTACCACCTTTTACCTAACCACTGTTATGAATCTGGTGTTCATCTTGTTGTGTTGATGCGGTATGGCAACCTGGACCGATGCACATATGTGCCTGGTCCTACGTTGTAGCTGACTGACTGACCTAACTAGAGATAAAGAGTGGTTGTGATTTAGCGTTTTCGGGGTCCGAAAACTGTTGGATCACAGGACAATCCGTCCCTACCCACTTCAGTAAGGACACCCAACTAACATAATGAGTCTACCAATAATATGCGGACAATAGCTGAATTTGACAGTGTAAATGATCAACCAGTTTAAACGTAAATTATGGCAAAAAAACACCTGATACTAAAATTTTCTACTCGAAATCAATTGAATTATCGCAACAATACTAAGATGTGTTCCATGACGTCAAATAAAAAGATATCCAGACCATTTACAGATGCTTGAAACTAAAACATGACCGCTGGTGAAATCAATTTAACTTTCAAAACTATCATATGACCTTATAGATTTAATCAATCCTAACAGTATTAAATTATTCTAGGTAATTATCTGAAAAACTTAATTGTTGGTAACAGTTTATCTTCTGGGTCTACGAAAACACTTCATTAGAGATATAACTGTTTTATTCTAAACGTATTTCGAAAATAGCATGATTTTATGAGATATCAAAAAAGAATGCTCCAGATAATATAGCTGGGTTTTCGATGAAGTTGTGCAATTGTGACAGAAAACGCCCTTAGAGCTGATTGAAATAGATGACATTTATTAGGAACACTTAATGTTAGGTATATAGCAGTGGTCAAAACTAAACCCAGCTATCAAGCTACGTGAGACTTATAATGAACGATGTATCGACTGGCTGTAGAAACAAACATAAAAACCAATAAACGCAATTCACATAGGACGAATATTGGTATCTTAAGCAAGTTTCTTCTTCGCCATTGTAAAACTGGTTGTTTTCTACAATCCTGAAGATCAGTAGAGAAAATCCTGGCACACCATTTATAGCAATGAAAACTGTTTGAGTAAAACCGATCCCAAGAATGGATTTAAAAACCTGGATATTGAATCGAGAAACGTCATCCCAACCAAGCGATAAGTACTAATGCGATTACTGCTTACAGCTGTTCCTTATAACAATCAAGAGACATTTTACTCAATCCATCTTTAGTATTCGCATACACTGGGATACTCGAAGGGCAGTTTGGAAGTAAAGACCTAACGAATGAACTTCCGGTCTATATAATTCTGAACTTGTTTTAACAACAACACACTCAATCTTCTTGTATTTATACAGTGAATGGAAACAACACTGAGTAAGCTTAAATCAATAGATTTTTTACCGTAGCAGCCAAAATTTACTAAGATGTTTATTTGAAATAGTAAATTGCTCTGTAGGTTGTCAACTATAATGACCAGATAGAGAATTAAAGACTCCTAGAAATAATCAAACTTTGACAAATAGTAGCTAAATAGTTTAATTCACGGTTTAAAAAAGAAACAGTGGTACCCCTTAAGAGATACAATATTGTTACTTTATGAATCAGTAAAACAGCTATCAAATCTTCATGCAATAACGTTGATTTTGATGATTTAAAAAAAATCGAAGCTATTGTACCGTATGAAGAGATCATTGGAGCTTTCGGTGAGACTATAATTTATGAACGACATCTGAGTAATTCGGAAAGTCTGAAAAAACCCAACTGTTCATTAGGACCAAAAGAGGGCTATAAATTGTTGTAAAAAATGTGATGTACAGTTTTGTGTTAGGGTTAGCAATTAGAGTTCTTATCACGAATTGCAGACATAACATCAGCTATAATGTTATTCAACCATACAGATGAGTAAATTTCACTCAAAATCTTTGACCTGATGTCTTAAGCCTTATTGATTCGCCCGTAAATCATATTCTTATCGGCACGGATACTTAATAAAAAAACGCCGAGCGACATACACATATACCAGGGACCTTCAGGATTTAAAACTTCACGTAAACGTGTGTTATGAATGACCCATATTGTTTTAAACACTTAAAAAGTTGAAGGTAATACAATTCTCTGCGTATTTATTCAGATATAGAAGCTTTCTTTCAAGGAGTATGTTAGTGAGGAAGATAATCTACTATATGCTATAAAGTGAACGGAACTAGCAAGACCTATTTTGACACTTTATAAAATTAATTTCATTCAGCAAATTTATTTTCCAAAGAACTTCTCTGGGACATAAAGTATAATGTTGTGTGGCTCCACTGGCTGAATATTATCGCCTTTTTGTGGGGGACAGAAGTTTCTGGATTTGAATGAGGATGATGTTGAACCAAGATGTCCAGTGATTATCAGAATACAGCCGACAAACTGACGTCCAGTACATATCACTTACTCACTTTAGTTTGAGAACATATACTTTAACGGGGAAATGGTCTGGTAAATACGACGGACTATCGCAAGTCAGTGTACGCAAACCAACCAAACATCTACAAGCATATGGCATGTCTAAGCAAATAAATCTTTCGCGGACATTTTTACCAACTACCCATGCCAATAAGAATATGATTTACGGGCTTAAGACATCAGGTCAAAGATTTTGAGTGAAATTTACTCATCTGTATAGTTGAATAACATTATAGCTGATGTTATGTCTGCAATTCGTGATAAGAACTCTAATTGCTAACCCTAACACAAAACTGTACATCACATTTTTTACAACAATTTATAGCCCTCTTTTGATCCTAATGAACAGTTGAGTTTTTTCAGGTTCTTTCTGAATTACTCAGAGGTCGTTCATGTGGAGCTAAAAGTCGGAAACCTGTCACAACTCTCATAAGTGCAGTACAGATATTTTTCTACGTTAGATACTCTAGATCCGTAGTCCGAAAATCATCAGAATAACCTGTAGTGGTAGAGAACAAGTCAACTCCCGGATAAAGATAAAAATAAAGGAAGGAAACTGCACGTCGATTGAACTTTTTACAGTAGCCATCAAATAGTGGTACAAAGCAATCCCAAACCTGGAATCTTCAGGCCAAAAGGAAAGGAGGTAGACCTGCGGATTGTCAGTGTGTTGATCTATGTGTGCAGTCTGTTCAACCGAGATGAACGGCAGTGGCGTAACAGCTTACATCAACGTCACACCTCGCAGCTAATGCTTCACCTGGTTTTTCGTGACGCGATAATCAGGAGACTTGTCTCCCTTGGTGACTGGCTGTAGCAGCAGCATTCGCCGGTGAAAACAGATTGTGGCGGTACATAGGAGAACCATGAGACAGTCCATGGCTTGCCGTTGATTAATCCGTGTTAATTGTCCTTGACTTCATCAAGACAGAATAAACTGCCTATCATTCATTTTACCTACATGCAGAATTCTTTGGAGTGGACACAGTAACGGTTTAGAAAAGTCATCTCGAAAATATTTAGCAATCAGTGCAACGTTTTGGGCTTGAACGTAAAAAATCAGAATTAAAGGAGTGGTATCGACCAGGGTCATTTGTGCGTTCAAGTAACCACAGATTTCGTCATTTCATGATGTATTTTTAATTAACTAACTAGGTTATGTAGTTAATTTTGCTCTGTTTTTAATTTTTATTCGCCACGTACAACTGCGTTACACTGTACGTCCACTGCACGCTGGGATGATATCTCAAGTCATAGTGAGTTTATTCACATAGCTGATTGTTTCCAAATACTGTCAGTGCATGATTTTACTGAAGAAAGGTTTGTTGTACTGTAAACTATGTTTTTATGAACAACTGCCAGTTGTCTTCAGTATGAAAGCAGTATATATGTACCCTTCGTTTTCTCTTAGGTAAGTTCGACCGGCCTATATTTCGTGTTTTGGTTCTATCGGCTGAATTCTGTTCATTTGACTTCGTTTAGCAACACGTCTGTGCAAATGGAACAATAACCATGACACTTGCTTAGTTTAATATTCCTGATTGCCGTATAATTTCAGCTTAGTCTATAGAATTATAGTATACCTAAGTATAGTGCTTGAAGCCTGTAACGAAACAGATCAGTTTAGTAACTAGAGCTGCCTGTTTTTAATGAATATGCTGATTCAAGTCAGTCTGATTAAAAATAGGAAAAAAAATGCCTTTGGTACTGTTGCTGTCATACATTATAAGATAGCTTTAAGTACGTTTGGTGTTTATTTGTAGACAGTACGTCTAACACTGTTCATGTTTCAAAACCACTGTCATTATACGATTTCCTCAGCAATAACATCGGTAGCAGGACAGCTAAGTGTCTGAGCTTTTATTTGCCTGCAAAACAGCAGTATACAGTCTTAGATGAGGAGTGTTCTGTCTTAATTATATGCTGCTGGCTGTTGACAAATGTTAAAAGTCTTTTTGACAACTGGAACTTTTAGTTTACCAGATACTAAATCAACTTGTATATCTTCCTGTAAAACCAGACGCAGATTCATGGGAATACTTAAGTGGGAGCAAAATAATAAAAGCCGTGCGATGCTGTAATTTGCACACGTTTTAGTAACTGGCGTGATCTGATATTTATGAAGTCGAAGTAAATCACAGCTGCATAAATTCTTTCCTTAGAAACATGTAATTTGTTTATTTACCTTTTCAACATGCTTAACTAAATCCATTACTGTCTTTTATTTAGAATGTAACAACTATGAGCCGTTACAGATCTTACAAAGTCATTCAGCTTTATAACTATGGCCCTATGAAACTTTATGGGATACCCAAGTAACAGCAGATTATTAAAAGCATATCGGACGTCTACTTTAGTTTCACAACCACTTCCAGTGTTTTGGAGTCACTTCTTATACCCTGTGGTTTGAAAAGAAATAACTACTGCAGCTTCACTTTACCAATGCTACAATGTAATTTGGAACCTGATGTAAATATTTGATTCATATTCCATTGTTAATTAAAGTTCGTGAGTAAACTTATAGAATTGATGCTATTTCGTTTTATCTAGTTAGTCGTTGTAAGAAACTGGTGATACGCTAGCCCGTCAGCACCTAGTTGATATGTAGTAATTTCAAGTTAAGACAGTTGACTCAGTTACACATCCCAACAGTCACTGACGGGTCACTAGTATCGTTAGGGTACGTGCTCGTCAAAACACACAATACATGGAATTCGACAGGTTTTAAATAAACGGCAGGTGCAACTTCCGTTGCTCATATCCATTACCGGACATTGATGGCTGTCTACGAAGAACACAAAGAGCGACTGGCTATTTTTAATGTACATCAGTCCCCTTTTTTATAGTCTTTAAGGACTATAAAGCCAGCATAGTTGGTTAGCTTGCTTAGTAGAGGCATTAAGCAATCTTCAGCTTCGTATCTGCGTTTGTGCCTACAGCGTAAGATGGATTGTTGTGACATACGTTTGCCTAATTGCCTCTGCCATGTAAATGTCTTCCACATACATTTACTCAACGCTTCTCGGTTAGACAACTTTCTCTTCAGTTGTCTATGCGCAATTTCAACCCGGTTGTTAGTGTTGTTACCCAACGTAACGACATTGCTATTGAAAGCTGCGGCCCAAGTTTATTTCCTACTCATCTAGTTCTTGTTTAAGTAGACTGCAATGCGTCTGCTGCGTACACTGATTATGCGACGTGTCTGATTAAACTTAGATACTGATTGTTCACGCACCAGTTGTTATAAGTACTGCTTGAATATTGGATTGCAGGTCTTCCTACACATAGCTCTACACACGTGGAAAGAGCATAAAGCTATGTTGGAAGTATGGTGCGTTAATTCAACAGCGGATATGATGGATCTTGCACAATCCATTACAAACGCTTCAGCCTGACTTTTTCCATTCGTGATCTTTTTAAAATGATCCAGTATCCATACTACATCAACCTTCTTCTCTTCCTTGGTCCAAGCAAACATATCTGGGACTCCATGCCCGTAGTTATCTGTACAAACCAACTGAATGAGTTTATAACTAAAGATAATTAGTACGCAGGAAAATTTTACTTACCTTCCCCTGTTCGTGTTGTATGTTGAATCCAAACACACAATTTCAGGGGACCGTTTGTACGTTACGATTTGCTCGTGTGTGCTAAATGCTATCTTTGTGACCTGGTTAGCCACAACCCCATAAGAAACGAATAATTTTCCATTGTTCCGTAAGGTTACAACTATATCGTTTAAACTTCCACCACATAAAAAACCGTAGATACATGGGATAAGCTTACGTTCGACAAATTTATATTTTAAATTACTGACATAATGCACTGTTATTGTCTTTTCGAGATTTTCTTCTGCATACTTAACGATAGATTCAGCACTACTTCCAGTCTTAACCATCGGTAGAACAACCTTCATTTTATCTTCACTTAGTCTTCTGAACCAAAGATCATTTTTCAAGCACTTTTCATCACAAGGATGGATACGTATCATCCTCGACGACGATATGATGAACTGGTTCACAGCATAACGTAAACGAAACATGGCCTTCCAACCACCAAACTTTGATCTATGAAAAGTGAAAACAATAATAATAATCATTTAACCTTTTACTCTCTCACCACAACCCTCCGGCTTCTTTTTATGGCCAAAAGAACATACATACACTACATACTCATAGCGAATTTCCGGCTTTTCTTCGTTCAGCCTGCTTTCACGTACAACATAATGAGTTCAAGTCATCTATTACTTTTTAGACGGTGTATTATCAGTAACAAACCTTTTGCAACACATCGATAGCTTCCCTGACTTGGTCCCAGCTTGTCTGGTGCCTGGGTCTCATAATCGTTTCGAAAACATCACTGGTATCCACAGCCACTGGACACACAATATTAGTTTGACTGGTTGATGGAGTAGCGTGATCCATAATACTACAGAAAATAACAAATCTTTCATTCTGCCTGATAACAACAAATAACAGTTAGGAACGAATATGAGGCCAGTTACGGTCACATGCGGCAGCAACAATTATTTTATCTAAAGAAAACTAACTTCCGTTCTCTATATTTAAAAAACAATGCTCAAAATATAACGGATTAAGATTTTATGACGTAAGAAAAACGACCTTGCTTGCCAGTTGGGAACGATTATGCCGACATTTCGAGTTCCATACAGCCGCAACACTTATTTAAGCTAACAAAACTAACCTTGGCTCCCGATATCTGAAAAAATGAACTCAGAACAAAAAGCATTAACGTTTTGTAACACAAGACTAGCCAGGTTGCCTGAAGAAATACATTGACTTGAGTAGAAGCAGCAAAAACCCAGAAAAATTGCTGATTCGACATATTTTCACAACAACATAAAGAACATTTAACTAAGTGCTGCATTTTAGCACACCGAAACATTAAATTACATAGCTACACAAAAAAATAGCTGAAAGAAGCACAGAACGAAGAAAGCCGACTGTCATTGCTTACAAAGATGGCGGATATAATAATTCCCGCCTCATTCTGATTGGTTGCTAGGCTGAACGGCACATTTACGAAATTGAATTGCGTTTAATTGCAGCCTATCAACACCGTTAAAAATATTACTTGAAATAAAAGTTCTGTAAGTCTTCAAAATTGACGCTGACCCAATTAGATTCACTCAACTCACTTAGCTGCAGGCACTCGGTCACGCATCCACACCAGATCACTAGTGGGTGTACCGTGCTTCATGTTTACAGTAACCGCTAGCCAGCTTAGATTGATCACTTCTCGATATATCGATAGCCTATCAAACACATCTTCGAACCTCTTCGCTTCTGACTTCTGGTATGACTGAGTTGGCAAAATTCGATTATAAAAGGTGTCACTAGTTAAGACGTTATCAAACTCCGAATATTTGTGACATGTTTAAGCCTAAAAGTCATACGTGTCACAATCATTCTGCACATTACTGAACCTTTAAATCTTTCTAAGCAGAGATGGATAGTGGCTAGCAGTGGAATCCAGGACGCGAGTTTCGTCCTGTTTGGGACTCGTCAGCTGGATGTACCTGCATCTCAGAGTTGATGTTCACTCTGGGACTCGAACTCAGTACCGTTCGCTTCAAACGCCATCGCGTTATCCACTTAGCTACTGAGTCCTGATAGCCACTTGCTTGTGCAATGGGTGAAGTTTAATTCACTTGATCAACTTTAAATCTTTCGTTTATTTCTGTCTAACGATGTCGCGGATATTCAGAGTTTGACAACCCTGTTGTCCGCAACAACCTAAAAATAGAGTATCCTAAATTTAGTCAAACCAAACGTCAGGAATGAAGGAGTTCGAAGACGTTTTTGGTGGATAGCTTGTGTAAGATCCTTCATCGAAGTTTCGTGTATGAAAATTCTTGAACTGCTTTACTGAGATTAGTCACGAGGATTACTCGTAAATAAGAAGTTCAAGTGTCAACTGATAAGGTCATAAGTTCTGATATCAGCAGTTACATGCATTTCGATACCTTTGTTTAAAAACCAAATAACTCTTTCACCTCAACAATCCTCGACTACTCCATGAATTATATTAGAAAATTTCAGTGGAGAGTACTAGGCCATCAATGTTGTCACATCCTTTGATATCACGTTCCTGGTCATAATTTTAATAATGACAGTGACAGAAAAAAATCAGTTTCAAGTGGAATATGAGCTGTAAGTTTGTCATAAGTAGTAGATTAATTAAAGTAATATATTTTCTATTAGAATACTAATATATTTCTGAACAGAAAATTCCAGTCGAATTAACTGAAGTATACACTAAATCCGCCGAAATATATCAGAATTAACAAAAAGGATGGAGTAGAGCGGTGAGAATAGTTCCGAAAATACATAGTTCTGTAAATCTTCGAAATTTGTGCTGACCCCATTAGTTTTACTGCGCCAACTTAACTAAAGGCGCTCGGTCACGCATCCACACCAGATCACTAGTGGGTACACCGCACCACGCAACTCTTAAAGCCGTCAGCCAGCTTGGATTAAACGTTCCTCGATACATCGATAGCCTTACAAATATATCTTCGAACTTCTGCATTCCTGACTTCTGATTCGATTAGGTTGGTGTACCTCGATTATAAAGGTGTTGCGTGTAAAGG
The DNA here is from genome assembly GCA_944470205.2 of Schistosoma margrebowiei. Lineage (NCBI taxonomy): Eukaryota > Metazoa > Platyhelminthes > Trematoda > Strigeidida > Schistosomatidae > Schistosoma > Schistosoma margrebowiei. The sequence goes on along the minus strand of OX104026.1, from coordinate 19,236,947 downwards.
CTTTGTCAAACTCTTAATACTTGTGATATCTTCGGTACTGAGCCGTACGTGACTTGGTGCACCTAACAGTAAACTGTGAGTCTGTTCCCTCTTGAGACATTATGTATCACCTGATATTGGATTTTACACATAATGATGTTGTTTTCATACTTTCGAATGTTTTTTTCTCGCCCACTGATATACTTTGTCTTCGTCATGACGAAACAGACACCTAACCTATTTAAGATTAGGACCCTTTCGCCTCATACATTTCAACTCATGCCATTCTTACTGGACAATATCGAAGTACGGTTCTGCTACGGAGAAACTGACTTCCACGAGCACGGCGAAAGAGGTCCACATACATAGTTCTTTGCAGTAGTGAAGGCATCACAGCACGATTTTAAAGGGTATGTCACATGTAGTATGTCCACTAGTGATGTTTCGGAACCTGAAGGCATTTTAGAGCAGGCTATCCTCAAACGTGGAGACCTAATCCACCGACAAAGGTTAGAAACGCTTTTCCATAGCACGTAGTTGCAACATGGCTAAGCAACAGAAATTTTGCCACATATGCGAAGTCACTGGTCAACGAACCTTTGATTTGGATCTGTTTAGACAGCTCTTCTTGTCTAAGCTTCCCCGAAAGGTGCAGGTGGTTTTTGTCTGATTTCAAAATAATGCTGCAAATGAACTGGCTGTATCTGCCGACCAGATTATAGAGATCGTCAGGATCTCCAGCTTCGAAGTTTATTCTGTCAAAACGAAGCTCCGAACGACATAAAAAAACGTCAGAGACCTGTCACACTCCCACTCGTCATCATTGTAGACGTTCCCAAACTACTTGAACCTCGTCACGAAAAAGACCTTCTTCAAGACCGAGAGATACAAATAATCCCGATCGGTGCTAACGAGAGATTGCAGGAACGGATTTTCGACTTGGAGGCGGCAGATAGAAAACTGATTGTCACATATGGTAAGCGATATTTGTACCTGAACGTGGGTCTTCGTAAACCTATTAACTGAATTTCAGATATTTCTGTGCCAAACACTGGTGTAGACCTGCTACAACACCACGGAAGCACAAACGTATATGTTCGTTTAACTTCCTTTTTCAGTTTTACATTTTCCTCAGTCATTTTCAGGCACATAATCGACGGCTTCTACTGACAGATACTTGACAAGTTCCCTGATCTGTAACGAACGCGAGTAAAATGACCGTGAGTAACCAGCAACTTTGCGCACCACATCACGACAACTGGACAACCTGCATCTCGAAAGCTCTGTGACTAGTTTTCGGAAAGTTAAGGTTGGTCGAAAACGGATTAGACTAGATGATAGACTTAGGAATATTTTGTCCATCGAACAGCCTATGAGCATCTCCCTTACAGGTTATTCCTGGAAAGGACAGCAATGATTGGCGTTCAACTGGTGAATATCGACTACTGAATGTAAAAGCAATACCTGATCGCTACCCCTTGCCGCATATTCACGACCAGACAGCCACCTTAGAATTTACTATAGTCTCTGAAAATCAATCCGATTAAAGCACATAACGGAATTCATATGATTGCAGGTGACATTTCTAATACCACTATCACCACTCCCTTTGGACTCTATGGATTTCCGTGCATACGATTCGGGTGAAGAAATTTTTCACAAACTTTTCAATGACTCATCGATGACGTCTTTCGATGTCTCATTTTCGTACTTGCACATGTAGATGACTGCTTGGTCGCAAGTCCGATCATAGAATTTCATCTTCAGCATGCAAACTTTGTTTCCGAATGAATGCAAAATCACGGCATTGCCGTAAACATTCAAAAGTATCAAGTTGGTACAAACTCTCTAGATTTACCAGGACAGAATATCGATGCTTAAAGCATCCAACCTATTAAAAGTAATGTGGTGGCCATTCGGGATTACCTAGAACTGATCACAGTCAATTAATTGTGTACGTTCAACGGTCTGGTAAGTTTTATCAACGGTTTGTACCGAATCGCGCGTCTCTCATGAAACTCCTAACCGACCAACTTCGTGCAAGTGTGAAATTCATCAATTTGGACGACAACGCAATAAAGGCATTTTCCACAGTTACATAACTTATCACCAAAGCAACGTTGCTCACACACCGAAACACCCATTATTATCGCAGTAGATGCAATCGACTTGTTAGCAAAGGAGTCTTACAACAATCGGTAAACAACACTTTTCTGTCTTCAGCATTCCTCGCGAGACGGTTGCAAGACAACGAATCAAGGTATAACAGTTTCGGTAGCGAACTCCTAGCCGTGTACTGTGCTGTACGACATTTTCAACACTGTAGAAGGCTGTGATTCCGTTCTATTTGGCGAGCGTAAACCTCTTACCTCACTAAGCTGATCTGTGGGAAAGCACTCCCATCGATAGCCTTAAGAAGTGGACTACATTTCACAGTTAACCTCAAATATACAACACACCTCTGGGGTAAACGATGTATGCGTTGACGGCAACCGTAGCCGTTGAACATAGACGTCTGTTGTGATGACGAAAGTTCTCTATCTCGTCAACACTGACACAAACGTTAGTGTTATTCCGGCAAGTACTAACGAACGATCGCACGAATAGGTTTTTACATACAGGCGGCAGATAGGAAACTGATTGGCCGAACGTCTTTAGTTAGTGGCGTGTGCAGTAAAACTAAAATGTGCAGCATCAATGTCGAGTGCTTACAAGCCACTTTGAGGGATAATTCACAGATACAATGTGACCATTTGAATTATTGTGCTAATTAGGAATCCCTGAAATAATGCAACCCAAGTAGACAGCACTAGGTGAGCATGTAGCGTGGAGTCGAGTTGAGATTGACTATGAACACCACTACAAGAAGATTACGTGCCAGTTAAACGATAAAATCCCCCGTATGCAAAATATCAGAAGGCAGTTGATGGCTATTGTCGAGATGTATTTGTTGGCATGACCGAATTCGTGCAAGGTCACAATAGAAAGATAATGGAGCAGTAATATGGCTGCCTTTAGCACAGTTAAAGAAACGAGCACAATAAAACAGTTACTAGTACAATTGGTTATAATAATAATTGTTTTCATTAAACTAATCGTGTTCTCGTGATAAAAGTAAGTCACTACAAGCACAAACGAATGTATTGCATTCGGAATTCGAAAGCAGACAGTTGTAGCGTGGTGTCGAGTCGCGATTGACTTTGAACACCGCTACCAAAAAGCTCGTTCCAAATGACTCCATAAAAACCCCGAGAAGCCAAATATCAGAAGGCAGAAAATGGACCAAGTTCGGATTTATTTACTGGCGATCTCGTGGTATCGAAAGGATACCAAGATCGTGCCAGGATAGAAGCTTGGTTACAGAAGGTAACCGAATTCGCGCGAAATTACAATCGAAGTGTAAGAACAAGAATGGAAGCCCAATATAACTGTCATTAGCACAGTCAAACAAAAGCACATTAAAATAAACACTGGTACAACTGTTTATAATAATAATTGTTTTTATTGAACCAGTCGTGTTCTCGTAATAAACGTGAGTCACTACACAGTCATCAATAGTTCATACAAACACCACATACAATCATCTCGCATTTAATCATCTATTGTTAGTTAACTTTGCATGCGACTATATGAATATTCCCCCTCACATTGTTGATATCTTTTTCTTGAATTAGTGATCAATATTTTTCTTGTCTTGAATATATGCATTCAATTTGATCATAATTCTTTTATTTCCTTCAATATTTTATGGTCTATTGCCTACTGAATATCTTTTTAGTCATTGTAGAAGAACAATCATTCTTAAATGTTGAGCAACTGTAGGATTCGCAACTGGTTAGTTATCTATATTAATTGACATAGACATGTCGAACTCACACAACTGTATACTCATTTTGGATAGCAAGATCTTACCTAGCATATGATCATCAAATGTATTAATTCGATTCAGTCTGTTGTAGTGTGCTCGGTTTTATGATTAGTCCTAAACCTTTACTCTTAAATCTTTCTATTTTAAATGTTTGTTCGCCTGCCTACATGCTCAATTTATTCTATCATTCCCATGACCTATTATATATATATACTATAGTATATAATACGCTTTTTATTGCACACTGAATAGATGTCACTTCATTGCATTCCATTCTAATTCATATTAGACCTGTCTAATGTTAGTGTGGGTTTAAGTCGTCACACTACAGTCCCGGATTATAACGATTTGTGGTAATTCTATCACCACTGTACCCATTAGTAATACAGTTCCTGAATATTCTAATGGTAGGGTTATTGTAGTTCCGATACAAGTAGGAAAATGTCTAACTCGCGTTGATCCAATACTATTATTACGTCAGTTCAATCTGGCGTCCATTCATTCCATCTTGATTCCGTTTCTTGTTAATGGGTGTGTCAATTGGTCTAATTATTTGAATATATATATTCAATAATATTGCTATTTTAACTCTCGGTCAATATATCCGCAATCGGTTAGTGATGTTAATTACATAAACAAGATACTACCTAATCGTAATATATTACGATAACAATTTAATTGTTAAAAAGGCAATCGACTAGTGATGTTAGACGAAGTAGGTTGCTGAGCAGTAACCCTTCATAAAAGTGAAAAAAACTAACTTAGTATATTTACTGACAGTCTCCAAGTCAAAATAATTGAGTAGAAGACTAGGTAGTAGTATCCTTATTTAATGAAGAGAAATAACTTATATACATACTCATTTAGTCATTATACTTTGGTATAAAATTAACATAGTTATTTAATTTTCGAGATTATTACAGTGGGACAAGCCTTGTTAGATGTTACTACCCGATCCCATCACGCTACTTATTGTTACTGACAACCAGCATATTGTAAGATATTTAACTTGGAATCAGACTTGTTACATAACCACCTCACTAGGACGAGATAACATTGGACCATGTATATGAACGCAAGCAAGAGTTAATTGGGCATAGAAGCTACTCGACAATTAAGCAAATGCATGACCTGCTGTACTTTCGTATAGCGATTGCTTCTTAACTTACATTTCAAGAAGAAAGCATACAAATGGGGTTACTGTCGACAGAGAAGTCAACCCCCTTTAACGACCTGATACGATATATAAGGATTGGGCCTGACTAACAGGAATTAATGGATTACAGAATGAATGACCCACAAACTAATTGCCTCCAACCACATATGGAGTTTTGCTAATTATGTATCATTATTTTGTATATAACGCACATTATCACAAAGAAAACCTATCATTCTAACTGGTATGCTTTTCTTTGACCTAAACCAGTCATTCTCGTAGACATCTGATCAAACCATATCACTTATCCATCGATGCTCCTCTCATTTATCTTAACAGTTAGCATTTTGTCTCACCAACCAAAATCTCCATCCACAGCACAATCGGCTATTCTTTAACTACCAGCTGGAACTAAACGACGAAATGAAACGAATTTAAGAAAGAACAACGCACTGTCATATTTACCAGTAAACATAATCCGTAACCTTACATATGTTGATTTAATTTTAATCTGGCAAGCATACTTGTACCATGGTGTTACATAATGCATGAAAATGTATTCTTACTGGTTTCCCCACACACATCAAGGTTGAGTGTGTTCGTAAAATAGATGTGCATCCGTACCACGGAGTGAGAGATCGTGAAGTTGGGCGTTAGGTTCCAGTAAGTTAGGCTAAACCAATTAACAAGATTGTAGTGATTAACAGGCTGGAGGTCTTAGTACTATCCTGGTGTTAATAAAAATAAGATGGAATGAATCTCAGGTTAGATCAGACAAAGAGCAACATCAATTGGTGATTGACATGAAAATACAGTGATAGGTGACGCTTGTAATCCAGAAAAAAGCGGTTGGACATTAAAAAACACTATTTGAAGATCGTGCATTTTCATCAATCTCTAGAGTATTGGTCTAAATTAGTGTGTAACTTTGGAGGCTTCTATAGTTCATACGTTATGGTTGAAAGATTACAAAACAAGGCTTTCTTCATTATATTTTTAGAACCATCAGACAATCAACCGATCGGAATGTATAAAAGGATAACTCGTAATTGAATTTATTAGATTGTTACTTAACAAATAGTTCGCACAACATTAATGGCTGTTTTAATCAAAGAAATGATATTAAGACACGTAAATAGTTAAGGAAAGTCAGTTGGTTTAGTTGAAATGCACCATGGAAATTACTCAAAGTGAAATATAAAGCTAGAAATCAAAAATGTAGAAGTTAACATCCACAAACAATGGATTTTCTTATTCGTTTGACCAAAACGCATTCGATGAACCACCGGGAGGTTGAGCCGTTTTAACTGACGTGTGTATTTTTCTCTGACCAGGTGGTAAGGCCACTAAAATATATTTAAAAAGCAAGCGATGTGAGCTACAAATAATTTGTTAGTATAGAGTAAATAAAAAGTCGTTCAACGTAGGCTTCATGTTTTTAGTGCTTACATGACGACGGTATTCTTATCATGAAACATTGATGATTGTGTTTGCTCATCTCTCTCTTTGGTATATTATTATTTGATAGAGCCGCTGCATTACAAATGTAGTATGCTTACACAAAAGACACACTAAATTTGTTAGCCTAATAATTAACTATACAGTTAGGTTATTTTCATTGCAATTTAACTACATATAGTTCCACGTGAAAGTGATGGTCATTATAGTTATGTCGTTTAATGAAAATGTCACGTAGTTAGAGAAAAACTAGCGATAGCAAGTGATACGCGTTTGTTTAACTACTGACCTATTAAACTTAGGCTTTAGTTAGTTTATTGATATTGACTCTAATGATCCCCAAATTGAAGTGTTGAAAAGGTTTAGGGGTTGGAATACAATATAGTAGATTTTCGGATTATGACTGCATAAGAGTCAGTGAACACAGTGTTGTTTTTGTGAGACTGACGGAATATGATTAGTAGTAGAATTCATGATGCGCGTTCCGTCCTGCTTGGGACTCATCAGCTAAATGTACTAGCATCCCGGTGTTGATACTCAGTTTCTTGCTGGATCTTTGCATGTGCGAAATCAAACTATGCATAGCGTAAAAAATTAACTAACCTCTGGGTATATTATCATAATATTCTTTCCGAAAGTAGTACCCTTCCTTGTTATCATTTGAAGTTTCAGTAGTAATGGAAACTGCATTTCCTACGTATGGTTCGCGTTGGAGCATTTTAAATTCGGAATTGACACTTCTTTCCACTGCATCGACACGAGCATACACATAACGAGAAAATGGTCGGCAAACAAGCAGTTTCCCATAAGTGGAAGTGTTATTTGAAAACTCGGTATTCTGAACAACAATATGACCATGTAATATAACCACTTCAGGTCCCGAATGATAAGCAGAAGTGTTAGAAAATAGGTTAGGCACACCATCGGGTAAAATGTTTTTCAAAACGTCCTGCTTATAGGAGTTTGACCAAACTAATATATCGGCGTCGGAACCTACTTCTATTCTGCCTTTCTGAGGATAAACATTAATTAATCTTGCAGGATTAGAGCTAGTTACTTTGACGAACGTACAAGGATCCAAAAATCCACTTTCAACCCCAAAATGCCATAAGGCAACCATTCTATAGCCCAAAGATGCTATACCACGAGGTATATGTACAGCACTTTTTGACCCAAAAGCTGCACGAACTGCAGTAGTTATTGCCCGATGACCTGAACCAACGCAAGCCAAGTCTTCAGAGACGAGGTGAGTCAGCAACCTTCGGCTAAGATAAGTATCTGGTCGTAATGGAGGGTCGCACATGTAACTAGCAGCAACAGCCCAATTCTTTGAATGGGTTAACACGTCGTCAGGATGATCATCACAGTTCATTAAAGAAAGAGGAATAGCTATTGCGGGGATACTAGTTTGTCCAAATAATATACCTCTACACATACGGCGCTGTTCAATGAAGCAATTTAGTGCTGCTTTACTATGAATTCTAGAAATTAAAAGCGGACAACAAAATCCTGCATGTTGTGAAAACAAAGATCCTTGCAATATACTATTTGCCTCAGCGTCTTCCGGTGAAACCAATAAATTGACTTCTGGACCAATATCAGGACAACTGATTTGCACGTCTGAGGATAATTTCTGAGCTAACGACACAGAAGTAGCTGCTTCAAGCATTGGCAACGCTCCTAGTTGTCGACAAGCCTTTAAGAAATAACAAAATTCTTCTTCATTGATAATACACTGTTCATTATCTACCACAGATGAAGATTTTGAACCCACACGAACAGAAAATAGCACCACTCCTTTATCTTGAACTAAAGTATTCAGCTCGTTGTTCGTTTCTGATGAGAAGCCAGTCAACCGCAAGCATACACCATAATCGCATGCTAGGTTTTCATGCGCTGATGATACAAACTGTTCATATGCATCTATTAGTGATTCCCCAGGATAAGCATTAACCGTGTTTACTAAGGATAAAATAAATTGGAAACATATACGAAAACTCAAAACGAAACAAAATAAAGTAGACTTTATTAATCAAAAAAGATGTGATGAGTGACTGTTTCTTCATGAGTAATAAAAGGGTGACATTTAGAAGAGCATATGTAGTAGTAGTCTTGCCAATACATTCATGTTAATGATCTTTATGACAGCTTGAAACTAATTTTTAGTGTTTTTTAACCCACGACACAAGTTTCAGATAATGGCAACTCTAAATGCTGGTGGTGAGCTTCACCTTAACAGTGGGTTAAATTACTTTATGGCTATGAGAAATATACTTTTAAGGTGTAGGAAATTAATAGGTTACCAACAACTGACTATTAATATCTTCAAATTATTGATCGGATACAATGGGAACATCAAGTGGGTAATGCTGAAGTCAGGTAAAGTACTGAGCAAAAATGGCAAATGGGTTGACGAGTTTGTGGATACTCACCAACTACGGTGATTTGAACGGTTTTTTCGCTATGTTAATGAGTTTAAAGTGGTCAAACTATTAAGATACATTAAGTCGGAAAGCCTGGTACTCACAAACTCTGAAAACAAACACTAAATGTAATAAGGATGGATTACCACTGCTTTGATTAAAAGAGAATAAGTAAAATCACTTGTTCAGTCAATATAAGAAGTTGAACTGGCAAAATATAGACACAGATTAATAGTGTAACTATGCTGTCTTTGAAAGCCAATTTACTTGAGCATCTTAGTTGTTAACCTTCAATACATCGCGCACTTTATGTAACCTTCAAAACCCTGATATTTCACCTCTTTCTGAAATATGATCGGCATTTCAATTGTTTCACGGAATTTTGATTTACAACCATATTAACTGACTCGTTCCCTTTATCTAACATTACCTTTCACCACAGATGTACTTCGCGGGTGCGCCAAACCAAAACAGTATGAAAACGAGGTTTTATATATAATATTTTGAACTATGTATCTTACAGTTGCATTGTACAACAACACAAACCGTCTACTTCTTTAGATATGGATTAAAGATAACGAAACGTCTCAAGTCAAGTAGACCAGAGAAGTTCAAAAGAGCTAAGTATCGTTAGATGTCTGGTAGTAACCACTACACCAGATATGGACCAACTCGGGTACATCAAACCAACGAACCAAGCTTCGTTCGTTAAGTCTTAGTTCAAACAAATTCTAGGCGGTTGGACAGTATGAAAAAATCTGCAAACGCCTTTTAAAAGTTGGGCTAATAACCAAAGATACAAAAAAGTACTGTTGACAAACTTAGCTATTTTTACAGTTCGTTTATTAGATTTATAGCGCTTAATTAAGGCTTTCACTGTTTACTTTTGATTAAAATCGATAGTAAGTAGCTTTGACATTTCTGGAAAAACTCTATGGGTAACGCACTACTAAACTCAACAGAGCCAACAAGTTTGAGAATACGAATATTGTATATTCTCTTACTAGTCTATTACGTGACTGTCATGTTTGGCGCACTCCTGTACGAATATAAATGTGTTCAACTAAATAAAATAAATAAATAACGTGACTGTCTGAGGGATAGCATATTTTCTCTTAGATTGTGAAACAATACCAAACAACTTAAATAGCAATGAATAATTCGACTTTAATATTATAAAACTAATTTGTGTTTTAAAGTTATGGGAGTGAAAATGTTTACATACCAATTGTAGTTGTACCACCAAAAAGAGCTGCTTTTCCTGAAGATAGGTAAGTATCAGCTATAGGGTCATTCGAGGTTGCGACACCAATGTGACAGTCCAAGTCAATTCCGCCTGTTCAAAATCGTAAGTGAATTTGGTTAAATACATACCAGGTAATAATAATTTATTATTTACGTCGATAATTTCTGTGCCGTTGGGGTAACTAAGGTTTTCACCAACAGCCCTATGAGTGAGAACTAAGCGTACTTCACTTACTGAATAATACCATTATCAATTAAAACATCTGATTTGAAAGATACGTCATGGTTCACGACTGTGCCTCCTTTAAGCAACAGCGGTTTGGAAATCTTTGGAAATCATAGTAAGAAATAAAAAATCCTTACGGCAGAAGCATCCGGCATCGATGTCGATATGTCCAATCAATACAGCAAGACAATGAGCCCTAGTTCCATTCCTTATGATGAACGAATCACAACTCAAGGTTACAGTTGATTGCTTTTATTGGTCACAAATTGATGCATACAATCTAACGAACGAATCGTGATAAGCTCACATGATGACCTTGAATAGACAAACGGGGTTGGTTTAATTGACTTGACAGATTAGTGTTTCAGAAACGACATGTAAGTAACTCTTAAATGACTCAGAGTTAAGTGGTATCCACACCGTTGCTGCCTATAGTTATTTGCCTACCTTATGTACGACCGCTATGTGCAGTATTTTTCTTTAATGTTTGCTGTACATTTGAACAAAGTTGCTAAACTTACTTCAGCCCGCATGATTGTTCAACAACAAAAAATGATTATTTGGTAGTTCACGTCACTGATTGATTTCAAATAAACAGGGATTAGTAACCAGGATGTCTTGGACGGGCTCTTTAACAGCTATCCGATTCTCCTTGAATTTCATTAGTTGTCTAACTGATTTAGACTACGTAATTTAACAACCTTCTACTATAGTAGTAATAATTATTTGACATTTATACAATTAGTTTCCATAATTTCATCCAAATTATTTGACTTCCTGAGTTTCGCCTGTTACGAAGTTTCTATTGGTAGGCTTCTTGTTTGTAAGAAAACTCAATGATTGTCTAGTACAGTATTTGTGACTTCCACTACACACAAACTAGATGCAGGCATCATGTGTTTCTGGGATGTAGTCTATCTTAAATATGAATTTAGGTTATCATGTTCAGTGTAGAGAACTGCATCTATCAATGGAGGATTTTCTAGAATCTACGTGGTTAAAGGGTCACATTTAATTATATTATTTAATGTATCCTTAAGTTGTGGATGAATTAAGTTGCTTTTTTAAAAAAAAACGGAATTTTAATTAATGACTCAGAGGGGAAAATGACTGAACTTGTGGTCAAACATCATTTGCATATACGTTCACAGTAAAAATCAATACTTATCCATTTTATCGTTTAAGATGTTAAAACTGTAGACAATGTAGATGTTGAGCAAGAATATTGATCATTTCTAGACCTTATTGATCCACTACTTTTCATTAATAGAAGTTCATTATTTGAATGAAAATCAATTGTTCTTACTTGTGTATTTGAGTTGGACTGTTTCTATGTGAAAATGTACACCAAACAAGTGATGACTTGCAAAAAAGAACATAAATGTTTCAAATATTTTTTTTCATTACCATTTCAAATTCGTACTTATTATCTTATCGATTGAGTTATTACGGTGGAAATAATTCACAACTTTAATATAAATACAATATAAAAAAACAGTTTTGCTTATTAACCGTCTATTCGTTTAATGCGTTTGAAAAAATTATCCCATATTTGTCATTTATTCACAAAGCTGTGTTTCTTTTGGACAGTTGGACTTTCTTTTTCTTGATCTTTACGGTATTGACTTGGTTAGTGTCTGTTGGTGGGACTCAATTATACCAACGGAAGTATGTCATTTCAAACTTGAAAAAAATGATTGAAAATGAATTATAGAAATTAAGAGTTCCAGTTAAAGCATTATAATCAATCAGATATCAAAGAGGGCAATAAAAGTTACTTTTAACTCCTAGGTCCTGTACCCATCATTACCTAATTAATGTGACTACAATAAGTGATCTTAGTCAACACATACTGTATAACATGACGATGAAGTGTTGTTATTGAATCGTTGAATTTTTCATAAATCGGTTGAGTGATTTGAAGGACGCTTAATTTGTCTCCATTTAATTCACCCATTTATTAGTGTCAGTGGTGATGGTAACAATTTACCCATATCGTTACATTATTATTCCCAGGCTTCTATGAACATACACTATTGATCACATGCTACTCCTACTTACACCTGTTACCTCTGGTGAATCATGGGCCGCCGACCAGCATTCTCCATCCAACTTTGTCATGAACAATCCTTTCCAGTTGTTTCCAGGTGCTATTAATTCATTTGATGCCTACCTTCAATCCGCGACTCAATGTGCTCGTTAATCTACACCTTTTCTGTTTCCTTTCAGAATTTAAAGTTAGCACTTGCCTCGTAATGCAGTCTGATGATTTCCACAATGTATGTCCTATCCAATTCCAGCGTCTTTCGCGATTTCCCCTTCAGCCGGAATCTGGTTTGTTCTCTCCCACAGTAGGCTATTACTGATGGTATCCGATCAACTGATATTGAGTTTCTTACGTAGATAATTGTTTAGAAATTTTTTTACTGTCTTGATTATGGCTGTGGTAGTTCTCGAAGTTTCAGCTCCGTACATTAGAACTATCTTGACGTTCTTATTGGTTGACAGTTGTTTTGAGTTCCACACGTTCTTCAACTGCATGAATGCTGTCCTTACTTTGCCAATACTCGCATTTACGTCTGCATCAGATCCTCCACGTTCATCGATGATACTACCACCTATTCCAGAGTTTCTTCATGAGGTTTGATTGGGTTGGTGTTCACCATGTTGTATGTAGGAGTCTTGGTTTTTCTCTTATGTATTTTGAAACCTACTGCTGAAGAAACTGGCGCTACATTGACTGTCTTTAACTGCATTTGCAGGTGTCTGTGGGATAGAAGAGATGATTCATCTGAGAAGTCCAAATCGTCTAGTTGTATGCAAGTTGTCCATTATATTTCGTGCTTCCCCTCAGATGTGGAGTTTTTCATAATCCAGTCAACTACCAGAAGAAGGATAGTATGAAACGATAGTAAGAAACCTTGCCTGATACCGGTTCTCACTTGGAATGCATCTGTCAGGTGTCCTCTATGCACGAATTTTCAGTGTAGTCTATCTCACGAATCCCGGATGATGTTGATGTTGAAGTTTTCATAATATTTCCCTATCCTTACTGTCAAATGCTTTCTCATAATCAAGGAAGTTGATGTATAATGACGAATTCCATTCAGTCGATTGCACAACAATGTCCGTGTTGCCACGATTTATTATGTGCATGACCGATCTTTACGGAATCCGTCGTGTTGATCTCGAAGTTGTGCGTCAATTGAATCTTTCGTTCTGTTCAACATCACTCTTTCGAAAAGTTTTCTTGGTACCGATAATATTATGATGTCTCTGTAGTTCTCACATTTGCTCAGATCTCTTTTCTTTGGTGTCTTGATTAGGTATCCTTCTTTCTAGTCTGTCAGAACGTTTTCTTCCTTCAATATCTTTCTTAACGCCATGTGGTACACCTTCGTGCTTACCTCTATCTCTGACTTTAATGCTTCGGCTAGTATATTGTCAGCTCCTGCTGCTTTTCCACTCTTAATTTGTCAGATGACCATTTCCATATTTTCGACCGTTGATGGAGTGATATGTGTATCAAGTCTGTGTGTTCTGTTTCGATGTTGGGGGGATTCAATGGAGCTGGTCTATTCAAGAGTTCCTTGAAGTGTTCTACTCATCTGTTCCTCTGTTTTTGAATTTCAGTGATTGGTTTTCCTTTCTTGTACTTGATTGGTATCTCCGGTTTAAATAAAGCCAGAACGAACATGGATGCAGAATAATATGAATTCATTATACTTCGTGGTTTCTCATCACCTGCTTACAACCAAAAATGTAATAAAATTTAACATTGAGGTAAGATAAAGTGTGGAACAATTGATACCGAAACCCAGTTCGAGTATTTATATCAACAGTTGTCAGACCTTAAACCCATGAATGATGAAAAACAAAGTTGGTTGAAATCGAAATTAGTGGATATTACAAATCAGTACGTTATGACACCAGTCCCGCAATCTAAGGTGTTGACTAAAGATCATCAGCAAGCATTGAGAAAACTTATGAAAGACGAAACAATATTGCTACTTCATCCAGATATGCGTTTCGGTATAGTCATCCTAAACAGAGATGAATACATGGGCAAAGTAATATCATTTTTAAATGATCCCGCTAGTTTTATTATCGATAATACCCAGAAAGACCTAACAGATGCGACTGAGAAGCGTCTTTCGAAAAAGTTAAGAGAACTGTTGAAGAAAAATCTAATAGATAATCATACATACAACTAACTCAAACCAAAAGGATCACAACTACCTTTCCTATATGGCCTACTCAAAACACACAAACCCGACACCCCGATAAGACCACTATTATCTATGACCAAATAACCCTTCCATAATCACGCCCGCTGGCTGACAAGATGCTTAGAACCAATCCGCAAAAAACTGACACCATACAGTCTGAAGGATGGTTTTGAACTTGTCCAAAGGCTTGATAGCCTAAATACTTCTGATAAATTCATGGTCTCGTTTGATGTCTCATCACTCTTCACAAAGACCCCTTTGGAAGAAACGACAGACATCATATGTGAATATCCTGAACTTCTGCCTTTACCAATCCATAAATCCAAACAACTCCTGTTTCTGTGTACCAAAAACATACAATTTTAGTTTAACAATGTGCTGTCCCACCAAATTGTTGGAGTAGCCATGGGTAACCCGTTGGGTTCAATTCTGGCCGACGTCTTTATGGGCAACCTGGAACAGAAGAAGCTCAACACGTAATCGATGGAACTACACTCTACTGTAGATATATTGATGACACATTTCTCGTCTTCAACAATCATAAGAACCTACTCGATCTGTTTAATAAAGCACACACGGATATAGATTTTACTATGGAACACGAATTAGAAGGTAAATTCCATTTCTTAGATATTGGAATCAGACGAACATTACGAAGATAAATTCACCACAAAAATATCTGGAGTGGAGTTTATTTCAGTTACTACAGTTTCTATCCAATGAGTTACAAAAAATGGGTATTGTACAAAACCCTTTTGACCGCAGCAAAACTGACAGCGCTATGAGGAACGAAATGCTCGCTCAAACAAACTAAAATTTACAGGCACTATTTTTTTTAAGTAGCTCCAACTGCATTTACCAATTTACATGTACGTACCAAAGCACATACATTGGAAGAACCGAGAGAAGAGTACATGTTTGTATTTCCGACCATGTTCCAAAGAAATTGAGACTGCGAGGGACAAGGGCTCTTAACAGTGCAATAGCTCGGCATTCACTTGACACCGGGCATGCCAGTGACATTCCTCAAGCTTCTTAAATTATTATCAGACAAAGATATACTGCTTCTCTTCGGTTTGCTGAAGCGATTGCGATAAGAAAACTCAACCTTGACCAATGTGTTCAAAAAGAGACAGTAATAAACCTTTTACTACTGTGATAATCCAATTTTTTGGTCATTAGTTTTATTTTGTTAATGTTTAGTTTGTGTTATATTTCTCTTCCATTACCGAATTCTTATTCTATGTACATTTAAACCACCTCTTCGCCCATACATTTCCACTCAATCGATTCTCTTAAATTGTGTAAACCCTTCAAATCTTGTTCAATTATTAAATAACCCGTCTTATCAGTTGTTTTTTTATTTCCATGAATCTTATGTAAACCCTTCGTTACCTCTAAAATTATCACACAATTTATCATATCTGTTCCTGAACTTCACTCAAGTACTACATCACCCATCCCTAATGTTTTCTTGATTCTAACACCAAATATATATATTTGATAACCTTTGTCATTAAAATTTTTTACATTCACTTATGCCAATTGTTCCACACTATATCTTACCTCAGTGTAAAATTTTAATACATATTTGGTTGTAAGCAGGTGATGAGAAACCACGAAGTACAATGAATTCATATTATTCTGCATCCATGTTCGTTCTGGAACTAATTGAATGAAATCTCTGGTTTACTACATTTCCTTGCCAGTTTCTTCGTCGTTTCATATAGTTGTTTGATATTTCATTCTCTTGAAGCTTTTTTCACTGTCTGTGGTAGATCTTCCACGCATTTCCGCTTGTCAATTCTAATGTCCCTCTTCACTTTCTTGATTACATCTTCGCATTCGGTTTGTGTCTTGATTTTCTCTGCTTTTGTTCGACTGTTGCTAATTGCATTATAAAGAAGTTGCTTGAGGCTCAGCATTTTCTGGCATGTTGAAATTACTGTTTCTTTACTCCCTTTCCAGATGTTCTCCATGATAGTTCTCTCTTCTTTAAGTTGTTTTGTAACGTTTAGAACCTACTGCTGAGAGCTATCTTGATTTCATTGGGTTGTCCAGCATCTCAAACGAAGGCTTTATTAAACCTCTGTAATCCTGTTTCTCCAGCTATCCAGTGGATTTTTAGCCTCAGTTTCGTTTCGGTCGTAACCAGATGGTGATCTGAAGCTGTATCAGCTCCTCCCTACATGAATCTATCGAAACATTTACTGATGCAAATATGATCAATTTAGTTCTGTGCAGTGTGATCCGGTGAGACCCATGTAGTTTTGTGTATGTGTTTGTGAGTATTACAGTCTAGCCTATAACCGTTTTGTTGAATATACATAAATTTGCAAATCTTTTGCCATTCTCGTTCTTATTTTCTAGTGCATGTCGTCCCATGACACTTTCATATCCGGTATTGTCCATTCCGATTTTGGCGTTTAGGTAGAATGAAGCAACCAGTCAAAACGCTCATGGTTTTATTAAGTTTAGTAACATAGATCAGTCTCAAATGAAATTTATTCTCACGTTAATCTAATCACTTTAAAAAGAATTTCATCAATTTGTAACAAAATAAATTTAAAATTTGATCAGCTCTATCTATCAAAAATCAAATAAAGATTTATTACTTATGGAACATAGAGTTTAAATTATGATTTTAGTTATATATAATAGTAGTGAGAACAGTCATGATTAAATTTTACAGTGTTATTATGTCAACTAAACAAGTTCAACTGAATACATTTATTAAACAAATCCTACTGAGATGCAGGCACTTCCTACTGATAAATGCACGGGTGTATAAAGAAAGTAATCTTATATTTTGCTGTCGAAAACCCACATAGAATATAAATATTTTTTAAAAAAACGTGCATTATGAGCTTAGAGACATTCAAAACACCCATATCTCACAAAAAAACATTTTTTAGATGTAAGTATGATATAATAGAACTATATTATTACGACTAGAAGAAAACATTACGAAATATCTCTTCCGAATATGATGTGTAATAACCCATTAATTAGGCTCTAATTTTGTCATAAATCATGTTGATATTTAATTAATTTAATGTAAACAGATTTCATATATCCACATTATCATTCACTGTTTAATAATGATATATTTAGACTAGATAGCAATCAATAATGACTAAAGTATATGCAATAGAGACGATTATTTGTTTGCAGAAATCTGAAGATGAATATCAATCAGAAACATATATACTACAGGGAATAAATAATGTCAATTTATAGACTTATAGTCGATTGTTCAAATCAATATGATATCATTAAAAAAATATCAATGATAATAACGAAATGACTAATATAAAGCATCCCAAGTGAATGAATAACATGAGCTATAAAGTGGTGTATGCTACTTATGTCTATCGACAGAAGTAGCATGTAAAACCAATCAGAAATAGCATACCTGACAGAAGAAGGTTGAGAAGATTGAACTGAAGAAAACAGAAAGGGAAACATAAAGAAATTGAGAATAAGAAGAATCATGAATGATGTAGATGATGATTGATGGAGGATTCGAAAATGAAGCATTTAATGTATGGTTTTCATATTTTACTAAATAAATCTGTTTTTTTGTGTTAAACAATAAATTGATTATCCCCACTACAGTTTTTGTTCACTACCAAAATGACTTACTGAAAAAATAAATATATTTTTATGTAATAAAGTGAAGTAATTATTTCACAATATTTGAGGGGAAATTAACATGATGTCAATGAACAAACAGTTTAGAATTAAATCTGATATTCAAGGTTAGTGAACATAATTTAGCGAATTAGACAACTGTTGATCCTAGTTTGATTCTGTCACTAAAAAATGAATAGAGGTATCTATTTATAAAGAAACTAAAGATTCTGTTTATTATGTTTATCGGTAGGTGTTAAAAATTATTCGGTCATTTGAAAACTGATATATTTTCAAACAACTTCATATTTCCCTTACGACCTAGTAAAATAGATTCACAAGTGACCAGCTAATCTATTAAGGATAAGGTTTTGTGTTTACTTAAATGAACTATGATAGGAAATGCAGTAAAATATAAATTAAATATTAAATTATCTCTGTAAAATTTCTTATAATTACTCAAAAGATCATATCGTATATTTTTATCAAATCTTTAGTGATAATAAAGTGAAAATGAAAGGAAGTAAAATGAGTTAAATATATACGTGAGTTCTTGAGGGGATTGGCGTTCCCTATGGAATTTTCAGTCTGAGACGTTGTAAGTTAGCTATTTTTTGTAAATGATCGATTTTTATCACAGGTATATAAACGTTACAGTACCTTGGAAGTGAGAAGAATAAAAGATTTGGTCTGTAGAAGAAAAAATGCATCCAAATGTAGAATAACGGAAATTTTTTAAACAACAACACACTTGACATGGTTGCGTATAAGCTATTCACAGTCATTGAATATAATAACCAATTTAGTTACCGGACTCGGGAAACAACGGTCTATTGAAAAATAAAAGATTACATTTAGTTGTTTGTTATCGTCCAAAATCTATCGTAGGACCTAACAATCTACACATTTCCCACCTTGATAAGGTGAATTTTGAATATTGTGTCTACGTACAGTTCAGCGGCATAAAATAGCCTTTGAAATAAAAAAAACTTCTGTAACATAAGAAACCAGTTATAAATAAAAATAATATTTATAACAATGAACCCAATGCTCAATTTATTCGAAATTATCAAATCAAACCTTGGTAAGGACACCTATAAGAAACCAGTGATCATTCTTAAGTCATTCACTTTATGATAGATAAAAACTGTTAAGAAATCACTGTCAGACAATAAAAATGTCAACTAGAGTTTTGTCATTAGTTATTTTACTAAAGCATAATGACTATGACTTTGAACGTTGAAAATATACTATTGTTGAGTTGAAATTAAACCTGAAATACACTTATTACGTCACAAACTGTACAATGTATTCTTACAATCATTGATATAAGCCAAACTATGAATTGTAAATCTTATATGTATTCTGACTACTAATTGAATATATTTTAGAGTTATTAAGTTTTCGGTAATTGCAACTATTCTTAATTATGAGACTGAAATGAAAAGCTGGACTAGGTCAAACATGCAAATCAGAATGGCATGATCTAAGATTTATTGAGTGGGAGTCTATTACTTTAAATGACTAGGTTATTAAAATTAAAGGATCATGAATGAAGATTTTCCATTTACTGAGAATGTATAAGACATTTTAAACAGGGATGGATAGTGGGTAGGAGTGGTATCCAGGACGCATTTTTTATACTGTTCAGAACTCACCAGCTAAATGTACCTGCGTGTGACCTAATTGCAATACGTACAGGATGCACATACGCCAAAAAAGAATGGTCATTTGGAGTTCTGAATATAAATGGGAAGATTCAGATAGCCAATATAAATAAATTTAAAAAAAGGCAGGAAAAATTCATTGTAACTCGGGATCGTCTGTTAGCAATTATCTCGAAATTGTTAACTTGAAGTGTAATCATTCTTAAAGTTTAATTGGACTTCTCACATTGATGTTCAGAGTTCTGTAAATCTTAGGAGATCCGGTAAATTCCATTAGTGGAACAACAAGAGTACATGCTGATAACTTTATTTCTCTATTTGAACTACTTATAAGTAGCTAAGGGAATTATGGATATTTTAGGAATCCAACAATGGTAACTCATTTTATTATTGGTTGTTTGGATCTTCCCATTGACGTTTGAGGATGCAATTGAGCAGTCTCTTATTGGTGTATGTGCATCCTGTGCAGATCGCCTCGATATCACCTTAGGTCACGAGCGTTATGAGTAAATATGGATAGTGGCTATCAATGGAATCCACGACGCGTGTTTCATTCTATTTGTGACTCGTCAAGTGGCTTCACCGGCATTCCAGAGTCCCGGAGTAAATATCAACTGTGGGATGCAGATACACCCAGACGACGTGTTCCAAATAGGCTGAAACAGGCGTCCTGGATTCAACTGCTAGCCACCATTCATCGCCGATAACAATAGTAATTGCTTTAAAATCATTGCTTAGTGTTGTTGGTGGTCCTGTTTCACCATGGAATGTATTTCATAAGTTTGTATTTAATAACCAAATAGTGAGGACATATCTGGAAAATGACGCATTTTTGCCTAAATAAAAACAAGGATATCCCATATAGCATTATACACAACTTTCTGCAGATTTATTCGCATATGAGTTAAGTGGTAAACAAAAGATCTAGTCAATATTCTTAAATCTATCCAAACTTGTCTACCCTGCACTACTTTCACGTATTTAACAGTTTATTTATGAACCGTTTACAACGGATTTGTAATGAATCTATCTTATCATAGGAATTTCTGAATGGCATCTATCATAGAACCACGAAGGTCAGATAATCTCAATAACACTTATGAACTGTCACCTTCGACTAATAATGATTTTATCAGGAGGGGTTTTGTGGAGATTTTAGTAATCTCAATAGTTGAAATCATGAGTCCCATACTAGGACGAAACGGCCGTCTAGTGCTTCCAGGTTTTTCATGGTGGTCTAGCTTCAATTGACTCATGATTTCAACTATTGAAATTAATAAAGATTTATTGAGTTAATAGAAACAAGAAATTTAGCAGTATTTGGTTAATTATTTTCAGTGTGTGGTATTATTTATTTATCTGACTATTACATACAATAAAAGTTTACAAAATACTTATTACCCTTCACTTTGATTGTAAAATAAATCGAATATTTTTCATTATTTAGAATACATTAGACTTTTCACAAATGTTGTATCCTTCATTTCTGTATAATTGCTTTTTATAAATGAACTACCTTAATGTTACTCCATGAACTTCTGGACTCATCACAAGTTGATGGATTAATTTTTATTAGTTATACTATTTTTTTTTTACAAAGAACTATAAAATTTTAACGTTTTGTATGATTAATCAAATTTAATTGCTTACCACTATCCATCTTTGCTTATAATGCTTGTGACTTGAGGCGATATCGAGCCAATCCGCATAGGATGCATATATGCCAACAAGAGACTGATCAATTGCAGCCCTAAACAAAAATGAGAGGATACAAGTAAACAACATCAACTGAATTTAAACTGTTGATCTAATGTTTACCGAATTTTATTCATATCAATCTGAATCACTTCTCAATAAAATGACAAATTATTCGATGAGTTCTTTGAGAAGTAGTCTTTGAAAGATAAATTATTAGTTATTTTATCATAAATACCGAATATGTAATTTTTGGCATTATATTCGTTTCATTAAGTTACCTAGAAAGTATATCATGACATACATGCTGTCATTTGGTCTGCAACAGTCAAATATTATACTGCATTCATCTATTAATTTTTACTATCTGTCTGTTTACATACAGATAGATACCTGAAATAGATTCTTCCTGGACATTTTGTGGCTTTAATTGCAACCGATTGTCGATGCTGTTAGCCTAAGTCTTGAATGTGAAATTAGACAAGGAATTACATTTTATTTCACATTATTGTAACTAAAGGAGTAATTGTGTTAGCTAACAAATGATAAAAGGCAGAAAGACTTGTTAACAAAACATAAATCATTTTCTTTCATGAAACGTTGCATAGTTACATATAAAATACTTTACACAAAAATGTATGACTTAAGTTCATGTGAAAGAAAAAAAGTTACCGAATTCAGATTTCATCAATTATTTTACCAGTCTATGAAATCAATGTTTATCTATTAAATTTATTTGTTGTTTACCAATTAACATACGTTACAACTCTTCTTTATTCATTAATTTACAAGTAGTTTAGCATATTAAATTGTTTATTATTCTTTAAGCTTTCTTTTCTAACAATCGCTGTATTGTCTAAAAATGTAAAATATACTTACTACTTTCCTCCGTGATTAAGAGATTATTTGCATTGTCCATCTTGTTATGCAACTACAATTTCGATTTCTCTACAATATATTGATGCTTAGATTAGTAGAATTTCAGTTTATCATAAAAAATGAAGCGAAAATAGAATTGATATAATACAAATAACTCAGTTTGTTTTTTAAGTACAGTGCCTGAAGTATTCACTGCCCGGTTTGTGTAACCATATTTTAATACATGATGGATAGTGGCTAGCAGTAGAATCTAGGACGCGCGTTTCGTCCTATTTGGGACTCGTCAGCTGGATGTACCTGCATCCCAGAGTTGATCTTCACTCTGGGACTCAAACCCAGTATCATTCAATAGCAGACTGATCAATTGCAGTCTTAAACCTCAATGGGAAGATACAAGCCAAATAATACCACGCGAATTCATATTTTAATACAGTTGATAAAGTAATTTACAACTTCTTATAAAAAAATCCGTGATTCAAAAGTTGAAGAAAAGCAAATCAAAAATCACTAAACATATTCTTTCTAAACTGGGTTTAATCCATAAGATTAGCGAAATCTTAAAACTTTAATTTTCAACTTTTGACTAAGAAAAAAAGTGTTGATGAACTGAAAATTTACTAGAATGTCTTAAGTATAGAAAAAAGTTCATTGTGAATCAGAAATTCTCTATTATTATAAAGTAATCTGAAGTTGTTAACATTAATATTAATAACTGACCAATTGCGTTTACCTTTTATGTATATAGTTCAGTCTGGAACTAGTCGATGACAATAATTTCTGTTCACAGTGTCGATAACAGGTGAACTACACTGAAAGTTTATGATGTAGGAAATGTACTCGAAATTTTAAAAGAAATCATTCTTTCAGTTATTCTTGATTGATTCATCATGTACATGTTTCATATAACCAGATACATTAATCAATCTAAAAAGTAAAATAAAAAAGATTGATTCAACGAAGAGTTTTTGGAGACTCCAATAATTAATGGACGAGCCAATCAGATTGAAGATAACAGGGCTTGGATTTTGGTGCAAAATTCATTTATCCATTTAGCTAATTAGCACCTTGGCGTTATAGCTGATGTCAGTTCGTGATGCAGATATTGAATCTAGTTCCTAACCCTAACATTCAACTGTAAATCCTAATCCTAATTCTTCACATTTATATATAACAATCATCTAACCCTTGTATGTAGGTGGATACTCCAAAATCATTTTAACGTTGCTCAAAGGTCGTCCATAAATTATAGTCTCACCGTCTACTTATTTGAATTAGTATACATCGTTGAATAAACTAGAATGTTAGCTTAAATTAAGATTCCCAACTATAAACACTTTGATTTGTGAAGTTCTGGGTAGATGTTAGAAATCTTAAGAATAAGAAGAAAAGAAAACATAAGGTATAAATGAACAAAACTGAACATAACTGAGATCAATATGTATTTGTACATTGAACAACAGTAACGCAGAATAAAATAGGTGTCATGGTTATTAGTATTGATAATTGAGACAAAAGGGGTTATGCAAAGGTAATAAAATTTCCAAGTGATTTCATAATCATTCGGCATGATATGAGATAAAATTAAATAGAAATGTGTACATCAATAAAATTATGTAAGGGATATTAAAGGTAAAAAATTGGGGCGTTTGGAAAAAACTAATAAAGGTTATTTAAGAAAAACCAGCAATTATGGTAGAGACAAGTTAATCACAATTTCTTTCTATGTTCATAGGTCAGGTCAGAAACATTTGACAATTGTCTTTGGAAAACAGGGCAAATTGAAGTTATTTTATGCTGCAAACCTTGTTATTTTACTCTGTTTAAACATAAACGTTTATTTTTAAGTTATATAATTACTTTACTAAATTAGGCAGTTTGCAGATTATCTGGATGCTTTAGGTCCGACATGTTGGAGTAAACACCCACTTTATCTTAATATTAGTTGTAGAAATTTCGAAATCCCGTAGACAGAAGACGAAAAGAACGATTGTTCAGATTGTTATAGACAGGTGTTTAGTTGTGCAATTGATTTAGTTACCTTAATTTGACCACCGATGTATGTTGATTCCTGTGATTCAGAGGCGAAAAAAAACTTCCTAGTCGTTATCCGTATGGTAAACCTTGTTATTACGAATATGTAAGCTAATAAACAAACTATGATGATGGTAACTTACCACCTATATGCTTCATTTATTGATAATGATTGAAACTGATAGTGTGTAATGGTCAAAAATACTATCAAATGTTTGAATTCATTTGAAGTGAGAATAATTTGATATCTACAAATCCTTGGTTGGAGATTTAGTGTTTCAAATACACTTACACTGCCACGAACAATTAGATCCCGTTCAGTGATTCAGAGGTTAACACGCGGGACCGAATTTCAAATTATGATTTTTGAGTGCAGCTTCAACTGACTCATGATTTCTATCTGTGACATAATTATTAGTTATAAATAGTTTTTTTTATATAATACTTTTAAGCATAATTGCAAACATACTTGCAACGTTTGACCTAGAAATTGATTGTATACTGTTAAAAGTTATTTCATATACTATTCATTTTTGGTTAGAATATTCATTTGATGACTATCCTCATAATTTAAAATACATTGGTGATAGATATGACAAATGGGATCTATCTATTAACGAATCGTTTACAACTTTTAATAAGGTTGATTTTAAAATAAATTTAAACAAATTGGTCACAAAAAGAAGTTAGTCAAATCAATAACGAACTTGACATAGTGATATTTTTAGTAGATACTATAGATATCCAAAGAGGAGAATCAGATATACATGAAAAAAGTTTTCATTTTCATGACCGTTAACTATCTCTGAACAAGTGATACAAAATTATTGCTGAACAACAAGTTGAAGAGATTTTTAAGTTTCATTAATAATAAAATTATATTTAATTGTAAAAGGTAGAAAGCGTTGTTACCGACTAAATTTCATAGGATGTAATTTTTTGAAACTGAAATACAGCAAGGATATAGATACACTTTATTTTATATAAATCACATTTATCCGCTTGATTCAATGGAATGTTTAATAGAATAGATCATTTGTTGAATAACATTCATTACTTTGAGGAAAAAATTAGGTAGTTCCTTCTTTCAATTTATAACAAGTTCATAAATGAAAATATGTTGAAAATATCTAGTTGGCTTGTGATAGTCAGTCTAACTAACATCATTTTTAGTGTAGAACATTGAGGCGCCGATTTGAATTTACGGAATAAAACAGTTTGCTGTTTTCATCTGAAAATTCCTAGACTACATTACAATACCTGATGTATTGAAGTTTCACTATAATCATTTAATGTCCACTGGATGGACAAATATATGTTTATGTGGATGATCATGTAGACATTTGTACATATTTGAAAAAATACAAATATAATGAACGTTTATTATTTTATTATCTTTCTTCTAACACTCTTTATTCAGTCTTTATACAATAAGTATAAATACGGAGTCAATTAGCTCACATTTAACATCTTACTGTAAAAACGTTCGAACTGGACAAGACTAAACAATGAAGTATCAAGAGATTATTCAATATACATCAATTCACAGTAATTCATGTATAGCCATGTTAACATTTTTATTCGCCCACAAATAAAAAATTGATTAAACCTGTTACACACTATGATTTTCATCTAAATCACACATATTTCCTAATAAACATTGAAATTCAGCAGAAAATAGATATTTTTTACAGCCAATAAAACATTTTTTTATTGGTCCAACTTCTACATTTGCTTTAATGAAAATAAACTATCACTAAGGGAATAGCTTGGATTTGATTGCAAACACTTATTTTCAGTTGAATTATTTTGTCAACATTAATAATAACATGTTAATTCTACTGTTACTAGTCAACAGTGTCCACATAGTTCCTATCAATAGAATTTCCGTTGATTTATAATAAATATTTCATTCAAACAATTACAAACTATTCAGTGATAATAATTGCGCAGATTCAATAAACTGGAAAATCAACAAACATGAATCACATACTGCCCAATTAATTGAATATCACGAAATCAGTGAAATAAATGACAATAGAAAAAGCTGATGAAACAAAACGGACAGAAGGTTATTATGTGGAATAGAGAAAAACTCAACTAAAACTAGAATGAATTATTTTAAGAAGAAAGACTTGTAATATAATTTGATTATGAATAGAAAATCGAAGAATAAATATAGTTTTTATGGTATCCCAACGTGTGGAATAGTGATATTTCTGACATTACATGAATTAATGTAAACCACTTGTTTCGAGTAAACAAATAACCGAAATTAATTTTATACAAGTTTAAATAGTACGAATTTGAATAATAATATTGAAACGAGTCAATTTCATGTCGGTTATTTATTTACTCTGAAGAAATGTTTTACATACAATCTTCCTACTCATTGAGATATAACAACAAATATATTTGTTGTTAACTTTCTATCAAACGCAAAATTTATTTAACGCTATCAAGTCCAACCATGGTATCGATATCTAGACACTCGAATGGTTTGTACGCAATCATTTTCGTATTGTGTTTTTCAATATCGACTGATTCAGTGGAGTGTGTGTATCCAAATATGTGATTTAAGAGTGTTGATCATATTCATATATAAGTAAATGTTCTCATGAATAGTAAACAAACTTTGTTTCAGTATTAACGAAGTGTCAATTTCCATAAGTAAACAAAATTTGGTAAATATTCGTGATAGAGTAGAACTCTGATTTGTAGTAGAACATGACGTCTTGTAATAAGTCTTATTCAGATATAACATGTAAATACGTAGTATCGTTGAGTGAATAACTACTGTTATGTTAACAATACACGAGATCTAAAAAATAGTAATAATGTTCCAAGAAATGGGTAACATGGTTTGAGAACAAAAATCGTTAAATTCATTTATAATCAGACTGCTGTGAATGTTTGTGTTACCATGAGATTTTGAAACGTTTCTACAAAACGAACGTACTGTCATTAGACTTGAATTCCGACGACATTATAAAGAAACCAAAATTAGGTTATATAAGAAAACTGTAATCGTGATCATTGAGCAGAAAATAAAAGAATTCCGAAACACTTTATCACGAAGCGCTTAACATTATAATCGGAATCTGATAGTGTGAATTTTTCAGTCTCTTCAATTTCATGACGAAGAATAATGTTAATGCAGTGCTATAAAAAATGTTTGTGACTCATCATCAAAGGGACTGATTCCATATGCTACACATTTTCAGCAAAATAGATAACGTTCTTAACTAAGATGAATCTCTGATGATGAACTTATCATTACTTTTCTACATTTATTTTATATAAATTTTTACTATTGCTAACATAGATTGAATGATAAATGAATATTTAAGTCATGAACAAGTATATGAATTATAGTTAGTTTGTAAGTTGTTCAACAATCAGCATCTAACACTTAACGTCCAGTCAAACCAATGTATTATCTGCTTAGACTTTATTCAGTTTAAATCAAAGCTATGAAATATATTACGTAATCTTTGTTGTTATTATTATCATTACAATTATTATTGTTACTATTTACTCAAAAAATGAAATTCAAGTATATTCTAATTATTCAAGAACAGTACTTTGTTTCTTAATGGGTATCATTGCCAAGGTTTGACTTGATAGTTTCGAATAAACTGAGCATTGAGTAGATTGTTATAAATAAATTAATATATTTGTAATATTTGAATGAGTAGAAAACATTAGATTTTCTGACGTTTTGTGACTCAGTGTAAACCATTTCTTCAGAGAATAAATAACCAAATCAAAATTAATCGGTTTTCAGTTTCCTTGTAGTTAATATATGATTAATAAATTCTTGATTAGATCTCATTAAATGGCAATAATTTCCTACATCCAATGAAGTTTTATCTCGATACATTTTAGTCGTTAATTTGTTATTTACATTGTGGAATATTATAAATAATCAGAAAGGAAGAATCATAGACTTCTGGATATATATATATATATATATATATATATATATATATATATATATATATATATATACCACAATTGATTGGTCACTGGGTGGTGACCAATGTCATGTGTGTCAAGTCCTTATTTAGTGCAGATCGAATGCTGTCGACCATGCTGCAATGTGGCTACCAATCTAGGATCGAATCCGCCAGGGAGCAACAGTTCGCTCGGGATTACAGGTACACCTTGCTGACGAGTGCCAAGTAGCACGAAACCCGGGTCCAGGGTTTCCTGTCGACTACCTCCAACCACCATCTAATCTCTCTCTCTCTCTCTCTCTCTCTATATATATATATATATATATATATATATATATATATATATATATATATATATATATATAGTGTATGAGCAGGAGAAATTTGGTAATTATGTGATTTCATTTTATCTTTCATCATTTAGCACATGATTCCAATAATGAACAAAAAAACAAACAAATAATGAATTACCTCTTTCATCTATTTATTAAATGAATGTCTTTTTTCTGTGATCTTTTTTAAAAAAAAAACAACTAATTACATTTTGTTTTGTCTTCGTCATCATCATCCTTCTCCTACTCCTCCTCATTATCATCATTATAGTTAACAATAACAACGACAAATAAATCATTCCAAAGTAGAATTTTCAAATTAAAATCTTGTTTCGATAAGAGTTTCAGTGATTCTTTGGGTTGTAAAAAAAATGAAAAAAAAATTAGTGAAAGATAATTAATCAGTGATTTCAATGTTATTCAGTGTTTATTGTTCAGTATGATAATAATAATTTACTGATTATCGTCCCACTCATAATTATTGTAAATACAATTATAATTATTACTATTTTATTTGATATAAATAAATTATAGATAAGAATTTTTTAGAAAAATAAAATTACCCAACAGAAAGATTTTGGAAAAAGCAAAACAAGTTGTATTTATCTCACAATAATGATGATTAATAATAAGATAGGTAACTTATAAATTGTATAATGACTACATTTAGAAAACCATCAAAAGCAACCAAGAAGTATTGAATAGTTATTTGATAAAATATAACACAAGTGTTATCAGTAGTTATGTAATATATAATGAATGAATAAAAGTTGGAAATATCAATCATTCTATTCTAACTTATTGATCTAAAAATAATGTGATCGTTATGGTGGCATGTAGTTTATGGATGATACATTTTGAGTGCGGTTTTACATAAACAATCTAGTTGAATGCAAATCATGAAATATGTATATAATTATATACTGGAATTCTCTCATACACTCAAGGAAGCATGTTTAGTTTTATTTTATGATATTCACATAGTTCTAGACGAATCACGCTATAGTTTGTCTTGTTAATATATTAATTGAATTAGAAAAATCACTTTGAATGAATGAATTAACACGTCAGTTGTCTATTTTCCTAGAGAAGAGTTTTTATCTTATAAAATTGTTTAATAAGGTGATTAAAATCAATAGTATTAAGTAATAATCTTGGTCCATCTACTATTGATTTAAATAATATTTACACTTAATGAAGCAACATAATTACTACTTTGTAAAAGGAATAAGTTTCTAAACAAAATTATTGATATGTAAAAGTGTGTGTGCAATCAGGTAAACATTTGTTTGTAATGTATTTGGGATTCCCGGTCCCGTAAAATACAAAAAAAATAATAATTATTATTTTCCATATTGATTTGAATAAATGAATAAATAATAATTTTATAATGACTAGTAACTTGCTTTTAGTCTTTTGTTTCAAAGTTGTAATAATAATCTGTAAAATACTAAGTCAACTAAATTGGAAATGAGTTAATAACTCACCGGTAACACTAGATGAAGATTTTGTTTAAATAAAGGTTAAAATATATGGCGGAGTGTAGAGTATCGGAATCCAAATGAAAAACTGATGCTTGTCGAACCATAAAGTCTCTATTTTGAAACTCGATGAAATGACCGGTGTAAAATATTAAGAAATCATTGAAAATTATATCAGTAAAATATTTAGACTTTTGCATGTCAGTTTTCTATTAGATGTCAGTGAAGTTCTTTCTCTTAGCATAAAACGTTATATAAAATGATTAGGAAATTGTTATAAAGCCAAATTGTAAAATAAATGGTTCAAATAGATCTGTGAACGTGTATTAGAGAAAGTAATTCAAATGGTTTAGTAGAAAAGGATATTGGTAACTCAAATTAAACAGGAACAGCGGGTTCAGTTAGATTATTCACAGACATCTTTGAAGATGATGGTCTAGGTTTAGCCACTAAATTCAGTGAGATATTAGACTGGGACTGGACGTAGATCCATCCGACTTGTCTGGATTGATGATAGTTCAAGTTTATAAGGAAGGCCAGAAATCCACTTGTGACAACCACGGAGATATATATATAACAAGATTTTCTATCCGTCTACAGTAGGTATGTTCACTTACCATTGAAATATTCCAAGTGAAGTCAGTCAGTCGTTTATATTCAACAAGGAACCTGACATATGTGCATCAGTTTAAGTTGCCACTACCATGGTAACGCAGCGAGATGAAATTATTACGACAAACCACACTACTTTTCTTGTTTGAGAATACACAAGACGATGGAAAGTTATGAGATGATCACTACAGTTGGTTGGGAGTTTATCGAAAGCAAATAGATGTTGTTGTAAAATTGTAGCCTTTTAAAATACTTCGTAGGTAGTAAGGACGTTAGTAATAATGTATAACTAGTTAAAAGACGTGGAACTTTGATTTGGAAAGCAATCTGAAGAGAATATTATTGAGACAACTCATCGGTATTATTCATTTGATGTTGTTTAATTGTATCTTCCCATTGTTATTTAGAACTGCAATTGATCTTTCTCTTGTTGGGATATATGCATCCTTTGTGAACTGCCTCGATATTACCTTTATTCACAAGCTTTATAAGAAAAGATGGATAGTGGCTAGCAGTGGAATCCAGAATGTGCGTTTCCCCCTATTTGGGACTTGTCAGCTGCATGTACCTGCATCTCAGAGTTGATATTCACGCTGGGACTCGAACCCGGTAACGTTCGCTTCAAGCTCCATCGCTTTATCCACTTAGATACTGAGTCCTGACAGTCACCTGCTTGTACAATGGGGCGAAGTTTTAATTCACTTGGTGTTGTTTACTTGTATCTCCTCATTGTTATTTAGGACTGCAATTGATCAGTCTCTTGTTATCATTAATTATGAAATGCAGGTACATCTATCTGACGAGTCCCAAATGGGATGAAACGCGCATCCTGGATTCCACTACTAGCCACTATTCATCTTTACTTTTAACTCATCAGTAAATTTAAATAAAAATGTACTTCTATTAGTACCGATATGAAACACAAGTGAGATTCTGAAGAATAAACCATGATAAAAATTATTCATAGATTACTATTTGTTTATCTCGTCGAATCTAAGTCTTTCTGTATTAATTTATTTTAATTGATAAGGAAACTAACAAAAAAGAAACTGTACATTCTAGGGATCCTAATAAAGAGTGGAATAATTTTCAGAGTGTATCTGAATTTCCGATATCATACTTTACTAATTTAGTATGTTTGAATATCCCACTGAACTCTCACAGAATTCGGTGTTGTTGATACCACACAAAACTATTTTTCTTTTGTATCCATTTTAGAAAGCAGTACACTAATGCGTATTAAAATCTATTCGAATAGTGATAAAACAACATAAGAATTAAAAGATGAGGAATCTATTTTATGTTGTTATTAAATTCTGTAAAATAAACCAGGATGAAAAAAACGTTGGTTATAAACCGATGTCAAACTATTGTTTAAATTATTGTAAATATTTTGTTTATTTTCATTTCAATTCAATCTATGAAAGAAAATAAACAAATTTATTTCAGTATATTTAGGTAGAAAGAATATGCAAATTGACAGAGTCTATTTAACAAGAAAGGATGATTAAAAATATCGGTATTGTGAATATTCATTTAAAGCATTGGAAAAATAATCATAACATTTTGATGTGATCATATTTTCCATCGGTTAAACAATTTTCGCTTGAATGCTTTAAACTCAATCACAGAATTCATAAAAAAAACAATGGTTTAACTAACTTCAGTCATGATGAATGTATTTTCATATAATAACTCGAAATCAAATTGATATTCATAGAGAATCGGAAAACATCTAATTGGTTGAATCGCTCACTGCTCCATACTGGATCAAACAGAAGAAGATGCGCACTGCTGAGGAGTCCCACAATAGGACGAAATGGACATCCAGTGCTTTCAGGTTTTCCATGGTGGTCTAGTTACAATTGACTCATGATCTCAACTATTGAAATTACTACAATCTCCACGAAATCCCTTCTGATACAAGTTATTTATTTATCGTTGTAACCAAGTTCTATTTAAGTCATAGAATTAAAATCTAGTATTGTCCATTCTCCAAATAATCCAAGTTCAATCATAGTACAACAACATTCTAATTGCCGAGTATGTAACTGCCTTTACCGAATTTATTGATTACAAATAATAATTACAGTTATTTCATTTGGAGTTTGATAACTTCATGATATTCTACATATCAAGTTAGTTTCAGTTTTTAATTTTGACTTTTGTTTGAATGATACCATTTTTCCTAAGCGACTTCAAAGTTTCTGGTTTGATAACATTTGGAGTCACAGTTACATATTATTGAAGAGTTCTAGATCAAGATCTTAAAAAAACTCTCTTAATGCTCTTAAATCTATCAATTCACTCTTCAGTAGGATTGAAGGTAACGTCAGTTATATATATGCGTATGTACATATATTTGGTGAGAAAAAGTATCGCCTAAAACATGTCTAGAGATTACAGAAAAAAATCCAGCGATGAAATCCTAACAGAAAGTATTTTCAAATAAGATGAAATTAACGCTTCGGAAAGTCAGACGATTTCTAAAAAGCAAACACTTTTATTATGGAACAAATTTGTGAATTGACATCGTTGGACATCTTAGATTGTTTTAATTATGCTTCATAAAGTGTGTTGTTTATTAAATTCATTAAAGCTAGTTATCGCAGTTATGAAGATCTGCGGCTCAGGTAGATGCTTCTGGTTGCTTTGCCTTTTCGGATGCAGATGGCTTTATTTCAGAGCTCTAATTGTCTTTCTGGACAACAACGTATACTAACATATATTTTAGATAAGTGTTTTCTTAGAGGGTCAGTTTATTATCTATGAACTCTGGATTTTAAATTCTTCTTATTCGCTTTCAACTAACAGGAATCCAACTGTTAAAACTTGTTCATTCCACTAGGATTTCCTGTTGATAGATCTTCTTAGAGTTCCGTTGTGCCACCCTGTCATGTTGATATTAAGAAACTGAGTGCTTTATTTGCCTACAATCTCAGCTGTGAGATTTTTTATCGCGTGGCAGTTACCAAATGTCTTTAGAAGAAAATTCAAATCATATTTATTCTCAAACGATAAAAACATCACACATGTAACTTTTATACAAGTTAAATTTATCAATAGTCGTTTTAACATGATTGTTTACCATTCTATGATCCTCCTTATTATAGTTCATCTCAGTCTCAAAATTTCTTATTTTCACGTCGAGCCTTCCCATCTCGATAATAATTTCCTTATCTACCTTCATGAATAATATTCAAGTTCTTAAACAAGGAAATTATCATTATTTTCTATAATAAAAATAACGTTTTTATGCCTCTGTTCATTCTACTTCACTGTTACCATGATTAGTGGAATTTTATTCTAAAAAGATTCAGTATACATTTGTAATTGCACAGCTTTGAAAATAAACTCAACGAAACAAATCTTATTCAATGTTTGGATTTAATTTCCATGTTATAATTGAATTAACAAACGATTTTTATCATGTTTTAGATGACAATTGGATATTTTAGGTGTTCTATGGAATTCCATTCAATGATGAACATCCAGTCAGCATGAATGAATTATTTTACTAAATGTAAACTTATTACTACAGGGTAACTTGTTTGAGCATCTGGGATACCTGTTCCTACCATCTAGATATTTCAACAAGTTATCTAATTATTTTTTTGTTTTAATACATCATTATGTCTATTAATCGCATAAACTATTCAGATGCGTCTCTGAAAAGTATACAACCTTTCGTTGTACAGGTTACAAAAGACCCGATCGGAAATATTGTGATTGCTGGCAATATGCAGCAAAAAAATGTACATTACTTAGATATCGATTGACTAGACTGCTAACTTCTAACTGACGATCACTCATTATTGTTAGGATTAATCAAGAAATAAGAAAAGGAAACTTGTTGAAGTACTTTGAGCTGAGAATTCTATATTTTACTAGAAATATAATGTTGAATAAAGCTAATAATAATAATAAATTATTTTTTTCAGACAGAAGTTATTATGTCAGCCGATTATTAGTTAAGATAAATCACTCATGAGTTTGTCGTAGCTTTATTTTCATGGATTACACAAATAAGAAACACTTCCAAGTGATAAGTATAGTGAAGTATTAAAATAATAATTATAAAACTTTGATGGAGGTCCATGTGATTTTCACAATAATAAAACTTTATACAATTCAAATGATCATGAGGATCCAAAATAGTCATTACTCATCGTAATACTCACTCAATCATTAAATCAGGAGTACGTCAGTGAAGTTTTAATTTTATTTGATAGTTATCATGACATAAACATTGAATTAAAAGATCTCAAGTTGAGAGAAAACACTTATCTTCCTAGTCAGATATTTGATAAATTATGATAACAATGAGTTGTATTAGATTTGGTAACATTCAAGTAACCTCGAATCTTAAAAGGTGGGATCGTGGGTGCACATTGCTGAATGGTTCCACAACAGGACGAAACGGCCATCCAGTGCTTCAATATTTATCAGGCTAAATCTAAACATTTATATTGAATCTATACAGGATCTAGAGTAACTAATTTATAAGTTAAACCTATAAGTGTTGTAATGGGTGACTGCAGGTTATGAAGCAGCGTATTATCGATCGATTTGGTGTGAGGTAAACATGTGAGGACGACCTAGAGTCCCGATTGGCCCTGCTACGCTGTCTTGCCCAGCCAGTTGAGTCCAGAACGCAAGTCACAGCCTCTGAGATATGAATCATTATATTTCTGTTTATCTCTGTTTATATACTAACCAAGCAGATCACATCGTACCATAAAAATAGGAAACAACATTTACACAATATTAAACAAGTGAAGAAAGTATCGACAAATAGGGAATTTACATTTAGCGTCCAAGGACAACATTAGACTTAACATGATAACTATTAGTATATTTTTCTGCACATCCTAACACCTCCCCCTCTTTTTTGAGGATCCGGAGTTGATATCCGGATTTTAAAATTTTCTGCGTCCGTCCTCTCCCGCGAAATAATGTTGGGTCCTCATATACCCAAGTAACAGTTCATCTGATTCTATTTAAAGCATATTTCGCGCATTGAGTAGAGGGTTCACTAGAACTGACTAGATGATGAGGATTAGCAACACCAGACATGAGGTCATTAAGGTTTTATTCTTGTGAAACATATTCATCAGACTTCAAAATTCCATCAGTGGATAATAGGTCACTAAAATAAACAGCATCTTCGAAATTTGTATTAGATTCCTGACCATTATTTGATGCATGGGACACATTTTCTGGCACGAGGAGTTCTTCTTGTGAGCTGTATACCTCACATGTTTCGAGCACAGTGGGATTTGAACCCACGGCAGGGCATGCTTCTGACTTGGACATTTTCGAATCGCTGGACGGATCATGAGCGACTGCCTCGTTTGCATTACTGCTCGTTAGGGATTCATAGAGGCTTTTGTTTTCGTATTCATACGTCCTGCAGTCATTTTCGAGTTCAGTATACAAGTGAGAAATTAATTCATCAATTTCCTTCACATCTCCGAAACATGGGAGATCTAGCAGTCGCGTGCGTAAATTGTCCAAAACATTCAACTGGCACTGTCTGAAACGCTGCTGCTGGCGATCAAGTAGTAGCTGCAATTGATCGGGAAGTATAGTCATTTTCTGAGGTAGCAGGGTAATGAGAAATACTGTGAGCAATTAATAACCAATGGCTTCCAAGATCACCGATAATAAATTCGGACGCTGATTGGTCAAAATAATTAGGCTGAATCTCGTCCAATTAGAGGGTTCAAAATTTTCTCTACCCCGTCGCCAATTGTTGTAATGTGTGAGACTGCAGGTTATGAAGCAGCGTATTATCGATCGATTTGGTGTGACGTAAACACATAAGGACGACCTAGAATCCCGCCGGATGCACTATGTGCTAATTGATGAGTTGAATATATTTTCGGTCTCCCAATTTTCTCCCACGTTTTCCTGCTTATAGGCGTTATGTCAGAGGCTGTATCTAACTGTAAGCGGGCATCATACCCATTAATCTTGAGAGACACATACTTTCTACGGTCATGGGAGCCATGATATATTGTACAATTCAGATTTAGTAAATGGTTTGGGATTCATTGTATTAAGAATTCTTCTTTATGTTTAAATTGTAGTTGTACTTTTAAATTATCAAAGTCAATAACGATGAAATGGCCTTGAGTAGATATGCAGTGCCGGTTACTAAGTTAAGCCAATATAACTTATTCTAGCTTCTGGAAAAGCCAATAAATCCATTCTTCTTGAGTCATGTTTTGACCTTGTTAATTATTCACTTATCAACCTTAACTGCTTTTATATGAGCGTATGTGTGTGTACATCTTATCCTATTCATCACATCTCTGTAGTTTATTTTAATGTGAATGTGGACTTGGCTCACACGCCTTTACCACTGCGCGTCATTTTATTTCGCTTTGCTATCTTCTCTTCTTTCCGCTTAGTTTCTCTGAATGCTTGCTCAGATCAATGTGTACAAAATAAACGTATTCAAAGCTTCATTCTCGTATTTGACTTATTTAATTCTGTTATTGACTAACACAGATCAAGTCGATAATTATATACGAGGATTGACGATATATATATATATATATATATATATATATATATATATTTCGACAGCAATCAAACATACAATATAACTAGAGTGAAATCCCGGGCCACCAAAGGTAAACAATAGAATAATAAAACGAAATACAAATAATGAGGAAATAATTGAATGATTGTTAAGAGGGATTAAATTAGAATGAGTATTGAAAATAATGTTAAACGTAAGTTGAAATTTGAAAATCCTTGACATATTTGTAATGTTTACATAGAAATAATGGTTCAATAATAATAAGATTATAATCACAAATTTAAATTAATAATCTATGCTATTAATAGTTGATAATCATATTAACTATAAAGACTGAAGATATAAATGAATGAACAGAGTAAAACAATAGAAAGGACAATAAACCGAAAATATAACTCTTCTTTTGGTACCATTTTCATCATTTAAAAATTGATAAGTATATCATAAAGAAACTCCATTGATATACACTAAGGAATAGTTTTGCTTTAACGCAACAACAGATACAGGAGAAAACTACCAGTGTAGCAGCAGCAGGTCTCAATATACACAAGATTCTTCGATACAACACAGTATGCACCAATCCAATCACAATTGACAGAGAAGATTCGGAAGATGTAAAAACCTTTACATATTCGAGCAGCATGATTGATGAACATTGTGGTTCTGATGCAGATGTGAAAGCGCGGATCGGTAAAGCAATAGCAGTATATTTACAACTGAAGGACATCTGGAGCTCAAAACAACTATCAATCAACACCAAGGTCAGGATTTTCAATACAAATGTCAAGACAGTTCTACTGTATGTGGCGGAAACCTGGAGAACTACGAAAGCCATCATCCAGAAGATTCAGGTGTTTATTAACAGTTGTCTACACAAAATATTTCGGATCCATTGACCAGACACTATTAGCAACAACCTACTGTGAGAGAGAACAAACCAGATCCCAGCGGAGGAAGAAATCAGGAAGAAGCGCTGGAAGTAGATTGGACGCACATTGAGGAAAGCATCCAACTGCGTCACAAGAAAAGCCCTCACATGGAATCCTTAAGGCCATAGGAAAAGAGGAAGACCAATGAACACATTACACCGGGAAATGGAAATAGACATGAGAAAAATAAACAACAATTAGATTGAACTAGAAAGAAAAGCCCAGGACAGAGTGGGTTGGAGAATGCTGGTCGGTGGCCTATGCTCCATTAGGAGTAACAGGCGTTAGTAAGTAAATTGAGTAGTTTTGCTTTGAAAATGATTTTCAATATTAAATGTAAGTCATTGTGAACTTGAGCAAAACAATAAAAGAATAAAACATTATATGTAAAACATGAACAAGAAAGAAATGATTAGATAAAAATAAACAAAAAACTAGTTAAATTGTTCATTTGCATGACAAACTGTTATTAAATTAGTTCAAAAAAACAACGAAGAAAATTTACGTTCCATCTCTAGTGAAAATAAGTTAGTTTTATCTAAACTAAAAATCAGTTTACTACTATAAATGAGTTTATTCAAATTTTTTTTTGGAATTTTACAATTTACATTACAGACTGACATCATAATCAGATATCTACTGAATAACAAGAACTACAGTATAGCTCTTTCATTCTAGTATATAATACTTCTTAGTATTATATATATTCACGAACGCATATCATTACGAAATCGCTATTCAATGCTTCCTGGTTTTCATTGATTTTCTAACTAATGTCAATCTATAATGTTAATTGACTTATTTTATCTTACATCGTGAATGACAATTATTATTATTACTATTATTAC
This sequence comes from Schistosoma margrebowiei, assembly GCA_944470205.2. NCBI lineage: Eukaryota > Metazoa > Platyhelminthes > Trematoda > Strigeidida > Schistosomatidae > Schistosoma > Schistosoma margrebowiei. The sequence goes on along the minus strand of OX104026.1, from coordinate 19,197,747 downwards.
CATTACCATTATTGTTACTATTATGACGTTTATTATTATTATTATTATTAAAATCAGTGAAAGTTATTCTAAACTATGCAAAACTTGATATCGATCCGTATATAAAACACTGATTTGTCACAATAATAAAAAGCATCAAAATCAAATGTCAATTAAATAAAATCTATTTGAAAGTAAACATCAAATATCATTAATGATAGTTATGGTTTCATTGACATAATATTAAAATGAGATGCTTGATTTATTTATTTTGTTTCAGTCTTATGTTAAGCATAAATAAAATGATATATGTTTAATTAATACACTTATAGATTAGTTATTACCTTGGCATAAATTGTAATTGGTTAATTTCATTGATTCTATATTAGTTATTTTGAAACAACTTAGAGAAATGAACTAATGTACATTTGTGTACGATCCCAAATCTATTGACAGAAAGTAGAACTTTAATGAAAATCTTATAAGCTGTATACACTCAGTGGTATATATATATATATATATATATATATATATATATATATATATATATATATATATATATATATATATATATATATATATAGCTTATAGTATGTAATCTTAAGTGGTATTCAACTAAATCAGATAAGTTTTTAAAATACTCTCAAGAAATAAGTTAATAAGTAAAAGCTGACTTGTGTTGAATTCTTGAATAATATACAAATACATTTCAGGTCAAATTGATAAGTGGGTAGATGAAAACTAAATATATAGATAACTAGTAAGTATCTTAACAATGTTTAAGTTTATTAAGATAGAATTTAGGTTGATAGTAAATTAGAATGCAAAATTGTGACTAAGATTAGTGATTTTCATGAAAACTATATCCATATATATTAACGAGATAAATGTTTGCAAGGGGAATTAGCGTTCTAGGTCGATTAGTTTTATGTGGATACACAGATTGAGGGGAGTGTGTTATTTAATGACGGTAACTTTAGATAACTAAGAAAATATCAGTAATAAATTTACCGTTATTTTTTCGACGATTATAGAAATCAAAGTTTACATCATGAAATAATTTTAGTTAGATAACTGTTGAAAACCAAGAAACTACCGTCTCGTCCTGACAACTTACTCCTCATCAGTATGAATCCATAATCTCGAAAGGGGTCCAACTTAAGACCTTTATTTTTCGATGCAAACACTTAGCCTTTAAACTACTGAGCCGAGATTAAATAGTTAATATGTCCAATTTAAAAACTTGAACGTCCTGGGTTTGATCCCGAGTGAGTTTGAGGATGAGCACTTTCTTAGAGTTCAACATTAAGACTAATAAGATCCTCCTATTTTCAATGGTTATTTAACTACAATCAATCTGTGATGAAATTTTTGAAAGTTATCAGTATCAACAAATCTCCATAACTATGGACATTTCAGTTTCATGATATAGTAAACAGGGAATCTAGATTTTATTGGTATTTATATATTGTAAACCATCTGAATTAAAATTTCTTGGTGAAAACTGAATTTTTGATAAATATCGTTTTTTACTTTTCCATATAGTGCCAGTAAGTCAGTCAGCTACAACGTAGAACCTGTCACATTTATGCATCGATTTAAGTCTTCATAACTCATAAGCACAACAAGATGAACACGGATGTCATAGAAGTAGTTACTTTAATGATAGTAATATATAAAAGAAAGATTATGTACATGGATATGGTACAGGAAGAAAGAATTAGTTCGTAGAAAGAAAGATATGAGGCGATTTTATTCTCATAGTTTAAGGGAAGACAGAGAGTGTATACACTTACACAATTGTGATCGATTCTAAGCCATGTCACCCGGAGTCCTCAACCATTGGCTACGACAGTATCATTGGATGCAAACGATTTTACTACTAATTTTTATTTAACAGAATGTCTGAGCAATTATAATTGTTATGCCGATTTATCTTTTTTTCGCTTAACCAGAACTTATACATAATAATGTCGAGGTAGATTAATATCTACTTTTTAGAGTATTATTTAAGGGTAAAAAGACAAACTGAATAGAAATTCTAGAATGATTCCTTACACAAAGATGTTTATTAAAAATTTATGAGATGATGAGATATATATAAATACTGTGATTTGATTTAATTACCATAGTTACTACATTAAATTAAGTTTTTTTAGTTGCTAGGTGTAAAATTTACCTGATACTAATTGATTTTAAAGGTCAAATGTGTAATTATCAGAGATGATTCCAATTAGTTTATGGTTTCCAATCAAATACAAAACGTTTTTCAAAGGAAATAGTTTGTTTATAATTGAATCTCTTGTCAGGAAAGAAGAAAAATACGTGAAATCAAATTAAATATCTTTTCTACAAAAATAATTATTTCATAGTTCTAATTTATAAAATGTATTTGAATATTTTTTTCTGTCTCCTACAATTTTATATTGAAACTTAATAGAAGTGAACTCAACATAATGTGATATTCCTCATTTCATAAGTTGCCATGACAAAACTTAGAAAACTTCCTTCATCGTTTACTTATAGTAATTAGATGATAATGCATCTAAATGAACAATGGTTGTTCAATTTAGTTTATGAATAAACTTTACTAAGCATATTCTTATTCTAGCGTCAAAAATTTTTCCAACCTAATCAAACGCCTAAAAATCGATAATGTACGGTATTTCCAAAATAAAAGATTAATTATTTATTCATTTCCTTTCTGTAACCCATTGTGAATATATTTTGTACATTATTTATAACATTAATTGTATTAGAGTTATTTAAAGCAATTATATTACTTTTGATATAGTTCTCCAATTTAAGGTTTAAGAAAGACTCGTTTATCACTGCAAACAGTTTTTAGCTGAATACTTGATAAATATTATCAGAATTTTCAAAAAGCAACTGGTCAATTTACTATGTTTGCTAGTAATAGTATTCTAAAAATTTACTTTTGGACTTTCATAGAACTATAGGTTAATTAGATTTGAAAACGTTTATTTAAGGCATTAGATGAGAAAAACAAATAATTCAAATATTTCCGAAAGAATGACCCAAAATTTAATTTTTGATTTTATAATTCATATTCAAATCATTGTTGTAGAACTGATTGAATGTTTATGTTACAGAGAAAGGGTATAATTATGTCTTTTCCTAGTTTTTAACTTTTTACTCATAACTGATTTATAATAAATGATCCTAATTATATAATATTGAGTTAGTTCACGTTGATTAATATTTTCTTTATTAATTGGTATTAATTGAGGCTACTCAAATTTTTGATAAAACATGACCATAATTGGCGCCATAACAAGGATGTTCTATTAAGAAATTTAAAACAATTAGTCCCTTTGATAAATTTCGATAATGTTATAAGAAGGCGAAGATTATCAGAACTATGTGATATATTAGCGCAAATGCATTTCGAACAATCTGATCACACATATACTTGTTAAGAGCATTTATACATAAAAACAAAAGGGTCAACTATACTGGAAACGGGGTAAGAGGAGATAAGGATAATGATAAGTAATAATAATAATAATAATAATAATAATAATAATAATAATAATAATAATAATAATAATAATGTGAACACAATTTGGAACCTAATCACTCTGGATAATAAGTCAATATTACCAGGGTAGGTTTAAGGTAAGAACAAACTGTTTTTGAACACACAAGGGGGGTTTGAATTTTCGTATGGCTAAGGCTTCAATAAACCTTAGTATACGTCATTAAAGAGGAACAATATATATATATGTAGAACAAAAGAGTTTACAAAATTTAAAATAAACACTAAGAAAATAAATTAATATCAAACTTTTTGGGATGGTAACAGGGATGCATATTATCAAGATTAGATGGTGGTTGGAGATAGTCGACAGGAAACCCTGGACTACCTCCAACCACCATCTAATTTTAATATATAGTGCAAGCAGTGTCGAGTCATCTAGACTGGTGGCCACATTGCAGCATGGTCTATAGCACTCGATCTGCACTAAATAAGGACTTGACACAAATGAAATTGGTCACCACGCGGTGGTCAATCAATTGTGATTACATGTCAGTCCTACAGGAGGTCGGTCGCGGCCTGGATAGTTCCGTGGTAACGTCTCTGACTGTGAAGCTGGGTGACACGAGATCGAATCCGTCAGGGAGCATCAGTTCCCTTGAGATTACAGGTACAGTGATCAATCAGTTGTAATGCATATTATCATAATAAAATAATGCCTTTTTTAGAGAGCTTCATATGCAAACTAGCATTCATAAAATTTGTTAATGTAAAAGATGAAAATAAAAACTTTGAATTCCCCCAGTTATAATTAATTAAAAACAGAGATAATGTAGAATGCAATTCATAATGAGTTAAAAACGTAATTGTTGCTTTTTTGTCTTGTCGTATTACCTTCCACTCCTAAAAACAGGTTCGACTCCTTAAATTCATCTAAAAACGTTGGCATAACTGTACACTACCATTTATTCTCGATCAAAGAATGAAAGAAAGAAAGACTTCATATGAAACATAAAGGAATAAAAAGACCTAAAGTAACTGAAAGAATTGAGTAATTTATATGATAACGATGATACAAATTCGATATTTTTGGGAAAAAGAACATTCACTGATATTTTGATTTCTGACATTCATCAGTATAGTTACATAAATAATTTAGTTGTTTTATAAATGTATTTTTGATCGATTTTCGATTACAAGTTAATTATTATCATTATTATTAGTGGCTTTATTCAATATTATATTTTTAGTACAATATAGAGTTCTCAGCACAAAGTATTTTACCGAGTTTCCTTTTCATATTTTTTGATTCAGCGTTGTGTCAAATATTGAGTGGTCGCCAGTTAGATTTTAGCAGTTCAGGACTCGACATCTGAATAATCTACATTCTTTTCGATGTATATTGCTAACAACCACTATGTCTCTGATTGTTCTCCTTTGTAACTTGTAAAGCGAAATGTCGTAAATGTTTGACAAACGCACCTGAATAGGCTATGCGACTAATAGGCATAATGATATGTTGAAACAAACAAGAAAACAGATAATTTGTTGAAATATCCAAATGACAGGAACAGGTAGCCCAGATATACATACAGGCAACCTAGAATTGGTTTGAGAAACAATGGGACAAGTCAAAATTAACCAAACAGTTTGAAAATGTAATTCTCTATTATTTAGTGGTGATTATCAGATTATTACGTCACCTGTTGCAGGGTGATTTCATAATATAATCATAGATTTTCAAGAACTATTTTACAATTATAGTCCTAAATTATGTATCGCCAATTAGTTCTAATAATAAAAAAATAATTTTTGTAAGACTCAAATGACATTTGTCCGAATTCAAATTTGTGTAGTCTATTTATTTTAAATTTAAAAATGATACTGTAATGAACACGAACACAAGTGGGGACAATCGAATGTATTCGACACGAAATTACAGAGCATCTCAATAAAATCTGAGAACCATATAGTAAATAGTTAATGTGCAAAATATCAATCCATCGTCTCAAATTTGACTGTTCCATTGTAAATATCAGTCCACTGTCTCAGATTTCAATGTTCATACATTTTCATACCAATTGCGTTTCGTTTCCGTTCCTTCCTTATCGATCTTTTACTGAAATACATTTTATGCCTGACCACCGTTATATACTACTTATATGGATATAAGTAACCCACACCACAATACTTTCATAGAATGTAAATATGTGATAATATAAATATCTAGATGATAATATCAAAATTTCGTTGCACATGTATATATTTATTATTTAATCTGTTTTTCATTTTTCATACGTTACCACCTTTTTTGGTTGTTTTTATTTTTTATAAAGTAACAATTTACTTTTTACCTTATAAATGTATTAATTTAGAATCAATGAATTATGGTTAGGAGTTGAACTCAAGAACCTTAGATACTAATGTTAGTGATCACCAGAAGATTTGAACTCTGTAATTTTGAAAATGGACACAATTAGCCTATAACTTGTGTTGATTTTTAAGAACATGTAGAAACATCTGATGGAATTCTAAACATCAATTAATCGTTTTTTCTTTTCGGAATAAAAACTCAATAGTTTTGTCTTAACATTCAATTCTTAATTTTTGCTAAATTCTTTTAATAATTTGAATAGATGAAAGGTTTTCTAGAATTTACTTTTATGTTTACATGCTCAATAATGATAAATAATAGAATGATCTATTATTTAAGCTAGAAAAAACAAAGGAGTCATATTTCTTAAGTAAATTAGTATTCATTATATCATTTGTTGAAGCAAAAAAAGCGATCACTCATGCATTTCGCTTATTGAGATACTAACATATAAAATCAATTTCATGGGCAGAACAAAAGACAGGTAATAAAAAGTTTAAAAAAATATGGATATGTTATATTTTAGCAAGAGCAACTAGGCAATTGGAGTTTTTAATTGGCGTACAATAAATTCTATTTACGTATGAAGGAGACTTTTCCTAATAAAACTCAGTAACTAGAAATTTGTTAAGACATGTAATGTCTATCATAAAGTAACACTTCAACGTTAATACTCCATTCGGTACAACTTTCTCTTTTACATAGACGATAAAAATTGAAAAGAAGCAACTTTATTTTCATAATAACATTAACATCATACAATACGTAACAAACTTAGTAAACTAGAAGCTATAACAAGCAATCAGATCACAGCAAAAGTTATTATAGAAATAGGTATTAAAGGAAAAACATTACCTAGTTTATCTGTAAAAGAAAGAATCAACATCTAATCACTAAAAATAGTTAATAAATAGTAACAAAAGGTAAAGAAAAAAAAATGTTATTTTAACTTATCAATTCTATATTTTTGATTTAAATGTCAGTAGTACATGAACTACTTATAGAATAACAAAATGATCATAAAACATGAAACAGATCATCGTAATCAGTTTTATTAATCAATTAGGAAATAAGTATTCTATTTATAGGTCAACATGAAGAAAAAAAATTAGAGAAAATGAAATTGAAGAAAAAAAATAAGTGATGCATAAATAAAATAAATAAGTGAAATAGTATAAATCAAATTTGTCCATTGAACAAATAAGTGTGTTGATTTAATTTTAATAATAAGAATAGAAGTTTAATCTATTCGAAAGCATGCATTTTGCAAGTCTCATAATTGTTCTATCATCTTTAAGTATGTGTGGCAGAAAAAGTAAATATCGTGCTCAACATAATAGACAGTTGTAAGTATTTAAAAACCAAAGAACTGAAAGTATAGATTTACATGAGAACATTCACTTTGAAGATATAATCATTGGATAGTGTATCTGTGGTGTGTGCAACATATATTGACATGAATAGTATATGATGCTAGTTGTGAACAGAAAGTCTGACAGTAGAGAAACAAGAGGATCGAACATTAAAGCATGGAAACAGAATGCAATTTGTATGAAAATGGAAGAACAATGAAGTCTGAGTCATTTTGAAATAATTGGTGGACATTTTGCAAATTACATATTTACTTTTTGATTGTTAGATTTTATTAACAAGTCCTGTAATCTTGTGTCAAATACATTCTATTGTCCCCACTGGTGTTCTTCTTCACTACATATCTACTATAGATAAGCAAAAGCTTGCTTTTAATAATTTAGTATTCTCTACATGCAGATAAACAATACATGGTTAGCTAATGTGCAACAGCGTATAATGCTGTCTTTCAACACATGGAGAAAATTGAAATAGGATTCACAATAAAATATGTAACAAAATAACGCCATAAGATGTATATAGCAAGAAGTTTATGGATTCAGTGAGAATAAATAAGGCAACATAGTATCAAGGAACTTAACTAAATAGTTAGATTATCCTCCTTATAAAGAGACAGGTTGCTATCACCACATTGTTGATCATTACTTCGTAATCAAATGTTACATAATGAGGTTAATAGTTTTATGATTTTTCGAGAAATATATACTGATCAACTTCGTCTTAATCACGGTAGTTCTAAGTGTCTAATTTGTCAAAACAGCAATGAAAAAGCAATAGCCAAAGTTTTGCCTGCATCCTGGAGAGACGCATGTATATCCAACTGTCGAGTCCCAAATAAGACGAAACGCTCGTCGTGGATTCTACTGCTAGCCACCACCCATCTTTGCTTATGATGCTTTATGTTTTATGTCACTCAGCTTCATATTCTTAAACGCTACCACTGACCTACTGTAAGGCTAGAAATATTTACAGTAAATTGATCGTTGAGTATTTATAAAAAATCAATAAATAAGAAATATGGTCTAACATATCTTTGTTTTACTCTACAAGCATAAGTTGAGCATATCACAGAATACTGTAGTATTTGTGCAGATTAACTTACTGTGGACATCGATAGAAATTAAATGTTTCAGTAAATAAAACAACTATTCTATGCAATTCATGTTTTGCATTATTAAAATTATTTATTGTAACTGCTAGTAAGAATCAAAGTTACATTGGTGTATTGAAGCATGGTGATTTAAATGTTTGTACAAATTAGTTTTAGGTTTTTTAAAGAAGGTTTATTTAAAATTCAATCAGTTCATATGAGAATTAATTTAGTTTTAAACTTGGTACTTTTTAATTTAACTCCGCCTGTAGCTCTTCTAGAGTTACTGCCGGTCCCAAGCTCGGGTAAAGGAGGAGGGTTGAGCATGGGGTTAGCGACCCAATCGCGTGGAAACTAACTCGCTAAAAAACGCTAACCAGAACTATTTAATTAGTTGTCTCAAATGAAATTGTACTGAACATATTAGAAAATAACGGATCATATCAATAATGTTTGTTCTAATTTGGTATTATAAATTTAAACCCTTCTGATTTGAACTAGTTCGACAGATTAAAAAAAAGAAAATAAACGTTTAGTATTCATAAACAGTAATATAAATTGTCGAAAATTTTCACTTAGAAATATCTTCATTATATTAAATAAAAAGTTTGTGAAAGATGTTGAATGACCTTTTGTAAAAAATATCAACTAATTTCAAATTTTTCAAACCTATCAGTAAGATTTTAAGACCATCTTATTCAAAAATAAATATTTATCAATACTACCAAATAAGTGCTGGAAGCTGATAAGACACACATTGAGGCAAGCTGTCACTTGGAATCCTCAAGGTCAAAGGAAAAGTGAAAGAACAAAGAACACATTACACCAAGAAAAAGAAACGGACATGAGAAGAATGAACAACAATTGGATAGAACTACGAAGGAAAGCCCAGAACAGAATGGTTTGGAGAATGCTGGTCGGTGGCTTATGCTCCATTGAGGGTTACATGCTTAAGTAAGTAAGTAAGCACCAAGTAAAATATTTTGATATTACGTTCATCAAAACTGCATTTGATTTGTAAGCAGTTTAAGTGACTATCTAATTAAATTACAATGTTGGCTGATTTTCTGTTAAATCTAAACTAAGTATAATTGCAATAAGTAACTAGTACACAAGATTGATTAACATTTATGGAGGTGACGTTCACATAAAAAAGAAATTTAATTAAATTCGTTTATTGAAGTACGTATGTTGCCTATCCTCGTATATAAACATCAACCTAACTCGCATTAGTGAATAACGGAATTAATTAAGTCAAATACAAGAATGGATCTCGAATATGTAAATTTTGTACAATCGTTGATTAGAACAAATAAACATGAAGACGTAGCAAAGAAATTGAAGAAGAGAGAGTGAAGCAAAACAAAACGACGTGCAGTGGAGAAAACATTTGAGCCAACTCAATTTAATTGAGCATGAATCAATATTGATAGTCACACAAAAATAAGTTACAGATGTGTGATGAATGAGATAAGAAGTGCACACACATATGCTCATATAAAAACAGTTAATAAATGAATAATTAACAAGGTCAAAACATGACTCAAGAAGAATGGATTTATTGGCCTTTCCAGAAGCTAGAATAAGTTATATGGGTTGAACATAGTAACCGACACTGCATAGTCCCCTTGTAGAAAATAGCACATTTAAAAATATCTGTTTTCGAAAATAACACTGAAGAGGTATGTGGATAGAGTTAACAAGTAGGGAAAAAATTTGTACAATACCTGATAAAATGTAGTGTCAAGTGAGGAGTGAGTGTATTATGCAGAAGTGTCATACTTATGTAAAAGAATACATGAATATCGTAAAAGCGCGGACAAAATGAAAGTGTTAGCATGCGTTATGAGTAAGTTAATAAACGTACAAAAACTGACTTGCATTTATTGACGACAAAATAATATGTTTGTATGAGCGATTCAAAAAGTAATAAATCGTTTACGGGTATGAGAGCAGAATAAATCGTGAAAATAAGTTTAGTAGAATATAACAAATTGATTTGTGATGTCGACAGAATACAGGCATAAATAATAGTGAAATATGAAGATGTTCTGATGAACCGTAGTAGAGTAAATAACGTCAATTAGTGATGAGTAAATTCGAATTTATTTACATAGAGTTCCCGTTGGTAGGATAAGAACAGTCAAGTCGTGAAATGATAACTACATCGATGGGTGATATTGGTTGCTGCACTGCAACTGATAATAACCATAAAATGCGAAGTCGGTGTATGTTGTCCTTCGTGTTATAACCAGATGAATGGAGTTAGAACACATCTGAACTTAAGTTATAAACACTAGTCAAATGAAAAATAAAAAATCTACGTGCAGTTAATTCTCTCACGTTTTGAAAGTTGGTTTTAAGAAAGCTTTGTAGAATCCAATAACAAAAAGTCAAATCAGTTGTGGATTGGTTTACAGTGGGACATTTCATGAGACTTTGCTGATGACGAATATAAGTAAAGTGAAAAGCAAAAGAAATTATTTGACTATCGATGTGAGTGAAAACAATTGTTATTCAATCAGGTGACAATAAAAAGGAAAAAGAGTTGAAGTATCAGACGAAGGCCTTGTTTTCTGTCGAAAGATGAAATTCCGCTCTATGTGTACAAAATTGGTTTAAGATCAATAATTTAATTTCGTACAATTTTATCTGACTGTAGAATATTCCTTTGCCAACAACAACTTCCGGTCAGGTTTTTGTAGATATTCACTAATTTAATATGAATTCATCTACTGACTTTTCTATCATATATCTCTACATCCCAATGCTATTAAACACATAATAAACTGAAATATCCAACTGTCTTAAATTAACATCTCGATTTCGTTAACTCAATAGAGTACTAAAATTTACTATATACCTTCAGATTACAGGCATTATTTGACTATGAGCAGAAATTATAACAGTGACGTACATAAATCTTTACAACCGAAATTCGACTATGTTATGAACAGTGATCACAATTCTAGTCTTCTTATATAACTAACTTTTGGTTTCTTTATGATGTCGTCGGAATTCAAGTCTAATGACAGTACGTTCGTTTTGTAGAAACGTTTCAAAATCTCATGGTAACACAAACATTCACAGCAGTCTGATTATAAATGAATTTAACGATTTTAGTTCTCAAACCATGTTACCCATTTCTTGGAACATTATTACTATTCTTTAGATCTCGTGTATTGTTTACATAACAGTAGTTATTCACTCAACGATACTACGTATTTACATGTTATATCTGAATAAGACTTATTACAAGACGTCATGTTCTACTACAAATCAGAGTTCTACTCTATCACGAATATTTACCAAATTTTGTTTACTTATGGAAATTGACACTTCGTTAATACTGAAACAAAGTTTGTTTACTATTCATGAGAACATTTACTTATATATGAATATGATCAGCACTCTTAAATCACATATTTGGATACACACACTCCACTGAATCAGTCGATATTAAAAAACACAATACGAAAATGATCGCGTACAAACCATTCGAGTGTCTAGGTATCGATACCATGGTTGGACTTGATAGTGTAAAATAAATTTTGCGTTTGATAGAAAGTTAACAACAAATATATTTGCTGTTATATCTCAATGAGTAGGGAGATTGTATGTAAACCACATCTTCAGAGTAAATAAATAACCGACATGAAATTGACTCCTTTCAATATTATTATTCAAATTCGTACTATTTAAAGTTGTATAAAATTAATTTCGGTTATTTGTTCACTCGAAACAAATGGTTTACATTAATTCATGAAATGTCAGAAATATCACTATTCCACACGTTGGGATACCATAAAAACTATATTTATTCTTCGATTTTCTATTCATAATCAAATTATATTACAAGTCTTTCTTCTTAAAATAATTCATTCTAGTTTTAGTTGAGTTTTTCTCTATTTCACATAATAACCTTCTGTCCGTTTTGTTTCATCAGCTTTTTCTATTGTCATTTATTTCACTGATTTCGTTATATCCAATTAATTGGGCAGTATTTGATTCATGTTTGTTGATTTTCCAGTTTATTGAATCTGCGCATTTATTATCATTGAATAGTTTGTAATTGTTTGAATGAGATATTTATTATAAATCAACGGAAATTCTATTGATAGGAACTATGTGGACACTGTTGACTAGTAACAGTAGAATTAACATGTTATTATTAATGTTGTCAAAATAATTCAACTGAAAATAAATTTTTACAATGAAACACCAAAATGTCGGGTGTCGGATAAATGTCATCGATGATAGTGAGTAACGATTGCACATTCTAATAATTCAATTAAGTTAAATATATAAATCATAGGTTGTCATATATTAAGTCCACTTTGTCTTTTGAAAGGTCTGTGTACTTTTCTTGTTGTACACTTAAAAGATGCTTCATGCATGAAACATCTGTCCTGTGCTGCCTGACTTTTAATCGATGTAGCTAATATCGGCGCATAATGTAAACGATACAGACGATCACAAGAGTTTATAACACAAGCTAAAATCTTTATCAATAATGAATGTCTTGAGATTTAGATTACATACATTATTCTAGAGCTTTATACTTGCAATAAAAAATTATTTCTTGTTTCTGTTTACGTCTGTTTCACTTAGATCATTGAACTCCATCAGGAAATAGATAGTTAAATAGTTTAATTTTCAGCACAAAAGTCGGTTTTTTTGCGTACACTTTATGGGAAGACATGATATATCATACAAATATATGTACAGACACATATGTTAAAGATGTGTATTCTACTGATTCAGTTAACTTGAAATGACTATAATTAAAACTTTTAGGCTAATATGAAGGAGATGGAGCTCAAGCACAAATGTTTCAATTTAGATTTAGATTGTTGCCTAGTAATTTAAAGTGTATGAATTATGATGATCGGTGTTATGTTTTTCATTAATTTAGGAAAGTGAAACATTTCAATGAAATCATGTATATTTATTTACATAATTTTTGTTGAAAGTCAGTAAATATACTAACGTCTGTTCATAAAATTATTTTATAAAAAAATCACAGTTCTTACAGATTATATTTGAGCTAATGCTCGAAAATTATTCATAAAATATGAATATTCAGCATATCTGATAGTGGAAGATGTTAAAATAATGGTTCTAAAATGTAATATGTATCATTATACATGTACGATGACATGATGCAAATGTCGGTGAAACTATAATTTATGGACGACCTTTGAGCGACACCATATTGACCTTGATAACGTTCACTTACTTATTGAGTTATAAACTGGTATGAGGAATCAAGATTACAATTTACAGCTGTACGTTACAGTTAGGAAATAGATTTAAGACTGTTAGCACAAACTACCATCAGCTATAATGCCAAGGTGTTTTTTAGCCAAATGGATGGATGAATTATATCTGATTGGTCCGTCCATAAATTACAATCTCTCCAAAATTTCTGATAACATAATCTATCAGAGAATAACATTAATAGTGTGAAGATTTCGTTACTTTTTATCTGGTGAGTTCAATAATTTTTAGACAGTGTTATCCAAGAAGTTTTTATTTATTCACAGATTAAATTTTAAACACTATATTACGTAGAGTATTTCAGAGAATAATGATAACATTCCTGTTAAAAATTTTATGTAAACAACCTAGTACTTACTTGCAGTTTAATCATAAAACATCTAGCATCGAAAAGAATCCCCGGGTGTGAGTTTCATTGCAGTATACTATTTTAGTGATTCTTATGTATTACGAGTTTGAGATATTAAGATTTTATTCAAATACTTATTATGTCAAAACGGATAATACAAGAATGTATTGAGCCATTTAAATTTTAAACTCATTAAATGCATTATAAGTCGTTTTGATGAAGTATTGTTCTATGAGCTGGATGGCACACAAGAACCAATCAACATCGAGGTCTACAGAATAAGCCGTGAGCCACATGTGAAGAAATTCGAACACTTCACTTCAAATTGAAGTTTGTGCTGTTGATGTCGCTCAGAAGAACAATGAAAGTTCCATAGTTATGTTTATATTTAATTTCCAGTTATTTTAATCTATTTGTGAAAATCATGATAATAATGTCATTTAGATAATCCATAAAACGTACAAATTTATGACTTGATAATCCATGACGCTGAAGGTTGATAAACTGAAATCGTTACAACGTTCAATGAAGTACTCTAAGTGTAAAGTTAGAAATCATGTAAAGTATGACAAACTGTACTATCAGAAACAATTTTTCTGATTTCCTTATGATAAATGTCTTCGATTTCGCTCACTTTACGTTACTTGGATCGTATAATATTTGTTTGATATACCTAAGCATTTTGATTACCCTTCAACGAAAATAAATTTCAGTGACATTTTTGAAGTATATTGTCCTGTGGTGAACAATATAATTTTAAATTACATGGATACACTTTATACAATTCTTCAAAGGGATTTTATATTTGTAAATTCTAAAATGTTTATAAAACTATAGGTTTACGTTGCTTACGCAAAATTTCAGCAGACATCAGGTATTAATCTGATAAAAGGCTTAAAATTGAGATATAATCCACATTTTTTTCAATCAAACAGTAATAATCTGATTTATAAAATGTAAACAATTAAAAAACCAATGCGTGAAATTATTTACTTTAATCGTTTACCAAGGTACCATAAATAAAGACCACTATATAAAGAAAAGGAAATTACTTTATAATATCATTCTTTTACATTCTTAGTTTTAAAGATCTACAGAATAGACGATCACGATATGCTTAGAATGTGTGAAATCAAAATTTGCATATACAACATAAACATTTTTTAATGAGTGAACAAGTGTTGTTCTAGTGAACAAGAACACAGATGGGGTCAATCGAATGTATTTCAATGCGAGATTACAGAATCTCTTAGTAAAATCTGAAAACCATACAGTAACTATTTCATTTGCAAAATATTCGTCAATTGTTTCAAACTTGGCTCTCCGTATAAGCAAAGATGGATAGTGGCTAACAGTGGAATCCAGGATGCACGTTTCGTTCTATTTGGGATTCTTCAGCTTGATGTACCTGCATCCCAGGTTTGATGTTCACTCTGGGACTCGAACCCAGTACTGTTCCCTCTGTAAATGTCAATCAATCGTCTCAGGCTTGATTGTTCTTTCGTTTCCATACCAATCATTCTCTGTTCTTACTCTCTTTCCATCGATCGTCTTAACCTTCTGTCACTAGGTATTTCATTTTCGACTGATCATACATGCTACATATATCTGTCAACATCAGTAGCACACACCACAGTGTTAAACAAATTCTATTCATTATTTAAGATGTATTTTATGATTTTAATCATATTTAAAAAAATACTCAAAAAGATGTCATGGTAAAACAATGAAAATTTTATACTTTGAAACGATCACAAACCATATTTAATCGTCTTTAATTGTAAGATAATCTTATCTTTATCTGTAACATAATATTCAATAGAGACAAACTAGACTGAATGTAATATAAATTAGAATTTTATTTCTTTCGTCATTGTTTAGATTAAGCTTTTATACAAAAGATATTTTGATTGAAATTCAGTAATCCCATCTTTATAGTAATAAATGAATATTGAAGCAATTTGAAATGGTTTGTAGGTATCATTACCAAGGTTTGATTTGATAATTTCGAATAAATTGAGCATTGTGTTGATTGTTATAAATAAAAATAATATATTTGTAATATCCCAATGAGTAAAAATTAGATTTTCTGACGTTTTGTGACTTAGTGTAAGTCACTTCTTCAGAGAGTAAATAACCAAAATAAAATTAATCCAAGTCTGAATAGTACAACGGAACAATGCAAGAATAATATTTGATCAATCAAAAACAGATCTGAACAAGTTGATGTCATGTCATTTCTGTCATGGTGATTTATAAGTGATATGTATGTAAATTTGTGTGTGTATGTATGTGTGCATTGTTTAAGAATGAAAACTTGTGTGACCTTTATGATAAGAAAGGATAGAGTTTAACAGAATGGGTTTTGTGGAGAGTTTTAGAAATTTCACAGGTTGAAATCATGAGTCAGTTGAAGCTAGACCACCATTGAAAACCTGGAAGCACTGGACGACCGTTCCGTCCTGGTATGGGACTCCTCAGCAGTGCGCATCCAACGATCCCGCACAACGCGGGGCTCGAACCCAGGACCTACTGGCTTCGCGCGCGAGCACCCAACCACTAGACCACTGAGCCGGCACCCAACGGTGTTAATGTCTAACTTAAACCAATCCACGAAAATGCGCCACCGTACACCATTGTCTTCAGTGAGTTTTTATCTCACAACAGGTGTACGGTGGCGCAAATTCGTGGATTGGTTGAAGTTAGACATTAACACCGTTGGGTGCCGGCTCAGTGGTCTAGTGGTTGGGTGCTCGCGCGTGAAGCCAGTAGGTCCTGGGTTCGAGCCCCGCGTGGTGCGGGGTCGTGGATGCGCACTGCTGAGGAGTCCCATACTAGGACGAAACGGCAGTTCAGTGCTTCCAGGTTTTCAATGGTGGTCTAGCTTCAACTGACTCATGATTTCAACCTGTGATAGAGTTTAAATTTGTAATATGATAGTGTGAAATTGTAAATACGATCAGACTGAATGGTTAAGATGGTCCAAGTAAGATGTATGGTAAGACCTTCATTTCTATTGAGAGAAGTAGGATTAAGCATTATATGGAACGCCTCAGCTACCCTCCTTTCTTTGTAGTTGGAAAAGCCTTTTTGCAATATTTCAATATTTTTAAAATCGATTTGGTGGTTGTTGAAAATGGTGAACTGCTATTGCCGATTTAATTTGAAGTTGGTTCAATTCTACAGGATCGTTAGGAGGTTTCTTTGTGTACCTTATATGTTCTTTGGCTCCAGTCAAGATTTCGCGGGATGACTCTCCAATATAATAGGCATCACAATCGATACAACCTAATTTGCAGACGCAGTTCTGTGTGGACATGAAAGGGATTTTTTCTTTCAGACGAACTAACGTAGTGTGTTCGTTGTTTTGTAATATACTTTAATTCTGTGATGTTTTAAGATTCGTTGGATTTCATCTGTTGTGCCATAACGGTATGGTAGAACTACAGTACCAATCCATGGCATTTCATTCGAATCATTATTATAATGTAATAAACTGTTTTGTTTTAATATGCTTTTAATAATCTTCATAGGAAAATTATTAAATTGTAAGATGCTAATTATATTCATTTGCTCTTTTTGTCTGTCTTCCTCTGATGTGATGATCTTGTTCGCTCTTCTAAAAAAATTTAAGGCTAGCGAGATCTTTGCACTGTAAGGATGTGCTGAATGGAGGTCAATATAACGATTTGAATGCGTCGATTTTCGGTAAACGGATAGGTTTAGACTTCCATTTGGATTTCCTTTCACTAATCAATCCAAGAATGGTAGCTCACCATGTACATTTTCATTTTCATTCGTAAATTTGATGTGCGATGAAAGTGTATTTATCCGTTTTGAAAAAGATCTTGGATGAGTCTTTTTTATAATAACAAATGTATCGTCTACATATCTAAGCCAAATTCGTGGTATAATGTTGTGGGCGAAGATATTTGATTCTATGTATGCCATAAAAAGGTTGGCTAAAATTGGGGACACGGAGGATCCCATTGCTACACCGTTAGTTTGTTTGAATAACATACAATTAAAAGTAAATAGCGTTGAATTTAAGCAAAGTTTTAAAGATTTCATGATTAGACTGATGCTTAACGGACATCTGTCAGGAAGAGTATTGTATTCTCAAGTTAACCACCAATGAATTCTAAGCATTTATCAATGGGAACACTTGTGCATAAAGAAACGACATCAAAGCTTACCATGATTTCATTCTTCTCGATGAGTAGTCCGGATAATTTTGATTTAACGTCATATGTGTCTTTAATTATATTATGTAAGTTGAGGTGTAGTGGTTTTAATATATTGCTTAAATATTTCGATAATGCATATGTTGGGGTGTTTGTGAAGTCTGCTATCGGTCTTAGAGGAATATCTGGTTTATGAATTTTTGGTAAGCCAAAAAACCGTGAGACATTACATGATTTGGGGTGCAAAGCAAACCAAAGCGACACCCCAATAATTGGTTTTAGCTAGTTCAGAAGTTGATTTGTTTCTAATTTGACTTTATTCTTATTCGCTAGAGAAGTTTTTGGATTGATTTTTTCATAAGGTCCTGTTGAGAGATGTTCAAGAGCTTTATTAATATAATCTGTTTTATTCATGGTTACCGTTGTGTTGCCTTTGTCAGCTTTTGTGATGATAATCGTTTTGTCTTTTTTCAGTGAATGCAGAGCCTTCAATTCTTCTATTGAAATCTTTGGTGTAATGTGTTTTTGTTTAGTCAGAATATGGGATGTCTTTTAACGTAGTAAATGTGACTCTTTTTCCGGTGAGATTATTGGTTCTATAATTGGAGCAATTTCAAGAGTGCTAAGTGGTTTTCTATGTAAACTGAAATGTAATCCATTCTCTAGAAGAGTGATTTCGTGACTGTTTAAGTTTCTGTTAGAGAGATTATGAACAGTTCTTCTTAGATCATTCGAATTGTATTTTATTGTTGATGTTTTATTATCTTTCTTCTTTTCTTTGATGTTTTCGAATTTTTTGATTTGTCGGTGTTTCGATGAATTTAAATAGTGGCGTTCTCTTTCTATAAACAGGTTGGATATCGTGGTTTGTAATTCGGTCGGGATTAAAAGCTTTAGTAAATCATCAAGGTTTTTGATTCGTTTATGATATTTTTCTAGTAAATGTGTGCATTTGTGAATGCGTTCTCGTAAGAACATTTGAGACGCGTGTTGCGAAGTCTGGATGAATGGGATATTACGAATATATTATTTTTAATTTGAAATGGTTGTCTAAAAATATTAAATTAATAAACAGGTAAAAATGGAGTAATTTTTTAATGTTTAATAATAGATCACATCTAACTGATAGTTAAATATCTATCTAAGCAACTTGTACAATAATTAGTTTAGTAAGAATACTTGACATCTGAAATGATTAAGCTTGTCCTTATGTATATATGAGCTTGTTTGATTTCATACATGTTTTATCCAAGCAGCTTCTAAGAGTTAAGTTATCTGCTTTGAGCAGTAGTCTTTACTCAGAGAAATGTTTTACAACCTACTTATAGTTGGATACCGGCTCAGTGGTCTAGTTGGTTAGGCGCCCGTCGTGAGACCGGTAGGTCCTGGGTTTGAATCCCGTGGGCTGCGGGATCGTGGACGCGCATTGCTGTTCAGTGCTTCCAGGTTTTCAATGGTGGTCTAGCTTCAATTGACTCATGATTTCAACAAGTGAAATTTCTATTTAGAGTAGTTTTTAAATACCGAACTGTATTAAATATCACACTAAACAAACTGTAATCCAGTTGATGTTTCATTCAGAATAACATTTACAAGATGTCATAAAATGTGTGATTATTATGTATTTATAAAAGTGAATATACTGAATGTTGTTTTTTCTAGGCTGTGCATTATGAATATTTTCTTGATTCATTCAATAATAAATACTAAATCTTGTTTTGTTTTTTAGATTGAAACTTATTTAGTAAGACTCAGAAAATTTACTGTTAACTTAAATTGATACGTTAAAAGTTTATTTTTTGAAATTGAAGTGATCATTAGTATAGTTATCTAAATATGAAAGCATAATGTTCCCTGTGAATAAACGGAAGGTTACGTAAATGATCTTAATTCAACTAGACTAGAAGTATGAGAAAGAACATTTCTTTCATTTTTTTGTATTTTGTAAACTAGTTTATCATGCATGAGTAAATAAAGGAGAATATAATTCAATCAATGTCTCAATTCCTAAACACTTTTTCAATTTCTGTTCATGTTCAACCTACTGAAAGTAACATTTACAATCATCCACCTAGTCATAAAATCACCTCAAACTTATTGCAACCTGAAAATTTATGAAACTGAGTAAGATTGAAATTTCATCTATTTATATTCACTTGGTGTTGTTTTTACTTGTGTCTTCCCATTGTTATTTAGGACTTAAATTGATCTGTTACTTGTCAGGATAAAACAACATCGAGTTAATTTTAAACTCTCCCCATTGCACAAGCACGTGGCTATCAAGACTCAGTAGCTAAGTGGATAACGCGATGGTGTTTGAAGAGAACGTTACTAGGTTTGAGTCCCATAGTAAACTCTGGGATGCAGGTACATTCAGCTGACGAGTCCCACATAGGAGGAAATGCGCATTCTGAAATCCACTTCTAGCCACTATCCATCTTTAGCCTTATTATTTGTATCACAAATAGTAAACCAGTTATCACATTATCAGTTTATACATTTTACTCATAATGTTTAGCCATGTAATCGAATTCATTCGATGTTGTCATAAAATCCTAAATTGTTTTGATTGGTTTAATATTTTAATATAATCATATTATCATTACTGTATATTAAAGTAAGGAATGTCAAAGATCTAATTTGACTTATATATGTTTAGTTGATTTACAATATGATATTATTAACATTTCTAAGAATGGCAAATAAGTGTTTCTGATGGAACTTAGTTGAATATTTTCTGCATAAAATATGATGATCTTTCAGACCACATATTTAAATTGATCATTATCTGAAGATAGAACGATATCCATTTTCTTTGTTAAAAAAATCCATTTCTGATTTGTGACAGCCTAACAATGATAAGATCTATATATTCCGTCATCATTCTTTGTTTAAATTCTATTGAAAACATGAAAGATCAACTTGTTGTTCAAGTCTTAACTTTTATTGGTAGCTTAAACTAAATCTAGACTTTTTTTCAAGATACTGCATAAACTTTGATTTACATACAATGATATAATCCACTGTGTAAAACGTTTGAGTTATATTATTCGGGAATCTACTTTAGAGAATAAAATGTCTAATTCAAAATGTACTCATTATATAAATTACCTTACAAGTATGTTTTCGAAAATCAGGGATATTTCGCTAGAGTCTATAAGTGAAGCGAAGTTACCACATTCATTTATAGGCTACATTGATAATGATCTCTTCTGTGTTATTCCCATACAAATGTTTACACCATCCACTATATCTTACTTCACTAGTGTGATTATGGAGAATTTATGCTTTTAATCATTGTTAATATTAAGTGTATTTATTACTCTTGCATTATTTCTGGTTAATTTCAAAGCTTATCCTTATTGTATCATTCATTTTGTCATTTTACATATATT